>OV702283.1:224768381-226018381 GCA_916181665.1 Avena sativa | reverse complement strand
TTTATTGAGGAAAACCAATCATGAGGTATAATCTTATGTGGTGATTGATTTTTTTTACTTAATTAGATGCATACATTTTAGATAAAGTTAAGACCAGTAATATAGAAAGTAGGAAGCATGTTCTTTCGATTCTATTGGAATGTAAGATAATACGTGCATGGCATCTCATTTCCTGATGTTGCTGTATTACTGTGTTTTGAGTTCATCGATTCCAATCGTTGTCTAAATGATGAGAGTATCTCACGATAGATTGAAGTGGAAGGTAACGCGAGAGCTATTGAAAAAGAGCAAGAGCCACTCGGGAGCACATTCACACTAAGTATTGACCGCCTCACACTGGATGCTTTTTTTCTTCTATTTTTCTTGTTTTGTTTTTTCTCCTGTATTTGTCTATGGATTGTGTGCACGTGTACCACACTCCAAAGTGCATGTCAACTTTCCAAGCGTGCGTACATAATCGAGTTAATTGGATAAAACTATCATAACCGAGACATTTGCATAAGTCAGCACCACTTTTGGTACCAACACTGGAACGAGGAAACTCTGATCACGCTGATTCGAGGTTGATAACGTTTCTGACGACGTTGGACCATGTTCGGCGTTGACATGGCCAAACGGCCGTTTCCCCGCCGTGTAGGAGACGCATCTCACCGGTCAGACGAGACCGACCGGTCAGACGAGACCCGGTCTCGGTCTACTCACCTTGATCCTTCTTTCCTAGTTCACTCTCCTCTCTGACTCCTCTTCTACCCAATTGATAGGAAAAAGGTGTCCGATCTTTCGATAAGACGGTGATAATCGATTTGGTGGATTTCGGGCTTAACGATCCGACTACACGCGCGAGCACGAGCGCCCAATGCAATCGCTAGGCCAATCTTCTGGAGGTTACCAGTCCTGCGGAAACACGATCAGCCTGATCAACGAGGGTCTTAATTCCTACCTGAAATCGAGAACAAGTAAGAACTAATATTGCAATCAAGATATTGCGGATTACGATGAAAGCTTTATTAAAAAGGTGGGATCCTATATAGGTGCGAAGTACAAGAGGCCTCTACGACGCTCGAGCCTTGGCAAAGTTGCTATGATGGCTAACTTTATGTCTAAACAAAATCCGAGTCTAAAGTGATGGCTATGGGGAGTATTTAAGAATAAAAAGATGGGATTTCGTCCAACCATAGAGGTGGTGGCCGAAACCAACCCTAGAAGTCCTTTTCTCCTCAAATACAGACTCTAAAAAGTGGCTATTTTAATTCCTGCGAAAATTACATGTGCCTGGCCCAAAATAAAAGGTGTCACAACACCCAACTAAGCTATGGACGAAATTAGGATGTAATATTCTTGAATAATTCATTCAAACCTTTTTTATTTATTATGGTGGCTTCAAAGTTCTGAAATCTTCATCCGTGGCCTTCTCTTAAATCATCACATGCTTGCTGCCACCATGCATGACCATGCTCCAATGCTTGTCCCTCTCATCCATGCTTGGTCCATCACTCTTAAGAGTAATAAATACATCTGATTTAGACAACATCATATTCTCATGTATGTGAGGAATAGTTCTAAGAAACGGAAGTACCTGATAGTTAAGTTGCTTGGCACGAGCCCGAGTAATAGGTCCTTGTATGTCTGTAGATGTAGGTATAATGGTTGTATCAATAGATGGGATGTCTATATCATGCTCCCCTTCTTGAATTGAAGTCGTCCTCGACGCAATCTCATCTTCCTCACCAAAGTAAGGCTTTAAATCTATAATATTAAACGTAGGACTAACCGTACCAAAGTCTGTATAACTCAAGTTTATATGCATTATCATTTATTTTCTCTAACACCTTAAAAGGACCAGCTGCACATGGCATTAACTTAGACTTGCGCAAATCAGGAAAACGATCTTTACGCAAATGTAACCAAATAAGATCTCCAACATCAAACACATCATGCTTTCTCCTTTTATTCCAAACAAGTTTATACTTAGCATTCATGTGTTCTATGTTATCTTTAGTAGAAGAAGGTAATGACAATAAATCAATGGGTGCACGAGGAATAAAACCATACACAATCTCAAATGGGCACATTTTTGTGGTAGAATGCGGCGAACGATTAAAAGCAAATTCTATATGAGGTAAACACTCTTCCCACAATTTTAAGTTCTTTAAAACAGTCTGCAACATAATAGACAAAGTTCTATTCACTACTTCAGTTTGTCCATCAGTTTGGGGATGACATGTAGTACTAAATGACAATTTAGTCCCCAACTTACCCCATAAACATCTACAAAAGTAGCTAAGAAATTTAGTATAACAATCAGAAACAATAGTATTTGTCACACCATGTAAACGAACAATTTCACGAAAGAACAAATCAGCAATATGCGCAACAACATCCGTTTTATGACAAGGAATAAAGTGTGCCATCTTAGAAAACCGATCCACAACAACAAAAATACTATCCCTCCCCTTCTGTGTACGTGGCAATTCCAAAATAAAGTCCATAGAAATATCCTCCCAAGGAACACTAGGAACAAGAAGAGGCATATATAAACCATGTGGATTAAGGCGAGACTTAGCTTTTTGACAAGTAGTGCAGCGTGCCACAAATCTCTTAATATCTTGACACATACGTGGCAAAAAGAAGTGTGCAACAAGAACATCCTCCGTTTTCTTGACACCAAAGTGTCCCATCAATCCTCCTCCATGCGCCTCCTATAACAATAAAAGACGAACAAAACTATCTGGAATGCATAGTTTGTTAGCACTAACACAAATCCATCATTGAAGCTGAACTTGTTTCATGTTCTACCATCTCTACAATTCTACAACACATCTTTAAATTCAACATCATGCATATATTGTTCCTTAATAGTTTCCAATCCAAATATTTTTAAGTCAAGTTGAGATAACAAAGTATAACGACGCGACAAAGCATCAGCAATAACATTATCTTTACTCTTTTTGTGTTTGATAACATAAGAAGAAGACTCAATAAATTCAACCCACTTTGCATGACGACGATTCAACTTAGCTTGACTACGTTTATGCTTCAAAGATTCATGATTAGAATGTATAACAAATTCTTTAGGCCATAGATAATATTGCCAAGTTTCTAATGTCCAAACCAGCGCATATAATTCTTTATCATAAGTATACTAGTTTAGACTAGCCCCACTCAATTTCTCACTAAAATATGCAACAGGTTTTCCCTCTTGTAATAACACACCTCCCAAACCAATTCCACCAGCATCACATTCAAGCTCAAAAGTCTTATTACAATCAGGAAGTTAATGGAGCATGTATTAACTTATCTTTCAATATCATAAAGGCCTATTATTGTGCATCGCCCCAAACAAAGGGCACATCCTTCTTGGTAAGTTCATTCAATGGCGCGACAAGTGATCCAAAGTCCTTCACAAAGCGCCTATATAAACCAGCGAGGCCAAGAAAACTTCTCACTTGTGTGACCGTCTTGGGTTGCGGACAATTCTCAATAGCTTCAACCTTGGCTGGATCCACTTCAATACCTTGTGATGTAACAGCATAGCCAAGAAACGCAACTCGATCGGTGCAAAAGGTGCACTTCTCAAGATTACCAAACAAACGTGCATCGTGTAAAGCATTGAAAACAACACGTAAATGTTCCAAATGATCCTCTAAAGATTTGCTATAAATCAGAATATCATCAAAGTAGACTACCACAAAACGTCCAATGAAAGCACGTAAAACTTCGTTCATTAATCTCATGAAAGTGTTGGGTGCATTAGTTAAACCAAACGGCATCACTAACCACTCATATAAACCGAACTTAGTTTTAAATGCTGTTTTCCATTCATCTCCCAATTTCATACGAATCTGGTGGTAACCACTACGCAAATCAACTTTAGAAAATATGGTAGAGCCACTCAATTCATCAAGCATGTCATCTAAACGTGGAATAGGATGACGATATCGAATAGTAATATTATTGATAGCTCTACAATCAGTACACATGCGCAAAGAACCATCTTTCTTAGGTACCAAAATAATAGGAACAACGCATGGGCTAAGGGACTCACGAATATGATCTCTATTGAGTAGTTCCTGAATTTGGCGTTATATCTCCTTTGTCTCCTCTCGATTGGTTCTATATGGCACGCGATTGGGCAACATGGCACCAGGAATTAGATCAATTTGGTGCTCAATTCCTCTAATAGGAGGTAGTCCTGGTGGCATCTCAGCTGGAAAAACGTTCTCATATTCCTGCAAAAGGTTAGCAACCGCAGGTGGCAAAGAAGGAGGCATATCCTCAAATGAAAATAAAACCTCATTGCAGACAATTGCATAACATTGAGTATTGTTTACATCTAGTTCAGCAATATCAATTTTATTTGAAGCATACATGGACTCTTCAAACGAATTTTAGTAGCATGTTTAGAATCAGATTTAGTGTTCTTTGGTGGTACAAAATCTGCAGCAACAATCTGATTCTCACTTTTATTTTTCTCCTCAGATTTAGATCTACTAGCTCTAGCAAAATCATCTTTTAAAATCTGTTCGGGAGTCATAGGTTTTAGACCAATTTTCTTTCTATTATGCATAAGAGAATAGCGATTAGTTTTACCATTATGAAAAGATTCTCTATCAAAGTGCCATGGTCTACCAAGTAACAAAGAACAAGCTTGCATAGGTACAACATCAGAATCAACAAAATCAGAATATGTAACAATAGTAAAATGCACGCGTACCGTTCTTGTTACCTTGATCTTGCGAGAACTCTTAAACCATTGGATGTAATATGAATATGTGCGTTGTCTTGTTGGAAGTGCAAGCTTCTCTACCATGTCAACACTAGCCAGATTATTATAACTCCCTCCATCAATGATGATCCTTATAGCTCTTTCCTTGACAACGTAGCGTCTTTGGAACAGGTTGTGGCGTTGATCATGCTCAGATTTTCTCAATTGCACACTCAAGACACGTTGTGCAACTAAGCTCTTGTATTGATCAGCAGCTTCAGCTCCCATTACCTCTATCTCTTCTTCAGAATCAGAATTATCTCCATCTCGAGCAGAAATAAGAGATAATGTATCTTCATCAAAGTCACTTGCTGAATCATATTCACCATCATAACACGCTGTGTTGTGCACTATCACTCAATATGACCATAACCCCAACACTTGCGGCATTCTATATCCTTTGTTTTACCCATGGAAGCCATAGAAGATGCACTATGAGCAGGAGTATTGGATGACGGTGGAGGAGCAGCTGAATAAGCCTTGTGGTAGCTTTGGATGTGGTAGTAGCTGGTGGAGAATCACGAGAAGAAGGCGCTGATTTTCGGGATGTTTAAGAGGATGTGCGACCTGCAGAATTATTAGTCCTCCTCCATGGTGTTTGGCGATCCTGCACTTCACGTCCAGCTTTGCAAGCAAGATGAAACAAATGAGTGATGGTATTATATTCCTTATAGTCTAATATATGTTGAATATCCTTGTTTAATCCCCCAAATAAACGTGCAAGAATTTGTTCAGTAGTTTCAACAAGACCACACCGAACCATCCCCGTTTGCAATTCCTGATAATACTCTTCTACAGAATTTTTCCCTTGTTCTAAACGTGTCAGGTTCTTTAGTAAATCACGTTGATAAGTAGGAGGCAAAAAACGAACACGCATAGCAGTTTTTAAAGCAATCCAAACTAGGAATAATAGTAGGATTTAAGCGACAAAATTCAGACCACCAAAGGGAAGCAAATTTAGTAAATTCACATGTAGCAGCACTAACAAGCATATTCTCAGGATATTTTAAACATGCAAAACGTTGTTCTACTCCATCTCCCATGTAAGATATGCATCAAGATTATATTTACCCTCAAAACATGGAATATTTAATTTAAGCTTTGCAACATGATCATCATCACGTACCGGTGGTCGAGCGTTGCAGTGGTAATGTCGGGGTCGTCCAGCAAGATGTCAAGATTGTTCAACCTCCTCGTCAAACAGATCGTTGTTGTCGAAGTCGTAGTAGTACCCGTTGTCTTCCCCCAAGGTTGCAACAGCAGCCGTTTTGGAAGCCTGAGGTGCATCAGCTGCAGCGGCGGCAGCTGAACCAGCAGTATGACCCGTGATCAGAATGCGCCGTGCACCATGCCTAGGGGTAACCGGATCAGGGGAGGGTGCAGGTGCAGGTGCAGGCAATCTATCCAAAACTTCCTTGAACCAAGCGTCTAGCTTGTCGTTGAAGGATTTCTCGAGTCCTTCGATCTTGTCCATGGCGGAGGTGAGCTTGTTGTCAAACTCCTCTAGTCTTGCATCCACATCTTCAGCGCGTCCTACCAACAGCTCGGAGAAGTGGGCATGTAGCTCTTGGTTCGTCATCTTTGCGGGGTCACACGAAGTATTTGCCATGGTTAGTCCTCAAAAGAACAGGTATATATATGCCTATAGTTCGGAAATCTGGTGGCAACACGCGTAATCCGTCAAGCTCTTACAAGTTCTTACCAAAAAATAGGAAAAAGGCGATGTGCAACCGCGAGGATCAGTGGGTCCAGAGATTGAACCGAGCGATTACCAGGAGTCGAGACACTGCACGTGGAGAAATCTATGGAGCTCTGGGAAGGCTTAGCAAAGGGGTTAGCAATTATCAAAACAGCAATGCAATGTTGAAAGAATGCTCAACGACGGTACCGCGCTGGTCCTAGGCTAGACCGTACTAGAGACGCGAGTCTAGAGCACTAACAATGTCATGACGCAACACAACTAGCAATGGTATGATGATACGACACCCTGAAAAGCGAACGGAGATGTCCAAAATCACTATGATGGCGAGTGTCTAGAACTGATCTACGGGGTCTAAAAACAGGATAGCCCCAAACTTTTTTGTCGAAATTTTCCTATTATGCTCCAGAAAGCGCAGGCGTCAAAAAAATATCGCTATGGCGGCCGATGGAGAAAAGTGATCCCCAAGGTCGAAAACTAGTATAGCTAGAATTTTTTTGGAGGCAGTTCCAAATTTGTTTTGCTCTCCTTCTGGACTTGCAACCAGACTTTTAGCTCAACACGGACTTTAGCTCAACACGGAAACAACAAGTAAGGAAAGTAAAATGAAATAACTAGGAAACAATAACTCAACTCGGACTCGTGCCGCGACAGGAAAGGTGATCGGATCCGTGTCGCGGTAGGAAGGCGGTGGCGGAGTGTTAGGGTTTATGGTGGCAGGGTGTATGGCGATGAAATATGGTGGAGGCGGCTAGGGTTTTATGTGGCAGATTATATGGAGGTATGTATGGCGGCGGAATATGGTGGTGATGATCTGCGAGTGTGCGGTGACTAATGTGATCAGAACTCGAAACTCTAAAGGACGAGACACTAAGACCAGCAACTCGACGGGACGATGCAGACATAAATTCAGCAGTGCAAAGCTGAAAAGATAATGGAAGGCGTAGATTGGTGATGGGATGGATCTAAACTCTAACTGTGTTTTTGGCTTTTCATGGGTTATAGGTAAAAACAGATCTAATCTACGAAAACAGTAAATCTCACCGAGCAACCTGAAATCTGATACCACTTGATAGGGCAAAGGTGTCTGATTTTTTTATGAGATGGTGATAATCGATTTGGTGGAGTTCGGGCTTGACGATTCGACTACACGTGCGAGCACGAGCGCCAATGTTGCATTGGCAAGGCCAATCTCCTGGAGGTTACCGATCCTGCGGAAATAGGATCAGCCTGACCAACGAGGGTCTTATTCTACCTGAAGCCAAGAACAAGTAAGAACTAATATTGCAATCAAGATATTGCGGATTACGATGAAAGCTTTATTGAAAAGGTGGGATCCTGTATAGGTGCAAAGTACAAGAGGCCTCTGTGACGCTCGAGCCTTGGCGAAGATGCTATGATGGCTAACTTTATGTCTAAACAAAATCCGAGTCTAAAGTGATGGCTATGGGGAGTATTTAAGGAGGAAAAGGTGGGATTTCGGCCAACCATAGAGGTGGTGGCCGAAACCAACCCTAGAAGTCCTTTTTCTCCTCAAATACGGACTCTAAAAAGTGGCTATTTTAATTCCTGCGAAAATTACATGTGCCTGGCCCAAAATAAAAGGTGTCGCAGCACCCAACTAAGCTATGGACAAAATTAGGTTGTAATATTCTTGAATAATTCGTCTAAGCCTTTTTTCTTCATTATGGTGGCTTAAAAGTTATGAAATCTTCATTCGTGGCCTTCTCTTGAATCATCACATGCTTGCTGCCATCTCCATGCATGAACATGATCCAATGCGTGTCCCTCTCATCCATGCTTGGTCCATCATTCCTAAGAGTAATAAATACATCTGATTTAGGCAGCATCATATTCTCATGTATGTGAGGAATAGTTCTAAGAAACGAAAGTACCTGATAGTTAAGTTGCTTGGCACGAGCTCGAGTGATAGGTCCTTATATGTGTGTAGATGTAGGTACAATGGTTGTATCAATAGATGGGATGTCCACATCACCAATCCCCGATCTGTGCCTCTGTTGTTGTCGACCCTCTGTCCCCGCCGTCACCATGCCCTCTTGGAATGATGGAGAGACCAGTAGCGACAACCTCTTGTCAGGATTCTCAGAAGGGTAGGATATTAGCCCACGTCTGCCTGCAAGTTTAGTTCAGTCCCTCTTCTCTTAAGTTTGTCGATTTTAGTTGAGTTTAGTTCAATCGATATAAGCTCTACATAAGCTTATATCAATTTCTTACATAAGCTCTACATAAGCTCCTGTCGATTTTGTAACACCCTCAGATCGGCCCCATGCAAGTTTTAGCTATTCACGCCAAACCCTCATAGAAACGATTCAAAGGTGCCCACCAGGCACTTTCGTGCGGGTGGAAAACAAAGTAATATCATTACACAAAAGTCCACGATGGAACCCACAGAACAAATATATACAACAACGACTCCAAGAGTCAAGAATACAGATATACCATACAAAGATCCAAATCACCTTGAAAACGATACAACATCCGAGTATGGACAAGAAGAAAATGGAGATAAAAGCCCTGAAGAATAACCAATGGCGTCCATAACCCTGCCCAGGCCAAGCCGGAAGGGTAACCCTGCTAACGACGTCGATCTCAAAACCTGCTAAAACAAAAGGGGTGCCGACAAAGGGCAAAAGAAAAAGAGAGCGGTCAGTACTGAGGCCAGTACACGACGATACTAGAATTCGGCGGTCCTCGCCTACATAGGTATGGTGGAATGAAGTGGCAGCGAAGCATGCACTAAACAACCTATAGAGACTCAGTACAACTATCAGCTATCAGAGAGGGATAAGAAAGACCTATTCGAAACCAACCTGATACTACCACCAAACATACCCATCCTGGTATTTCCCCCTCGAGACCATATGAGGAAGTCAAACTGAGGAAATTCACACAGTTTGCAGTTTTATTCATTCCCTCCTTGGTGGTTATCCAACTTACTAGTCATATCAGATATAAATCAAATTTATAACTTCAAACTTTAGTTATAGTTGTCTATGATCGAGATACTATGCTCCAAGTCGTCCATAACCGCGGACATGGCTTTTCGAAAAGATTTAACCCTGCAGGGGTGCACCAAAGTTTCCACACGCACTTCGACCCTTGTTGCCATATCAGTTAACATACTTCCATAGGTATGTCGGAGGGGCCTAGGACACGATGCTTCCCAGATGCAAAGCAAGTACATGGAGGCCACCCGAATAAGCTACCCGTAACGAAGTCGGCCGAGCTCCGAAGACGGACCCAGAGGTTGCGATATTGCCCAAGAGATCAGAGGCCATAGGTATAATCCTCAACATAACGACCCACATCCTAAATAGTACAGTAGTAAACGCTCATCAAGTAACAGATAATAAACATAGCATAACATGGCATGCAAACGTCAAACTAGTTTGTGGCCCCCAGTACGGTACTTTGAAATCAGGTACTAAGCCGATAGGGGTGCCCACACACCCCACATGTGGTTAGCATGCTCAGTCTCGGAGCAGGTGTCAAGAACTCGCGTCCTAGGTGGACACAAGTGGGCGGTTAACAACCAAATCTCAACTATTACCCATCGGCGCCTCTTCATTAGTTCTATCAATTTTAATATTTAAGTAGCCAACTGTAATTAAATCCACAATCATTTCCACCTTTATGAATATGCCAACCCCAACATCAGTGGAACATCGACGACGCAAAGCAACACCTGAGCAAGCGACTACGACTCGCAAGGCCAACTGTCTACCCAAACAACTGGCAATAGGAGGTGTCCAAGGCAATATAAAGGATGCAGGGATATATAAAGGGGTACGGAATCTAAAGCATCACAACACAGATAGCATAGATCAACAGGCGGAAGTAAAGACTAAAAATGTAAAATAGGTAGAAAGGGGGAGGATGCTCACCTGAAAACACTGCCGAAGGTTCATCCGAAGATCGGGTCGACACTCGCATCAACTCATCGGCCTAGTCCGTGAAGAAGCAAAACACTAGATAAAACACCGGATGTAATATTTAATACTACAACAGAAGATCAGCATGATGCATGTATGATGTATGACATGGCAAAGGTGCGATGCAATTAGGCAATATTAAGCGGAACCGGGGTCCCGTCAATAATTAGATGGTTCATGTTATTTAGATACCCGCAATTTAAATGTTTTATTAACAAGGCAAAACATGTCACCGGTTCACTACGCAATTTTAAATGTGGCCAATATAAGACTAGATTAGCCCACACATGGTCTCCATATTGAATTATGAGGTGAATCGACATAATGCCCCCAAACCACACAGATGTATGCAAGCATAAGCGATTTATTATGCAATAATTTATATAGAAGATATTTATAAAATAGGGCTCCGAGAAAGGGGTCACACGTGGGTTCGGCGATCTTGGTTCGGAGGAGGGGTTCGGTCTTCGGACTCAAGGATCGGGGCCATCGGTTTCCAGGACGGAGTTCTTGCTGTCCATGACGAAGACTTGTCGTCGAGGCCTCATGTCAACTTCGCCACACAATCTTCACATGGTCGGAGTTGATGTCTTCGAATCAGGGCTCGAGAATACTTCAGTGGCACCATACAATCTACACCGGATCATCAACTTAACACCACGCCTACCCGAGAGGAGCCAGAGGGGTTGGATCATGCGCCACTTGCAGGTTCATGGACACGGTGTAAAAACAAGGACGCAACAGCCTTGTCGGGTCGAGGCAGAGGGGAAAACACCATTGTGCTTTAGTTCCTGGCAACACACGCATGGACGCTGGGGGCCAGAGCAGGGAGGAGGACTACCGTGGCGGTGTAGAGACGATGGACATGACGGCGTCTTGCAGAGGCAGGTGGAGGCTGACCGATGCGGAGGCCGGTGGCGGCTCGGGATGCAGGACATGAGGAGGACGTGGGAGGCGCTCGACGGGCCCAAGCAGGCGGCGACATGAGTGGAGATTGCCGGGGAGGATGGTGGCAAAGGACACAGGCCGGGCAGACGAGGCACTGGCGGCGAGGGGCGGCCTCGGTGGCGACGCGGGCCAGGCGCGAGGAGAGCGGGAGGATGCGATTCGGCGGTTGAGGCGAGGTCGCAGCATCGGCGGCGGACATGGGGCGAAGGGAGGGCGAGGTCGGGCTCGCAGACGGGGGCGCTGCGGGGGTGAGGCCGATGGGGCGTCGAGCTTGTACGGGAGCAGCGAGGAGGGGCCCTGGCGGCGGTTAGCTTGCAGGCGGCAGTGACGCTCGGTGGTTGGAGGAGGCGGGCGAGGATTGGGGATCCCGATGGGAAGGTGGGATGCTCGGGGTCGGTGGGGCCGGCTCCGCTGGGCGTGCATGACGGAGTGGTGTGAGGGGTAGGGTCGTGTACCGCAAGGGTGGGGGTGTCTTGTGGTCATTCGGTGAGCGAGCGAAGCATGCAGGGTGTGGCCGCAGCGCGCAGGTTAGGTCTAGGTGGGGATTTGGGGTAAGTAGTTTAGGGTTTGGTTAGGGTCTGGGGTTAGATCTAGGGTTTCTTTTGGATCGGGGTTGTAGGTGGTCTGGTCTACGGGCTGGACTGCCTCCCCCGGTGGGTTTATAAAAATAAATTTATTATTTTATTTTATTTTATTCATTTAAAACAAAACATTTGTAATTAGAGTTTTAGACAAATAAAATATTCAGAAGGTCCAAGTTTTATAATTTAAATAAAGAAGGGGATATGTAGAAAACAAAGATATGCTTTTATAAATTAGTTTTAAGTTTAAATATGCATGATGACATGAGGATGCAAGCATGATGATGCACAAATACAAACAACAACGATTTTCTAGAAGTGGTTTTAGCTGGGGTGCTACAGATTTCTTACATAACCATGGATTCGTCGATTTTAGTTGAGTTTCTTGTTTGCTATGCTTTGTGTTAGGTGCCATATACCATCTTTGACCCTAATTAAAATGTAAGTGATGATGTTTAGGTAGGTGCAAGCATGACAATCCACTGCACAAATTTTTTGCTTTTGAAGGATTAGAAACTGGGCGGAAATTTCTTGGCTGCGGTTGCAAGGTTTGTTATGTTAGTGATTGTAGAATTTGCATTGCTTGATCATCACTAAAATTTGCATTGCTTAATGAATGGCCTGAAAGTGCCAATTTACATTGCTTTGCTTAGTGACTGTGACTGTATGACATTTTGCTTTGCTTAATGAATGGCCTGAAAGTACTGACTATTGCATTTCTTACTAAAATTTGCATTGCTTAATGATCATATATTGTGTACCTTGCATTGCTTAATGAGCATATAATAATTATGCTAGTTAGTTTACACTATATTTAGAAACAATACTGACAATGGAAGTACTAACTAATGTGTAGGAAGAGGGCATGTGTGACACATTACATTGGGTAGATTTGGAAGGCCATCTACATTGCAGAATGCTTTGCTCGAGCTGTGGGCTATGTATGAGGAAGAGAAAGACACAAGAATCTCCAGGAATGTGGAATATGCAACTACAAATTACCAACTTGTGCTAGATAAAAGGGAATTAGAGCAAGAGAAAGTAAAACTTCTTAAAGAACTTAGCCTGACTTTGCCATTAAGTGAGTTGGGCAAAATAAAAACTCATGAACTGGAGCTTGAGAAGGCAAGGAAGGATAAGGCAGAAGCACAGTTAGCACTTTGAAGGAGGAAAATAAGAAATTGGAGTACTGCATGGGAGATTTTTTCAAGGCTCTCAAAGAAAAGAAGGGGAAGTTGAAGCAGATCTCAAAGCTATGTGCTGAATGAGTTGTGGTTGTAATAAGTAGTTAAATTTTTGTGTTTCTGGCTATTGAAATAGAGCAAGAGAATGTTGTAGCATTGGAACGTCTGTGTTTCTGGCTGCTGAACTTTTATGGATGCTTACTATATGTACCGAATATTATTATGATGTTATCTGCCAGATTTGTATGTTTCACTTATTATTATGATGTTCTCCACCAGATTTAGCACATAATACAACAGATGATTTTGACAACATTGAACAGATGAATATAGCACATAATACATGATTTTCACAAATGCAATTTCACAACCATAAATTATGCAATTTACCAGAAGCAAGCATGCATTTCATGGCTACTACATGTCCATCAAATTCACAGCAACTCAGCTGCATCACTTACATTGCTAGTTTTCATACTCCCATTTCACCAAAAGAGGCAAACATGTGCGGTAAGGCAGATTGTACTACATGTCCATTACAAAATATTTTGCATCACCCAAAATAACTCCATCCAACCTATCCATTACAACATCAAGTCCTGCAGAATCAGTTGTCTGATGGGCCAGCTACTCCATCGTCATCACCTAGAACATAGCCACAATTTAAGTAGCTCCATGTTTTTGTCCTCTTGTATGCAGGAACAAATCCATCATCATTTTCTCTCTCACACACTCTCTCTCTCTCTCAGCTGGTATTGGAGCAACAAAGGCAACCCTTGCAGCAGGAGGTGGACCTGTTGGTGTAGCTTGATGGCTCAGATGATGTAGAGCTCGTTGGGAACCCCAAGAGGAAGGTATGATGAGCATAACAACAAGTTTCCCTCAGTTATGAAACCAAGGTTATCGAACCAGTAGGAGTAAGGAAACAACTCCAAGGTGTTTCTAGCAACTTGGAACCTGCACAACATAATCCACAATACTTTTCTCCAACTTATAGTGAGGTTGTCAATCTCACCGGTTTGCTGAAAACAAAGGATTAAACCTATAGTGTGGAAGATAGTAATTGCTTGTAGAAAGTAAACAGTAATGGTAAGGAATGGACCGGGGTCCACAGTTCACTAGAGGTGTTCTCCATAAGATAAATAACATGCTGGGTTAACAAATTACAACGGGGCAATTGACAGATTGAGAAAGCATAGCAATGCATATACTAGACATATTGATCTCTACAAGATTTGTTTGGGCATGACAGCATAATACATAGAGCGTAATCCAACTGCATCTATGACTAATAATCCACCTTCAGGTTATCATCAGAACCCCTTCCAGTATTAAGTTGCAAGAAACAGATAATTGCATTAAGAAAAGTGTGTAAAGTAAACAATACAATTGCCCTTAGACAAAGGATTGTTCTTTTCTCCCTTGTAGCAACAAAACATCTACAACCTTAGAAGTTTCTATCACTCTCCCAGATTACTAGAGGCATGAACCTACTATCAAGCATAAATACTCCCTCTTAGAGTTACAAGCATCTACTTGGCCAAAGTATCTACTAGCAACGTAGAGCATGCAAGATCAGAAATAACATAGACATGACAGAATCAATAATCAATATGACATAGTATCTCAATATCCATCGGATCCCCACAAAAACAACATGTATGATTAGAAATAGATGATCTTGATCATGAACGGAGCTCACAAGATCTAAACATGATAGCATAAAGGAGGAGAAATAACCATCTAGCTATTGTATGGACCCATATTGCAAGGGTGAACTACTCACGCATCACTGGATGGCATGGTAATGAAGAAGGCCTCCGGGTTGATCTCTCCCCTCCAGCAGGGTGCCGGGAAGAGCTTCAGATCCCCCGATCTAGGGACGATGGTGGCGGCGGCTACAAACTGTTTTGTGGATTTCTGATCAGGTGTTTAGGGTTTATGCATCGGGGTGTTTATATAGGCGAAGGGGCGAGGTTGGTTGAGGTCCAGGGGGTCCACACCCTACCCTGGCGCGGCCTAGGGTGGGCCCATGCCAGGGGTGGTGCGGCTGCCCTGTGGCGCCTCTTCGTCTCCCCTTTTGACTTCGCCTTCGCTCCGATAAAATATTGACTTTGGCTTTTGTTCCGTCCAGTTCTGAAATATTTCTTTACTAACTTTTCTGAAACCAAAAACATCAGAAAACAGGCAACCGGCACCGCGACATCTTGTTAATAGGTTAGTTCCACAAAATGTATAAAAATGCCTCTAAGTGTAGACAAAACATAATAAAGTTGATAAAAAACAAGCATGGATCATCAAAATTTATAGATACGTTTACGACGTATCAAGCATCCCTAAGCTTAACTCCTGATCGTCCTCGAGTAGGTAAGTGATAAAAAGAATAATTTTTTAGGTGACATGCACCATCACAATCTTGATCAAAATATTGTAAAGCATTGATATCTGGGATCATAATACTCTAAACATGAGCATGAAAGATGTAGTTCTAACAATAAGACAAAGCAACTAAGTTGTAACATGAAAAGGTACAAACAAAAGATCATGAATAACAATGCATTGATAGACATTTGTTTGTTTCACATATAGAAAACGTAGCATGAGTGGTATTCAGCTTGTCCCTCATGGAATAGCAAAACATAAATGCATAGGACACCTTCAAAGTTCATAAGGGTGACTAGATACAAATAATTTAAGAACAAGCAATATCAACATTATGAATCAATCAATAAGTTTTGGGACAATGTACATTGTACTAAGAATGACAACTAGCTCTCTTAATTGGTGCATGAAGATAGAAAGTGGAGACTCAACACAAAAGTAAAAATAAAGGCCCTTCACAGAGGGAAGCAGGGATTTCAAGTTTCATAAAGAGCTTCCAAAAATTATGGTACTTATTAGCTTTCAGCTCTCATTGCTCCTATCATAAGCATCTTGAGGTGATTAAGGTTAAAGTGAAACAAATATGGAGCTTGACAGATCATAAGTTGAAAATCTCATGTCCCTTGAGTACGAGGGCCGTTCCTCATGCTACTCAACTTTAGTCACAAGCAAGTTCTTGTCATTGTAAGTATATGTGTATCATAGAGAACCGCCAAGGGTACCCCCTTTCCCCATGATACAGGAGCTATCCCATATCAAAATGAGAAGGCAACACACAATGAGCATCTCAGCTATCCTTTTATTTACCATGAGCATGGTGCATATATTTTTTCTCTTCTCTCTTTTTTTTCTATATTTTTTCTGAGGATGCTTCATAGATTGCCCACTATGGTGATGCTGCAAGTTTCCACCATGATTAGGCATGGCTTAGTGATGAAGGGGTTAACCTCTTGGGTGGCCCGATCTTCACGGATCTCATGGTCAAATCGATGGGAAAGCGAGGGGAAAGGGAGAAGGTAGCGGAAGCGAACACACACCTCACGAAGAACACGATGAACACACGCAAAACTCACACGATACAAGGCCGATTACTCCCGAACGGCGGCCAACGGTCTGATAGAATCCTCGCAAGGAAAGATCGGTCAACGTGCTCCCTCAAATCCACATCGGAGAGGGAAGAACACCCTGGGGAGGGTCTTGACAACTTGGAGACGAGATAATGAACTCCAAGGCCTTGTTCAACGATGGATGCGTGATGCAAAGTACAATCGAGGTTGGTGACGATAGTTGGTCCCCTTGGTAAAGGGGATGAGGCAAAACTAGAGATTCCACACAAGGGGGTTGTCTTTAGTCTATCATCTATGCCTAAGGGATACATGAAGGGGTGGAGGCTCTATTTATAGGCCAGCCACATAAACAGGGGTAGTTTAGGGATAAAACTAGGGTTTGGACGAGCTAGAGGGGTACATGGGCCGAGGGCCCAGCTGGCGGCGTGCAGGCCCATCACACAGGACGGAGACTCAGGTGTAGGGGTCGGAGACTCCGGTCAGGGCCGAAGATTCCGGTCAGTCTCCGGTGTCGTCTTCGGAGTGGCGTTGAAAGAACATGTTGGGCCCCCATGTGTGGTTTTGGTAATTAATGACAATCTTTATGGACTAATGTGTGTATTAAGTTATACTTGTAGGATTTGTCCATTGGCATCACTTGGAGCATGTGTTGGCTTCAAGGTCAATGAAATGCAAAGAAGATTTGTCGTGCAAGCTCAATATGCGAGGTCGATGATGAGGAATTAAGAAAGGCGTTCCATCTTGAGAAGGGCAAGACCGTCTACATTGAGCTCAAGTGGAATGCTCAAGGCAAAGGTATAATCTTGATAGGTTTTTCCTTTTTCCGGTCTCTTGTTGTGTGTAGGAGACCGGGTTTAGGATAGATAACCGTACTATCAAGAGGGGCTCTCGTATGAGTAATTCGGTCACATCGTTCGGAGAGAGCTTAAACCTTTGCATACTTGCATCATCGCATTTGGTTGTTATTTGGTCTTATCCATGTGAGGATATAGAGCTTATGGTAATCTCCATAACAAGCTCTTGTTCATCAAAATCGGATCTCCCATATGTATCTTGTTGCAATTTTGATTTATGCGGCCTTTTCGGTTTCTCACCAAGTGAGGTATCTCACATTATATTAATTGATACTCTCCCACTTGGTGATAATCAATATTTCCACTTTTTATAGGGTAGCACTTGTAGTCCTCTATCCAACGCAATTGGAATCAGGTCAATCGGAGCTACCGTTTAAAAGTTATGACCATTTGAATATTTGCCGTTTTAATTCTAAAAAGAAGAAAAAAACATTTACTGGGCCGTCCGGTACTACCGGGCCTAGTACCGGACGCGCCTGACCCAGCCTGTCCACTTTAGTCTGGCCCGGTACCTTTTCCGGTCCTACCGGACCGACCCGGTAGTATCGCCCGGATACCGGCCGGTCCAGTTTATTTGTCCAGTTTTTGTTCCAGATCCAGATCTGCTGGCCCAGCTCGTCGCGTTGACCTGCTGCTGCGGCCGCCTCGCTCCCACTCGCGTGCGCCTGCGTGTGCTGCCTGCGCTGGCAGCTGGCCCGCTCGCTCGCGCTGCCGCTCGCATGCGCGCGCGCGTGCTCCCGCCTGCCTTGCTCCTGCTGCGCTGCGCGCATGCTCGCAGGGCCCGCGCTGGCAGCTGCACTGCTGCGCGCTCGTTGACCGCGTGCATGCTCCACTGCTGCTGCGTTGCTCTGCTGCTGCATGCGTGCTGTATGACTGCTTTGCTGCTTTGCTGGCCATGCACTGGCAGGGCGCGTTGGCCCAACGCTGCCCCACGCTGGCCTCGATTTTCACTGTCTCTCTCGCCCAGGACCGGTAGTACCGGTTGAAAACGGCACTACCAGACCGTTTCAAAAATCAGCCCCAACGGCTAGATTTTCTGGGCCTCTATTTATACCCCTTGTCCATTTTTCAGTTGAGGTAGTTCCTCTCTTATTTATTAGGCTAAACTTTGTCCACACTTGCTCTAATCTTAAAGCTTGCCTAATCTTTTCCCTCCGATGATTCTTGCCATATTTGAGTGAAAGAGAGAGGAGATCTAGACCCACATTTTGACCTAACCGATTCATCTCTTTATGAGTGCATCTTTGGGGATCTAGATTTCGGGGGATTTTGTGTCTCTTTTTGATTCCTCCTCTCTTGTTCCCCCAATAGCTTTAGTAGCTTTGTTGGAACTTGAGAGTGAGGGATTTGAGCATCTTTGTGGTGTTCTTGCCATTTGCATTTGGTGCATCGGTTTGAGTTCTCCTCGGAGGATTTGGTTTGAGTTGCTCATTGGAGCTTGTCCCTCTTGGGTTCTTGGACCCCTAGACGGTTTTGTGGCCTTGGTGACATTTGTTGAGGCCTTTTGTGGCGTTTGTTGGGAGCCTCCAATTAAGTTGTGGAGAAGTGCCCAAACCTTGTGAGAGGTTCCGGTTGCCACCGACAAGTGCACCGATAGTGGAAGCGTGGATCGATCCCGTTGGGGTGAGATTCACCGGAGAATAAGGGAGGCCTTTTGTGGCATTGGTGGTTTGATACCACCCCCTCTCCAAACGAGACGTACTCCATGTTGGGAGGAACTCGGTAAAATATCGGTGTCCCCGCGTGCCTCGGTTATCTCTATACCCGAGCTCTTTATTTATGCACTTTACATTGTGATAGCCTTCGTGCTTGAAGTAATATATATCTTGCTATCACTTTGTTGCTTGTATTGCTTAGCATAAGTTGTTGGTGCACATAGGTGAACCTTCGTTGTTCTAGGTTGTGCTTAACAAAGTAAACACTAGTTTTATTCCGCCTTTGTTGAGCCACTCTAGGAAAAGTTTTAATCGCCTATTCACCCCCCTCTAGGCGACATCCGTATCCTTTCAGGCGTACTGACTGTCCTCGGGCGGTTGCTGGGGTCGGTCCGGAGGTAGGTTCGGAGACTCCGGTGTAGCAGGACCGGAGACTCCGGTGTAGGCCGGAGACTCTGGTGGTTCAGCCGTGGCTTCTTCCATCTCCTCTTCCAAGCCTCCGTCTTGTCGGGATTGATGTTCCGGGCTTCCTCCCTTGCCTCCGTGCTCATCGGTGTGAACCTATCATGCATATGTGACGGAGTATGAAGTAGCATACCATTCAATAGGGTAGGAAGTGGGCTCACATAGAGTAACATATTCACCTTTGGAATCCATGACGACTTGGCGTAAGTTGGAGACCATGATGTGGTAACGACCGTAGGTCGGGCTACATCAGCTCCCCCCTTAAAAAGAGTCGTCCTTGACTCTACATGCTCCTCACAAGGTAGAAGAGGTCGAGAGACCTTCTTGATCCTGGGATTCACCATATAGTCGTCCTCGGGAAGATTGACTTGACAACACTTCAATGTTCCTTCACCTTCAATGAAGCCTACAAAGCTCACAACAAAAGTGAAGCAACACTCAAAGCATAGCCAATTCATGAAGATTATAGCATGATTCCTCAAGTAGAAGGAAGTGACCTTAGATTGTAGAGATAGCTCGATGAAGTGTAGCCATAGGTAACTCTCTTCAGTTCTTCTTGTCAACATATAGTCCGTAGAGGTTGACGTGTATGCATTTGTACCTTCACACAACAAAGACCAATCAAAATATTTTCGTGCGTGATAGAGGAGCATGTCAAATGTGGCATGTCCATTCTTGTTCACAACACTATTAGCACAATACATGTATAGCAAATGGAATGCATATGCAAGGTCAACGTGCATGGAAATTGTTTGAACATCATCCAAATGTGGGAACTCAAAAACTCCATATAACATAGTAGGGTGGCATGCAAAGAAATTGACTAAATATATCAACATCTTTGATGCAAGAATAGGAGAATTTGGCAAAAACACACGAGGAAGCATATCCAAAACAAAAGCATTATGTGTGCAAACCAACCATTGGAAAGATAAATTGCTCAATATGTTGGATGCCATACACATATCATCAAAATCAAATATCATGGGAATATGAATATCCCAAGCGGAAGCAAAAACAACAAGTTTGCAAACAAAGCATATGAAAGAGCAAGTGGTCCTTATGTTTGTTGCAACAACACGACATCGGAAAGAGAAATTGTTCAATATTTTTGTTGCAACACACAAAGCATCAATATCTAATAGCAAAGAAACATGAATGTTAGAAGGTGAGATAATACCATCAACATGCTTGCAATCAAACCATAGAAAAGAGCAATTTGCCAACATGAAAGATGCAAAGCATGCAAAAGGTATCAGAGCTGGGTTCGTTCTTGAACTCACTTGTGGGATGCTCTCAAGAGCTCTTTTTGTTAACTCGTGCTCAACCGAGGTTGACATTATAGTGCGGGTACCTACACACATCATACACAAAAGGAAGAACGTGTGTGCATGGTAGAGATACACATCATCCATCATGACGTATCTCTTCTTGTGCACATCACCATTAATGTCAATCAAGTATGAAATAGATGCATGGTGTGTAGGGTTTCGTAGCATGGAAAACAAAAATTTTCTACCGCATACAAACAAACAAGCCAAGATCTATCTACTAGATTGTAGCAACGAGTCGATAGAATAACTCACCCTCGAAGATTCCAAAGTGTTTAACGAGAGCGGATTCTCGTGGGTGATGTAGTCGTACTCTTCCCGATCTCAAGATCGCGTAGACGATCCTTCCGGCGCTGCGTTCCGGCAGCGCTCCCGCAGTCGGTCACACGTTCGGTACTCGACGAAGACCTTCCTTTCCCTTGTTCCAGCAGGCAGCGGAGGTTGTAGCACTCTCCTCGTGATTCCGGCAGCACAACGGCGTGGTACCGGAAATAGAGGGGAGATCTCGCAGGGCTTCGCCTTAAGTCGGAGCGAGTATGGTGGAGTATGAGAGAGTCCCTCGACGATCTAGGGTTTAGACACGCCGAGGAGGGGCAAGCCGGCGGCTAGGGTTTAGCTAGGCGGCGACGGCTTGACCTAGGGCGGCGGCGGCAGCAGGTGGCGGCGCCGGCGGCTTAGGGTTTGGAGGCGGGGATCTTGTGTCTCTAGGAGGGGAGCCCTGCCCCTCCTTATATAGGTGGAGGAGGCCGACCAAGGGGAGGGGAGTCCCTCCCCAACTCGGCTTGGTGGTGCGCCGGTGGTGGGAGGAGGAACTCCTCCCCCAAGTCGGTTTCCACCTCCCTCTCCACTTCCCAAAACTAGCCGTTTGACTTTCAAACTTGGCGTTTGACTTTTCAAACTAGGATTTGAATAAACCCTCTATTTTGTTCAGCGATGACACCTAGTACATGATGCAATCATATCAACTTGATATAACACATTCATGTACCCTTCCCCTCCGGAGTGCCGGACATTCCGGAACCTTCTAGAACATTCCCGATGAAAACACCGGAACCATTCTCCAACTCCGAAACGGGACTTTCCTTATATGAATCTTATTCTCCGGACCATTCCGGATCTCCTCGTGATATCCCGAATCCCATTCGAGACTCCGAACAACATTCGGTCTCTTTCTCATCATTCCATAACTACTCAAACAACGTCGAATCCTTAAGTGTGTCTCCCTACGGTTCGTGAATTATGCGGACATGATCGAGACACTTATCCGATCAATAACCAATAGAGGAATCTGGAAATTCATATGTCTCCCACATATTTCTACGATTACTTTGCGATCGAATGAACCACTTACATACGATACCAATTTCCCTTTGTCTCACGATAGTTTACTTATCCGAGGTTATGATCGTCGGTATCTCTGCATACCTAGTTCAACCTCGTTACCGATAAGTACTCTTTTCTCGTTCCCGTGATATGTGATCCCTTGTGAGCCAGTCACATGCTTGCAAGCTAATTGGATGACATTTCACCGAGAGGGCCCAGAGTATATCTATCTGTCATATGGATGGACAAATCCCACTCTTGATCCATGTGTTTCAACCAATACTTTCCGAACACTCAATGCCACCTTTATAGCCACCCAGTTACGGTGTGGTGTTTGATGTCATCAAAGCATCCATCCGGTAAAGGTGATATGCATGATCTCATGGTTGAAGGAATTAGGTTACTATGTATCAGAAAGCATATAGCAATTGAACTATTAAAATGACTTGATCTTTATGCTACGCTTATCTATAGGAGTATGTCCACCATATCATTCTCCTAACGATATGACCTTGTTGTTAATAACATCTCAATGTTCATGATATGGAAACACAATCATCTATTAACCAACAAGCTAGTATTGTATAGAGGCTTTACTAGGGACTTCAAATTAAGTTTACAAATCACACAAGTATTAATGTTTCCTTGTTAATACTATTATAGCATGAATGTAAACATTTATCATAAACACAAAGATATAATAATAACTATATTTATTATTGGCTATGGCGCCCATGTTATCACAGTAGATAGACATTGGGTCCAGCGCACTAGGAACCACACCTAGCTCTGTAATGAACTCTTTCATCCATATCGCTTCTTGTGAAGCCTCCGAAGCAGCCATGTATTCCGATTCAGTTGAAGATCTTGCCACAACGCTTTGCTTTGCACTCCTCCAGCTAACTGCTGCACCATTCAAAATAAATACGTATCCAGATTGTGATTTAGAATCATCCGGATCGGTGTTCCAACTAGCATCGGTGTAACCATTAACAACGAGCTGTTCATCACCTCCATAAGAAAGAACCATATCCTTAGTTCTTCTCAAGTACTTAAGGATGTTTTTGACCGCTGTCCAATGATCCACTCCTGGATCACTTTGATATCTGCTAGTTAAACTAACAACATATGCAATGTCGGGTCTAGTACATAGCATGGCATACATTAGAGATCCTATGGCTGAGGCATAGGGAGTCTTACTCATCCTTTCTCTATCTTCCGCCGATGTCGGACTTTGAGTTTTACTCAAGGTTGTATTGGGCAACATGGGCAAGAACCCTTTCTTGCTATCTTCCATTCCAAACCTCTTTAAAACTTTGTCCAAATATGTACTTTGTGACAATGATATTTGGCGTTTCGATCTATCTCTATAAATCTTTATGCCTAATATGTAAGCTGCTTCACCAAGATCCTTCATTGAAAAACTATTATTCAAATATTCCTTGACACTATTAAGAAGGTCTACATCATTCCCAATCAACAATATGTCATCTACATATAGTATTAAGAATGCTACAGAGCTCCCACTCACTTTCTTGTAAATACAAGCTTCTCCATAAGTTTGTATAAAACCAAAACTTTTGATTACCTTATCAAAACGTTGATTCCAACTTCGGGATGCTTGCTTCAACCCATAGATGGACCGTTGAAGTTTGCATACCTTGTTAGCATCTTTAGGATCGACAAAACCTTTGGGTTGCATCATATACAACTCTTCATCAATGTCTCCATTGAGGAATGCTGTTTTGACATCCATCTGCCATATCTCATAATCATAATATGCAGCGATTGCTAACGTAATCCTCACAGACTTTAGCTTCGCTACTGGTGAGAAAGTCTCATCGTAGTCAACTCCTTGAATTTGTTGAAACCCCTTTGCGACAAGTCGAGCTTTATAGACAGTAACATTACCATCAGCATCTGTTTTCTTCTTGAAACTCCATTTGTTCTCGACAGCCTTCTGGCCATCCGGTAAGTCCACCAAAGTCCATACTTGGTTTTCGTACATGGATCCAATCTCGGATTTCATGGCTTCTTGCCATTTATTGGAATCTGGGCTCATCATCGCTTCCTCATATGTCTCAGGGTCATCGGTGTTGTCCACCAACATGACACTCATAACGGGATCATACCAATCTGGAGTGGTACGAGTTCTCGTTGACCTGTGAGGCTCTGTAGCAACTTCAACCGAAGTTTCATGATCATCATCATTAGCTTCCTCTCTTATTGGTGCAGGCACCACATGAACTTCTTCCGGCGCTGCGCTACTCGCAATTTCGAGAGAAGGTTCGACAACCTCGTCGAGTTCTACTTTCCTTCCAGTCACTTCTTTCGAGAGAAATTCCTTCTCTAGAAAGGATCCATTCTTGGCAACGAAGATTTTGCCTTCGGATCTATGATAGAAGGTATACCCAATAGTTTCCTTTGGGTATCCTATGAAGACGCATTTTTCCGCTTTGGGTTCAAGCTTGTCCGGTTGTAACTTCTTTACATAGGCTTCGCAACCCCAAACTTTAAGGAACGACAATCTAGGTTTCTTCCCAAACCATAATTCATACGGTGTCGTTTCAACGGATTTAGACGGTGCCCTATTTAAAGTGAATGCGGCTGTTTCTAATGCATGACCCCAAAATGATAGCGGTAAATCTGTAAGTATTTACCATAAACACAAAGATATAATAATAACTATATTTATTATTGCCTCTAGGTCATATCTCCAACATGGTGAGTATGCAAGTGGGGAACATGCTTATCATGGCAATCATCAAAATCTCCAAAAAATGAGAAAGCTATGGGGGCCATCTCATTATAACACATATGATCAACATTGTTCCAAGCAAAACAAGTGAAATAGCAAGCATTCATCTTATTGCAAGCAACAGGAGAAATTGAAGGATTAGCTTGACAATGCATGTCCAAAGCAATTGGAGGATACACACAAGATGCATAGCATGGCATGTTTATGGCAATGATATCGCAATCAAACAATTCCACATGATCAATAATATGCAAAGGTAAATCATCACATGGGAATATGAGTGAAGCATATGTAATGTCACAAGTATCATCCATAACATGCATATCATGACAATTCATCATGTCCACTAGTGGGATCATGGCATCATCAACACCCTTATTGTTGCTTTTTTCATACCTCTCATATGAAGTGGGTGTTGTGGAAGTAGTGGCCTCCTTGTGGACGACTTCGTCTTCTTGATGTAGCCATGGCGTAGCATCCTCTTCATCCACTATGTACATATTCTCAATTCGAGGCATCATTGCTTCATGGCTTGGCGCGTCTTCATCCATGGAACCTAGCACAACACAAGAGAACACACTAGAGGTAGAGGGTAAGTTGTTAGAAATCGAAATGGTCTCACTTGACCTATCAACTACCACTCTCAACTCACTAGGTGTATCACGCATGCCCTCCAAGTGGAAGTACTCAATCTCACATAAGGTGGAGTCACTCATCTCACTCTTATTTTCACTCAAGTGGGCTAAGTGGATCTCATACTCACATGGGATTGGTACCACATCATACTCAAGCATATAGGGGTAGGCTCGGTTTCCTCAACTCCATGTGCCTCCTTTGGTGAAGGGAAAATCCCATGCTCACCATTCGTGACCTTATCGCCTTCAAGGTTGGATGCCATAAGATTGGCATCATCGCTCGCCTCCATGGTCGAAGGTAAAGTCCCATGCTCGACCATCTTTTTGCCATCTAGTAGTGGTGGAAGTAGGATCATGGTGTTGTCGAGAGCGGTGCTCGGATCTACTTCATCACATATGTGGCCTTGGCTTCCTCCATCTTGGAGTGTAGACATCCTCTTGCCGAACTCAGCCAACTTGGCAAAGTAGAGGTCTTCATTTTCCTCGTTTGCGAGGTCGCGGAATTCAAGCGTAGGCGTTGAAGCTTGATGGCGTGGGGGAAGGCTTGCTCTTGGTGCCATTGTGGTGGTGGCACTAGTAGTCGAAGGTTCCCTATGATGGTGTCGACGGAGGTCATTGGCGTGCCTTGCCGATGGTTGATGTTGGTGAAGCACTTGGTCATCCATAGGACGCTCGCGACGGTGATCATTTGCCTTGGCACTCTTCTTGTGCTTGTGGTGCCTTATTGAGCTTGCTTGAGCATTATGGTTGGTGCTCATCATGAATTCTTCGCCTTTATGGCGAAGATGCCTTTGACGATGTCTTGTATCCTCTTTATGGCGTCGATGCTCATGAGAGGATGTTTGTCAATGAAGATTCTTGTTCCTTGGCGCCTCTTGATGTCTATGATGTTTGGACGCCACTCTTCTTTGGATAGGAGGTGGAGCTTGGCGCCTTGGAGGTGATGGAGCTTGGCGCCTTGGACATGGTGGAGCTTGACGCCATATAGGTGGTGGCACTTGATGACTTGTCGATGGTGGCGCGTGACGCCTTGGCGGTGTTGGCGCTTGTCGCCTTGGAGGTGGATCATCGAAGTAGGTGGTGCCCTTAGGTGTGGCACGCTTGGCCTTTAAGGTCATGGAATCTTGATGATGCGCCTCCTCTTGCTTGGCGTAGTAGGCTTCCATCTCCACACGGTGGAGGAATTCTTCATGGCTCATGGAGGAGCCATCAAAGTCGATGTAGTTCTCCGTGTCCTCCATGCTCGGCGAGGCGTCGTCGATGTCGCACTCGAAGTCGTCCATGCTTGGGGAGTAATTGTTGGTGTAGTACTCCATATCACCCAAGCATGTGGAGCCATTGTCGGTGTAGTGCTCCATAGTCTCCATGCATGAGGAGCCATTGTCGGTGTTGTGCTCCATCATGTCATCTATACTTGTGGAGTCGTAATCATGGTGGCTCATCATGGATTCTTCATAGATACCATCCCCGGTTCCGGAGTCCCTAGACATGATTCACAAGACCAAGTGTTGTATATGGAAGTGGTAGTGGGTGTTGGGGATGCAACGTCAAACCTTACTTTACCTTGGAAGATCGTATCGTGCAAGTGGCCACACTTGAGAGCAATAAACCAAGCAAAGTGAAGTTCACGCGGAACACCAAAACCAACTACTAACCAAAAAACACACACACACAAGGCCTATGGTGGATAGGCATGGGAAGTGGCATGTGAAGAACCAATCCGAAATCAAGATGTTGTATTGGCAAGTAAAGAACCACAATGATCACAAAGCAAACAAGTCAATCCACAAGATAGGAAATATGTACAAGGAAACACACACGGTGGGATAAATGGGTCTTGTGCGACGGAGAAAGTGAGATAAGAACCGAATGATTACCTAGCGAAGACTATAAGCTCGTGTCACACAAGTACAAGGAGAGACGCTAGTTTGATTGCAATAAATTGGTGGGCTACAAGATATGCACAATAAGTACCATCTATATGATGTTCATCGAGCTTGCGCTTACTATTCTATGAGGCACTTGTTTGTTTCTTTCTATTTTGTTTTTCCTTTTTTCTATTTTTTTCTCTTTTTTCTTTTCTTTTCTCTTTTTCTTTTTCACTCGCCCCTTCCTTGTGCCAACAACTATACAAGATAACTATATGAGATAGCGCTCACAACATTTGCTCGGAATCTACAAGGTATCAAATGTGCATAGCCCAAGCAATCATAAGAGGAACTAGTCTCAATAGGTGTTTGTTGCTCGCAAAGATAGTGGGGTTCACAAAGGAATGCAAGTGGGGACAAGTCGCGGAATGTTATACCTTTCGTCGACGATCTTCACCCTTTATTGTTGGATTCCGCCTTGCTCACGGAATTTGGATGGATTATATAGCATGAACAACGTGGATGATGATGTAGAGCTCCTTCTCCTCTTCGAAACGAGCTAAAGGACACCAAAATCCGAGTTCGAATGCAAAAGTTATGCTCAAAACCGTGCTGCAGTTTTTCTGTCTGCAGGGAGGGGCGAAGACTCCGGTCTGGAGCTCGAAAACTCCGGAAACTCTGGTCTAGGCCGGAGACTCCGGTCTGGGAGATTCCAGAACGTCCATAACTCGAACGGGACACATTTTGGGCGGAAAAACTCGAACCAAAACCTCAGATTGATGGGGGAAATCAAGGAATTAGGCCATGGGAACGCAGGGGAAGGTAGATCAACAAGTTTAACAAGTAATCCACAGATCAAAACCTACCAAAACTCACTCAAATCACAGATCGATCCAAAACACGAATTGGGGCTGTTTTTGGTGGAATTTTTGAATTCATGGGGAAAAGACCAAATCGATGAGAAATCCGTGGCAACCAAAAGCTGCTCTGATACCAGATGATGAAGGGGTTAACCTCTTGGGTGGCCCGATCTTTACGGATCTCATGGTCAAATCGATGGGAAAGCGAGGGTAAAGGGAGAAGGTAGCGAAAGCGAAGACACACCTCGCGAAGAACACGATGAACACACGCAAAACTCACATGATACAAGGCCGATTGCTCCCGAACGGCGGCCACCGGTCCGATAGAATCCTCGCAAGGAAAGATCGGTCAACATGCTCCCTCAAATCCACATCGGAGAGGGAAGAACACCTTGGGGAGGGTCTTGACAACTTGGAGACGAGACAACGAACTCCAAGGCCTTGTTCAACGATGGATGCGTGATGCAAAGTCCAATCGAGGTTGGTGACGATAATCGGTCCCCTTGGTAAAGGGGATGAGGCAAAACTAGAGATTCCACACAAGGGGGTTGTCTTTAGTCTATCATCTATGCCTAAGGGATACATGAAGGGGTGAAGGCTCTATTTATAGGCCAGCCACATAAACAGGGGTAGTTTAGGGATAAAACTAGGGTTTGGACGAGCTAGAGGGGTACATGGGCCGAGGGCCCAGCTGGCGGCACGCAGGCCCATCACGCAGGCTGGAGACTCCGGTGGAGGGGCCAGAGACTCCGGTCAGGGCCGGAGATTCCGGTCAGTCTCCGGTGTCGTCTCCGGAGTGGCGTACTGACTGTCGGGCGGTTGCTGGGGTTGGTCCGGAGACTCTGGTGTAGCAGGACTGGAGACTCCGGTGTAGGCCGGAGACTCTGGTGGTTCAGCCGTGGCTTCTTCCGTCTCCTCTTCCAAGCCTCCGTCTTATCGGGCTTGATGTTCCGAGCTTCCTCCCTTTCCTCCGTGCTCGTCGGTGTGAACCTATCATGCATATGTGACAGAGTATGAAGTAGCATACCATTCAATAGGGTAGGAAGTGGGCTCGCATAGAGGAACGGATTCACCTTTGGAATCCATGACGACTTGGCGTAAGTTGGAGACCATGATGTGGTAACGACCGTAGGTCGGGCTACATCACTTAGGCTAGCCGCCCTAGCATTTCTCTAACACATATATAATACTCCATTAACTTACATGCTCCCCTTTTATTTCACATCGCCGACATCCATAAACAAAAGATCATGATATCAAATGGGTAATATGTACAGGTGTTGAAAGCGTTCCCCATGACAGCATGGTTCTGCTAATTCCCAACTTATAAGTGCAAGCATATACAACATAGATGACACAATGGTTGAAGTTTATTAGGGGCAAGAAAAACAAAGTGTGCCATCAAGTTTGTGAGAGATTTAATCACTAATTTTCTCATAATAAGTTTAATTTGGAAGATAGATAAAACAAGAATAACTTGGTTTCTTGGGAGTTGGATGCATGAGTAGAGCTTACTCAATACAAGTGGAGGCTAGCAAAATACTGGGAGCGACCAACTAAGAGAGCAATAATGGCCATAATCACGCAAAGCGACAAAACATTATCAATCAAAGCATAAAGTGGTATCACAAGTCAAAAACTAAATGATCATAGAGGCTAAGGTGACTGGTTCATAGTCATAACATGGTGTAAGCATGTGCCAAGTCAACCCAAACAAAGCATCAAAGGAGAATACCACAATGTTATGCTTTTGTATGCTAAAATAACGTATGATTCTTTCAAGGCACATTAAGCAATCTCAATTGTTTGGAACAAGTCATGCTACAACAATAATCACTAAGCATAAGGTCAAAACAACATCTAGCATGACATGATAAAGTCTAAGTCACAGTCAAAACAAGCTCCCTTTTGTACCACTTTAAGCATGAAACTTTCTACTCTTTTCCAACACCAATCAACTTATTTGAAACAAAAGAGCGAATGCGGGGGTCCAACTAATTTATTCAAGCAAACTAAACAAACTAAAACCAAAAATGAAAACTAAGACGATCCAAGAACAACACAACAGTGCATGAAACAATAAAAAAGAAGTGTCTAGAAAGAGACCTGAGATTTTTATTGATGAAGAAGGGGATGCCCAGTTGTACCTCTTGAATATTTCTTGGGGTGACACGAGGTGGCATACCCAAGCTTGATATTTTGTCCATTCTTCATCTCATCACATCATTCTTCTCCTACACTTAAAAATTTCCTTCATACAGAACTTCACACAATCTTCATTAGCAACATTAGTGCATTCAAATAATAAACCTTTGGGTTCAGTTTCAACACAAGTAAAACCTTCATTAAAACACAAGATACTGTAGCAATTACTTTAAAAAGCTCAAGTGATCAAGAAGAACTCAAAAAGAAACTGATTAAGAGGCAAATGCAAATAATGGCAAAAATCTGTCAAAACAGACCAGTAGGTAAAAAGAGATTTTTTCTAAGACCTTCTGTTGCTCAAATCGAAAAGTGTTGAACTAATGAAAGTTATACAAAAACCTGGGGAATTTACTCAGAAAATCACAGCTCAATCCGACATAAAGAGATTTTTCACGAATTTTTACAGTGAAGCACAAAAATCTGTTTCGGGACAGCAACTTCCCCAAATCTTACTTCTCTCTCATTAGAGGTTATTCTTGGAACAAAAATCACACAAAAAGGATAAGGAGAGGTTATTACAGAAGTAATAACTTCCAAGACTCAATAAAACTATTGGGTTATCTCCCAAAAAGTACTTTTCTTTAACGCCTTTAAGTTAATTATTTTCAAATGAAGAAGCATTGACATCAAATTTTTCTTTAATAGTAGGAGCAAAAGGTAACTTCTCTCTCCTTATAGAGAAGTGTTCAATACCTTTCTTGAACGGAATTGATATTTAATGATGCCTTCTTTCATATCAATAATGGCACCAATAGTTCTAAGAAAATCTCTTCCCAAAGTAATATGACAAGAAGCATTGCACTCAACATCCAAAACATAGAAATCAACATGGACATAGGCATTGTTAACTGCAACAAGAACATCATTAGTACTCCCCATAAGTGTCTTTTTAGCATTATAATCAAGTGGAACATCTAAATAGCAATCTTCCAAAGGTGGCAAATCAAGAATTTCATAAATCTTTCTAGGCATAATCGAGACATTAGAACCAAGGTCACATAAAGCTTTGAGATCAAAATCATTCACTTGCATATTAATGATGGGTTACCAACTATATTCTAACTTCCTAGGAATAGAATCTTTGTGTTTCAATTTTTCTTCTTCTTTAATTTTAATGAGAGCATCTGTAATATGTTTTGTGAAAGCCATATTCATAGCACTAGCATTAGGACTTCTAGAAAGCTTTTGTAGGACTTCAGAAATATTGCAACAATCAAGATCAAAATAAAACTTAGCATGACAGGTAGCAGACTTATTGTTTCCCATATTTCGAAAAATTTCAGCATTCTTATTGGGTTTAGGCATTGTTGTAGAAGGAATGGGGACTTCTTGTGGTTTGCTAGTATTAACATTGGTGGTAGTAATAGTACAAATACTATTGTTTCTAGCAATTTCATCTTCTCTTTCCCACTTAGCATGCAATTTAGCTAATAGTCTAACATTTTCATTAATTGTAACTTGTATAACATGAGTAGCAGCAAAGGGATTTTCCATGGTTTCAGGTTTAGCAGCCATTTTATTAATCAAAGAGGATTGTGTTTCAGACAAAGATGAAATTTTTTCTCGACATTCAAAAGCTTTTCCTCCACAATCTTGTTGAAAGTGATTTGTTTACTAATAAAGTCTTTAAGCATGACTTCAAGTTCAGAGGGAGCACTTCTATTGTTATTGTAGGAATTTCCATAAGCATTACCATTATTGGGAGGATAATGCCTATAATTGTTATTATTACCAAAATTATTCCTATATGCATTCTTGCTGAAATTATTATTTCTTATGAAGTTCACATCAACTTGCTCTTCTTGAGCAACCAAAGAGGCTAAAGGAACATTATTTGGATCAATATGAGCTTTTCCATTAACAAGCATAGACATAATAACATCAATTTTATCACTCAAGGAGGAGGTTTCTTCAACAGAATTTACCTTCTTACCATGTGGAGCTCTCTCAATGTGCCATTCAGAATAGTTAACCATCATATTATCAAGGAGCTTTGTTGCAGCACCCAAAGTAATGGTCATAAAGGTACCTCCAGCAGCAGAATCCAACAAATTTCTTGATGAAAAATTTAGTCCTGCATAAAATGTTTGGATAATCATCCAAGTAGTCAGTCCATGAGTGGGACTTCTTTCTCAAGCTTGATCAACATGTTCATTATCAAGTTGTTTAAATTTTATTATTTCACTTCTCATAGATATAATCTTAGTAGGATGATAGTATTTTCCAATAAAAGCATCTTTGCATTTAATCCAAGAATCAATACTATTTCTAGGCAAGGATAGCAACCATTCTTTAGATTTTCTTCTCAAAGAGAAAGGAAAAAATTTGAGCATAATAATATCTCCATCTACATCCTTATATTTTTGCATCTCACAAAGTTCAACAAAGTTATTAAGGTGAGCATCATCATCATCAGAACTAGCACCAGAAAATTGCTCTTTCATAATAAGATTCAACAAAGCAGGTTTAATTTCATAAAAGTAGCATGAGGAGCAGGTGGAGCAATGGGTGTGCAAAGGAAATCTTTGTTGTTTGTGCTAGTGAAGTCACACAACTTGGTGTTCTCAGCAGTGTTCATTTTTGCAAAAGTGGAGCAAACCAATAGCAATAGCAACTAGAGTAGGAACTAATTTTTTCTATCTTTTTGATAAGAAGAAGCAAACCAAACAAAACTATTTTTTTTGTATTTTTGAAAGAAAGAAACAAGCAAAACAAAGCAAAAGAAACTAAGAAAAACAAAAACAAAGTAAAGAGAATGGTTGTGAAAGACTCTCCTTGTAAAGCTGTCCTTAACTCCCCGGCAACGGCACTAGAAAATCTTGATGGGCTCAGATCATTGTAGAGCCTCACTGGGAGACCCCAAGAGCAAGGTGTGATGAACACAACAACAAGTTTTCCCTCAGTTATGAAACCAAGGTTATCTTACTAGTAGGAGCAAGTAAACAACTCCAAGGTGTTGCTAACAACTTAGAATCTTGCACAACACAAACTCAAGACTTTGCCCCAACTTACAGTGAGGTTGTCAATCTCACTAGTTTGCTAAAAACAAAGGATTAAACGTATAGTGTGGAATATAGTAGTTGCTTGTAGAAAGTAAATAGTAACAGTAGATGACATATCAATGATAAAGATTGGACCAGGGTCCATAGTTCACTAGAGGTGTTCTCCTTAAGATAGATATCAAGCTGGATGAACAAATTACAGCGGGGCAATTGATAGATTGAGCAAGCATAACAATGCAAATACTTGACATCATGACTCCTATGAGATTTGATTGGGCATTACAACAATATACATAGACTGTAATCCAACTGCATCTATGACTAATAATCCACCTTCAGGTTATCATCCGAACCCCATCCAGTATTAAGTTGCAAGCAACGGATAATTGCATTAAGCAATGTGTGTAAAGTAAACAATACAATTGTTCCATGAACAAAATATTGTTGTTTTCTCCCTAGTAGCAACAAAACATCTACATCCTTAGAGATTTCTGTCACTTCCCCAGATTACTAGAGGCATGGACCTACTATCGAGCATAAATACTTCCTCTTGGAGTCACAAGCATCTACTTGGCCAAGATAGGTACTAGCAACGGAGAGCATGCAAGATCACAAACAACATAGACATGATAGAATCAATAATCAATCTAACATGATAGAATCAATAATCAATCTGACATAGTATCTTAATATCCATCGGATCCCCGCAAACACAACATGTATGATTACAAATAGATGATCTTGATTATGAACGGAGCTCACAAGATCTAAACATGATAGCACAAAGGAGGAGAAACAACCATCTAGCTACTGTATGGACCCATAGTCCAAGGGTGAACTACTCCCGCATCATACCGGAGGCTTGCATGGTGATGAAGAAGGCCTCCGGGATGATCGCTCCCCTCCAACAGGGTGCTGGGAAGAGCTTCACATCCCCCTATCTAGGGATGATGGTGGCGGCGGCTACGGACTGTTTCGTGGAGATCTGATCGGGTCCTTAGGGTTTCTGCATCATGGTGACTTTATAGGCGAAGAGTCGAGGCAGGGGGCCGCCCGAGGCGCCCACGCCTAGGGCTGGTTGGTGGCCCCCAGGCTGCACCGTCTTAGGGTGTGGCGGCCTCGTGGCCCCACTTTGTCTCCCCTCCGGACTTTGTGTTCTCTTCGGTAAAATATTGACTTTGTCTTTAGTCCCGTCCAATTCCGAGAATATTTCCTTACTAGCTTTTCTGAAACCGAAAATAGCTGAAAACAGGCAACTAGCACTAAGGTATCTTATTAATAGGTTAGTCACAGAAAATGTATAAAAATACCTCAAAGTGTAGACAAAGCATAGCAAAGTTGATACTAAACAAGCATGGAACATTCAAAATTATAGATACGTTTACGGCGTATCATGCTTTCCTTCATATCAAAAATGGCACCAACAGTTCTAAGAAAAGGTCTTCCCAAAATAATAGGGCAAGAAGCATTATATTAAACATCCAAAACATAGAAATCAACAGGGACATAGGTATTGTTAACCATAATAAGAACATCATTAATTCTCCCCGTAAGGTTCTTTTTAGCATTATCATCAAGTTGGACATCCAAATAACAATCTTCCAATGGTGGTAAATCAAGCATTTCATAAATTTTTCTAGGCATAATAGAGAAACTAGCACCAAGGTCACATAAAGCTTTGAGATCAAAATCATTCACTTTCATATTAATGATGGGTTGCCAACCATCTTCTAATTTCATAGGAATAGAAGCTTCATGATTCAACTTTTCTTCTTTAATTTTCATGAGAGCATTTGTAATATGTTTTGTAAAAGCCATATTCATAGCACTAGCATTAGGACTTATAGCAAGCTTTTGTAGGAACATAATTACTTTAGAAATATTGCAACCATCAAGATCAAAATCAAAATTAGCATCCAAGGTAGTAGAATTATTGTTTCCCATATTTCGAAGGATTTCAACATTTTATTGGAAAAAGGAATGGGGACTTTAGGTGGTTTTCTAGAATCAACATTGGTAGTGGTAATAGTACAAATACTACTCTTTCTAGCAATTTCATCTTCTCTTTCCCACCTAGCATGCAATTCAGCTAACATTCTAACATTTTCATCTATTCTAACGTGTATGTCATTAGTAGCAGCAAAGGGATTTTACATAGTTTCTGGTTTAATAGCCATTTTATTAATCAAAAAAGATTATGCTTTAGACAAATATGAAATATTTTTTTCAGCATTTGAAATCTTTTCCTCAACAGTTTTATTGAAGGCAGTTTGTTTACTAATAAAATCTTTAAGCATGACTTCAAGTTCAAATGGTGCACTTCTATTGTTGTTGTAGGAATTTCCATAAGCATTACCATTATTGGGAGGATATGGCCTACAATTATTATTACCAAAATTATTCCTATAGACATTGTTGCTAAAATTGTTATTTCTAATGAAGTTCACATCAACTTGCTCTTCTTGAGCAACCAAAGAGGCTAAAGGAACATTATTTGGATCAACATGAGATTTTCCATTAACAAGCATAAACATAATAACATCAATTTTATCACCTAAGGATGAGGTTTCTTCAACAGAATTTACCTTCTTACCTTGTGGAGCTCTCTCTGTGTGCCATTCAGAAGTTAACCATCATATTATCAAGGAGCTTTGTTGCAACACCCAAAGTAATGGTCATAAAGGTACCTCCAGCAGCAGAATCCAACAGATTTCTTGAAGAAAAATTCAGTCCTGCATAATTTGTTTGGATAATCATCCAAGCAGTCAGTCCATGAGTGGGGAAATTCTTTACCAAAGATTTCATTCTTTCCCAAGCTTGATCAACATTTCATTATCAAATTGTTTAAATTTCATTATTTCACTTCTCATAGATATAATATTAGCAGGAGGATAATATTTTCCAATAAAAGCATCTTTGCATTTAATCCAAGAATCAATACTATTTTTAGGCAAAGATAGCAACCATTCTTTAGTCTTCCTCTTAGGGAGAAAGGAAACAATTTAAGCTTAATAATATCTCCATCTACATCCTTATATTTTTGCATCTCACAAAATTCAACAAAATTATTAAGGTGAGCAGCAACATCATCAAAACTAGCACCAGAAAATTGCTCTTTCATAACAAGATTCAGCAAAGCAGGTGTATTTTGAAAGAAAGTAGCTTCAGGAACAGTTGGAGCAATAGGTGTACACATAAAATCATTGTTGTTTGTGCTAGTGAAGTCACACAACTTGGTGTTTTTAGGAGTATTCATTTTTGCAAGAGTAAAGCAAGCCAAAAGAAATAGTAACTAAAGTAGGAACTAATATTTTTGTGTTTTTGATAAAAAGAAACAAACCAGAACAACTATTTTTTTGTGTTTTTGATAAAAAGAAAAAGCAAAATAAACTAAGAAAAACAAAAACAAAGTAAAGATTGGTCGTGAGAGACTCCCCTTGCAAGAATCTTCTTTCTCCCTGAAAAGTGATTGACAAGGAGGAATAGATTGAAGCTGTCCTTATGTCCCCGACAACAGCGCCAGAAAAGTGCTTGATGGCTCAGATGATGTAGAGCTCGTTGGGAACCATAAGAGGAAGGTGTGATGAGCACAACAACAAGTTTCCCTCAGTTATGAAACCAAGGTTATCAAACAAGTAGGAGTAAGGAAACAAATCCAAGGTGTTGCTAGCAACTTGGAACCTACACAACACAATCCACAATACTTTGCGCCAACTTACAGTGAGGTTGTCAATCTCACCGGTTTGCTGAAAATAAAGGATTAAACGTATAGTGTGGAAGATAGTAATTGCTTGTAGAAATTAAACAGTAAACGGTAAACAGTAGATGGTATATCAATGGTAAGAAATGGATCGGGGTCCATAGTCCACTAGAGATGTTCTCCATAAGATAAATAACATGCTGGGTGAACAAATTACAGCGGGGCAGTTGACAGATTAAGAAAGCATAACAATGCATATACTAGACATCTGGATCTCTACGAGATTTGTTTGGGCATTACAACATAATACATAGACCATAATCCAACTGCATCTATGACTAAAATCCACCTTCAGGTTATCATCCGAACCCCTTCCAGTATTAAGTTGCAAGCAAAAGATAATTTCAGTAAGCAAAGTGTGTAAAGTAAACAATACAATTGCCCTTGGACAAAGGATTGTTGTTTTCTCCCTAGTAGCAACAGCACATCTACAACCTTAGAAGTTTCTGTCACTCTCCCTGATTACTAGAGGCATGAACCTACTATCGAGCATAAATACTCCCTCTTGGAGTTACAAGCATCTACTTGGCCAAAGTATCTACTAGCAACGGAGAGCATGCAAGATCACAAATAACATAGACATGATAGAATCAATAATCAATATGATATAGTATCTCAATATCCATCGGATCAATGCAAACACAACATGTCGGATTACAAATAGATGATCTTGCTCATGTACGTAGCTCAGAAGATCTAAAAATGATAGCACAATTGATGCAGCCCATCCTACAAACACTTCTACATCTCCGCCTACTAGTCCCCTAAGTGGACCAATGACCCACGCTCGAGCCAAGCTCCTACAAGCTATGGTTAACTAGCTCCTCTCCTCATGTGATTTCGATACACCCTTGGATGGCTTGCTACTTCATGCCCATACTTTGTGCATCCTCATCTATGAACCCAATGAAGCATCATCAAGGGAGGGACCAAAGGAAGCACGAGCAGACACACCAGAGCAAACCGGCGCCTGGCTCGGCGAACCGGCTCCCTCGCCAGAACTTCTGGCGGCAGTCCCGGTCGACTGACCCCCTCACCGATAATCCCGGCAACGACCAAAATCCCCGGGCAACAACCGAAAATATGTTCTGTAAGGCTTTCCGGTTCGCGACCGGAAACATCGGAGACCACTGGAATTTCCGGCACCAACTCCGGTGCCGCCGGACACCTCGCCGGAAATCCCCAGATTCAAGTCAACTTTCGGGCTTGGCCTGTGTAATCCCTTATTTTGCCTAAACTTTACCTTTTTGTATCCAAACTACCCCTATTTATGTGCTGGCCTATAAATATCCCCCACCCTCTATTGTAAACTCTAGACTTGGATAATTGTAACTGAAGACACCCCTTGAGGATCTATCAATTACTAGTCTCATGCTCCTTGACAAGGATCCCTAATTACCCCCCGCCTCTTGGATTTTTCCTCGTGCGTTAAAGTTGTACAAGTCCTTGGAGTTCGGTGACTCCTCTCCAAGAAGTCAAGATCTCATCAAGCCTCTCACCCCCGTTGTTGGCCGTGGGAGAGTGTCTTTCCCAACGCCGATCCTAGGGATTGTGTTGGACCGGTTGCCACTAGCGTGAGCTATCGACTTGTATTGTGTTTTCGTGTGTGAGTGTGTTCATCGAGTTCTTCGCGTGTGAGTTCGTGAATTACATTCCCCCTCCTCGTTCCCCTCACTCCCTCCTCGATTTCCATGGGATTCGTGAAAGATCGGGCCTCCCCAAGGGGTCACCCCTAACATATTGGCATCAAGAGCAAGGTTGATCACAAATTTCCCCTCAATTTTTCTTCTATCCACCATAAAATCGAAAATTCCCAAAAAAGAGCCCCAAATTGCCTTCGGATCGATCTCCGGATTTGGTGAGTTTTTCGTGGTTTTGGTCCATAGATCTGTTGCTTTGGGTCTTGATCTACATTCCTTGACCTTTCCCCAGCCCAATTTTGACGAAATTTTGACGGATTTATCAGTTTGACTTTCTAGAGTTCTTCACGAATAGGTTTTGACACCAAATACGACGAACCGGTTCTACAACCGGAATTTCCGGTGACAACTTTGGCATGACCGGAATTTCCGGCGGCAGACCCGGCTCCGCCGGTTCCTGCGCCGAAAATTTTGCAGATCACAAAATTTGACAGTTTCTTCTTGTTTGTTCGTGTCTCGCGTGCGTGTCGCCCAAAACTAACAACAAGCTTCCGCAAATCAGTAAATCACGTGCTCCTCGATGCTGCGACACCCGAGCATCTTCCCCAATACCGGTTGCAAGTCGTCAATAATACCAAAGGTATAACTTGCGCCACTTTGACAACCCCATATCTTCCTTTGTGTGTATCTATCCTATGAGAGCAACTCATTTTGTTTTTGTCTAAGCATTGTGCACCTGCCATTGGAAAGTGAGAGTGTGAGGGCAATACAAAAATTAACATACTAGTATAGAAAGGGAGAAAAAAAATAAAAAAAACAAAAGAAAAATAGAAAGTTACATAGTCTCCCAATACAAAGAGAGTATCAAGCTTGTAAGCAAAGAGATAGGAAAAATCGCACCAAGGCAAGTGCACAAATCCGTTGCTTAACCCTCTTTTGGCAAATGAGTTGCGGTCTCTCCTTGCGTTGGCATGACACCGAGCTTAGTCTACGTTAGGACATTTTGTTCTCACTTCATAGTCCTGCTAACCCCCTTTCATCTCCACGTGTGTGTTTCCTCGTGTTTTTGTAGATCGTATCCTTTTTGCTTTTGATCTTTGGTTCATTAACACCTAGAACAATAACCTTTGTCTTGGATCGTTTCGTTTGGTTTTCCACAATCCTAACCTTCCACCAAAAGCTTTTGAGAGTTGTAGTTTATTTGTGTGAGTTTCTTTGCGATTTCACTTGGCAAGCTCTTAGTTCTCTTGTGTGGCAATTGGTTTGATGTAATCTCCAAGGTGAGGTAAAAGGCTAACTCCCCACGTATTCTCCTCCATATACAATTCTTGTCGGCTTTGCATCATGGACAGGAATGGCGAGTCATCCCAACCAACGCCACCTCAAGAGGAAGACACATAATACATGACAAGATGGGATCATTGGAAGGTCCGAGGAGAATTCAACTACCGTTGTGACGCCCTTGAGAGGCGCCAAGACGAACAATTTAGCGAAACCCGAGTAGACTTCAAGAGCACTGACAACCGCTTCGAAGAGGTCCGCGGACAAATGCATGCCATGCAACACAACCTAGGCCATCAAAATGAAGCTCTTGGTCGTGCTCTCGCCGCAAAGGATGAGAAGATTCAATGCCTCATTAATGGGATAGCAAGGCCGCGATCTTGCGAATCAATCTCGTCAAGGCACTTCTCAAGTGAATCAAGCTCTTCATGCCATCACGCTTCAAGGCACCAAGATGGACCCATCCTTCACTCCATGAGCTCTTCTCAAGCGGTACCATCTCCGTGACACGCCGTAACGTCAAGCGGACCCCCAAGCCCATCGTCACCGACACATCCCTTCAACAAGTGAAGCCTCCGAATTGGATGAACAAGATTGCGGTCGACGTGAAGCACTCGAAGACCCACGAAGGCGTCATCATCGACATGAACGTCATCATCGACAACATGATCACCATGACGAGCCTCCTCCGCATCATGAAAAAAGGGAGCGGCCCATTACACATGTGGCTCGCTGTCCTCCTCGCCACATGGCTCAAGACAATGCTCATCGTCATGATGACCATAGACTGAACCAACCTCGTGAGGACCAAGCGCCTCCTCCTCGTCATCAACCGCACCAAGAACAAGAGCAAGCTCCCCAAGCTCGTCGTGATGACCAAGCGCCTCCTCCTCGTCATCTACCGCGCCAAGAACACGAGCAAGCTCCCCAAGCTCGTCGTCAAGACCAAGTTCCACCACCAAATGCGGCACCATAACAACCGCAAGGGAAATGCCACCATCACCAAGCAAGACGTGAGAGCTCAGATGATGAAGATGGCCACCAACATCATGGCAAACACTGACGCCGGAACCGCAATGAAGAGGAAACTTTTGGCAAGCTCAAATTCACCATGTCCAAGTTCACCGGTTCTAATGAACCCGAAGAATATCTCTCGTGGGAACTCAAGGTTAACAAGATCTTCCGCATGCACAACTATAGCAACGAGAAGATGATGGCCATGGCGTCCCTCGAGTTTGATGATTATGCCAACCTTTGGTGGGAACAAGTCCAACTCACTCGTGAAGCAAAAGAAGAGCCCCTAATCACCACTTGGCAAGATATGAAGGCTCATATGAGATCCCGCTTTGTTCCTTCGCACTACACGCGTGACCTATTCAACAAGCTTGAAACGCTTAGTCAAGGGACAAAGACTGTGGAAGAGTACTTCAAGCAAATGGAGCTCAACATGATCCATGCAAACATTGAAGAGCGTGATGAGCAAACAATGGCATGTTTCCTCAATGGCTTGAACCACCAAATCAAGCGCATCACCGAGTTCCAAAAGTACAACGACATGGTTGAGCTTGTGCACATAGCAACAAAAGCCAAATGTCAAGTGCTAGAGGACATCGAGTACAACAAGCCAAAGACATACTTCACCTACAAGCAAGCGCCAACCACTACATCAACAACCCCAAATGGAAGCTTATCAAGTACCACCAAGCTTCCCTTCAAGCCAACACTTCCTCAAGGAAAACCACCCCCAAGTGCAAATACACAAAGGATGATCAACCATTCAATGGTGAATGCTACAAGTGTGGAGGCAAAGGACACAAGTCGACCACATGTGGAAACAAGAAAGTTTTGTTCATCCACGACAATGGCGATGAAGAATACTGGAGTGAAGATGAGTTTGACGCAAGGGTCAAGGAAGTTTTGGCAAGGCAACATTTGGAAGATGACCAAGAACTACTTGTGTGTGAGCATGACACAAGTCCATCGCTTGTTGTCACAAGGTTCTTAACTACACAAGTCAATGAGAATGAAGACCAAAGATCAAACATCTTTTAAACTCGTGCCGGTATCAATGGGAAGTCCATCAAAGTTGTCATCGATGGAGGGAGTTGCCACAATCTTGCAAGCATGGAATTGTGTGAGCTGCTCAACCTCACCCTCCAACCACACAATCACACCTACCATATACAAATGGCCAAGTGACCAAGGGTACGTCAAGATCAAGAACACCGTATGGGTAACTTTCTCAATTGGACCGTACAAGGACACAATGGAGTGTGATGTGGTTCCGATGATGGTTTGCCATATGTTGCTAGGTAGGCCGTGGCAATATGACAAGCGTGCTTTGCATGATGGTCACACCAACACTTACCTTCAAATGGCTTGACAAGACTTGTGTTTTGCAACCAATGACTCCTAGCCCAATAATTTCGGACAATGCAAAGGCTTTAGCGAGGGTGCAAAGAACAACACTATCTTGTGAGAAGAGCGGTGAGCGAGAGAACCACACTATAGTGAGTGAGAGCCACAAGCCAAACTCGAGTGGAAAAACTAAGAGTGTTCTTCTTGCCACCAAAAATGAGATGATAGAAGTGCGGAACAACCCATCCATCTTGCACTATGTACTTATATGCAGGGGACTAGAGCATGGAACTAATGACTTGACAAATGTTCCTCCTTCTTTGATGACTGTTTTGCAGGAATTCCAAGATGTGTTCCCCGAAGAGCTTCCTCATGGACTACCCCCTCTTCGTGGAATCGAGCACCGCATCGACCTCATACCCGGCACACCTCTTCCAAACTGCGCCGCATACCACATGAACCCAGATGAGACAAAAGAGATAGAACGACAAATCAACCAACTCGTCTCTAAAGGTTTGATCCATGTAAGAACTAGCCCAAGCGCGGTACCCATGATTCTTGTCCCAAAGACGGATGATACGTTGCGGTTATGCATGGACTGCCGTCCAATCAATGCTATCACCGTGCGTTATCGACATCCTATACCGCATCTTGATGACATGCTTGATGAGTTGTGTGGAGCCACTATATTTTCGAAAATTGATCTTCGTAGTGGTTACCATCAAATACGCATGGCCAAGGGTGATGAGTGGAAAACCGCATTCAAGACCAAACTTAGTATCTATGAATGGTTGGTTATGCCTTTTGGCTTATCTAATGCCCCATCTACCTTCATGCGCCTGATGAACCATATTTTGAGATCTCTTATTGGAAAGAGTGTTGTTGTATACATTGATGATATTATTGTCTATAGCAAGTCACTAAAGGAGCATGTTACAGATGTTAAGGAGGTCCTTCAAATCCTTCGTCATGAAAAGCTATATGCTAATCTTCCAAAGTGTACTTTTGCGAAAGACAAACTTATTTTCCTTGGTTTTATTGGTTCTTTTAATGGAATTGAAGTTGATGTCTCAAAAGTTAAGGACATACGATATTGGCCCGTCCCTACTAATGTTAGTGAACTTCATAGTTTTCATGGGTTGGCCGGTTTCTACCGTCGCTTTGTGAAAGACTTTTCTACTATTGCTTGCCCTCTCAACGACTTGACCAAGAAAAATGTCACATTCGTTTGGGGCAAAGCACAACAAAAAGCATTTTATGAGCTCCAAAAGAGGCTCACCGAAGCACCACTCTTGGCTTTACCGGATTTCACAAAAACTTTTGAGATCGAGTGTGACGCTAGTGGTATTGGCATTGGAGGCGTACTTATGCAAGTCCTATTGCATACCATAGCGATAAACTTGATGGCGCATGCCTTAACTATCCAATTTATGACAAAGAGCTTTTTTGCATTAGTTCGTGTCCTTCAAGTGTGGTTGAGTTCATGGAGTCTTTCCCGTACATTGTCAAGTACAAGAAAGGCAAAGAAAATGTAGTAGCAGACACTTTTTCTCGCAAAAATACGAGCCTTTCTTACATGCCTCAAAGTCAATGTGCTTGATGACATCAAATCATTGTATGCTTTTGACCCTTTCTTTGGATAAATTTTCGCAAAGTGTTCAATATACAAAGGGGTTGATGCTTTCTATTTGCATAAGGGTTTTCTATTCAAACAAAACAAGCTTTGCATTCCGAAGTCGTCTCTCCAAATTTTGCTTCTTCAAGAGTCCCATGGTGGAGGCCTTATGTGTCACTTTGGCCGTGACAAGACATATGACATGCTCTCCACTCACTACTATTGGCCCAAGATGAAGCACGACGTGGAGCGCCACGTCCAACATTGCACTACATGTGCCCAATCTAAGTCTAAGTCTAACCCTTTTGGTCTTTATATGCCATTGCCTATTCCTCATGCACCTTGGTCAGACGTTAGCATGGACTTTGTGTTAGGTTTGCCTAGGTCTAGACATGGTCACGATTCTATATTTGTTGTAGTGGATCGTTTTTAAAAAATGGCACACTTCATTCCGTGCCATAAGACCGATGATGCTTCACAGGTCGCAAATATGTTTTCAGGGAAACAATCCGCCTTCATGGAGTGCCACGAACAATCGTCTCCGACCGCGACGTCAAATTCATGAGCTACTTTTGGAAGACACTCATGGCCAAGCTCGGCATCAAGCTCCTATTCTCGTCTGCCTCGCATCCTCAAACTGATGGCCAAACCGAGGTCGTCAACTGAAGCCTTGGCACACTTCTCCACGTGTTGATAAAGAAGAATCTTAAAGATTGGGAGGAATGTATCCCACACGCCAAGTTCGCCTATAATCGCGCAAAGCACTCCACCACCATGATGAGCCCATTCATGATCGTCTATGGATTCGAGCCTCTCACCATGCTCGACATACTACCTCTTCCTCTCCATGACCGCACCAACATGGACGTCGACAAGCGTGCACAAGCAATGAAAAAACTCCATGAAGACACACGAGCTATGATCGAGCAGCAAGTCCTTTGCCAAGCATCAAGGCTAAACAAGAACAAGAAAGAGATGATCTTCGAAGAAGGCGACCTTGTGTGGATACACTTGAGTAAAGACCGCTTCCCCAAGGATCACGACTCCAAGCTCAAGCCAAGAGGTGATGGACCGTTCAAAGTAATCAAGAGGATCAACAACAACGCCTACATCATCGACATCCCAACATCAAAGTACCTTGTGAGCCCGACGTTCAATGTCAAGGACCTTTCACAATTCCATGGAGAAGATGAAGTTGAGAAGGTTGAAGAGTCGAGGACGACTCTTTCCCAAGGGGGAGGGGGAGCTGATGCAGCCCGTCCTACGGACACTTCTACATCTCCGCCTACTAGTCCCCCGGAAACGACCGAAGTCCCCCGGCAACGACCGAAAACATGTTCTATAAGGCTTTCCGGTTCATGACCGGAAACACCGGTGACCACCGGAAATTCCGGCACCAAATCTGGCGCCGCCGGACCCGTCGCTGGAAATCCCCAGATTCAAGTCAACTTTCGGGCTTGGCCCGTGTAATCCCTTATTTCGCCTAAACTTTACCTTTTCGTACCCAAACTACCCCTATTTATGTGGCTGGCCTATAAATAGCCCCACCCTCTATTGTAAACCCTAGACTTGGATAATTGTAATTGAAGACACCCCTTGAGGATCTATCAATTACTAGTCTCATGCTCCTTGACAAGGAGCACCAATTATTCCCCGCCTCTTGGATTTTGCCTCGTGCGTTCAAGTTGTACAAGTCCTTGGAGTTCGGTGATTCGTTTCCAAGTAGTCAAGATCTCATCAAGCCTCTCACCCCTGTTATTGGCCGTGGGAGAGTGTCTTGCCCAACGCTGATCCTAGGGATTGTGTTGGACTGGTTGCCACCGGCGTGAGCTATCGGCTTGTATCGTGTTTTAGTGTGTGGGTGTGTTCATCGAGTTCGTCGCATGTGAGTTCATGAATTTCATTCCCCCTCCGTGTTCCCCTCACTCCCTTCTCGATTTCCACGGGATTCGTGAAAGATCGGGCCTCCCCAAGGGGTCACCCCTAACAACAAAGGAGGAGAAACAACCATCTAGCTACTGTATGGACCCATAGTCCAAGGGTGAACTACTCACGCATCACTCCGGAGGCTGGCATGGTGATGAAGAAGGCCTCCGGGATGATCTCTCCCCTCCGACAGGGTGCCGGGAAGAGCTTCAGATCTTACCTGATCTAGGGACGAAGGTGGCGGCGGCTACAGACAGTTTCATGGATTTTTGATCGGGTATTTAGGGTTTCTGCATCAGGGTGTTTATATAGGCGAAGGGGCAAGGTCGGTTGAGGGCCAGGGGGCCCACACCCTGCCCTGGCGCGACCTAGGGTTGGCTCGCGCCAGGGGGTGGTGCGGCCACCCTATGGCACCTCTTCTTCTCCCCTTTTGACTCCGTCTTCGCTCCGGTAAAATATTGACTTTGGCTTTTGTTTCGTCCAATTCCGAGAATATTTCTTTATTAAGTTTTCTGAAACCAAAAATAGCAGAAAACAGGAAACTGGCACTACGACATCTTGTTAATAGGTTAGTTCCATAAAATGTATAAAAATGCCTCAAAGTGTAGACAAAATATAAGAAAGTTGATACAAAACAAACATGGAGCATAAAAAATTATAGATACGTTTATGATGTATCATAGCCCTTGCAACAGGAGGTGGACTTGTTGGTGCCCTTGGAATAGGAGGTGGACCTGTTGGTGTAGCCATTGTAGGCTACACATAAGAAAACAAAATCAAGTGCGACATGCTACACAAAAGCAATCAAAATAAACCAAATTGAAAACATTTATCTCACCACATGTTTGTTCTTTCTTATCACCACATTATGCCTCAAAGGTTGTGAGCAGCTGGTGTATCTGTGCCCTTGTAGCTTGCAATTAGAGCATGTATTGGTTCCCATTCTTGATGTCTCTTTGGGCTTTGGCACCTCAAACTTTACCTTCCTCCTCTTCTCTTGATTTCTCCCTTTCTTGATGTGGAAGTAAGGTGGTATGATGGCAACCCTTGCAACAGGAGGTGGACCTGTTGGTGTAGCCCTTGCAGCAGGAGGTGGACCTTTTGGTGTAGCCCTTGTAGACTACACATAAGAAAACAAAATCAAGTGCGATAGGCTACACAAAAGCAACCAAAATAAACCAAATTGAAAATAGTTATCTCACCACATGTTTGTTCTTTATTATCACCAGATCAGGCCTCAAAGTTTGTGAGCAGCTGGTGTATTTGTGCCCTTGCAGGTTTCAATTAGAGCATGTAATGGTTCCCATTCTTGATGTCTCTTTGGGTTTGGAAGCTCAAACTTTTCCTTCCTCCTCTTCTCTTGCTTTCTCCATTTCTTGATGTGGAAGTAAGGTGGTATGATGTCAGGTGTTGGTGTCTTGGGATAGGCATGCTGGCCATACACTGGGTAAACTATAAACTAAAAAGCTTTGGCATACGTATCTTTCTTGAAGAAATGGCTCGCATAATGCTCAGGTGATGAGGACATCCCATCTATTGATACAACCGCTGTTCCTACAACTACACAAATACAATGACCTATCACTCAAGCTCATGCCAAACAACTTAACTATCAAGTACTTTCGTTTCTTGGAACTATTCCTCACATACATGAGAATATGATGCTGCCTAAACCAGATGTGTTTGTTACTCTTAGGAATGATGGACCTAGCATGGACGAGAGGGACAAGCATTGGAGCATGGTCATGCATGGAGATGGCAGCAAGCATGTGAGGATTGAAGAGGATGCCACAAGTGGAGATTTCAGAACTTTGAGGCCACCATAATGATGATTGAAGACTTGGACAAAATATTCAAGGATTATACTTCATAGATTCTTCCATAGCTGAATATGGTGCTGCGTCACCTTTATTTTGGGCCAGACCCATGTTATTTTTGCAGGAATTAAAATAGACACTTCTAAGAGTCTGTATTTGAGGAGAAAGGGACTTCTGTAGGGTTCGCAGCATAGAAAACAAAATTTTTTCTATGATGTGAACTATGTACCAAGATCTATCTATTAGATACAAACAACGGGCGGATGTATATCCGTAGAGAACATACCCTTGAAGACCGACAAAGCTTAACGAGTTCAACTCGTGGTTGATGTAGACGATCTCTTGCCGATCTCAAGATCGAGAGGAAGTCCTAGCGCCGCAAATCAGCAGCGCATCCGTGCTCGCACACATGTTCGAGGCACCGAGCAACCTCCGCCTCCTCGCTCCAGCGATGCAGCGGAAGCACAACTCTTTCTTGCCGAATAGCCACCGTGAACATGTATCTCGCTAGTCCGAGACCATGGGGGATAAATTCTAGAGGGGGAGAGAGATCCTTCACGAGGAGGTGTGAGATACAAGTGAGAGGAGGGGATCCTTTTATAGGAGGAGGGGGGGGGGCACCCAAGGGGGTGGCCGCCGGCCATGGGGGATGCCCCCTCCCCTCCTTTCATTCATGTGGGTGGACACTCCACTCACAAAATGGCCCTTCAATTTTCTCCACTCAAAAGTCCACTCAAATTCCCATTAAATTTCTACCAAATTTAATGCAAACTCTCATTAAATAAAACTCTTTTATTTTATTCAGAATTTTGTCAATTACTTTAATGACAAACATTCACAAATAACCCCATGCTAGAATTCCATTTCACATGCATAACCACTTTATGCAATTTCACCCGAAAACCTGTTTCGGTATCTAGTGAAATAAATTCCTGCGCTTGTTCATTCTTTCGGCATGAAACTCTTGCTCCAATTGGATGTCGGTGTCTCTTAAGTGTGTCACCCTACGGTTCGTGAATAATGCGGACATGATCGAGACCCCTCTCGTATCAATAATCAGAAGCGGGATCTGGAGACCCATACTGACTCCCACACATTCAACGATGACTTTCTTGTGATCGTCGGAACCTTTTACGCTAGTATCTTAATCCCTTTGTTTCACGATATATTACATGTCCGAGATTCGATCATCGGTATCTCCATACCTAGTTTGATCTTGTTACCGACATGCAGTCTTTTCTCGTTCCCGTGATATAACATTCTAGTGATCAAATCACTTGCTTGCAAGCTAATCAATGTGATATCACCGAGAGGGCCCAGAGTATATCTATCCGTCATCGGGATGAACAAATTCCACTCTCGATCCATGAGCCTCAACATAAAACTTTATTAGTTCTGAATGCATCTTTATAATCACCCTGTTACGGTGTGACGTTTGATGTTATCAAGAAACTCTTCCGGTGTTAGTGATTGACATGATCTCATGGTCTAAGGATTAGGATCACTTCGTAAGTTGTTATAGCAATATAAGCTCAATGACTTTGATCGTAATGCTATACTTCGGATGAATGTTCATCAGACCATTACACTAATGTTGTGATCCCGTTATTAACAACATCCAATGTCCATGATCAGGAAACCTTGATCATCTTGTTAATCAACGAGCTAGTTTATGAGAGAGGCCTAACTAGGAACTTTCTGTTTGTTTATTAAACACACATGTATTAATGTTTCCGTATTAATACAATTATAGCATGCAAAATAAACATCTATCATATACTTGGAATACACATAATAAACACTTTATTATTGCCTCTCAGGGCATATTCCCTTCAGTCTCCCACTTGCACTAGAGACAATAATCTAGTTACATAGTGATAAATCTAACACCCATTGAGTTCTGGCGTTGATCATGTTTTGCTCTAGGGAGAGTTTTAGTCAACGGATCTGCTACATTGAGATCCGTATGTACTTTACAAATCTTTATATCTCCATCCTTGACATGCTCGCGGATGGAGTGAAACCGGCGCTTAATATGCTTGGAATGCTTGTGAGACCTTGGTTCTTTGGCATTGGCAATGGCACCATTGTTGTCACAATAGATCACCATTGGTTCCAACGCGTTTGCAACCACTCCTAGTTCGGATATGAACTCCTTCATCCAAACTGCTTCCTGAGCCGCTTCTGAAGCAGCAACATATTCGGCCTCCATTGTTGATCCCGCTACCACAGGTTGTTTGGAGATCCTCCAACTAACCGCTCCGCCATTCATGAGAAATACGTATCCGGATTGAGACTTAGAGTCATCCGGATCGGTGTCAAAGCTAGCGTCAACATAACACTTAGCAACGAGCTCTTCTTCACCTCCGTATACAAGAAACATATCCTTAGTTCTTCGTAAGTACTTAAGGATATTCTTGACCGCTATCCAGTGTTCCGAACCTGGATCCGATTGGTACCTACTAGTCAAACTAATAGCATGTGCCACATCCGGTCTTGTACATAGCATGGCGTACATTATAGAGCCTATGGCTGAAGCATATGGGACTTTGTCCATTATCTCTCTTTCTTCCGCCGAAGCCAGACTTTGAGTCTTACTCAATGTCTTGCCTTGCAACATAGGTAAGAACCCCTTCTTACTTCCGTCCATTTTAAACTTCTTTAAAATCTTATCAAGGTATGTACTTTGCGATAGCCCTATTAGGCGCCTAGATCTATCTCTATAGATCTTTATGCCTAATATGTATGACGCTTCACCTAGGTCCTTCATTGAAAATTTGCTGTTTAGATAACTTTTAACACTGTTTAAAAGATCTATATCATTTCCAATCAATAATATGTCATCCACATATAATATCAGAAATGCCACATTGCTCCCACTCACTTTCTTGTAAATACAAGCTTCTCCATAAGTTTGGACAAATCCAAACTCTTTGATCACCTCATCAAAGGGGAGATTCCAACTTCGTGATGCTTGCTTCAATCCATAGATGGATCGCTGAAGCTTGCACACCTTGTTAGCATCCTTAGGATCGACAAAACCCTTTGGTTGTATCATATACAACTCTTCTTCAATATTACCATTGAGAAACGCGGTTTTGACATCCATCTGCCATATCTCATAATCGAAATATGCAGCAATTGCTAACATAATCCTAACTGAATTTAGCATCGCTACGGGAGAGAATGTCTCATCGTAGTCAACTCCTTGAATTTTTCGAAACCACTTTGCGACAAGTCGAGCTTTATAGACGATCACATTACCATCAGCATCAGTTTTCCTTTTGAAAATCCATTTGTTCTCCACGGCCTTTCAGTCGTGAGGTAATTCCACCAAGTTCCAAACTTGATTTTCATACATGGATTCCATCTCGGATTTCATGGCTTCTAACCATTTGTTGGAATCCGGGCTCATCATCGCTTCTTCATACATCGCAGGGTCATCATTTTCATCAACCATGAAATTCATGACAGGATTTCCGTACAGCTCGGGAGCTGCACGCGTCCTGCTTGACCTGCGAGGTTCGGTAGTACTCTCTTTCGGAGTTTCATGATCATTATCATTAGTTCCCTCTTCAACAGGTGGAGCCAACTCCGGAACAACTTCCGGCGCTGCGCTACTCGCCATACTTTGAAGAGAAGGTTCAATAACCTCTTCGAGTTCTACCTTCCGACTACTCACACCTTTCGCGAGAAACTCTTTCTCTAGAAAGGATCCATTCTTGGCAACAAAAACCTTGCCCTCGGATCTGTGATAGAAGGAATACCCAATAGTTTCCTTAGGGTATCCTATGAAGACGCATTTTTCCGCTTTGGGTTCGAGTTTATCCGGTTGAAGTTTCTTCACATAAACATCGCATCCCCAAACTTTAAGAAAAGACAGCTTAGGTTTGTTTCCAAACCACAATTCATACGGTGTCTTTTCAACGGATTTAGATGGTGCCCGATTTAAAGTGAATGCAGCAGTTTCTAGTGCATAACCCCAAAATGACAACGGCAAGTCCGTCAGAGACATCATAGATCGAACCATATCTAATAAAGTACGATTACGATGTTCCGACACACCATTTCGCTATGGTGTTCCGGCAGGCGTGAGTTGTGAAACAATTCCACACTCTTTCATGTGAGTGTTAAACTCGTAACTTAGATACTCACCTCCACGGTCGGACCGTAGAAATTTGATCTTTCTATTACGATGATTTTCCACTTCATTCTGAAATTCCTTGAACTTTTCAAAGGTTTCAGACTTGTGTTTCATCAAGTAGATATAACCGTATCTACTCAAATCATCCATGAAAGTAACAAAATAACGATATCCACCTCGCGCCGACACACTCATTGGACCACATACATCAGAATGTATGATTTCCAATAAAGCCGTCGCCCATTCCATTGAACCGGAAAACGGCGTTCTAGTCATCTTGCCCATAAGGCATGGCTCACATGTATCAAATGATTCAAAATCAAGTGATTCCAAAAGTCCATCCGAATGGAGCTTCTTCATGCGTTTAACGCCAATATGACCTAGACGGCAGTGCCACATATATGCGGATATATCATCATTAAGTTTAATCCTTTTAGCATCAACATTATGAATATGTGTAACATTATCGTCGAGATCTAATAGAAATAAACCATTCATCATCGATGCATGACCATAAAAGATTTCATTCATATAAATGGAACAACCATTGTTCTCGGATTTAAATGAATAACCACTTCGCATCAAACACGATCCAGATACAATGTTCATGCTCAGTGCAGGCACCAGATAACAATTATTCAAGTTTATAACTAATCCTGACGGCAAGTGGAGAGGCAGCGTTCCGACGGCGATCACATCAACGTTTGATCCATTGCCGACACGCATCTTGACCTCACCCCTTGCTAGCGGTCGCTTGTTCCGCAGCCCCTGATTCGAGTTACAAATATTAGCAACTGAACCGGTATCAAATACCCAGGTGCTACTGCGAGCACTTGTCAAGTACACATCAATAACATGTATATCATATATACCTTTGTTTGCCTTTCCGGCTTTCTTGTCTGCCAAATACTTGGGGCAGTTGCGCTTCCAGTGGCCAGTCCCCTTATAATAGTAGCACTCGGTATCAGACTTAGGTCCAACTGGGGGTTTCTTTTCAGGCACGGCAATAGGCTTGCCGCCCTTACTTCCCTTCCGTTTTCCCTTCTTGTCTTTCTTGAAACCAGTGTTCCTATTGATCATCAACACTTGATGTTCCTTTTTGATCTCCACTTCTGCAGTTTTAAGCATTGACAGAAGCTCGGGGAGAGACTTCTTCATGCCTTGCATATTATAGTTCATCACAAAGCTCTTATAGCTAGGTGGCAGAGACTGCAGAACACGATGGATGCCTAAGTCAATGGGAATCATTATTCCCAAGGACACAAGCTTATCGGCGTAACCCGACATCTTGAGTACATGCTCACTAACGGAGCTGTGCTCTTCCATCATGCAGCTAAAGAACTTTTCTGAAGCGTTGTAGCTCTCTATAGCAGCATGTGTGTCGAAAATCATTTTCAACTCACCCATTGTATCAAATGCATTGCCGTTTTCGAAACGCTTTCGAAGTTCCGGCTCTAGCCCATACAATATGCCGCAATGAACTAAGTTGTGGTCCTCCTGACGAGTCTGATAGACATTCTTCTCCTCGTCAGGGGCATCCTCTAAAGGTGGGGGGGCCTAATGGCGCTTCTAGCACGTATTGCTTTTGTGCAGCAGAGAGGAGAATCCTCAAATTCATGGCCCATTCGGTAAAGTTGCTACCGTTCGTTGCTAGTTTCTCTTTCTCCATGAACACATTGAAATTAAAAGCAGGTGGTGCCATCTACAACAGAATTTGTAAAGTTTAGACTAAGTGTATGATAGATTGAGTTCAACTAATCCATATTACAAATGAACTCCCACTCAAAAACGACATCCCTCGTGCCTTTTTGGTGATTACATGAACCAAATCCACTATACCAAGTCCGATCATCACGTGAGTCGGTATAGTTTCAAAGGCGAGCATCAAATGGGCATCATATCAACTATATGACTCATGCTTAACCTTTCGGTCCTGTTCCGAGGCCATGTCTGTACATGCTAGGCTCGCCAAGTTAGAACCTTAGTATTCGCGTGTTTAACTGTTTTACACCTGAAATATGGTCGTGGATCCAAGAACACCCGATCATCACGTGATGTCTTGGAGCGACGAAACATAATCGGTGCATACTAAAGGAAGAACACATTCTTATCTTGATATTTAAATGAGGGATCATCTTATTATGCTAACAAAGCGCTAAACAAGCAATATAAGATGCTATCAAACATCACATGTTTATTAGTGAAATGATATGGTTCCCGCATATGATCTCTATCATGTGCACCATGGTATGATCACTATCATACCTATATGTGTAAATCCAAGGTCTGTGGAGTTTACACGCTATGTGTGTTGTAAGAGTATCATCTCATACTTCTACTTACAACACTACCATATCATAACACTAGCCCAGCAACAATCTAAACTAGACGCCTCTAATTTATCCATTGCAAGTTTTACGTGGCTTAAGGCTTTCGAGATAGAACCGTTCTTACCTACGAACATGAACCACAACGAGGATAACCAAATTGTTGACAACTCGTTGCAAAATAGATATTGACTATAGTAGGAGAGACAGACACCCACTAGCCACTTATGCAAACTAGTTGCATGTCAAGCGTGGAACAGGTCTCATGTGCGAGGACATGTAAAGTTTGTCCGGGCCGCTTCATCCCACTATGCCACCAATATCCAAAATTACAACAAAGGAGCAACAACATGATCATCATCGCCCACATACTCATATGTGTACTACCCGTGTAAAGCATCTACGCATAGATCCGGCTCTGATACCACTGTAGGGTTCGTAGCATAGAAAACAAAAAATTTTCTACGATGTGAACTATGTACCAAGATCTATCTATTAGATACAAACAACGGGCGGATGTATATCCGTAGAGAACATACCCTTGAAGACCGACAAAGCTTAACGAGTTCAACTCGTGGTTGATGTAGACGATCTCTTGCCGATCTCAAGATCGAGAGGAAGTCCTAGCGCCGCAAATCAGCAGCGCATCCGTGCTTGCACAGACGTTCGAGGCACCGAGCAACCTCCGCCTCCTCGCTCCAGCGATGCAGCGAAAGCACAACTCTTTCTTGCCGAATAGCCACCGGGAACATGTATCTCGCTAGTCCGAGACCATGGGGGATAAATTCTAGAGGGGGAGAGAGATCCTTCATGAGGAGGTGTGAGAGACAAGTGAGAGGAGGGGCTCCTTTTATAGGAGGAGGGGGGGCACCCAAGGGGGTGGCCGCCGGCCATGGGGGCTGCCCCCTCCCCTCCTTTCATTAATGTGGGTGGACACTCCACTCACAAAATGGCCCTTCAATTTTCTCCACTCAAAAGTCCACTCAAATTCCCATTAAATTTCCACCAAATTTAATGCAAACTCTCATTAAATAAAAATCTTTTATTTTATTCAGAATTTTGTCAATTACTTTAATGACAAACATTCACAAATAACCCCTTGCTAGAATTCCATTTCACATGCATAACCACTTTATGCAATTTCACCCGAAAACCTGTTTCAGTATCTAGTGAAATAAATTCCTGCGCTTGTTCATTCTTTCGGCATGAAACTCTTTCTCCAATTGGATGTCGGTGTCTCTTAAGTGTGTCACCCTACGGTTCGTGAATAATGCGGACATGATCGAGACCCCTCTCGTATCAATAATCAGAAGCGGGATCTGGAGACCCATACTGACTCCCACACATTCAACGATGACTTTCTTGTGATCGTCGGAACCTTTTACGCTAGTATCTTAATCCCTTTGTTTCACGATATATTACATGTCCGAGATTCGATCATCGGTATCTCCATACCTAGTTTGATCTTGTTACCGTCATGCAGTCTTTTCTCGTTCCCATGATATAACATTCTAGTGATCAAATCACTTGCTTGCAAGCTAATCAATGTGATATCACCGAGAGGGCCCAGAGTATATCTATCCGTCATCGGGATGAACAAATTCCACTCTCGATCCATGAGCCTCAACATAACACTTTATTAGTTCTGAATCCATCTTTATAATCACCCTATTACGGTGTGACGTTTGATGTTATCAAGAAACTCTTCCGGTGTTAGTGATTGACATGATCTCATGGTCTAAGGATTAGGATCACTTCGTAAGTTGTTATAGCAATATAAGCTCAATGACTTTGATCGTAATGCTATACTTCGGATGAATGTTCATCACACCATTACACTAATGTTGTGATCCCGTTATTAACAACATCCAATGTCCATGATCAGGAAACCTTGATCATCTTGTTAATCAACGAGCTAGTTTATGAGAGAGGCATAACTAGGAACTTTCTGTTTGTTTATTAAACACACATGTATTAATGTTTCCGTATTAATACAATTATAGCATGCAAAATAAACATCTATCATATACTTGGAATACACATAATAAACACTTTATTATTGCCTCTCAGGGCATATTCCCTTCAACTTCTAGGTTTAGGTTTGGACGCCATACCTATGTGAAAGATCGCGGATGTTGCCCATCAAAGGTGGGGGGTTTGTTTAAAACTTTTCTGAGAGTGGCTCAACAAAGACAGAATTAAACTAGCATTTACTTTTTCAAGCTGCCCATCAAGCCCATCAAGCTCCACAACTTAATTGAAGAACCCAAGAAATCCACAAACATGCAAAACAACCAAACCGTCTAGGGTTCCAAGAACCCAAGAGTAAAAAGCTTCTCAGCTTTCACCCAATCAAATACTCACCAAGAACTCAAACTGATGCACCAAATGCAAAGGAAAGAACACAAGAAGTGCTCAAGTCCTTCTCTCCCAAATTCCACCAAAGCTACAAAATCTTGTGGGGGAATAAGAGAAGAAGAACAATGGAGGAAATCCACAAAAGACTCCAAGATCTAGATCTGATGCAGCCCATCCTACGAATGCTACTACATCTCCTCCTACTAGTCGCCCAAGTGGACCAATGACCCGCGCTCGAAACAAACTCCTACAAGCTAACGTTAACTCGTTCCACTATTTGTGTTATTTCAATTCACCCATGAATGGATTGCTACTTCATACCCCGACACTATGCATCCTCAGGTATGAAGGGAAGGACCAGCGGGACAGAGCAATCACAACCGAAGCAACTAGCAGCTGTCTGGTCCTAGCGGTACTATCGGTCACCGTAACCGGTATTACGGGTCAAGCGGTACTACCGATGTGTCACTACCGCACGAGCCATAAGGAGTTGCCGAACAGCCACCAGTTCCTAGAGGTACTACCGGCCGCGGACACCGGTACTACTGGAGGTACTGCCGCTATCCTACTACCGCACGAACCAGAAGGATTCTGCTGAAGCCCCAGGCCCACAAGCGGTACTATCGGGAAACTAAAGCGGTACTACCGGTGATGACATGTACTACCGGTCCTGAGTCCGGTACTGCCGGTCGGTCCAGTGCCTGCGTGCACCAGCTCGCCCCAATGCCTGTTACCTTTACTATACTTCCTGTTTTGTTTCAAAACTACCCCTGTTTATGTGGCTAGCCTATAAATAGCCCCCACCCTCCATTGTAATTCTCAGACTTGGATAATTGTAATTGAAGAAACCCCTTGAGGATCTATCAATTGCTAGTCTCATGCTCCTTGTCAAGGAGCACCAATTATCCCCCACCTCTTGGACTTTTCCTCGTGCGTTCAAGTTGTACAAGTACTTGGAGTTGGTGTCTCGTCTCCAAGTAGTCAAGATCTCATTAAGCCTCTCACCCCCGTTGTTGGCCGTGGGAGAGTGTCTTGCCCAGCGCCGATCCTAGGGATTGTGTTGGACCGGTTACCACCGGTGTGAGCTATCGTCTTATATCGTGTCTTCGTGTGTGCATGAGTGTTCATCGATTTCTTCGCGTGTGAGTTTGTGGATTTCATCCTCCTCCTTCTCCTTCCACTCGCCTCCACGTCGATTTCCATGGGAATTCGTGAAAGATCGGGCCACACCAAGGGGTCGACCCTAACATATTGGTATTAGAGCAAGGTTAATCACGAATTTTCCCTAATTTTTTCTTCTATGCATCATAAATTCGAAAATCCCCCCAAAAGATCCCCAAATTGCCTTCGGATCGGTTCCTGGATTTGGTGAGTTTTTCATGGTTTTGGACCATAGAACTATTGCTTTCGGAGTCGATCTACCTTCTTCATGTGTTTCTAGCCCAACTTTTTGGTCAGATTACCACGAATTTGAGGATTTCTAGGTCGATTGCGTGCCCAGTTCCGCGCTTTGCGGTACTACCGGTCGAAACTTGTTGTACTACCTCATCTCACTGGTACTACCAGACATAGGTTGCGGTACTACCGCCCGCGACAGAAAGTTTTCTTTTCCCTTTGCGCCTCAAATTCGTTTTCTGATTGTCCTCCTTTGTTTGTTCGTGCTTCGCGTGTTTGTCGCCATACTAAAAAAAGCTTACGCAATAACATTCATCCCACGCTCGTCGACACCGCGACACCCGAATATCTTCCACACCATCAGTTGCATGTCGTCAACAATACCGAAGGTATAACTTGCGCCACTTTGACAGCCCCATATCTTACTTTGTGTGTATCTATCCTATGAGAGAAGCTCATTTTGTGTTTGTCTAAGCATTGTGCACTTGCCATTGGAAAGTGAGAGTGTGAGGGCAAATACAAAAGTTAACATAGTAGTATAGAAAGGGAGAAAAAGAATAAAAAAGCAAAAGAAAATAGAAAGATACATTGTCTCCCAATACAAAGAGAGTATCAAGCTTGTAAGCAAAGAGAGAGAGAAAAGCGCGACCAAGGCAAGTGCACAAATCCGTTGCTTAACCCTCTTTTGGCAAACAAGTTGTGGTCTCTCCTTGCATTGGCACGACACCGAGCTTAGTCTACGTTAGGACATTTTGTGCTCATTTTCATAGTCGTGCTAATCCCATTCATCTCCACGTCTGTGTTCCCTCGTGTTTTTGTAGATAATATCCTTTTTGATTTTGATCTTTGGTTCTTTACCACCTAGAACAATAACCTTTTTCTTGGATCGTTTCGTTTGGTTTTCCACAATCCTAACCTTCCACCAAAAGCTTTTGAGAGTTGTAGTTTATTTGTGTGTGAGTTTCTTTGCGATTTCACTTGGCAAGATCTTAGTTCTCTTGTGTGGCAATTGGTTTGATACAATCTCCAAGGTGAGGTAAAAGGCTAACTCTCCATGTATTCTCCTACATATACAATCCTTGTTGGCTATGCATCATGGACAGGAATGGTGAGATGTCCCAACCAACTCCACCTCAAGAGGAAGACGCACAATACATGACAAGGTTGGATCATTGCAATATCCAAGGAGAATTCAACTACCGTTGTGACGCTCTTGAGCAACGCCAAGACGAACAATTTAGGGAAACCTGAGTGGAGTTCAAGAGAATTGACAACCGCTTCGAGGAGGTCCGAGGACAAATGCATGCCATGCAACACAACCTCGTCCATCAAAATGAAGCTCTTCATCGCGCACTCGCCACAACGGATGACAAGCTTCAACGTCTCATTGATGGGTTGACAAGTCCGTGATCTCGCGCCTCAAGATCGTCATGCACTCCTCAAGTGAATCAAGCTCTTCAGGCCATCGCGCTTCAAGGCACAGCGACAGATCCGTACTTCACTCCATGAGCTCTTCTCAAGCGGTACCATCTCCGCGACACGCCGCAACGTCAAGCTATGATGGTGACCTCTCCGCAAGACCTCCAAGACGTGAACCGCACCGTCCACAACCAATGTCACTAGTGATCCAACAAGAGCAACCTCAAGTGGAAACCCAAGCTCCTCGTCAACGTCACATTCCTTCAACAACAAGTGAAGCCTCCGAATTGGACGAACAAGATCGCCGTCTACGTGAAGCACTCGAATACTCACCAAGGCGTCATCATCGACATGAACGTCAACATCGACAACATGATGACCGTGATGAGCCTCCACCACATCATGAAGAAAGGGAGGGACCCATTGCACATGCGGCACACTGCCCTCCTCGCCTCATGGCTCAAGACAATGCTCGTCGTCATGATGGCCAAGGGCCGAACCAACCTCGTGAGGAACAAGCGCGTCCTCCTCGTCAACATCGACGCCAAGAATAAGAGCAAGCTCCCCAAGCTCGTCGTGAGGACCAAGTTCCACCACCAAATGTGGCACCACCACATCCGCAAGGGCAACACCACAATCACCAAGCAAGACGTGAGAGATCGGATGATGAAGTTGGCCACCAATATCATGGCAACCGCCGATGCCAAAACCACAATGAAGAGGAAACTTTCGGCAAGCTCAAATTCACCACGACCAAGTCCACTGGTTCCAATGAACCCGAAGAATATCTCTCGTGGGAACTCAAGGTTGACAAGATCTTCCGCATGCACAACTATAGCAATTAGAAGATGATGGCCATGGCATCCCTAGATTTTGATGATTATGCCAACCTTTGGTGGGAACAAATCCAACTCGCTCATGAAGCAAAACAAGAGCCTCTAATCACCACTTGGCAAGATATGAAGGCTCATATGAGATCCCGCTTTGTTCCTTCGCACTACACGCGTGACCTCTTCAACAAGCTTCAAACGCTTAGTCAAGGAACAAAGACCGTGGAAGAGTATTTCAAGAAAATGGCTCAACATGATCCGCGCCAACATTGAAGAGCGTGATGAACAAACAATGGCACATTTCCTCAATGGCTTGAACCACCCAATCAATCGCATCACCGAGTTCCAAAAGTACAACAACATGGTTGAGCTTGTGCACATAGCAACAAAAGCCGAACGTCAAGTGCAAGAGGACATCAAGTACAACAAGCCAAAGGCGTACTTCACCTACAAGCAAGCGCCAACCACTACACCAACAACCCCAAATGGAAGCTCATCAAGTACCACCAAGCTTCCTTTCAAGCCAACACTTCCTAAAGGAAAACCGCCCCCAAGTGTCAAATACATAAAGGATGATCAACCATTCAATGGTGAGTGCTGCAAGTGTGGATGCAAAGGATACAAGTCAGCCATGATGGGGATATGCCGAGTGGGGTATACCTAGCAGGACATTCCCTACTGGATCATACTCCCAGCGAGTGGGCCTGCAGGACGACGAATGGACCGCGACCCAAGAGGAAACCAGGCGACTGGATGCTGAAGGCCCAGAAGCGTAGCTAGGCCCAGTCAGATTAGGTCAAAACCCTCCGAGTCCTTATCCAACTCGTTTGTAGATCTGTAAACCCTAGCGAGGTGACTCTATATAAACTTCCCTAGGCCACGCATAGAACTTACGTTCCATCATAGACCCCTTCGACTTGCCGCCTAGCCGCCGAGCTCGCCCATTGTACTCTCTCATCAATACAATCTAGAAGGAGTAGGTCTTTACCCTCCGGGGGGCCGAACCTGGGTAAAACCCCGTGTCTTTGACCTCATCTCGCACCGTAGATGGCTGGCCGCCCTTGCCCCTCGTTCTACTACTCCCTGCCAATCGCAGCATCTGCCGTGGCCATTCCCACGACAGTGGCTCCCACCGTGGGGCCTGGCCGGTCAGGCATGTGTTCTGCGGTGAGACCCTACTTGCCAATCAACCAGACGATTGCCACCATCCACATGATCGCCATCGGTGGGATCCTCCAGATCTTGCCGAGCAGCTACATCCCGACGGCGCGCCCGGTTACGCATAGGGTGATCATGCCGGTCGGCACGATCAGCCTCTTCGTCGGTTTCACCGATGTCATCGTCTCGGAGGACTTGGCGCGCATCCGCGAGTCACCACCGTGCGATCGGCTCTTTGAGAGTCAGGTCCGCACCATCCATCGCCTCGCCTCCGAGTACGGATCGGCCAATAGCAACGTGGCCGAGACCAACGTGGCCGCGGACGACGCGGCCCTCAACAACGACGCCGACTCAGCGACCCCAGCCTCAGTCACTAGATCCATCTATCCTCGGGATCTTCAACTCCGATTCTAGATTAGAGAACTCTAGCGACCTCCACGCCGGATCTGGTCTCTTCATCGCGGCCTACATGGCGGGTGGCACGAGTGTACCGCCAGATCCCTTCTCCAAGACGATCCCGCCAACTGCGACGGTGGGGGAAGTCGAGGAACTCCGCCTGCGCCTAGAGGAGGCGGTTCTCAAGGAACAAGCCGAGCGCGATTTTTTTTCCTTGAGCAGGCGACGGCGTAGGATCTCTCGCTCTACCACCAGCACCGCATTAGGTCGCGCCTGAACCCCACCGTTCAGGGCCGCGCCCTGAACTTTGACGATGAGAACGACCCGGCCCGCATGGCCGATCATGCGATCTGCGAGAACGCGCCACTGGGAGGAAGTGCCTGGCCACCGCTAGGCACAATAGCGAACGGCGCTACGTACTGTACCTCGACTTCACCCCCTGCACCAACAACATGGCCGAGTACGAGGCCCTCCTTCATGGCATGCGAGCCGCCAAGGAGATGAACATCAACCGCCTACAGTTCTACGGTGACTCTGACCTCGTCGCCGTGCAAGTCGTCGGCACCTGCGACGCTGTCTCCCCATGGCGGCATACCGCCAAGCAGTGGACCAGCTAGGAGGCCACTTCGTCGGGTACTCCGTCGAGTGGATCGACCGGCGCAACAACGAAGAGGTCGATGCCCTCTCTCGCATCGAATTGGCTCGTCATGCGCCACCCACCGGTGTCTTCCTCGACACCATCACCAAGCCCTCTGTCTCTCCCCCGAGGGAGATCGACCTCGGGATACCACTGCAACCAGAACCAGCCCTGGTCGGCAAGATCACAGAGCCAAGCGACTGGATCGCACCATACATCGCTACCTCGATGATGCAGCCCGTCCTAAGGACACTTCTACATCTCCGCCTACTAGTCCCACAAGTGGACCAATGACCCGCGCTCGAGCCAAGATCCTACAAGCTAAGGTTAACTCGATCCTCTCCTCGTGTGATTTCGATACATCCTTGGATGGCTTGCTACTTCATGCCCATACTTGTGCACCCTCAGTTATGAACCCAATGAAGCATCCTCAAGGGAGGGACCAAAGGCAGCACGAGCAGACACACCAGAGCAAACCGGCGCCAGGCTCGGCGAACCGGCTCCCTCGCTGGAACTTCTGGCGGCAAGCCCGGTCGACCGATTCCCTCGCTGACAATCCCGGCAACGATCGAAATCCCCCGGCAACGACCAAAAACATGTTCTATAAGGCTTTCCGGTTCGTGACCGGAAACACCAGAAACACCGTAGTGAGTGAGAGCCACAAGCCAAACTCGAGTGGAAAAACTAAGAGTGTTCTTCTTGCCACCAAAAGTGATATGAGAGAAGTGCGGAACAACCCATCCATCTTGCACTATGTCCTTATATGCAAGGGACTAACGCAAGGAACTAATGACTTGAAAAATGTTCCTCCTTTGATGACTATTTTGTAGGAATTCCAAGACGTGTTCCCCAAAGAGCTTCCTCATGGACTACCCCCTCTTCGCGGAATCGAGCACCGCATAGACCTCATACCCGGCGCACCTCTTCCAAACCGTGTCACATACCGCACGAACCCGGACGCGATGAAGGAGATAGTACAACAAATCAACCAAGTCGTCTCCAAAGGTTTGATCCAAGTAAGCACTAGCCCAAGCGCGGTACCCGTGATTCTTGTACCAAAGACTGATGATACGTTGCGGTTATGCATGGACTACCGTCCAATCAATGCTATCACCGTGCGTTATCGACATCCTATACCGCATCTTGATGACATGCTTGATGAGTTGTGTGGAGCCACTATATTTTCAAAAATTGATTTTCATAGTGGTTACCATCAAATACGCATGGCCGAGGGTGATGAGTGGAAAACCGCCTTCAAGACCAAACTTGGTCTCTATGAATGGTTGGTTATGCCTTTTGGCTTGTCCAATGCCCCATCCACCTTCACGCACCTTATGAACCATATCTTGCGATCTCTCATTAGAAAGAGTGTCGTTGTTTACTTGGATGATATTCTTGTCTATAGCAAGTAACTAAAGGAGCATGTTACACATGTTAAGGAGGTCCTTCAAATCCTTCGTCATGAAAAGCTATACGCTAATCTCCCAAAGTGTACTTTTGCGAAAGACAAACTGATTTTCCTTGGTTTTGTTGTTTCTTCTAATGGAATTGAAGTTTATGTATCAAAAGTTAAGGACATATGAGATTGGCCCATCCCTACCAATGTTAGTGAACTTCGTAGTTTTCATGGGTTGGCCGGTTTCTACCGTCGCTTTGTGATAGACTTTTCTACCATTGCTGGCCCTCTCAATGAGTTGACCAAGAAAAATGTCACATTCGTTTGGGGCAAAGCACAACAAAAGGCATTTGATGAGCTCAAAAAGAGGCTCACCAAAGCACCACTCGTTGCTTTACCGGATTTCACAAAAACTTTTGAGATCGAATGTGACGCTAGTGGTATTGGCATTGGACGTGTCCTTATGCAAAATGGGTGCCCTATTGCATACCATAGCGAGAAATTTGATGGCGCACGCCTTAACTATCCAATTTATGACAAAGAGATTTTTGCCTTAGTTCGTGTCCTTCAAGTGTGGCAACACTACCTTTGGCCCAAAGAATTTATCATCCATTCCGACCATGAGTCATTGAAATATACAAAGGGTCAAGACAATTTGAGTAAAAGGCATGCCAAATGGGTTGAGTTCATGGAGTCTTTTCCTTACATTGTCAAGTACAAGAAGGCCAAAGAAAATGTAGTAGCTGACGCATTGTCTCGCAAAAATACAATCCTTCTTACGCGCCTCGAAGTAAATGTGTTGGGTCTTGATGACATCAAATCATTGTATGCTTACAACCCATTCTTTGGATCAATTTTCGCAAAGTGTTCAATAGACAAAGGGGTTGATGATTTCTATTTGCATAAGGGTTTTCTATTCAAACAAAACAAGCTTTGCATTCCAAAGTCGTCTCTCCAAATTTTGCTTCTTCAAGAGTCCCATGGTGGAGGCCTTATGGGTCACTTTGGCCGTGAAAAGACATATGACATGCTCTCCACTCACTACTATTGGCCCAAGATGAAGCGCGACGTGGAGCGCCACGTCCAATGTTGCACTACATGTGCCCAAGCTAAGTCTAAGTCTAACCCTTTTGGTCTTTATATGCCATTGCCTATTCGTTATGCACCTTGGTCGGACATTAGCATGGACTTTGTGTTAGGTTTGCCTAGGTTTCGACATGGTCACGATTCAATATTTGTTGTAGTGGATCGTTTTTCCAAAATGGCACACTTCATTCCGTGCCATAAGACCGATGATGCTTCACATGTCGCAAATCTATTTTTCAGGGAAATAATCTGCCTTCATGGAGTGCCACGAACAATCGTCTCTGACCGTGATGTCAAATACATGAGCTACTTTTGGAATACACTCATGGCCAAGCTCGGCATCAAGCTCCTATTCTCGTCCGCCTCGCATCCTCAAACCGATGGCCAAACCGAGGTCGTCAACCGAAGCCTTGGCGCACTTCTCCGTGTGTTGATAAAGAAGAATCTTAAAGATTGGGAAGTTTGTATCCCACAGGCCGAGTTCGCCTACAATCGCACAAAGCACTCCACCACCATGATGAGCCTGTTCATGATTCGAGACTCTCATCGCGCTCGACAATGATGAGCCTGTTCATGATTCGAGCCTCTCATCGTGCTCGACATACTACCTCTCCCTCTCCACGACCGCACCAACATGGACATCGACAAGCGTGCCCAAGCAATGAAAAAACTCCATGAAGACAGAAGATCTACGATCGAGAAGCAAGTTCTTCGCCAAGCATCAAGGCTAAACAAGAACAAGAAAGAGATGATCTTCGAAGAAGGCGACCTTGTGTGGATACACTTGCGCAAAGACCGCTTCCCCAAGGATCGTGACTCCAATCTCAAGCCAAGAGGTGATGGACCGTTTAAAGTACTCAAGAGGATCAACAACAACGCCTACATCATCGACATCCCAACATCAAAGTACCTTGTGAGCCTGACGTTCAATGTCAAGGACCTTTCGCCATTCCATGGAGAAGATGAAGTTGAGAAGGTTGAAGAGTCGAGGACGACTCTTTCCCAACGGGGGGAGCTGATGCAGCCCGTCCTACGGACACTTCTACATCTCCGCCTACTAGTCCCCCAAGTGGACCAATGACCCGCGCTCGAGCCAAGCTCCTACAAGCTAAGGTTAACTCGCTCCTCTCCTCGTGTGATTTCGATACACCCTTAGATGGCTTGCTGCTTCATGCCCATACTTTGTGCATCCTCATCTATGAACCCAATGAAGCATCATCAAGGGAGGGACCAAAGGAAGCACGAGCAGACACACCAGAGCAAACCGGCGCCAGGCTCGGCGAACCGGCTCCCTTGCCGACAATCCTGGAAACGACCGAAGTCCCCCGGCAACGACCGAAAACATGTTCTATAAGGCTTTCCGGTTCATGACCGGAAACACCGGTGACCACCGGAAATTCCGGCACCAAATCTGGCGCCGCCGGACCCGTCGCTGGAAATCCCCAGATTCAAGTCAACTTTCGGGCTTGGCCCGTGTAATCTCTTATTTCGCCTAAACTTTACCTTTTCGTACCCAAACTACCCATATTTATGTGGCTGGCCTATAAACAGCCCCCACCCTCTATTGTAAACCCTAGACTTGGATAATTGTAATTGGAGACACCCCTTGAGGATCTATCAATTACTAGTCTCATGCTCCTTGACAAGGAGCACCAATTATCCCCCCGCCTCTTGGATTTTTCCTCATGCGTTCAAGTTGTACAAGTCCTTGGAGTTCGGTATCTCATCTCCAACTAGTCAAGACCTCATCAAGCCTCTCACCCCGTTGTTGGTCGTGGGAGAGTGTCTTGCCCAACGCCGATCCTAGGGATTGTGTTGGACCGGTTGCCACCGGCGTGAGCTCGGCTTGTATCGTGTTTTCGTGTGTGTTCATCGAGTTATTCTCATGTGAGTTCGTGGATTTCATCCACCTCCTCACCCCCTCACCTCCTCCTCGATTTCCACAGGATTCGTGAAAGATCTGGCCTCCCCAAGGGGTCACCCCTAACACTCGAGGGAGGGACCCTACCAGTAGACGAGACGGAGGCTCGCATGATCGTGCGCCGCTGCAAGTCCTTCGTCATCATCAACGGCAAGCTCCACAACGCAGTGTGAGCAACGTGTTCCAATGCTGCGTGCAGCCTGCGGAAGGTCGCAAGATCCTCCAAGACATCCACGCCGGCGACTGTGTCCATCACGCTGGTGCCCGGTCCCTGATCACCATGTCCATGCGACATGGCTTCTACTGGCTCACCGCACACGCCGATGCGGTCGACATCGTCCAACGCTGCGTCAGGTGTCAAAAGTACGCCAATCAAACGCACGTACCTAGCTCGGCGCTCAAGACCATCCCCATCACCTGGCCATTCGCCATGTGGGGCATGGACATGGTGGGCTCCTTCAAGAAGGCCCCCTCCGGCTACACCCACCTCCTGGTCGTAGTCGACAAATTCACCAAGTGGGTGGAGGCCAAGCCAGTCCGCAAGTGCGACGGGAAAACCGCCGCCAAATTCCTACGCGAGCTCATCTACCGCTACGGATTCCCACACAACATCATCACAGACAATGACACCAACTTCGCCAAGGGTGCCTTGCCCGAATACTGCGAGGATCAAAACATACGACTCGACCTCGCGTCAGTCGCCCACCTGGAGTCTAACGGCCAGGCGGAACGCGCCAACCAGAGCATCCTCCATGGCCTAAAATTGCGACTACAAGTTCCCCTCGAGCGAACCCCGGGGTGCTGGGTCGAGGAGCTCCCCTCCGTCATCTGGGGCAGCCGCACCTCCATCAACCGATTGACTGGGTTCATGCCCTTCTTCATGGTGTACGGCGCCGAGTCATGCCGACCGACCTCGAGCATGACTCGCCTCGGGTCGTCCACTATGTAGAGGCCGATAACGAGCTCGCACGCCAAGACGGGGTCGACCAGCTCGACGAAGCACGTGACCTAGCTTGCTGCCGCACCGCCATCTACCAGCAAGGACTCTGCCGCTACCACAGCCGACAAGTCCAGAATCGCACCTTCCAGGAAGGCGACCTGGTCGTGCGACTGATCCAGGACAAGAAGGGCATTCACAAGATTTCTCCCCCGTGGGAGGGACCATTCGCCATAGGAAGAGTCCTGTGCAACGACGCCTACTACCTCATCGATGTCCGAGGCGACGGACAACTCGACGTCAAGCGGCCATGGAATGTAAACCTCCTAAGGAAGTTCTACACATAGAACTCCGACATGTACTCCCCCCGCCATGGAATAAATATTTTTGACTCGCACAAATTGTGTCTACTCTCCAATCCTTGTGCCATTCGCACTCTTAAAAACAGCATTACACTAATCACGGAAGTCAACCCTTGGTCGCGCGACTGACACGGCTAAGTAGTGCGATACAAGGGCATCGATAAAATTCGGGCCTTGCGTCGTCCACGAAAACGCCAACCCGGAGCCCCATCGGAGTCGCCTCGCTCGACTGGCCCGCCGGGCCAAGACAACTGGATTCGATTCTCACAGTGACCCAGTCCTCCACATCCTCGGCGCAGTGACTCAAACGGTCAAGTACCATGCTAGGGGACTGACGCCAGTCCAAATCTACACGGCTAGGGACAACACCAAGTATGAGAGCATGCCCTGGACTCGCCATACGACTGGCTCTCCGAGTAAGGTGGAGTGACGCGCCAAATACAACGCGCTTCGTCCTCACCTACCTTGGGCATGCAACTAGAATGGCTAAGTACCACGCTCGGGGACTCGTCCAAACGACCCCGTTCGCGTTCGGGAAAATGGCTAAGTACATAGCACCCCTTGGGGTCGCCAAGCGACCGGCTTCCCAAGCCACGACGAGTCGACCTCAACTAACTAACAGTACAAAAACAAACATACACACAAATACATGAGGTGATGTAGCCCGACCTACGGTCGTTACCACATCATGTTCTCCAACTTACACCAAGTCGTCATGGACTCCAAAGGTGAATCCATTCCTCTATGCGAGCCCAATTCCTACCCTATTGAATGGTATGCTACTTCATACTCCGTCACATATGCATGATAGGTTCACACCGACAAGTACGGAGACAAGGGAGGAACCCCGAGGACTCACGCCCGACAAGACGGAGGCTTGGAAGAGGAGACGGAAGAAGCTCCAACTAGAATCGGCGTCAGCACCGGCGAACGGGTTCCACCGCGGGAATCTCCGGCGACAGCCCCGACGAACCGGGCTCACCGCCGGAATCCCTGGCGACATGACCGGTTGACTGGCACCACCGCCGAAAACGCTCACAGAGAGCCTGCTCGGCGAGCGACCGGAATATCCGGCGACAACTGGAAATCCCGGCACCAGATCCGGCGTCGCCGGACTCATCGCCGGAATCCCCTGCCTGCGCGCGGATCTAGGTTTGATGCCCTGGAATATTCCCTTTACTTATCCCCTTGCCTAGTTTATTCCCAAACTACCCCCTTGTTTAGTGGCTGGCCTATAAATAGAGCCCCCACCCCTCATGTACCCCTTAGGCATAGATGATAGACTAAAGACAACCCCCATTGTGGAATCTCTAGTTTTGCCTAACGGGGACCGACTATCGTCACCAACCTCGATTGGACTTTGCATCACGCATCCATCGTTGAACAAGGCCTTGGAGTTCGGTGTCTCGTCTCCAAGTTGTCAAGACCCTCCCCAAGGTGTTCATCCCTCTCCGATGTGGATTTGAGGGAGCACGTTGACCGATCTTTCCTTGCGAGGATTCTATCAGACCGATGGCCGCCGTTTGGGAGCAATCGGCCTTGTATCGTGTGAGTTTTGCGTGTGTTCATCATGTTCTTCGCGAGGTGTGTGTTCACTTCCGCTACCTTCTCCCTTTCCCCTCGCTTTCCTATCGATTTGACCATGAGATCCGTGAAGATTGGGCCACCCAAGAGGTTAACCCCTCCATCATCTGGTATGAGCAGCTTTTGGTTGCCACGGATTTCTCATCGATTTGGTCTTTTCCCCATAAATTCGAAAATTTCACCAAAAATAGCCCCAATTCGTGTTTTGGATCGATCTGTGATTTGAGTGCGTTTTGGTAGGTTTTGATCCGTGGATTACTTGCTAAACTTGTTGATCTACCTTCCCCTGCGTTCCCATGGTCTAATTCCATCATTTGACACTATGATCTGAAGTTTCCCATCGAGTTTTTCCGCAGAAAATCGAGTTTTCGCGTTCCTGAACTCGTTCCGGCGCCAGATCCGGCGAACTGGAGCTCCCGCCGGAAGTTATGGTCAAAATTCCGGTCAAACCGGACCTACCGCCGGAATTTCTGGCGAGAATTCCGGTCCCGCCGACCTGGTCGCCAACAGATTCAGCTCCTCACGGTTTTGAGCATAACTTTTGCATTCAAACTCGGATTTTGTTGTTCTTTAGCTCGTTTCGAAGAGGAGAAGGATCTCTACATCAGCATACACGTTATTAATGCTATCTAATCCATCCAAATTCCGTGAGCTAGGCGGAATCCAACAATAAAGGGTAAAGATCATCGACGAAAGGTATAAACATTCCGCGACTTCTCCCCACTTGCATTCCTTTGTGAACCCCACTATCTTTGCGAGCAAAAAACACCTATTGAGACTAGTTCCTCTTATGATTGCTTGGGCTATGCACATTTGATACCTTGTAGATTCGGAGCAAACATTGTGAGCGCTATCTCATATAGTTATCTTGTATAGTTGTTGGCACAAGGAAGAGGCAAGTGAAAAAGAAAAAGAAAGAAAAAGAGTGAAAAAATATAGAAAAATAAAAAGAAAGATAAATAGAAAGAAATATACATGTGCCTTATAGAATAGGAAGCGCAAGCTCGATGAACATCATATAGGTGGTACTTATTGTGCATATCTTGTAGCCCACCAATTTTGTGCAATCGGACTAGCGTCTCTCCTTGTACTTGTGTAACATGAGCTTAAAGTCTTCGCTAGGTAATCATTTGGTTCTTAGCTCACTTTCTCCGTCGCACAAGTCCCATTTATCCCACCGTGTTTGTTTCCTTGTACATATTTCCTATCTTGTGGATTGACTTGTTTTGCTTTGTGATCATTGTGGTTCTTTACTTGCCATTACAACATCTTGATTTCGGATTGGTTCTTGATATGCCACTTTCCATACCTATCCACCACAGGACTTGTGTGTGTGTGTTTTTTGGTTAGTAGTTGGTTTTTTTGTTCGGCGTGAACTTCACTTTGCTTGGTTTATTGCTCTCAAGTGTGGCCACTTGCACGATACGATCTTCCAAGGTAAAGTAAGGTTCGACGTTGTATCCCTAACACCCTCTACCACTTCCATATACAACACTTGGTCTTGTGAAGCATGTCTAGGGACTCTGGGACCGAGAATGATATCTATGAAGAATCCATGATGAGCCACCATGACTACGACTCCACAAGTATAGAGGACATGACAGAGCACAACATCGACAATGGCTCCGTGTGCTTTGAGGACCCAGAGCACTACACCTACGACGGCTCCTCATGCATGGAGGATATGGAGCACTACACCAACAATGGCTCCACATGCTTGGGTGATATGGAGTAATACACCAACAATTACTCCCCAAGCATGGACGACTTCGAGTGCGACATCGACGACGCCTCGCCAAGCATGGATGACACGGAGAACTTCATCGACTTTGATGGCTCCTCCACGAGCCATGAAGAATTCCTCCACCGCGTGGAGATGGCAGACTACTATGCCACGCAAGAGGAGGCACATCATCAAGATCCCATGACCTTCAAGGCCAAGCGTGCCACACTAAAGGGCACAACCTACTTCGATGATCCACCTCCAAGGCGACAAGAGCTACCACCTCCAAGGCGTCAAGTGCCACCATCGACAAGGCATCAAGTGCCACCACCTAGATAGCGTCAAGCTCCTCCATCTCCAAGGCGCCAAGCTCCATCACCTCCAAGGCGCCAAGCTCCACCTCCTATCCAAACAAGAGTGGCGTCCAAACATCATATGCATCAAGAGGCGCCAAGAAACAAGACTCTTCATCGACAAACATCCTCTCATGAGCATCACCACCATAAAGAGGATACAAGACATCGTCAAATGCATCTTCGCCATAAAGACAAAGAATCCGTGATGAGCACCAACCTTAATGCTCAAGCAAGCTCAAGAAGGCACCATAAGCACAAGAAGAGTGCCAAGGCAAGTGATCATCGTCGCGAGTGTCATGTGGACGACCAAGTGCGCCACCTACATCAACCATTGGCAAGGCACAACAATGACCTCCGTCGACACCATCATAGGGCACCTTCTACTACTCGTGCCACCGCCACAATGTCACCAATAGCAAGCCTTCCCCCACGCCATCAAGCTTCAACTCCTACGCTTGACTTCCGCGACCTCGCGAACAAGGAAAATGAAGACCTCTACTTTGCCAAGTTGGCTGAGTTCGGCAAGAGGATGTCTACACTCCAAGATGGAGGAAGCCAAGGCCACATATGTGATGAAGTCGATCCGAGCACCGCTCTCGACAACACCATGAGCCTACTTCCACCACTACTACGAGATGGCCACAAGACGGTCGAGCATGGGATTCTCCCTTCGACCATGGAGGAGAGCGATGATGCCCATCTTATGGCACCCAACCTTGAAGGCGACAAGGTCAAGAATGGTGAGCATGGGATTTTCCCTTCACCAAAGGAGGCGCATGGAGTTGAGGAAACCGAGCCTATCCCCATATGCTCGAGTGATGATATGGTACCAATCCCAAGTGAGTATGAGAGCCACTTAGCCCACTTGAGTGAGAACAAGAGTGAGATGAGTGACTCTACCTTATGTGAGATTGAGTGCTTCCACTTGGAGGGAACGAGCGATACTCCTAGTGAGTTGAGAGCGGTAGTTGATAGGTCAAATGAGACCGTTTCGATTTCTAACAACTTACCCTCTACCTCTAGTGTGTTCTCTTGTGTTGTGCTAGGTTCCATGGAGGAAGACGCGCCAAGCCATGAAGCAATGATGCCTCAATTGGAGAAGATGCACATGGTGCATGAAGATGATGTTATGCCATGGCTACATCAAGAAGACAAAGTCGTCCACAAGGAGGCCACTACTTCCACAACACCCACTTCATATGAGAGGTATGACCAAGGTAACAATAAGGGTGTTGATGATGCCATGATCCCACTAGTGGACATGATGAATTGTGAGGATATGCATGTTATGGATGATACTTGTGACATTCCATATGCTTCACTCTTATTCCCATGTGATGCTTTGCCTTTGCATAATATTGATCATGTGGAATTGTTTGAGTGCGATATCATTGCCATAAACATGCCATGCTATGCATCTTGTGTATATCCTCCAATTGCTTCGGACTTGCCTTGTCATGCTAGTCATTCAATTTCTCCCGTTGCTTTCGATAAGATGAATGCTTGCTATTTCACTTGTTTTGCTTGCAACAATATTGATCATATGCGTTATAATGAGATGGCCCCCATAGCTTTCTCAATTTTTGGAGATTTTGATGATTGCCATGATAAACATGTTCCCCACTTGCATACTCACCATGCATCTATTTCATACTTGATTGACATTAATGGTGATGTGCGCAAGAAGAGATACATCATGATGGATGATGTGTATCTCTACCATGCACACTGATAGGGCAAAGGTGTTCGATCTTTCGATGAGATGGTGATAGTCGATTTGGTGGAGTTTGGGCTTGATGATTCGACTACACGTGTGAGCACGAGCGCCAATGCAATCGCTAGACCAATCTCCTGGAGGTTACCGATCCTGCGGAAACACGATCAGCCTGACCAGCGAGGGATCCTGTATAGGTGCGAAGTACACGTGTAAGAACTAATATTGCAATCAAGATATTGCAGATTAAGATGAAAGATTTATTGAAAAAGGTGGGATCCTGTATAGGTGCGAAGTACAAGAGGCATCTGCGACGCTCGAGCCTTGGCGAAGTTGCTATGATGGCTAACTTAATGTCTAAAGAAAATCCGAGTCTATGGTGACGGCTAAGGCGAGTATTTAAGGAGGACAAGGTAGGGTTTCAGCCAGCCATAGAAGTGGTGGCCAAATCCAACCCTAGAAGTCCTTTTCTCCTCAAATACGGACTCTAAAAAGTGGCTATTTAAAATCCTGCGAAAATTACATGGGCCTGGCCCAAAATAAAGGTGTCGCAGCACCATATTAAGCTATGGACGAATTTGTGAAGTACTGATCTTGAATATTTCGTCCAAGCCTTCTTTCTTCATTATGGTGGTCTCAAAGTTCTGAAATGTTCATCCGTGGCCTTCTCTTGGATCATCACATGCTTGCTGCCATCTCCATGCATGACCATGCTCCAATGCTTGTCCTTCTCATCCATGCTTGGTCCATCATTCCTAAGAGTAAGAAATACATCTGATTTAGGCAACATCATATTCTCATGTATGTGAGGAATAGTTCCAAGAAACGAAAGTACCTGATAGTTAAGTTGTTTAGCACGAGATCGCGTGATAGGTCCTTGTATGTGTGTAGATGTAGGTACAACGGTTGTATCAATAGATGGGATGTCCACATCATGCTAACCTTCTTGAATTGAAGTCGTCCTCGACGCAATCTCATCTTCCTCACCAAAGTAAGGCTTCAAATCTGCAATGTTAAATGTAGGACTAACTGTACCAAAGTCTGCAGGAAACTCAAGTTTATATGCATTATCGTTTATTTTCTCTAACACCTTAAAGGGATCAGCAGCACGCGGCATTAACTTAGACTTGCGTAAATCAGGAAAACGATCTTTACGCAAATGTAACCAAACAAGATGTCCAACATCAAACACAACATGATTTCTCCCTTTATCCCCAGCAAGTTTATACTTAGCATTCATGTGTTCTATGTTATCTTCAACGCGTTGTGTAGCATCCAAATTATTTTGCACCGAAGAAGGTAAAGGCAATAAATCAATAGGTGCACGAGGAACAAAACCATACACGATCTCAAACGGGCACATCTTTGTGGTAGAATGCAGCGAACGATTATAAGCAAATTGTATATGAGGTAAACACTCTTCCCACAATTTTAAGTTCTTCTTTAAAACAACACGCAACATAGTAGACAAAGTTCTATTTACTACTTCAGTTTGTCCATCAGTTTGGGGATGACATGTAGTACTAAACAGCAATTTAGTCCCCAACTTAGCCCATAAACATCTGCAAAAGTGGCTAAGAAATTTAGTATCACGAACAGAAACAATAGTATTTGGCACACCATGTAAACGAACAATTTCACGAAAGAACAAATCAGCAATATGCACAGCATCATCCGTTTTATGACAAGGAATAAAGTGTGCCATCTTAGAAAACCGATCCACAACAACAAAAATACTATCCCTCCCCTTCTGTGTACGTGGCAATCCCAAAACAAATTCCATAGAAATATCCTCCCAAGGAACACTAGGAACAGGAAGAGGCATATATAAACCATGTGGATTAAGGCGAGACTTAGATTTTTGACAAGTAGTGCAGCGTGCCACAAATCTCTCAACATCTCGACGCATACGTGGCCAAAAGAAGTGTGCAGCAAGAACATCCTCCGTTTTCTTGACACCAAAGTGTCCCATGAATCCTCCTCCATGCGTCTCCTGTAACAACAAAAGACGAACAGAACTATCTGGAATGCATAGTTTGTTAGCACAGAACACAAATCCATCATTGAAGACGAACTTGTTCCATGTTCTACCATCTCTACAATTCTGCAACACATCTTTGAATTCAGCATCATGCACATATTGTTCCTTAATAGTTTCTAATCCAAATATTTTGAAGTGAAGTTGAGATAACAAAGTATAACGGCGCGACAAAGCATCAGCAATAATATTATCTTTACCCTTTTTGTGTTTGATAACATAAGGAAAAGACTCAATAAATTCAACCCACTTTGCATGACGACAATTAAACTTAGCTTGACTACGAATATGCTTCAAAGATTCATGATCATAATGTATAACAAATTATTTAGGCCATAGATAATGTTGCCAAGTTTCTAATGTCCGAACCAACGCATATAATTCTTTATCATAAGTAGAATAGTTCAGACTAGCCCCACTCAATTTCTCACTAAAATATGCAACATGTTTTCCCTCTTGTAATAACACACCTTCCAAACCAATTCCGCTAGCATCACATTCAAGCTCAAAAGTCTTATTAAAATCAGGATGTTGGAGTAAGGGAGCATGTGTTAGCTTATCTTTCAATATGACGAAGGCCTGTTGTTGTGCATCGCCCCAAACAAAGGGCACATCCTTCTTGGTAAGTTCATTCAGCGGCGCGGCAATTGATCCAAAGTCTTTGACAAAGCGCCTATAAAAACCAGCGAGGCCAAGAAAACTCCTCATTTGTGTGACCTTCTTGGGCTGCGGCCAATTCTCAATAGCTTCAATCTTGGCTAGATCCACTTCAATACCCTGTGATGTAACAACATAGCCAAGAAACGCAACTCGATTGGTGAAAAAGGTGCACTTATCAAGATTACCAAACAAACGTGCATCACGTAAAGCATTGAAAACAACACGTAAATGGTCCAAATGATCCTCTAAAGATTTGCTATAAATCAGAATATCATCAAAGTAGACTACCACAAAACGTCCAATGAAAGCACGTAAAACTTCGTTCATTAATCCCATCAAAGTGTTGGGTGCATTAGTTAAACCAAACAGCATCACTAACCAGTCATACAAACCGAAATTAGTTTTAAATGTTGTTTTCCATTCATCTCCCAATTTCATACGAATCTGGTGGTAACCACTACGCAAATCAACTTTAGAAAAAATGGTAGAGCCACTCAATTCATCAAGCATGACATCCAAACGTGGAATAGGATGACGATATCGAATAGTAATATTATTGATAGCTCTACAATCAGTACACATGCGCAAAGAACCATCTTTCTTAGGTACCAAAAATAATAGGAACAGCACAGGGGCTAAGGGACTCACGAATATGATCTCTGTTGAGTAGTTCCTGAATTTGGCGTTGTATCTCCTTTGTCTCCTCTGGATTGGTTCTATATGGCGCGCGGTTGGGCAATGTAGCACCAGGAATTTGATCAATTTGGTGCTCAATTCCTCTAATAGGAGGTAGTCCAGGTGGCAGCTCAGCGGGAAAGAAGTCCTCATATTCCTGCAAAAGGTTAGCAATAGCGGGTGGCAAAGAAGGAGGCATATCCTCAAATGAAAACAAAACCTCTTTGCAGATAATTACATAACATTGAGTATTGTTTACATCTAGTTCAGCAATATCAATTTTATTTGCAAGCATACATGGATTCTTCAAACGAATTTCAGTAGCATGTTTAGAATCAGATTTAGTGTTCTTTGGTGGTACAAAATCTGCAGCAATAATCTGATTCTCACTTTTATTTTTCTCCTCAGTTTTAGCTCTACTAGCTCTAGCAAGATCATCTTTTAAAATCTGTCTGCGAGTCATAGGTTTTAGACCAATTTTATTTCTATCATGCATAAGAGAATAGTGATTAGTTTTGCCATTATGAACAGATTCTCTATCAAATTGCCATGGTCTACCAAGTAACAAAGAACAAGCTTGCATAGGTACAACATCACAATCAATAAAATCAGAATATGTACCAATAGTAAAATGCACGCGTACTGTTCTTGTTACCTTGATCTTGCGAGAACTCTCAAACCATTGGATGTAATATGAATGTGTGCGTTGTCTTGTTGGAAGTGCAAGCTTCTCTACCATGTCAACACTAGCCAGATTATTACAACTCCCTCCATCAATGATGATCCGTATAGCTCTTTCTTTGACAACACCACATGTTTGGAACAGGTTGTGGCGTTGATCTTGTTCAGATTTTCTCAATTGCACACTCAACACACGTTGTGTAATTAAGCTCTTGTATTGATCAGCAGTTTCAGCTCCCATTACCTCTGTATCTTCATCAGAATCACAATTGTCTCCATCTCGAGCAGAAATAAGGGCTAATGTATCTTCATCAAAGTCACTCGCTGAATCATATTGACCATCATCACGCACCATCATAACACGTTGTGTTGTGCACTGTCTCTCAATATGACCAAAACCCCAGCACTTGCGGCATTGTATATCCTTTGTTTTACCCGTGGAAGCCATAGAAGACGCACTACGAGTAGGAGAATTGGATGACGGTGGTGGAGCAGCTGACGGAAATCTTGTGGTGGCCTTGGATGTGGTAGTAGCTGATGGAGAATCACGAGAAGGAGGCGCTGATTGTCGGGATGTCCAAGTGGATGTGCGACCTGCAGAATTATTAGTCCTCCTCCATGGTGTTTGGCGATCCTGCACTTCACGTTCAGCTTTGCAAGCAAGATGGAACAAAAGAGTGATGGAATTATATTCCTTATAGTCTAATATGTGTTTAATGTGCTTGTTTAATCCACCAAAGAAACGTGCACGCATTTGTTCAGTAGATTTAACAAGACCACACCGAACCCCGTTTGCAATTCCTGATAATACTCTTCTACAGAATTTTTTCCTTGTTCCAAACGTGTCAGATTCTTTAGTAAATCACGTTGATAAGTGGGAGGCACAAAACGAACACGCATAGCAGTTTTTAAAGCAGTCCAAGTACTAGGAATAGTAGTAGGATTTAAACGACAATACTCAGACCACCAAAGGGAAGCCAATTTAGTAAATTCACATGTAGCAGCACTAACACACATATTCTCAGGATATTTTAAACATGCAAACGTTGTTCTACTTCCATCTCCCATGTAAGATATGCATCAGGATTATATTTACCCTCAAAAGATGGAATATTTAATTTAAGCTTTGCAACATGATCATCATCACGTACCGGTGGTCGAGCGTTGCGGTGGTAATGTCGGGGTCGGCCAGCAGGGTGTGGAGGTTGTTCAACCTCCTTGTTAAACAGATCGTCGTCATCGAGGTCATAGTAGTACCCGTCGTCTGCCCCCAATGTCGCAGCAGCAGCCGTGGTGGAAGCCTGAGGTGCCTCAGCTGCAGCGGTAGCCGGCTGAGGTGCGGAGGCCGCTGAACCAGCAGTATGACCCGTGATCGGAATGCGCCGTGCGCCATGCCGAGGTGCCAATGGGGCGGGGGAGGGTGTGGGTGCTGGCAATCTGTCCAAAACCTCCTTGAACCAAGCGTCAAGCTTGTCATTGAAGGATTTCTCGAGTCCATCGATCTTGTCCATGGAGTTGGTGAGCTTGGTGTCAAACTCCCCTAGTCGTGCATCCACATCTTCAGCGCGACCGACCAAGAGCTCGGAGAAGTGGGCATGTAGTTCTTGGTTCGTCATTGTGGCAGGGTTACGCGAAGTATCTGTCATGGTTAGTCCTTTAAAAAGCACAGGTATATATGCCTATAACGACGGAAATATGGTGGAAGGCATGCGCAATCCGTCAAGCAATATAGGAAGCTCTTACAAGTTCTTACCAACAGCAGGAAAAGGCGATGTGCAACCGCGAGGAGAAGTGGTTCCAGAGATTGAACCGAGCGATTACCAGGATTTGAGACACCGCACGTGGAGAAATCTGTGGAGCTCTAGGAAGGCTTAGCAAAGGGGTTAGCAATTATCAAAACAGCAATGCAAATGTTGAAAGAATGCTCAACGACGGTACTGTGCTGGTCCTAGGCTAGACCGTACTAGAGACGCGAGCCTAGATCACCAACGATGTCACGACGCGACACAACAAGCAATGTATGATGATATGGCACCCTGAAAAGCGAACCGAGATGTCGCAAATCACTATGATGGCGAGTGTCTAGAACTGATCTACGGGGTCTAAAAACAGGTTAGCCCCAAATTTTTTTTTGAAATTTTTGTATTATGCTCCAGAAACAACAAGGAAGGAAAGTAAAAAGAAAAAAAATAGGAAACAATAACTCAACTCGGACTCGTGCCGCGGCAGGAAATGTGATCGGATCCGTGTCGCGGTAGGAAGGCGGTGGCAGAGTTTTAGGGTTTATGGTGGCTGGGTGTATGGCGGCGGAATATGGTGGCGGTGATCTGTGAGGGTGGCGGTGACTACTGTGATCAGAACTCGAAACTCTAAGGGACGAGACACTAAGACCAGCAACTCGACGCGACGATGCAGACACAAATTCAACAATGCAAAACTGAAAAGATAATGCAAGGCGTAGATTGGTGATGGGATGGATCTAAACTCTAACTGTGTTTTTGGCTTTTTCATGGGTTATAGGTAAAACAGATCTAATCTACGAAAACAGTAAAATCTCATCGAGCAACCTGAAATCTGATACCACTTGATAGGGCAAAGTGTCCGATCTTTGGATGAGGTTGTGATAGTAGATTTGGTGGAGTTCGGGCTTGACGATCCGACTACACGTGCGAGCACGAGTGCCAATCCAATCGCTAGGCCAATCTCCTGGAGGTTACCGATCCTGCGGAAACACAATCAGCCTGACCAGCGAGGGTCTTAATTCCTACCTGAAATCGAGAACAAGTAAGAACTAATATTGCAATCAAGATATTGCGGATTAAGATGAAAGCTTTATTGAAAAAGGTGGGATCCTGTATAGCTGCGAAGTACAAGAGGCCTTTGCGACGCTCGAGCCTTGCCAAAGTTGCTATGATGGCTAACTTAATGTCTAAACAAAATCCGAGTCTATGGTGACGGCTAAGGCGAGTATTTAAGGAGGAAAAGGTAGGGTTTCGGCCAGCCATAGAAGTGGTGGCCAAATCCAACCCTAGAAGTCCTTTTCTCCTCAAATACGGACTCTTAAAAGTGGCTATTTAAAATCCTGCGAGAATTACATGGGTCTGGCCCAAAATAAAGGTGTCGCATCACCATATTAAGCTATGGACGAATTTGTGAAGTATTAATCTTGAATATTTCGTCCGAGCCTTCTTTCTTCATTATGGTGGCCTCAAAGTTCTGAAATCTTCATCAGTGGCCTTCTCTTGGATCATCACATGCTTGCTGCCATCTCCATGCATGACCATGCTCCAATGCTTGTCCTTCTCATCCATGCTTGGTCCATCATTCCTAAGAGTAAGAAATACATCTGATTTAGGCAGCATCATATTCTCATGTATGTGAGGAATAGTTCCAAGAAACGGAAGTACCTGATAGTTAAGTTGTTTAGCACGAGATCGCGTGATAGGTCCTTGTATGTGTGTAGCTGTAGGTACAACAGTTGTATCAATAGATGGGATGTCCACATCACACACACATCACCGAGGTTGAGCACGAGTTGACAAAAAGAGCTCTTGAGAGCATCCCACATGTGAGTTCAAGATCGAACCCAGCTCTAATACCTTTTGCATGCTTTGCATCTTTCATGTTGGCAAATTGCTTGTTCCTATGGTTTGATTGCAAGCATGTTGATGGTATTATCTCACCTTGTCACATTCATGTTTCTTCGCTTTTGGATAATGATGCCTTGTGTGTTGCAACAAAAATGTTGAACACTTTTTCTTTCCGATGTTTTGTGTGCAACCACAATTCCATTAAGAGCATGTATTGTCATGAGAGCTTCCAAGAATCTCGTATTGTTGTTGCAACAAACATAAGGACCACTTGCTTTTTCATTTGGTTTGTTTGCAAACATGCCGTTTTTTCTTTCGTTTGGGATACTCAAATTCCCATGATACTTGCTTTTGATGATATGTGTATGGCATCCAACATAATGAACAATATCTCTTTTCAATTGTTGGTTTGCACACATAATGATTTTGCATTGGATATTCTTCCTTGTGTGTTTTTGCCGAATTCTCCAATTTTTGCATCAAGGATGTTGTCCAAAAATCTAGTCAAGTCCCTTGAGTTCCGCACTAAGACATTATATGGAGTTTTTGAGTTCTCACATTTGGATGATATTCAACCGATTTCCATGCACTTTGACATTGCATATGCATTCCGTTTGCTATACTTGAGTTGTGCTAATAGTGTTGTGAACAAGAATGGACATGCCACAAATGACATGCTCCTCTATCACACACAAACATATGTTGCTTGGTCTTTGTTGTATGAAGGTACAAATGCATATACGTCAACCTCTACCAACCATGGGTTGACAAGAAGAACCGAAGAAAGTTACCTATGGCTACCCTTCATCGAGCTATCTCTACAAGCTAAGGTGACTTCATTCTACTTGAGGACTCATGCGATAATGTTCATGAATTGGCTATGCTTTGAGTGTTGATTCGCTTTTGTTGTGAGCTTTGTAGGCTTCATGGAAGGTGAAGGAACATTAAAGTGTTGTCAAGTCAATCTTCCCGAGGACGACTATATGGTGAACCCCAGGATCATGAAGGTCTCTCGACCTCTTCTACTTTGTGATGAGCATGTAGAGTCGAGGACGACTCTTTTTGAAGGGGGGGGGGAGATGATGTAGCCCGACCTACGATCGTTACCACATCATGTTCTCCAACTTACACCAAGTCGTCATGGACTCCAAAGGTGAATCCATTCCTCTATGCGAGCCCAATTCCTACCCTATTGAATGGTATACTTCATACTCCATCACATATGCATGATAGGTTCACACCGACAAGTACGGAGACAAGGGAGGAACCCCGAGGACTCACGCCCGACAAGACAGAGGCTTGGAAGAGGAGACGGAAGAAGCTCCAACTAGAATCAGCGTCAGCACCGGCGAACCGGTTCCACCGCCGGAATCTCCGGCGACAGCCCCGGCAAACCGGGCTCACCGCCGGAATCCCTGGCGACAGGACCGGTTGACCGGCACCACCGCCGAAAACGCTTACAGAGAGCCTGTTCGGCGAGCGACCAAAATATCTGGCGACGACCAGAAATCTCGGCACCAGATCCGGCGCCGTCGGACTCACCGCCGGAATCCCCTGCCTGCGCGTGGATCTGGGTTTGATGCCCTGAAATATTCCCTTTGGTTACCCATTTTCCTAGTTTATTCCCAAACCACCCCCTTGTTTAGTGGCTGGCCTATAAATAGACCCCCCACCCCTCATGTACCCCTTAGGCATAGATGATAGACTAAAGACAACCCCCATTGTGGAATCTCTGGTTTTGCCTCATCCCCTTTACGAAGGGGACCGACTATCGTCACCAACCTCGATTGGACTTTGCATCACGCATCCATCGTTGAACAAGGCCTTGGAGTTCGGTGTCTCGTCTCCAAGTTGTCAAGACCCTCCCCAAGGTGTTCATCCCTCTCCGATGTGGATTTGAGGGAGCACGTTGACCGATCTTTCCTTGCGAGGATTCTGTCGGACCGGTGGCCACCGTTCGGGAGCAATCGGCCTTGTATCGTGTGAGTTTTGTGTGTGTTCATCGTGTTCTTCGCGAGGTGTGTTTTTGCTTCCGCTACCTTCTCCCTTTCCCCTCGCTTTCCCATCGATTTGACCATGAGATCCGTGAAGATCGGGCCACCCAAGAGGTTAACCCCGTCACCAAGAATTTCCCTCCAGAAGCACAAGTAACTCAGCGTCAGAAGGATGCACGATTCAAACCCACCCCCTCGGGACACAATGACAACGGCGACCCGCACGCTCGGGGACTCGCTAATACAATCAAACACAAGATGAAGGAACTCACCAATCAGGGGACGACAGCGCCCCGTAATGAAGTCCTGAAGACCCGACAAGTGAGTCTGCAGCCCCGCGACGAGAGCATCTGACACCTTCCGCTCTTTAGCTGTGGCAGCGAAAGCCGCCTTATCCCTCTCCTCCGTTGAGCTCGCCTCCGCCTTTGCGGCCTTGAGCTCTGGCTCCAGCTTGGCCACTCTCTTCTCCGCGACGGTGAATGACGACTGGGCAACCGTCAACTCGCTAGCGGGGACCAAACCTTCGTGAGCCTTCACCACTGTGACTGAATGCCCCTCTACAGCAACGCAAGGGTGAGATCAAAATCAGAAACAAGATAGCTATGGAGAAGGGTACCTCAAAAACCTACCCGCGGTCGCTTGCAACTGTTTGTTCACCTCCTGCATAGAGCAGAGGTCTTTCTCTAGATGCTCTCTAGCGGCCAGTCGCTCTGCCAATTCACGTTGGAGGCCCTGCACAAACACGACCAAACATAAGCAAACATCGAAGAAATACCTAAGTGCCTAGCCGTTGAAATTCAGTGACTAGCCACTCGGGGACTGGACAACAAAGAAATTCCTAAGTGCCTAGCCGCTGAAATTCAGCGACTAGCCACTCGGGGACTAGACATCAAAGAAAATTCCTAAGTGCCTGGTACTGAAATTTAGCGACTAGCCACTCGGGGACTGGATAGCAAAAACAATAAAAATCTGCCCGCTGAATTTCAGCAACCAAATCCTCGGGGTATGGACATACCTGAATAGCCGTGCCTAGCATGTTGTGCAGCTCGACCGCATCCACCGACGACAGCACAAGAGGCGTGCGCCCGCAATGCTGCTCAACCTCAGAGCCCAATACTTTGGGCGCTTGGGACGATTGTGCCGACACACTCTTGGTGGAGGCCCTCTCCATAAAGCGAGGGAAGGTCGCCACCACCGCTCCTGTAGCACTCGTCGAAGGGCCCGGTGCCTCGACCAGTGTTGCAGGTTCTATCTGCTACGACCCCGCATCCACAACGACCTTCACGGTCGCATTCGCTCCAGTCGGAGCTCCACTTGGGGCGTCGAATGGATCGTCTAAGATCGTGGCGACTTCGTCGCCCTTCATATTCTTCACGCCTTCAGTGGGCGCCTTGGCATCATCGCCCTTCCTCTTCTTCGAGGGATCAGCATCTGCCCCCGCGGCGTCTACTGGAACTTTGGCCACCGAGGGGTGACCGACCTTTTTCACGCCAGTCCTGCAAAAAGAAATGTTCAGTGAATCAAACAACAACTACAAAATAGCGGTTTAAGAAGACACATCAAGACATTTACCTAGCGACTGGGATGTAGCGCAGGGCGGTGCGGATGTGCGCCGGCTTCTCCAACTCTGGGCCTAGCTTTCGGCTGATGCCCGTCTCAAACAGGGACGGATCCCATGACATGGAAGCCTTCTTCTTTGATGAGGCCACAGTAGCGGGAAGTTCTCCGATCGACGCGTGTGCCTCCCTCGATGGAGACGCCTCTGAGGCCGAAGCAGCCCCGAGGCCTGTGACTGCCAAGAACGATGGTGGAAGCGACGCCATCGGCACTTCATCCTCCACCACGGCCGTGCTGGCTGCCTCATGCGCCCACGCCGATGCTCCGGCGCCGACTTCATTAGGTGCGCTAGTCGCCTCGGAGCTCGTCGCTGACCGAGGCAGCGACACTGCCTTGGGCGCCTCCTTCTTCTTCTTTGGCGACTTCTTTTTGAAGGCGTGGCCACACGCCGTGAAGTATGTTCGAGGGCTTCGTCTTCGCCCCCGTCATGAGCCTCGAGGCTCTTGCTGGCCTCGATCTCGCGCTGCCGTTGCCCGCGAGTTTTCTGAACCACGGGTGCGGCGACCTCCACGGCCTCGTCGTTATCATCATTGTCGTCGTCATCATCGCCTCTGACATTCTCCTTGTTGGAGGAGGATTTGCTCTCGTCCTCGGCGGACTCGTCTGAGCTTTCGTCGTCAGCGGGAGGAAGCCAACCTTCCACCACTTGGAATAGCTACACAAACAATACATGGTTAATAAGCCGCGACTACATTTCTGCGACTGCGAAATAGACAAGGAAAGGTAGACTTACCGCTGGCGCCTTGCGCTTCATGGTGTATGGGGGAATCCCGGCCTTTGGGTCACGTTATTCCGCATTAGTGATTTTATTCAGTGCGAGGGCGTAATCATCGGTCTTCCACTCAGTGGTGCAGGCCTTGGTCACATCGTCCTTGTCGGTGTAATCGTACATCCAGTGAGCACGGCTGGCCAAGGGCACCAGTCGCCGCCCGGGCCAGCAATTGTACAAATTGATGGTCTCGAGCCCGTCTTTCTTCAGCTGACGAATCATCGTCAACATCTCGTCGTCCACCATCCGCTGGTCGTGCGGAAGATTGGCGACTTGAAGCCGGCGTGGCTCGGGCCACTCGGCGGAATACATTGGGAGTGACACATTGCCATCCGGAGTCGACTCACAGATATAAAACCAGTTCTTCTTCCACTCGTTTGCCGCCTTATTCGGCAGCATGAGGTCGAGGAAGGAGGCCTTGGACTTCAATTGGAAGGTAAGGCCGCCCGCTGCCAGCAATGGGTTGCCTGCCCCTTCGCGACCGATCCGCCCGTGGAACAAATACTGCCATAGGGGGAAGTATGGGTGGCAGCCCAGATAACACTCGCAGAACGCCGCAAAAATGGTGAGCTGCTCGATGCTATGCGGCCCTAGATCCGACAGCTGGATACCGTAGTACGCGCAGAACCGTCAGAAGAAGAGCGAGGTGGGAAGTCGAGCCCCCTCTCGAGCTGACTAGTGAAGCACATGAACTCGCCGGTGCGCGGATTGTCTCCACCTCCCTGGCTGCGGGGATTCGCCATATCCCGGCGCAGAGAATCCCTATGTCTTCGAAGGACTTCAGCAGCACCTTGGTGCACTTGGATCTTCCCCACGATTCCTTTGGGGGCGGCCATCGATTCGAGGGTCTGGGATCGCAGGATTGCTCTGGGATCGCTAGATCGCTCTGGGATCGCTAGATCGCTCTGGGTCACTCTGGAGGGAATGGAAGATTGGAGGGCATGCGGAGTAGGAAGAAGTGTGGTGAATGCTCGCAACACACCCGTCACTCTCCTTATATAGCGGTTGGTACCCGCCAATTTCAGGGAGCCGTTACCACGCAGTGATTACACCGATATTACCGTTGGATTACCCAACAGCTAATTTGACCAGGCTGACGGTCCAACTTCGTCTACTCGACTCACCGACCCATTCGCCATAGCTGCGACTCGATTACTCGCCGACCCATTCTCCATAGCTACGATCCGACTACTCGCCAAATTGGCGATTTGACTGGTCGCCGTTATTGCGACTGATGATGCATGCTGAAGATTCTTCTTTCATTGAAGGAGTCCATCGCCGATTCGACTGGGCATCCAAATTGGACCCAAATACTCCGACTGCCAAAGAACACCTGCGACGAATTAACGACGGCCTCGGGGACTACTGATGGGGATATGCCGAGTGGGGTATACCTAGCAGGACGTGCCCTACTGGATCATACTCCCAGCGAGTGGGCCTACAGGATGGCGACTAGACCGCGACCCAAGAGGAAACTAGGCGACTGGATGCTGAAGGCCCAGAAGCATAGCTAGGCCCAGTCGGACTAGGTCAAAACCCTCCAAGTCCTTATCCAACTCGGTTGTAGATCTGTAAACCCTAGCGAGGTGACTCTATATAAACCTCCCTAGGGAACGCATAGAACTTACGTTCCATCATACACCCCTTCGAGTCGCCTCCTAGCCGCCGAGCTCGCCCATTGTACTCTCTCATCAATACAATCTAGCGGGAGTAGGTCTTTACCCTCCGGCGGGCCGAACCTGGGTAAAACCCCGTGTCTTTGCCCTCATCTCGTACCGCAGATGGCTGGTCGCCCTTGCCCCTCGTTCTACTACTCGCTGCCAATCGCAGCATCTGTCGTGTGTCGTCGGATTGTCGACAAGTATGCCATAGCGGGTCCTAGTGGCGTTGCAAGGATAGGGTGTGAGACGTCGGATGTTCCCGGAGCGGTGAGCACACGTTTACCCAGGTTCAGATCCGACTACGGTGATCGGATCCTACTCCTGCTAGCAACCCAGTAATATATCGGCGTAAGCCGGATGTTAGAGCGGATTACAAGAGAGGTTCGCCTGTGCGAGTTGGTTGTGGTTGTGTGTATTGTTGTTGTGCCCTAAAGGCTCCCATAGGGCCGGTTTATATAGTCACTGGGGCCTAGGGTTACAGGAGAGACCTATCCGGCTACGTTACAGAGTCGGTAACTATGTACAGCTTGGACTACAATTAATACTACATGCGTAAGTCGGTAACTCTTCTGGGCCTTGTTGTAGCCGGAACTGGCTCCTCCTCTTTATCTGACTGGGCCACCCATGAAGCAAAGCTCCAACCCGTTGGTGGGCCACCCTGGTCAGCGAGTCCTGTGGGTATACCTGGAAAGTATACCCCCAACAGTAGCCCCTGGAAGTCTCCAAGATCCAAAGTCGGATAAATCGTCTAGCTTGATGGTTTCTTCGTCTTGAGAATCTTGAAGGGTTCCCGAAAACTTCTTTCATTAATGTAGGATTCTGAGTCAATCGAGTCGGATATATCTTGCTCTCACCTTAGTCTTTTCCCTCCTTGGTTTCAAACATAAGCCGGATTTTTTAGCGGCGTGCGGACTAACAACTTTCCAGACCAGGTGCTGTCACTAATAGGATTTCCATCAGCACGACCGTTGGTGGGTCCGTTCCTTACTGAACAGAATACCGTTTCAATGCCTGCATGAAAATCGAGGGGGCGGAAGAGTTGCGAGGAAGCTAACTCCCCTCTCCTATACACGTGGCACTAATCGCGCGTGTCATCGCACGAATCTTAACGTAGAGGTAAATAAAGAGGGGAGAAAACCCTTTCTCTCAGATTCACCTTTCCATCGATTCATTCATTGCTTCCTCGTACTCCTCGAGCGCTTCGCACCAGTTCCCATCTATGCACCGTTGAGAAAAAATCTCTCTTTCCCCCACCAGCCCTTTTTCCTCCGAGATCCATGGCTTTTGCCTCGACCTCAGGAGCGGCAGCGGCGGGTTCGTCAGCGGAAGAAGAGAAGAAGATGTGGGGTCTTTGGATCCCCAGCGCCAAGGAAAACGCGGAGCTCCAAGTCATGGAGGATGAAGGGTTCAGCGTTGCAGGTGCGTGGCGGAGTGCCTCAGGACACGCCGTTCCTGCGCCACTCGATGGCGAGAGGGTGCTGTTCGACACTCACGTTGACGCGGCATCAGGTTACCACCATTGGACTTCCTCGTCGAGGTCCTCAAATACTACGGTGTGCAACTCCATAATCTTCCTCCCAACTCCCTGGTTGAGCTTAGCACTCACGCAGCTTTGTGCGAGGGGTTTCTTGGCATTAGGCCAAGTCTCACCCTTTTCCGGTACTACTATGGTACTCAGAAGAATTCCATCAGTGCCGGTGTGCCTTATGTCACCGGCACTCTTAGCTTAGTCCTTAGGAGGAATCAGATCTATCCTAGGATTAACGCTAGTGAGTCTATCAAACGCTGGGCCAGAACTTTCTGCTATCACAAGGATATTCCGGCTCCAGGAAAGGCGGAAGGTCTTCCGGCGTTTGTCGACGGTGCCGCTCCCCACCAAGATTCATGGGAAGCGCAGGCACCAGAGCTATCGGATATGTTGATCCTCGCCAAGAGGTGCATCGAGTTTTTGATGAAGCATGAGGGACTCCGTGGATCCGACTTGATCCACTGCTGGCTGGACCGTCGGATTCAGCCTCTCCAGCACCATGGAGACCGCCTCATGCACGATATCACGAGCGATAAGAAGGACAAGATGTGGGTCATTTCCAGCCGGCTTGCGCCGAAGGACTACAAGACCCTCATGCAATATTTGATCAAGGAAAGAGTGGAACGAAAAGTTCTAGAAGTTTCCATGAAGATGTATACGACCAACCGTCCTCTGATTCCGGTAATTATTTCGAATCCGCTTTTACGTTTCGTCGTTCGTTTTCTGTTCTTTCTCCGACTCTATTTTCATCGATGCTTTTCGACTTTGTTAGCTCGATAAACTCCCTGAGTCCGAGCTAGCTCCACTAGAGGGCTATGCTTCAGACGACACGGAGGCGAGGGAGGATGATGAGGTGCAAGAAGTTGCCGCCCCCGCCTCCAAGAAGCGTAAGGCGAAGGAAGTTGTTGCTGCTGGTAGCCAAGTGCTGCTAGTAGTTAAAAAGTAAGCACTCTACCTTTCATTTTTAGTACTCCTGTACCTTTATTTCCTTCCAGAGCACACCTAATATTTTAGGATTTTCATGTTCTAGAGTTAAATCAGCGTTGAAGAGCAAGATAAAGCCGGACAGCAAGCCGGGCAAGCAGATGCGCCAGCAAAAGCTTGTCATCTCCCCTGTTGTGCTACCATCGACTCCATCCAGTACTCCATCAGCACAGGGAGCTTCTGCATCCCCTGATGCTGGCAAAATCTCGAAAGCCCTGGTCACCGTTGATGACCAGGCAACTAACAAGGGTGAACCCGTCAAGGTTGATGATCCCATGGTAATGTCCACAGGAACGACTGATAAGGTGGTTGATTCTACTATCCCTGGCCTCAAGAGGAAAGAAAAGGAAGAGATCCGCAGGCTGGCTCAATCCAGTCTTGAGAAGCAAACCTTGACTCTAGAGGCAGCGAGCCAAGAGGAGGAGGACGTCAAGATGGTCAGCCTCCTGGACCAAATTTTGGTCCGGGACGATAAATTCGCATCTGGCGAACTTCCAGCAACGGATGTTCCTTCCCTCACCCTTACCGAGAAGGTGTTTTACAGAACCAAACTCGGATTTGAAAAGATGCACCTGGAACACAATGTGAGTTTCCGATTCTTATTTGCATTTATTATCATATCCTCTAGCCCCCAAGCATAAAGTCGGATAAACATCACTGGTTCTGAGTTGATGCTTTTAGGTTGCAAAAGAACGATGTAGTGTAGCCCCCAAGGCTCGTGCTGTAATTTTACTTAGTTAAATTTGCAGCCCGAGTCTTAGTAGCCGTCTGACGGTATTCCGTCTCTAAAATTACAGAAAATTGCATCTTCCAACCAGGAATTGCTCAAGAATATTAGCAATAAGCGCAAAGAAATCAAGGCTTTGCGCTTTGAGAATTCAAAGTTGAAAGTTAAAAAAGATGAAGCAGAAGGTAAACTTTTCCGACTTCTTCTTTGTCAATTATCTTTTTTGTCATAGCCAAACTTGTTTTGTCCGACTGATATTTTGTCTTTGCAGAACTGTTGTGTCAGTCTAGCAAGAGTGTGGAGCAAGCCGAATACTTCAAGGTCTTGGAGATAGAAAATGCTGAACTCCGGGACAAGCTTGAGAAGCTAACTTTGGAATCGGAGAAATCCGTAGCCGCAGTCCTGGATTCAAGAAATCACGAGGCCGTGAGGCTCGAGAAGCTCCTATCCCTCCAAGATAAATAACTAGCTGATATCAAGAAGGATTTTGATATTCAGAGGGATCTTTCCCAAGCTTCAGCCAGTGAACTGAATAGCCTCCGCAAGGAGCATGTGCAATGGAATCACTCTGTGCTAGGTAAGATTTTCGAATCTTTTTTTGTTGATTTTTCGACTTTCTTTTCAGCCAAATTTTGACTTTTTGATTCTTTCCCAGCCCCCATGAATCTTTCCAACTCTCCTACCTCCGAACCTCGCCTCGAGCGCATTAAGCTCATCGGAGAGGTCTTGTATGACTTTCGCCAAATTCTAGAAGAGGCTTTCCGACTTGCACACAATATTAGTGCACGAGGTGAGGGACAAGGTCAAGGAGATTCCAAAATTGATCGAAGACTGGAAGATCTCCTACACTCGGACTGCTGCGCAAACCGATCTAATCATGGTGATGAGCCACCATAGTGAGATGGAAATCTGGCACATCACCAAGGGCATTGCCGAGGAGGATGATGAGGGTAACCCGCCAGACATCAAGGCCATCCAAGAGTCTTGTGTAGGTTATGCTTGTCGGGTGGCGGAGATGACCAACTACACGACGCCATTCTTCGAATCCATCGCCGCTCCTCCCTTGTCCCAAGAGCCAGAAGCCAGCAATGCTTCCGAGTCCGAGATCGAGGGTGACACTGCTGTTGATTCTAGTGCTCCACCTGCTTTATCACCACGACCTGCAGCATAAACAATTTCTATGCATTATCTTGAACTTATGGCAATGTAATGATGGATACAATGTTTACTTTTTGTACTGGTCCTGTTAAAACTAATGCTTTTACTATCTTAGCACTTTTGCTTATATATTTTTATGCTTGTGCTTGAAAAAATTCTGAAGCACTTTGCGTTTTTTTATGCCTATACTTATCGGTTTATCTGGCTCTCTACCTCGTCCCTTTCATGGGTCGGCCAACCTTTAGCACGGAAAATTTGCCGAGCAACGGAGCGTAATTGCTAAACTAGTTTAAACTCGGAAATAAAGCCGGCTTCCGGTACCAACAACTCATTACTCGGAAAATGCCCGCGTCTAAGCAATCAGATAAAGAATCAAAGTATAGACAGTAAATTAAATTTTGTACCCTGAGGTAACATTTTTTAGATATTCAAAAATCGTAACCAGAACGAACATGAGCATAAAGTACTTTCAAGCATTCTGGGATTTTTGAAAAAATTACATGTTCTTTTGGAAATAAGATGGCAAAAAACTTCTGAAAGATAATATATGAGGAAACCAACACTTTATTTTAGTTGGAACATGTACATATATAATTACAAGGAAATATAACTAAGAATAGAAGGAACGTAGCTGTGCAATATTCCATGGACGGTCTATTTCATCCAGGTCTGTGCTGCCACCAGCTCTCTTTCTTTTCAAAGTATCAGGTCTTTCCTTGACTAGTCTCATGTCAGTTAAATAATATGACCCATTATGCAGAACTCTGCTAATCATAAAAGGTCCTTCCCAAATTGGGGAAAGTTTGTGCTTTCTGTGTTGCACAAGTCGGAGAACCAAATCGCCTTTTCTGAAAGAACAGTTTTGCACTCTCTGACTATGATACTTGCGCAACTTCTGCTGATAGGCTGTAGATCTCTGCTCAGCAACGACGCGTACTTCTTTGATTATATCGAGATCATCTTGCCGAGAAACTTCTGCATCTTCTTCGATATATTCCTTGACTCGTGGAGCTTGATGAATCAGATCGCTTGGAAGAACTGCTTCTACACCGTAGACCAAGAAGAAAGGAGTATAGCCGGTTGACCTGTTAGGAGTTGTACGTAAGCTCCATATTACAGACGGTAATTCTTCCGCCCAAGCCCCTGCAGCCTGACGAAGCGATGCCTTGAGGAGAGGTCGGATTCCTTGTAGAATAAGGCCATTAGTTCTTTCGATTTGTCCATTGGCTTATGGATGTGCGACTGATGCAATATCGAGTCGAATCCCTTGTTCTTCGCAGAATTTGGCAAGTTCTCCCATAGAAAAGTTTCTCCCATTGTTAGTAATTATACTGTGCGGATATCCGGATCTGATGATTACATCCTCGACGAATCTTCTGGCTGTGGCTCCATCGCAACTTGTTACGGGTTTAGCCTCAATTCATTTTGTAAATTTATCCACCATCACTAGCAGGTGAGTAAATCCACATTTTACCGTGCGAAACGGCCTACCATATCAAGCCCCCAGACCGCGAACGACCATGTAGTAGGGATTGTTCTTAGCTATTCAGCCGGAACATGTGCCTGATGAGCGTACTTTTGGCAGCCTTTGCACGTTTTGACCAGTTTATCAGCATTCGCCTTAGCTGTAAGCGAAAAGAATCCATGTCGAAAAGCTTTTGCCACTAAGGATCTGGTTGCAGCGTGGTGACCACACTTGCCTTCATGGATTTCTCGTAAGATTTCCGCTCCTTATTCCGAAGAAATACATATCTAAAACACGCCAGAAACACTCCGTTTATAGAGCTCACCGTTTGTTATAGTGTAGGCTTTTGCTCGTCAGACAATCTGCCGGCTCAAGACTTCGTCTTCGGGTAGTTTTCCGTCTATCAGGAAATCCAGATAGGGTTTTGTCCAGCTGGGAATTACAACCAGAACTGCTATTAAAGGTGAGTCGGATTTTGTTGGATAGTCCTCATCGACTCCGACTATGGAGGGGACCCTTAAATGATCTAGAAAAGCACCATGCGATACTTGTTTCCACGCAGAGCACATCCTTGATAGAGCGTCTGCTTCCTTGTTTTATGCTTAAGGGATGTGTTGAACCTCAAAACCCTCTTCATGTAGTTCCTCGCGACACCACTAACAAAGATTCTTTCTCTATCTTGAAATTGTTGACACCACCAACAAAGGGTGTGGCTTATGTTCGTTGCGAGAACACACCGGAAAACAAAGGATGAAGGTAGAGGTCTCAGAAGATAAGGCCACCTCTAACTTCCAAGGAATGAGTATAGCTGCATCGATCCATCGACCCAATGTACAAGAGCGAATAATAAGAGTAGTCGAATGGTGATTAGTCCATCACACACCCAAAGCATTACTCTGCACATGAATAGGAGAATTATGCAACCAACTCTTGGAATTTAGACTAAAGATCTTGATAGCGATGTATGGAAAACAAAGGGGTGATGCAGACTCTTCATCGGATCTGATGGAGATGAGGTCATCACGTCGAAAAACACCGGAAGATACAAAGAAAAAATTTAGTGAATTTTTTGGGTCCACTAGAAGGTACAACAGATGAAACATTTCTCAGATAGTGTGAAGGTCGGATGTAGAAGCACTGTTACAAGAGGAGGAAGCAAAACCCTAAAGGTACAACAGAAACCCAACCACGAGAATTCCTGGACTTGAAGAAAGATAAGGGGTAGATTCAAAACATGCAAAGATCAGAGGAGAATATCAAGGGGTAAGGAGTAAAAGCAGACCTAATCAGATCTATCCAACCGATTTTCCAAAATAGTTTTGACACACTACAACGACCGTTAGCTAGGTTATCCTACAGGCTGGACCAGTGGGGTATCGCAACTGCTGAGCTCTGATACCACTCTGTAACACCCTCGAATCGGCCCTATGCAAGTTTTAACGATTCACGCCAAACACGCATAGAAACGATTTAGAGGTGCCCACCAGGCACTTGCGTGCGGGTGGAAAACAAAGTAATATCATTACACAATAGTCCATGATGGAACCCACAGAACAGATATATACAACAGCGACTCAAGGAGTTAAGAATACATATATACAAAACAAAGATCCAAATCACCTTGAAAACGATACAGCGTCCGAGTACGGACAAGATGCAAATTGGGCTAAGAGCCCTGAAGAATAACCAATGGCGTCCATAACCCTGCCCAGGCCAAGCCGGAAGGGTAACCCTGCTAACAACGTCGATCTCAAACCTGCTTAAACAAAAGGGGTGCTGGCAAAGGGCAAAGGAAAAAAAAGACTGAGGCCAGTACACGGCGAGACTAGAATTCGGCGGTCCTCGCCTACATAGGTATGGTGGACTGAAGCGGCAGTGCAGCATGCACTAAACAACCTATAGAGACTCAATACAACTGGCAGCTATGCGATAGGGATAAGAAGGACCTATTCGGATCCAACCTGAAACTATCACCAAGCATACCCATCCTGGTATTTCCCCCTCGAGACCAAACGAGGAAGTCAACCGAGGAACTCACACAGTTGACAGTTTTATTCATTCCGTTATAGTTGCGACAATTACTAGTCAGATATAGATAGCATGAGTCATCCTGATATAATAAGTAGTGGACAGTTTTAGTTAACCATTCCGTTGTAGTGTTAGTACTTACTAGTCAGATACATATATAGCATGAGGCATTCAAAAACCCAGCAGTTGTTGGTACTTTTATTTAGCCATTCCATTGTACTGAAACTGATTACTAGTCATTTTAAAGTCAAATTTCTAGCACTACTTTAGTTATAGTTGTCTATGATCGAGATACTATGCTCCAAGTCGTCCATAACCGTGGACACGGCTTTCATAAAGTTTTACCCTGCAGGGGGCACAAATAGAAACACACACACGATCAACCTCAGTAAAACCAAATGAAAACCCAACGAGGCATCACGACAAAGAAATTGCAAGATTCATATAATATTTCAGGGGTCCACCCCACCAAGCTACCCGCTACAAAGTTGGCCGGCTCCGAGACAGACCTAGAGGTTTGTGACGACTAGGAACCCGAAAGTATGACTGGGCTTGTCGATAGCGCGAAAACGTGGCACGGGGTTCCAAAACAGTACAGGCGCTCCACGCGCAATAGTAAATAAAGCGGTAATGCATGGGATAAGTACAAGATAGTAATAAAGCCCCAAACTACTTTGTGGCCCCAAGAAATAAGATATGGCTCAAGCTCATGCTAAGGGGATTCATGGGACCACATGCGGATAGTGCGAATATTCAAGGAACAGGTATCAAGTACTCGGGGTCCTATGGGACACAAGTGGACGATTAAAAACCAAATAACATCTATTTCCCACCTGTGCCTCTGCATTATTTACCTACTTCAATTTTAGTTATTAAACGGTAATTAAAACCATGATCATCTCCAACATTAAACATGCGACATTACTCCAACAACTGTGGAAGATCGATGGCGCGACGCATCACCTGGTCAAGCAACTACGACTCGCAAGGCCGGCTATATACCAAACAACAGGTAATAGGATGTGTCCATGGAAATATAAGGTCTGGAGGGAAAATATAAAGGGATACAAAATCTATAGAATCGCAACACAGATAGCAATAGATCAACAGGAGGAAGTAAATACTAGAAACGTAAAATAGGTAGAAAGGGGGAGAATGCTCGCCTAAAAATATTGTCGAAGGTTCACCGAAGATCGGGGCGACACTCGCATCAACTCATCGGCCTATTCCGCGAAGAAGCAAAACACTAGGATAAACACCGGATGCACTATTTAATACTACGGCAAAGATCGGGCATGATGCATGTATGATGTATGGCATGGCAAGGATGCGATGCAATAGGCAATATTAAGCGGAACCAGAGTCCCGACAATTTATTAGATGGTTCATGTTGTTTAGATACCCCGCAATTTTAAATGTTGTATTAACAAGGCAAAATATGTCACCGGTTCGATGCACAAATTTAAATGGGTCCAATATACTAGATTCGTCCGCATATGGTCTCCATATTTAATGATTAGGTGAGTCGACAAAATACCCCCAAATGACGTACGAATGCATTCATGAACAATTTAAGATGCACAAGTTTATATTACATAAAAATAGGGGTCTCGGAATGAGGGTCGCACTTTAGGGTTCGACGATCTTGGTTTTTGGGGATTCGGTTCGGTCTCGACGCCGGGATTGGTCTTTCACTCCGGATCATGGTCTTCGGTTTCCATGTGGATGATCTTGGTTTGGGGCTTCGGATCCTCGGAACCGGGGTCATGGGGGGTCTCGGCCATCGGGTCCGGGGTGGAGAACTTGGCGTCCGCAAAGAGGATGTTCGGGTTCCAGCTTCGGCTGGTATTGATGCGCTTGGTCCCGTGTCGGCACGGTCTTTGGGTAGCAAGAACTCTCGATGATGACACGATGCATTGAGCACCTATTGGTACGACGACCCGAATTGGAACCAAACTTGGCCGAGGAGAACAATAACCTAAACGACAAGATATGTCTGATACCTCTCCCAAGAGATTACAAAACAAAGTACCAACATGGTACTACAAAGGAGAACATGAGTGACAGAAGATGAATACTATAACACACGCGACATAGGAGGCGGCAGCGACCAACGCTAGCAGAGGCAGAGCGCACTAGGGCGGCGGAGCACGGAGGACGGCGTCGAGGCCATGCCCAGGCGGCCCTGCTGGAGAGCCGGGGCGCGCGGAAGGCGATGGCGGGTGGCCGGGCTTGCTGCCGGAGCGGGTAGGCACGCACGGTGAAGATAGGCGGTGACACGATGCTCCGACAGGAGACCGGGCATGCCGGTGAGAGTGGCAAGGACGGCGAGGTCAGGGGCGAGGGCGACCGGTCAGACGAGGTGGCGGCCTTCCGCGGGGCGCTGGACAGAGGCGGCATCGGGGTCCTTGTCGGGAAGACGACGGAGCTCTGCGACACAGGGGGAGGGGCTTGGGAAGGCCGGCGGTGGCGGTTCTACTCGGGGAAGAAGACGCAGCAGGGCGTGCGATTGCAAGGAGGAAACCGGCGGCGGGGTGCAGAGAGGAAGACGGGGTGGGGAATCGGTTGGTGAGCTAGAGGGAGGGGAAGAGGGAAGGGGTTCGATCGGGCTGGGGAGAGGCATGCGGGAGGACGGGAAGAGGTGGGGCCAGCGAATCTGATGGAGGGGTTAACCTCTTGGGTGGCCCGATCTTCACGGATCTTGTGGTCAAATCGATGGGAAAGCGAGGGGAAAGGGAGAAGGTAGCGGAAGCGGACACACACCTCGCGAAGAACACGATGAACACACGCAAAACTCACACGATACAAGGCCGATTGCTCCCGAACGGCAGCCACCGGTCCGATAGAATCCTCGCAAGGAAAGATCGGTCAACGTGCTCCCTCAAATCCACATTGGAGAGGGAAGAACACCTTGGGGAGGGTCTTGACAACTTGGAGACGAGACACCGAACTCCAAGGCCTTGTTCAACGATGGATGCGTGATGCAAAGTCCAATTGAGGTTGGTGACGATAGTCGGTCCCCTTGGTAAAGGGGATGAGGCAAACTAGAGATTCCACAATGGGGGTTGTCTTTAGTCTATCTTCTATGCCTGAGGGGTACATGAGGGGTGGGGGCTCTATTTATAGGCCAGCCACTAAACAAGGGGGTAGTTTGGGAATAAACTAGGCAAAGGGGTAAGTAAAGGGAATATTACAGGGCATCAAACCCAGATCCATGCGCAGGCAGGGGATTCCGGCGGCGCCGGATCTGGTGCTGAGATTTCCGGTCGCTCGCCGAATAGGCTCTCTATAAGCATTTTCGGTGGTGGTGCCGGTCAACCGGTCCTGTCACCGGGGATTCCGGCGGTGAGCCCGGTTCGCCAGGGCTATCTCCGGAGATTCCAGCGGTGGAACCGGTTCGCCGGTGCTGACGCCGATTCCAGTTGGATCTTCTTCCATCTCCTCTTCCAAGCCTCCGTCTTGTCAGGCGTGAGTCCTCGGAGTTCCTCCCTTGTCTCCGTACTTGTCAGTGTGAACCTATCATGCACATGTGACGGAGTATGAAGTAGCATACCATTCAATAGGGTAGGAATTGGGGTCGCATAGAGGAATGGATTCACCTTTGGAGTCCATGACGACTTGGTGTAAGTTGGAGAACATGATGTGGTAACGATCGTAGGTCAGGCTACATCAGCTCCCCCCCTTCAAAAAGAGTCGTCCTCGATTCTACATGTTCATCACAAAGTAGAAGAGGTCGAGAGACCTTCATGATCCTAGGGTTCACCATATAGTCTTCCTCGGGAAGATTGACTTGACAACACTTTAATGTTCCTTCACCTTCCATGAAGCCTACAAAGCTCACAACAAAAGCGAAGCAACACTCAAAGCGTAGCCAATTCATGAACATTATCGCATGAGTCCTCAAGTAGAATGAAGTCACCTTAGCTTGTAGAGATAGCTCGATGAAGGGTAGCCATAGGTAACTTTCTTCGGTTCTTCTTGTCAACCCATGGTTGGTAGAGGTTGACGTATATGCATTTGAACCTTCATACAACAAAGACTAAGCAACATATGTTTGTGTGTGATAGAGGAGCATGTCATTTGTGGCATGTCCATTCTTGTTCACAACACTATTAGCACAACTCAAGTATAGCAAACGGAATGCATATGCAAGGTCAAAGTGCATGGAATCCGGTTGAATGTCATCCAAATGTGAGAACTCAAAAACTCCATATAATGTCTTAGTGCGGCACTCAAGGCACTTGACTAGATTTTTGGTCAACATCCTTGATGCGAAAATTGGAGAATTCGGCAAAAACACACAAGGAAGAATATCCAAAGCAACATCATTATGTGTGCAAACCAACCATTGAAAAGAGATAGTGTTCATTATGTTGGATGCCATACACATATCATCAAAAGCAAGTATCATGGGAATTTGAGTATCCCAAACGAAAGAAAAAACGGCATGTTTGCAAACAAACCAAATGAAAAAGCAAGTGGTCCTTATGTTTGTTGCAACAATAAGACGAGATTCTCTGAAGCTCTCATGACAATACATGCTCTTAATGGAATTGTGGTTGCACACAAAACATCGGAAAGAGAAAATGTTTAACATTTTTGTTGCAACACACAAAGCATCATTATCCAAAAGCGAAGAAACATGAATGTCACAAGGTGAGATAATACCATCAACATGCTTCCAATCAAACCATAGGAAAGAGCAATTTGCCAACATGAAAGATGCAAAGCATGCAAAAGGTATCAGAGCTGGGTTCGATCTTGAACTCACTTGTGGGATGCTCTCAAGAGCTCTTTTTGTCAACTCGTGCTCAACCGAGGTTGACATAATAGTGCGGGTACCTACACACATCATACACAAAAGGAAGAATGTGTGTGCATGGTAGAGATACACATCATCCATCATGACATATCTCTTCTTGTGCACATCACCATTAATGTCAATCAAGTATGAAATAGATGCATGGTGAGTATGCAAGTGGGGAACAGCTTTTCATGGCAATCATCAAAATCTCCAAAAATTGGGAAAGCTATGGGGGCATCTCATTATAACGCATATGATCAATATTGTTGCAAGCAAAACAAGTGAAATAGCAAGCATTCATCTTATCGCAAGCAATGGGAGAAATTGAATGACTAGCATGACAAGGCAAGTCCGAAGCAATTGGAGGATACACACAAGATGCATAGCATGGCATGTTTATGGCAATGATATCGCAATCAAACAATTCCACATGATCAATATGATGCAAAGGCAAATCATCACATGGGAATATGAGTGAAGCATATGTAATGTCACAAGTATCATCCATAACATGCATATCCTCACAATTCATCATGTCCACTAGTGCGATCATGGCATCATCAACACCCTTATTGTTACCTTGGTCATACCTCTCATATGAAGTGGGTGTTGTGGAAGTAGTGGCCTCCTTGTGGACGACTTCGTCTTCTTGATGTAGCCATGGCATAACATCATCTTCATGCACCATGTACATCTTCTCCAATTGAGGCATCATTGCTCTATGGCTTGGTGCGTCTTCCTCCATGGAACCTAGAACAACACAAGAGAACACACTAGAGGTAGAGGGTAAGTTGTTAGAAATCGAAACGATCTCACTTGACCTATCAACTACCACTCAACTCACTAGGAGTATCGCTCGTGCCCTCGAAGTGCAAGCACTCAATCTCACATAAGGTGGAGTCACTCATCTCACTCTTGTTCTCACTCAAGTGGGCTAAGTGGCTCTCACACTCACTTGGGATTGGTACCACATCATCACTCAAGCATATGGGGATAGGCTCGGTTTCCTCAACTCCATGCGCCTCCTTTGGTGAAGGGAAAATCCCATGCTCAACCGTCTTGTGGCCATCTCGTAGTAGTGGTGGAAGTAGGCTCATGGTGTTGTCGTGATCGGTGCTCGGATCGACTTCATCACATATGTGGCCTTGGCTTCCTCCATCTTGGAGTGTAGACATCCTCTTGCCGAACTCAGCCAACTTGGCGAAGTAGAGGTCTTCATTTTCCTCGTTCGCGAGGTCGCGGAAGTCAAGCGTAGGCGTTGAAGCTTGATGGCGTGAGGGAAGGCTTGCTCTTGGTGCCATTGTGGTGGTGGCACGAGTAGTAGAAGGTGCCCTATGAAGGTGTCGATGGAGGTCATTGTTGTGCCTTGCCGATGGTTGATGTAGGTGGCGCACTTGGTCGTCCACATGACACTCGCGACGATGATCACTTGCCTTGGCACTCTTCTTGTGCTTGTGGTGCCTTCTTGAGCTTGCTTGAGCATTAAGGTTGGTGCTCATCACGGATTCTTCGTCTTTATGGCGAAGATGCCTTTAATGATGTCGTGTATCCTCTTTATGGTGGCGATGCTCATGAGAGGATGTTTGTCGATGAAGAGTCTTGTTTCTTGGCGCCTCTTGATGCATATGATGTTTGGACGCCACTCTTGTTTGGATAGGAGGTGGAGCTTGGCGCCTTGGAGGTGATGGAGCTTGGCGACTTGGAGATGGTGGAGCTTGACGCCATCTAGGTGGTGGCACTTGATGCCTTGTCGATGGTGGCGCTTGACGCCTTGGAGGTGGTAGCGCTTGTCGCCTTGGAGGTGGATTACAGAAGTAGGTTGTGCCCTTTGGTGTGGCACGCTTGGCCTTGAAGGTCATGGGATATTGATGATGCGCCTCCTCTTGCGTGGCATAGTAGGTTGCCATCTCCACGCGGTGGAGGAATTCTTCATGGCTCATGGAGGAGCCATCAAAGTCGATGAAGTTCTCCGTGTCCTCCATGCTTGGCGAGGCATCGTCGATGTCGCACTCGAAGTTGTCCATGCTTGGGGAGTAATTGTTGGTGTAGTACTCCATATCACCCAAGCATGTGGAGCCATTGTTGGTGTAGTGCTCCATATCCTCCATGCATGAGGAGTCGTCGTAGGTGTAGTGCTCCGGTTCCTCAAAGCATGCGGAGCCATTGTCGGTGTTGTGCTCCGTCATGTCCTCTATACTTGTGGATTCGTAGTCATGGTGGCTCATCATGGATTCTTCATAGATATCATTCTTGGTCCCGGAGTCCCTAGACATGATTCACAAGACCAAGTGTGTATATGGAAGTGGTAGAGGGTGTTAGGGATACAACATCGAACCTTACTTTACCTTGGAAGATCGTATCGTGCAAGTGGCCACACTTCAGAGCAATAAACCAAGCAAAGTGAAGTTCATGCGAAACACCAAAACCAACTACTAACCAAAAACACACATACGCAAGGCCTATGGTGGAAAGGTATGGAAAGTGGCATGTCAAGAACCAATCCGAAATCAAGATGTTGTAATGGCAAGTAAAGAACCACAATGATCACGAAGCAAACAAGTCAATCCACAAGATATGAAATATGTACAAGGAAGCACACACGGTGGGATAAATGAGACTTGTGCGACGGAGAAAGTGAGCTAAGAACCAAATGATTACCTAGCAAAGACTATAAGCTCGTGTCACACAAGTACAAGGAGAGACGCTAATTCGATTGCACAAAATTGGTGGGCTACAAGATATGCACAATAAGTACCACCTATGTGATGTTCATCGAGCTTGCGCTTCCTATTCTATGAGGCACATGTATATCTCCTTCTTTTCTTTTTTCTTTTTATTTTTCTATATTTTTTCTTTCTTTCTTTTTCTTTTTCACTTGCCTCTTCCTTGTGCCAACAACTATACAAGATAACTATATGAGATAGCGCTCACACGTTTGCTCGGAATCTAAAAGGTATCAAATGTGCATAGCCCAAGCAATCATAATAGGAACTAGTCTCAATAGGTGTTTGTTGCTCTCAAAGATAGTGGGGTTCACAAAGGAATGCAAGTGGGGAGAAGTCGCGGAATGTTTATACCTTTCGTCGATGATCTTCACCCTTTATTGTGGGATTCCGCCTTGCTCATAGAATTTGGATGGAGTAGATAGCATTAACAACGTGAATGATGATGTAAAGCTCCTTCTCCTCTTCGAAACGAGCTAAAGAACACCAAAATCCGAGTTCGAATACAAAAGTTATGCTCAAAACCGTGAGGAGCTGAATCTGTTGGTGACCAGGTCGGCGGGACCGGAATTCTCGCCAGGAATTCCGGCGGTACGTCCGGTTTGACCGGAATTTTGACCAGAAATTCCGGCGGGAGCTCCGGTTCGCCGGATCTGGCACCGGAACAAGTTCAGGAAGACGAAAACTCAATTTTCTGCGGAAAAACTCGATGGAAAACTTCAGATCGGAGTGTCAAATGATGGAATTAGGCCATGGGAACGCAGGGGAAGGTAGATCAACAAGTTTAGCAAGTAATCCATGGATCAAAACCTACCAAAACAAACTCAAATCACAGATCGATCCAAAACACGAATTGGGGCTATTTTTGGTGAAATTTTCGAATTTATGGGGAAAAGACCAAATAGATGAGAAATCTGTGGCAAGCAAAAGCTGCTGATACCAGATGATGGAGGGGTTAACCTCTTGGGTGGCCCGATCTTCACGGATCTTGTGGTCAAATCGATGGGAAAGCAAAGGGAAAGAGAGAAGGTAGCGGAAGCGGACACACACCTCGCGAAGAACACGATGAACACACGCAAAACTCACACGATACAAGGCCGATTGCTCCCGAACAGCGGCCACCGGTCCGATAGAATCCTCGCAAGGAAAGATCGGTCAACGTGCTCCCTCAAATCCACATCGGAGAGGGAAGAACACCTTGGGGAGGGTCTTGACAACTTGGAGAAGAGACACCGAACTCCAAGCCTTGTTCAACGATGGCGTGATGCAAATTCCAATCGAGGTTGGTGACGATAGTCGGTCCCCTTGGTAAAGGGGATGAGGCAAACTAGAGATTCCACAATGGGGGTTGTCTTTAGTCTATCATCTATGCCTAAGGGGTACATGAGGGGTGGGGGATCTATTTATAGGCCAGCCACTAAACAAGGGGGTAGTTTGGGAATAAACTAGGCAAAGGGGTAAGTAAAGGGAATATTCCAGGGCTTCAAACCCAGATCCGCGCGCAGGCAGGGGATTCCGGCGATGAGTCCAGCGGCGCCGGATCTGGTGCCGGGATTTCCTGTCGTCGCTGGATATTCGGGTCGCTCGCCGAACAGGCTCTCTGTAAGCGTTTTCGGCGGTGGTGTCGGTCAACCGGTCCTGTCGCCTGGGATTCCGGCGGTGAGCCCAGTTCACCGGGGCTATCGCCGGAGATTCTGGCGGTGGAACCGGTTCGCCGGTGCTGACGCCGATTCCAGTTGGAGCTTCTTCCGTCTCCTCTTCCAAGCCTCCATCTTGTCGGGAGTGAGTCCTCGGGGTTCCTCCCTTGTCTCCGTACTTGTCGGTGTGAACCTATCATGCATATGTGATGGAGTATGAAGTAGCATGCCATTCAATAGGGTAGGAATTGGGCTCGCATAGAGGAATGGATTCACCTTTGGAGTCCATGACGACTTGGTGTAAGTTGGAGAACATGATGTGGTAACGACCGTAGGTCGGGCTACATCAGAATCGGGATCGAGGAGGTGGGGTTGGTGGTGTCGGTGGAGACTGAGGAGAGGCAAGGCAGGGGTGGGTTCGGTGTAGCGTGTAGGAGTGCGTGTGTTGCGTGCTGCTGCTGGTTGGCGGCGACAGGGCAGTGGGGTGGGGTGTAGAGTCTAGGGTTTGGTTAGATGTGGGGCTAGGATTAGGTCTAGGGTTTGCTGGGTGTGTTGGGCCGGGTGGTAGGTAGTCTGCCCCGGTTGACCGGCTGGACTGCCTCCCCGGAACAAAAAAGTTCTATTATTTTTATTTAGTTTTAATAATAAAACAATTTGTAAATAGTTTTTAGGTGAAATAAAAGATCTAGACAGATCTATGGTTTGGTTTGAAAGGAAGAGGGAATATCTAGAAAACAAAATAGGATTTTTAGAAAATAGTTTTAGGCAAATAGATGCATGATGATGCATAGAATAAAAACAACAACGATTTTCTAGTAGTGGTTTTACCCGGGGTGCTACATGTTACCACACTTATGACTTTGTTGGTCGCTACAATGTAGAGTAACATAGGTTCCTGAGGTTCTGGCTCTGTGAGAAATGGTGGGTTTGAAAGTAAATCTTTCAAACTTTGCAGGGCAGTTTCGGCTTCTTGGGTCCAGATGAAATTGTTGGTTTTCTTCAAGAGTTTGTACAAAGGTGCGACTCTTTCACCGAGCCGGCTGACGAACCACCGCTGCAATGCAACTAGTGAAACGCTATACGTCCTTCATCTTCAAAGTGCCACAGGCAATCATGTTGGTTGTAGACTTGTAATCCTAATCAACACACTTCACTAACATCAGACAAACCTGCAACATAATAAGTTACAGCCACAAGGGTCAATACATTTGAATTGTATTGGCAAGTGATACTATGGTAGAATAGTGGTATCTATCATCTATATGCATTTGGCTAAGTGGAGCATAGGCTTGTTTGCTCAAAATAGATTTTCCTTATCATTTGAAAACACTCAGTTTTTACTTGGCAAAAATCACCCAACGCATCTACCAATAGACATTGTTGATCCCTTAACCCTTGTTCAACCACAAGTTTTTAACTTAGAAATTGGGATGAGGAGATTCTTGATAGCTTCCATGTCTTGATGCTGAAATTGTCCATTGCTGCGGACACGGCTAAGTACTTAGATTTAACTCTCTCGAGAGGTGGTGCACTTTCCCCACAAGACTCGACATGCATCGAGACAAGATCTTTCAGAAGCCTTCCCTTAGACCAAAATGGACGCGTTCCCAAACCTATCACCCCCTACCACCAACTGTCCATATGGCTAAGTTATTTCAACCTATATGATCCAGACAGAGCCCATAATGCCAAGTGGCTGCACTTGAAGCTTCTCAACATTTGACATCTCAAATCTCTTTGTTCCTGGGTGGCATTCCGCAAGTGTCATACACAAGGTTCACCAGTCCGTTGGCCTTGTGTATCCACTCAACATAAATCCATTCCCACCATTCCACCCAGGTGATTCATTCACATAGTTGTTTTATTAAACAAAACACAAGTCATATACTTAGAAATATTCCATAGCATGAATATAATCCACCCTTGTTTTCTACTAGCTAGGCTAACCATGATAGTAGTAGGAATCTTAACTTAGGGAAAATTCTACTAAGGCATCATCTACTAGGATTTCCCATGGCATATCATACTTAGTAAAAAAATCCATGCAAGTCCTACTTAGAAATATCACTAATGCATTGTAGCACCCCGGGTAAAACCACTACTAGAAAATCGCCTGAATTTACATCTGTGCATCATCATGATATATGCATGCATGTTTTAATCTAAAACTATTTTGCTAAAAGCCTATTTTTGTTTTCTAAATTATCCCCTTCCTATTTCAAATGTAAAACCCTCAGTCCGTCTAGATCTTTCATTTGCCTAAAGTATTTTACTAAAAGTATATTGTAAAACTAAACAAATAATAATAAAAACTATTTTGACCAGAGAGGCAGTCTAGCCGGACAGGCCAGAGGCCCAACCGGCCAAACCACCAACTATCCGGCCCATCTAAAATAAAACCCTAACCCTAAATTCCTAGAAACCCTAGACCCTCCTGCCCCAACTCCCCACCCCGCCGCCGCTGTGCAACACCCACGCATCCACCCCACACACGCACACAACCCTGTCACGACACACCCAAACCAACACACACCACACGTTGCAACCAACCGAAGCCACCACCCCGTGGGTCCCGCTTCCCTCTCCTCCACCCCGCGACCTCTCCCTCGATGCTACCGAGCTCCCCATCCCGCGTCTGCCGTCGTCTCCCCCAAGCTCCTCTCGCCTCCGCGCCCGATGTCGATTCCACCTCCTCTCCCTGTCGTCCCTTCCCACCCCTCTTGTTCTCTCCTGCTCGTTGGTGCCCTGCTCGCCGAGCACCCTCCCGCTACCTTCGCCCAGGCCTCGACCCGAACTCTCCCCCGCCACCATCGTTTCCCCCACCTTTGCACCTCGCCTCGCCTCCCTCCTAGCGCCCTCCGTCGCCCAGCCACCGTCGGGCGCGCCTCCCCTGCAGCAGGCGCCGGCCCTGACGCCCTTCCCCATCGCCCCTGCGCCGCTCGACGCCGACCAGCGAGCTCGCCCCGAGCGGATGCGCCTCACCTCGTCGTCTTTCGCCTGCAGAGCTTCCGGCCCCGAGCCCCTCCGTTGTGTACCCACTGCGGGCACCGCTGTCCACACCCCTGTCTGGCTATGCCCTCTGCCGCGTCGTCGTCTGACTCTGTCCCGACCCCAAACCAGTGCGGTACCCTGTTCATGTTTGTGGTATGTTGAAGTTCCGTGCTTGTGTGTGAGGAGATGCGGTGGCGATGTGAAGTTACGACCGTGGAGACTTTCTGGAAATAGTCGTCCTTTGTGGATGACTGTAATGACAAGAACAAATGTGTAGATGTTGGATGGTGGCGTATTGAGTACCTGTGGTGTGAGTAGACTCTACAAGTTATGCCCGATTGGTATTATTTTTGTCGATCGAGGCCTTCCGAGGAACAAGTGCGACAAGTTGGACAACGACCACCGCCAAGATCTTCGGTCTATACCTTTCGACAAGAACTCCATCACGGAACACCAATGCTCCTTCAAGTAACCGACCACGGAACGGCGAGCTCTTCTTCCCGGAACCAGGGACGTCGAGACCCCGAAGACCGATCCCGAACCCTCGGCAAACCCCAAGATCATCGATACCAATGTGTGACCTTTTCCGAGCCCCTATTTTATAAGTTGCCAACTATATATCTTGTTGCATATAATCATTCTTACTCGCATACATATGGTGTGGGTTTGGGGGCCTTATGCCGATTCACCTCATAATTAAATATGGGGCCCATATGCGGACAAATTTAGTCTTATATTGGCCCCATTTAAATTTATGCAGCGAACCAGTGCTATCCTTTGCCTTGTTATTGCAACATTTAAATTGCGGGGTATCAAAACAACATGAACCATCTAACTAATTTTTGGGACCCCGGTTCCGCTTAATATGGCCTAATTGCATCACATCTTTGCCATGCCATATATCATACATGCATCATGCCCGATCTTCTGCTGTAGTGTTAAATAGTACATCCGATTTTATGCTAGTGCTTTGCTTCTTCACGGATTAGGCCGATGAGTCGATGCGAGTGTCGACCCGATCTTTGGATAAACCTTCGGCAATGTTTTCAGGCGAGCATTCTCCCCCTTTCTACCTATTTTTCCTTTCTAGTCTTTATTTCCTCCTGTTGACCTATTGCTATCTATGTTGTGATGCTTCTTCACGAATAGGTCTTTCTTATCCCTATCTAATAGCCGCCAGTTGTATGGAGTCTCTATAGGTTGTTTAGTGCATGATGCGCTGCCGCTTAAGTATACCATACCTATGTAGGCGAGGACCACCGAATTCTAGTCTCTCGTGTACTGGCCTCAGTACTGACCGCTCTCTTTTTCCTTTGCCCACTGTCGGCACCCCTTTTGTTTAAGCAGGTTTTGAGATCGACGTCGTTAGCAGGGTTACCCTTCCGGCTTGGCCTGGGCAGGGTTATGGACGCCATTGGTTATTCTTCAGGGCTCTTAGCCCCATTCGCATCTTGTCCGTAGTCGGACGTCGTCTCATTTTCAAGGTGATTTGGGATCTTTGTATTGTAATTATGTATTCTTGACTCATGGAGTCGTTGTTGTATATATATGTTCTGTGGGTTTCATCGTGGACTATTGTGTAATGATATTACTTAGTTTTCCACCCGCACGCAAGTGCCTGGTGGGCACCTTTGAATCGTTTCTATGCGGGTTTGGCAGGAATCGCTAAAAATTGCATAGGGTCGATTCTAAGGGTGTTACAGAGTGGTATCAGAGCTCAGCAGTTACGATACCCCACTGGTTCAGTCTGTAGGATAACCTAGCTAACGGCCGATGTAGAGCATCAAAACTATTTTGGAAAATCGGTTGGATAGATCTGATTAGGTCTGCTTTTACTCCTTATCCCTCTGCTATTCTCCTCTTACCTCAACGTGTTTTGAATCTGCTCTCTTATCTTATCTTCGAGTCCAGGATTTCTCGTGGTTGGGTTTTCCGTCGTACCTTTAGGTTTCGCTTCCATCCTCTTGTAACGGTGCTTCCACATTCGGCATTCATGCTATAGGATGAATCTTTCATCTATTGTACCTTTCAGTGGACCGAAAATTAACTAAAAATTTTCTTTGTATCTTTCGGTGTTTTTCAGTGCGATGACCTCATCTGCATCATGTATGCTGAAGAACATGCATCATTCTTTTGTTTACAAAACTCGATTGTCAAGATCTTTAGTCTGAATTCTGAAAGTTGGTTGCATAATTCACCGTTCTTGTGCAGAGTAATGCTTTGGGTGCGCGATGGACTGATCACCATCCGACTACTCTTATCATTCGCTCTTGTGCATTGAATTGGTGGACCAAACAATTATACTCCTTCCATGGAAGTTGGAGGTGGCCTTACCTTTTGAGACCTCTACTTTCGTCCTTTGTTTTCCGGAGTGTTCTCGCAACGAACGTGAGCCATGCCCCTTTGTTGGTGGTGTCGCCGTTTTCAAGATGAATAAAGAATCATTGTTAGTGGTGTCGCGAGGATCAACATAAAGCGAGAAGATTCATATCGCTGGCTTTCTTCCCCGTATCATGAGGCGGATCTCGAGGGCGAGATCCATTGTTAGTGGTGTCGAATTGTAGCACCCCGGGTAAAACCACTACTAGAAAATCGCCTGAATTTAAATCTGTGCATCATCATGATATATGCATGCATGTTTTAATCTAAAAGTATTTTGCTAAAAGCCTATTTTTGTTTTCTAAATTATCCCCTTACTATTTCAAATGTAAAACCCTCGGTCCGTCCGGATCTTTCGTTTGCCTAAAGTATTTTACTAAAAGTATATTGTAAAACTAAATAAAATAATAATAAAAACTATTTTGACCGGAGAGGCAGTCTAGCCGGTCAGGCCAGAGGCCCAACCGTCCAAACCACATACTATCCGGCCCATCTAAAATAAAACCCTAACCCTAAATTCCTAGAAACCCTAGACCCCCCTGCCCCAACTCCCCACCCCGCCGCCGATGTGCAACACCCACGCCTCCACCCCACACACGCACACAACCCTGTCACGACACACCCAAACCAACACACACCACACGCTGCAACCAACCGAAGCCACCACCCCGTGGGTCCCGCTTCCCTCTCCCCGACCCCGCGACCTCTCCCTCGATGCTACCGAGCTCCCCATCCCGCGTCTGCCGTCGTCTCCCCCAAGCTCCTCTCGCCTCCGCGACCGATGCCGATTCCACCTCCTCTCCCTGCCGTCCCTTCCCACCCCTCTTGTTCTCTCCTGCTCGTTGGTGCCCTGCTCGCCGAGCACCCTCCCGCTACCTCCTCCCAGGCCTCGACCCGAACTCCCCCCGCCACCATCGTTTCCCCCACCTCTGCACCCCGCCTCGCCTTCCTCCTAGCGCCCTCCGTCGCCCAGCCGCCGTCGGTCGCGCCTCCCCTGCAGCAGGCGCCGGCCCTGACGCCCTTCCCCATCGCCCCTGCGCCGCTCGACGCCGACCAGCGAGCTCGCCCCGAGCGGATGCGCCTCACCTCGCCGTCTTTCGCCTGCAGAGCTTCCGGCCCCGAGCCCCTCCGTTGTGTACCCACTGCGGGCACCGCTGTCCACACCCCTGTCTGGCTATGCCCTCTGCCGCGTCGTCGTCTGACTCTGTCCCGACCCCAAACCAGTGCGGTACCCTGTTCATGTTTGTGGTATGTTGAAGTTCCGTGCTTGTGTGTGAGGAGATGCGGTGGCGATGTGAAGTTACGACCGTGGAGACTTTCTGGAAATAGTTGTCCTTTGTGGATGACTGTAATGACAAGAACAAATGTGTAGATGTTGGATGGTGGCGTATTGAGTACCTGTGGTGTGAGTGGACTCTACAAGTTATGCCCGATTGGTATTATTTTTGTCGATCGAGGCCTTCCGAGGAACAAGTGCGACAAGTTGGACAACGACCACCGCCAAGATCTTCGGTCTATACCTTTCGACAAGAACTCCATCACGGAACACCAATGCTCCTTCAAGTAACCGACCGCGGAACGGCGAGCTCTTCTTCCCGGAACCAGGGACGTCGAGACCCCGAAGACCGATCCCGAACCCTCGGCGAACCCCAAGATCATCGATACCAATGTGTGACCTTTTCCGAGCCCCTATTTTATAAGTTGCCAACTATATATCTTGTTGCATATAATCATTCTTACTCGCATACATATGGTGTGGGTTTGGGGGCCTTATGCCGATTCACCTCATAATTAAATATGGGGCCCATATGCGGACAAATTTAGTCTTATATTGGCCCCATTTAAATTTATGCAGCGAACCGGTGCTATCCTTTGCCTTGTTATTGCAACATTTAAATTGTGGGGTATCAAAACAACATGAACCATCTAACTAATTGTTGGGACCCCGGTTCCGCTTAATATGGCCTAATTGCATCGCATCTTTGCCATGCCATATATCATACATGCATCATGCCCGATCTTCTGCTGTAGTGTTAAATAGTACATCCGGTTTTGTGCTAGTGCTTTGCTTCTCCACGGATTAGGCCGATGAGTTGATGCGAGTGTCGACCCGATCTTTGGATAAACCGTCGGCAATGTTTTCAGGCGAGCATTATCCCCCTTTCTACCTATTTTACCTTTCTAGTCATTATTTCCTCCTGTTGATCTATTGCTATCTATCTTGCGATGCTCTAGTTTTCGTACCCGTGATATCCCTTGCAGCCTTATATTTCCTTGGACACATCCTATTACCTGTTGATTGGTAGATAGTCAGCCTTGCGTGTCGTAGTTGCTTGCTCAAATGCTGTTGCGTGTCGTCAATTACCATAGTTGTTGGAAGACTGTCATATGCTTTATGTTGGAGATGATCATGGCTTTAATTACTGTTTAATAACTAAAATGGAAGTAGGTAAATAATGCAGAGGCACAGGTGGGCAATAGATTTTATTTAGTTTTTAACCGTCCACTTGTGTCCCGTAGGACCCCGAGTACTTGATACATTTTCTTTGAATATTCGCACTATCCGCATGTGGGACCATGAATCCTCCTAGCCAGAGCTTGAGTCATATATTATTTCTTGGGGCCATAAAGTAGTTTGGGGCTTTATTACTATCCTGTACTTATGCCATGCTTTACTGCTTTATTTACGATTGCGCGTGGAGCGCCTGTACTATTTAGGGACAAATGTGGAATGTTTTCGCGGTATCGACAAGCCCAGTCACACTTTCGGGTTCCCAGTCGTTTACATCCATTGGCACAAACCTCTGGGTCCGTTTCGGAGCCGGCCAACTTCATCGCGGGTAGCTTGGTGGGGTGGCCCCCTGAAATTTATATGAATCTTGCAATTGCTCTGTCGTGATGCCTCGTTGGGTTTCATTTGTTTTTTCTCGAGGTTGATCGTGCGTGTGTTGCTATTTGTGCCCCCTGCAGGGTAAAACTTTCTGAAAGCCGTGTCCGCGGTTATGGACGACTTGGAGCACAGTATCTCGATCATAGACAACTATAACTAAAGTAGTGCTATAAATTTGACTTTATAATCACTAGTAATCAGCTTCACTATAATGGAATGGCTAAATAAAAGTGCCAACAATTGCTGTTTTGGATTGTCACCTGTTACCATTGTATCTGACTAGTAAGTATTGTAACTACAACGGAATGGCTAAATAAAAGTACCAACAACTGCTGGGTTTTGGGGTGCCTCATGATATATGTAACTGATTAGTAAGTACTACAACTATAATGGAATGGTTAACTAAAACTGCCCACTTCTTATTATATCAGGATGGCCCATGCTATCTATATCTGACTAGTAATTGTCGCAACTATAACGAAATGAATAAAACTGCCAACTGTGTGAGTTCCTCGGTTGACTTCCTCGGTTGGTATCGAGGGGGAATACCAGGATGGGTATGTTTGGTGTTAGAATCAGGTTGGATCCGAATAGGTCTTTCTTAAACCTATCTAATAGCCGCCAGTTGTATGGAGTCTCTATAGGTTGTTTAGTGCATGCTGCGCTGCCGCTTCAGTATACCATACCTATGTAGGTGAGGACCGCCGAATTCTAGTCTCGCCGTGTACTGGCCTCAGTACTGACCGCTCTCTTTTTCCTTTGCCCTCTGTCGGCACCCCTTTTGTTTAAGCAGGTTTTGAGATCGACGTCGTTAGGAGGGTTACCCTTCCGGCTTGGCCTGGACAGGGTTATGGATGCCATTGGTTATTCTTCAGGGCTCTTAGCCCCATTCGCATCTTGTCCGTAGTCGGACGTCGTCTCGTTTTCAAGGTGATTTGCGATCTTTGTATTGTAATTCTGTATTCTTGACTCATGGAGTCGTTGTTGTATATATATGTTCTGTGGGTTTCATCGTGGACTATTGTGTAATGATATTAATTCGTTTTCCACCCGCACGCAAGTGCCTGGTGGGCACCTTTGAGTCGTTTCTATGCGGGTTTGGCAGGAATCGCTAAAACTTGCATATGGTCGATTCTGAGGGTGTTACAGAGTGGTATCAGAGCTCAGGAGTTACGATACCCCACTGGTTCAGTCTGTAGGATAACCTAGCTAACGGCCGATGTAGAGCATCAAAACTATTTTGGAAAATCGGTTGGATAGATCTGATTAGGTCTGCTTTTACTCCTTATCCCTCTGCTAGTCTCCTCTTACCTCAACGTGTTTTGAATCTGCTCTCTTATCTTATCTTCGAGTACAGGATTTCTCGTGGTTGGGTTTTCCGTCGTACCTTTAGGTTTTCGCTTCCATCCTCTTGTAACGGTGCTTCCACATTCGGCATTCATGCTACCGGATGAATATTTCATCTATTGTACCTTTCAGTGGACCGAAAATTAACTAAAATTTTTCTTTGTATCTTCCGGTGTTTTTCAATGCGATGACCTCATATGCATCATGTATGCTGAAGAACTTGCATCATTCTTTTGTTTCCAAAACTCGATTGTCAAGATCTTTAGTCTGAATTCTGAAAGTTGGTTGCATAATTCACCGTTCTTGTGCAGAGTAATGCTTTGGGTGCGCGATGGACTGATCACCATCCGACTACTCTTATCATTCGCTCTTGTGCATTGAATTGGTGGACCAAACAATTATACTCCTTCCATGGAAGTTGGAGGTGGCCTTACCTTTTGAGACCTCTACTTTCGTCCTTTGTTTTCCGGAGTGTTCTCGCAACGAACGTGAGCCATGCCCCTTTGTTGGTGGTGTCGCCGTTTTCAAGATGAATAAAGAATCATTGTTAGTGGTGTCGCGAGGATCAACATAAAGCGAGAAGATTCATATCGCCGGCCTTCTTCCCCGTATCAGGAGGCGGATCTCGAGGGCGAGATCCATTGTTAGTGGTGTCAAATTGTAGCACCCTGGATAAAACCACTACTAGAAAATCGCCTGAATTTACATCTGTGCATCATCATGATATATGCATGCATGTTTTAATCTAAAACTATTTTGCTAAAAGCCTATTTTTGTTTTCTAAATTATCCCCTTTCTATTTCAAATGTAAAACCCTCGGTCCGTCCGGATCTTTGGTTTGCCTAAAGTATTTTACTAAAAGTATATTGTAAAACTAAATAAAATAATAATAAAAACTATTTTGACCGGAGAGGCAGTCTAGCCGGTCAGGCCAGAGGCCCAACCGTCCAAACCACATACTATCCGGCCCATCTAAAATAAAACCCTAACCCTAAATTCCTAGAAACCCTAGACCCCCTTCCCCAACTCCCCACCCCGCCGCCGATGTGCGACACCCACGCCTCCACCCCACACACTCACACAACCCTGTCACGACACACCCAAACCAACACACACCACACGCTGCAACCAACCGAAGCCACCACCCCGTGGGTCCCGCTTCCCTCTCCCCCAACTCCCCACCCCGCCGCCGATGTGCGACACCCACGCCTCCACCCCACACACTCACACAACCCTGTCACGACACACCCAAACCAACACACACCACACGCTGCAACCAACCGAAGCCACCACCCCGTGGGTCCCGCTTCCCTCTCCCCCACCCCGCGACCTCTCCCTCGATGCTACCGAGCTCCCCATCCCGCGTCTGCCGTCGTCTCCCCCAAGCTCCTCTCGCCTCCGCGCCCGATGCCGATTCCACCTCCTCTCCCTGCCGTCCCTTCCCACCCCTCTTGTTCTCTCCTGCTTGTTGGTGCCCTGCTCGCCGAGCACCCTCCCGCTACCTCCTCCCAGGCCTCGAACCGAACTCCCCCCGCCACCATCATTTCCCCCACCTCTGCACCTCGCCTCGCCTCCCTCCTAGCGCCCTCCGTCGCCTAGCCGCCATTGGTCACGCCTCCCCTGCAGCAGGCACCGGCCCTGACGCCCTTCCCCATCGCCCCTGCGCCGCTCGACGCCGACCAGCGAGCTCGCCCCGAGCGGATGCGCCTCACCTCGCCGTCTTCCGCCTGCAGAGCTTCCGGCCCCGAGCCCCTCCGTTTTGTACCCGCTGCGGGCACCGCTGTCCCACACCCCTGTCTGGCTATGCCCTCTGCCGCGTCGTCGTCTGACTCTGTCCCGACCCCAAACCAGTGCGGTACCCTGTTCATGTTTGTGGTATGTTGAAGTTCCGTGCTTGTGTGTGAGGAGATGCGGTGGCGATGTGAAGTTACGGCCGTGGAGACTTTCTGGAAATAGTCGTCCTTTGTGGATGACTGTAGTGACAAGAACAAATGTGTACATGTTGGATGGTGGCGTATTGATTACCTGTGGTGTGAGTGGACTCTACAAGTTATGCCCGATTGGTATTATTTTTGTCGATCGGGGCCTTCCGAGGAACAAGTGCGACAAGTTGGACAACAACCACCGCCAAGATCTTTGGTGTACACCTTTCGACAAGAACTCCATCACGGAACACCAATGCTCCTTCAAGTAACCGACCGCGGAACGGCGAGCTCTTCTTCCCGGAACCAGGGACGTCGAGACCCCGAAGACGGATCCCGAACCCTCGGCGAACCCCAAGATCATCGATACCAATGTGTGACCTTTTCCGAGCCCCTATTTTATAAGTTGCCAACTATATATCTTGTTGCATATAATCATTCTTACTCGCATACATATGGTGTGGTTTGGGGGCCTTATGCCGATTCACCTCATAATTAAATATGGGGCCCATATGCGGACAAATTTAGTCTTATATTGGCCCCATTTAAATTTATGCAGCGAACCGGTGCTACCCTTTGCCTTGTTATTGCAACATTTAAATTGCGGGGTATCAAAACAACATGAACCATCTAACTAATTGTTGGGACCCCGGTTCCGCTTAATATGGCCTAATTGCATGGCATCTTTGCCATGCCATATATCATACATGCATCATGCCCGATCTTCTGCTGTAGTGTTAAATAGAACATCCGGTTTTGTGCTAGTGCTTTGCTTCTTCACGGATTAGGCCGATGAGTTGATGCGAGTGTCGACCCGATCTTTGGATAAACCTTCGGCAATGTTTTCAGGCGAGCATTATCCCCCTTTCTACCTATTTTACCTTTCTAGTCTTTATTTCCTCCTGTTGATCTATTGCTATCTATGTTGCGATGCTCTAGTTTTCGTACCAGTGATATCCCTTGCAGCCTTATATTGCCTTGGACACATCCTATTACCTGTTGTTTGGTAGATAGTCGGCCTTGCGTGTCGTAGTTGCTTGCTCAAATGTTGTTGCGTGTCGTCAATTACCACAGTTGTTGGAAGACTGTCATATGCTTTATGTTGGAGATGATCATGGCTTTAATTACTGTTTAATAACTAAAATTGAAGTAGGTAAATAATGCAGAGGCACAGGTGGGCAATAGATGTTATTTGGTTTTTAACCGTCCACTTGTGTCCCGTAGGACCCCGAGTACTTGATACCTGTTCTTTGAATATTCGCACTGTCCGCATGTGGGACCATGAATCCCCCTAGCCAGAGCTTGAGTCATATATTATTTCTTGGGGCCACAAAGTAGTTTGGGGCTTTATTACTATCCTGTACTTATGCCATGCTTTACTTCTTTATTTACGATTGCGCGTGGAGCGCCTGTACTATTTAGGGACAAATGTGGAATGTTTTCACGGTATCGACAAGCCCAGTCACACTTTCGGGTTCCCAGTCGTTTACAGCCATTGGCACAAACCTCTGGGTCCGTTTCGGAGCCGGCCAACTTCGTCGCTGGTATGGGGTGCCCCCCTGAAATTTATATGAATCTTGCAATTGCTCTGTCGTGATGCCTCGTTGGGTTTCATTTGGTTTTTCTCGAGGTTGATCGTGCGTGTGTTGCTATTTGTGCCCCCCTGCAGGGTAAAACTTTCTGAAAGCCGTGTCCGCGGTTATGGACGACTTGGAGCATAGTATCTCGATCATAGACAACTATAACTAAAGTAGTGCTATAAATTTGACTTTATAATCACTAGTAATCAGCTTCACTATAATGGAATGGCTAAATAAAAGTGCCAACAATTGCTGTTTTGGATTGTCACCTGTTACCATTGTATCTGACTAGTAAGTATTGTAACTACAACGGAATGGCTAAATAAAAGTACCAACAACTGCTGGGTCTTGGGGTGCCTCATGCTATATGTAACTGATTAGTAAGTACTACAACTACAATGGAATGGTTAACTAAAACTGCCCACTGCTTATTATATCAGGATGACCCATGCTATCTATATCTGACTAGTAATTGTCGCAACTATAACGAAATGAATAAAACTTCCAACTGTGTGAGTTTCTCGGTTGACTTCCTCGGTTAGTATCGAGGGGGAATACCAGGATGGGTATGTTTGGTGTTAGAATCAGGTTGGATCCGAATAGGTCTTTCTTATCCCTATCTAATAGCCGCCAGTTGTATGGAGTCTCTATAGGTTGTTTAGTGCATGCTGCGCTGCCGCTTCAGTATACCATACCTATGTAGGTGAGGACCGCCGAATTCTAGTCTCGCCGTGTACTGGCCTCAGTACTGACCGCTCTCTTTTTTCCTTTGCCCTCTGTCGGCACCCCTTTTGTTTAAGCAGGTTTTGAGATCGACGTCGTTAGCAGGGTTACACTTCCGTCTTGGCCTGGGCAGGGTTATGGACGCCATTGGTTATTCTTCAGGGCTCTTAGCCCCATTCGCATCTTGTCCGTAGTCGGACGTCGTCTCGTTTTCAAGGTGATTTGGGATCTTTGTATTGTAATTCTTTATTCTTGACTCATGGAGTCGTTGTTGTATATATATGTTCTGTGAGTTTCATCGTGGACTATTGTGTAATGATATTACTTCTTTTTCCACCCGCACGCAAGTGCCTGGTGGGCACCTTTGAATCGTTTCTATGCGGGTTTGGCAGGAATCGCTAAAACTTGCATAGGGTCGATTCTGAGGGTGTTACATGCATAGTGAAAATAATGGGACAAAAGTATGAAGCACCACTTGCCGTTTTAGTAGCGAATATAGATTCACTCCTTGATCTTGCAATAGTCACACTCTTAAAATTTCACTACAATACAATCAAGGCACAAATTCAATCTACCATTCAAACAATTCATCACATAAAACAATAAAAACAACGCAATGCATGCAAGCATGCCAAAGATTGTTTTGTTTGGAAAAGTGGTTCTAATAGGTTATAAACATTATAAAACACCTATTGGTCATTTATAAATGTGACAAAACTATTTGATATCAAGGAAGTGAAAATGGCCACTTTAAATCATTTTTGTTTTGCTAGAAATGATTTAAATCAAAGTAATAGTTTCTAGTCTTTGACAAATATATTTTTAAACACAAATGTTAGTGTTTATGGTCAAAGTGTTTAATATTAAAACATTTGCCAAAGGTTTCACCTAAAAACCATTTTAAATCAAAGCAACACTTTATTTTGCTAGAAATGCCTCTAACAAAGTAATAATTTTTCTAGGGTTCACCAATTATATTTTTAAATCCTAAAACTTGGTGTTTAGGTCAGAGAGTTTAATTCAAACCATTTTCCAAAGGGTTTACTCAAGAATCCTTTTTAAAACATATTCAACATTTTTATTTAACTAGAAATGTTTTAATTCAAAGGAATAATTCCTAAGTGTCACAAAATATATGTTTAAATCCAAAAGTTGGTTTCTATGGTCCGTAGGTTCAAAAAAATCCATTTACAAAATATTTTATCCTAAAAATAATTTTAGAATGAATTTTATAGACAAAATACGCCTACACATATTACTGCAAAAACAACAAATTTTACAAAAGCAATTCACTAAACAAAGGGCATGGTTGGATAGGATTCTTTTCCCTGATTCCATTGATATAAAATTTGTAAAATTTGGACGTGTAGATTTAAAGTTATGAATTTTACAAAATCAAATCACTAATAGATCTAATTCTGCTTTTAAATCCTGAGTCTGGCTACGTGTCAGCATTCTATTGGCGCATACAGTTTCGTGAGGATCGAGCTTTGTGGACTGCTAGATCAAAATTGATCTGTGTGGTTCAGATCTAATCATACCTGTTCGCGTAAGTTATCTATCCTAGCCAACGGATCAAGATCTAACGGTTGACATGCGAGTGACCAAAGGAGGGCGGCGTGGCGACTGTGGCTGGCGGCGGCGCCTTCAGACGGTGACGGTGCCGGCGATACAGGAAGCGAGAGGGGGAGAGGAATAGCTTACCAGACTCGCCGTGCGTTGCTGATGCTCAACGTTGCTGTGGTTGTCGAAGGGGTGCTCGATGCTGGCTTAAATCACTCGCCAGAGTTGCTCACTGGCTCGGTTGCTCTCCATTGAAGCCGAGGTGATGCTACGGTGCATGCCAGGGCAAACAAAATATGTAGTCAGATGCGCCATATCATGGCGAGTACACACGTGTGAAAGAGAGGGAGAGGGGAGGTCAGGGCTCACCGTGTGGAGTCGCCGAAGTTGAGGCAGATGACGGCAGTGCTCAGTTGAAGTTATTGCCGAGGATACGGGGCACGCGCGAGAGAGAGGAGGGCACAGGCAGGTGCGTAGGGAGATGGGGAACATGCTCGTGGGCTCTGGGAGGCAAGGGAAGGCAGGTACTGGCCGGAATCGCTGTCGTAGCTCGTAGGAGCAGAGGGAGGTCTCGAGAAGAATTGTGGCAGCCCTATGGCAGAGAGGGGACGATGTCTGGGGGAAAGATAGAGGGGAGGGAGGCGATTAAGTGTGCGTGATCACAACGAGTAATGGCTGCAACGTTAAGGAGAATTAAGCCCGCGGAAATTAAGCCAGAAATAGCGATGAACTAGTCACGCGGGGTGAGGAAGACGACTGGAAGGTGGGGTCGTGTCGCCAGCAGAGAGAGAGGATTCAAATGGGGTCCAAGCGTCAATGGCAGCGCGGGTGTGTTTGTGAGTGAAGAAAATGCTTCGGCGAGGGTTACTTGGGCTGCGAGTTGGGCCTGATAGGTTAGCTGGGCTGGGTTGGCTTGTTTCATTTTTTTTATTCTATTTCTTTTCTTTTTCTATTTTCAAATTCAAACATTCATTTGAATTCAGATTTATTTTTCAAACCTTTTTCAAATATTCAGTATGTTTCTATACATTTTTAAATATCTATTTAAAGTCCATTTTTGAATAATCATTTTATTCATTTATGGTTTATTGTTTATTAAAATAAGCACTTCCCTTTATTCAAATAAGATTTAAATATATTTTCAAACCCTTATTTGAATTCTAATTTTCACCAAACCTTTTTCAGTAGGTTTTATTTATTCAATAGGGTGTTAAATAATTTACTTTGAATTATTTAAAGTATTTCCATATGATTTATTAATCGTTTAAATTGGGCAATTGTTTTCATTTCAAACAAAATCAAATATGGTTTTTAATTCCATATAAAATTTTATTCAAATAACTCTTTGATTCCATTTAAGTTAATTAAATAACTTTTATTCCACTTGGGTAAATTCCAATTTATTATTTTCTCATGATTTAGTTAATCATTTATCTAAGGGATTTTGTCTTCATTCAAATGGAATAGAATTTGGTTAATGCCATATTATTTTATTTGAATATTCTTTATCCCTTTATTTTATTTGGATTATCTTTATTTCATTTGCTTATGGATTTAACTCAAGATTTATATTATCTTCCAAATAATTTTCTTGGGATTTATTATTTAGGCAAATTGTCTTTATTTAAATAAAATTGGATATTGTTCAATCTTTATGATTTATTTAAATAATATTTTATTCCTTTCTATTATTCAATAAACTTTCATTTCATTTGTTTGGCCAAGATTTAATTTAGCTTTTAAATATTCCTTATTTATTTCTTTCTTTGGCTTATAAAATCCATGTCTTTTTATTTATAGATCCAAAATTGGTGATTCCAATTTGTATGATTTTATTTAATATTTCTTTATCATTTTTGATCATTTATAAATGTTTTGTTGACAAATTTTTATATGAATCAAATCCATAGTCTTAGAGATCTTGGAAATGATTTTCTTCCATTAGGGTTTTAGGGTTTCAGTTTACTTTTCCAAATGTTTAAATTTCAAGATACATTCATTGATGAATGCATTTTCATTGAAATTTGTTGGATTCTATTTTATTCAAAGTTTGCTCAAGATGGGTTTTGATGTTTCCAAGTTTAATCAAAAAGTTTCTCACCCTAAATTTCAACAATTATTTATTTTATTTATTTATTTTTCACATTTCAAAATTTGGAAAATTTTGGGATGTGACAGGCTACCACTCTTAAAAGAAATCTCGTCCTGAGATTTGGGGAGGCTAGAGGTTACAAGTTGGCTTCAAGGCAACTAGGGTGCTACCACCCTTAAAAAGGTTTTCAACTAGATTACATCTTGGCTTACTTAGGATCTTCATGTAGCTTCTCTGGACACTTGTTTGCATAATGTCCTAGCTCTTTGCATTTGAAACACATCACTTGACTATTATCCTTCTTTTCCTTTGGTATCATTGCTTCTTGTTTGTTTCCTTAGTTCTTCTTATTTTCTGGGCAATCACTGGCATAGTGTCCCATCTCTTTGCAATTGTAACATTGTAACTGGCTTTTGTCCTTCTTCTTCTTTTTGGGTCTCTCCAAAGCTAGGAGTTCTTCTAGTTCATGTTCTTCATATCTCACCTCAAAGGTGGGAAATATTTCCCTCTTCTTGGGGCAGTTACTGGAGATATGACCTTCTTCTTCACAAGAGTAGAAACACTTTGTGGTCACTTTGGATTTGGCCTTATGAGGCATGGTTCTGACTTTGCCTTCATCCTTATTGGTAGAAGTTGTTCCCTTATGGAGGTTTCCAAACATTTGATGCATTCCATCTTGCTTCATTTGTTGAACTATAGGATAGATGGGGCATTGGATAGGGACATGATCATTTCCTTCACATAGGAAACGGGGCATTGATTAGTTGGATGTTTTTCTTCACAATTAGGGCATTGATCTTCATGCTCTTTGGAAGTGTGTTCCATGTCTCCACAAATATTCCAAGCTTGAGTTCCTTCTATAATATCATCCTTGATATCATTATTGTCACAATCTCCTTGGGAAGAGTTGCTTATAATGTTGATCATTTGATTGGCCATCCTTTGCAACAGTTGAGATTGGGTTTCCAAAATATTTTGCAAGGTTGGGTCTAACTCATTGTTGTTGGCTAAAAACTGAGTTGTCACTTGATTCAACTGGGCTTGAGTTGCTAAAAGCATCTCTTGGTTGTTGTTGTCACCATTCTTGATGTTGGAGTTTCTTGGAGAAGTCATCTGTTTGGGTTGGATTGGAATTAGAATAGGCAAAAGATTTCTAGAGTAATATTTCTACTCACACACAACAATTCACACAAAGCAATGTGCAAACAATCACAAACAAACATTCCACTCAAACAACAAGTTCAAGCACATTTTTAGGCAACAAAATATTTTTCCTACACCACATAAGTTGGTGTGTTTGATTTAAACACTAGTATGGTGGTCCAACTATATGGTTTTACTTGAGATCATTCCATTCTTCTTGGTTGTTTCTTCATGAATGAGTTCATGGTTTCCTTGGAAAATTTATTGCATATTGGTCACAAAACATCAAAGGTGATGATGGTTCCTTCTAAGTTATGTTTCTTTAGTCTTCAAGTCTCGAGTAATATTTCTTTGTCTCACTTGAAGTCCTTAGTGATGTCCAAGTTGAAGTCCTTGGTGATACGAAAGTTGAAGTCATTGGTGATGTTGAAGTTGAAGTCATTTGAGTTGATGAAATCCTTTGCTCATGTTGAAGTCTTTGCTCATGGTTGAGGTCTTTGTCCATCAAGTTTGAAAAGGAAGAGATGTAGAATCAAAAACAAAATGTTGAGGAAAGAGTTTACAAGATTGTTTGTAAATAAGTTTTGGAACAAATACAACTCCTATTTTTCTAAGGGGTTTTGTCCAATACTAGGGTTACAATCCTACAGGAAACACAGTGCTCTAATACAATCTGTAGAGGTCCCAACCTTTAATAAGGTAGAGATCCCAATGTTTACAATGCTAGTCCCTGGATCAATAGCTAGCATCCATAGTTAAGATGTAATATCAAGAAACAAAGGTCAAATACAACTTTATAACCAGGAGTAAAATAATTTATTACATATTACATAGCTCATTTGGCTATCTCATTACAATGCAGCAGAAAATAACTATATAGCATGGAGTCCTTCATCTTCAAACTGCCACAGGCAATCATGTTGGTTGTAGACTTGTAATCCTAATCAACACACTTCACTAACATCAAACAAACCTGCAACATAATAAGTTACAGCCACAAGGGTCAATACATTTGAATTGTATTGGAAAGTGATACTATGGTAGAATAGTGGTATCTATCATCTATATGCATTTGGCTAAGTGGAGCTTAGGCTTGCTTTTCTCAAAATAGATTTTCCTTATCATTTGAAAACACTAAGTTTTTACTTGGCAAAAATCACCCAAGGCATCTACCAATAGACATTGGTGATCCCTTAACCCTTGTTCAACCACAAGTTTTTAACTTAGAAATTGGGATGAGGAGATTCTTGATAGCTTCCATGTCTTGATGCTCAAATTTTCCATTGCCGGGGACACGTCTAAGTACTTAGATTTTACTCTCGAGAGAGGTGGTGCACTGTCCCACAAGACTCGACATGCATCAAGACAAGATATTTCAGAAGCCTTCCCTTAGACCAAAATGGACGTGTTCCCAAACCTATCACCCCCTACCACCAACTGTCCATGTGGCTAAGTTATTGCAACCTATATGATCCAGGTAGAGCCCATAATGCCAAGTGGCTGCACTTGAAGCTTCTCAACATTTGACATCTCAAATCTCTTTGTTCCTGGGTGGCATTCCACAAGTGTGATACACAAGGTTCACCAGTCCCCTGGCCTTGTGTAAACACTCAACATAAATCCATTCCCACCATTCCACCCAGGTGATTCATTCAGATAGTTGTTTTATTAAACAAAACACAAGTCATAGACTTAGAAATATTCCATAGCATGAATATAATCCACCCTTGTTTTCTACTAGCTAGGATAAGCATGATAGTAGTAGGAATATTAACTTAGGGAAAATTCTAAGGCATCATCTACTAGGATTTCCCATGGCATAACGTACTTAGTAAAAAAATCCATGCAAGTCCTACATAGAAATATCACTAATGCATAGTGAAAATAATGGGAAAAAAGTATTAAGCACCACTTGCCTTTTTAGTAGAGAGTATAGATTCACTCCTTGATCTTGCAATAGTCACACTCTTCAAATTTCACTACAATACAATCAAGGCACAAAATGAATCTACCATTCAAACAATTCATCACATAAAACAATAAAAACAAAGCAATGCATGCAAGCATGCCAAAGATTGTTTTGTTTGGAAACATGGTTTTTAATAGGTTATAAACATTATAAAACACCTACTCGTCATTTATAAATGTGGCAAAACTATTTGATATACAGTTAGTGAAAATGGCCACTTTAAATCATTTTTGTTTTGCTAGAAATGATTTAAATCAAAGTAATAGTTTCTAGTGTTTGCCAAATATATTTTTAAACACAAATGTTAGTGTTTATGGTCAAAGTGTTTAATATTAAAACATTTGCCAAAGGTTTCACCTAAAAACCATTTTAAATCAAAGCAACACTTTATTTTGCTAGAAATGCCTAATAATTTTTCTTGGGTTCACAAATTATATTTTTAAATCCTAAAACTTGGTGTTTAGGTCAGAGAGTTTAATTCAAACCACTTTCCAAAGGTTTTACTCAAGAATCCTTTTTAAAACATATTCAACATTCTTGTTTAACTAGAAATGTTTTAATTCAAAGGAATAATTCCTAAGTGTCACAAAATATATTTTTAAATCCAAAAGTTGGTTTCTATGGTCAGTAGGTTCAAAACAATCCATTTACAAAAGATTTTATCCTAAAAATAATTTTAGAATGAATTTTATACACAAAATATGCCTACACATGTTTCTGCAAAAACAACCAATTTTACAAAAGCAATTCACTAAACAAAGGGCATGGTTGGGTACGATTCTTTTCCCTGATTCCGTTGATATAAAATTTGTAAAATTTGGACGTGTACATTTAAAGTTATGAATTTTAGAAAATCAAATCAGTAATAGATCTAATTCTGTTTTTAAATCGTGAGTCTGGCTACGTGTCAGCATTCTATTGGCGCATACCGTTTCGTGAGGATCGAGCTCTGTGGACCACTAGATCTAAAGTGATCTGTGTGGTTCAGATCTAATCATACCGGTTCGAGTAAGTTATCTATCCTAGCCAATGGATCAAGATCTAACGGTTGACATGCGAGTGACCAAAGGTGGGCAATGCGGCGACGGTGGCTGGCAGCGGCATGCTCAGATGGTGACGGTGCTAGCGATACAGGAAGCGAGAGGGGGAGAGTAATATCTTACCAGACTCACCGTGCCTTGCTGATGCTCAACGTTGCTGTGGTTGTCGAAGGGGCGCTCGATGCTAGCTTGAATCGCTCGCTGGAGTTGCTCACTGGCTCGGTTGCGCTCTGTTGAAGACGGAGATGACGCTACGATGCACTCCAGGGCAAACAAAAGATGTAGTCAGATGCGCCAGATTGTGGCAAGTACACGCGTGTGAAAGAGAGGGAGAGGGGAGGTCAGGGCTAACCGTGTGGAGTCGCCGGAGTCGAGGCAGACAACGACGATGCTCAGTTGAAGTCGTTGCTGAGGATAAGGGGCACGCGCGAGAGAGAGGAGGGCACGGGAAGGTGCGTAGGGAGATGGGGAACATGCTCGTGGGGGTCTGGGAGGCAAGGGGAGGCAGGTACTGGCCGTAATCGCTGTCGCAGCTCGTCGGAGCAGAGGGAGGTCTCGATAAGCATTGTGGCAGCCCTGTGGCAGAGAGGGGACGACGTCTAGGGGGAAAGATAGAGGGGAGGGAGGTGATTAAGTGTGCGTGATCACAGCGATTAATGGCTGCAGCGTTAAGGTGAATTAAGCCCGCGGAAATCAAGCCAGAAACAGCGACGAACTGGTCACGCGGGGTGAGGAAGACGACTGGAAGGTGGGGTCGTGTCGCCAGCGAGAGTGAGATGGTTCAGGTGGGGTCCAGGCGTCAGTGGCAGCGCGAGTGTGTTTGTGAGTGAAGAAAATGCTTCGGGGAGGGTTAGTTGGGCTGCAAGTTGGGCCTGATAGGTTAGCTGGGCTGGGTTGGCTAGTTTCATTTTTTATTCTGTTTCTTTTCTTTTTCTATTTTCATTTTCTGTTTTCAAATTCAAACATTCATTTGAAATCAGATTTATTTTTCAAACCTTTTTTCAAATATTCAGTATGTTTCTATATTATTTTAAATATGTATTTAAAGTCCATTTTTGAATAATCACTTTATTCATTTATGGTTTATTGTTTATTAAAATAAGCACTTGCCTTTATTCAAATAAGTTTTAATATATTTTCAAACCCTTATTTGAATTCTAATTTTCACCAAACCTTTTCAGTAGGTTTTATTTATTCAATAGGGTGTTAAATAATTTATTTTGAATTATTTAAAGTATTTCCATATGATTTATTAATCATTTAAATTGGGCAATTGTTTTTATTTCAAACAAAATCAAATATGGTTTTTAATTCCATATAAAATTTTATTCAAATAACTCTTTGATTCCATTTAAGTTAATTAAATAACTTTTATTCCACTTGGGTAAATTCCAATTTATTATTTTCTCATGATTTAGTTAATCATTTATCTAAGAGATTTTGTCTTCATTCAAATGGAATAGAATTTGGTTAATGCCATCTTATTTTATTTGAATATTCTTTATCCCTTTATTTTATTTGGATTATCTTTATTTCATTTGCTTATGGATTTAACTCAATATTTAAATTATCTTCCAAATAATTTTCTTGGGATTTATTATTTAGGCAAATTTTCTTTATTTAAATAAAATTGGATATTTTTTAATCCTTATGATTTATTTAAATAATCTTTTATTCCTTTCTATTATTCAATAACTTTCATTTCATTTGTTTGGCCAAGATTTAATTTGACTTTTAAATATTCCTTATTTCTTTCTTTCTTTGTCTTATAAAATCCATATCTTTTTATTTATAGATCCAAAATTGGTGATTCCAATTTGTATTATTTATTTATATATTTGTTCATCATTTTTTATCATTTATAAATGTTTTGTTGACAACTTTTTTATATGAATCAAATCCATAGTCTTAGAGATCTTGGAAATGATTTTCTTCCATTAGGGTTTTAGGGTTTTGGTTTACTTTTCCAAATGTTTAAATTTCAAGATACATTAATTGATGAATGCATTTCACTTGATTGAATTGTTGGATTCTATTTTATTCAAATTTTGTTCAAGATGGGTTTTGATCTTTCCAAGTTTAAACAAAAATTTTCTTTTCACCCTAAATTTCAACAATTATTTATTTTGTTTATTTATTTTTCACATTTCAAAATTTGGAAAATTTTGGGATGTGACAGCATAGTTTTGTAGCAGAAGGTTCCGAAAGGAGTGACAAAAGACGTCTTAATTTGATCCGATTTTTTCATTGGTATTTGGTGATATCCGGAATATGCGTCGAGAAAACAGAGTAGTTCCGACCCTGCCGTTGAGTCGATAACTTGATCGATTCTTGGAAAAGGGAACGGATCTTTTGGGCATGCTTTGTTCAAAGCGGTATAATCAACACACATCCTTAAATCAATGGTGTCCTTTTTAGGGACGAGTACAGGATTTGCCACCCAAACTGTATGGATGACCTCTGTTATGAAATCCGCTAACTCTAGGTGGGCTAATTCCTTGGCTATTGCTTTGCGCTTTTCATCACCAAACCGTTGTAAGGACTGTTTGATGGGTTTAGCGTCTGGGTACATATTAAGAGAGTGCTCGACAAGTTCCCTAGGTACTCCGGTCATGTCAGATGGCTGCCATGCGAAGATATCACTATTATCTTTGACGAACTCGACGAGCGCGCTTTCCTATGTGTGGCCTAAGCCTACCCCTATGTTCGTCATCTTGGAGGGATCATCTTCCTTCAGCGACGTTTTCTTCGTCTGTTCCGACGCCTTGAACTGCAAACTTGGCTTCAGCACCTCGTTCTTTGCAGTGGGCATCTCGAACGGATTGATGGTCTTCTTGATCTCCTAGTACTCCTGGGTGTGCAAGACGGCTTCGGTGAAGGAAGCAGATCCTTCGTCGCACTCTCGCGCCTTCGTCGAATTTCCATGTACGGTGATTATGCCCTTTGGACTTGGAAGTTTAATCATGTTGTAGATGTAACAGGGATGGGCCATGAACGCCCAGTAAGCCGGACGACCGAAGATGGCGTGGTAAGCAGTTTTGAACGGTACCACCTCAAAAGAAAGTGGCTCAGTCCAGTAATTGTCTCGGGTTTTGAATGTCACGTCCAGAGTAATCTCACCCAGAGAATCCACCTGTCTTCCTGGTACAATGCCATGGAAAGTTACAATGCTGTAACTCAACTGGCTCTCGTGTAGCTTCATGCGGTGGAGCGTCTCGATGTAGAGGATGTTAATGCTGCTCCCACCGTCCGTGAGTGTTTTTGAGAACACATAGCCATCAATAAGAGGATTGACGACTAGAGGGTACTTTCCCCGACGATGTGTTTTCCTCGGGTGATCTGAATGATCAAAGGTGATGGTTACCTCTTACCAGTCCAGGAACTGTGGGACAGCCGGAACCATGGCTTTGAGCTCACGAAGAAATGCCTTTTTGGTACTTAGTTGGTTGGGATCCAAGGAAGCAGATGTATACGTCTTTCTTAATCGGAAAAGTTTTCTTTCCGTCTGGATTGGGCTCTATAGTAGCTTCTGCTTCTTCCATGTCGGAATCTTCCTCGGGCTCCTTTCCTTTCTCAGAATTTTTCTTTCCTTTTCATTGCTTGGCTCTGTAGCCAGCGGATTCGTCTTTCTTTATGTCGTCATTGAAACGACACTCGGCATTTGTGTGGGTAGATCCTCCGTTACTATCCAAGTGGTGAACACAGGAATTATTGGCAATGTTAGCCCAGGTATAGGTTCTTCCGGGTTGTTGTTCTCCTCTGCCCTGGATTCGGGAAGTTCCTCGGCCTCTACCACTGCCGCCTCCGCGCCCTCCTCGTCCTCCGAATCCGAATGTTGCGTTCATAGCTGCGTTGTCTGGAGCCGTCTTTTCGTCTGAGGTGTTCTTGCCCTTCTGAGTTAGCTTTGGCTGTTTGGCCGCACTGGGATTGGCCAAAATATTTAGCAGCCCTTCTAAATCATCATCGGCATTAGCATATTTTCTTGCCGTCTCTATCATTTCTCCCAAATCTGTGACATTGTCACGCTTCCGCCTGTGACGTAAAAGTCCGACTGGAAGTCCTGCAATAAAAGCTTCTATCGCAGTTTGCTCGTTTACTCCTTCGCAGGAGTTCTTCGTGTCGATCCAGTGTCCGAGGTAATCCCGACAGGTTTCTCCGGGTCTTTGGGTGCAACGCTACAAGTCTCCGACTGTACAGGGCCTCCTGTATGTTCCCTCGAAGTTTGAAAAGAACACACTTTGCATATCATACCAGTTATGAATTGAATTCTCTAGCAGTTCATTGAGCCATGATCGAGCCGTCAACCTCAGCATGAGTGGGAGATATTGGACTGCAACTAGGCTTTTTACTCCTTTGGCGATGCAGCAAGCCTGGAAAAAATCCTGGAGCCAAGTATCTGGCCGAGCTGCACCGTCGTAGGGCTGAATATGTTTGGCAATACCAAAGTCAACCGGAAATCTGGTTTGACGTATGCATGGTCCGAAGCACTTGGGTCCCACGTACACATCTTCTTCCTAATACCGCCGCGCTTCTATGTTTGATTCAATGCGATGGCGAGCGTCGTTTGGCGAGAGAGATCTGCGCCTTGGAGGCTCGCGGCTTCTGCGCGATGGAGTCGGATTTCTGCTTTTCCTCTCACCATTGCCGCCTCCGCCCCAGAGGCTCCCATGGCTACAACGTGATCCTTCATGGTCACTACTGGGAGGCGATGGTGGCCCCGGTGGATTATTTCCCGCTGGGTTTCTTGGTGTTGGCGGTGGAGCATCATTATGCTGACTCCGATGCCTGTTTCTTCGGGCACTGTCCCTACTTGATTCAGGACGATCCGGATCATCTCTTCGTCTGGCGTTGCCAGCAGGATGGCTTGGTGGTGGCATCCTTAACCGATCTTGCTCCTCTCGCTGGCGGCGTGTTTCTGGGTCTTCTCTATGGCGGTTGTTTTGCAGACGATGGTCCTGATGAGGAACCATTGCCCTGATGGCATCTTCGGATGTAGCCGGAATAACTCTTGCCCAGTCACGTGCTGGCCTGCGAGAGTGGTCGTTTGAGCCGTTTCTTGAATTCTCTTCTTCTCCACGGGGACGATAACGTTGAGTCGTATCCCAGCGAATCCTTACGCCAGCGCTTTGGTCAGCGCCAGTGTGGCAAAACTCGGGTTTTGTGGCCAGCTTTCCACTAAATGACGTTGCCGTATTCTGCTGCTTTAATCCTTTCTCCAGCAACGCGACGCACTGCTGGACTTGCTGTGAAGACGGATTGTTGGCGAGGATGGCTCGAGCTGCAGCAGCGTTTTCCAATGGCGTGCTGTAGACTCGGATCTTCTCTCCATCTTTTCCATCGAATAGCTCTTTGTGGATATCCGGATTCTTGTTAGCAAGAAACAGACCTCCTCTTGTCTTGTTTGGATGTCGCTTGAAATCTGACTGATATCTGGCAGGATCACTGTCTAACTGCTGTCTCATCTCGACGAGGCGTGCAGCCTCTTCAAAAGTAGAAACAAGCGGTGCTTTTCCAGGTCCTCAGCCCTTTTCCCCAGCGCCTCCGGCGTAAGATCCGAAGCCGTTGGGATTGGAATTGTGAGAGCATCTCTGTAAATTCCACGCGCACCCTTGGTGACAACGTGTCCATCCACAGGAGGGTCGATCGGGGTGGTATTAATCGGATATCCGTCCTAGTTCTCCATCTCGATCTCTTCATCAACTTTTTCTTCATTGGTTTCATCGATGTCCGGCTCTGCCGGTGTCGGATTCTTGTTCTTCTTCTTTTTCTTCTTATTTGACTGCCCAGTAGCCTTAATGTGCGTACCAGTGGCAAAGACGGATTTTGGTCCGGTACCGGGGGATAAACTTCCATTGATACTTTTCGTCATGGTTGGCTTGTGGACCTCAGAGGAATCTCTGGTGTCCATGTCATCCTGCGAGGTGTAGCTTTCATCCATGCTATCATATGGACTAGGAGGAGTTTTCGGCTCACCTTGCGTTTGCTTGGAAACGTGCTCTTCTTCATACTCCTCCATCTCTTTGTCGAAGTCTCGAAGTTCCTGCGACATGATTGACTCCTGAGGGGAGCCAGGTGAGTCGGCATTTTCTTCGATTATGTCTAGAACCGAATCGCTACCAGACCCAGCATCGACAAAGTCGGATCCAGTGCTTATATGGTACACGAAACAATGCTTCTTCTTATTCATGTTCTTGAGGTATTTGTATAACTTGGTTTCCGCTTCGACGTCAGCAGAGCTGGATCCGTAGCAGATGTATTCCTCGTCTATGTATCCGATCTCGCTAGAGAGATCAGGTCTGGATTCTTCTTCCACCTCTTCTTCCACTACAGGAGTGGGCTGGGTGGGGTTGATTTTCTCCTGGACCCTAAACTCTTCCGCCTCTGCGGAAAGAGTAGATCTGATTTTTTCTTCCGCTATGGTCATCACCTCAAGGGTGGGTTGGGCGGGTTTAGCGAAACCGAGATAGATATCGATCTTGCCGATGGACATGATCGTGTAGGTCATCACGAGTTTCGAAGCCGGAATCCAAGTCTCATCGAGAAGTATGAGAGGGACATCACTGGCATAGACCACGCGACCCATGGCGATTGTTTCGCCGATTCCTGCATGCGCAGATTCCGCCTGGAACGATGCTCCAAAGGTCACCTTCCCCACGGTTGGCGCCAACTGTCGTCGGATTGTCGACAAGTACGCCAAAGGGGGTCCTAGTGGAGTTGGAAGGATGGGGTGTGAGACGTTGGATGTTCCAGGAGCGGTGAGCACAAGTTTACCCAGGTTCAGATCTGACTGCGGTGATCGGATCCTACTCCTGCTAGCAACCCAGTAATATATCGGTGTAAGCCGGATGTTACAGCGGATTACAAGAGAGGTTTTCCTGTGTGAGTTGGTTGTGGTTGTGTGTATTGTTGTTGTGCCCTAAAGGCTCCCATAGGGCCGGTTTATATAGTCACCGGGGCCTAGGTTTACAGGAGAGACCTATTCGGGTATGTTACAGAGTCGGTAACTATGTACATCTTGGACTACAAGTAATATTATAGGCCTAAGTCGGTAACTCTTCTGGGCCTTGTCGTAGCCGGAACTGGATCCTCCTCTTTCTCTGATTGGGACGCCCGTGAAGCAAAGCTCTAACCCGTTGGTGGGCTACCTTGGTCAGCGAGTCCTGTGGGTATACCCGGAAAGTATATCCCCAGCACCGTGGCCATTCGCACGACATGCCACATGTGGAAATAAGAAAGTTTTGTTCATCCATGACAATGGCGATGAAGAATACTTGAGTGAAGATGTGTTTGATGCAAGGGTCAAGGAAGCTTTGGCAAGGCAACATTTGGAAGATGACCAAGAACTACTTGTGTGTGTGAGCATAATGCAAGTCCGTCACTTGTTGTCACAAGGGTCTTAACTACTCAAGTCCATGAGCATGAAGACCAAATATCAAACATCTTTCAAACACGTGCCGGTATCAATGGGAAATCCATCAAAGTTGTCATCGATGGAGAGAGTTGCCACAATCTTGCAAGCACGGAATTGTGTGAGAAGCTCAACCTCACCCTCCATCCACATAAGCACCCCTACCATATACAATGGCTAAGTGACCAAGGATCCGTCAAGATCAAGCACACCGTCTTGGTTACATTTTCAATTGGACCATACAAGGACATGGTGGAGTGTGATGTGGTTCCCATGATGGTTTTCCATATGTTGATCGGTAGGCCTTGGAAATATGACAAGCGTACTTTGCATGATGGTCACACAAACGCTTATACCTTCAAATGGCTTGAAAAGACTTGTGTTTTGCAACCAATGAATCCTAGCCAAATAATTGCGGACAATGCAAAGGCTTTAGCGAGGGCGCAAAGCACAACACCATCTTGTGAGAAGAGCGGTGAGCGACAGAAACCACCATATATTGAGTGAGAGCCACAAACCAAACTCGAGTGGAAAAACTAAGAGTGTTCTTCTTGTCACCAAAAGTGAAATGAAAGAAGTGCGGAACAACCCATCCATCTTGCACTATGTTCTTATATGCAAGGGACTAGCGCAAGGAACTACTGACTTGACAAATGTTGCTCCCTCTTTGATGGCTATTTTGCAGAATTCCAAGATGTGTTTCCCGAAGAGCTTCCTCATGGACTACCCCCTCTTCGTGGAATCGAGCACCGCATCGACCTCATACCCGGCACACCTCTTCAAAATCGCGCCGCAAACCGCACGAACCCGGAAGATATGAAGGAGATAGAACGACAAATCAACCAACTCGTCTTCAAAGGGTTGATGCAAGTAAGCACTAGCCCAAGCACGGTACCCGTGATTCTTGTTCCAAAAACGGATGATACGTTGCGGTTATGCAAGGACTGCCGTCCAATCAATGCTATCACCGTGCGTTATCGACATCCTATACCGCGTCTTGATGACATGCTTGATGAGTTGTGTGGGGCCACTATATTTTCAAAAATTGATCTTCGTAGTGGTTACCATCAAATACACATGGCCGAGGGTGATGAGTGGAAAACCGCCTTCAAGACCAAACTTGGTCTCTATGAATGGTTGGTTATGCATTTTGGCTTATCTAAGGCCCCATCCACCTTCATGCGCCTTATGAACCATATTTGAGATCTCTCATTGGAAAGAGTGTCATTGTTTACTTTGATGATATTCTTGCTATAGCAAGTCACTAGAGGAGCATGTTACTCATATTTAAGGAGGTTCTACAAATCCTTCGTCATGAAAAGCTCTATGCTAATTTCCCAAAGTGCACTTTTGCCAAAGACAAATTGATTTTCCTTGGATTTCTTGTTTCTTCTAATGACATTGAGGTTTATGTCTCAAAAGTTAAGGACATACGAGATTGGCCCATTCCTACCAATGTTAGTGAACTTCGTAGTTTTCATGGGTTGGCTGATTTCTACCGTCGCTTTGTGAAAGACTTTTCTACCATTGCTTGCCCTCTCAACGAGTTGACCAAGAAAAATGTCACATTTGGTTGGGGCAAAGCACAACAAAGGCATTTGATGAGCTCAAAAAGAGGCTCACCGAAGCACCACTCCTTGCTTTACCGGATTTCACAAAAACTTTTGAGATCGATTGTGACGCTAGTGGTATTGGCATTGGAGGCGTCCTTATGCAAAATGGGCATGCTATTGCATACCATAGCGAGAAACTTGATGGCGCACGCCTTAACTATCCCATTTATGACGAAGAGATTTTTGCCTTAGTTCGTGTCCTTCAAGTGTGGCAACACTACCTTTGGCCCAACGAATTTATCATACATTCTGACCATGAATCATTGAAATATCTTAAGGGTCAAGCCAATTTGAGTAAAAGGCATGCCAAGTGGGTTGAGTTCATGGAGTGTTTTTCCTTACATTGTCAAGTACAAGAAGGGCAAAGAAAATGTAGTAGCGGATGCCTTGTCTCACAAAAATACTAGCCTTCTTAGTGCCTCGAAGTAAATGTGTTGGGACTTGATGACATCAAATAGTTGAATTCTTCCAACCCATTCTTTGGATCAGTTTTCACAAAGTGTTCAATAGACAAAGGGGTTGATGATTTCTATTTGCATAAGGGTTTTCTATTCAAACAAAACAAAATTTGCATTCCGAAGTCGTCTCCAAATTTTGCTTCTTCAAGAGTCCCATGGTGGAGGCCTTATAGGTCAGTTTGGCCGTGACAAGACATATGACATTCTCTCCACTCACTATTATTGGCCCAAGATGAAGCGCGACGTAGAGCACCACGTCCAACGATGCACTACATATGTCCAAGATAAGTCTAAGTCTAACCCATTTGGTCTTTATATGCCACTGCCTATTCCTCATGCACCTTGGTCGGACATTAGCATGGACTTTATGTTAGGATTACCTAGATCTAAACATGGCCACGATTCTATATTTGTCATAGTGGATCGTTTTTTCCAAAATGGCACACTTCATCCCATGCCATAAGACCGATGATGCTTCACATGTCACAAATTTGTTTTTCAGGAAAATAATTCGTCTTCACAGTGTACCAAGAACAATCATCTCCGAGCGCGATGTCAAATTCATGAGCTACTTTTGGAAGACACTCATGGCCAAGCTTGGCATTAAGCTACTCTTCGCGTCCGTGTCGCACCCTCAAACGGATGGACAAACCGAGGTCGTCAACCGAAGCCTTGGAACACTACTCCGCGTGTTGATCAAGAAGAACCTTAAAGATTGGGAAGAATGCATTCCCCACACCGAATTCGCCTACGATCGCGCCAAGCACTCAACCACCTTGAAGAGCCCGTTCATGATCGTCTACGGATTCAAGCCCGTCACTGCGCTCGACATACTACCTCTTCCTCCCCACGAGCGCACCAACATGGACGTTGACAAGCGTTCCCAAGCAATGAAGAAACTCCATGAAGACACAAGAGCTACGATCAAGCAACAAGTACTCGCCAAGCATCAAGGCTAAATAAGAACAAGAAAGATATGATCTTCGAAGAGGGCGACCTTGTGTGGATACACTTGAGTAAAGACCGTTTCCCCAAGGATCGCGACTCCAAGCTCAAGCCAAGGGGCGATGGCCCTTTCAAAGTACTCAAGAGGATCAATAACAACGCCTACATCATCGTCATTCCAACATCAAAGTACCTTGTGAGCCCGACGTTCAATGTCAAGGACCTCTCACCATTCCATGTAGAACATGACATTGAGAAGGTTGAAGAGTCAAGGGCGACTCTTTCCCAAGGGGGGGAGCTAATGCAGCCCGTCCTACGAACGCTACTACATCTCCTCCCACTACTCCCGCAAGTGGACCAATGACCCGCGCTCGAACCAAACTCCTACAAGCTAAGGTTAATTCTCTCCTCTCTTTGTGTGATTTCGATTCACCCATGAATGGATTGCTACTTCATACCCTAACACTATGCATCCTTAGGTATGAAGGGAAGGACCAGCGGCACGGAGCAATCACAACAGAAGCAACTAGAAGCTGTCTGGTCCCGGCGGTACTACCGGCCACCGGAACCGATAATATCGGTCAAGTGGTACTACCTCCGTGTCACTACCGCACGAGCCAAAAGGCGTCGCCCAACAGACACCAGCTCCCATTAGTACTATCGGCCGCGGACACCAGTACTACCGGACAAGCGGTACTACCGCTATCCTACTACCGCATGAACCAGAAGGATTCCGCTGAAGCCCCAAGCCCACAAGCAGTACTACCGGGAAACTGAAGTGGTACTACCGGTGATGACCGGTACTACCGGTCCTGATAGGGCAAAGGTGTCCGATCTTTCGATGAGATTATAATGGTCGATTTGGTGGAGTTCGGGCTTGACGATCCGACTACACGTGCGGGCATGAGCGCCAATGCAATCTCTAGGCCAATCTCCTGGAGGTTACTGATCCTGCGGAAACACGATCAGCCTGACCAGCGAGGGTCTTAATTCCTACCTGAAATCGAGAACAAGTAAGAACTAATATTGCAATCGAGATATTGCGGATTAATATGAAAGCTTTATTGAAAAGGTGGGATCCTGTATAGGTGCGAAGTACAAGAGGCCTCTTCAACGCTCGAGCCTTGGCGAAGTTGCTATGATGGCTAACTTAATGTCTAAACAAAATCCGAGTCTATGGTGATGGCTAAGGGGAGTATTTAAGGAGGAAAAGGTGGGGTTTCGGCCAGCCATAGAAGTGGTGCCGAATCCAACCCTAGAAGTCCTTTTCTCCTCAATTACGGACTCTAAAAAGTGGCTATTTAAAATCCTACAAAGATTACATGGGTCTGGCCCAAAATAAAGCTGTCGCAGCACCATATTAAGCTATGGACGAATCTGTGAAGTATTATTATTGAATATTTCGTCCAAGCCTTCTTTATTCATTATGGTGGCCTCAAAGTTCTGAAATCTTCATCCGTGGCCTTCTCTTGAATCATCACATGCTTGCTGCCATCTATCATGCATGACCATGCTCCAATGCTTGTCCCTCTCATCCATGCTTGGTCCATCATTCCTAAGAGTAAGAAATACATCTGATTTAGGCAGCATCATATTCTCATGTATGTGAGGAATAATACCAAGAAACGAAAGTACCTGATAGTTAAGTTGTTTGACACGAGATCGAGTGATAGGTCCTTGTATTGTAGGTACAACGGTTGTATCAATAGATGGGATGTACACATCATGCTCCCCTTCTTGAATTGAAGTCGTCCTCGATGCAATCTCATCTTCCTCACCAAAGTAAGGCTTCAAATCTGCAATGTTAAACGTAGGACTAACCGTACCAAAGTCTGCAGGCAACTCAAGTTTATATGCATTATCGTTTATTTTCTCTAACACCTTAAAAGGACCAGCAGCACGTGGAATTAACTTAGACTTGCGTAAATCACGAAAACGATCTTTACGCAAATGTAACCAAACAAGATCTCCAACATCAAACACAACATGCTTTCTCCCTTTATCCCCAACAAGTTTATACTTAGCATTCATGTGTTCTATGTTATCTTTAGTAGTCTTATGCAAGTTTAATATCATTTTAGCGCGTTGAGTAGCATCCAAATTATTTTGCACCGAAGAAGGTAAAGGCAATAAATCAATAGGTGCACGAGGAACAAAACCATACACGATCTCAAACGGGCACATCTTTGTGGTAGAATGCAGCGAACGATTATACGCAAATTCTATATGAGGTAAACACTCTTCCCATAATTTTAAGTTCTTCTTTAAAACAACCAACAACATAGTAGACAAATTTCTATTTACTACTTCAGTTTGTCCATCAGTTTGGGGATGCCATGTAGTACTAACAGCAATTTAGTCCCCAACTTATCCCATAAACATCTCCAAAAGTGGCTAAGAAATTTAGTATCACGATCAGAAACACTAGTATTTGGCACACCATGTAAACGAACAATTTCACGAAAGAACAAATTAGCAATATGCGCAGCATCATCCGTTTTATGACAAGGAATAAAGTGTGCCATCTTAGAAAACCGATCCACAACAACAAAAATACTATCCCTCCCCTTCTGTGTACGTGGCAATCCCAAAACAAAGTCGATAGAAATATCCTCCCAAGGAACACTAGGAACAGGAAGAGGCATATATAAACCATGTGGATTAAGGCGAGACTTAGCTTTTTGACAAGTAGTGCAGCATGCCACAAATCTCTCAACATCTCGACACATACGTGGCCAAAAGAAGTGTGCAGCAAGAACATCCTCCGTTTTCGTGACACCAAAGTGTCCCATCAATCCTCCTCGATGCACCTCCTGTAACAACAAAAGACGAACAGAACTATCTGGAATGCATAGTTTGTTAGAACGGAACACAAATCCATCATTGAAGACGAACTTGTTCCATGTTCTACCATCTCTACAATTCTGCAACACATCTTTAAATTCAGCATCATGCACATATTGTTCCTTAATAGTTTCCAATCCAAATATTTTGAAGTCAAGTTGAGATAACAAAGTATAACGGTGTGACAAAGCATCAGCAATAATATTATCTTTACCCTTTTTGTGTTTGATAACATAAGGAAAAGACTCAATAAATTCAACCCACTTTGCATGACAATGATTCAAGTTAGCTTAACTACGAATATGCTTCAAAGATTCATGATCAGAATGTATAAAAAATTCTTTAGGCCATAGATAATGCTGCCAAGTTTCTAATGTCCGAACCAACGCATATAATTCTTTATCATAAGTAGAATAGTTCAGACTAGCCCCACTCAATTTCTCACTAAAATATGCAACAGGTTTTCCCTCTTGTAATAACACACCTCCAAACCAATTCCACTAGCATCACATTAAAGCTCAAAAGTCTTATTAAAATCAGGAAGTTGGAGTAAGGGAGCATGTGTTAGCTTATCTTTCAATATCACGAAGGCCTATTGTTGTGCATCGCCCCAAACAAAGGGCACATCCTTCTTGGTAAGTTCATTCAGCGGCGCGGCAATTGATCCAAAGTCTTTGACAAAGCGCCTATAAAAACCAGCAAGGCCAAGAAAACTCCTCACGTGTGTGACCGTCTTGGGCTGCGGCCAATTCTCAATTGCTTCAATCTTGGTTGGATCCACTTCAATACCATGTGATGTAACAACATAGCCAAGAAAAGCAACTCGATTGGTGCAAAAGGTGCACTTCTCAAGATTACCAAACAAACGTGCATCACGTAAAGCATTGAAAACAACACGTAAATGGTCCAAATGATCCTCTAAAGATTTGCTATAAATCAGAATATCATCAAAGTAGACTACCAAAAACCGTCCAATGAAAGCACGTAAAACTTCATTCATTAATCTCATGAAAGTGCTGGGTGTATTAGTTAAACCAACGGCATCACTAACCACTCATATAAACCGAACTTAGTTTTAAATGCGATTTTCCATTCATCTCCCAATTTCATATGAATCTGGTGGTAACCACTACGCAAATCAACTTTAGAAAACATGGTAGAGCCACTCAATTCATCAAGTATGTCATCCAAACGTGGAATAGGATGACGATATCGAATAGTAATATTATTGATAGCTACAATCAGTACACATGCGCGAAGAACCATCTTTCTTAGGTACCAAAATAATAGGAACAACATAGGGGCTAAGGGACTCACGAATATGATCTCTGTCGAGTAGTTCCTGAATTTGGCATTGTATCTCCTTTATCTTCTCTGGATTGGTTCTATATGGCACGCGGTTGGGCAACGTAGCACCAGGAATTAGATCAATTTGGTGCTCAATTCCTCTAATAGGAGGTAGTCCTGGTGGCATCTCAGCAGGAAAAACGTCCTCATATTCCTGCAAAAGGTTAGCAATAGCGGGTGGCAAAGAAGGAGGCATATCCTCAAATGCAAACAAAACCTCTTTGCAGATAATTGCATAACATTGAGTATTGTTTACATCTAGTTCAGCAATATCATTTTTATTTGCAAGCATACATGTACTCTTCAAACGAATTTCAGTAGCATGTTTAGAATCAGATTTAGTGTTCTTTGGTGGTACAAAATCTGCAGCAACAATCTGATTCTCACTTTTATTTTTCTCCTCAGTTTTAGCTCTACTAGCTCCAGCAAGATCATCTTCTAAAATCTGTTTGGAAGTCATAGGTTTTAGTCCAATTTTCTTTCCATCATGCATAAGAGAATAGTGATTAGTTTTGCCATTATGAACAGATTCTCTATCAAATTGCCATGGTCTACCAAGTAACAAAGAACAAGCTTGCATAGGTACAACATCACAATCAACAAAATCAGAATATGTACCAATAGTAAAATGCACACGTACCGTTCTTGTTACCTTGATCTTGCGATAACTCTCAAACCATTGGATGTAATATGAATGTGTGCGTTGTCTTGTTGGAAGTGCAAGCTTCTCTACCATGTCAACACTAGCCAGATTATTACAACTCCCTCCATCAATGATGATCCTTATAGCTCTTTCCTTGACAACACCACGTGTTTGGAACATGTTGTGGCGTTGATCTTGCTCAGATTTGATCAATTGCACAATCAACACACGTTGTGTAATTAAGCTCTTGTATTGATCAGCAGCTTCCGCTCCTATTACCTCTATCTCTTCATCAGAATCACAATTGTCTCCATATCGAGCAGAAATAAGGGCTAATGTATCTTCATCAAAGTCACTCGCTGAATCGTATTGACCATCATCATCCACCATCATAACACGTTGTGTTGTGCACTGTCTCTCAATATGACCAAAACCCCAGCACTTTTGGCATTGTATATCCTTTGTTTTACCCGTGGAAGTCATAAAAGATGCACTACGAGCAGGAGCATTGGATGACGGTGGAGGAGCAGCTGACGGAAATCTTGTGGTGGCCTTCGATGTGGTAGTAGTTGGTGGAGAATCACGAGAAGAAGGCGCCGATTGTCGGGATGTCCAAGTGGATGTGCGACCTGCAGAATTATTAGTCCTCCTCCATGGTGTTTGGCGATCCTGCACTTCACGTTCAGCTTGGCAAGCAAGATGAAACAAACGAGTGATGGAATTATATTCCTTATAGTCTAATATGTGTTGAATGTCCTTGGTTAATCCACCAAAGAAACGTGCAAGCATTTGTTCAGTAGTTTCAACAAGACCACACTGAATCATACCCGTTTGCAATTCCTGATAATACTCTTCTACAGACTTTTTCCCTTGTTCCAAACGTGTCAGATTCTTTAGTAAATCACGTTGATAAGTGGGAGGCACAAAACGAACACGCACAGCAGTTTTTAAAGCAGTCCAAGTACGAGGAATAGTAGTAGGATTTAAACGACAATACTTAGACCACCAAAGGGAAGCAAATTTATTAAATTCACATGTAGCAGCACTAACACGCATATTCTCAGGATATTTTATACATGCAAAATGTTGTTCTACTTCCATCTCCCATGTAAGATATGCATCAGGATTATATTTACCCTCAAAAGATGGAATATTTAATTTAAGCTTTGCAACATGATCATCATCACGTACCGGTGGTCGAGCGTTGCGGTGGTAATGCCGGGGTCGGCCATCAGGGTGTGGAGGTTGTTCAAGGTCGTCGTCAAATAGATCGTCGTCGTCGAGGTCGTAGTATTACCTGTCGTCTGCCCCCAATGTCGCAGCAGCAGCCGTGGTGGAAGCCTGAGGTGCCTCAGCTGTAGCGGTAGCTGCCTGAGGTGCGGTGGTAGCTGAACCAGCAGTACGACCCGTGATCGGAATGCCGCCGTGCGCCATGCCGAGGTGCCAATGGGGCGGGTGCGGGTGCCGGAAATCTGTCCAAAACCTCCTTGAACCGAGCATCAAGCTTTTCGTTGAAGGATTTCTCGAGTCCAACGATCTTGCCCATGGCGTTGGTGAGCTTGGTGTCAAACTCCTCTAGTCGTGCATCCACATCTTCAGCATGACCGACCAATAGCTCGGAGAAGTGGGCATGTAGTTCTTGGTTCATCATTGTGGCAGGGTTACGCGAAGTATCTGCCATGGTTAGTCCTTTAAAAAGCACAGGTATATATGCCTATAACTACGGAAATATGGTGGAAGGCACGCGTAATCCGTCAAGCAATATACGAAGCTCTTACAAGTTCTAACCAAACAGCAGGAAAAGGCAATGTCCAACCGCGAGGAGCAGTGGGTCCATAGATTGAACCGAGCGATTACCAGGAGTCGAGACACCGCACGTGGAGAAATCTGTGGAGCTCTGGGAAGGCTTAGCAAAGGGGTTAGCAATTATCAAAACAGCAATGCAGATGTTGAAAGAATGCTCAACGATGGTACTATGCTGGTCCTAGGCTAGACCGTACTAGAGACGCGAGCCTAGATCACCAACGATGTCACGACGCGACACAACAAGCATTGTATGATGATATGGCACCCTGAAAAGCGAACCGAGATGTCGAAAATCACTATGATGGCGAGTGTCTAGAACTGATCGACGGGGTCTAGAAACAGGTTAGCCCCAAAAAAAATTTTGTCGAAATTTTTGTATTATGCTCCGGAAAGCGCGCAGGCGCCAAAAAATATCGCTATAACGGCCGATGGAGAAAAGTGATCCCCGGAGCCGAAAACTAGTATAGCTAGAAAAAAATTTCAGAGGCGGTTCTAGATTTTATTTTTGCTCTCCTGGACTTACGACTGAACTTTTAGCTCGACACGGACTTTACCTCAACACGGAAACAACAAGGAAGGAGAGTAAAAAGAAATAACTAGGAAACAATAACTCAACTCGGAGTCGTGCTGCGGCAGGAAAGGCGGTGGCGGAGTTTTAGGGTTTCTGGTGGCCGGGTGTATGTCGGCGGAATATGGTGGCGGAATATTGTGGCGGTGATCTGCGAGTGTGGCGGTGACTACTGTGATCAGAACTCGAAACTCTAAGGGACGAGACACTAAGACCAGCAACTCGACTCGACAATGCAGACACAAATTCAACAATGCAAAACTGAAAAGATAATGCAAGGCGTAGATTGGTGATGGGATGGATATGAACGCTAACTGTGTTTTTGGGTTTTTCGTGGGTTATAGGTAAAACAGATCTAATCTACGAAAACAGTAAAATCTCACTGAGCAACCTGGAATCTGATACCACTTGATAGGGCAAAGGTGTCCAATCTTTCGATGAGATGATAATGGTCGATTTGGTGGAGTTCAGGCTTGATGATCCGACTACACGTGCGGGCACGAGCGCCAATGCAATCGCTAGGCCAATCTCCTGGAGGTTACTGATCCTGCGGAAACACGATCAGCCTGACCAGCGAGGGTCTTAATTCCAACCTGAAATCGAGAACAAGTAAGAACTAATATTGCAATCGAGATATTGCCGATTAAGATGAAAGATTTATTGAAAAGGTGGGATCATGTATAGGTGCGAAGTACAAGAGGCCTCTGCGACGCTCGAGCCTTGGCGACGTTGCTATGATGGCTAACTTAATGTCTAAACAAAATCCGAGTCTATGGTGACGGCTAAGGGGAGTATTTAAGGAGGAAAAGGTGGGGTTTCGGCCAGCCATAGAAGTGGTGGCCGACTCCAACCCTAGAAGTCCTTTTCTCCTCAAATACGGACTCTAAAAAGTGGCTATTTAAAATCCTGCGAAAATTACATGGGCCTGGCCCAAAATAAAGGTGTCGCAGCACCATATTAAGCTATGGACGAATTTGTGAAGTATTAATCTTGAATATTTCGTCCAAGCCTTCTTTCTTCATTATGGTGGCCTCAGAGTTCTGAAATCTTCATCCGTGGCCTTCTCTTGAATCATCACATGCTTGCTGCCATCTCCATGCATGACCATGCTCCAATGCTTGTCCCTCTCATCCATGCTTGGTCCATCATTCCTAAGAGTAAGAAATACATCTGATTTAGGTAGCATCATATTCTCATGTATGTGAGGAATAGTTCCAAGAAATGAAAGTACCTGATAGTTAAGTTGTTTGGCACAAGATCGAGTGATAGGTCCTTGTATGTGTGTAGCTATAGGTACACCGGTTGTATCAATAGATGTGATGTCCACATCAGGTCCCGAGTCCGGTACTATCAGTCGGTCCAGTGCATGCGCGCACCAGCTCGCCCCAACGCCTGTTACCTTTACTATACTTCCTGTTTTGTTCCAAAACTACCCCTGTTTATGTGGCTGGCCTATAAATAGCTCCCACCCTCCATTGTAATGCTCAGAATTGGAAAATTGTAATTGAAGAAACCCCTTGAGGATCTATCAATTGCTAGTCTCATGCTCCTTGACAAGGAGCACCAATTATCCCCCGCCTCTTGGATTTTTCCTTGTGCGTTCAAGTTGTACAAGTCCTCGTAGTCGGTGTCTCTTCTCCAAGTAGTCAAGATATCATCAAGCATCTCACCCCCGTTGTTGGCCGTGGGAGAGTGTCTTGCCCGACGCCGATCCTAGGGATTGTGTTGGACCGGTTGCCACCAACATGAGCTATCGGCTTGTATCGTGTTTTCGTGTGTGTGTGTGTGTGTGCGTGTTCATCGAGTTATTTGCGTGTGAGTTCATGGATTTCATCCTCCCCCTCCTCCTTCCACTCGCCTCCACCTCGATTTCCATAGGAATTCATGAAAGATGCCACCCCAAGGGGTCGACCCTAAAAAGATCCCAAGATGTTCCCCTCACTTAGGGGGAGATTGATTGGTGGGGTTGTTGATGTGGACATCCCTTCTATTGATACAACCGTTGTACCTACAGTAACACACATACAAGGACCCATCACAAGATCTCGTGCCAAACAACTTAACTATCAGGTACTTTCCTTTCTTGGAACTATTCCTCACATACATGAGAATATGATGCTGCCTAAATCAGGTGTCTTTCTTACTCTTAGGAATGATGGACCAAGCATGGATGAGAGGGACAAGCATTGGAGCATGGTCATGCATGGAGATGGCAGCAAGCATATGATGATCCAAGAGAAGGCCACGGATGAAGATTTCAGAACTTTGAGGCCACCATAATGAAGAAAGGAGGCTTGGACGAAATATTCAAGATCAATACTTCACGAATTCGTCCATAGCTTAATATGGTGCTGCGACACCTTTATTTTGGGCCAGGCCCATGTAATTTTCGCAGGATTTTAATTAGCCACTTTTTAGAGTCCGTATTTGAGGGGAAAATGACTTCTAGGGTTGGATTCGGCCACCACTTCCATGGCTGGCCGAAACCCCACCTTTTCGTCCTTAAATACTCCCCATAGCCGTCACCCTAGACTCGGATTTTGTTTAGACATTAAGTTAGCCATCGTAGCAACTTCGCCAAGGCTCGAGCATCGCAGAGGCCTCTTGTACTTCACACCTATTCAGGATCCCACCTTTTCAATAAAGCTTTCCTCTTAATCCGCAATATCTTGATTGCAATATTGGTTCTTACTTGTTCTCGATTTCAGGCAGGAATTAAGACCCTCGCTGGTCAGGCTGATCGTGTTCCCGCGGGATCGGTAACCTCCAGGAGATTGTCCTAGCGATTGCATTGGCGCTCGTGCTCGCACGTGTTGTCGGATCGTCAAGCCCGAACTCCACCAAATCGATTATCGCCATCTCATCGAAAGATCGGAAACCTTTGCCCTATCAGTTGTAGATCTAGATCTCCTCTTTCAAATCTCTCAAGTATATGCAAGAATCGTAGGAGGGATTAAGGAGAAGCAAGCTCAAGAAGGTCAATAATGGAGGAGAAGACTTGCAAAACTCGGTAGGGGGGGCTCATTGGGGAAGAAGGGACTCTTTTTATAGGCCCACTCACTACATACTGTTTTCTGCCTATTGGGGAATTTCCACACCGGAGACTCCGGTCTACGTTTATCTCACACTGGAGATTCCGAACCATCTCCGGCCCATCTGCGGACCCCCATATAGAAGGTCTTGGGCCAGGTCTTGATGCTCCCTCCGGAGACTTGGCAGGAACTCCAGACCCGAGCACACCAGAGACTCCGGACTTTTCACTCCGGAGATTCCGGTCTGCCAGAATACTCTGGAGTTTCTGGCCAGTTTCCGGTCTATCTCCGGACCCTTATACATAATGACCCCGGGCTTCATCTTGGATCCACACAGGAAGTTTGAGGCGAAACTCCGGTCCACACCGGAGACTCCGGTTTTTGCACACCGGAGATTCCGGTCTGGATATTCTACCAACCTTTTGTTCCAGCCAGGGAGGATAGAACCAAATAAGAGGCAAACTTCAAATGGCAATATCTAGAGTTTGGAAACTCCGATTAACCTGAAACCAATTTTGTTGGAAAGAGGACGACAAGAGCTACCCAACGAAAAGTGAAAATATCAGATACCACCAAGTGAGAATATTGGATCTCACTTGGATACCACCAAGTGAGATACCTCTCTTGGTGAGAATCCGTAAAACCTCCAAGATAAAAAAACGCAATAAGATATAAAGGGGAATCCATTTTTGATGAACTAGAGATTGTTATGAATATTACCACAATCTCTAGAACCTCACATGGATAACATCCAAACAACAACCAAGAAAGATGATGGTAAGTATGCAAAGGTTTGAGCTCTTTCCGAAAGATATGATCATGTTACTGGCTTGAGAGCCCCTCTTGATAGTACAGTTATCTATCCTATAAACTGGTCTCTCCAACTAACACCATGAGACTGGTAAGAAAGAAACCCTATCAAGATCATACCTTTGCCTTACGCATATTCCACTTGATCTTGATGATGACGATCTTGTATCCCTCAAGATGGAGCGCCTTTCTTGATTGCTCTAGCTTGGTGAAGACTTGTAATTTTCTCCCCCATACTCCACTATGGAAGAGCCTCTCTTTTAGGAATATCGTCACATATCCATGGTCAACATAAGGATGGAAAGTTTTAAGCATATGATCTCTTCAAGATGGCCCATCTTGAATTTGCACAACATTTGTTCTAACTCCATTTGGATGATGTCTTGAAGATACACATGAGGAACTCTATCTTCTTATTCAAGACACCCTTGATCTTATTTTCTTTATTCTTCTTCTTCATTTCTTCTTTCTTGAAGCCAACACATGCTACAAGCGATGTCAATGGACAATTCCTACAAGTGTAACTTGATACAAGCATTAGTCCATAGAGATTGTCATTAATTACCAAAACCACACATGGGGGCCCACATGCTCTTTCAGTATGGCTGGCCGAAACCCCTACCCTTTCCTCATTAAATATCCCCATAGTTGTCACTTTAGACTCGGATTTTTTTAGACTAAAAGTTAGCCATCGTTGCAACTATGTCAAGGCTTGAGTGTTGTAGAGGCTTATTGTACTTCGCACCTATACATGATCCCACCTTTTCAATAAATCTTTCATCTTCATCTGCAATATCTTGATTGCAATATTAGTTCTTACTTGTTCTCGATTTTAGGTAGGAATTAAGACCCTCGTTGGTCAGGCTGATCGTGCTTCTGTAAGATCGGTAACCTCTAGGAGATTGTCCTAGCGATTGAATTGGCGCTCATGCTCCCACGTGTAGTCGTATCGTCAAACCCGAACTCCACCCAAATCGACTATCACTATCTCATCGAAAGATCGGACACCTTTGCCCTATTAAGTGGTATTAGATTTCAAGTTGCTCGGTGATATTTACAGTTTTTCCTAGTGTAGATATGTTTTACCTATAACCCACGAAAAAGCCAAAAATACAATTAGAGTTAGATCTATCCCATCACCAATCTCCGCCTTGCATTGTCTTTTCAATTTTGCATCGTTGAATTTGTGTCTGCATCATCGCGTCGAGTTGCTGGTCGTAGTTTCTTGTCCCTTAGAGTTTCGAGTTCTTTTCACATTAGTCACCACCTCCATCGCCCGTAGATCACCGCCATTGCCATAAATCCACCACCATATTTCGCCGCCATATACTCCTACCACCATAACCCTAGACTCCGTCACCGCCTTCCTACGGCGACACAGATCCAATTTGTTTTCCTGCCGCGACACGAGTCCGAGTAGAGTTGCTACTTCCTGGTTATTTTTCTTTCCTTCCATATTGATCCCTGCTGTAATCTAATTCCCTGAGTTAAATTTTCATCTACAAGTTAAGAAGGAGAGCAAAAAAAGAAGAAGTCTGGAAACGCCTCTATTTTTTTCTGGCTATCACTTTTCTCCATCGGCCGTTATGGCGACATTTGTTTTTGTGCCTGCGTGCTTTTTGGAGAACGGTACAAATTTTTTAGGGCTATCCTATTTTTAGACCCCGTAGATCACTTTGAGACACTCGTCATCATAGTGATTTTTGACATCTCGGTTTGCTTTTCAGGGCGCCATATCATCATACCATTGCTTGTTGTGCCACGTCGTTACATCCTTGGTGCTCTAGACTCGTGTCTCTAGGACGTATAGCCTAGGACTAGGACAGTATCGTCGTTGAGCATCCTTTCAACATTGCATTGCTTTTTGATAATTGCTAACCCTCCTTGCTAAGACTTCCCAGAGCTACATAAATTTCTCGACGTGAGTTGTCTCGACTCCTTGTAATCACTCAGTTCAATTTCAGGAGACACTGATCTTTGCACTTTGCACATCGCCTTACTAATGTTTGGTAAGAACTTGTAAGAGCTTTGTATATTGCTTGAAGGATTATGCATGTTGCCACCATATTTCCATACTGTAGGCATATATATCTGTTCTTTTGAGGACTAACCATGGCAGATATACAACTTGACCTTGCAAATATGACGAACAAAGAGATGCATGCTCACTTTACCAAGCTTTTGGTAGGGCATGCTCAAGATGATGATTCAAGACTAGAGGAGGTTGACAACAAGCTCACCGACACCATTGACAAGATCGAAGGGCTCGAGAAATCCTTCAACGAAAAGTTCGACGCTTAGTTTCAGGAGGTGCTGGATAGATTACCTGCACCAGTCCCGGCAGCACATCGGCATTGACCCGACATTGTGGGTCTTGTATGACGTGTTCCACTCATGGGCCGCACTGCTGGTTCGGCTGTCGCGGCACCCCCTATGGCTACTACTGCAGCTGATGCACCACAGGATGCCAACGCTGCTGCTGCAGCGTTTGTGGAATATGAAGGAGAAGACGAGTATGCTCTTGAGGACAAACATCTGTTTGACGAGGAGGTTGAACAACCTCCACAACCTTCAGGCTCACCCCGGCATTACTACCGCAATGCTCGACCACCAGTACGTGATGATGATCATGTTGCAAAGCTTAAATTAAATATTCCACCATTTGAGGGTAGATATAATCCTGATGCATATCTTACATGGGAATTGGAAGTAGATCAACATTTTGCATGTTTAAGATATCCTGAGCATATGCATGTTAGTGCTGCTACGTGTGAATTTATTGATTTTGCTTCACTTTTGTAACATCCCTAAATTCATATTCCAAAAACTCATGCATATCATCCTTGCATTCATCATCATTTAGAGATTTTCTCAAAACCATTTCAGAAAAACAGAAGCTTTTGATGTTGTGATTTTATGTGGACAGATTTAATTCAAAAGACCTACACCATTTGAAACTTGAATGTTTAGGAACTTGTTTGCTTGCCCCATTGTTGGAAAAGTTTAGGAGAGAAGGGTTAGCCAAAGTTTCAAATTTAGAAAGAAATTCAAAATCCCTTTTTCAAACATTTTCAAAACAGATGCAAAGCTTCTATTGTTTGAAATCCAAGTTTGACCAAGCCCTTACATAATAACCACATGGTTAAATAACAGATTTTAGAAACCACAGTACCCTGCAAAAATCCCCAGAATGGTTTGAATTCAAAAAGGATTTGAATTCATACCTAAATCATTCCTGAAAACCAAATTAGAAAAGAAAAAGAAATAAACAAAAGAAAAGGGCCAAGCGCCAGGTATCTGGCCCAGCAGAGGATCGAGCCCAACAAGCCCACCCGGGAATTCTCTTTTCTTCTCTCACGCGCTAACGCACACAGCCAGTCGCTGACAGACGGACCCCACACTCATTTCGCGCACAACGCTGACGAGCGGGCCCTGTCCACGCTGTCATCGTCTTCCTCAAACCACGCCCGCGACCACGTCGCAGCGGCAGTCACTGCCGGTAATGGCGCGGCTTAATTGGGCATTAAACCTCGGGCGTTTCCTGTCGAGAGACCAGCTATAAGATCCCCACCTCCTCGCAGTCATTTTTCCCCAGCCAATTCTACACTCACGCCACCAGGCTGCCCACGACTCGCTCAAACCCGCCGCAGACAGAGCAACTCCGGCGATCGATTCAGGTAAGCTCCATGCGCCCCTTCCCCTCTGGATTGATCGAGCCACTTTGTAATCTCCTGGCGCACCTCCTGACCCCACTAGCTCATCCTGTATTGCCCCAGGTCACCGTATTCGCTTGACACAGTAAGCACCTGACGACCACCCCAACTCCGGCGACCAATCTCGGTAAGTCCCGTGCGCCCCTTGCCTTTTCCTTCACACGAGCGTGTTCGCAACTGTCTTGCGCACTTCCTGAACCCTCTGACTCGTGTTAGGGCGACGCGGAACCTCGGCAACGACTCCGAAAACATCCACCCGGCGCCAGACGCAACTCCGACGAGATCCAGAGCCCATCTCCGAGCGCCCCTCCGCAAACCAGTACCACGACAAGCTTTAGCACGTCTTGGCGAATCTGGTAAGCATCTTCCTGCTTCCTGGAGCGATGTAGAACGCCGGCGCCGCCGTAGTCAGACACGCCGCCGCCAGTTAGCACCGCTAGCACCGCCAGATTGTGGCTAGGTAGTCTGGTCCGTTGGATCTGCATCGTAGGGCTAGGATAGATCCTGAGCGAAGAGGTACGCGTGTGTCTGAGCCGCCAGATTTCATTTAGATCGTGCGGTCCGCAGAGCTCGATCCGCACAAAGCGGTACGCGCCAGTGAGGTTGTGACGCGTGGCTAGGATGAATTCAAAAACGGAATTTAAACCTGATTTAGATCCAAACTTTGAACTGCTATAACTTTTGAATGCCACGTTAGAATTTTACAAACTTTATACCGTTGGATTCAGTGAAACAAGACCTTTCTGAATATCCAATTTATTTATCAAATAGTAACAGTTAAAGTGACTTTATTTGTAGAACATGTTTTAAGGCTATTTTAAGTATAGATTTATTTTGGTAAATTGTATTGGAGCCAAATAAGTTTAGTTGGCAATTTGTGACTTGTTAAGTTTCTGTAAACATGTGCATACTTGGTAGAGTTTTCAAAATCACCACTTGGTAAACTCTTGCATGCATGCATTCTTATTATTTTTGATTGAATATAATTGTGTGTAATTGTATGTTATAATTTTTGTGTAGATCTTGCTAGTGATTGTGATTGTGAAGAGTGCTACTCTCCCCACTACCAAGGCAAGTGATATTTTCATGAATATTTCTATCCTATGTTTTGTACTAGCATTAAATATTTTGCTAAGTCTTGCATGCTATTTTTGCCTAGTGCTAAGTTGGGAAAATCCTAAGTAGTGTAGAATTGTAGAATTGCTAGGGAATCTTCCTAAGTTAAGTTATCTTACCATGCTTAGCTTAGCTATTTAGCAAACAAGGGTTGGTGAAAATCTATACTTACTATGATGAAAATATTTCTAAGTCATGAGACTTATGCTTTCCTAATAAAACAACTAAGTCCAATGAACCTCCTGGGTGGAATGGAAGGATTGGGTTATGTTGAGTGGTTACACAAGGCCATGGACTTGGGTTGTGTATCTCACTTGTGGTATGCCACCCAGGCACAAAGGAATTTGGAGGCCAAGTGTTGAGAAAGCTTACAGTGCAACCACTTGGCAATATGGGCTCTGCCTTGATCATATAGGTTGCTAGAACTTAGTCATTGGACAATTGGTGGTAGTTGGGATGATAGGTTGGAACGCGTCCATTTGACTAAGGAAAGGCTTCTGAAAGGTCCTGTCTTGGGAAACCAAGTCTGGTGGGGAAAGTGCACAACCTCTGCAGATGGAAAAACCTAAGTACTTAGCCTAGTCCAAGGAAATGGACAACTTGAGCATCAAGACATGGAAGCTACAAGAATCTCATCACTCCAACTTCTAAGTAAAATTTGTGGGAGAACAAGGGTGAAGGACCCCAATGTCTATTGGTGGTTTCTTGGGAAGTTTTTGATAAAGAAAAACTTAATGATTTCAACTAATAGGTAAAACCTATTTTCAAGCAAAGCAAGCCAAGCTACACTTAGCCAAAATGCATGTAGTAATATAGTCCACTTAAAATATACCAAGGTATCACTTGCCAATACTATTCCAAAGTATTGAACCTCTGTGGCTGTAACTTGTGATGTTGCAGGTTACTCCGATGATGAGTAGGAGTTATGAGTCTACACTCAACATGCTTGCCTGTGGCACATGAAGATGAAGACTTGTGTTTATTTACTTATTCCTTAAACTCTTGTATTAGGCCTATGGCCCTGAGTTGTAGAGTTGTAAAAGACTATGTGTTATCTCTGGAATGAATGTAATAAACGACCTTTGTATCTATGTACTTCATCTTAAACTGTGGATGCTAGCATTGATCCAGGTACTAGCATTGCAATCACAGGGATTCTTTCCTTTATAAAGGAGGGGTCTAACAGATGGTATCAGAGCACTGTGTTGCCTGTAGGATTATGACCCTAGGATTGGAAAACCACTAAGGAAAAGTTTTCAACTACTTCTACACTTGTCTATTCTTCTCGTAAAACTTTTCTAATCTTTTTCATTCTCAACTCCATTTGTAGATGAACTCCATGAACGAAGCCGTGAAGAAAGGACCACTCATGACCATGACCTTGGAGTGTGAAACTGAGTTTCCCAAGATTCTCAAGGACCTCATGGTGGCAATGGAAGCACATGGAGCAGCTATTTACAAAGGCTTTCCAGTGATGGATGAAGGAGTGGAGTATTGGTGGGTGCAGCTTCACTTGTACAAAAACAAGGAAGACAACCACAAAGAAAGGGGATTCTGCATGTACACCAACACTGTAATGGACACCACATTCTTTGAGTCAGCCAGAGATGCAGCTTGGAGGACTATCAAAGAACTAAGTGCTAGAGTCAAGTGCAGGATGCTCAACCTCCAAAAAGACTTAGAGAAGGAGAAGGAACTTACCCAAGAGTTGGAAGCCACCAACAGGGAGTTAAGGGGAGATATAATAGACTTAGTGATGGAATCATGTGAACAATATAGGTGGATTGCCTCTAGGAACATTGTGATAGCCACCAGATCCAGTGAGATAGGATTGTAAGCACACTTCATTAGTTGGACCACCATCTATCACCTTATTTTCCAAAAATGGTACCTTAAATAAGTATGGACCTTGATTGATGTAATGGACTTATGTATGCATGACTTGTGTGATGTTTGTGTTCCATGGATATGTATGAATGATTGTCTTGATTTACCTTAAATTGTGTTGTTCTAACTTTTTCAATCTTATAAATAGATGCCTATTACCATCAGCACCGTTGAGGAGCTCCAGGTTACCCGTTTTGGTCCTCGTATCATTGAGTTTACCACTTTGCTCGATCTTCCTCTTCCCACCATCACGGTGTACCCACTCACCAAGTTCGAGAGGAAGGACCTCTGGGGCTTCAAGGTGAACCAGCCTGGACGCCAGACAGAGCCCACTACGGAGGCCATCGTCTTCAAGCTGATGCACGACGACAGGGAGAGAGGCATGGAGGTAGTCATGCAGGACCTGATAGGACGTCTGTTAGGCCGTCACTCCCGATAGGTTAGGGGCACTCACTTCCACGTCTTCGGAAGACGTGATGTTGATGGAGAGTCCATTGACTTTGAGGACGACTCGAGGGACGTAGCGGAGCCGATACGTCTCTATCTCCAGGACTTAGAGTCTCTTATCAGGCACGTGGACACGGACAGGACGAACGTCATGCTCAGCAATGACGAGATTCAGGTGCAGCTATGCGAGAAGGACAAGCTTTTCGCACAGCAGGACGAGATGATCAAGGAAATGGAGACGAAGTTCGAGGCCCAGGACCGCAAGTTCAAGAGTCAGGAGAAACGCGTCCAGGATAGGAACAAGAAGATCCGGGACATGACCGAGGAACTGAAGTCCAAGGATTTCGAGCTAGAGCAGCAGCAGATGGTTATTGAGAGGCTTCGCTCCCAGAAGAGGGCTCTCAAGGACAAGGTCGATTCCTTGACCACTACGATTGAGGAGAACAAGACCGCAATGGAGAAGCAGGTCTTACTTTCGTCGAGGAGGAGGTTGATGCTGATGAGTAGACTTGACTACTCGTTTATCTTTTATATTCATACTCGTTATTTGTGAACTCGTTATTGGACCATCCGACATGTGGATGGCTTGCCACTTGTGTGTTTTATATCATGAATTTATCATCTGGTTGTTGAACTTTTATTCTTATGTTGCTTGTTATGTGATTTGCTTGTGATGTATGGTGCATAAAACATCTATGGGTATCTCATTCTTATCTATTTGAACAAACCACAGATGCCTCCCCGTCGCGCAAACCCCAACCCCAACAACATCACCCCGGAAATGCAACAAATGATGAATGCGCAAACACAGCTTATGCAGATGATGACGACATTCATTCAAAACCATAATAACAACAACAACAACAACCCCAATAACAACAACAACAACAATAACAACAACAACAACAACCCTCCGGGTTTTGATATGCTCACCAGATTTCTGCGTTTGAGGCCAGCAAAGTTTTCAGGGACGACTGATCCAATGGTGGACAATGACTGGCTACGTTCTGTGAACAAAGATTTGGTGACTGTGGGCTGCACGGATGCTGAAAAAGTCAGGTTCGTAGCACATCTGTTGGAAGGACCGGCCGCCACATGGTGGGACAACTTCCAAATTACCACTCCTTTGGATGAGGTAACTTGGGCTATCTTTCAAGATGGCTTTCGCACTGCTCATATCTCATCAGGAATGATGTGTCTGAAAAAGAAGGAGTTTCACAACCTGAAGCAGCGCCACCGCAGCGTGGCTGAATACATAGAAGAGTTCAACAATCTGGCGCGCTATGCACCGGATGAAGTTGACACGGATGCCAAAAGAAAGGAAAAGTTTCTGGAAGGCTTGAATGATGAGCTGAATCTGCAGCTGTCTGTGGCATATGTTCCAACTTATCAGTCTTTGTGTGACAAGGCTGCTATTTTGGAGAGTAAAATGAAGCAAGTTGAGAGTTGAAAGAGGAAACACTCCGACAAACACAGCTCGGGATCGTCTCACAAACGATCTCACTATGATGACAGTGGCAGCTCAGGATCCCATAAGCATGGGAAATTCAACAAGCACCACAACCACAACCGTCATGACAACAAGCATCATCGTAGTCATGACAATGACAAGTACAAGAACCACAAGGGTGGACATAAGAGCCACTATAGTGGAAATGGTAGTGGAAGTGGAAGTCAGCCTGCAAAAAAGGACATCAGTCAGGTTGAGTGCTTCAAGTGCAAGAAGCTGGGGCATTATGCTAATGAGTGCCCTGAGAAGAAAGTGGAAGGACCTAACAAGCCCAATCCTTTCCAGAAAGGACAGGTTAACCACATCAATGTGGAGGAGGTCTATGAGGAGCCTGACGCTGTTGCTGGTAAGTTCAGACTCAATTCCATTCCAGCATTTGTACTCTTTGACACTGGTGCATCTCATTCATTCATATCAAAAGAATTTGTTGAAAGAAATGAATTACCGGTAGAAACCATTGGGTGTCCTATAAGAGTAAGTTCTCCGGGTGGAGAAATGATAGTAAACTCAGGATGTCATGACTTAGTCATAGAGTTTGGAAAACATAAGTTTCCAGTGAACCTAATAATCCTGAATTCCCAAGGATTGGATGTGATTTTGGGAATGGATTGGATGGCTAAGTATGAGGGAGTACTAGATTGTGCCAATCGTACAGTTACACTCACAACCCTAGAAGGAAAAAGAATAAAATTCAGGTCAAACTTTGAATCCAAAGGAAGTAAGCTGAATTCTCTTAAGGGGGTTAGCATGGATAGTGTACCAATTGTGTGTGAGTATCCGGATGTATTTCCGGAAGAACTACCAGGAATGCCACCGGATAGAGATGTGGAGTTTCTGATAGAGTTGGTACCAGGTTCTGGACCAATAGCAAAAAGACCATACAAAATGTCAGTTGATGAACTAAAAGAACTCAAGAAGCAACTAGGGGAACATTTGCAGAAAGGGTTTATTCAACCAAGTTCTTCATCTTGGGGAGCCCCAGTATTGTTCGTGGAGAAGAAGGATAGGACACAAAGATTATGCATTGACTACCGTTCTCTCAACGAGGTAACCATCAAGAACAAATATCCTTTGCCAAGAATCAACGACTTGTTTGATCAGCTAGAAGGAGCATGTGTGTTCTCGAAGATTGATCTTCGGTCAGGTTATTTTCAACTCAAGATAAGAGAGCAAGACATACCCAAGACAGCATTCACCACAAGGTATGGATTGTATGAGTACACAGTGATGCCTTTTGGTTTAACCAACGCTCCAACATACTTCATGAATATGATGAACAAGGTGTTCATGGAATTTCTCGACAAGTTTGTTGTCGTTTTCATCGATGACATCTTAGTCTACTCCAAGAGTAAGGAAGAGCATGAAAGACACTTACGCTTGATACTAGAAAAGTTAAGAGAGCATAAACTTTATGCCAAATTCAGCAAGTGTGAGTTCTGGTTAGAGGAAGTTGGTTTTCTTGGTCATGTTATGACAAAGGATGGTGTGGCAGTTGATCCTGCTAAAGTTTCAGCTGTGACAGAATGGGAATCTCCCAAGAATGTAAAAGAAGTTCGTAGTTTCCTTGGCTTAGCAGGTTACTACAGAAGATTTATTGAGAATTTCTCAAAAGTTGCTAAGCCAATGACAGAATTGTTAAAGAAGGACAAGAAATTTGCTTGGTCTGAAGGTTGCGAAGTCAGCTTCCAAGAGTTGAAGAAGAGACTTGTGACAGCACCAGTTCTATGTCTGCCAGATTTAGAAAAAGATTTCCAAGTATATTGTGATGCGTCCCATCAAGGTTTGGGTGCCGTGCTTATGCAAAACGGTAAAGTCGTAGCCTATGCTTCGAGACAACTCAAAACTCATGAAGTAAACTATCCTACTCATGATTTGGAGTTAGCCTCTGTCGTCCATGCACTCAAAACATGGAGACATTACCTTTTGGGAAAACGATGTGAAGTATTCATCGATCATAAGAGTTTGAAGTATATCTTCACCCAGAAGGAAATCAATATGAGACAAAGGAGATGGCTAGAGCTTATCAAGGATTACGACTTAAGTTTGCAATACCACCCCGGTAAAGCAAATGTAGTAGCAGATGCTCTAAGTCGTAAGACGTTTGTAAATGGCCTTACCAAAGGAGAATTGCCAGATGATTTGTGTAAGCAATTCAAAGAACTCAGATTGGAGATTGTGCCTGAAGGACATCTCATGTCTTTGGATGTTCAACCCACTTTGTTGGACAAGATCCAAGAAGCTCAGAAGACTGATAAGGAAATTGAAAAGATTAAGGAAAATATTAGTCTAGGGAAAGCTAAGAGTTTCCATATAGACGAACAAGGTACTTTATGGCACGGGAAACGTATATGTGTTCCACAAGACCCGGAGTTGCGGAAACTGATCTTACAAGAGGGTCACAACTCTCCGTATTCTATTCACCCGGGAAACACCAAGATGTACATGGATATGAAAGAAAGATTTTGGTGGAATAATCTCAAAAGAGATATCGCTGAACACATTGCTTTGTGTGATGTGTGTAGTAGAGTGAAGGCGGAGCATCAGAAACCAGCAGGTTTGCTTCAACCACTACCTATTCCTAAATGGAAGTGGGAAAATATTGGTATAGATTTCATTACCGGATTACCAAGGACTAGGTCAGGGTATGATTCCATATGGGTAGTAGTGGATCGCCTAACTAAAGTGGCTCATTTTATACCAGTGAAGACAACCTATACAAGTGCCAAGTTAGCAAAAATTTACATGAGCAGAATTGTATGCCTTCACGGTGTGCCTAAGAGTATTGTGTCGGATAGAGGAACTCAGTTCACTTCTCACTTTTGGAGACAGCTTCATGAATCCTTAGGAACGAGGTTGGAATTCAGCACTGCTTTTCACCCTCAAACTGATGGACAAACGGAAAGAACTAACCAAATTCTTGAAGACATGTTGAGAGCATGTGTCTTAGACTATGGAGCAAGTTGGGATGAAAGTCTGCGCTACGCAGATTTCTCTTACAATAACAGTCATCAATCTAGTATTGGAATGGCACCATTTGAGTTACTCTACGGAAGGAAGTGTACCACCCCATTTTTATGGAATGGTGTGGGAGAAAGAAGTTTATTTGGACCTGATCTCATCAAAGACGCCGAAGAGAAAGTCAAATTGGTTAAGGACAGGTTGAAGATAGCACAGTCCCGACAGAAAAGCTACGCGGATTCTAAGCATAGAGAAGTCACCTACGAAGTTGGAGATAGAGCTTATCTTAGAGTATCACCACTTCGTGGAGTGAAAAGATTTGGATCCAAAGGAAAGTTGGCACCAAGATATGTTGGGCCATTCAAGATTCTAAGTCGCAAGGGAGAAGTTGCATATGAAGTTGAATTGCCAGAGTCTCTATCAGCTGTCCATAATGTGTTTCATGTGAGTCAGCTCAAGAAATGTCACCCAGAGATGGAAGAATCATCTTTGAAGGATACCATACCTTTGGAAGAAGTCCAACTGGAAAGTGATCTCACCTATGAGGAAAAGCCTGTCAAGATTCTTGAGACCGCAGAAAGAGTCACAAGGACAAAAACTATCAAGTTTTGCAAGGTGCAATGGAATCATCATTCCGAAGAGGAAGCAACATGGGAAAGAGAAGATGATCTTCGGAAAGACCACCCTCACCTATTTGCTAACCAATCCGAATCTCGAGGGCGAGATTCATCTTAAGGGGGTTAGATTTGTAACATCCCTAAATTCATATTCCAAAAACTCATGCATATCATCCTTGCATTCATCATCATTTAGAGATTTTCTCAAAACCATTTCAGAAAAACAGAAGCTTTTGATGTTGTGATTTTATGTGGACAGATTTAATTCAAAAGACCTACACCATTTGAAACTTGAATGTTTAGGAACTTGTTTGCTTGCCCCATTGTTGGAAAAGTTTAGGAGAGAAGGGTTAGCCAAAGTTTCAAATTTAGAAAGAAATTCAAAATCCCTTTTTCAAACATTTTCAAAACAGATGCAAAGCTTCTGTTGTTTGAAATCCAAGTTTGACCAAGCCCTTACATAATAACCACATGGTTAAATAACAGATTTTAGAAACCACAGTACCCTGCAAAAATCCCCAGAATGGTTTGAATTCAAAAAGGATTTGAATTCATACCTAAATCATTCCTGAAAACCAAATTAGAAAAGAAAAAGAAATAAACAAAAGAAAAGGGCCAAGCGCCAGGTATCTGGCCCAGCAGAGGATCGAGCCCAACAAGCCCACCCGGGAATTATCTTTTCTTCTCTCACGCGCTAACGCACACAGCCAGTCGCTGACAGACGGACCACACACTCATTTCGCGCACAACGCTGACGAGCGGGCCCTGTCCACGCTGTCATCGTCTTCCTCAAACCACGCCCGCGACCACGTCGCAGCGGCAGTCACTGCCGGTAATGGAGCGGCTTAATTGGGCATTAAACCTCGGGCGTTTCCTGTCGAGAGACCGGCTATAAGATCCCCACCTCCTCGCAGTCATTTTTCCCCAGCCAATTCTACACTCACGCCACCAGGCTGCCCATGACTCGCTCAACCCGCTGCAGACAGAGCAACTCCGGCGATCGATTCAGGTGAGCTCCGTGCGCCCCTTCCCCTCTGGATTGATCGAGCCACTTTGTAATCTCCTGGCGCACCTCCTGACCCCACTAGCTCATCCTGTATTGCCCCAGGTCGCCGTATTCGCTTGACATCGTAAGCACCTGACGACCACCCCAACTCCGGCGACCAATCTCGGTAAGTCCCGTGTGCCCCTTGCCTTTTCCTTCACACGAGCGTGTTCGCAACTGTCTTGCGCACTTCCTGAACCCTCTGACTCGTGTTAGGGCGACGCGGAACCTCGGCAACGACTCCGAAAACATCCACCCGGCGCCAGACGCAACTCCGACGAGATCCAGAGCCCATCTCCGAGCGCCCCTCCGCAAACCAGTACCACGACAAGCTTTAGCACGTCTTGGCGAATCTGGTAAGCATCTTCCTGCTTCCTGGAGCGATGTAGAACGCCGGCGCCGCTGTAGTCAGACACGCCGCCGCCAGTTAGCACCGCTAGCACCGCCAGATTGTGGCTAGGTAGTCTGGTCCGTTGGATCTGCATCGTAGGGCTAGGATAGATCCTGAGCGAAGAGGTACGCGTGTGTCTGAGCCGCCAGATTTCATTTAGATCGTGCGGTCCGCAGAGCTCGATCCGCACAAAGCGGTACGCGCCAGTGAGGTTGTGACGCGTGGCTAGGATGAATTCAAAAACGGAATTTAAACCTGATTTAGATCCAAACTTTGAACTGCTATAACTTTTGAATGCCACGTTAGAATTTTACAAACTTTATACCGTTGGATTCAGTGAAACAAGACCTTTCTGAATATCCAATTTATTTATCAAATAGTAACAGTTAAAGTGACTTTATTTGTAGAACATGTTTTAAGGCTATTTTAAGTATAGATTTATTTTGGTAAATTGTATTGGAGCCAAATAAGTTTAGTTGGCAATTTGTGACTTGTTAAGTTTCTGTAAACATGTGCATACTTGGTAGAGTTTTCAAAATCACCACTTGGTAAACTCTTGCATGCATGCATTCTTATTATTTTTGATTGAATATAATTGTGTGTAATTGTATGTTATAATTTTTGTGTAGATCTTGCTAGTGATTGTGATTGTGAAGAGTGCTACTCTCCCCACTACCAAGGCAAGTGATATTTTCATGAATATTTCTATCCTATGTTTTGTACTAGCATTAAATATTTTGCTAAGTCTTGCATGCTATTTTTGCCTAGTGCTAAGTTGGGAAAATCCTAAGTAGTGTAGAATTGTAGAATTGCTAGGGAATCTTCCTAAGTTAAGTTATCTTACCATGCTTAGCTTAGCTATTTAGCAAACAAGGGTTGGTGAAAATCTATACTTACTATGATGAAAATATTTCTAAGTCATGAGACTTATGCTTTCCTAATAAAACAACTAAGTCAAATGAACCTCCTGGGTGGAATGGAAGGATTGGGTTATGTTGAGTGGTTACACAAGGCCATGGACTTGGGTTGTGTATCTCACTTGTGGTATGCCACCCAGGCACAAAGGAATTTGGAGGCCAAGTGTTGAGAAAGCTTACAGTGCAACCACTTGGCAATATGGGCTCTGCCTTGATCATATAGGTTGCTAGAACTTAGTCATTGGACAATTGGTGGTAGTTGGGATGATAGGTTGGAACGCATCCATTTGACTAAGGAAAGGCTTCTGAAAGGTCCTGTCTTGGAAAACCAAGTCTGGTGGGGAAAGTGCACAACCTCTGCAGATGGAAAAACCTAAGTACTCAGCCTAGTCCAAGGAAATGGACAACTTGAGCATCAAGACATGGAAGCTACAAGAATCTCATCACTCCAACTTCTAAGTAAAATTTGTGGGAGAACAAGGGTGAAGGACCCCAATGTCTATTGGTGGTTTCTTGGGAAGTTTTTGATAAATAAAAACTTAATGATTTCAACTAATAGGTAAAACCTATTTTCAAGCAAAGAAAGCCAAGCTACACTTAGCCAAAATGCATGTAGTAATATAGTCCACTTAAAATATACCAAGGTATCACTTGCCAATACTATTCCAAAGTATTGACCCTCTGTGGCTATAACTTGTGATGTTGCAGGTTACTCCGATGATGAGTAGGAGTCATGAGTCTACACTCAACATGCTTGCCTGTGGCACATGAAGATGAAGACTTGTGTTTATTTACTTATTCCTTAAACTCTTGTATTAGGCCTATGGCCCTGAGTTGTAGAGTTGTAAAAGACTATGTGTTATCTCTGGAATGAATGTAATAAACGACCTTTGTATCTGTGTACTTCATCTTAAACTGTGGATGCTAGCATTGATCCAGGGACTAGCATTGCAATCACAAGGATTCTTTCCTTTATAAAGGAGGGGTCTAACAACTTTGGTGTTCTGAACATTGTCGCTTAAATCCTACTACTATACCTAATACTTGGACTGCTTTAAAAAACTGTTATACGTGTTTATTTTGTACCTCCCACTTATCAACGTGATTTACTAAAGAAGTTGACATGCTTAGAACAAGGGAAAAATTCTGTAAAAGAGTATTATGAGGAATTGCAAACGGGGATGGTTTGGTGAGGTATTGTTGAAAATACTGAAGAAATGCTTGAACGTTTCTTTGGTGGGTTAAATAAGGATATTAAAAATTAGATTATAAGGAATATACTACCATAAATTGTTTGTTTCATCTTGCTTGCAAAGATGAATGTGAAGTGCAGGATCGCCAACCACCTTGGAGAAATACTAATAATTCTGCAGGTCGCACATCCTCCTGGACGTCCCAACAATCAGCGCCTTCTTCTCATGGTACTCCACTAGCACCTACCACATACAAAGCCACCACGCTTACCTCCAGACCTCATTCGTATGCTCCTCTGCCGTCATCCAATGGTCCTATTCGTAGTTCTTCTATGGCTTCCACAGAAAAGACAAAGGACATACAATACCGCAAATGCTAGGGATATGGTCATATTGAGCGGATGTGTACAACACAATGTGTTATGTTGGTACGTGAAGATGGTGAATATGATTCATCAAGTGACTTTGACGAAGATACTTTGGCTCTTATTGCTACACGAGATAGAGATAATTCTGATTCTGAAGAAGAAATAGAGGTATTAGGAGCTAAAATGCTGATCAATATAAGATCCTAGTTGCACAACGTGTGTTGAGTGTGCAATTGAGCAAAGCTAAGCATGATCAATGCCACAATATTTTACAAATAAGAAGTGTTGTCAAAGAAATAGCTATACAAATCATTATTGATGGAGGGAGTTACAATAATCTGGCTAGTGTTGATATGGTGGAGAAGCTTGCTCTACCTACACAACAACGCACACATTCTTATTACATTCAATTGTTTAAGAGTTCTTGAAAGATCAAGGTAACAAGAAGGGTACGCATGCATTTTACTATTGGTACATATTTTTATTTTGTTGATTGTGATGTTGTGCCCATGCAAGCTTGTTCTTTGTTACTTGGTAGACCATGGAAATTTGATAGAGAATATGTTCATAATGGTAAAACTAATCATTATTCTCTTATGCATAATAGAAAGAAAATTGGTCTCAAACCTATGACTCCTGAGCAAATATTAAAAGATGATCTCGCTAGAGCTAGTAGAGCTAAAACCGAGGAAAAAACAAAAGTGAGGATCATATTGTTGCTGCTGATTTTGTACCACTTAAGACCGCTAAATCTGATTCTAAACATGCTACTAAAATTCGTTTGAAAGGTCCATGTATGTTTGCACATAAAATTGATATTACTGAACTAGATATGAACAATATTTCCTGTTATGTAATTTTTTGCAAAGAAGTTTTGTTTTTATTTGAGGATATGCCTCCCTCTTTGCCACCTGCTGTTGCTAACCTTTTGCAGGAATATGCAGAAGTTTTTTCACCTAAGATGCCACCAGGACTACCACCTAATCGAGGAATTGAGCACCAAATTGATCTAATTCCTGGTGCCACATTGCCCAACCGCGCACCATATCGAACCAATCCAGAGGAGACAATGGAGATACAATGCCAAATACAGGAATTACTTGACAAGGATCAAATTTGTGAGTCTCTTAGCCCTTTCGTTGTTCCTATTATTTTGGTACCTAAGAAAGATGGTTCATTGCGCATGTGTACTGATTGTAGAACTACCAATAATATTACTATTCGTTACCGTCATCCTATACCACGTTTAGATGACATGCTTGTTGAATTGAGTGGCTCTACTATCTTTTCTAAGGTTGATTTGCATAGTGGTTACTACTAGATTCGTATGAAATTAGGAGATGAATGGAAAACAACATTTAAAACTAAGTTCGGTTTATATGAGTGGTTAGTAATTTTGGTTTAACAAGTGCACCCAACACATTCATGCGATTAATGAACGAAGTTTTACGTGCTTTCATTGGATGTTCTGTGGTAGTCTCTTTTGATAATATTCTGATTTATAGCAAATCTTTGGAGGATAATTTGGAACATTTACGTGCTATTTTTAATGCTTTACGCGATGCATGTTTATTTGGTAATATCTAGAAGTGCACCTTCTACAGAGATCATGATGCAGCCCGCCCTACGGATGTCCCTACATCTTCACTACCAATTCCCCCAAGTAAACCGATGACTAGAGCTCGAGCCAAGATTCTTCATGATAAGGTTAAATTGCTCCTCACATCATGTGACTTTGACTTCGCCTTTGAATGGATTTCTACTTCATTCCCCTTCATTGTGCATCCTCAGATATGAACCACATGAAGAAACGCCAAGGGAAGGAACCAAACGCTCACAACTAGAAGCTCTAGCTCAACCCGGCGACAGATCCGATAAACCAGAAATCATGTGATAGGGCAAAGGTGTCCGATCTTTCGATGAGATGGCGATATTCGATTTGGTGGAGTTCGGGCTTGACGATCCGACTACACGTGCGAGCACGAGCGCCAATGCAATCGCTAGGCCAATCTCCTGGAGGTTACCGATCCTGCGTGAACACGATCAGCCTGACCAGCGAGGGTCTTAATTCCTACATGAAATCGAGAACAAGTAAGAACCAATATTGCAATCAAGATATTGCGGATTAAGAGGAAAGCTTTATTGAAGAGGTGGGATCCTGAATAGGTGCGAAGTACAAGAGGCCTCTGCGACGCTCGAGCCTTGGCGAAGTTGCGACTATGGCTAACTTAATGTCTAAACAAAATCCGAGTCTAGAGGTTCGGCTATGGGGCGTATTTAAGGGCGAAAAGGTGGGGTTTCGGCCAGCCATGGAAGTGGTGGCCGAATCCAACCCTAAAAGTCCTTTTCCCCTCAAATACGGACTCTAAAAAGTGGCTAATTAAAATCCTGCAAAAATTACATGGGCCTGGCCCAAAATAAAGGTGTCGCAGCACCATATTAATCTATGGACGAATTCGTAAAGTATTGATCTTGAATATTTCGTCCAAGCCTTCTTTCTTCATTATGGTGGCCTCAAAGTTCTGAAATCTTCATCTGTGGCCTTCTCTTGGATCATCACATGCTTGCTGCCATCTCCATGCATGGCCATGCTCCAATGCTTGTCCCTCTCATCCATGCTTGGTCCATCATTCCTAAGAGTAAGAAATATATCTGATTTAGGCAGCATCATATTCTCATGTATGTGAGGAATAGTTCCAAGAAACGAAAGTACCTGATAGTTAAGTTGTTTGGCACGAGATCTTGTGATGGGTCCTTGTATGTGTGTTGCTGTAGGTACAACGGTTGTCTCAATAGTAGGGATGTCCACATCATCATGCCAGAACTACCAAAGAAAACCAACGCCAGATCCGGTTAAGGACCTACATTTCCGGCATCGCTCCAGAATCGCCATTAGAACCCTGTTCCGGCAAAGACCGGCAGCTGCCGGAAATTTCTGGAAAGAATTTTGGCGCCGCCGAACTTATCGCCAGAATTTCCTGTTCACCCACAAATCTGGATTTGATGCCCTGGAATATTCCCTGATACGGGTACGGAGGAGGAGGAGGTGAAGCCTAATTTCAGGACATGCGCGAGGGAGCAGCGGGAGCAAGGACGCGAAGATTCCTGTGAAAACCAGAGTGTCTGGTCGAAGCAAGCCGGAATGTCCGGCCTACCCAAGACACGTCAAGGTGGCAACCATTCTGTATGCCAGATCAGAAGCCATCCGGAATCTAGCCGAAATCTCTAAAGTTTTTGCCAGGATCGGACGGTCCGGTGTGAGTCACCTGGAATGTCCGGCCTACCGGAGTGTCCGGCCCATATACACCAGAATGTCCAGCCTACGAGGTTTCGTCTGATTCGAACGTATCTGTTAGAGTCCAGTTTGGGTTTGTCCAACCGATTATATAAAGAGTCAGTCTATCTAGGGTTAGGGTTAGCTTTGAATTCAGTTGATTAGTCTAAAACTATCGTGTGTGCTAGTTGGTGAAGCATCCCTACGGGGACGTGGATGTCGTGTAATCTATCCTATTGATATTGCCGCGGAGGTTCTTGTGTTCATCAAGGACTGTCGTGTTTTGGTTTGAGGCGTGGTGATCTTCATCATGTTGCTTGCTGGATTTGATTCCTCTTCTTCAGGTGACGTCCATTGGCATTGCTGGAAGGATTACTACCTGGTTGACTCACTGTGAAAGATCGGGACAAAACTATAGGATCATTTGCGTGATCCGTATTGAAGGTAATATGCCCGAGAGGCAATAATAAAGTGGTTATTATCGTATTCCTTATTTATGATAAATTTTTATTTTGCATGCTATAATTGTATTAATACGGAAACGTTAATACATGTGTGTTTAATAAACAAAAAGGAAGTTCCTAGTTATGCCTCTCTTATAAACTAGCTCGTTGATTAACAAGATGATCAAAGTTTCCTGATCATGGACATTGGATGTTGTTAATAACGAGGTCACAACATTAGTGTAATGATGTGATGAACATTCATCCGAAGTATAGCATTACGATCAAAGTCATTGAGTTTATATTGCTATAACAACTTACAAAGTGATCCTAATCCTTAGACCATGAGATCATGTCTATCACTAACACCGGAAGAGTTTCTTGATGACATCAAACGTCACACCGTAACTGGGTGATTATAAAGATGGCTTCAGAACTACTAAAGTATTATGTTGAGACTCATGGATCAAGAGTGGAATTTGTTCATCCCGATGATGGATAGATATACTCTGGGCCCTCTCGGTGATATCACATTGATTAGCTTGCAAGCAAGTGATTTGATCACTAGAATGTTATATCACGGGAACGAGAAAAGAGTGCATGTCGGTAACGAGATTAAACTAGGTATGGAGATACCGATGATCGAATCTCGGACATGTAATATATCGTGAAACAAAGGGATTAAGATACTAGCGTAAAAGGTTCACACGATCACAGAAGTCATCGTTGAATGTGTGGGAGTCAGTATGGATCTCCAGGTCCCGCTACTGATTATTGATCGGAGAAGGGTCTCGATCATGTCTGCATTATTCGCGAACCGTAGGGTGACACACTTAAGGGACACCGACACCATTCGGAGCAAATGATATGTGAGAAAAAGAAAAGGAAAGCGTAGGAATTTATTTCACTAGACACCGGAACTGTTTCAGTTGAAATTGCTGAAACCGGTTCTGCATGTGAAATTGAAATGTTGTAAGGGGTTTTATGATAATGTTTGTTAATTAAAGTAATTAACAAAAATCTGAATAAATAAATAAAAGAGTTTTATTTAAATGAGAGCTTGCATTAAATTTGGCAGAAATTTAATGCATGTGAGTGGATTTTTGAGTGGAGGCTTTTTAATGGGAGTGGATGCTTTTCATTTTGAGTGGGAGCTCCACCCACATGAATGTGGAAGAGGTGGGGGCAGCCCCCATGGCTGGGCGCCATGCCCCTTGGGTGACCCCTCTCCCCTATAAAAGGCCCCCCTCTCCTCCTCTCAAGGGACACCTCCTCGCGAAGGATCTCTCTCCCCCCTTTAGAATTCCCCATGGTCTCGGATCAGCGAGATACATGTTCCTGGTGGCTTTTTCTGGAAGGATTTGTTGCTTCCGCTGCTTCGCTGGAGCGAGGGCGCGGAGGTTGTCGGGGTACCCGTACGTGTGTGCGATCACGGATGCACCACTGCTTTGAGGTGCTGGACTTGATCGTGCTGGACCGGCTAGACCAAATGGACTTCATCACGATCTTGAGATCAGCAAGCGTTCGTCTACATCATCCACGAGTAAAATCTCGTTAACGCTATTCGGTCTTCGAGGGTATGTATTCTATGGATGTATATCCACCCGTTGCTTGTATCTAGTAGATAGATCTTGGTACTTAGATGTTCCTATCATAGTAATTTTTTTGTTTTCTATGCTGCGAACCCTACAGTGGTATCAGAGCCGGATCTATGCGTAGATGCTTTGCACGGGTAGTACACATATGAGTATGTGGGCGATGATGATCATTTTATTGCTTCTTAGTTGTACTTTGGATATTGGTGGCATAGTGGGATGAAGAGGCTCGGACAAACTTTACATGCCCTCGCACATGAGACATGTTCCACGCTTGACATGCAACTAGTTTGCATAAGTGGCTAGCGGGTGTCTGTCTCTCCTACTATAGTCAATATCTAATTTGCAAAGAGTTGTCAACAATTTGCAAAGCATCTAGTTGAGGTGACATGAACCCTCACAATAAAGATCCAACCATTTGCAAGCATTGAAAGCTGGGATCAAAGAACTCTAAACATGTGCATGAAAGATGGAGTTCTAACAATAGGACATAGTAATTATGCATGCAACATGGCAAGCTACAAACAAATATCATGAATAATATGCATTGAAAAACATTTTTTGGTTTCACATACAGAAAACATAGCATAGTGGCAATCAGCTTGTCCCTCATAGAGTAGCAATATAATGCATAGGACACCTGCAAAGTTCACAAGGGTGACTAGAAACAGATAGCACATGAACAAGTAATAACACAATATGCATCAATTAATAAGCTTTGGAACATTGCACACAGAATGACAACTATGCTCTCTTAATGGTGCCTAAAGGTAGAAAGTGGAGACTCAAATAATGGTGGAATAAAGGCCTTTTTGTAAAGGAAGCAGGGATTACAAGTTTCTAAAAGAGCTTCCAAAAATTATGGTACTTGTTAGCTTTCATCCCTCATTGCCCCTATCATAATCATCTTGAAGTGGTTAAGGTTAAAGTGGCAAAGCTGGAGTATATGCTTGACAAAGTATAAGTTGGCAATCTCATGCCCCTTGAATACGAGGGCCACACCTCATGCATACTCAACTTTGGGTCCAGGTAAGTTCTTGTCACTGTAAGTATTTGCATATCATTGAGAACCGCCAACGGGGTACCCTTTCACATGGCACATGAGCTTTCCCATAACCAAAATGACAAGGCAAGTAGACAATGAGCATCTCAGCAATTCTTCTTATGTACCATGGGAATATGGTTCTTTTTTCTCTCTTTCCTCTTTTCTCAATGTGTCTCATTTTTTATAAGAAGAATGCTTCATAGATGTCACTATGGTGATGCTGCAAGTTTCCACCATGATTAGGCATGGCTTAGGCTAGCGGCCCAGGCGTTTCTCTAACACAGGATACAAACTCCTTGGACTTACAAGTTCCCTCTTTATTTCACACCGGTGACATCCATAGACAAAAGAAGATGATATCAACTGAGTACAACAAGGTACAAGTGCAATGTTGAAAACATTCCCCGTGACAGCACGGTTCTGCTAATTCCAACTTATAAGTGCGAGCATATACAACAAAGTTGTCACAATGGTTCAAGTTTATTAGGGGCAAATAATAAAGTGTGCCATCAAGTTTGTGAGGGCTTTAATCACTAAGTTTTCACATAAAAAATAGTTTTTAATTGGAAGATAGTTGAAAACAAGAATATACTTGGAATGGTGTAACACACCATGCATAGGAGTTTATAGTGGACACTTTGGAATAACTTGGTTTGTTGGGAGTTGGAAGCATGAGTAGAATTTACTCATACAAGTGGAGGCTACCAAAAGACTAGGAGCAACCAACTAAGAGAGCAATAATGGCCAAAATTATGCAATGCAACAAAGCAAACTAATCAAAGCAAAGAGTGGTACTACAAGTCAAGGACTAAATGATCATAGAGGCTAATGGTGACTTGTCATAGTCATAACATGGTGTGAGCATGTGCCAAGTCAACCCAAGCAAAACATCAAAGGAGAATACCACAATACTATGCTTTTGCATGCTAAAACAACACATAATTTCTTCAAGGCACACTAAGCAATCCCAATTGTTTGTAACAAGACATGCTACAACAATAATCACTAAGCATAATGCTAAAACAACACCTAGCATGTCATGCTAAAGTCTAAGTCACAGTCAATGCAAGCTCCTCTTGCACTTCAAGCAAGAACTTACTACTCCTTTCCAAACACCAAGCAAACTTATTTGCAAAACAACACAGCGAGAACGGGGGTCCAAACTACTAAACCAAACTAAACAAACTAAGCAAAGCAAACAAAAACTAAGACACTCCAAGAACAACACAACTGTGCATGAAACAATAAAAACAAAGTGTCTAGACAGACCTGAGCTTTTTATTGACGAAGAAGGGGATGCCTTGGGCATCCCCAAGCTTTGACGCTTGTACTTCTTGGATATTTCTTGGGGTGACACCATGGTGGCATCCCCAAGCTTGATCTTTTGTCCATTCTTCATCTCATTGCATCATTCTCTCTCTACAGCTGAAATTTTTCCTTCATACAAAACTTCACACAATCTTCATTAGCAACATTAGCTTATTCAAAAGATATTATACCACTGGCAAAGCTTTGGAACAACAAGGCTTTTCACTAAAAACACAAGCTACTATAGTAAATCCTTCAAAGAAACTCAATTTACCTGAAGAGAGCTCAAAAAGGAATCAATAAGAAGCAAATGCAAATAATGGCAGAAATGTGTCAAAACAGACCAGCAGGTAGAAACGAATTCTTTTGAACATCTTATGTTGCTCAAATCAAAAGGTGTTGAACTAACGAAAATTAGCCAACATACTGGGGGATTTATTCGTAAATTTTTAGATCATTCCGAGTTACAGAGCCTCCTCACGATTTGTTTTGGTGGAGCACAGAAATCTGTTTCGGGATAGCAACTCCCCAAATTTTACATCCCTCTCGTTAGAGGTCATTCTTGGCACAAAAAGCAAACAAAAAGGATAAGGAGAGGTCACTACAGAAATAATAACTTCCAAGACTCAAGGAAACTCTTGGGTTATCTCCCAACAAGTATTTTTCTTTAACGCCTTTAAGTTAGGCACAAGAAGCAAGAAGAATCAAGTATTTTCAAATGAGGAAGCATTAACATCAAACCTTGCTTTCAAAGGATGAGCAAAAAGTAACTTCTCTTTTCTCATAGGGAAATATTCAATACCTTTCTTGAATGGAAAATGATATTTGATGGTGCCTTCTTTTATATCAATGATGGCACCAACTGTTCTAAGAAAAGGTCTTCCCAAAGTAATAGGACAAGAAGCATTGTATTCAACATCCAAAACATAGAAATCAACAGGGGCATAAGAATTGTTAACCATAATGAGAACATCATTAATACTTCCCATGAGTTTCTTCTTAGCATTATCATTGAGTGGGACATCCAAATAACAATCTTCTAATGGTGGAAAATCAAGCATTTCATAAATCTTCCTAGGCATAATAGAGACACTAGAACCAAGATCACATGAAGCTTTGAGATCAAAGTCATTCACTTGCATATTAATAATGGGTTCCCAACTATCTTCTACTTTCCTAGGAATAGAAGCTTTGTGTTTTAGCTTCTCTTCCTTAATCTTAACAAGAGCATCTGTAATGTGTTTGGTAAAGGCAACATGCATATCACTAGCATCAGGACTTTTAGCAAGCTTTTGCAGGAACATAATCACTACAGAAATATCGCAACCATCAATATCAAAGTCAAACTTAGCATCACTAGTAGTAGACTCACTAGTCTTAGGCATAGTAGGAGGAGGAATAGGGGCTACTTGTGGTTTAGTGGTGATAGTGCACACACTATTGTATCTATCAATTTCAGCTTCCCTTTCCCACCTAGCATGAAGTTGAGCTAATAGCCTAACATTTTCATCAATAGTAACTTGTATGGAATGAGCAGTAGAAAAGGTGTTTTCCATAGTTTCAGGTTTAGCAGCCATTTTATTAACCAAGGAAGTTTGAGCTTCAGACAAAGAGGATATATTTTTCTCAGCACTCAAAATTTTTGACTGTAAACTAGGAATTTCTCTATTCAGATTCTCAAGCTGAAGACTAATGTTTTTCAAGATAATAGATTGTTCCTCCATAGTTTTAGTGAAAATCTTGTTTTGCTCATACTGCATTTGCATAAAATTTTTAGTGGATCTCTCAACTTCTAGAATTCTCTCTTCACTAGGCATTCCAGATCTATCCTGATAAGCATTTCCACTAGGAGGGTAAGGCCTATAATTGTTGTTGCTACCAAAATTATTCCTATAGGAATTGTTGTTGAAATTATTGTTTCTAATGAATTTCACATCAACTTGCTCTTCTTGAGCAACCAAAGAGGCTAAGGGAACACTATTAGGATCTAGAGGAGCTTTCTCATTAACAAGCATAGCTATAATAACATCAATCTTTTCACTCAAAGAGGAAGTTTCCTCAACAGAATTTACCTTCTTACCATGTGGAGCTCTCTCAACATGCCATTCAGAGTAGTTAACCATCATATTATCAAGGAGCCTTGTTGTAGCACCCAAGGTGAGTCCTATAAAAGTACCTCCAGTAGCAGAATCCAACAGGTTTCTTGTGGAGAAGTTCAAACCTGCATAAAAAGTCTGGATAATCATCCAAGCAGTGAGTCCATGAGTAGGGAAATTTTTAACCAAAGATTTCATTCTTTCCCAAGTAGGAGCAACATGTTCACTATCAAGTTGTTTAAATTTTGTTATGTCACTTCTCATAGCAATAATCTTAGCAGGAGGATAGTACTTTCCAATAAAAGCATCTTTGCACTTAGTCCAAGAATCAATACTATTTTTAGGCAAAGATAGCAACCATTCTTTATCTTTTGCCCTCAAGGAGAAAGGAAAACGCCCGAGCTTAATAATATCTCCATATACATCCTTATACTTTTGCATCTCACAAAGTTCAACAAAGCTATTAAGATGGGCAGCAGGATCATCAGAACCAGCACCAGAAAATTGCTCTCTCATCACAAGATTCAACAAAGCAGGCTTAATTTCATAAAAGATAGCATCAGGAGCAGGTGGAGCAATAGGTGTGCTTAGGAAATCATTGTTGTTGGTGCTAGTGAAGTCACACAACTTGGTGTTCTTAGCAGAGTTCATTTTGGCAAAGGTGGGCAAGCCAAAAACAGCAGCAGCAGCTAGAGCAGGAACTAATTTTTTTGTGTTTTTCGGAAAGAGGCAAACAAAACCAAGCAAAAGAAACAAAGCAAACTAAAAACAAAGTAAAGAGAAAGGAAGTGAAGGACTCCCCTAGAGAAGACGTCCTTAGCCTCCTCGGCAACGGCGCCAGAAAGTCTGTGTAGAGGTCCCAACCTTTAATAAGGTAGAGATCCCCGTGTTTCCAATGCTAGTCCCTGGATCAATAGCTAGCATCCACATTTAAGATGTAATATCAAGAAACAAAGGTCATAATACAACTTTATAACCAGGAATAAAATAATCTATTACATCTTACATGCTCATTTGGCTATCTCATTACAATGCAGCATAATATAACAATAGCATGGGGTCCTTCATCTTCAAAGTGCCACAGGCAAACATGTTGGTTGTAGACTTGTAATCCTAATCAACACACTTCACTAACATCAAACAAACCTGCAACATAATAAGTTACAGCCACAAGGGTCAATACATTTGAATTGTATTGGCAAGTGATACTATGGTAGTATAGTGGAGTCTATCATCTATATGCATTTGGCTAAGTGGAGCTTAGGCTTTCTTTGCTTAAAATAGATTTTCCTTATCATTTGAAAACACTAAGTTTTTGCTTGACAAAATCACCCAAGGCATCTCCCAATAGAAATGGTGATCCTTCAACCCTTGTTCAACCACAAAGTTTTAACTTAGAAATTGGGATGAGAAGATTCTTGATAGCTTCCATGTCTTGATGCTCAATTTGTACTTTGCCAGGGACATGGCTAAGTACTTAGATTTTACACTCTGCAGAGGTTGTGCACTTTCCCCACAAGACTTGGTTTCACCAAGACAAGATCTTTCAGAAGCCTTCCCTTAGACCAGAATGGATGCGCTCCAACCTATCAAACCCCTACCACCAACTGTCCATTTGGCTAAGTTATTGCAACCTATATGATCCAGGCAGAGCCCATAATGCCACATGGCTGCACTTGAAGCTTCTCAACATTTGACATCTCAAATCTCTTTGTTCCTAGGTGGCATTCAACAAGTGAGATACACAAGGTAAACCATAGAAATGGGCCTTGTATAACCACTCAACACAAACCATTCCTTCCATTCCACCTAGGTGTTTCATTCACTTAGTTGTTTTATTAAACAAAACACAAGTCCTTGACTTAGAAATATTCCATAGCATGAGTATAATCCACCCTTGTTTTCTACTAGCTAAGCTATGCATGATAGTAGTAGGAATCTTAACTTAGGAAATTTATACTAAGGTTTCATCTACTAGGATTTCCCATGTCATAGTTTACACTTAGCAAAAATTCCATGCAAGTCCTATATAGAAATATCACTATTGCATAGTGAAAATAATGGGACAAAAGTATGAAGCATAACTTGCCTTTTTGGTAGAGAATATAAGTTCACTCCTTGATCTTGCAATACTCACACTCTTCAAATCACTACAATTCAATCAAGCAAGCAATATTTCAATCTACCATTCAAGCAAACATCACATAAAAGAATAGAAACAAAGCAATGCATGCAAGCATGATAAATATTGTTTTATTTGGAAAAGTGGTTTCTAATGGGTTACAACATTCTAAAACACCTAATGGTCATTTTATACAAGTGGCAAAACCATTTGCAAAAGATTTTACCCATAAATCATTTTTAAACCAAGTCAATATTTTATGTGGTTGAAAATGCCTTTAGCAAAGCAACAATATTTATAGGGTTCACCAAATACATTTTTAATTCCAAACTTGGTGTTTGGGGTCAGAGAGTTTAATCCAAATCATTTTCCCAAAAGGGTTTCCTCCAAAAGCATTTTTAATATATAAACATTATTTTTATTTGACTAGAAATGTTCTAAATCAAAGATTTATTCTTTTGCTTCACGAATTATGTCTTTGAATCTATAAGTTGGTTTCTATGGTCAGTAGGTTCAACACAAACCATTTGTCAAAGATTTTATCACAAAAATAATTTTAGAAAGAATTTTATATTCAAAACATGCCTACACAAGTTTCTGCATAAACAACCATTTTTGCAGAAGCAATTTAATAAACAAAGTGCATGGTTGGAAAGTACTTGTCTTGCTGATTCCATTGATATAAAATTTGCAAAATTTGGACGTGTGGTTTGAAAGTTATGAATTTTACAAATTTGAACATCAAATAGATCAATTCTGTTTTATTAAAACAGACCGTGCCACGTGTTGTGTTTTGATTGGCCGAAAACGTTTCGCGTGGATCAGCTGCTGTGGGGCGTTAGATCTAACTGAAAACATGCAGCATATATCAAAAGATACCTCTTCGTCTAGATCTAATCCTAGCCAGACAAATCGCATCCTACGGCTACAGTGCGATTGCCAGGAACTTGCGGCGCAATCCACCGATGAGCGGCGGCGCGGCTCTGCTTGCGGCGGTTCTGGAGGATCAGGAAGCAAGGGAGGAGGAGAGATGGCTCACCAGGTTTGCAGCTTGCTGCTGATGCTCAAGGTGCTTGCTGTTTGTCGAGGGGCGCATGGGGTCAGTCGGAATTCCTTGGCGGAGATGTGTCTCTCGTCGGGTGCGTCAGTCATTTGTTGGATACGACGCCACGGTGCGCGCTAAGACGAAACCGAGGTGTAGTTAGATGCGTACGATGCTGGGGATCATTCGAGTGTCAGCTAGAGGGAAGGGGGCGGTCAGTACATACCGAGAGAGCTCGTCGGAGAGAAGACAGACGGCGGCGGAGTTCTGTCGAGGTGGTTGCCAACGCTCTGGATCAAGCGCGGGCAAGCTGAGGGTGCAAAGAGAAGCACCAGAGAATGGGGATCATGCTCGTGGTCGAGGAGGCGAGGGGCGACGAGGAGTGGCCGGAATCGTCGTCGGAGCTTGTCGGAGGTAGCGGTGGTCTAAGCGGAAATCAGGGCACCCTGGGGGCTCTCGAGGTGTGGCGTCTGGGGGGAAATGTAGAGGGGAGGGAGGTGTTTAGCAGGGCATGGTCACGGGGGAGATTAATTCGCCAAATAACTCGTATTGAATCGGATTAAACACGGAAGAAACAGTCAGGCGAGTTCATCGCGGGGTGAAGACGGCGATGACTTGGTTGTGGGGCCTGTTGTCAGCGAGAGAGGAAGAGGGAGAGTGGGTCCAAGCCGTCATCGACTCTGCGGGTGACTATTTGAGTGAAAAAAGATTCACTGCGGGGTTAGAGGGATGGGCTGATGTTGGGCCAGATAGGTTAGTTGGGCTGGGCTGGCTCTGTTTTATTTTTTTCTTCTCCTGTTTATTTTTCTTTTTCCAATTCTTTTATTCTGTTTTGATTTTGTTTAATCAATTCAAGCATCCATTTGAATTCAAATTTCTACCAAACTTTATGTATATTCAAATACTGTTTAATAGTTCATTTTAGAGTCAAATTTAGAATAATTCATTTATTCTTTATAGGGTCTTTTAATTTTTAAAACAAGCCCTTAAATTCAAATAAGATCAAATATATTTTTAATCCTTATTTAAATTTCATTTTTTCACAAAACCTTTTCAGTAAGTTTTATTCATTTATTAGGGTGTCAAATAATTCACTTTGAATCATTTTGGGATATTTTTAATATGATTTATAAATCATTTGAATTTGTTTTTATTCCAATGGAATTAAATATGGGTTTTAATTCCATAAATTTATTTAGTTGCTTTCTTTGATCCATAAATAATTATGGTTTAACTTTTATTCCACTTGGGTAAATTCCAAATTCTATTTTCCCATGACTTAATTAATCATTTCTAATTAGAGATTTGTCTTTAATCAAATAGAATTTGGTTAATGCCACTTTATTTTATTTGGAAAATTATTTATCCCTTTTATCTTATTTGGATTTGGATTATTTTCATTCCATTTGCTTATGGTTTAGGTCAAGATTTAATTTGGTCTTTAAATATTCCTCATTTAATATTTCTTTCTTTAACTTGTAGAATCCATATCTTTTTATTTATAGATCCAAACTTGGTGATTCCAATTTGTAAAACCTTATTTAATATTTATTTATCCTTTTAAATACCTTTAGAATTATTTTCTCACCATTTTGTATGGGTTTCTAGATAAGTGCTTTATTATCTTTGGAAATTACTTTTCTTTATCTTATTAAATTCATAAGATTTTATCTATGGCTCCAAATTAAGTGAAACCAATTTCTATGGTTTTATAATATTTCTATTTGTCATTCTTGATCATTTATAAATGTTTGTTGACAAATTTTTATTTGGATCAAATCCATGGTCTTAGAGATAACTTGGAAATGTTTTTATTCCATTAAGGTTTTAGAGTTTTGGTTTATTTTCCAAATGTTTGAATTTCCAGATGCATTTATGAAGAAAGCATTTCACTTGTTTTGAATTTAGTTGGATTCAAACATTACTCAAGTTTGTTCAATATGGGGTTTTTAAGTTTCCATGTAGTAACAAAAAGTTTCTTTTCACCCTAATTTTCAACAATTATTTATTTGGTTTATTTATTTTTCACATTACAAGATTTGGAAAATCTTGGGATGTGACAGTCTGATGGCTGGCTGTTGTTGTGGGAGCTTCTTCTTCTTTAAGTCCCCGACAACGACGCTAGAAAGTCTTGATGATGCTTGACGTGGCACTTCGTTGGTAACCCCAAGCATAGGGTGTGTGAAGAGCAAGCATCAAGTTTTCCCTCAGTTGAGACCGAGGTTATCGAACCAGAAGGAGGAAGGAACCGTCACACAGGTGTTGCAAACAACATGGAGACCTGCACAACACAAACTCAAGACTTTGCCCAACCGAATTAGTGAGGTTGTCAAGCTCACCGGTTTGCTGTAACAAAGGATTAAACGTATGGTGTGGAAGGTAATGGTTTGCAGCAAGTAAACAAGTCATAGTGTGTCAACACCCGGATTTTTAATCCCAGATGCCTGTTATGCCATACATCGCAATCCCAGGATTACCATTTTTGCGAGACATAACAGAATTGGATACCATAGTACATCATCCATTACAAACCATACATAAGGTCTTACACAAATAGGGATCTCATGATCTAGTTCTTAATACAACTTCAAGCAGCGGAATACGTAATAATAACGGTAGCGTAGGCGAAGCTCCATCTTCGGGGTCACAGGTAATGCTGACGATGGGAGATGATCCTAGTTGTCGTAACCTTCCTGGGGTCCATCCTCTAGGTACTCCTCTTCATAGTCTGGCCACGGGAATAGCCAGGGACAAAGCCATGAGTACTCTTTAAGTACTCGCAAACTAATACTAACAAGTGAACGGGGGTTTCTGGTAATAGGACACTAGGCTCTAGGGTTATTTTGCAAAAGCCAGATTTATCTCTACTAAGTTTAGAAGCAACGAATGCTAGTTGAAATTTTTATAACACCTAAGTGTGAACTTGTATTTCATATCACAACCCTGTTGTGGTCAAGTCAAAGTCTCAATTCATTTCACAAGTCTTTTGAAAACATCTGACGGGGGAACAGTATGGCCACTCCAACAGTCCATAACCGCGGACGCGGCTATTCGAATAGTTTGACACTCTGCAGAGATTGTACACTTTCACCACAACATTCGATACATCCATCAGGAACAAATCCTGAATTCACCATACTCAGTATGCGGATAATCAATCCTAACCTTTCAATTACACGCCCTAGTATAAGCACCTCTCCTGTGAGTTTGGCCTCCCAACCATGACCAACTGTCATCTTGGGTACTGCACAGGTGGGCAATCTTCACAAGGTAGCCTCATCTCAGACCTTGGCCGTGAGGGAACTAATACTAAGGTATATAAGTTTCCAGTCAATCCCTACCCAATCTTCGGGTATTGTGGTTGTACGATAAAATTGGAATGGTATCGCATCCAGACAACCATCAGTTTTATAAAGGGCTAAGGCTCCTGCCTCAACATTTTCATCACCAAAATCATCGGGTGTTCGGAAACACATGTCAAAACATCTCAGTAGAATGATCCATCATTCTAAGGTTCTCATAACCATTTTCACCAAGTATTACCATCTAATGTTTATCAAGTTTTATGCTTAGCACTAGCATCTACAAGTGGGGTTAAGCACTAAGGAGGGGTGGTAAACTAGTGGAGTTTAACTAAGTTTAATCTTATGCCTTAGGATGACATCAAGACTATCTAGCTTAGGCCAAATTTTATGCTCTTTATGCAACCTTCACATATCTTTCTAGTATGTACAATTCACTTAAGTAAGCTGTAAGTACTAGCTTTGATAAAGAAATAAAGTTAAAGCTTGTAAGTAAAACTAGGATTGGTTTATCAAGTGGATGTGATCACATATGCTTAAGGCATATAGTGGTCATGGTAACAAGCAAGTATTAGCTTGCATAAGTAGGGTATCTTGCAAGTGTTAGCTTGCATAGGTCAACTTGATTAGTAAAGCTTGCTAAGTTAATAGCTTGCAAGTATTGGCTTGCCTTGTGCAGAGCAGTGGTTGAAGTTCTCCTCGGCTTCTTCTTCGTAGAATCCTCCTTCCTCCTCGTATCCTTGGTCGGTACTAGCGTCTATGAATAAATACGATGTACACAATCACCAAACAATACTTAACTACTTGCAATCATCACACAAAGAGGGTCCTATAGATGATCTAACATCATCTCTAACATTACAAGATTAAGGCTTGGTTTAATTCTTTTTACTTTTAGAAAAGTAATTTCTACTCATTGAAAAACTACTTAAGATTTAATATTCTCCAAACCAAACATGGGATCATGTTGACACATGTCATCACCACATATTTTAGTTCATGGGAATGTGATTTAAAGTGGTGTCACAATTTAATAAGGTTTTACCCTCTTATTTTAATTAAATAAAGTGGCTAGAAATGCCTATGTGGCATTCTTTTATTACTTGAACATTATTTCTGTAAGTAATCTTATATATTTTTATATATTCTGAAACGTATGGTTAAATGTGATTTTTGAGAGTTGGAATCAACTCAAAAGCAATTATGGTTTAAATTTGAAAAATGTTTGAATGCAGAAAAGCTTCTGCCTTGTTATTTTTACCATGGATGATATATAGATCCAAATGACTTGAATCCAACGGGCTTGGATTCAGCACTTCCAGACCTTTCTAACAAAATTAGTTTCATTTGATTTGGTGCACTGAATCGACCTGGGTTGATTTTTGAAACTGGGTACAGAAGTGTGTTTGAAATAAAATGGAAAAGGTTAAATTCAAACGACTGGGCTGCGCCGGAAGTGATACTGGGCTAGCCAGTGACACTCCGCGGCGCGGGGCTCAGATGACAGGGGGGTTCCACCAGTCAGTGGCTCTTTAAACGCGAAGCGGTACGGGGCGATGTGGTGCGTTCGATCTGGTTCTAATCCAACGGCTGAGAGTCATCGTCGACGTTGGGCAACGCCGGCAAGACAGAAACCTAGCGCGGCCTGTGGGGGTCGTTGGGGGCTCACCGGGGTTCAGGCAAGGGTTGGTGAGGCGGGCGAACAACGAAGTCGACGACGGCGAACCTCCTGGTACCAGCAGCTTCTCCTGGGATGGCTCCAATCGCTGGCTCCCTTCTTCTCCAGCGAAGTGCTGATCGCCTAGCTCCGGGAACGGGGTGGCACGATCAGTGAGGAGAGGGGAGTGAGATGGAGTGCTCAATTCGGCTGGGGGTGGCCTCTATTTATAGTGGAGCGAGGGGACCGACGGGGCGCAAGGTGAGCTCGTCGTGGTCGACGGTACAGACGGCTGTCGGCGTGGGCGACGGTAGGGGCTGTGCGGTGCTCCCTGGCGATGCTCAACGACACGGTGGTGAGACGTGGGGCGGTGTGATTTGGTCGGAATGCGACGGTGCTCTGCGCATGCCCGACGGAAGATTTAATGGCGCACAGCGCGCGTGGTCCGCGCGGCGGCGAACGAGCATGTCTGTGGGGTTACTGGGATAGTGGTGATCACGTATGCATGCAGCGAGGGCGGCGCGCGGTCTGTGGGCATCGTTCGAGCGTGGCGCACGGGGCGTGCTCTCGGCATGGTTGCTGGCGAGGTTGGCATGGTTCGTGCGTGTGGTCCAGTGGCTGGAAACGTTCGAGCGCTGGACAGGGAGTGGCGGTGGGATGTTGGCTTGCTCCCAGACATGTTGGCTAGACTGGTTTCTCCTCGTAGCTTGTTATCGACATGGGGGTGACAAGGGTGCATTCGGCCTGCTCACTATTGATGGCAATGCCAAGCTTATAGTGATGCTAAGGGTGTGCAATTAATCTAGATGATCTACTAAAGCCTAGTTGCAACTAGAGAGGGAACAAGTTAGGCTTCAATCACTGCTCACAATAGTGTTTGGATTTTGTTTGATTTGTATCTGCAAGGTGTTTGATGAAATGGCCGCAAGAATTCAAGTTTTGAATTTTGAAAAGACTTTTGGTGGGTGTGCTAGGTTGGTGCTGGTGAGTCTGCAGATGCTTGGGTTTTGAAAGTTGAGCTTGTTTGAGTGGTTTTTGAAAAAGTGGGATCTTCCTATATGATAAAGATTCAATTTTTAACTGTCATTTAAACTAGGCATTTAAATGTTTTTGGATGATCACAAAGTGGGCCTTGGTACTTTGTTATGAGTACAATCAAGGGGTGCAAAGATCCAGAAAAGTTTCTGTTAAGTTCTGAAAGTTTGAGACAGCCAAAGTAGGCATGGGCGTTAAATTGGTCAAAATGACCATTCACTCATTTAGCTTTGTTTTGATTTATTTGTATTTAAGAAAAGTTTGGGAATTATTTAGATGATGTTTATTTCACTTAAGAAACATTTTACAAGAAAATAAACACATAAACAAGGCAATTCAAAAGAATTCAAAATGGGATGCATACACACATGCATGCTTTCATATTTTTATTTAGAAAAGTTTTTGTTAACCCTAAATTTGATGATTAGAGTTTGATGATTCAAGTTTAGTATTTTTGGGATGTAACAAACCTTCCCCCCTTAAACAAAATCTCGTCCCGAGATTTGAAAAAGGACGAAAAAGATTACCTAGGATCTCTATGGTCCGGTGATCGATATTTTTGAACACTTCGGTCTTCTCGGGACTTCGAGACACTTGCGAAGTAATGAGATATGGAACACATTGTGCACAGATGACATCTCTTCGGGTAGTTCCAATTGATACGACACTTCTCCTCGACGGTTCAGAATCTTGAAAGGTCCGATATACCTGGGGGCTAACTTTCCTTTGAGTTGGAAACGTTGCATTCCCTTCAATGGCGACACCTTCAGATAAACAAAATCTCCTATGTTGAAGGCGAGGTCTCTACGTCTCTTCTCGGTGTAACTCTTCTGTCTTGGCTGGGCGGTCTTGAGGTGCTCACGAATCTTGTGAACCTTCTCTTATGCTTCTCGTAGGATGTCAGGTCCGAAGATCTGACTCTCTCCTACTTCCGACCAGTTCAAAGGGGTGCGACACTTCCTTCCGTACATGAATTCAAATGGGGCCATTTACAAAATGGCTTGATAACTATTATTGTATGAAAATTCTGCAAACGGCAAACAGTCTTCCCACTTGGATCCATATTCTAATACACATGCTCTCAGCATATCTTCGAGTATTTGGTTTACTCGCTCCGTTTGTCCATCTGAGGGTGATACGCGGTGCTGAAATCTAGGCGGGTTCCTAAACCTTCTTGGACTTTCTTCCAGAACCTCGAGGTAAACTGAGGTCCTCGATCCGATACAATGTTCTTGGGGACTCCGTGCAAACTAACTATTCTAGCGATGTAAAACTCCGCTAGCTTCGAACTCTGATATGTGGTATTGACGAACAAGAAATGGGCGACTTTGGACAATCGGTCCACTATGACCCAGATAGAGTCATTTCCCCTACTAGAAGTAGGCAGTCCAGTGATAAATCCCATTCCAACGGAATCCCATTTACATTTCGGAATCTGCAAGGGTTGCAACAATCCAGCGGGTCTTTGATGTCCTGCCTTGACTCGCTGACAGATATCACACTTGGCGATATAGCTTCCAATTTCTCTCTTCATCTTATGCCACCAAAATTTCTCTTTTAAATCTTGATACATCTTAGTTCCTCCAGGATGGATAGAATAAAGAGTATCATGAGCCTCCTTCAGAATCACTTCTTTCAACTCCGAATCTGCTGGTACACAAAGGCGTCCTTTGTACCACAGAACTCCTTCTTCGTCTTCGGTGAATCCAGGTACTTTGCCTGTACCGATACGACGCTTGATTCCGTCGATACTAGCATTTCCCTTCTGCACCTCTTTAATCTGACTGATCAAAGTGGGCTGGAGTTCTATGCTAGCCAAAAATCCTTCACTTACTAATTCCATTCGAAAATCTTCCATCTCTTTGTGCAAACTTGGTTGCTCCTTCAAAATCATGGAGTTCAAGCGGCACGGCAATCTGCTAAGGGCATCGGCTACCACATTGGCTTTACCAGGGTGATAGTGAATGTCCAGGTCGTAATCCTTGATTAGCTCAATCCACCTTCTCTGTCTCATATTCAGCTCCTTCTGAGTGAATATATACTTCAGACTCTTGTGATCTGTATAGATCTCACAAAGATTTCCCATGAGGTAATGCCTCCATGTCTTTAGAGCTAGGACTACGGCTGCGAGCTCGAGGTCATGGGTTGGGTAATTTTGCTCATGTGTTTTCAGTTGTCGAGATAGATAAGATATAACTTTGCCTTCTTGCATTAGCACACATCCGAGACCGATCTTGGATGCATCACAATACACGTCGAAGGGCTTCGTGATATCCGGCATGATCAAGATTGGGGCTGAAATCAATCTCCTCTTGAGTTCTTGAAAACTCGCTTCACATTTGTCGGTCCATTCAAACTTCTTGTCCTTCTTCAGCAATTGGGTCATGGGTCTGGCGATACTCGAGAATCCTTCTACGAATTTGCGGTAATATCCCGCCAATCCGAGAAATGCACGAACTTGGGTTTGAGTGGTTGGGGCTTGCCAATCCTCTACATCTTTCACTTTGGCAGGGTCAATGGCAATTCCTCCGGCTGATACAATGTGACTGAGGAATCCTACCTCCTGTAACCAGAATTCACATTTGCTAAACTTGGCATACAACTGATGCTCTCTAAGGGTTCCAAGAATGGTCCTTAGGTGTATCTCATGTTCTTCTTCTGATTTGGAATAAATCAGAATTTCATCGATGAAAACAACAATAAACTTATCCAGGAAGTCCATAAAAATCTTATTCATGAGATTCATGAAATAAGCGGGGGCATTGGTTAATCCAAAAGACATGACTGTATACTCGTACAATCCATATCTGGTGGTAAGGGCAGTCTTGGGAATATCTTCTGCACGAATCTTGAGTTGATGATAGCCAGTCCTAAGATCAATCTTAGAAAACACTTTGGCACCGGTCAACTGATCAAACAAATCTTCTATCTTGGGCAAGGGGTATTTGTTCTTGATAGTGACATCATTCAACTTCCGATAATCCGTACACAAACGGTTACCTCCATCCTTCTTGTCCACAAACAAGAAAGGTGACCTCCATGGTGACGCACTTGGTTGAATCAATCCAATTTCCAACATGGAATCCAGTTGCTTCTTCAGTTCCTCTAGTTCCGACGGGTTCATACTATATGGTCTCTGGGCTATGGGTCCAGTTCCGGGGATTAGTTCAATGATAAACTCGATATCCCGATCTGGGGGCATACCGGGCAAAACATCTGGAAATACATCGGGGTATTCATAGACTATCCGGACATGGTCAATGGTAGGTTGGGCTATAGTCTTGTTGTACTTGAATTGGCGAGGTAAGGTTTCAGATATATGCTCGACTGATATTCCGGCTATACTGGTCATGGTTATGGCTTTCTTGGCACAATCAATCAATCCTTTATGTTTGGACATCCAATCCATTCCTAGTACTACTTCCAAACCTTTAGTTCCGAGTACTATCAGATTAGCATAAAAATTTATGCCATGGATTCGGATAGGGACGGCCTTGCAAATTTGCCTAGCCTTGGTGGTTGATCCGGGAATTTGAACAATCATAACATGCTTCAGTTTGGTTGGTTGAATTTTACTAGTGCAGGCAAATTCTTCGGTGACAAATGAGTGCGATGCACCAGAATCAAACAACACTCGTGCAAGTACTGAATTAACAGAAAACATACCCAGCATGACGTCTGGCGCTTCCTGAGCTTCTTCAGCATGCATGAGAAAAAGACGGCCATTGCGGTTGAGCGAATTCCCTAGCGCAAACCTTCTTCTGGGCTGAACACGACGCTGCTGCTGAGCTGGGGCATTGGCATTGGGTGCTGCGGCATTCTTCTTGTTGGGGCACTCGTTGGAATAGTGTCCTTTATTTCCACAGTCATAACAAGTCACTTGCGACTTGTCCTTTGCTGCTACAGGCACAGCATTGCTTCCAGTCCTCGGGGCAGTGTTGGTGTTGGCGGTAGCATTGTGGTTGTTGAACTTGGGTGGGGCACGGTTGAAATTGCTAGAGTTGCCAGGGTTGTTGTGATTTCCTCCGGGCCTAGGGTTTCCACGGTTGGGGTAGGTCGAATGGTCCATCGAGGGTCTGTTGGTTCTTGGGGCAAATCCGGGAGATGAGTTAGGGTGATACTTTGGGGTCTGATGGGTTCCTGGCTGATGCATCATGCGACGCTTGCGGTTCTCATTGGCTTGATTGATCTTTCCTTCCATCTGGATAGCTGAGCCGGCAAGGGCTTCAATATCAGCAAAGGGGATATTGACTAACACTGTCTGCATCTCATCATGCAGACCATTCAGGAATCTTTCTTTCTTCTTGGCTTCGGTGTCGATCTCATCCGGGGCATACCTAGCTAATGACAAGAATTTTTCATGGTATTCCACTATAGTCATCCGTCCTTGCTTCAGTTCTCTGAACTCGTCTCTCATTCTCTTGATCAAACCCGATGGCACGTGGGTTCTGCTAAACTTGACCTTGAATTCCTCCCAGGTCATCATCTGGCCTCCGGTCATTGCGCGAACACTGTTCCACCATGCTCTGGCATCTCCGGCTAGATAGTGGGTGGCGAACAGAACTTTCTCGTTGGCTTCCACTCCGGCGACTTCTAGGTTATTTTCCATGGTTTGCAGCCAATCATCGGCGTCCAGGGGCTCTTTTGACTTAGTGAAAACAGGTGGGTTGGTAATCTGGAAATTCTTGAGCTTAGATCTATGGTTGTCCTGATTTCCGTGGCCTTGGTTGTTGTGGGCAAGCTGGGCTATCTGTTGCAGGGTGGCTAGGTTGGCTTGACGTTCCTCTCTTTCATCTTCGTGGTCAGAGGTCAACATTTGCAGGATCTGCAACATCGGGTCCGGGGATGAACCACTTCCTCCGCGTGGCATCTGAAGATTGAGATAGATCATGAGAAAAGATGGAAATTTCTAAGGTTTTGGGTCTTTGAAAAGTTTTTAAAGTTTGACTCAGATTTTTCTAGCAACTTGCTTTTTCATTCATTCATTCATTCATAGCACACGATACAACACACACCACAACAAAGAAAAACAGATGGTTTTAAGAACCATTCTGAAAACTACGATACAGTGGGACCGAATACTACTCACTACGCTAGTGCTCAAGTGCTACTACTCCTCGGAATCTGTGTCCTGATTTCCGTGGCCTTGGTTGTTGTGGGCAAGCTGGGCTATCTGTTGCAGGGTGGCTAGGTTGGCTTGACGTTCCTCTCTTTCAGCTTCGTGGTCAGAGGTCAACATTTGCAGGATCTGCAACATCGAGTCCGGGGATGAACCACTTCCTCCGCGTGGCATCTGAAGATTGAGATAGATCATGAGAAAAGAGGGAAATTTCTAAGGTTTTGGGTCTTTGAAAAGTTTTTAAAGTTTGACTCAGATTTTTCTAGCAACTTGCTTTTTCATTCATTCATTCATAGCACACGATACAACACACACCACAACAAAGAAAAACAGATGGTTTTAAGAACCATTATGAAAACTACGATACAGTGGGACCGAATACTACTCACTACGCTAGTGCTCAAGTGCCACTACTCCTCGGAATCTGTGGCTTCGTCATCTTCATCGTCATCGATGAAGGCGAAATCATCCTCATCAGTGAAGAAGTCCATAGCCTGATCCTCCAGAAAATCATCATCATCGCTAAGGTAGGAGTAGGGGTCTCCACGAAGATCCTCTCCGGCATTCTCCCTTTCCTCCAACTGCATGTCTCTCTCGTGGATGGTCTCCTCCAAACATGAGATACGGTGGCGAAGACGGGCAATGATGCGCTCCTCCTTGTCGAGTTGACGGCGGCGAGACTTGCGATCCTTTGCTAGCATGGCGATGGTTTGGTCCTTCGTCTTGATGATGGCAGACTTGTGGTTGGAGTAGTCACGACAGTTATCCAACTCCTGCTGACGACGTACATCATGAAGCTGAGGTGGTCCACTTGGGTCTTCAGCTCAGGGTGGTATGGGGCTTCCAGTGGTTGTCCATTTGCATCACGCCTTGGGCAAAACTCAAAGCGAGTAACCTTGATCTGATTGATACTCTGCCCACAGAGACGGGAAAGAGCTTCCTGCATGGCCCTGGCAAGTCCATCGAGCCAGTTGTTCTCTCTTATGGTAAATTGAATTCCTTCCGCAGTGGGAGGTTCAATCTTTCCTCGGAGACTTGCAACAATTAGCCACTGCAGATCTTCTCCTCCTTGATCATTGAGCTGAGATCCGAAGAACTTGGGGTGCGGACGCTCCAGAAGTTCCGAAAGCTGGTCCAAATCCCTCTCAAAGATAAGGTCTCCGCCATTTCCCAACTGGTAAAACTTGTTGTACTTCACGTCCATCTATAAGAATATAGGATGAGTAAGTTAGTAGAGTGATCAAGTGTGTCAAAATTTTATGTATTATGCAAGAGTTTTTGAGGAACATGAGTTTTCATGAAAGAATCAAAGGGATAAGAATGAGAATAAGTTTTTGTAAATATTTGTTTTATTTGGTTTTGAAACTAAGTTTTTGATTCAAACGTCCAGTCTAACTAGGGTCTCCTATGGTCAGGATGGCTCTGATACCAACTTGTCAACACCCGGATTTTTAATCCCAGATGCCTGTTATGCCATACATCGCAATCCCAGGATTACCATTTTTGCGAGACATAACAGAATTGGATACCACAGTACATCATCCATTACAAACCATACATAAGGTCTTACACAAATAGGGATCTCATGATCCAGTTCTTAAAACAACTTCAAGCAGCGGAATACGTAATAATAACGGTAGCGTAGGCGAAGCTCCATCTTTGGGGTCATAGGAAATGCTGACGATGGGAGATGATCCTAGTTGTTGTAACCTTCCTGGGGTCCATCCTCCAAGTACTCCTCTTCATAGACTGTCCACGGGAATCGCCAGGGACAAAGCCATGAGTACTCTTTAAGTACTCGCAAACAAATACTAATAAGTGAAAGGGGTTTTTGGTAATAGGACACTAGGCTCTAGGGTTATTTTGCAAAAGCTAGATTTATCTCTACTAAGTTTAGAAGCAATGAATGCTAGTTGAAATTTTTATAACACCTAAGTGGGAACTTGTATTTCATATCACAACCCTGTTGTGGTCAAGTCAAAGTCTCAATTCATTTCACAAGTCTTTTGAAAACATATGACGGGGGAACAGTATGGCCACTCCAACTGTCCATAACTGCGGACGCGGCTATTCGAATAGTTTGACACTCTGCAGAGATTGTACACTTTCACCACAACATTCTATACATCCGTCAGGAACAAATCCTGAATTCACCATACTCAGTATGCGGATAATCAATCCTAACCTTTCAATTACACGCCCTAGTATAAGCACCTCTCCTGTGAGTTTGGCCTCCCAACCATGACCAACTGTCATCTTGGGTACTGCACAGGTGGACAATCTTCACAAGGTAGCCTCAGCTCAGACCTTGGCCATGAGGGAACTAATACTAAGGTATATAAGTTTCTAGCCAAGCCCTATCCAATCTTCGGGTATTGTGGTTGTACGATAAAATTGGAATGGTATCGCATCCAGACAACCATAAGTTTTATAAAGGGCTAAGGCTCCTGCGTCAACATTTTCATCACCAAAATCATCGGGTGTTCGGAAACACATGTCAAAACATCTCAGTAGAATGATCCATCATTCTAAGGTTTTCATAACCATTTTCACCAAGTATTCCCATCTAATGTTGATCAAGTTTTATGCTTAGCACTAGCATCTACAAGTGGGGGTAAGCACTAATGAGGGGGGTAAACTAGTGGAGTTTAACTAAGTTTAATCTTATGCCTTAGGATGACATCAAGACTATCTAGCTTAGGCCAAATTTTATGCTCTTTATGCAACCTTCACATATCTTTATAGTATCTACAATTCACTTAAGTAAGCTCTAAGTACTAGCTTTTATAAAGAAATAAAGTATAAAGCTTGTAAGTAAAACTAGGATTGGTTTATCAAGTGGATGTGATCACATATGCTTAAGGCATATAGTGGTCATGGTAACAAGCAAGTATTAGCTTGCATAACTAGGGTATCTGGCAAGTGTTAGCTTGCATAGGTCAACTTGATTAGTAAAGCTTGCTAAGTTAATAGCTTGCAAGTATTGGCTTGCCTTGTGCAGAGAAGTGGTTGAAGTTCTCCTCGGCTTCTTCTTCGTAAAATCCTCCTTCCTCCTCGTATCCTTGGTCGGTACTAGCGTCTATGAATAAATACGATGTACACAATCACCAAACAATAATTAACTACTTGCAATCATCACACAAAGAGGGTCCTATAGATGATCTAACATCATCTCTAACATTACAAGATTAAGGCTTGGTTTAATTCTTTTTACTTTTAGAAAAGTAATTTCTACTCATTGAAAAACTACTTAAGATTTAATATTCTCCAAACCAAACATGGGATCATGTTGACACATGTCATCACCACATATTTTAGTTCATGGGAATGTGATTTAAAGTGGTGTCACAATTTAATAAGGTTTTACCCTTTTATTTTAATTAAATAAAGTGGCTAGAAATGCCTATGTGGCATTCTTTTATTACTTGAACATTATTTCTGTAAGTAATCTTATACATTTTTATATATTATGAAAGGTATGGTTAAATGTGATTTTTGAGAGTTGGAATCAACTCAAAAGCTATTATGGTTTAAATTTGAAAAATGTTTGAATGCAGAAAAGCTTCTCCCTTGTTTTTTTACCATGAATGATCTATAGATCCAAATGACTTGAATCCAACGGGCTTGGATTCAGCACTTCCAGACCTTTCTAACAAAATTAGTTTCATTTGATTTGGTGCACTGAATCGACCTGGGTTTATTTTTGAACCTAGGTACATAAGTGTGTTTGAAATGAAATGGAAAAGGTTAAATTCAAACGACTGGGCTGCGCGGGAAGTGATACTGGGCAGGCCCAGTGACACTCCGCGGCGCGGGGCTCAGCTGACAGGGGGGTTCCACCAGTCAGTGGCTCTTTAAACGCGAAGCGGTATGGGGCGATGTGGTGTGTTCGATCTGGTTCTAATCCAACGGCTGAGAGTCATCGTCGACGTTGGGCAACGCCGGCGAGACAGAAACCTAGCGCGGCCAGTGGGGGTCGTTGGGGGCTCACCGGGGTTCAGGCGAGGGTCGGCAAGGCAGGCGAACGACGAAGTCGACGACGGCGAACCTCCTGGTACCGGCAGCTTCTTCTGGGGTGGCTCTAATCGCTGGCTCCCTTCTTCTCCAGCAGCGGCAGACTCCGATGAAATTCCGGCGAAGTGCTGCTCGCCTAGCTCCGGGAATAGGGTGGCACGATCAGTGAGGAGAGGGGAGTGAGATGGTGTGCTCAATTCGGCTGGGGGTGGCCTCTATTTATAGTGGAGCGAGGGGACCGACGGGGCGCAAGGTGAGCTTGTCGTGGTCAACGGTATAGACGGCTATCGGCGTGGGCGACGGTAGGGGACGGTGCGTTGCTCCCTGGCGATGCTCAACGACACGGTGGCTAGACGTGGGGCGGTGTGGTTTGGTCAGAACGCGACGGTGCTCTACGCGTGCCCGACGGAAGATTTAATGGCGCACAGCACGCGTGGTGCGCGCGGCGGCGAAAGAGCGTGTCTGCGGGGTTATTGGGACGGTGGTGATCACGTATGCACGCGGGGAGGGAGGCGCGCGGTCTGTGGGCGTCGGTCGAGCGTGGCGCATGGGGCGTGCTCTCGGCATGGTTGCTGGCGAGGTTGGCATGGTTCGTGCGTCTGCTCCAGTGGCTGGAAACATTCGAGCGTTGGACAGGGAGTGGCGGTGGGATGTTGGCTTGCTCCCAGACATGTTGGCTAGGCTGGTTTCTCCTCCTAGCTTGCTGTCGACATGGGGGTGACAAGGGTGCATTCGGCCTGCTCACCATTGATGGCAATGCCAAGCTTACAGTGATGCTAAGGGTGTGCAATTGAGCTAGATGATCTACTAAAGCCTAGTTGCAACCAGAGAGGGAACAAGTTAGGCTTCAATCACTGCTCACAATAGTGTTTGGATTTTGTTTGATTTGTATCTGCAAGGTGTTTGATGAAATGGCCGCAAGAATTCAAGTTTTGAATTTTGAAAAGATTTTTGGTGGGTGTGCTAGGTTGGTGCTGGTGAGTCTGCAGATGCTTGTGTTTTGAAAGTTGAGCTTGTTTGAGTGGTTTTTGAAAAAGTGGGATCTTCCCATATGATAAAGATTCAATTTTTAACTGTCATTTAAACTAGGCATTTAAATGTTTTTGGATGATCACAAAGTGGGCCTTGGTACTTTGTTATGAGTACAGTCAAGGGGTGCAAAGATCCAGAAAAGTTTCTGTTAAGTTCTGAAAGTTTGAGACATCCAAAGTAGGCATGGGAGTTAAATTGGTCAAAATGACCATTCACTCATTTAGCTTTGTTTTGATTTATTTGTCTTTAAGAAAAGTTTGGGAATTGTTTAGATGATGTTTATTTCACTTAAGAAACATTTTACAAGCAAAGAAACACATAAACAAGGAAATTCAAAAGAATTCAAAATGGGATGCATACACACATGCATGCTTTCATATTTTTATTTAGAAAAGTTTTTGTTAAACCTAAATTTGATGATTCAAGTTTAGTATTTTTGGGATGTTACATAGTGGAAGATGTATCAATGGTAAAGATTGGACCAGGGTCCATAGTTCACTAGAGGTGCTCTCCTTAGATAAACAACATGGCATGAAGGGTAAACAAATTACAGCGGGGCAATTGACAGGAACTGAGCAAGGCAAAACAATGCAATTACTAGCCATAAAGATCCTATGAGGTTGATTAGGAAATACAACAATATACATAGACCGTCATCCAACTACATCTATGACTAGAAGTCCACCTTCAGGTTATCATCCGAACCCCCTCCAGTATTAAGTTTCAAGCAACAGACAACTACTTTAAGCAAAGTGTGTAAGTAAACAATCCACATGTTACATGAACAAGAGACAGTTGTTTTCTCCCTAGTAGCAACAACACATCTACAACCGAAGATATTTCTGTCACTTCCCTTGGAAACTAGAGGCATGAACCCACTATCGAGCATAAATACTCCCTCTTGGAGTCACTAGCAACTACTTGGCTAAGATAACCACTAGCAACGGAGCGCATGCAAGATCACAAACAACACAGACATGATAGAATCATAAAGATAAAACCATTAATCAAACCAACATAATAATCTCAATATCCATCGGATCCCCGCAAACACAACATGCATGATTACAAATAGATTAGATCTTGATCATGAACGAAGCTCACAAGATCTATACATGAAAGCACAAAGGAGGAGATACAACCATCTAGATACTACATGAACCCATAGTCCAAGGTGGAACTACTCACGAATCATACCGGAGAGAAGGCCTCCGGGATGATCTCCCCTCCAGCAGGATGCCGGGAAGAACTTCAGATCCCCCCGATCTAGGGACGATGGTGGCAGCGGCTACACATGGTTTCGTGGATTTCTGATCGGGTACTCAGGGTTTCTGTATCGGGAGCTTCTTATAGGCGAATGGGCGAGACCGGGAGGTGGCCAGGGTGCCCAAACCCTAGCCAGGCGCAGGGCTGGGCCTACCCGTGCCTAGGGTGGGTCTGGCCCCCCTGGCTGGCCTTCCGGGCTCCCCTCTAGACTTCTTGTTCCCCACGAAAAGTTATTGACTTTGTCCTTCGTCCCGTCGAATTCCGAGAATATTTCTTTACTAACTGTTCTGATACCAAAAATAGCAAAAAACATGCATCTGGCACTGTTGCAACTTGTTAATAGGTTAGTACCAGAAAACATGTAAAAATCACCTCAAAGTGTGGACAAGTAAAGCTAAGTAGATACTAAACAAGCATGGATCATCAAAAATTATAGATACGTTTCCAACGTATCAGTGACTATGTTGATGAGGTCGAGTCTGATGTGTTTCCATTTGATGTCTAAGCACTTGTATTCTTGTAGACAGTTGTTGGGCCTCCAAGTGTAGAGGTTTGTAGAATAGCAACAAGTTTCCCTTAAGTGGATTACCCAAGGTTTATCGAACTCGGGGAGGAAGTGGTCAAACGTATCCCTCTCAAGCAACCCTGCAATCAGGATACAAGAAGTCTCTTGTGTCCCCAACACACCCAATACACTTCTCAGGTGTATAGGTGCACTAGTTCGACGAAGAGATAGTGAAATACAAGTGGTACGGATAATTATAAGACCACGGTGCCAGAAAAGAGCTTGACGGGGTGGAAGAGACTGGAAGCAAGCAAACATGCAACAGATCTAGTTGTGAATGGTGTTTTAATGCTTAGAAACAAGGCCTAGGGATCATACTTTCACTAGTGAACAGTCTCAATAAATATCTTCCCTTCATGATACTACCCTGAACTACTCTCCGGTTGGACACTCTAATCCATGGTAGGGCTACAAAAGCACACCTCAAAGTCTGCCTTCCCCATCTAGATAACCCCACACTGTCACCTTGAGCGCTAGATGGTTCCAGCAAACACCACAATTTCATATAGACAACCAACTCAAAATATACTCATGATAAGTATTTATGAACTCTAGCCTAAGTGCCACCACGGCATGCATGCTATCACTTTCACACCCGTGGGGAGAGCAGAGATCTATTGAAGCACTTGAGTAATTATGTAGACTCTAGCCTAAGTTCCACCATGGTGTGCACGTTGTCACTTTCACACAAGTGGGGAGAGCAAGAGATCTATTAAAGGACTTGAGTAGCAGATTAGATCTACTTGATTACAAAGCTCATGACTACAACATGATCACGCATAGAGAGAGATGAACACATAGCTACCGGTAGAGCCCTTAGCCTTGAGGAAGAACTACTCCCTCCTCATCATGGGAATCAACAATGATGATGGAGATGGTGATGGAGATCGATGGAGATGGCTCCGGGGGCACTTCCCCGTCCCGGCAGGGTGCTGGAACAGCGACTTCTGTCCCCCGAATCTCCCCTTCGGTGGCAGCGGCGCTGTGGAGGTTTTCGTGGCTTTCTCCTAGATGATTTAGGGTTTTGAGTCGGGAGCTTCTTATAGGCGAATGAGGCAAGGTCGGTGGAGGCCCAGGGGGGCCACACCCCCTAGTGGCATGCCCAGGGTGGGCCCGCCACACACTAGGGTGTGGCCACCCTGGTGCCCTACTCCGTCTCTTCTTCGATTTTCCGTATCGTTCTAGGAAAAATATGAAGTTTGTCTTTTGTGCGGTCCAATTCCGAGAATATTCAATTTTTAGCTTTTCTGATACCAAAAACAACAGAAAATAGGCAACTGGCACTATGGCATCTTGTCAATAGGTTAGTTCCATAAACTGTATATAAATACCTCAAAGTGTAGACAAAGCATAACCAAGTTGATACAAAACAAGCATGGAGCATAAAAAATTATAGATACGTTTGAGACGTATCAAGCAACCCCAAGCTTAAATCCTGCTCATCCTCGAGTAGGTAAGTGATAAAAAGAATAATTTTTTAGGTGACATGCACCAACACAATCATGATCAAACCATTTGCAAAGCATTGAAAGGTGGGATCAAAGTACTCTAAACATGAGCATGAAAGATGAAGTTCTAACAATAAGACATAGCAACTAAGTTGCAACATGAAGGGTTACAAACAAAGATCATGAATAACAATGCATTGAAAAATGTTTGTTTGTTTCACATATAGAAAACATAGCATAGTGGTATTCAGCTTATCCCTCATGGAGTAGCAATAAATGCATAGGACACCTTCAAAGTTCATAAGAGTGACTAGATACAAATAGTTCAAGAGCAAGCAATATCAACATTATGAATAATCAATAAGTTTTGGGACAATGCACATAGAACTAAGAATGGCAACTATGCTTTCTTAATTGGTGCCTAAGGATAGAAGGTGGATACTCAATATAAAAGTGGAAAGAAAGGCCCTTCAAAGGGAAGCAAGGATTTCAAGTCTTATAAAGAGCTTCCAAAAATTATGGTACTTGTTAGCTTTCAGCTCTCATTGCCCCTATCATAAGAATCTTGAAGTTATTAAGGTTAAAGTGAAACAAACATGGAGTATGATGCAGCCTGTCCTACGGACACTTCTACATCTCCGCCTACTAGTCCCCCAAGTGGACCAATGACCCGTGCTCGAGCCAAGCTCCTACAAGCTAAGGTTAACTAGCTCCTCTCCTCGTGTGATTTCGATACACCCTTGGATGGCTTGCTACTTCATGCCCATACTTTGTGCATCCTCAGCTATGAACCCAATGAAGCATCGTGAATGGAGGGACCAAAGGCAGCACGAGCAGACACTCTAGAGCAAACCGGCGCCAGGCTCGGCGAATCGGCTCCCTCGCCGGAACTTCCGGCGGCAGGCCCGGTCGACTGGCCCCCTCGCCGACAATCCTGTCAACGACCGAAATCCCCCTACAGCGACCGATAACATGTTCTATAAGGCTTTCCGGTGCGCGACCGGAAACACCGGCGACCATCGGAATTTCCGGCACCATCTCCAGCGCCGCCGGACCCCTCGCTGGAAATCCCCAGATTCAAGTCAACCTTCGGGCTTGGCCCATGTAATCCCTTATTTCGCCTAAGCTTTACCTTTTCATACCCAAACTACCACTGTTTATGTGGCTAGGCTATAAATATCCCCCACCCTCTATTGTAAACCCTAGACTTGGATAATTGTAATTGAAGACACCCCTTGAGGATCTATCAATTGCTAGTCTCATGCTCCTGCACAAGGAGCACCAATTATCCCCCACCTCTTGGATTTTTCCTCGTGCGTTCAAGTTGTACAAGTCCTTGGAGTTCGGTGTCCCGTCTCCAAGTAGTCAAGATCTCATCAAGCCTCTCACACCCGTTGTTGGCCGTGGGAGAGTGTCTTGCCCAACGCCGATCATAGGGATTGTGTTGGACCGGCTGCCACCGGCGTGAGCTATGGGCTTGTATCGTGTTTTCATGTGTGTGTGCGTGTCTTCATCGAGTTCTTCGCGTGTGATTTCATGGATTTCATCCCTCTCCTCATCCCCCTCACTTCCTCCTCAATTTCCATGGGATTCGTGAAAGATCGGGCCTCTCCAAGGGGTCACCCCTAACATATTGGTATTAAGAGTAAGGTTGATCACGAATTTCCCCTCAATTTTTCTTCTATCCACCATAAAATCAAAAATCCCCAAAAAAGAGCCCCAAATTTCCTTCGGATCGATCTCTGGATTTGGTGAGTTTTTCGTGGTTTTGGTCCATGGATCTGTTGCTTTGGTTATTGATCTACGTTCCTTGACCTTTCCACAGCCCAATTTTTATGGATTTTCGACAGATTTTCCCTTTTGACTTTATAGAGTTCGTCACGAGCAGGTTTCGTTACCAGATCTAGATAACCGGTCCTACAACCGGAATTTCCAGCGATAGCTCCGGCACCACTGGACAGACGACTGGAAATTCTGGCGCAAGACTGGGCTCCGCCGGTTCCTGCGCCGAAATGTTTTCAGATTCCAAAATTTGACAGTTTCGTCATGTTTGTTCGTGTATCGTGTGCGTGTCGCCGAAACTAACAACAAGCTTCTACAATCACTAAATCACGCGCTCCTCGACACCGCGACACCTAAGCATCTTCCCCAACACCGGTTGCAAGTCGTCAACATTACAAAAGGTATAACTTGCGCCACTTTGACAACCCCATATCTTCCTTTGTGTGTATCTATCCTATGAGAGCAACTCATTTTGTGTTTATCTAAGCATTGTGCACTTGACATTGGAAAGTGAGAGTGTGAGGGAAAATAAAAAAGTTAACATAGTAGTATAGAAAGGGAGAAAAGAATCAAAAAAAAGAAAGAGAAAAAGCAAAAGAAAAATAGAAAGATACATCGTCTCCCAATACAAAGAGAGTATCAAGGTTGTAAGCAAAGATAGAGGAAAAAGCGCGCCAAGGCAAGTGCACAAATTCGTTGCTTAACCCTTTTTTGGCAAACGAGTTGCGGTCTCTCCTTGAGTTGGCACGACACCGAGCTTAGTCTACGTTAGGACATTTTTTGCTCACTTTCATAGTCGTGCTAACCCCTTTCATCTCCATGTGTGTGTTTCCTTGTATTTTTGTAGATCGTATCCTTTTTGCTTTTGATCTTTGGTTTTTTACCACCTAGAACAATAACCTTTGTCTTGGATCGTTTCGTTTTCCACAATCCTAACCTTCCACCAAAAGCTTTTGAGAGTTGTAGTTTATTTGTGTGTGAGTTTCTTTGCGATTCACTTTGCAAGCTCTTAGCTCTCTTGTGTGGCAATTGGTTTGATACAATCTCCAAGGTGAGGTAAAAGTCGAACTCCCCACGTATTCTCCTCCATATACAATTCTTGTCGGATTTGCATCATGGACAGGCAAGTCGTCCCAACCAACGCCACCTCAAAAGGAATACACACAATACATGACAAGATGGGGTCACTGGAAGGTCCGAGGAGACTTCAACTACCATTTTGACTCCCTTGAGCGGCGCCAAGATGAACAATTTAGCGAAACCCAAGTTGAGTTCAAGAGGATAGACAACCACTTCGAAGAGGTCCGAGGACAAATGCATGCCATGCAACACAACCTCGGCCATCAAAATGAAGCTCTTGGTCATGCTCTTGCCGCAACAGATGAGAAGCTTCAACGCCTCATTGATGGGCTAGCAAGGCCGCGATCTCGCGAATCAAGCTCGTCACGGCACTCCTCAAGTGAATCAAGCTCTTCACGCCATCACGCTTCAAGGCACCAAGATGGACCCTTCCTTCACTCCATGAGCTCATCTCAAGCGATACCATCTCCGCGACACGCCGCAACGTCAAGCTATGATGGTGACCTCTCCGCAAGACCTCCAAGACATGAAGAGAACCGACCACAACCAAGGGCACTTGTGATTCAACAAAAACAACCTCAAGTGGACCCCCAATCCCATCGTCACCGACACATTCCTTCAACAACAAGTGAAGCCTCCGAATTGGACGAACAAGATCTCCATCGACGTGAAGCACTCAAAGACCCACCAAGGCATCATCATTGACATGAACGTCGACGTCGACAACATAATCACCATGACGAGCCTCCTCCGCATCATGAAGAAAGGGAGCACCCATGGCACAGGTGGCTCGCCGTCCTCCTCGCCACATGGCTCAAGACAATGCTCATCGTCATGATGACCGTAGACCAAACCAACCTCGTGAGGACCAAGAGCCTCCTCCTCGTCATCAACCACGCCAAGAACACGAGCAAGCTCCCCAAGCTCGTCCTCAAGACCAAGTTCCACCACCAAATGCGGCACCACAACAACCGCAAGGGCAACGCCACCATCACCAAGCAAGACGTGAGAGCTCGGATGATGAAGATGGCCACCAAAATCATGGCAACCACTGATATCGGAACCGCAATGAAGAAGAAACTTTCGGCAAGCTCAAATTCACCATGCCCAAGTTCACCGGTTCCAGTGAACCCAAAGAATATCTCTCGTGGGAACTCAATGTTGACAAGATCTTTCGCATGCACAACTATAGCAATGAGAAGATGATAGCCATGGCGTCCCTCGATTTTGATGATAGCCATGGAACTCAATGGTGGGAATAAGTCCAACTCGCTCGTGAAGCAAAAGAAGAGCCTCCAATCACCACTTGGCAAGATATGAAGGCTCATATGAGATCCCGCTTTGTTCCTTCGCACTACATGCGTGACCTATTCAACAAGCTTCAAACTATTACTCAAGGGACATAGATCGTGGAAGAGTACTTCAAGCAAATGGAGCTCAACATGATCCGTGCAAACATTGTAGAGCGTGATGAGCAAACAATGGCACGTTTACTCAATGGCTTGAACCACCAAATGAAGCGCATCACCGAGTTCCAAAATTACAACAACATGGTTGAGCTTGTGCACATAGCAACAAAAGTCGAACGTCAAGTGCAAGAGGACATCAAGTACAACAAGCCAAAAATGTACTTCACCTACAAGCAAGCGCCAACCACTACACCAACAACGCCAAATGGAAGCTCATCAAGTACCACCAAGCTTCCCTTCAAGCCAACACTTCCTCAAGGAAAACCACCCCAAGTGGCAAATACACAAAGGATGATCAACAATTCAATGGTGAATGGTACAAGTGTGGAGGCAAAGGACACAAGTCAGCCACATGTGGAAAGAAGAAAGTTTTGTTCATCCACGACAATGGCGATGAAGAATACTTGAGTGAAGATGAGTTTGATGCAAGGGTCAAGGAAGCTTTGGAAAGGCAACATTTGGAAGATGACCAAGATCTACTTGTGTGTGAGCATGACGCAAGTCCATCGCTTGTTGTCACAAGGGTCTTAACTACTCAAGTCAATGAGAATGAAGACCAAAGATCAAACATCTTTCAAACACGTTTCAGTATCAATGGGAAATACATCAAAGTTGTCATCGATGGAGGGAGTTTCCACAATCTTGCAAGCACGGAATTATGTGAGAAGCTCAACCTCACCCTCCATCCACACAAGCACCCCTACCATATACAATGGCTAAGTGACCAAGGGTCCGTCAAGATCAAGTACACTGTATCGGTAACTTTCTCAATTGGACCATACAAGGACACAGTGGAGTGTGATGTGGTTCCCATGACAGTTTGCCATATGTTGCTAGGTAGGCCATGGCAATATGACAAGCGTGCTTCGCATGATGGCCACACAAATGCTTACACCTACAAATGGATTGACAAGACTTGTGTTTTGCAACCAATGACTCCTAGCCAAATAATTGCGAACAATGCAAAGGCTTTAGCGAGGGCGCAAAGCACAACACCATCTTGTGAGAAGAGTGGTGAGCGAGAGAACCAAACTATAGTGAGTGAGAGCCACAAGCCAAACTTGAGTGGAAAGACTAAGAGTGTCCTTCTTGCCACCAACAGTGAGATGAGAGAAGTGCGGAACAACCCATCCATCTTGCACTATGTCCTTATATGCAAGGGACTAGTGCAAGGAACTAATGACTTGACAAATGTTCCTCCTTCTTTGATGACTATTTTGCAGGAATTCCAAGACGTGTTCCCCGAAGAGCTTCCTCATGGACTACCCCCTCTTCGTGGAATCGAGCACCGCATCGACCTCATACCCGGTGCACCTCTTCCAAACCGCGCCGCATATCGCATGAACCCAGAAGAGACGAAGGAGATAGAACGACAAATCAACCAACTCGTCTCCAAAGGTTTGATCCAAGTAAGCACTAGCCCAAGCGCGGTACCCGTGATTCTTGCCCCAAAGACGGATCATACGTTGCGGTTATGCATGGACTGCCGTCCAATCAATTCTATCACCGTGCGTTATCGACATCCTATACCGTGTCTTGATGAGTTGTGTGGGGCCACTATATTTTCAAAAATTGATCTTCATAGTGGTTACCATCAAATACGCATGGCCGAGGGTGATGAGTGGAAAAACGCCTTCAAGACCAAACTTGGTCTCTATGAATGGTTGGTTGTGCCTTTTGGCTTATCCAATGCCCCATCCAACTTCATGCGCCTTATGAACCATATTTTGAGATCTCTCATTGGAAAGAGTGTCGTTGTTTACTTTGATGATATTCTTGTCTATAGAAAGTCACTAGAGGAACATGTTACTCATGTTAAGGAGGTTCTTTTAATCCTTCGTCATGAAAAGCTATACGCTAATCTCCCAAAGTGCACTTTTGCGAAAGACAAACTGATTTTTCTTGGTTTTGTTGTTTCGTCTAATGGCATTGAAGTTGATGTCTCAAAAGTTAAGGGCATATGAGATTGGCCCGTCCCTACCAATGTTAGTGAACTTCGTAGTTTTCATGGGTTGGTTGGTTTCTACCGTCGCTTTGTGAAAGTCTTTTCTACCATTGCTTGCCATCTCAACGAGTTGACCAAGAAAAATGTCACATTCATTTGGGGCAAAGCACAACAAAAGGCATTTGATGAGCTCAAAAATAGGCTCACTGAAGCACCACTTCTTGCTTTACCGGATTTCAAAAAAACTTTTGAGATCGAGTGTGACTCTAGTGGTATTGGCATTGGAAGCATACTTATGCAAAATGGGCGTCCTATTGCATACCATAGCGAGAAACTTATTGGCGCACGCTTTAACTATCCAATTTATGACAAAGAGCTTTTTGCCTTAGTTCGTGTCCTTCAAGTGTGGCAACACTACCTTTGGCCCAAAGAATTTATCATACATTCTGACCATGAGTCATTGAAGTATCTTAAGGGTCAAGCCAATTTCAGCAAAAGGCACGCCAAGTGGGTTGAGTTCATGGAGTCTTTCCCGTACATTGTCAAGTACAAAAAGGGAAAAGAAAATCTAGTAGCGGACGCTTTGTCTCGCAAAAATACTAGCCTTCTTACGCGCCTCGAAGTCAATGTGTTGGGTCTTGATGACATCAAATCGTTGTACGCTTCCGAACCATTCTTTGGATCAATTTTCGCAAAGTGTTCAATAGACAAAGGGGTTGATGATTTCTATTTGCATACGGGTTTTCTATTCAAACAAAACAAACTTTGCATTCCGAAGTCGTCTCTGCAAATTTTCCTTCTTCAAGAGTCCCATGGTGGAGGCCTTATGGGTCACTTTGGCCGTGACAAGACATATGACATGCTCTCCACTCACTACTATTGGCCCAAGATGAAGCGCGACGTGAGCGCCACGTCCAACGTTGCACTACATGTGCCCAAGCTAAGTCTAAGTCTAACCCTTTTGGTATTTATATGCCATTGCCTATTCCTCATGCACCTTGGTCGGACATTAGCATGGACTTTGTGTTAGGTTTGCCTAGGTCTAGACATGGTCACGATTCTATATTTGTTGTAGTGGATCGTTTTTCAAAAATGGCACACTTTATTCCGTGCCATAAGACCGATGATGCTTCACATGTCGCAAATCTGTTTCTCAGGGAAATAATCTGCCTTCATGGAGTGCCACGAACAATCGTCTCCGACCACGACGTCAAATTCATGAGCTACTTTTGGAATACACTCATGGCCAAGCTCGGCATCAAGCTCATATTCTAGTCCGCCTCGCATCCTCGAACCGATGGCCAAACCGAGGTCATCAACCGAAGCCTTGGCACACTTCTCTGCGTGTTGATAAAGAAGAATCTTAAAGATTGGGAGGAATGTATCCCACACGCCGATTTCGCCTACAATCGCGCAAAGCACTCCACCACCATGATGAGCTCATTCATGATCGTCTATGGATTCGAGCCTCTCACCGTGCTTGACATACTAGCTCTTCGTCTCCACGACCGCACCAACATGGACGTCGACAAGCATACCCAAGCAATAAAAAAACTCCATGAAAACACAAGATCTACGATCGAGCAGCAAGTCCTTCGCCAAGCATCAAGGCTAAACAAGAACAAGAAAGAGATGATCTTCAAATAAGGCGACCTTGTGTGGATACACTTGAGTAAAGACCGCTTCCCCAAGGATCGTGACTCCAAGCTCAAGACAAGAGGTGATGGACCGTTCAAAGTAGTCAAGAGGATCAACAACAACGCCTACAGCTTCGACATCCCAACATCAAAGTACCTTGTGATCCCGACGTTCAATGTCAAGGACCTTTCACCATTCCATGGAGAAGATGAAGTTGAGAAGGTTGAAGAGTCAAGGACGACTCTTTCCCAAGGGGGAGCTGATGCAGCCCGTCCTACGGACACTTCTACATCTATGCCTACTAGTCCCCCAAGTGGACCAATGACCTGCGCTCGAGCCAAGCTCCTACAAGCTAAGGTTAACTCGCTCCTCTCCTGATTTCGATACACCCTTAGATGGCTTGCTACTTCATGCCCATACTTTGTGCATCCTCAGCTATGAACCCAATGAAGCATCGTCAAGGGAGGGACCAAAGGCAGCACGAGCAGACACTCCGGAGCAAACCGGCGCCAGGCTCGGCGAACCGGCTCCCTCGCCGGAACTTCCGGCGCCAGGCCCGGTCGACCGGCCCCCTCTCCGACAATCCCGGCAATGACCGAAATCCCCCGGCAGCGACCAATAACATGTTCTGTAAGGCTTTCCGATTTGGGACCGGAAACATCGGCGACCACCGAAATTTCCGGCACCAACTCCGGCGCCGCCGGACCCCTCCTCGGAAATCCCTAGATTCAAGTCAACTTGTTTATGTGGCTGGCTTATAAATAGCCCCCACCCTCTATTCTAAACCGTAGACTTGGATAATTGTAATTGAAGACTCCCCATGAGGATCTATCAATTGCTAGTCTCATGCTCCTTGACAAGGAGCACCAATTATCCCCCACCTCTTGGATTTTTCCTCGTGCGTTCAAGTTGTACAAGTCCTTGGATCTCGGTGTCCCATCTCCAAGTAGTCAAGATTTCATCAAGCCTCTCACCCCCGTTGTTGTCCGTGGGATAGTGTCTTGCCCAATGCCGATCCTAGGGATTGTGTTGGACCGGTTTCCACCGGCGTGAGCTATCGGCTTATATCGTGCTTTCATGTGTGTGTGTGTGTGTGTGTTCATCGAGTTATTCGCGTGTGAGTTCGTGGATTTCATCCCTCTCCTCATCCCCCTCACTTCCTCCTCAATTTCCACGGGATTCGTGAGATATCAGGCCTCCCCAAGGGGTCACCCCTAATAGAGTATATGCTTGACAAAGTATAAGTTGGAAATCTCATGTCCCTTGAGTACGAGGGACGCTCCTCATGCTACTCAACTTTACTTACCGGTAAGTTCTTGTCATAGTAAGTACATGTGTATCATAGAGAACCGGAAACGGGGTACTCCTTGTTCAATGATATAAGAGCTATCCCATATCAAAATGACAAGGCATGGAGAGAATGAGCATTTCAACAATCTTCTTATTTACCATGGGAAAATGGTGCTTTTTCTCTCTTTCCTCTTTTCTCATTTTTTTCTTTTTTTCAATCTCTTTTTTCTATCTCTCTGTTTTTACAAGAAGAATGCTTCATAGAATGCTCACTATGGTGATGTTGCAAGTTTCTACCATGATTAGACATTGCTTAGGCTAGCGGCCTAGGCGTTTCTCTAACACACATACATAACTCCATAGACTTACAAGATCCCCTTTCATTTCACACCGACGACATCCATAAACAAAAGAGCATGATATCAACTGTGTACAATGTACAAGTGCAATTTTGAAAGCGTTCCCCATGACACCATGGTTCTGCTAATTCGAACGTATAAGTGCAAGCATATACAACATAGATGACACAATGGTTCAAGTTTATTAGGGGCAATAAAAATAAAGTGTGCCATCAAGTTCGTGAGAGCTTTAATCACTAAGTTTTCACATAACAAAGAGACTTTTAAATTGGAAGATAGATTAAAACAAGAATATACTTGAAATGGTGTAACACACCATGCATAGGAATTTATAGTGGACACTTTCGAATAACTTGGTTTCTGGGGAGTTGGATGCATGAGTAGAGCTTACTCATACAAGTGGAGGCTAGCAAAAGACTGGGGCGACCAACTAAGAGAGCAATAATGGCCATAATCATGCAGAGCGACAAAACATTACTAATCAAAGCATAAAGTGGTACTACAAGTCAAGGACTAAATTATTATAGAGGCAATGGTGACTTGTTCATAGTCGTAACATGGTGTGAGCATGTGCCAAGTCAACCCAAACAAAGCATCAAAGGAGAATATCACAATACTATGCTTTTGTATGCTAAAAAACACATGATTCCTTCAAGGCACATTAAGCAATCCTATTTGTTTGGAACAAGTCATGCTACAGCAATAATCACTAAGCATTACATTATAAAGTCTAAGTCACAGTCAAAACAAGCTCCCTTTTGTGCCACTTAAGCATGAAACTTTCTACTTTTTTCCAACACCCATCAACTTATTTGAAATAAATCACAAGGATAATAATCAATAAAGATTAGTGAGCTTGTCTCATAAATCCAAAAAGAAGAACTAAAAAGTTCTAAGATAAAAGCATAAGAAAACTAAAGCTAAACGCAGTGCTAGCAAAAGTGAACACTCACAGAACAATAGGAATGAAAACTATAGTGTTCTAGGCAATGAAAACTGAGTGTGTCTCTCTCCAAAAGAAGAGTGCTGGGATACACCCAACTTATTGCAGCAAACCAAGCAAAATAAAACTAAAAACAAAAACGAAGACGCTCCAAGAACAACACAATATTGCATGAAACAATAAAAATGAAGTGTCTAGAAAGACCTGAGATTTTTATTGATGAAGAAAGGGGATGCCTTGGGCATCCCCAAGCTTTAACACTTGTACCTCTTGAATATTTATTGGGGTGACACGGGGTGGCATCCCCAAGCTTGAGCTTTTGTTCATTCTTCATCTCATTACATCATTCTTTCCTTACACCTGAAAATTTTCCTTCATACAAAACTTCACACAATCTTCATTAGCAACATTAGTGCATTCAAAAGATAATAAACCTTTGGGTTTTAGTTTCAAAACAGAAAAACTTTCATTAAAGACACAAGCTACTGTAGCAATTCCTTCAAAATGTTCATTTACCAAAGAGAACCCAAAAATAAATTGATAGGAGACAAATGAAAATAATGGCAGAAATCTATCAAAACAGACTAGTAGGTAAAAAACAATTTTTTGGAAGACCTTCTTTTGCTCAAATCAAAAAGTGTTGAACTAACGAACGGTAGCTAACAACCTGGGTGATTTAATCAGAAAATTACAGCTCAATCCGATAAACAGAGAGTTTTTACGTATTTATACAGTGAAGCATAAAAATCTGTTTTGGGACAGCAACTTCCCCAAATCTTACTTCCCTCTCATTAGAGGTTATTCTTGGCACAAAATTCAAACAAAAAGAATAAGGAGAGGTTATTACAAAAGTAATAACTTCCAAGACTCAATAAAACTATTGGGTTATCTCCCAAGAAGTCTTTAACGCCTTTAAGTTAGGCTTGATAGTTTGAAAAGATGCTCACATAAGAAATATGAATTGAAGTAAAAGAGAGCATCAAGAAGAAAATTCAAAACACATTTAAGTCTAACTCACTTCCTATGCATAGGAATCTTGTAAAGAAACAAGTCATGAAAGAACAAAGAAACAAGCATAGGAAAGCAAAACAAGTGCAACTTCAAGACTTTCAACATCAAGAGGGGAAACTTAATATTGTTGAGATGCATAAAACCATGTTTCCCTCTTTCATAATAAATTTCAGTAGCATCATGAATAAAATTAACAATATAACTATCACATAAAACATTCTTATCATGATCCACATGCATAAAATAATTATTACTCTCCACATAAGCATATTCATTCTTATTAATTGTAGTGGGAGCAAATTCAACAAAATAGCTATCATTATTATTCTCATCACCATAGTCATCAAATATAGGAGGCATATTGGAATCATAATTAATTTTCTCCTCAATAGTAGGTGGACTGAAAATATCATATTCATCATTGTAATCATCATATAAGAATGATGTGCAACTAAAAAGTAGGTTTTAGTCATCAAATATAGGAGGCATATTGTAATCATCATTGTAATCATTTTCTCCTCAACAGTAGGTTTGGTATCATCATAAGCAATATAATAGCTGTCTTCCAAAGCTGGGAAACTAAAAATATCATTTTCATAAAACTAGCTTCCCCAAGCTTAGACATTTCCATAGCATTAGCAATAATGGTGTCCAAAGAATTCACACTAATAACATATCTATTAGCATGCAAATAAAGTTCCATAGGTTTTTTAATTTTCTCTTCAAACACTTCATGTCCTAACTCAAGATAAACACTATAAAGCTCTCTAATTTTGTTGTGGTTTTCCATTAAGCCTAACTAGTGAAAACAAGAAACAAAAATACAAAATTGCAGAATCTAAAGGAAATAACTTCGAGCACTCACACCGGAGGATGTGAGTACCTTTTACCTTACCTCCCCAGTAACAGCGCCAGAAAAGACTTTCATGGCGCGTTGTTGACGTGGGAGTTTCTTCTTTATTCCCCGGCAATGGCGCTAGAAAAGAGCTTGATGTCTACACACTTCTATCCTTGTAGACAGTTGTTGGGCCTCCAAGTGCAGAGGTTTGTAGAACAGCAGCAAGTTTCCCTTAAGTGGATTATCCAAGGTTTATCGAACTCGGGGAGGAAGTGGTCAAAGGCATCTGATGCAGCCCGACCTACGGTCGTTACCACATCATGGTCTCCAACTTACGCCAAGTCGTCATGGACTCCAAAGGTGAATCCGTTCCTCTATGCGAGCCCACTTCCTACCCTATTGAATGGTATGCTACTTCATACTCCATCACATATGCATGATAGGTTCACACCGACAAGTATGGAGGCAAGGGAGGAAGCCCGAAACATGAAGCCCGACAAGATGGAGGCTTGGAAGAGGAGGCGAAAGAAGCCACGGCTAAACCACTGGAGTCTCCGTCCTACACTGGAGTCTCCGGTCCTGCGCACCGGAGTCTCCGGACCGACCTCCGGACCGACCCCAGCAACCGACCCGGGGACAGTCAGTACGCCACTCCGGAGACGACACCGGAGACTGACCGGAGCCTCCGTGTCACATCCCAAGATTTTCCAAATCTTGTAATGTGAAAAATAAATGAATAAAATAAAACTTTGTTGATTTTCAGGGTGAGAAGAAACTTTTTGAATCCATTTGGAAACTTTCAAAACCTATTTGGATCAAATAAAATCCCAAAGGGATTTGAAAAGTTAAATAAACAAGAAACTTCAAAATATTTAAAAAATTACTATTTTGGATCTATTAATAAAAGGATTTGGTTTCAAAAGAAAAGGTGGATTTATAAATAAGGATTATTTTATAAAGCCAAATTAAACCTGGGCCAAGCTTTTGAATTAAAACATTTTGTTTTGAATAAAATAGTAAAGAATTTAAAATCCAATTTTTATTTAAATAAAAGGTTTTAGCATTTTAATTAAAACATCAAAACTTATTTATTTATTTTAAATAAGTTTTCCAAGTATTTTATACTCTCAGATAAAACCTACCGAAATGTTTTGGTTTTATTTAGATTTCAAAATAAAGATTTTAATAAAACAAATCCTATTTGATTTAATAACTAAGGCCCATTTTATTTGATTATTAATGGACCCTAAAATAAAATGTTATTTTATTTTAAAACAAGTTTTCCAAATATCTTTTATTTTCAAATAAAACCTACTGATTTGGTTTTGAAAATATTTGGATTTCAATTGGAGTTTTTAAATAAATTAAAACCCATTTGATTTATTAACTAGTGTCCATTTTATTTAATTATAAATGGACTCTAAAATAAAAATTATTATTTTATTATTTGACTTTGGTTTTGTGTTGTTAAACAGAACCAAATTCAATTACAAGTGTGGTGATTGTTTGAATTGTTTGAATGTTTGAATGTTGTTTAGAATTTCAAATCAGTAAATAGAAATAGAAAAGGTTAAATCATTCAGACAGAAAAAAAATAGTGCAAAGGACCCAGCCCAACAAACCAGCCCAACAGCCCAGTCCAGCCCACCTGTTCCCTCGCCCCCGAACCGTTTTCTTCACCGCAGAAGGAACCGCGAGGACGCTGACTTGTGGACCCTCCCCCTCACTTCCTTTCACGCTGACAGGTATGCCCCACTCCTCCTGTTCATCGTTCTAACCCGCGCGACTTCTTCTCCCTCCCCCGTCGCCGTTTCCTGCAGAGATTCCGCGGCCTTAATTCGTCTTAACGCGGCCACCATTACACGCTTTGATCACGCAGGCTTAAACGCTCATGTCTCCTCTCCATTTCCCCTCTGTCGCCCATCTCAACGCGCTCCCAGACCACCCCAATTTCCTCCCCGAGCACCACTGCCACCGACGAACCTTTTCCTCGATTCCAGCCGTGACCTGCCACCCCGTGACTCCTCGGCCTAGCTCACACCTTCCCCACTTCCTGACGCATCTGTCCGTGCCCCTCATTTGACCGCGGGCGTCCCTGAGCGTCGACTCCGACAAAGCTCTGAGCGCCGCCGTCTGTCTTCAACTGCGACGACGACTCCCAGGTAAACCAGACCACCCCTCTCTTCCCCGTGGACACGATAATGACCACCATGCTCTCGTGGACCTAATGATGCTTTTTGTTTGTCCTAGGGTGCCCCTTATCATCACCCTCGACGACCTCCAGTACCGCCCGAGACCCAGCTCATCTCCGGCGAGCAATCGCAACTGTCCCCGAGCGCCTCTCGACGAACAAGCCACACATTGAGAATCAGCACGACGCCACGAACGCAGTGAGCTTACTCCCTCCCTTTTTTCGCTTCCTGCCTCGCCAGCGCCGCCGCCATCTGGCCGCTCCGCCGCTCGCCGTTGACCTTGCGCCGCCAGTTCCTGGATAATTGATAGGAACCGTTCGATTTAGATCGAAGAGACGAGATAGATTCACTTAACAGCGAAAGGGTACGCGCCCTGCGCCATGCGATCTACCTAGATCCTGCGGTCCACGTTGCCGATCCGGCCGAACCTGTACCATCCAACCAAGACACGCCACGTGGCCAGGTTTCGTTTTAAAAACAGATTTGAATCTGTTATAGATTCAATTTTCAAACCTTTGTAACTTTGGATCCACACGTCCAAAAATTACAAACTTTATATCGTTGGAATCAGTAGAACAAACCCTAGCTAACCATGCCCTTGGTTTAGCAAATAGTATCTGTTAGAGTGTTTGTTTTTGCAGAAACATTTGTATGCTTGTTAAGGATGTAAAAATTGTTCAAAAATGATTTTGGGGATAAAATCTTTGGCAAATGGTGTGATTTGAACCTACTAACATTAGGAAACACTTTGTGGATTTAAAAATGAATTTGGTGAAACAAAATAATCATTTTTGATTTAAAACCATTTCTAGTCAAATAGAAATGTGGTTTATTTATTAAAAATGGTTTTGGAAGAAAACCTTTGGAAAATGTTTTGTTTTAAACTCTCTGACCCTAAACACCAAGTTTTATGGTTTGAAAACATATTTGGTGAACCCTATGGGTTAATGCCTTAGTAAAAATATTTCTACACCACATAAAATGATACTTTGTTTGGAAAATGGTTTTTGAAGTGAAACCTTTTGCAAATGACTTTGCCACTCTACAAAATGACCATTAGGTGCTATCAAATGTTTGTGACCCATTAGGAACCACTTTTCCAAATAAAACAAAGTTTGGCATGCTTGCATGCATTATCTTAGTTCTATGATTTTATGTGTTGTTTTGCTTGATTGGTAGATTGAGTTTGTGCCTTGTTTGATTGGATTGTAGTGACTTGAAGAGTGTGATTGTTGCAAGGACAAGGAGTGAACCCATACTCTACCAAAAAGGCAAGTGATGCTTCATACCTTTTGTCCCATTACTTTCACTATGCATTAGTGATTTTCTCTAAGTAAAACTTGCATGGATTTTGCTAAGTATAAACCTTGCTATAGGAAAACCTAGTAGATGAATCCTTAGTAGGATTTTTCCTAAGTTAAGATTCCTATTACTATCAAGCTTAGCCTAGCTAATAGAAAACATGGATGGAATATATATTCACACTATGGAAAAATTTCTAAGTCTGAGGACTTATGTTTTTGTTTAATAAAACAACTAAGTTAATGAATCACCTAGGTGGAATGGTAATTTCTTGGTGGATTTTGGTTGAGTGGTTCACAAGGCCCATGTCTATGGTTTACCTTGTGTATCTCACTTGTGGATGGCCACCCAGGAACAAAGAGATTTGAGATGTCAAATGTTGAGAAGCTTCAAGTGCAACCACTTGGCAATATGGGATCTGCCATGATCATATAGGTTGCAAGAACTTAGCCATATGGACAGTTGGTGGTAGTTTTTGATAGGTTGGAACGCGTCCATTTTGGTCTAAGGGAAGGCTTCTGAAAGATCTTGTCTTGGGAAACCAAGTCTTGTGGGGAAAGTGCACCACCTCTGCAGAGTGTAAAATCTAAGTACTTAGCCATGTCCCTGGTAAAGGACAATTTGAGCATCAAGACATGGAAGCAATCAAGAATCTCATCATTCAAATTTCTAAGTTAAAAACTTGTGGTTTGAACAAGGGTTATTTGAAATCTTCAATCTTTGATTGAGAGATGCCTTGGAAAAGATTTTGTCAAAATAAAAACTTAGTATTTTCAAAATGATAAGGAAAATCTATTTTGAGCAATGCAAGCCTCAACTCCACTTAGCCAAATGCATATAGATGATAGACTCCACTATACTACCATAGTATCACTTGCCAATACAATTCAAATGTATTAACCCATGTGGCTGTAACTTGTTATGTTGCAGGTTTGATTGTTTTTAGTGAGGATTGATTGATTAGGATACAAAGTCTACAACCAACATGTCTGCCTGTGGCACTTTGAAGATGAAGGACCCATGACTATAGTTATTCCGCTGCAATGTAATGTAATAGCCAAATGAGCTATGTAAAGATGTAATAAAATTATGGTATTCCTGGTTATAAAGTTATAATATGACCTTTGTTTCTTGATATTACATCTAAACTGTGGATGCTAGCTATTGATCCAGGGACTAGCATTGTAAACACAGGGGACTCTACCTTATTAAAGGTTGGGACCTCTACAGATGGTATCAGAGCACTGTGTTGCCTGTAGGATTTGTAAACCTAGGATTGGACAAAAACCCTTAGAAAATAGGAGTTGTACTTGTTCCAAAAACTTATTTACAAAAACACTTGTAAACTCTTCCCTCAACCATTTTGGTTTCAACTCTACATCTCTTCTATTTCAACTTGATGGAAAAACCTACCCCATGACCAAAGACTTCACCATGTGCAAAGGACTCCATCAACTCTAATGACTTCAACTTCTTCAACTCTAATGACTTCAACATCTTCAGCATATTCACCTTGGATACCACTAAGGACTACAAGTGAGACAAGGAAATCTTGCTCAAGATTTAGAGACTGAGGGAATGCAAAAGTTAGAAGGAGCCTACATCATTGGAAGTATTGTAACCAAGAGTTTTCTCAAGGAAACCATGATCTCATACAAGAAGAATCATGAAGAATGGAAAGATCACAAGTGAACCATGTAGATGGACCACCATATTATAGTTAAGTCTAACACACCAACTTATGTGGTGTAACAAAAATATTTTGTTGCCTAAAAATATGATTGAAACTTGTTGTTTGAGTGGAATGTTTGTTTGTGATTGCTTGCACACTGCTTGAGTGAATTGTGATGTGTGTGACTAGAATTATTCCCTTAGCAATATTTTGCCTATTCTAATCCCAATCCAACCCAAGCAGATGACTTCCCCAAGAGACACCAACATCAAGGATGGTGACACCAACAACAACCAAGAGGACAATATGAGAGAACTCATAGCAACCCAAAACCAATTGAGCCAAGAGACAACTCAGCTTTTAGCCAACAACAATGGACTAGACCCAGCTATACAAAGGATTTTGAAACTTCAATCCCAATTGTTGCAAGGATTGGTTACTCAAATGATCAACATGAGAGAAAACTTTTCCCAAAGAGCTAATGACAACAAGGATGACAAAGATGTTAATCTAGAAGGAACCCAAGCTAGCAATATTTATGGAGACAAGGATCATGCATCCAAGGAACATGAAGATCAATGCCCCAAGAAGAGAGAAAGATCTCCCACCTATGAAGAACATGAACTAGAAGAACTCCTAGCTTTGGAGAGACCCAAAAAGAAGAATAAGAAGAAATGCCCCAACCCTAACAAGGAGGATATTACTCAAGTGCAATGTTACAATTGCAAAGAGATGGGACACTATGCCAATGAATGCCCAGAAAAGAAGAAGAACCAAAGAGACAAACAAGAGGCAATGATACCAAAGGAAAAGAAAGATATCAGCCATGTGATGTGTTTCAAATGCAAGGAACTAGGCCACTATGTAAACAATTGTCCAGGAAAGAGGAAGCACAAGATAAACCAACCTATAAAAGATCTCAGCCTTGTCACATGTTTCAAGTGTGAAAACAAAGGACACTATGCAGATGTTTGCCTAGAGAAGTTTCCCCAGGATCCCGAGCAAGCCAAGATGTAATTTAGTTTGAAAATTTTTAAGGGTGGTAGTACCCTAGTTGTTTCAGCCTACTTGTAACCCTAGCTTTCCCAAATCTCGGGACGAGATTTATTTTAAGGGTGGTAGCCTGTCACATCCCAAGATTTTCCAAATCTTGTAATGTGAAAAATAAATGAATAAAATAAAACTTTGTTGATTTTCAGGGTGAGAAGAAACTTTTTGAATCCATTTGGAAACTTTCAAAACCTATTTGGATCAAATAAAATCCCAAAGGGATTTGAAAAGTTAAATAAACAAGAAACTTCAAAATATTTAAAAATTACTATTTTGGATCTATTAATAAAAGGATTTGGTTTCAAAAGAAAAGGTGGATTTATAAATAAGGATTATTTTATAAAGCCAAATTAAACCTTGGCCAAGCTTTGTAATTAAAACATTTTGTTTTGAATAAAATAGTAAAGAATTTAAAATCCAATTTTTATTTAAATAAAAGGTTTTAGCATTTTAATTAAAACATCAAAACTTATTTATTTATTTTAAATAAGTTTTCCAAGTATTTTATACTCTCAGATAAAACCTACTGAAATGTTTTGGTTTTATTTAGATTTCAAAATAAAGATTTTAATAAAACAAATCCTATTTGATTTAATAACTAAGGCCCATTTTATTTGATTATTAATGGACCCTAAAATAAAATGTTATTTTATTTTAAAACAAGTTTTCCAAATATCTTTTATTTTCAAATAAAACCTACTGATTTGGTTTTGAAAATATTTGGATTTCAAATGGAGTTTTTAAATAAATTAAAAACCATTTGATTTATTAACTAGTGTCCATTTTATTTAATTATAAATGGACTCTAAAATAAAAATTATTTTTTTATTATTTGACTTTGGTTTTGTGTTGTTAAACAGAACCAAATTCAATTACAAGTGTGGTGATTGTTTGAAATGTTTGATTGTTTGAATGTTGTTTGGAATTTCAAATCAGTAAATAGAAATAGAAAAGGTTCAATCATTCAGACAGAAAAAAAAATAGTGCAAAGGACCCAACCCAACAAACCAGCCCAACATCCCAGTCCAGCCCACCTGTTCCCTCGCCCCCGAACCGTTTTCTTCACCGCAGAAGCAACCGCGAGGATGCTGACTTGTGGACCCTCCCCCTCACTTCCTTTCTCGCTGACAGGTATGCCCCACTCCTCCTGTTCATCGTTCTAACCGGCGCGACTTCTTCTCCCTCCCCCGTCGCCGTTTCCTACAGAGATTCCGCGGCCTTAATTCGTCTTAACGCGGCCACCATTACACGCTTTGATCACGCAGGCTTAAACGCTCATGTCTCCTCTCCATTTCCCCTCTGTCGCCCATCTCAACACGCTCCTAGACCACCCCAATTTCATCCCCGAGCACCACTGCCACCGACGAACCTTTTCCTCGATTCCGGCCGTGACCTGCCACCCCGTGCCTCCTCGGCCTAGCTCACACCTTCCCCACTTCCTGACGCATCTGTCCGTGCCCCTCATTTGACCGCGGGCGTCCCTGAGCGTCGACTCCGACAAAGCTCTGAGCGCCGCCGTCTGTCTTCAACTGCGACGACGACTCCTAGGTAAACCAGACCACCCCTCTCTTCCCCGTGGACACGATAATGACCACCATGCTCTCGTGGACCTAATGGTGCTTTTCGTTTGTCCTAGGGTGCCCCTTATCCTCACCCTCGATGACCTCCAGTACCGCCCGAGACCCAGCTCATCTCCGGCGAGAAATCGCAACTGTCCCCGAGCGCCTCTCGACGGACAAGCCACACATTGAGAATCAGCACGACGCCACGAACGCGGTGAGCTTACTCCCTCCCTTTTTTCGCTTCCTGCCTCGCCAGCGCCGCTTCCATCTGGCCGCTCCGCCGCTCGCCGTTGACCTTGCGCCGCCAGTTCCTGGCTAATTGATAGGAACCGTTCGATTTAGATCGAAGAGACGAGATAGATTCACTTAACAGCGAAAGGGTACGCGCCCTGCGCCGTGCGATCTACCTAGATCCTGCGGTCCACGTTGCCGATCCGGCTGAACCGGTACCATCCAACCAAGACACGCCACGTGGCCAGGTTTCGTTTTAAAAACAGATTTGAATCTGTTATAGATTCAATTTTCAAACCTTTGTAACTTTGGATCCACACGTCCAAAAATTACAAACTTTATATCGTTGGAATCAGTAGAACAAACCCTAGCTAACCATGCCCTTGGTTTAGCAAATAGTATCTGTTAGAGTGTTTGTTTTTGCAGAAACATTTGTATGCTTGTTAAGGATGTAAAAATTGTTCAAAAATGATTTTGGGGATAAAATCTTTGGCAAATGGTGTGATTTGAACCTACTAACATTAGGAAACACTTTGTGGATTTAAAAATGAATTTGGTGAAACAAAATAATCATTTTTGATTTAAAACCATTTCTAGTCAAATAGAAATGTGGTTTATTTATTAAAAATGGTTTTGGAAGAAAACCTTTGGAAAATGTTTTGCTTTAAACTCTCTGACCCTAAACACCAAGTTTTATGGTTTGAAAACATATTTGGTGAACCCTATGGGTTAATGCCTTAGTAAAAATATTTCTACACCACATAAAATGATACTTTGTTTGGAAAATGGTTTTTGAAGTGAAACCTTTTGCAAATGACTTTGCCACTCTACAAAATGACCATTAGGTGCTATCAAATGTTTGTGACCCATTAGGAACCACTTTTCCAAATAAAACAAAGTTTGGCATGCTTGCATGCATTATCTTAGTTCTATGATTTTATGTGTTGTTTTGCTTGATTGGTAGATTGAGTTTGTGCCTTGTTTGATTGGATTGTAGTGACTTGAAGAGTGTGATTGTTGCAAGGACAAGGAGTGAACCCATACTCTACCAAAAAGGCAAGTGATGCTTCATACCTTTTGTCCCATTACTTTCACTATGCATTAGTGATTTTCTCTAAGTAAAACTTGCATGGATTTTGCTAAGTATAAACCTTGCTATAGGAAAACCTAGTAGATGAATCCTTAGTAGGATTTTTCCTAAGTTAAGATTCCTATTACTATCAAGCTTAGCCTAGCTAATAGAAAACATGGATGGAATATATATTCACACTATGGAAAAATTTCTAAGTCTGAGGACTTATGTTTTTGTTTAATAAAACAACTAAGTTAATGAATCACCTGGGTGGAATGGTAATTTCTTGGTGGATTTTGGTTGAGTGGTTCACAAGGCCCATGTCTATGGTTTACCTTGTGTATCTCACTTGTGGATGGCCACCCAGGAACAAAGAGATTTGAGATGTCAAATGTTGAGAAGCTTCAAGTGCAACCACTTGGCAATATGGGATCTGCCATGATCATATAGGTTGCAAGAACTTAGCCATATGGACAGTTGGTGGTAGTTTTTGATAGGTTGGAACGCGTCCATTTTGGTCTAAGGGAAGGCTTCTGAAAGATCTTGTCTTGGGAAACCAAGTCTTGTGGGGAAAGTGCACCACCTCTGCAGAGTGTAAAATCTAAGTACTTAGCCATGTCCCTGGTAAAGGACAATTTGAGCATCAAGACATGGAAGCAATCAAGAATCTCATCATTCAAATTTCTAAGTTAAAAACTTGTGGTTTGAACAAGGGTTATTTGAAATCTTCAATCTTTGATTGAGAGATGCCTTGGAAAAGATTTTGTCAAAATAAAAACTTAGTATTTTCAAAATGATAAGGAAAATCTATTTTGAGCAATGCAAGCCTCAACTCCACTTAGCCAAATGCATATAGATGATAGACTCCACTATACTACCATAGTATCACTTGCCAATACAATTCAAATGTATTAACCCATGTGGCTGTAACTTGTTATGTTGCAGGTTTGATTGTTTTTAGTGAGGATTGATTGATTAGGATACAAAGTCTACAACCAACATGTCTGCCTGTGGCACTTTGAAGATGAAGGACCCATGACTATAGTTATTCCGCTGCAATGTAATGTAATAGCCAAATGAGCTATGTAAAGATGTAATAAAATTATGGTATTCCTGGTTATAAAGTTATAATATGACCTTTGTTTCTTGATATTACATCTAAACTGTGGATGCTAGCTATTGATCCAGGGACTAGCATTGTAAACACAGGGGACTCTACCTTATTAAAGGTTGGGACCTCTACACTCCGGCCTACACCGGAGTCTTCGGCCCCTACACCGGAGTCTCCGGCCTGCGTGATGGGCCTGCGCGCCGCCAGCTGGGCCTTCGGCTCATGTACCCCTCTAGCTTGTCCAAACACTAGTTTTATCGCTAAACTACCCCTGTTTATGTGGCTGGCCTATAAATAGAGCCCCCACCCCTTCATGTATCCCTTAGGCATAAATGATAGACTAAAGACAACCCCCTTGTGTGGAATCTCTAGTTTTGCCTGATCCCCTTATCCAAGGGGACCTACTATCGTCACCAACCTCGATTGGACTTTGCATCACGCATCCATCGTTGAACAAGGCCTTGGAGTTCATTGTCTCGTCTCCAAGTTGTCAAGACCCTCCTCAAGTTGTTCTTCCCTCTCCGATGTAGATTTGAGGGAGCACGTTGACCGATCTTTCCTTGCGAGGATTCTATCGGACCGGTGGCCGCCGTTTGGGAGCAATCGACCTTGTATCGTGTGAGTTTTGCGTGTGTTCATCGTGTTCTTCGCGAGGTGTGTGTTCGCTTCCGCTACCTTCTCCCTTTCCCCTCGCTTTCCCATCGATTTGACCACGAGATCCGTGAAGATCGTGCCACCCAAGAGGTTAAACCCTCCATCATCTGGTATCAGCAGCTATTGGTTGCCACGGATTTCTCATCAATTAGGTCTTTTCCCCATAAATTCGAAAATTCCACCAAAAACAGCCCCAATTCGTGTTTTGGATCGATCTGTGATTTGAGTGAGTTTTGGTAGGTTTTGATCCGTGGATTACTTGCTAAACTAGTTGATCTACCTTTCCCTGCGTTCCCATGGCCTAATTCCTTGATTTCCCCCATCAATCTGAGGTTTTGGTTCGAGTTTTTCTGCCCAAAACGCGTCCCGTTCGAGTTCTGGACGCTCTGGAATCTCCCGGACCGTTGTCTCCGGACTTTTTGAGCTCCAGACCAGAGTCTCCGGACCCCCAGACCGGAGTCTCCGCCCCTCCCTGCAGACAGAAAAAGTGCAGCACGGTTTTGAGCATAACTTTTGCATTTCAACTCGGATTTTGGTGTTCTTTAGCTCGTTTCGAAGAGGAGAAGGGGCTCTACATCATCATACGCTTTGTTCATGCTATCTACTCCATCCAAATTCCTTGAGCAAGGCGGAATCCAACAATAAAGGGTGAAGATCGTCGATGAAAGGTATAAACATTCCGCGACTTTTCCCCACTTGCATTCCTTTGTGAACCCCACTATCTTTGCGAGCAACAAACACCTATTGAGACTAGTTCCTCTTATGATTGCTTGGGCTATGCACATTGGATACCTTGTAGAATTCCGAGCAAACGTGTGAGCGCTATCTCATATAGTTATCTTGTATAGTTGTTGGCACAAGGAAGAGGCAAGTGAAAAAAGAAAAAGAGAAAAAAAAGAAATATACATGTGCCTTATAGAATAGGAAGCGCAAGCTCGATGAACATCATATAGGTGGTACTTATTGTGCATATCTTGTAGCCCACCAATTTTGTGCAATCGGACTAGCTTCTCTCCTTGTACTTGTGTGACACGAGCTTATAGTCTTCGCTAGGTAATCATTTGGTTCTTAGCTCACTTTCTCCGTCGCACAAGTCCCATTTATCCCACCGTGTGTGTTTCCTTGTACATATTTCCTATCTTGTGGATTGACTTGTTTTGCTTTGTGATCATTGTGGTTCTTTACTTGCCATTACAACATCTTGATTTCGGATTGGTTCTTGACATGCCACTTGCCATACCTATCCACCATAGGCCTTGTGTGTGTGTGTGTGTTTTTTGGTTAGTAGTTGGTTTTGGTGTTCCACGTGAACTTAACTTTGCTTGGTTTATTGATCTCAAGTGTGGCTACTTGCACGATACGATCTTGCAAGGTAAAGTAAGGTTCGACATTGTATCCCTAACACCCTCTACCACTTCCATATACAACACTTGGTCTTGTGAAGCATGTCTAGGGACTCAGGGACCGAGAATGATATCTATGAAGAATCCATGATGAGCCACCATGACTACGACTCCACATGTATAGAGGACATGACGGAGCACAACACCGACAATGGCTCTGCATGCTTTGAGGACCCGGAGCACTACACCTACGCCGACTCCACATGCATGGAAGACATGGAGCTCTACGTCGACAATGACTCCTCATGCATGGAGGATATGGAGAACTACACCGACAATGGCTCCACATGCTTGGGTAATATGGAGTACTACACCAACAATTACTCCCCAAGCATGGACGACTTCGAGTGCGACATCGACGACGCCTCGCCGAGCATGGAGGACACGGAGAACTTCATCGACTTTGATGGCTCCTCCATGAGCCATGAAGAATTCATCCACCGTGTGGAGATGGAAGCCTACTACGCCAAGCAAGCGGAGGCGCATCATCAATACACCCATGACCTTCAAGGCCAAGCGTGCCACACCAAAGGGCACCACCTACTTCAATGATCCACCTCCAAGGCGACAAGGGCCACCACCTCCAAGGCATCAAGCGCCACCATCGACAAGGCATCAAGTGCCACCACCTAGATGGCGTCAAGCTCCACCATCTCCAAGGCGCCAAGCTCCATCACCTCCAAGGCGCCAAGATCCACCTCCTATCCAAACAAGAGTGGCGTCCAAACATCATATACATGAAGAGGCGCCAAGAAACAAGACTCTTCATCGACAAACATCCTCTCATGAGCATCGCCACCATAAAGTAGATACAAGACATCGTCAAAGGCATCTTCGCCATAAAGACGAAGAATTCGTGATGAGCACCAACCATAATGCTCAAGCAAGCTCAAGAAGGCACCACAAGCACAAGAAGAGTGCCAAGGCAAATGATCACTGTCGTGAGCGTCATGTGGATGACCAAGTGCTTCACCAACATCAACCATCGACAAGGCACGTCAATGACCTCCGTCGACACCATCATAGGGCACCTTCAACTACTCGTGCCACCACCACAATGGCACCACGAGCAAGACTTCCACACCATCAAGCTTCAATGCCTACGCTTGACTTCCACGACCTCGCCAATGAGGAAAATGTAGACCTCTACTTCGCCAAGTTGGATAGCATGAGTCTACCTCCACCACGACTACGAGATGGCCACAAGACGTTCGAGCATGGGATTTTCCCTTCGACTAAGGAGGCGAGCGATGATGCCCATCTTATGACATCCAACTTTGGAGGCGACAAGGTCAAGAATGGTGAGCATGGGATTTTCCCTTCACCAAAGGAGGCGCATGGAGTTGAGGAATCCGAGCCTACCCCTATATCCTTGAGTGATGATGTAGTACCAATCCCATGTGAGTATGAGAGCCACTTAGCCCACTTGAGTGAGAACGAGAGTGCTATGAGTGCCTCCACCTTATGTGAGATTGAATGCTTCCACTTTGAGGGCATGAGGGATACACCAAGTGAGTTGAGAGTGGTAGTTGATAGGTCAAGTGAGACCATTTCTATTTCTAACAACTTACCCTCTACCTCTAGTGTGTTCTCTTATGTTGTGCTAGGTTCCATGGTTGAAGACGCGCCAAGCCATGAAGCAATGATGCCTCAATTAGAGAAGATGTACATGGTGCATATAGATGATGTTATGCCATGGATACATCAAGAAGACGAAGTCGTCCACAAGGAGGCCACTACTTCCACAACACCCACTTCATATGAGAGGTATGACCAAGGTAACAATAAGGGTGTTGATGATGCCATGATCCCACTAGTGGACATGATGAATTGTGAGGATATGCATGTTATGGATGATACTTGTGACATTACATATGCTTCACTCATATTCCCATGTGATGATTTGCCTTTGCATCATATTGATCATGTGGAATTGTTTGATTGCGATATCATTGCCATACACATGCCATGCTATGCATCTTGTGTGTATCCTCCAATTGCTTCGGACTTGCCTTATCATGCTAGTCATTCAATTTCTCTCGTTGCTTGCGATAATATGAATACTTGCTATTTCACTTGTTTCGCTTGCAACAATATCAATCATATGTGTTATAATGAGATGGCCCCTATAGATTTCTCATTTTTTGGAGATTTTGATGATTGCCATGATAAGCATGTTCCCCACTTGCATACTCACCATGCATCTATTTCATACTTGATTGACATTAATGGTGATGTGCACAAGAAGAGATATGTCATGATGGATGATGTGTATCTCTACCATGCACACACATTCTTCCTTTTATGTATGATGTGTGTAGGTACCCGCACTATCATGTCAACCTCAGTTGATCACGAGTTGACAAAAAGAGCTCTTGAGAGCATCCCACAAGTGAGTTCAAGATTGAACCCAGCTCTGATACCTTTTGCATGCTTTGCATCTTTCATGTTGGCAAATTGCTCTTTCCTATGGTTTGATTGCAAGCATCTTAATGGTATTATCTACCCTTATGACAATCATGTTTCTTTGCTTTTGGATAATGATGCTTTGTGTGTTGCAACAAAAATGTTGAACAATTTCCCTTTTCGATGTTTTGTGTGCAACCATAATGCCATTAAGAGCATGTATTGTCATGAGAGCTTCCAAGAATCTTGTCTTGTTGTTGCAACAAACATAAGGACCACTTGCTCTTTCATTTGGTGTGTTTGCAAGCATGTCGCTTTTGCTTCCACTTGGGATACTCATATTCCCATGATACTTGATGTTGATGATATGTGTATGGCATCTAACATATTGAACAATTTCTCTTTCCAATGGTTGGTTTGCACACATAATGATGTTGCTTTGGATATTTTTCCTCATGTGTTTTTGCCGAATTCTCCTATTCTTGCATCAAAGATGTTGATTGCAATTTTGATCCAATGCTTTGAGTGCCCCACTACTACGTTATATGGAGTTTTTGAGTTCCCACATTTGGAGGATGTTCGAACGATTTCCATGCACTTTGACCTTGCATATGCATTCCATTTGCTATCCTTGTATTGTGCTAATAGTGTTGTGAACAAGAATGGACATGCCACATTTGACATGCTCCTCTATCACGCACGAAAATATTTTGCTTGGTCTTTGTTGTGTGTAGGTACAAATGCATACATGTCAACCTCTATGGACTATATGTTGACAAGAAGAACCGAAGAGAGTTACCTATGTCTACCCTTCATCGAGCTATCTCTACAAGATAAGGTGACTTCCTTCTACTTGAGGACTCATGCAATAATCTTCATGAATTGGCTACGCTTTGAGTGTTGCTTCGCTTTTGTTGTGAGCTTTGTAGGCTTCAAGGAAGGTGAAGGAACATTGAAGTGATGTCAAGTCAATCTTCCCAAGGACGACTATATGGTGAACCCTAGGATCATGAAGGTCTCTCGACCTCTTCTACTTCGTGATGAACATGGAGAGTCGAGGAAGACTCTTTTTGAAGGGGGGGGGGAGATGATGCAGCCCGACTTCCTACCCTATTCAATGCTATGCGAGCCCACTTCCTACCCTATTCAATGCTATGCTACTTCATACTCCGTCACATATGCATGATAGGTTCACACCGACAAGTACGGAGGCAAGGGAGGAAGCCCGATACATCAAGCCCGACAAGACGGAGGCTTGGTAGAGGAGGCGAAAGAAGCCACGGCTGAACCACTGGAGTCTCCGGCCTACACCGGAGTCTCCGGTCCTGCTACACCGGAGTCTCCGATCCTACGCACCGGAGTCTACGGACCGACCTCCGGAACGACCCGGGGACAGTCAGTACGCCACTCCAGAGACGACACCGGAGACTGACCGGAGTCTCCGGCCTACACCGGAGTCTCCGGCCCCTACACCAGAGTCTACGGCCTGCGTGATGGGCCTACGCGTCGCCAGCTGGGCCTTCGGCCCATGTACCCCTCTAGCTCGTCCAAACCCTAGTTTTATCCCTAAACTACCCCTGTTTATGTGGCTGGCCTATAAATAGAGCCCCCACCCCTTCATGTATCCCTAAGGCATAGATGATAGACTAAAGACAACCCCCTTGTGTGGAATCTCTAGTTTTGCCTCATCCCCTTATCCAAGGGGACCGACTATCGTCACCAACCTCGATTGGACTTTGTGTCACGCATCCATCGTTGAACAAGGCCTTGGAGTTCATTGTCTCGTCTCCAAGTTGTCAAGACCCTCCCCAAGGTGTTCTTCCCTCTCCGATGTGGATTTGAGGGAGCACGTTGACCGATCTTTCCTTGTGAGGATTCTATCGGACCGGTGGCCGCCGTTCGGGAGCAATCGGCCTTGTATCGTGTGAGTTTTGCATGTGTTCATCGTGTTCTTCGCGAGGTGTGTGTTCGCTTCTGCTACCTTCTCCCTTTCCCCTCGCTTTCCCATTGATTTGACCACGAGATCCGTGAAGATCGGGCCACCCAAGAGGTTAACCCCTCCATCAGTATCCCTCTCAAGCAACCCTGCAATCAAGATACAAGAAGTCTCTTGTGTCCCCAACACACCCAATAAACTTGTCAGGTGTATAAGTGCACTAGTTCGGCGAAGAGATAGTGAAATACAAGTGGTATGGATTATTATAAGACAACGGTGCCAGAAAAGAGCTTGACAGGGTGGAAGAGACTGGAAGCAAGCAAACATGCAACAAATCTAGTTGTGAATGGTGTTTCAATGCTTAGAAACAAGGCCTAGCGATCATACTTTCATTAGTGAACACTCTCAATAAATATCTTCCCTTCATGATACTACCATGAACTACTCTCCGGTTGGAGACTCTAATCCATGGTAGGGCTACAAAAGCACACCTCAAAGTCTGCCTTCCCCATCTAGATAACCCTACACTGTCACCTTGAGCGCTGGATGGTTCCAACAAACACCACAATTTCATAGAGACAACCAACTGAAAATGTACTCATGATAAGTATTTATGAACTCTAGCCTAAGTGCCACCACGCCGTGCACGCTGTCACTTTCACACGCGTGGTGCGAGCAAAGATCTATTGAAGCACTTGAGTATTTATGTAGACTCTAGCCTAAATGCCACCACGGTGTGCACGATGTCCCTTTCACACACGTGGGGAGAGCGAAAGATCTATTAAAGCACTTGAGTACCAGAGTAGATCTACTTGATTACAAAGCTCATGACCACAACATGATCACGCATAGAGAGAGAGATGAACACATATCTACTGGTAGATCCCTTAGCCTCGAGGAAGAACTACTCCCTCCTCATCATGGGAATCAGCAACGGCGATGGAGATGGTGATGGATATCGATGGAGATGGCTTCGGGGGAACTTCCCCGTCCCGGCAGGGTGCCGGAACAGAGACTTCTGTCCCTCCGAATCACCCCTTCGGTGGTGGCGGCTCTACGGAGGTTTTCGTGGCTTTCTCCCAGATGATTTAGGGTTTCTGAGTCGGGAGCTTCTTATAGGAAAAGGAGGCAAGGTCGATGGAGTCCCAGGGGGCCCACACCCCCAGGTGGCGCTCCTAGGGTGGGCCCGCGCCACCCTAGGGTGTGGCCACCCTTGTGCCCTACTCCGTCTCTTCTTCGATTTTCCGCATCGTTCTAGGAAAAATATGAAGTTAGGCTTTTGTCCCGTCCAATTCCGAGAATATTCATTTTATAGCTTTTCTAAAACCAAAAACATTAGAAAACAGGCAACTGGCACAGTGGCATCTTGTCAATAGGTTAGTTCTATAAAGTGTATAAAAATACCTCAAAGTGTAGACAAAACATAACCAAGTTGATACAAAACAAGCATGGAGCATCAAAAATTATAGATACGTTTGAGACATATCACCACTGGAGGTATGTGGGTTGTTACTTGGACATCCATGGTAGTATGATCGTAATGCTTTACATGCTGGGAAAGCAAATACATATTCTTTTGTGTGTGATGGCAAACAGCGGATTTTGAAGCCTATGGGAGATGATCAAATCAAGTCCGATGTTGTGTTGGTGGTTCGCAAGGAGAAGTTGCATAAGGCTAAGCCACAACCAGGGCTAGCTAAGGTGCGGTATGAGGAGCATGATGCGAAGAGCGTCAGTGGTAATATTGTTTTAGACAAGCCTGTAGATGACAAGCCAGTTGTTCTTGCTAGTGACAAGCCGGTTGAAGTCAAGCCTCTGATTGATGAAGGGAAGGATATGTCATCATGTGTTCCACTTCCAGTTCGTGTTGACATGGGTGTTCAGACCGATGACGGTGGTGCTGATCACGTTCCGGTGCATATAGTGTCGCAAGTAGTCAGCCACAGTTCTGTTAGGACACCTCGGAGACGTTTTGTTGGAGTAGCAGTGTGTATGCATAGAGGCAAGGATGGACATGTTCGTCAGTTCTGTGGTCCAGGCATTACTCATCTTGTGCAGGTCCGTGCAACGAAGGTCCATGTTCAGCAACCACGAGTTTCAACAATGGTTGAGAAGAAGAAGAAGATGGTGGCGCCTAGGTCCAAGCTCATATGGATATGCAAGGAGGTGCAGGCGCCAAGGGTTGGTTCAAGTCAAGAAATCCAAGAGTGATAAAGGGGTTAACCTCTTGGGTGGTCCGATCTTCCTGGATCTCGTGGTCAAATCGATGGGAAAGCAAGGGGAAAGGAGGAAGGTGGCGGAAGCGAACACACACCTCGCAAAGAACACGATGAACACACGCAGAACTCAGATGATACAAGGCCGATTACTCCCGAACGGCGGCCATCGGTCTGATAGAATCCTCGCAATGAAAGATCGGTCAACATGCTCTTATGTGGACATCCCATCTATTGATACAACCGTTGTACCTACAGCTACACACATATAAGAACCTATCACACGATCTCGTGCTAAACAACTTAACTATCAGGTACTTTCGTTTCTTGGAACAATTCCTCACATACATGAGAATATGATGCTGCCTAAATCAGATGTATTTCTTACTCTTAGGAATGATGGACCAGGCATGGATGAGAGGGACAAGCATTGGAGCATGGTCATGCATGGAGATGGCACCAAGCATGTGATGATCCAAGAGAAGGCCACGGATGAAGATTTTAGAACTTTGAGGCCACCATAATGAAGAAAGAAGGCTTGGACGAAATATTCAAGATTAATACTTCACAAATTCTCTCCATAGCTTAATATGGTGTTGCGACACCTTTATTTTGGGCCAGGCCCATGTAATTTTTGCAGGATTTTAAATAGCCACCTTTTTAGAGTCCGTATTTGAGGAGAAAAGGACTTCTAGGGTTGGATTCGGCCACCACTTCTATGGCTGGCCGAAACCCTACCTTTTCCTCCTTAAATACTCGCCTTAGCCGTCACCATAGACTCGGATTTTGTTTAGACATTAAGTTAGCCATCATAGCAACTTCGCCAAGGCTCGAGCGTCGCAGAGGCCTCTTGTACTTTGCACCTATACAGGATCACACCTTTTCAATAAAGCTTTCATCTTAATCCGCAATATCTTGATTGCAATATTAGTTCTTACTTGTTCTCGATTTCAGGTAGGAATTAAGACCCTCGCTGGTCAGGCTGATCGTGTTCCCGCAGGATCGGTAACCACCAGGAGATTGGCCTAGCGATTGCATTGGCGCTCGTGCTTGCACGTGTAGTCGGATCGTCAAGCCCGAACTCCACCAAATCGATTATCACCATCTCATCGAAAGATCGGACACCTTTGCCCTATCATGCTCCCTCAAATCCACATCGGACAGGAAAGAACACCTTGGGGAGGGTCTTGACAACTTGTAGACGATACACCGAACTCCAAGGCCTTGTTCAACGATGGATGCGTGAGGCAAAGTCCAATCGAGGTTGGTGACAATAGTCGGTCCCCTTGTAAGGGGATGAGGCAAAACTAGAGATTCCACAATGGGGGTTGTCTTTAGTCTATCATCTATGCCTAAGGGATACATGAGGGGTGGGGGCTCTATTTATAGGCCAGCCACTAAACAAGGGGGTAGTTTGGGGATAAACTAGGCAAAAAGGTAAGTAAAGGGAATAAATGGGCTATGGCCCAATTGGTGCATGCAGACACAGTCATGACCGGTATTACCGCTCTCGGTATCTGGTAGTACTGCTTGCAGTCCTGGAGCTTCAGTGGGATCCTTCAGTAGTGCACAGTAGCAGAGGGCAGCAGTACCGCTGACCGGTAGTACTGCTCTTGGTACCCGGTAGTACCGCTTGCGGGTGGTAGAACCGCAAGGCGGTACCGGGGTATCCAGTAACGATGGCGCAGGCTTCTATATGGGCCGGTAGTACCGGTCATGTTGGGCAGTGATACGTTGGAAACATATCTATAATTTTTGATGCTCCATGCTTGTTTTGTATCTACTTTGCTTTACTTATACACATTTTGAGGTGCTTTTTACATGTTTTCTGGTACTAACCTATTAACAAGTTGCAACAGTGCCAGATGCCTGTTTTCTGCTGTTTTTGGTTTTAGAAAAGTTAGTAAAGAAATATTCTCGGAATTGGGCGGGACAAAGGTCAAAGTCAATTACTTTCCGTGGGGAACAAGAAGTCCAGAGGAGAGCGTGAGGGGCCGGCCAGAGGGGACATACCCACCCCAGGCGTGAGTGGGCCCCATCGTGCGCCTGGCTAGGGTTTGGTCGCCCTGGCGGCCGCCTCGGTCTCCTCCTTCGCCTATAAGAAGCCCCCGCTACAGAAACCCTGAGTACCCGGTTAGAAATCCACGAAACCGTATGTAGACGCCGCCACCATCGTCCCTATATCAGGGGTGATCTGAAGTTCTTCCCAGCACCCTGCTGGAGGGGAGATCATCCCGGAGGCCTTCTCTCCGGTATGATGCGTGAGTAGTTCCACCTTGGACTATGGGTCCATGTAGTAGCTAGATGGTTGTATCTCCTCCTTTGTGCTTTCATGTATATATCTTGTGAGCTCCATTCATGATCAAGATCTAATCTATTTGTAATCATGCATGCTGTGTTTGCGGGGATCCGATGGATATTGAGATTATTATGTTGGTTTGATTAATGGTTTTGTCTTTATGATTCTATCATGTCTGTGTTGTTTGTGATCTTGCATGCTCTCTGTTGTTAGTAGCTATCTTGGCCAAGTAGTTGCTAGTGACTCCAAGAGGAGGTATTTATGCTCGATAGTGGGTTCATGCCTCTAGTTTCCAAGGGAAGTGACAGAAATCTCAACGGTTGTATATGTGTTGTTTATATTAGGGAGAAAACAACGGTCTCTTGTTCATGGAACATGCGGACTGTTTACCTTACACACTTTTCTTAAAGGAGTTGTCTGATGCTTGCAACTTAATAGTGGAGGGGGTTCGGATGATAACCTGAAGGTGGACTTCTATTCATAGATGCAGTTGGATGGCGGTCTATGTATCTTGTTGTATTTCCCAATCAACCTCATAGGATCTTTCTGACTAGTAATTGTATTGTTATGCCTTGCTCAGTTCCTATCAACTGCCTTGTTGTAATTTGTTTACCCTTCATGCCATGTTGTTTATCTAAGGAGAGCACCTCTAGTGAACTATGGACCCCGGTCCAATCTTTACCATTGATACATCTTCCACTGTTACTTGTTTACTTACTGTAACCAGCATTACCTTCCACACCATACGTTTAATCCTTTATTACAGCAAACCGGTGAGCTTGACAACTTCACTGATTCATTGGGGCGAAGTCTTGAGTTTGTGTTGTGCAGGTCTCCGCGTTGCTTGCAACACCTGTGTGACGTTTCCTTCTTCCTACTGGTTCGATAATGATGGAGGGGTTAACCTCTTGGGTGGCCCGATCTTCACGGATCTCGTGGTCAAATCGATGGGAAAGCGAGGGGAAAGGGAGAAGGTAGCAGAAGAGGACACACGCGAAGAACACGATGAACACACGCAAAACTCACATGATACAAGGCCGATTGCTCCCGAACGGCGGCCACCGGTCCGATAGAATCCTCGCAAGGAAAGATCGGTCAACGTGCTCCCTCAAATGCACATCGGAGAGGGAAGAACACCTTGGGGAGGGTCTTGACAACTTAGAGACGAGACACCGAACTCCAAGGCTTTATTCAACGATGGATGCGTGATGCAAAGTCCAATCGAGGTTGGTGACGATAGTCGGTCCCCTTGGTAAAGGGGATGAGGCAAAACTAGAGATTCCACACAAGGGGGTTGTCTTTAGTCTATCATCTATGCCTAAGGGGTACATGAGGGGTGGGGGATCTATTTATAGGCCAGCCACTAAACAAGGGGGTAGTTTGGGAATAAACTAGGCAAAGGGGTAAGTAAAGGGAATATTCCAGGGCATCAAACCCAGATCCGCGCGCAGGCAAGGGATTCCGGTGGTGACTCCAGCGGCGCCGAATCTGGCGCCAGGATTTCCGGTCGTCGCCGGATATTCCGGTCGGGCGCCGGAAGTGCTCTCTGTAAGAATTTTCGGCGGTGGTGCCGCTCGACCGGTCCTGGCGCCAGGGATTCCGGCGGGGCACTCGGTTCGCCGGGGCTGTCCCCGGAGATTCCGGCGTTGGAACTGGTTCGCCGGTGCTAACGCCGATCCCAGCTGGAGCTTTCTTCCGTCTCCTCTTCCAAGCCAGCGTATTGTCTGGTGTGAGTCCTCGGGCTTCCTCCCTCGTCTCCGTACTCGTCGGTGTGAACCTATCATGGTCATAGGATGGAGAATGAAGTAGTATACCATTCAATAGGGTAGGAGGTGGGATCTCAAAGAGGATAGGATTCACCTTTGGAGTCCATGAAGACTTGGCATAAGTTGGAGACCTTGATGTGGCACCGACCGTAGGTTGGGCTGCATCAGATAACCTCGGTTTCTTACTGAGGTAAAACTTGCTGCTGTGCTACTTCACACCTTGCTCTTGGGGTTCCCAACGAAGCGCTCCTACATCAACTCAGCGCAGCCAACAAGCTTTACTGGCGCCGTTGCCGGGGAGGCTAAGGACGTCTTCATAAGGAGAGTCTCACTTCTTTTCTCTTTACTTTGTTTTTAGTTTGCTTTGTTTCTTTTTTTTTGGTTTTTTGCCTCTTTTCAAAAAAAAAACCCAGAAAATTAGTTCCTGCTCTAGTTGCCACCTTGCCCTAGCTCACCATGTTGCTCCCAAAGTTCGCCCTGAAAGATCTTGCAATAGGTAGTGGCTCCATAATTGGGAAATATAATATTGAAGAATTCTTTAATTATGTTAGCAAGCATGAGGATATTGAGGATAAATCTATAGCAGAGCTTGCTCCTAATTATGAAATTGCTGCAGCTTCTTTAGTTCATATGTTGGAGGCTAGGTTTGTTAGCCTTAATCCCTTCATACAATTTTTATTCCTAAAACTAAAAGAAGAGAAGAATGTTCAAAAAAGGGAATTCATCATTGAAACTTTATCAAATGAATTCCATGATGTTTCTAGGGAAGCCAAAAAGGTTTTTGAACGTTTCAATATGCTAGGTTCAAGTGTAGATGTTGTGGGTATTTCTGATAAAACTAAGCCTAGAGAGGAATTCAATATACCCATACCCTTTAAGCTTGTTGGAATGCATGAAGCCTTTGAAAAGAACTTTGATTGGATTGCCTCTAAAAATATTTTTGATAAAGGTAGTAGACCAAAGAGAGATGATAAAGGATCCTCCAAAACCCATTGGGATGATGATAGGGCAAAGGTGTCCGATCTTTCGATGAGATGATGATAGTCGATTTGGTGGAGTTCGGGCTTGACGATCCGACTACACGTGCGAGCACGAGCGCCAATGCAATCGCTAGGCCAATCTCCTGGAGGTTACCGATCCTGCGGGAACACGATCAGCCTGACCAGCGAGGGTCTTAATTCCTACCTGAAATCGAGAACAAGTAAGAACTAATATTGCAATCAAGATATTGCGGATTAAGAGGAAAGCTTTATTGATAAGGTGGGATCCTGAATAGGTGCGAAGTACAAGAGGCCTCTGCGATGCTCGAGCCTTGGCGAAGTTGCTACGATGGTTAACTTAATGTCTAAACAAAATCCGAGTCTAGGGTGATGGCTATGGGAAGTATTTAAGGAGGAAAAGGTGGGGTTTCGGCTAGCCATGGAAGTGGTGGCCGAATCCAACCCTAGAAGTCCTTTTCCCCTCAAATACGGACTCTAAAAAGTGGCTATTTAAAATCCTGCGAAAATTACATGGGCCTGGCCCAAAATAAAGGTGTCACAGCACCATATTAAGCTATGGACGAATTCGTGAAGTATTAATCTTGAATATTTCGTCCAAGCCTTCTTTCTTCATTATGGTGGCATCAAAGTTCTGAAATCTCCATCTGTGGCCTTCTCTTGGATCATCACATGCTTGCTTCCATCTCCATGCATGGCCATGCTCCAATGTTTGTCCCTCTCATCCATGCTTGGTCCATCATTCCTAAGAGTAAGAAATACATCTGATTTAGGCAACATCATATTCTCATGTATGTGAGGAATAGTTCCAAGAAACGAAAGTACCTGATAGTTAAGTTGTTTGGCACGAGATCTTGTGATGGGTCCTTGTATGTGTGCAGCTGTAGGTACAACGGTTGTATCAATATAAGGGATGTCCACATCATGCTCCCCTTCTTGAATTGAAGTCGTCCTCGACGCAATCTCATCTTCCTCACCAAAGTAAGGCTTCAAATCTGCAATGTTAAACGTAGGACTAACCGTACCAAAGTCTACAGGCAACTCAAGTTTATATGCATTATCGTTTATTTTCCCTAACACCTTAAAAGGACTAGCAGCACGTGGCATTAACTTAGACTTGCGTAAATCACGAAAACGATCTTTACGCAAATGTAACCAAATAAGATCTCCAACATCAAACACAACATGCTTTCTCCCTTTATCCCCAGCAAGTTTATACTTAGCATTCATGTGTTCTATGTTATCTTTAGTAGTCTTATGCAAGTTTAATATCATTTCAGCGCGTTGTGTAGCATCCAAATTATTTTGCACCGAAGAAGGTAAAGGCAATAAATCAATAGGTGCACGAGGAACAAAACCATACACAATCTCAAATGGGCACATCTTTGTGGTAGAATGCAGTGAATGATTATAAGCAAATTCTATATGAGGTAAACACTCTTCCCACAATTTTAAGTTCTTCTTTAAAACAGCCCGCAACATAGTATACAAAGTTCTATTTATTACTTCAGTTTGTCCATCAGTCTGGGGATGACATGTAGTACTAAACAACAATTTAGTCCCCAACTTATCCCATAAACATCTCCAAAAGTGGCTAAGAAATTTAGTATCACGATCAGAGACAATAGTATTTGGCACATCATGCAAACGAACAATTTCACGAAAGAATAAATCAGCAATATGCAAAGCATCATCCGTTTTATGACAAGGAATAAAGTGTGCCATCTTAGAAAACCGATCCACAACAACAAAAATACTATCCCTCCCCTTTTGTGTTCGTGGCAATCCCAAAAGAAAGTCCATAGAAATATCCTCCCAAGGAACACTAGGAACAGGAAGAGGCATATATAAACCATGTGGATTAAGGCGAGACTTAGATTTTTGACAAGTAGTGCAGCGTGCCACAAATCTCTCAACATCTCGACGCATACGTGGCCAAAAGAAGTGTGCAGCAAGAACATCCTCCGTTTTCTTGACACCAAAGTGTCCCATCAATCCTCCTCCATGCGCCTCCTATAACAACAAAAGACGAACAGAACTATCCGGAATGCATAGTTTGTTAGCATGGAACACAAATCCATCATTGAAGACGAACTTGTTCCATGTTCTACCATCTCTACAATTCTGCAACACATCTTTAAATTCAGCATCATGCACATATTGTTCCTTAATAGTTTCTAATCCAAATATTTTGAAGTCAAGTTGAGATAACAAAGTATAACGGCGCGACAAAGCATCAGCAATAATATTATATTTACCCTTTTTGTGTTTGATAACATAAGGAAAAGACTCAATAAATTCAACCCACTTTGCATGACGATGATTCAACTTAGCTTGACTACGAATATGCTTCAAAGATTCATGATCAGAATGAATAACAAATTCTTTAGGCCATAGATAATGTTGCCAAGTTTCTAATGTCCGAACCAACGCATATAATTCTTTATCATAAGTAGAATAGTTCAGACTAGCCCCACTCAATTTCTCACTAAAATATGCAACAGGTTTTCCCTCTTGTAATAACACCCCTCCCAAACCAATTCCAATAGCATCACATTAAAGCTCAAAAGTCTTAGTAAAATCAGGAAGTTGGAGTAAGGGAGCATGTGTTAGATTATCTTTCAATATGACGAAGGCCTGTTGTTGTGCATCGCCCCAAACAAAGGGCACATCCTTCTTGGTAAGCTCATTCAGCGGTGCGGCAATTGATCCAAAATCTTTGACAAAACGCCTATAAAAACCAGCGAGGCCAAGAAAACTCCTCACTTGTGTGACCGTCTTGGGCTGCGGCCAATTCTCAATAGCTTCAATCTTGGCTGGATCCACTTCAATACCCTGTGATGTAACAACATAGCCAAGAAACGCAACTCGATTGGTGCAAAAGGTGCACTTCTCAAGGTTACCAAACAAACGTGCATCATGTAAAGCATTGAAAACAGCACGTAAATGGTCCAAATGATCCTCTAAAGATTTGCTATAAATTAGAATGTCATCAAAGTAGACTACCAAAAAACGTCCAATGAAAGTGTAGGGGTTCCCAATCTTAGATAAGTTAGGTTCCTCCTGTGTTTACAATGCTAGTCCCTGGATCAATAGCTAGCATCCACAGTTAAGATGTAATATCAAGATACAAAGGTCATAATATAATTTATAACCAGGAATAATATAAGTTTATTACATCAAACATAGCTCATTTGGCTATTACAATACATTGCAGCGGAATAATTATAGTCATGGGTCCTTCATCTTCAAAGTGCCACAGGCAGATGTTGGTTGTAGACTTTGTAGTCCTAGTCAAACAAACAATCTTCATTTAAAATCAATCAACCTGCAACATTTCAAGTTACAGCCACAAGGGTCAATACATTTTGAATTGTATTGGCAAGTTTCACTTTTATGTATAATAAGAGTGGATCCTATCATTATATGCATATTTGGCTAAGTAGAGTTTAGGGCTTATTTGCATAAAGCAATATTTTATCCTATCTTATCAAAAAGGGTTTTAAAGTCTTTTGTCAAATTTCTTTTCCAAGTTCCTTGATCTCCTTGGTAGAAACTCAAGTGTTCAAATCCTTGTCAAAATCCCTTGAGCACCTTGGTAACACCAAGTGCAACAAGTTTTATCAAAATCCATGAGTTCCTTGGTAACCCCAAGTACATCATGCTCTTGAGCACCTTGGTAACCCCAAGTGCAACAAGTTTTACAAAATCTCTTTGATTTCCTTGGTAGACACACAAGGGCATCAAGTTTTTATATTAGAAGTTGGAATGTCGAGATCTCCCATAGTTCAAACTTTAGTTGCTCAGTATTTTCCATAACCGGGGACACGGCTAAGTACTTAGATTTTATTAACTTCTGCAGAAGGAGTACGCTTTACCCACATGTCACAGTCCCATCCTTTTGCCACCAGTGGCCTACTGGATTAGTGCTCACCAAGATGGAGTACTGGCAGATTGAGAATGTGACTAAGTCTTTCCAAAAGGTCCTCCCATACATCATTGCTAGCTTTGTCTTCAGCTCCCATGAAGCATTCCAGATCCCCATGTCCAGTAACTAAAGACAATGTATGGGTCTTCCTAATGTAATTGACTAAGCCAGAGCCATAATAGCATGTGGTTGCACACGAAAGCCACAATTGGAGAAGCATGTTTGATCTCTAAGTTTCCTAGGTGGTTTTCTTTTGGAGCACAACACAAAGTGATTGCCATAGACATGGTTCCTTTTGTTGCCACCTTCTCCAAATCTTCAAGTATCCTCCACCTAGGTGGTTCATTGAGTCCTTGTTTTATTATGTAAAACACAAGTCCTTTTCTCAACCTTTGTAAAATCTCAACATGTATCTCTTTTCAAAACATAGCATGGCTAAGCATGTACAACTTCAATATTTTCACTAAGGAATGTGTAGGGAATCCTATTAGGATTTAGCATAGCATAAGTATAAAATATCTCTTCATGCATGTTTTCAAAATCCACTAAGTATATAATGAAAATAGTAGGACTTTAGATGATAGTGTAACTTGCCTTTTTGGTAGGGAATGGGGGTTCACTCCTTGATCTTGCTAGTTTCACACTTTGCTAGTTTCACTACAAGTCAATCAAGCAAATCACCAAATCAACTAACATTCCAAACCAAGGTTAAACAAACAATTCACACACATAGCAATGGAGTCTAAGTCATGCAAAGGTGGGTTCTTTTTGCAAGGTTGGTCTCTACTAGGTTTATAAACTTTGTATGGTCCAAATTGGTCAATTACCAAAATGGCAAAGTCATTAGTTAGAGGGTTTTGCTCAAAGTATATTTTAAAGTCCATTCAACATTTTATGTGGTGAAAATTATTATTTTCAAAGCAAAACTTTATGTTTTTCACCAAGTAAGTTGCCTTTGGCAAGGCTTGGTGTTTTGGATCAGTAAGTTTGGTCCATAACATTTTCCCAAAGTTTTCTTTGCAAAAACATTTCCATAATAAAATCAATGAGTTTATTTGGCTAGAAAATGGCTAGGTTAAATAATTCAACTTAAATTTCACAAAAATCATTTTTAACACTATGGGTTGGTTCCTAGGGTCAGTATGGTCACATAATTCCATTTTGCAAAGGTTTTAATCTTAAAATCAATTTTAAACAATTTTTATACTCTAAACAAGTACACAAATGTTTCTGCAAATTCAATCAAGCTAACAGATACTATTTTCAAAACTAAGGCCATGGTTAGCTAGGGCTTGTTCTCCTGAATCCAACGACATAAAATTTGCAATTTTTGGACGTGTGGTTTGAAAGTTACAAGAGTTTGAAGTTTGCAAATAAATCTGTTTTCAAATTTCTTTTAAAACGAATTAGGTGACACGCGGCGTGTTTTAACTGGACGATACCGGTTCGGGTGGATCGTGTGCTGCGGAGCGTTGGATTTAAGTTGGATCGTGCGGCACAGAACGCGTACCTCTTCGCGGTAAGTGATCTAATCGCACTCGTTCAAACTAGATCCTAAGGTACTGGCTCGTTGGACAAAAAGTGAGCGGCGCCGACGGCGGCTAGCGGCGGCGCACGGCCAGGCGAGGGTTCGCGGTGGTTCTAGGAAGCGAGACAGGAGGAGAAGAAGCTCACCGGGTTCAGGAGGTCACGGTGGTGCTCGAGGAGGTGTTGGTCTGGCGAGGGGCGCTCTGGTCTTGGCAGGATTTCTCGCCGGAGTTGCTGCGGGTGGCGGTGCTCTCGGGTTGCTGTCGAGAACGATGCTGCAGATCACCAGGAGGTAAACAAAACACATAGTCAGGAGCGCAAGGACACGGCGAAGGTGTGTGCGTGAACGAGAAGGCGCGGGGCGGTCTGGTTCACCTGGGAGACGTCGCCGGAGAAGAAACAGACACGGCGGCGCTCTGTGCTTGACGATGGCGAGGATTGGGGGCGCCCTAAGACAAACGGGAAGTGCTGTTAGGTTCGTATGAGCTTGGAGATCATCATCGTGTTCTCGGGGAGGAGAGGGGCGACCAGAATCTACCTGTGGGGCTCGTCGGAGAAAGAGGCAGACGGTGGCGACGGTGGTCGTCGTGGTTGTCGACGCTCTGGATCGCTCAGGGGCAAGCTGGTGCTACGGGGATGATCGTCAGGAGGTGGGGATCACGAGAGGATGGTCGAGGAGGCAAGGGGCGGCGAGGCTTCGTCTGAATTGCTCGGGGACGATGGTCGGAACAGAGGAGCTCGAGGAGAAATTGGGGGCGGTCTGGGGCGTGCGAGCGCGAGGTGTCAGAGGGGAAATATAGAGGAGACACGGGCGTTTACGTCTGCGTGATCAACTCGAGTAACGGCGGTCGCGTTAAGGCGAATTGAATCCGCGGTTTGAAGGCAGCAACGGCAGCGAGGGGGAAGGCTCGGTCAGCGGCGGGTGAGAGAGAAGAACAGTGGTGTGGGGTCGTCTTGTCAGCGAGTGAGAGAGAGGGAGAAGAGGGGGCCACCGGTCAGTCTCTGTCTGAGTAGGTTTCTGAGTAAGAAAAGAAACGCTTCGGGGAAGGGAAGAGGGGAGCTGGGCTGTTTGAGCTGTTGGGCTGGGCCTTGTTGGGCTGCTGTTGTTTCTCTTTTTTTTTCTGTCTGATTCTTTTTCTTTTTCTAATTCTATTTTTCTGTTTTGAATTTCAAACAAACAAACAATGTTCACATCAATTCAAACAACACCCAAACTTTGTAAACTTGACTTAGTTCTGTTCAGTAGCCTGAACCTAAATCTAAAATCCATAATTTTTAAATAATAAAGTCCATTATTAATTAAATAAATGCCCATTGCTAATTAATCAAATTAGATTTTGATTTATTTCAAACTCAATTTAAATCCATATATTTTCCAAAACCAAAATAGTGGGTTGTATTTGAAATAAGGTATATCTAAAAAGCTTGTTTAAAATAAATAACAATTTTGTTAAAGGTTCCATTTATAATTAAATAAAATGGATCATGGTTTATTAATAAAATAAGGTTCGGTTTAATTAATAAAATATCTATTTGAATTCCAAATGCTTTCAAATCCAAATCAGTAGGTTTTATTTGATAATAAAGAATATTTGGAAAACTTGTTTAAAATAATATAATCCTTTTATTTTAATGTCCATTATTTAATTAATATAATAGACTTTCATTATTAAATCAACTAAGGTTTGTTTTATTGAGAATATTTATTTTAAAATCTAAAATAAAGACAAAGCACTTTATTAGGTTTTATTAGAGATTATAAAATATTTGGAAAACCTATTTAAAACAAAATAATAAGTTTTGGTGTTTATTTAAAATGGGAAATGCCTTTACTTAAATAAAAATTGGATACTAAATCCTCATTATCTTATTTAAATAAACCTTTACTATTTTTATCAAAACAAATTGTTTTAATCAAAGACTTGGCCAAGGTTTTAATTTGGCTCTACAAAATAATCTTTATTTATAAATCCATCTTTTCTTTTGAATACCAATCCCTTTATTAAAAAGATCTAAAATATCATTTCCCAAATATTTTGTTTTCCTTTATTTAAAATGTTTATCTTTTTAAATCCCTTTAGGATTTATTTGATTCAAATTGGTTTGAGGTTCCATTTGAATTCAAAAAGTTTCTTCTGGCTATGAAAATCAAACAAAGTTTTATTTTGTTAATTTATTTTCACATTACAAGATTTGGAAAATCTTGGGATGTGACAGAAAGCACGTAAAACTTTGTTCATTAAGATCATGAAAGTGCTAGGTGCATTAGTTAAACCAAACGGCATTACTAACCACTCATATAAACCGAACTTAGTTTTAAATGTTGTTTTCCATTCATCTCCTAATTTCATACGAATCTGGTGGTAACCACTACGCAAATCTACTTTAGAAAATATGGTAGAGCCACTCAATTCATCAAGCATGTCATCTAAACGTGGAATAGGGTGACGATATCGAATAGTAATATTATTGATAGCTCTACAATCAGTACACATGCGCGAAGAACCATCTTTCTTAGGTACCAAAATAATAGGAACAGCACAGGGGCTAAGGGACTCACGAATATGATCTCTGTCGAGTAGTTCCTGAATTTGGCGTTGTATCTCTTTTGTCTCCTCTGGATTGGTTCTATATGGGGCGCAGTTGGGCAACGTAGCACCAGGAATTAGATCAATTTGGTGCTAAATTCCTCTAATAGGAGGTAGTACTGGTGGCAGCTCAGCGGGAAAGACGTCCTCATATTCCTGCAAAAGGTTAGCAATAGCGGGTGGCAAAGAAGGAGGCATATCCTCAAATGAAAACAAAACCTCTTTGAAGACAATTGCATAACATTGAGTATTGTTTACATCTAGTTCAGCAATATCAATTTTATTTGCAAGCATACATGGACTCTTCAAACGAATTTCAGTAGCATGTGTAGAATCAGATTTAGTGTTCTTTGGTGGTACAAAATCTGCAGCAACAATCTGATTCTCACTTTTATTTTTCTCCTCAGTTTTAGCTCTACTAGCTCTAGCAAGATCATCTTTTAAAATCTATTCGGGAGTCATAGGTTTTAGACCAATTTTATTTCCATCATGCATAAGAGAATAGTGATTAGTTTTGCCATTATGAACAGGTTCTCTATCAAATTTCCATGGTCTACCAAATAACAAAGAACAAGCTTGCATAGGTACAACATCACAATCAACAAAATCAGAATATGTACTAATAGTAAAATGCACGCGTACCATTCTTGTTACCTTGATCTTGCGAGAACTCTCAAACCATTGGATGTAATATGAATGTGTACGTTGTCTTGTTGGAAGCGCAAGCTTCTCTACCATGTCAACACTAGCCAGATTATTACAACTCCCTCCATCAATGATGATCCATATAGCTCTTTCCTTGACAACACCACGTGTTTGGAACAGATTGTGGCGTTGATCTTGCTTAGATTTGCTCAATTGCACACTCAACACACGTTGTGTAATTAAGCTCTTGTATTGATCAGCAGCTTCAGCTCCCATTACCTCTGTCTCTTCATCAGCATCAGAATTGTCTCCATCTCGAGCAGAAATAAGGGCTTAAATATCTTCATCAAAGTCACTCGCTGAATCGTATTGACCATCATCCCGCACCATCATCACACGTTGTGTTGTGCACTGTCTCTCAATATGACCAAAACCCCAGCACTTGCGGCATTGTATATCCTTTGTCTTACCCATGGAAGCCATAGAAGATGCACTACGAGCAGGAGCATTGGATGATGGTGGAGGAGCAGCTGGAAATCTGGTGGTGGCCTTGGATGTGGTAGTAGCTGGTGGCGAATCACGCGAAGGAGGTTTTGATTGTCGGGATGTCCAAGTGGATGTGCGACCTGCAGAATTATTAGTCCTCCTCCATGGTGTTTGGCAATCCTGCACTTCACGTTCAGCTTTGCAAGCAAGATGAAACAAACGAGTGATAGAATTATATTCCTTATAATCTAATATGTGCTGAATGTCCTTGTTTAATCCACCAAATAAACGTGCAAGCATTTGTTCAGTAGATTCAACAAGACCACACCGAACCATCCCCGTTTGTAATTCCTGATAATACTCTTATACGGAATTTTTCCCTTGCTCTAAACGTGTTAGGTTCTTTAGTAAATCACGTTGATAAGTGGCAGGTACAAAACGAACACGCATAGCAGTTTTTAAAGCAGTCCAAGTACTAGGAATAGTAGTAGGATTTAAACGACAATACTCAGACCACCAAAGGGAAGCAAATTTAGTAAATTCACATGTAGCAGCACTAACACGCATATTCTCAGGATATTTTAAACATGGAAAACGTTGTTCTACTTCCATCTCCCATGTAAGATATGCATCAGGATTATATTTACCCTCAAAAGATGGAATATTTAATTTAAGCTTTGCAACATGATCATCATCACGTACCGGTGGTCGAGCGTTGCGGTGGTAATGTCGGGGTCGGCCAGCAGGGTGTGGAGGTTGTTCAACCTCCTCGTCAAACAGATCGTCTTCGTCGGGGTCGTAGTAGTACCCGTCGTCTGTCCCCAATATCGCAGCAGCAGCCGCGGCGGAAGTCTGAGGTGCGTCAGCTGCAGCGGTAGCCGCCTGAGGTGCCAATGGGGCGGGTGCGGGTGCGGGTGCGGGTGCCGGCAATCTGGCCAAAACCTCCTTGAACCGAGCGTCAAGCTTATCGTTGAAGGATTTCTCGAGCCCATCGATCTTGTCCATGACGTTGGTGAGCTTGGTATCAAACTCCCCTAGGAGTGCATCCACATCTTTAGCGCGACCGACCAAGAGCGCAGAGAAGTGGGCATGTAGTTCTTGGTTCATCATTGTGGCAGGGTTCCACGAAGTATCTGTCATGGTTAGTCCTTTAAAAGCACAGATATATACTACGGAAATATGGTGGAAGGCACGCGTAATACGTCAAGCAATATACGAAGCTCTTACAAGTTCTTACCAAACGGCAGGAAAAGGCGATGTGCAACCGCGTGGATCAGTGGGTCCAGAGATTGAACCAAGCGATTACCAGGAGTCGAGACACCGCACGTGGAGAATATCTATGGAGCTCTGGGAAGGCTTAGCAAAGGGGGTTAGCAATTATCAAAACAGCAATGCAAAAGTTGAAAGAATGCTCAACGACGGTACTGTGCTGGTCCTAGGCTAGACCGTACTAGAGACGCGAGCCTAGATCACCAACGATGTCACGACGCGACACAATAAGCAATGTATGATGATGTGACACCCTGAAAAGCGAACCGAGATGCGGAAAATCACTATGATGGCGAGTGTCTAAAAATGATCCACGGGGTCTAAAAATAGGTTAGCCCCAAATTTTTTTTTCAAATTTTTTGTATTATGCTCCGGAAAGCGCGCAGGCGCCAAAAAAATGTCGCTATAACGGCCGATGGAGAAAAGTGATCCCCGGGGTCGAAAAACAGTATAGCCAGAATTTTTTTTTGCCCTCCTTCTGGACTTACGACCGGACTCTAAGCTCGACACGGACTTTAGCTTAACACAGAAACAACAAAGAAGGAAAGTGAAAAGAAATAACTAGGAAACAATAACTCAACTCGGACTCGTGCCGCGGCAGGATAGGCGGTGGCGGAGTTTTTAGGGTTTATGGCGGCGGAATATGGTGGCGGAATATGGTGGCGGTGATCTGCAAGGGTGGCGGTGACTACTATGATCAGAACTCAAAACTCTACGGGACGAGACACTAAGACCAGCAACTTGACGCGATGATGCAGACACAAATTCAACAATGCAAAAATGAAACGATAATGCAAGGCGTAGATTGGTGATGGGATGGATCTAAACTCTAACTGTGTTTTTGGCTTTTTCGTGGGTTATAGGTAAAAACAGATCTAATCTACGAAAACAGTAAAATCGCACCGAGCAACCTGAAATCTGATACCACTTGATAGGGAAAAGGTGTCCGATCATTCGATGAGATGATGATAGTCGATTTGGTGCAGTTCGGGCTTGACGATCCGACTACACGTGCGAGCACGAGCGCCAATGCAATCGCTAGGACAATCTCCTGGAGGTTACCGATCCTGCGGGAACACGATCAGCCTGACCAGCGAGGGTCTTAATTCCTACTTGAAATCGAGAACAAGTCAGAACTAATATTGCAATCAAGATATTGCGGATTAAGAGGAAAGCTTTATTGATAAGGTGGGATCCTGAATAGGTGCGAAGTACAAGAGGCCTCTGCGACGCTCGAGCCTTGGCGAAGTTGCTACGATGGCTAACTTAATGTCTAAACAAAATCCGAGTCTAGGGTGACGGCTATGGGGAGTATTTAAGGAGGAAAAGGTGGGGTTTCGGCCAGCCATGGAAGTGGTGGCCGAATCCAACCCTAGAAGTCCTTTTCCCCTCAAATACGGACTCTAAAAAGTGGCTATTTAAAATCCTGCGAAAATTACATGGGCCTGGCCCAAAATAAAGGTGTCGCAGCACCATATTAAGCTATGGACGAATTCGTGAAGTATTAATCTTGAATATTTCTTCCAAGCCTTCTTTGTTCATTATGGTGGCCTCAAAGTTCTGAAATCTCCATCCGTGGCCTTCTCTTGGATCATCACATGCTTGCTGCCATCTCCATGCATGGCCATGCTCCAATGCTTGTCCCTCTCATCCATGCTTGGTCCATCATTCCTAAGAGTAAGAAATACATCTGATATAGGCAGCATCATATTCTCATGTATGTGAGGAATAGTTCCAAGAAACGAAAGTACCTGATAGTTAAGTTGTTTGGCACGGGATCTTTTGATGGGTCCTTGTATGTGTGTAGCTGTAGGTACAACGGTTGTGTATCAATAGAACGGATGTCCACATCAGATGAGATACCTTTCATAGTTGAAGATTTTGCAAGTATGAATGTTAATGCTTCTTCATTTGAAAATACTTGATTCTTCTTGCTTCTTGTGCCTAACTTAAAGGCGTTAAAGAAAAGTACTTGTTGGGAGATAACTCAAGAGTTTTTTTGAGTCTTGGAAGTTATTACTTATATAATGACCTCTCCTTATCCTTTTTGTTTCATTTTTGTTCCAAGAATGACCTCTAATGAGAGGGAAGTAAGATTTGGGGAGTTGCTGTCCCGAAGCAGATTTCTATCCTCCACCAAAAAAATTCGTGAGGAGGCTGTGTAACTCGTATTGAGCTCAAACGTTTGGAATAAATCCCCCAGTATGTTATCTAACTTTAGTTAGTTCAACACTTTTTTATTTGAGCAACATAAGATGTTCGAAAAAATCGATTTTTACCTGCTGGTCTGTTTTGACAGATTTCTGTCATTATTTGCATTTGCTTCTTATTGATTCACTTTTAAGTTCTCTTCAGGTAAATTGAGATTTTTGAAGGATTTACTACATTAGCTTGTGAATTTAGTGAAAAGCCTTGCTGTTCCAAAGCTTTGCAGTGCTCTAATATCTTTTGAATACACTAATGTTGCTAATGAAGATTGTGTGAAGTTTTGTATGAAGGAAAACTTTCAGGTGTAAAGAAAGAATGATGCAATCAGATGAAGAATGGACAAAAGCTCAAGCTTTGGGGTGCTACCTATTGGAATTATGCCCTAGAGGCAATAATAAAGATGTTATTATTATAATTCTTGTTCATGCTAATGTTTATATTCCATGCTAGAATTGTATTAAGCGGAAACTTTAATACTTGTGTGGTTTGTGAACAACACCGTGTCCCTAGTACGCCTCTATGGACTAGCTCATTGATTAATGATGGTTAAGGTTTCCTAACCATGGACATGAGTTGTCAATTGATAATGAGATCATATCATTGGGAGAATGATATGATGGACAAACCCAAACTAAGCGAAGCAATTAGATCGTGTCATCGTGTTCATCTTTGCGAAGCTTTTCTTATGTCAAATATTGTATTCCTTAGACCATGAGATAATACAACTCCCTGGTATCGGAAGAAAGCTTTGAGGTCATCAAACATCATCCTATGAGAGGGTGATCATAAAGGTGTCTCTCAGGTGATCGAAAAGTATCTGTTGGGTTGTATGTATCGAGATGGGATTTGTCCCTCCCAAGTCGGAGAGATATACTTCGGGCCCACTCGGTAATCAATATCAACACCGCTTGCAAGCATGTGGTTAAGGAGTTAATCACAAAGTGATATCGGATTACGGAACGAGTAAAGTACTTGCTGTGAACGAGATTGAACTAGGTATGACGGTACCGACGATCAAATCTCGGGCAAGTAAAATATCGCGAGACGAAGGGAATATATATATGGGATTGATTGAATCCTGGCATCGTGGTTCATCCGATATGATCATCGATGAATGTGTGGGAGTCAATATGGGTTTCCAGACCCCGCTGTTGATTATTGATAGAAGATCATGTCTGCATATCCTCGAACCCGCAGGGTCACACACTTAACGTGTCTCGACGCTAGGATAGATTGGATAATTGGTTTATGAGTTTTTGTTCGGAGTCTCGGATGGGATCCGGGACATCACGAGAGGTTCCAGAGTGGTCCGGAGAATAAGATTCATATAAGGCAGTGCAGTTTTTGGAGTTCGGAATTGTTCCGGGTTAATCGGTATTGTACCAGAAGCTTCTAGAACCTTCCGGAAGGGGGCCAACGTGGCCCCACCTTCCGGGAGGGGGCATGGGCCTATGAGGGAGTGCCCTGGCCGCATTGGGCCAGGGGCACAAGGCCCCATAGGGCCCAGCCGGCCAAGAGAGGTTTAAACTCGAGATAGACCTTCTAGAAGGGGGGGTTTCCTTGCCCCCCACTCCTTATCCTTTGGGGCCGCCGGTTTGGGCTTGGGGGAGGGGCTAGGGCTGCACCCCCCTCTATATAAAGAGGGTTGGGGGTGCACCAACCCCACACACCTTCCCCTCCAACCCTAGCCGCCCTGCTGCCCTCCTCTCTCCCTCCCGACTGCTTGTAGGCGAAGCCCTGCTGCAGAAATTCTCCACCAATTGCACCGCGCCGTCATGTTGTAGATCCAACCCATCTCTCCACCATACTTGCTGGACCAAGGAAGGAGGATACGTCTAGGTGCTTCACGTGTGCATCTCACGGAGGCACCGCCACTTGTGGTGCTAGATCGGATCGGATCGCGAGGAGGAGAAGCGAGTACGACTACATCACCCACGTTCCGACGAACGTTCCGCTGTGCGAATCTTCAAGGGTATGAAGATCTAATCCAATCTCTCTCGTTGTTTGCATCTCCTAGATTAGATCTTGGCATTCCCTCTGTTCGGATCCGTAGAAAATTTTGATTTACTATGCCGCGAAACCCTTCAGTGGTATCAGAGCTAGATCTATGCGTAGATGTGTTTCACGAGTAGAACGCAACATGGTTGTTGCGGGCGTTGATGTTTTCTGTTGCAAGCCTTTTTTTTGTGTTCTTCTTATGACGTGGGATAGTGAGATTGAAGCGGTCCAGGCCAACCTTACGCGACGTCGTTCGCGAGACCGGCTCCGCACTTGACGTGTGGCTTGTTCCACACATGCGGCTGGTGGATGTCAGTTTCTCTCACTATAGTTGTCATGGGATTTACACCGGAGTTTGGAAACCATAATATCATCGTTGTGGATTTCCGTAGGTAAGAATCGTTCTTAGCATCTACTCCCATAAGCCACGTAAAACATGCAACAACAAAGTAGAGGCGTCTAACTTGTTTTTGCAGGGAGTGTTTTCTGTGATATGGTATGGCCCAAGATGTGATGTGTATAATGTATGCGATGATCATGTTTTGTAATGTTTCACGACTTGCATGTCGATGAGTACACAACCGGCAGGAGCCATATGGTTGTCTTTATAATTGTGTATGACCTGTGTGTCAACTTCTTATACGCCATGTAATAGTTTCACTTTATCGCTAAGTAGTTAGCAATAGTTGTAGTTGCTATTCGTGGTGGAGGCAATCATGGTGGAGTGATGGAGATCATGCCGGAACGCACAAGATGGAGATCATTGCGTGAAGATTGGCTATACCATGTCACATAAAGTTATATGCATGTGATGTTTATCCTTTTATGTATCTTATTATGCTTAGATCACGACGGTAGCATTATAAGATGATTCCTCACTTAAAGATCAAGATAAAAAAAACTATGTTCTCCCCAAGTATGCACCGTTGCGAAAGTTCGTCGTGTCCAAGCATCACGTGATGATCGGGTGCTATAGACTCTACGCTCACATACAACGGGTGCAAGCCAGTTTTGCACACGCGGAAATACTTGGGTCTAATTTGACGAGCCTAGCATGTACAGACATGGCCTCGGAACACATGAACCAAAAGGTTAAGCATGAGTCATATGAATGATATGATCGACACTTCGTTGTCCACCATTGAAACCACATCTCTTCTCGTGATGATCGGATTAGGTGTGGTGAATTTGGATCATGTTCACTAAACAACTTGAGGGATGTTGAATTTAGTGGGAGTTCATCTAGTAATTTGATTAAGTTGAACTAGTTATCATGAACATAGTCTAATTTGTACTTGCAAATACTGTAGATCAAATGGCTAAGTCCAACTTCAACTTCAACGTTTTTGCTGAGAAGGAAAAGCTTAGAAACAATGGGTCTAACTTCACCAATTGGTTCCGCAATCTAAGAATCATTCTCTCTGGCGGTTAAAAGGACTATGTCCTTGGGAAAGCGTTAGGTGACCCCCCTACTGCAACTGCGCCGGCTGATGAGAAAGCTGTCTATCAGTCGCGCAAAGATGATTATGGTGTGATTAAGAGCACCATGTTGTTTGCTATGGAACCGGAACTTCAAAATCGTTTTGAAGACTATCCCGGGCCCTTTGAGATTCTCGAAGAGCTGAAAACCATGTTTCAGACTCAGGCCCGTTCTGAGAGATATGAGATCTCTGAGAAGTTCTTTAACTGCAAGATGGAGGAAGGGAGTTCCGTTAGTGAGCACCCCATTAAGATGACGGGCCACACTCAACGCCTTGAGCAACTGGAATGCACGATTCCGGAGGAGCTCAAGATTGACAGGGTTCTGCAATCACTCCCTCCCAGCTACAAAAGTTTTGTAGTGACTCACAATCAGATTGGTTCCACTGATACGATCACCGAGCTCTTCGCAAAGCTGAAGGCCGCGGAAGTGGACATCAAAAAGGATAATCATGTGTTGATGGTCAACAAGCCCACCTTTAAGAAAGGTAAGGGAGCAAACAAGCCCTTCAAGAAGGGCGGCGGCAAGCGCAATGCCCCTGCTGAGAAGAAGCTCAAGTCTGGTCCTAAGCCGGACACTGTGTGCTTCTATTGCAAGGACAAGGGTCACTGGAAGCGCAACTGTCCGAAGTACTTAGCGGACAAGAAGGCTGGCACCATCAAAGGTGTAACATCCCTAAATTCATATTCCAAAACTCATTCATATCATCTAAGCATTCATCATCATTTAGGGTTCTTCTCAAAAACAGAAGCTTGTGCTATGATTTCATGTGAGTAAAATTCACTCATCAGGCCATCACCTTTTGAAACTTAAATGTTAAGGAACTTGTTTGCTTGCCCCACTATTGGAAATATTAGGTGTAAAGGTTTAACCAAAATTTTCAAATTAGAAATAATTTCAAAACCTCTATTTCAAACATTTGCAAAATAGTGCAAAATCTCTGTTTGTTTGAAATCCAAGTCTGATCAAGCCTTTGCAAGGTAACCCCATGAGCTTTGACTTATTTCTGAGACCAATTCACCCCTGCAAAACCTCAGAAAGTTTTGAATTAAAATTTATTTTGAAAACTATTTGAAAACCTAATCAGAAAATCGAATTAGAAAAGAAAAAGGACTAAACAAAGGAAAAGGGCTGAGCGCCAGGTATCTGGCCCAGCAGAGGATCGAGCCCAACTAGCCCACCCGGGGATTTCTTTTTCTTCTCTCACGCGCAAGCGCACGCGTTCAGCCGCTGACAGACGGACCCCACCCTCATTTCGCACACATCACTGACGAGCGGGCCCTATCCACGCTGTCATCATCTTCCCCAAACTGCGCCCGCGACCACGTCGCAGCTGTAGTGACTGCCGGTAATGGCGCGGCTTAATTGGGCATTAAAACACGGGCGTTTCCTGTCGAGTCACCGGCTATAAGATCCCCACCTCCTCACAGTCATTTTCCCCCAGTCAATTCCACACTCACGCCCCCAGGCTGCCCACGACTCGCTCAAAACCACCGCAGACAGAGCAACTCCGGCGATCGATTCAGGTGAGCTCTGTGCGCCCCTTCCCCTCTGGATTGTTCAAGACACTTCATAATCCTCTTGCGCACCTCCTAACCACAACAGAGCATCCTGTACTGCCCCAGGTCGCCGTGTTCGCTTGACGCCGTAAGCACCCGACGACCACCCCAACTCCGGCGACCAATCTCAGTAAGTCCCGTGCGCCCCTTGCTTTCTTATTCACCCGAGCGTGTTCGCAATTGTCCTGCGCATCTCCTAAACCCGCTGGTTCGTGTTAGGGCGACGCAGAACCTCGGAAACGACTCCGACAACATCCACCCGACGCCAGACGCAACTCCGACGAGATCTAGAGCCCATCTCCGAGCGCCCCTCCGCAAGCCAGTACCACGTCGAGCTTCAGCAGCCTCCGGCGAACCTGGTAAGCCCCTTCTTCCCCTTGCGGACGATCTAGAACGCCGGCGCCACCGTAGTCTGACGCGCCGCCGCCAGTCAACGCCGCCAGCGCCGCCCGTTCGTGGCTTGATGGTTTGGTCCGTTGGATCTGCATCGTAGGGCTAGGATAGATCTAGGCCGAAGAGGTACGCGCGCATCTGGATCGTTAGATCTAAGTTAGATCCTACGGCCTGCGACTGCCGATCCGCGCGAAGCGGTACGCACCAGTAAGGTTGCGACGCGTGGCTAGGATGAATTCAAAAACAGAAATTTAAATCAGATTTTGATCCAAACTTTAAACAGCTATAACTTTTGAATGCCACGTTAGAATTTTACAAACTTTATACCATTGGATTCAGTGAAACAAGACCTTTATGAATATCCAATTGGTTTAACAGATAGTAACAGTTAAAATGACTTAATTTATGGAAACATGTTTAAGGCTATTTTGAGTATAGTTTTTACATAGTAATTTATTTTGGTGTCAAATTAAGTTTAGTTGGCAAACTTGTGATTAGTTAAGTTTCTGTAAACATGTGCATGCTTGGTAGAAATTTTCAAAATCACCACTTGGTAAATTCTTGCATACATGCATTCATATTATTTTTGATTGTATATAATTGTGTGTAATTGTGTGCTATAATTTTTGTGTAGATTTTGCTAGGGATTGTGATTGTAAAGAGTGCAGCTCTCCCCACTACCAAGGCTAGTGATATTTTCATGAATATTTCTATCCTATGTTTTGTATTAGCATTAGATATTTTCTAAGTATTGCATGCTATTTTTTCTAGTGCTAAGTTGGGAAATCCTAAGTAGAGTAGAATAGTAGAATTGCTAGGGAATTTTCCTAAGCTAAGTTATCACAACATGCTTAGCCTAGCTACTTAGCAAACAAGGGTGGTGAACAACTATACTTATCATGATGAAAATATTTCTAAGTCAAGAGACTTATGCTTTTCTAATAAAACAACTAAGTCAAATGAACCTCCTGGGTGGAATGGAAAGAATGGGTTATGTTGAGTGGTTACACAAGGCCATGGACTTGGGTTGTGTATCTCACTTGTGGTAAGCCACCCAGGCACAAAGGGATTTGGAGGCCAAGTGTTGAGAAAGCTTACAGTGCAACCACTTGGCAATATGGGCTCTGCCTTGATCATATAGGTTGCTAGAACTTAGTCTTTTGGACAGTTGGTGGTAGATGGGATGATAGTTTGGAACGCGTCCATTTGACTAAGGAAAGGCTTCTGAAAGGTCCTGTCTTGGGAAACCAAGTCTGGTGGGGAAAGTGCACAACCTCTGCAGATGGAAAACCTAAGTACTTAGCCTAGTCCAAGGCAATGGACACTTTTGAGCATCAAGACATGGAAGCTACAAGAATCTCATCACTCCAATTTCTAAGTAAAAATTTGTGGGTGAACAAGGGTGAAGGACCACAATGTCTATTGGAGGTTTCTTGGGAATGTTTTGACAAAGAAAAACTTAGTGTTTCAACTAATAGGTAAAACCTATTTTTAAGCAAAGCAAGCCAAGCTACACCTAGCCAAAATGCATATAGTAATATAGTCCACTTAAAATATACCAAGATATCACTTGCCAATACTATTCCAAAGTATTGACCCTCTATGGCTGTAACTTGTGATGTTGCAGGTTACTCCGATGATGAGTAGGAGTCATGAGTCTACACTCAACATGCTTGCCTGTGGCACATGAAGATGAAGACTTGTGTTTATTTACTTATTCCTTAAACTCTTGTATTAGGCCTATGGCCCTGAGTTGTAAAAGACTATGTGTTATCTCTGGAATGAATGTAATAAACGACCTTTGTATCTGTGTACTTCATCTTAAACTGTGGATGCTAGCATTGATCCAGGGACTAGCATTGCAATCACAGGGATCCTTTCCTTTATAAAGGAGGGGTTTAACAAAAGGTATATTTGATATACATGTTATTGATGTTTTCCTTACTAGCCCTCGTTGTAGTTCCTGGGTATTTGATATCGGTTCAGTTGCTAATATTTGTAACTCGAAACAGGAGCTACGGAATAGACGGCGGCTTGCGAGGGATGAGGTGACGATGCGCGTTGGCAACGGATCAAGAGTTGATGTGATGGCCGTCGGCATGCTCTCCTTAGTTTTACCTTCTGGATTAGTTTTAAACCTTAATAAGTGTTATTATGTGCCTGCATTGAGCATGAACATTATTTTTAGATCTTGTTTATTGCAAGACGATTATTCATTTAAATCGGTTTAAAACATCTTTTATGGTCATGCACCTATTATGAATGGTTTATTTCTTCTAAATCTCGAAAGGGATGAAACACACATCCATAACATTGAGGCTAAGAGATGCAAAGTACATAGTGATAATACTACTTATTTGTGGCACTGTCGTCTAGGTCATATTGGTGTAAAGCGCATGAAGAAACTCCATTCTCATGGACTTTTGGAGTCTCTTGATTTTGAATCATTTGACACATGCGAACCATGCCTCATGGGAAAGATGATCAAAACCCCGTTCTTCGGTATGATGGAGCGAGCAACGGACTTGTTGGAAATCATACATACCGATGTATGCGGACCGATGAGTGTTTCGACGCGCGGTGGATATCGCTATTTTCTCACTTTTACCGATGACTTAAGTAGATATGGGTATATCTATTTAATGAAACATAAATCTGAAACATTTGAATAGTTTAAGGAATTTCAGAATGAAGTGGAGAACCATCGTAACAGAAAGATTAAGTTTCTACGATCCGATCGTGGGGGCGAATATTTGAGTTATGATTTTCTCACGCATCTTAAAGCAAGCGGAATTGTTTCGCAACTCACGCCACCCGGAACACCACAGCGCAATGGTGTGTCTGAACGCCGGAATCGAACCCTATTAGATATGGTCTGATCAATGATGTCTCTTACTGATTTGCCGTTATCATTTTGGGGTTATGCATTAGAAACCGCTGCATTCACTTTAAATAGGGCTCCATCTAAATCCGTTGAGACGACACCGTATGAACTATGGTTTGGTGCTAAACCTAAGTTGTCGTTTCTCAAAGTTTGGGGATGCGAAGCTTACGTCAAGAAATTGATGCCGGATAAGCTCGAACCCAAAGCGGAGAAATGCGTCTTCATAGGATACCCTAAGGAAACTACTGGGTATACCTTCTATCACAGAACCGAAGGCAAAGTGTTTGTCGCAAAGAACGGTTCCTTTCTTGAGAAGGAGTTTCTCTCGAAAGAAGTTAGTGGGAGGAAAGTAGAGCTAGACGAGGTTATTGAACCTTCTCTTGAATTGGATAGTAGCGCAGCACCTGAAATTGTTCCAATGCCGCCTGCACCAACAATAGAGGAAGCTAATGACAAGGATCATGAAGCTTCGGACGATGCTGCTACTGAACGTCGCAGGTCGACAAGGTCGCGTGCCCCTCCTGAGTGGTACGGCAACCCTGTCTTGACTGTCTTGCTAGTAGAAGACAGTGAACCTACGAACTATGAGGAAGCGATGATGAGCCCAGACTCTGAGAAATGGCTGGAAGCCATGAAATCCGAATTGGGATCCATGAGCGAAAACCAAGTATGGACTTTGGTGGACCCTCCTAGTGACCGAAAGGCCGTTGAGTGCAAATGGATTTTCAAGAAGAAAACGGACGCGGATGGTAATGTTACCGTCTATAAAGCACGGCTTGTCGCGATCGATTTTCGACAAGTTCAAGGTGTTGACTACGATGAGACTTTCTCTCCCGTAGTGATGTTTAAGTCCATTCGGATTTTATTAGCAATTTCTGCGTTTCGTGATTATGAAATATGGCAGATGGATGTCAAGACTGCATTCCTCAATGGCAACATTGATGAAGAGTTGTATATGATGCAACCCGAAGGTTTTGTCGATCCTAAGGATGCTGATAAAGTATGCAAACTTCAGCGTTCCATTTATGGACTGAAGCAAGCATCTCCGAGTTGGAACCTTCATTTTGATCAAGTGATCAAGAGCTTTGGATTTGTTCCAAATTGCTACGAAGCTTGTATCTACAAGAAAGTGAGTGGGAGCTCGGTGACATTTCTGGTACTATATGTGGATGACATATTGATTATTGGAAATGACATCAACATGCTTAACGATGTGAAGAGTTATTTGAACAAGTGTTTTTCAATGAAAGACCTAGGTGAAGCTGCTTATATATTGGGCATCAAAATCTATAGAGATAGACAAAGACGCCTGATAGCTTTAAGCCAGAGTACATACCTAGACAAAGTTCTGAAAAGGTTCAGAATGGATAAGGCAAAGAAAGGTTCAGTGCCTATGTTGTCAGGTAAGATATTGAGCAAGGCTCAGTGTCCAGCTACGGTAAATGACAGGGAAGCTATGAGCAAAGTGCCTTATGCCTCGGCCATAGGTTCTATCATGTATGCCATGCTGTGTACTAGACCGGATGTGTCCAATGCTCTTAATTTGATGAGCAGGTATCAAAGTGATCCAGGAGTGGAACACTGGACAGCCGTGAAGAACATCCTAAAGTACCTGAATAGGACTAGAGAAATGTTCTTAGTCTATGGGGGTGATGAACAGCTCGTCGTAAAAGGTTACGTCGATGCTAGTTTTGACACCGACAAGGATGATTCTAAATCTCAGACAGGATACGTTTATATTTTGAATGGAGGAGCTGTAAGCTGGAGAAGCTACAAGCAAAGCGTGATCGCGGGATCTACAGTAGAAGCGAAATACATGGCTGCTGTAGAAGCGTCAAGTGAAGGAGTTTGGATCAGAAACTTCATCACTGAGCTTGGCGTGGTTCCAAGTGCATTGGACCCACTGGAGATATTGTGTGACAACACTGGCGCCATAGCACTCGCTAAGGAACCAAGATATCATCCAAAGACCAAGCATATCAACCGCAAGTTTCATATAATCCGAGATTATATAGCAGATGGAGATATGAAGATTAGCAAAGTACATACAGATCTGAATGTCGCAGATCCATTGTCTAAACCTCTTCCACGTGTAAAACATGATCAGCACCTCAGTGCCATGGGTGTGACATTGTTGCCAAATGTAAACTAGATTATTGACTCTAGTGCAAGTGGGAGACTGTTGGAATTATGCCATAGAGGCAATAATAAAGATGTTATTATTATAATTCTTGTTCATGATAATGTTTATATTCCATGCTAGAATTGTATTAAGCGGAAACTTTAATACTTGTGTGGTTTGTGAACAACACCGTGTCCCTAGTACGCCTCTATGGACTAGCTCATTGATTAATGATGGTTAAGGTTTCCTAACCATGGACATGAGTTGTCAATTGATAATGAGATCATATCATTGGGAGAATGATATGATGGACAGACCCAAACTAAGCGAAGCAATTAGATCGTGTCATCGTGTTCATCTTTGTGAAGCTTTTCTTATGTCAAATATTGTATTCCTTAGACCATGAGATAATACAACTCCCTGGTATCGGAAGAAAGCTTTGAGGTCATCAAACGTCATCCTATGAGAGGGTGATCATAAAGGTGTCTCTCAGGTGATCGGAAAGTATCTGTTTGGTTGTATGTATCGAGATGGGATTTGTCCCTCAAAAGTCGGAGAGATATACTTCGGGCCCACTCAGTAATCGATATCAACACCGCTTGCAAGCATGTGGTTAAGGAGTTAATCACAAAGTGATATCGGATTACGGAAAGAGTAAAGTACTTGCTGTGAATGAGATTGAACTAGGTATGACGGTACCGACGATCAAATCTCGGGCAAGTAAAATATCGCGAGACGAAGGTAATATATATATGGGATTGATTGAATCCTGGCATCATGGTTCATCCGATATGATCATCAATGAATGTGTGGGAGTCAATATGGGTTTCCAGACCCCGTTGTTGATTATTGATAGAAGATCATGTCTGCATATTCTCGAACCCATAGGGTCACACACTTAACGTGTCTCGACGCTAGGATAGATTGGATAATTGGTTTATGAGTTTTTGTTCGGGGTCTCGGATGGGATCCGGGACATCACGAGAGGTTCCGGAGTGGTCCGGAGAATAAGATTCATATAAGGCAGTGCAGTTTTTGAAGTTCAGAATTGTTTCGGGTTAATCGGTATTGTACCGGAAGCTTCTAGAACCTTCCGGAAGGGGGCCAACGTGGCCCCACCTTCCGGGAGGGGGCATGGGCCTATGAGGGAGTGCCCTAGCCGCATTGGGCCAGGGTAACAAGGCCCCATAGGGCCCAGCCGGCCAAGAGAGTTTAAACTCGAGATAGACCTTCTAAAGGGGGGGGGTTTCCTTGCCCCCCACTCCTTATCCTTTGGGGCCGCCAGTTTGGGCTTGGGGGAGGGGCTACGGCTGCGCCCCCCTCTATATAAAGAGGGGTGGGGGTGCACCAACCCCACACACGTTCCCCTCCAACCATAGCCGCCCTGCTGCCCTCCTCTCTCCCTCCCGACTGCTTGTAGGCGAAGCCCTGCTGCAGAAATTCTCCACCAATTGCACCGCGCCGTCGCGTTGTAGATCCAACCCATCTCTCCACCATACTTGATGGACCAAGGAAGGAGGAGACGTTGAGGTGCTGCACGTGTGCATCTCACGGAGGCACCGCCACTTGTGGTGCTAGATCGGATCGGATCGCGAGGAGGAGAAGCGAGTACGACTATATCACCCACGTTCCGACGAACGTTCCGCTGTGCGAATCTTCAAGGGTATGAAGATCTAATCCAATCTCTCTCGTTGTTTGCATCTCCTAGATTAGATCTTGGCTTTCCCTCTGTTCGCATCCGTAGAAAATTTTGATTTACTATGCCGCAAAACCCTTCACTACCATGGTGTCACCCCAAGAAATATCCAAGAGGTACAAGCGTCAAAGCTTGGGGATTCCCAAGGCATCCCCTTCTTCATCAATAAAAAGCTCAGGTCTGTCTAGACACTTCGTTTTTATTGTTTCATGCACAGTTGTGTTGTTCTTGGAGCGTCTTAGTTTTTGTTTGCTTTGCTTAGGTTGTTTAGTTTGCTTGAATAAATTAGTTTGGACCCCCATTCTCGTTGTGTTGTTTTGCAAATAAGTTGTTTGGTGTTGGAAAGGAGTAGTAAGTTCTTGCTTGAAGTGCAAGAGGAGCTTGCATTGACTGTGACTTAGACTTTAGCATGACATGCTAGGTGTTGTGTTTGACCTTATGCTTAGTGATTATTGTTGTAGCATGTCTTGTTCCAAACAATTGGGATTGCTTAGGGTGCCTTGAAGAAATTATGCGTTGTTTTAGCATGTAAAAGCATAGTATTGTGGTATTCTCCTTTGATGCTTTGCTTGGGTTGTCTTGGCACATGCTCACACCATGTTATGACTATGAAAAGTCACCATTAGCCTCTATGATCATTTAGTTCTTGACTTGTAGTACCACTCTTTGCTTTGATTAGTATGCTTTGTTGCACTGCATGATTATGGCCATTATTGCTCTCTTAGTTGGTTGCTCCCAGTCTTTTGCTAGCCTCCACTTGTATGAGTAAGTTCTACTCATGCCTCCAACTCCCAAGAAACCAAGTTATTCCAAAGTGTCCACTATAAATTCCTATGCATGGTGTGTTAGAGCATTCCAAGTATATTCTTGATTTAAACTATCTTCCAATTTAAAACTATTTTGTTATGTGAAAACTTAGTGATTAAAGCCCTCACGAACTTGATGGCACACTTTATATTCTTTGCCCCTAATAAACTGGAACCATTGTGACAACTTTGTTGTATATGCTTGCACTTATAAGTTGGAATTAGCAGAACCGTGCTATCATGGGGAACGTTTTCAACATTGCACTTGTACCTTGTTGTACTCAGTTGATATCATGTTATTTTGTCTATGGATGTCACCGGTGTGAAATAAAGAGGGAACTTGTAAGTCCATGGAGTTTGTATCCTGTGTTAGAGAAACGCCTAAGCCGCTAGCCTAAGCCATGCCTAATCATGGTGGAAACTTGCAGCATCACCATAGTCAGCTATCTATGAAGCATCCTCAATAAAAAATCTATGCATTTGGTAAATAAAAAGATTGCTGAGATGCTCATTGTCTGCTTGCCTTGTCATTTTGGTTATGGGAAAGCTCCTATACCATGTGCAAGGGGTACCCCGTTGGCGATTCTCAATGATATGCAAATACTTACAATGACAAGAACTTACCTGGACCCAAAGTTGAGTATGCATGAGGTGTGCCCTCATATTCAAGGGGAACGAGATTGCCAACTTATACTTCATCAAGCATATACTCTAGCTTTGCCACTTTAACCTTAACCACTTCAAGATGCTTATGATAGGGGCAATGAGGGCTGAAAGCTAACAAGTACCATAATTTTTGGAAGCACTTTTTGAAACTTGTAATCCCTGCTTACTTTACAAAAAGGCCTTTCTTCCACCACTATTGAGTCTCCACCTTCTACCTTTAGGCACCATTAAGAGAGCATAGTTGTCATTCTGTGTGCAGTGTTCCAAAGCTTATTAATTGATGCATATTGTGTTATTACTTGCTCTTGTGCTACTTGTTTCTAGTCACTCTTGTGAACTTTGTAGGTGTCGTATGCATTATATTGCTACTCTATGAGGGACAAGATGATTACGACTATGTTATGTTTTCTGTATGTGAAACAAACAAACGTTTTTCAATGCATGTTATTCATGATCTTTGTTTGTAGCTTGACATGTTGCATGCATAGTTACTATGTCCTATTGTTAGAACTCCATCTTTCATGCACATGTTTAGAGTTCTTTGATCCCAACTTTCAATGCTTGCAAATGGTTGGATCTTTATTGTGAGGGTGCATGTCACTTCAAAAATTATTCTGTTTATCACTTGCCTACTTGAGGACGAGCAGGAGTTAAGCTTGGGGATGTTGATACGTTGGAAACGTATATATAAGTTTTGATGCTCCATGATTGTTTTATATCTATTTTGCTTTACTTGTCCACACTTTGAGGTGCTTTTTACATGTTTTCTGGTACTAACCTATTAACAAGTTGCAACTATACCAGATGCCTGTTTTCTGCTGTTTTTGGTTTCAGAAAAGTTAGTAAAGAAATATTCTCGGAATTTGATGGGACAAAGGACAAAGTCAATTACTTTCCGTGGGGAACAAGAAGTCCAGAGGAGATCCCGAGGGGCCGGCCAGAGGGGCCAGACCCACCCCAGGCATGAGTGGGCCCCACGTCGTGCCTGGCTAGGGTTTGGTCGCCCTGGCAGCCTCCTCGGTCTCCCCCTTCGCCTATAAGAATCCCCCGATCTAGAAACCCTAAGTACCCGATCAGAAATCCACGAAACCGTCTGTAGCCGCCGCCACCATTGTCCCTAGATCAGGGGGATCTGAAGTTCTTCCCGGCACCCTGCCGGAGGGGAGATCATCCCGGAGGCCTTCTCTCCAGTATGATGCATGAGTAGTTCCACCTTGGACTATGGGTCCATGTACTAGCTAGATGGTTGTATCTCCTCCTTTATGCTTTCATGTATAGATCTTGTGAGCTCTGTTCATAATCAAGATCTAATCTATTTGTAATCATGGATGTCGTGTTTGCGGGGATCCGATGGATACTGAGATTATTATGTTGGTTTGATTAATGGTTTTGTATTTATGATTCTATCATATCTGTGTTGTTTGTTATCTTGCATGCTCTCCGTTGTTAGTAGCTATCTTGGCCAAGTAGTTGCTAGTGACTCTAAGAGGGGGTATTTATGCTCGATAGTGGGTTCATGCCTCTAATTTCCAAGGGAAGTGACAGAAATCTCTTCGGTTGTAGATGTACTATTGCTACTAGGGAGAAAACAACGGTCTCTTGTTCATGGAACATGTGGACTGTTTACCTTACACACTTTGCTTAAAGCAGTTGTCTGTTGCTTGCAACTTAATACTGGAGGGGGTTCGTATGATAACCTGAAGGTGGACTTCTATTCATAGATGCAGTTGGATGGCGGTCTATGTATCTTGTTGTATTTCCCAATCAACCTCATAGGATCTTTCTGACTAGTAGTTGCATTGTTATGCCTTGCTTAGTTCATGTCAATTGCCTCGTTGTAATTTGTTTACCCTTCATGCCATGTTGTTTATCTAAGGAGAGCACCTCTAGTGAACTATGGACCCCGGTCCAATCTTTACCATTGATACATCTTCCACTGTTACTTGTTTACTTGCTGCAAACCACCATTACCTTCCACACCATACATTTAATCCTTTGTTACAGCAAACCCGGTGAGCTTGACAACCTCACTGATTCATTGGGGAAAAGTCTTGAGTTTGTGTTTTCCAGGTCTCCATGTTGCTTGAAACACCTGTGTGACGTTTCCTTCCTCCTACTGGTTCGATAACCTTGGTTTCTTACTGAGGGAAAACTTGCTGTTGTGCTACTTCACACCTTGCTCTTGCGGTTCCCAACGAAGCGCTCCTACATCAACTCAGCGCAGTCAACAGGCGGTAGTACCGGGCCCCGGTAGTACCGCTGATGGGAGCAGTAGTACCGCAAGCGCCTGCCTTCTTCCGTATTCTCTTCCAAGCCACCGCCTTGTCGGGCTTGATGCTCCGGGCTTCCTCCCTTGCCTCCGTACTTGTTAATGTGAACCTATCATGGCCATTGGACGAAGTATGAAGTAGTATATCATTCAATAGGGTAGGAAGTGGGCTTGCATAGAGGAACGAATTCACCTTTGGAGTCCATGTCAACTTGGCGTAAGTTGGATACCTTGATGTAGAAACGACCGTAGGTCAGGCTGCATCATCTCCCCCCTTCAAAAAGAGTCGTCCTCGACTCTCCATGTTCATCACGAAGTAGAAGAGGTCGAAGGACATCCTTGATCCTGGGGTTCACCATATAGTCGTCCTCAGGAAGATTGACTTGACAACACTTCAATGTTCCTTCACCTTCCATGTAGCTTACAAAGCTCACGACAAAAGCGAAGCAACACTCAAAGCATAGCCAATTCATGAAGATTATAGCATGAGTCCTCAAGTAGAAGGAATTCACCTTAGCTTGTAGATATAGCTCGAAGAAGTGTAGCCATAGGTAACTCTCTTCGGTTGTTGGTTGACGTGTATCCATTTGTACTTGTGGGATGCTCTCAAGAGCTCTCTTTGTCAACTCGTGCTCAATCGAGGTTGACATGATAGTGCGTGTACCTACACACATCATACACAAAAGGAAGAACATGTGTGCATGATAGAGAAACATATCATCCATCATGAGGTATCTCTTCTTGTGCACATCACCATTAGTGTCAATCAAGTATACCATAGATGCATGGTGAGTATGGAAGTGGGGAACATGTTTATCATGGCAATCATCAAGGTATCCAAAAATTGAGAAACCTATGGGGGCCATATCATTATAACGCATGTGATCAATGTTGTTGCAAGAAAAACAAGTGAAATAGCAAGCATTCATCTTATTACAAGCAATGGGAGAAATTGAATGACTAGCATGACAAAACATGTCCGAAGCAATTGGAGGATATACAAAAGATGTATAGCATGGCATGTTTATGGAAATAGTATGGAAATCAAACAATTCCACATGATCAATATTATGCAAGGGAAAAGCATCACATGGAAATATGAATGAAGCATATGTAATGTCACAAGTATCATCCATAACATGCATATCCTCACAATTCATCATGTCCACTAGTGGGATCATGGCATCATCAACACTCTTATTGTTACTTTGGTCATACCTCTCATATGAAGTGGGTGTTGTGGTAGTAGTGGCCTCCTTGTGGACGACTTCGTCTTCTTGATGTAGCCATGGCGCAGCATCGTCTTCATCCACCATGTACATCTTCTCCATTTGAGGCATCATTGCTTCATGGCTTGGAGAGTCTTCATCCATGGAACCTCGCACAACATAAGAAAACACACTAGATGTAGAGGGTAAGTCGTTAGAAATCGAATTAGTCTCACTTGACCTATCAACTACCACTCTCAACTCACTCGGTGTATCACTCATGCCATCAAAGTGGAAGCACTCAATATCACATATAGTGGAGTCACTCATCTCACTCTTGTTCTCACTCAAGTGGGCTAAGTGGCGCTCATACTCACATGGGATTGGTACCACATCATCACTCAATCATATAGGGGTAGGCTCGGTTTTCTCAACTCCATGCGCCTCCTTTGGTGAAGGGAAAATCCCATGCTCACCATTCTTGACCTTGAAGCCTCCAAGGTTGGATGTCATATGATGGGCATCATCGCTCGCCTGCATGGTCGAAGGGAGAATCCCATGATCGACCGTATTGTGGCCATCTCGTAGTAGTGGTGGAAGTAGGCTCATGGTGTTGTCGAGAGCGGTGCTCGGATCGACTTCATCACATATGTGGCCTTGGCTTCCTCCATCTTGGAGTGTAGACATCCTCTTGCTGTACTCAGCCAACTTGGCAAAGTAGAGGTATTCATTTTCCTCGTTTGCCAGGTCGCGGAAGTCAAGCGTAGGCATTGAAGCTTGATGGCGTGGAGGAAGGCTTGCTCTTGGTGCCATTGTAGGGGTGGCACGAGTAGTTGAAGGTGCCTTATGATGGTCTCGACTGAGGTCATTGGCGTACCTTGCCGATGGTTGATGTAGGTGGCGCACGTTGTCATCCACATGACATTCGCGACGATGATCACTTGCCTTGGCACTCTTCTTGTGCTTGTGGTGCCTTCTTGATCTTGATTGAGCATTATGGATGGTGCTCATCGTGAATTCTTCTTTTTTATGGCGAAGATGCCTTTGACGATGTCTTGCATCCTCTTTATGGTTGTCGATGCTCATGAGAGGATCTTTGTCGATGAAGATTCTTGTTTCTTGGCTCCTCTTGATGTATATGATGTTTGGACGCCACTCTTGTTTGGATAGGAGGTGGAGCTTGGCGCCTTGGAGATGGTGGAGATTGACGCCATCTAGGTGGTGGCACTTGATGCCTTGTCGATGGTGGCGCTTGACGCCTTGGAGGTAGTGTCGCTTGTTGCCTTGGAAGTGGATCATCGAAGTAGGTGGTGCCCGTTGGTGTGGCACGCTTGGCCTTGAAGGTCATGGAATCTTGATGATATGCCTCCTCTTGCTTGGCGTAGTGGTCTTCCATCTCCAAGCAATGGAGGAATTCTTCATGGAACATGGAGGAGCCATCAAAGTCGATGAAGTTCTTCGTGTCCTCCTTGCTCGTCGAGGCATCGTCGATGTCGCACTCGAAGTAGTCCATGCTTGGGTAGTAATTGTTGTTGTAGTACTCCATATCACCCAAGAATGTGGAGCCATTGTCGGTGTAGTGCTCCATATCCTCTATGCATGAGGAGCCATTGTTGATGTAGAGCTCCAAGTCTTCCATGCTTGAGGAGCCATAGTTGATGTCATGCTCCATGTCTACCATGCATGTGGAGTCGTTGTCGGTGTAGTGCTCCGTCATGTCCTCTATACTTGTAGAGTTATAGTCATGGTATTTCATCATGGATTCTTGATGATGCTCGACGTGGCACTTCGTTGGTAACCCCAAGCGCAGGGTGTGAAGAGCAAGCAGCAAGTTTTCCCTCAGTTGAGACCGAGGTTATCGAACCAGAAGGAGGAAGGAAACGTCACACAGGTGTTGCAAGCAACACGGAGACCTGCACAACACAAACTCAAGACTTTTCCCCAATGAATCAGTGAGGTTGTCAAGCTCACCGGTTTGCTTTAACAAAGGATTAAATCTATGGTGTGGAAGGTAATGGTTTGCACCAAGTAAACAGGTAACAGTGGAAGATGTATCAATGGTAAAGATTGGACCGGGGTCCATAGTTCACTAGAGGTGCTCTCCTTAGATAAACAACATGGCATGAAGCTTAAACAGATTACAGTAGGGCAATTGACAGGAACTGAGCAAGCATAACAATGCAATTACTAGTCAGAAAGATCCTATGAGATTCGATTGGGCAATACAACAAGATACATAGACCGCCATCCAACTGCATCTATGACTAGAAGTCCACCTTCAGGTTATCATCCGAACCCCCTCCAGTATTAAGTTGCAAGCAACAGACAACTGCTTTAAGCAAAGTGTGTAAGGTAAACAGTCCACATGTTCCATGAACAAGAGACCATTGTTTTCTCCCTAGTAGCAACAACACATCTACAACCGAAGAGATTATTGTCACTTCCCTTGGAAACTAGAGGCATGAACCCACTATCGAGCATAAATACCCACTCTTGGAGTCACTAGCAACTACTTGTCCAAGATAGCTACTAACAACAGAGATCATGCAAGATCATAAACAACACAGACATAATAGAATCATAAATACAAAACCATTAATCAAACTAACATAATAATCTCAATATCCATCGGATCCCCACAAACACAACATGCATGATTACAAATAGATTAGATATTGATCATGAACGGAGCTCACAAGATCTATACATGAAAGCACAAAGGAGGATATACAACCATCTAGCTACTAAATGGACCCATAGTCCAAGGTGAAACTACTCACGATCATACCGGAGAGAAGGTGTTAGGGGTGCCCCCTTGGGATGGCCCGATCTTTCACAAATTCCATGGGAAACGAGGGTAAAGCGGTGGAAGGGGGAAGGGGATGAAATCCACAAACACACACGTGAAGAACTCGATGAACTCACACACACGAAAACACGATACAAACCGATAGTTCATGCCGGTGGAAACTGGTCCAACATAATCCCTAGGATCGGTGTTGGGCGAAGCTCTCTCTCCACGGCCAACAATGGGGGTGAGGAGCTTGGTGATATCTTGAATACTTGGGCACGAGACACCGGGATCCCAAGGACTTGCACAACTTGAACGCGCTAGGCAAAATCCATGAGGTTGTAGATAATTTGGTGCTCCTTGGTAGGAGCATGAGACAAATAGTTGATAGATCCTCAAAGGGGTGTCCTCAACTATAATTATCCAAGTATCGGGTTTACAATAGGGGGTGGGGGCTATTTATAGGCCAGCCACATAAAAAGGGGTAGTTTAGGCACGAAAAGGGTAAAAACTAGGCAAAATAAGGAGTTACACGGGCCCAGCCCGAATGTTGACTTGAATCTGGGGATTTTCGGCGAGGGGTCCGGCGGCGCCGGCATGGTCACCGCCGACATTTCCGGTTGCCCACCAGAAAGCCTTACAGAAGGTGCTTTCGATCATCGCCGGAGGATTCCGGTCGCCGCCGGGATTGTCGGCGTGGAGGCCGGTCGACTGGGCCGGTCGCCGGGAGTTCTGGCGAGGAGACCGGTCCACCGGGCCTACCGCCGTTTTGCTTTGGCGGATCTCCTCGGGTAGCCATTGGTCCCTCCCTTGGCGATGCTTCATTGGGTTCATAGCTGAGAATGCACAGGGTTTGCGCATGAAGTAGCAAGCCATCCAAGGATGTATTAAAATCACACGAGGAAAGGAGCGAGTTAACCTTAGCTTGTAGGAGCTTGGCTCGAGCACGGGTCATCGGTCCACTTGGGGGACTAGTTGGCGGGGATGTAGGCGCATCTGTAGGACGGGCTGCATCAGCTCCCCCCCCTTGGGAAAGATTCGTCCTCGACTCTTCAACCTTCTCTACTTCATATTATCCATGGTAGGGTGAGAGGTCCTTGACATTGAACGTCGGGCTCACAAGGTACTTTGATGTTGGGATATCAATGATGTAGGCGTTGTTGTTGATCCTTTTTAGTACTTTGAACGGTCCATCACCTCTTGGCTTGAGTTCGGAGTCGTGGTCCTTGGGGAAACGGTCTTTACTTATGTGTATCCACACAAGGTCCCCTTCTTCGAAGATCATCTCTTTCTTGTTCTTGTTTAGTCTTGATGCTTGGCGAAGGACTTGTTGCTCGGTCGTAGCTCTTGTGTCTTCATGGAGTTTCTTCATTGTTTGGGCACGCTTGTCAACGTGCATATTGGTACGGTCATGAAGAGGAAGTGGGAGGATATCGAGCGCGGTGAGGGGCCGATCATGAACGGGCTCCTCATGGTGATGGAGTGCTTGGCGCGGTTGTAGGCGAACTCGGCGTGTGGAATACATTCCTCCCAGTTTTTAAGGTTCTTCTTTATCAACACACGTAGAAGTGTGCCAAGGCTTCGATTGATGACCTCGGTTTGTCCATCAGTTTGAGGATGCGAGGAGGACGAGAATTGGATCTTGATGTCGAGCTTGGCCATGAGGGTCTTCCAAAAGTAGCTCATGAATTTGACGTCGCGGTCGGAGACGATTGTTCTTGGTACACCGTGTAGCCGATTATTTCCCTGAAAAACAAATTGGCTACATGTGAAGCATCATCGGTCTTATGGCACGGAATGAAGTGTGCCATTTTGGAAAAACGATCCACTACCACAAATATAGAATCATGTCCATGTTTAGATCTAGGCAATCCTAACACAAAGTCCATGCTAATGTCCGACCAAGGTACATGAGGAATAGGCAATGGCATATAAAGACCAAAGGGGTTGGACTTGGACTTAGCTTGGATACATGTAGTGCATCGTTGGACGTGGCATTCTATGTCGCGCTTCATCTTTGGCCAAAAGTAGTGAGTGGATAGCATGTCATATGTCTTGTCACAGCCAAAGTGACCCGTAAGGCCTCCACCATGGGACTCTTGAAGAAGCAAAATTTGGAGAGACGACTTCGGAATGCAAAGCTTGTTTTGTTTGAAAAGAAAACCCTTATGCAAATAGAAATAATCAATCCCTTTGTATATTGAACACTTTGTAAAAATTGATCTAAAGAATGGGTCAGACTCGTACAAAGATTTGATGTCATCAAGACCCAAGACATTTACTTCGAGTCGCGTAAGAAGGTTTGTGTTTTTGCGAGACAAGGCGTCCGCTACCACATTTTCTTTGCCCTTCTTGTACTTGACAATGTAAGGAAAGGATTCTATGAACTCAACCTATTTGGCGTGCCTTTTACTCAAATTGGCTTGGCCCTTTAGATATTTCAATGACTCATGGTCAGAATGGATGATAAATTGTTTGGGCCAAAGGTAGTGTTGCCACACTTGAAGGACACGAACCAAGGCAAAAAGCTCTTTGTCATAAATTGGATAGTTAAGGCGTGCGCCATCAAGTTTCTCACTATGGTATGCAAGAGGACGCCCATTTTGCATAAGGACGCCTCTAATGCCAATACCACTAGCGTCACACTCGATCTCAAAAGTTTTTGTGAAATCCGGTAAAGCGAGGAGTGGTGCTTTGGTGAGCCTCTTTTTGAGCTCATCAAACGCTTTTTGTTGTGCTTTGCCCCAAACGAATGTGACATTTTTCTTGGTCAATTCGTTGAGAGGGCAAGCAATGGTAGAAAAGTCTTTCACAAAGCGACGGTAAAAACCGGCCAACCCATGAAAACTGCGAAGTTCACTAACATTGGTAGGGATGGGCCAATCTCGTATGTCCTTAACTTTTGAGACATCGACTTCAATGCCATTAGTAGACACAACAAAACCAAGGAAAATCAGTTTGTCTTTTGCAAAAGTGCACTTTGGGAGATTAGCATAGAGCTTTTCATGACGAAGGATTTGAAGGACCTCCTTAACATGAGTAACATGCTCCTCTAGTGACTTGCTATAGACAAGTATGTCATCAAAGTAAACCACTACACTCTTTCCAATGAGAGATCGCAAAATATGGTTCATGAGGCACATGAAGGTAGATGGGGCATTTGATAAGCCAAAAGGCATAACCAACCATTCATAGAGACCAAGCTTGGTCTTGAAGGAAGTCTTCCACTCATCACTTTCGGCCATGCGAATTTGATGGTAACCACTACGAAGATCAATTTTCGAAAATATAGTGGCTCCACATAACTCATCAAGCATATCATCAAGGCGCGGTATAGGATGTCGATAACGCACGATGATAGCATTGATTGGACGGCAGTCCATGCATAACCGCAACGTATCATCCATTTTTAGCACGAGAATCACGGGTACCGCGCTTGGGCTAGTGCTTACTTGGATCAAACCTTTGGAGACGAGTTGGTTGATTTTTCTTTCTATCTCCTTCGTCTCTTCCGGGTTCGTCCGATACGCGGCGCGGTTTGGGAGTGGAGCGCCGGGTATAAGGTCAATGCGGTGCTCGATTCCGCGAAGAGGGGGTAGTCCATGAGGAAACTCTTCGGGGAATACATCTTGGAATTCCTACAAAATAGCCATCAAAGGAGGAACATTTGTCAAGTCGTTAGTTCCTTGCGCTAGTTCCTTGCATACAAGGACATAGTGCAAGATGGATGGGTTGTTCCGCACTTATCTCATCTCACTTTTGGTGGCAAGAAGAACACTCTTAGTTTTTCCACTCGAGTTTGGCTTGTGTCACTCACTCACTATAGTGTGGTTCTCTCGCTCACCGCTCTTCTCACAAGGTGGTTTTGTATATTGCGCCCTCGCCAAAGCCTTTGCATTGTCTGCAATTATTTGTCTAGGAGTCATTGGTTGCAAAACACAAGTTTTTTCAAGCTATTTGAAGGCATAAGTGTTTGAGTGACCATCATGCAAAGCACACTTGTCATATTGCCACGGACTTCCTAGCAACATATGGCAAACCGTCATGGGGACCACGTCACATTCCACCGTGTCTTTGTATGGTCCAATTGAGAACGTTACCGAGACGGTGTGCTTGATCTTGATGGACCTTTGGTCACTTATCCATTGTATATGGTATGGATGCTTATGCAATGGAGGGTGAGGTTGAGTTTCTCACACAATTCCGTGCTTGCAAGATTGTGGCAACTCCCTCCATCTATAACAACTTTGATGGACTTCCCATTGATACCAACACGAGTTTGGAAGATGTTTGATCGTTGGTATTCCTTCTCATTGACTTCCGTAGTCAGGACCCTTGTGACGACAAGCGATGGAATTGCGTCATGCTCACACACAAGTAGTTCTTGGTCATCTTCAAAATGTTGTCTTGCCATTGCTTCCTTGACCCTTGCATCAAACTCATCTTCACTCAAGTATTCTTCATCGCCATTGTCGTGGATGAACAACACTTTCTTGTTTACACATGCGGCCGACTTGTGTCCTTTGCCTCCACACTTGTATCACTCACCATTGAATGGTTGTTCATCCTTTGTGTATTTGCCACTTGGGGGCGGTTTTGCTTGAGGAAGTGTTGGCTTGAATGGAAGCATGGTGGTACTTGATGAGCTTCCACTTGGTGTTGTTGGAGTAGTGATTGGCGCTTGCTTGTATGTGAAGTACGTCTTTGGCTTGTTGTACTTGATGTCCTCTTGCACTTGACGTTCGGCTTTTGATGTTATGTGTACAAGCTCAACCATGTTGCTGTACTTTTGGAACTCGGTGATGCGCTTGATTGGATGGTTCAAGACATTGAGGAAACGTGCCATTGTTTGTTCATCACGCTCTTCAATGTTGGCACGGATCATGTTGAGCTCCATTTTCTTGAAGTACTCTTCCACGGTCTTTGTCCCTTGACTAAGCGTTTGAAGCTTGTTGAAAAGGTCACGCGTGTAGTGCGAAGGAACACAACGGGATCTCATATGAGCCTTCATATCTTGCCAAGTTGAGATTGGAGGTTCCTCTTTTGCTTCATGAGCGAGTTGGACTTGTCCCACTAAAGGTTGGCATATTCATCAAACTCGAGGGATGTCATGGCCATCATCTTCTCATTGCTATAGTTGTGCATGCGGAAGATCTTGTCAACCTTGAGTTCCCACGAGAGATATTCTTTGGGCTCATTGGAACCGTGAACTTGGGCATGGTGAATTTGAGCTTTTCGAAAGTTTCTTCTTCATTGCGGTTCCGGTGGCGGCGGTTGCCATGATTGTGGCGTCCCTCTTCATCATCCGAGCTCTCATGCCTTGCTTGGTGATGGTTGTGTTGCCCTTGCGGTTGTTAAGGTGCCTCGTATGGTGGTGGAACTTGATTTTGACGACGAGCTTGGGGAGCTTGCTCGTGTTGTTGGCGCGGTTGAGGACGAGGAGGAGGTTGATGGTCCTCATGACGAGCTTGGGGAGCTTGCTCTTGTTCTTGTCGTGGTTGATGCCGATGAGTATTGTCTTGCGCCATGTGGCGAGGAGGACGACGAGCCACATGCGCAATGGGATGCTCCATTTCTTCTTGATGTGGAGGAGGCTCGTCATGATGATCATGTTGTCTACGTTGACGGTCATGTAGATGATGACGCCTCGGTGGATCTTCGAGTGCTTCACGCCGACGGCGATCTTGTTCGTCCACTTCGGATGCTTCACTTGTTGTTGAAGGAACACGTCATTGACGATGGGCTTGGTGGTCCACGTGAGGTTGCTCTTGTTGAATCACAAGTGCCCTTTGTTGTGGCCGGTCCGCTTCAAGTCTTGGAGGTCTTGCGGAGAGGTCACCATCGTAGCTTGACGTCGTGGCGTGTCGCGGAGATGGTACCGCTTGAGAAGAGCTCATGGATTGAAGGACGGGTCCATCCCGGTGCCTTGAAGCGTGACAGCGAGGTGCGCTTGATTCACTTGAGGAGTGCCGTGATGAGCTTGAGTCGTGCGATCATGGCCTTGCTAGCCCATCAATGAGGCATTGAAGCTTCTCATCCGTTGAGGCGAGGGCGCGACCAAGAGCTTCATTTTGATGGCCGAGGTTGTGTTGCATGGCATGCATTTGTCCTCGGACTTCTTCGAAGCGGTTGTCGATGTTCTTGAATTCCACGCGGGCTTCGCTAAATTGTTGATCTTGGCGCCGCTCAAGGGCTTCACAACGGTAGTTGAATTCTCCTCGGACCTTCCAATGATCCCATCTTGTCATGTATTATGTGTCGTCCTCCGGAGGTGGTGGTGGTTGGGACGGTTCGCCATTCCTGTCCATGATGCAAAGCCGACAAGGGTTGTATATGGAGAAGGAGAATGCGGGGAGTTAGCCTTTTACCTCACCTTGGAGATTATATCAAACCAATTGCCACACTTGAGAACTAATAGCTTGCAAAGTGAAATCGCAAAGAAAACTCACACAAATAAGCTAGAACTCTCAAAAGCTTTTGGTGGAAGGTTAGGATTGTGGAAAACCAAACTAAACGATCCAAGCAAAAGGTTATTGTTCAAAGTGGTAAAGAACCAAAGATCAAAAGCAAAAGGATACGATCTACAAAACACGGGAGAACGCACACGTGGAGATTAACGGGGTTAGCACGACTATGAAAATGAGCACAAAAGGTCCTGACGAAGACTACGCTCGGTTGTCGTTCCAACTCAAGGAGAGACCACAACTTGTTTGCCAAAATAGGATAAGAAACAGATTTGTGCACTTGCCTTGGTGCGCTCTTTTCTCTCTATTTTTGCTTACAAGCTTGATACTCTCTTTCTATTGGGAGACTATGTATCTTTATATTTTCCTTTTCTTTTTTTTCTTTTTGATTCCTTTTCTCCCTTTCTATACTACTATGTTAACTTTTGTATTTGCCCTCACACTCTCACTTTCCAAAGGCAAGTGCACAATGCTTAGACAAACACAAAATGAGTTGCTCTCATAGGATAGATACACACAAAGGAAGATATGGGGTTGTTAAAGTGGCGCAAGTTATACCTTTGGTATTGTTGACGACTTGCAACCGGTGGTGTGGAAGATGTTCGGGAGTCGCGGTGTCGAGGAGCGCGTGATGTAGTAATTTGCGGAAGCTTGTTGTTAGTTTTTGGCGACACGCACGCGAAGCACGACAAGGAGAAACTGTCAAAATTTGAGAATTGCCAAAATTTTCGGCGCAGGAACCGGCGGCGCCGGGTCTGCCGCCGGAAATTCCGGTCGTCGGTCCGGTCGATCGGAGCTGTCGCTGGAATTTCCGGTTGCGGAACCGGTTCGCCGGATCTGCTGCCGAAATCTGTCCGAGATGAACTCCAAAAAGTCAAACTCAGAATTGTGTCAAAATTTCGACAAAATTGGGCTAGGGAAAGGTCAAGGGATGTAGATCAAGACCCAAAGCAACAGATCTATGGACCAAAACCACGAAAAACTCACCAAATCCAAAGATTGATCCGAAGGCAATTTGGGGCTCTTTTTGGGGAATTTTCGATTTTATGGTGGATAGAAGAAAAATTGAGGGGAAATTCGTGATCAACCTTGCTCTTGATACCAATATGTTAGGGGTGCCCCCTTGGGGTGGCCCGATCTTTCACGAATTCCGTGGGAAACGAGGTTAAAGCGGTGGAAGGGGGAAGGGGATGAAATCCACGAACACACACGCGAAGAACTCGATGAACTCACACACACGAAAACACGATACAAAACGATAGTTCACGCCGGTGGCAATCGATCCAACATAATCCCTAGGATCGGTGTTGGGCGAAGCTCTCTCTCCACGGCCAACAACGGGGGTGAGGAGCTTGGTGAGATCTTGACTACTTGGGCACGAGACACCGAGATCCCAAGGACTTGTACAACTTGAACGCGCTAGGAAAAATCCAAGACGTTGTGGATAATTTGGTGCTCCTTGGTAGGAGCATGAGACAAATAGTTGATAGATCCTCAAAGGGGTGTCGTCAACTATAATTATCCAAGTCTCGGGTTTACAATAGGGGGTGGGGGCTATTTATAGGCCAACCACATAAACAGGGGTAGTTTAGGCACGAAAAGGGTAAAAACTAGGCGAAATAAGGAGTTACACGGGCCCAGCCCGAATGTTGACTTGAATCTGGGGATTTTCGGCGAGGGGTCCGGTGGCGCCGGCATGGTCGCCGGAAATTCCGGTCGCCGCCGACATTTCCGGTCGCCCACCAGAAAGCCTTACAAAAGGTGCTTTCGGTCGTCGCCGGAGGATTCCGGTTGCCTCCGGGATTATCGGCGTGGAGGCCGGTCGACCGGGCCGGTTGCCAGGAGTTCCGGCGAGGAGAACGGTCCGTCGGGCCTGGTGCCGGTTTGCTCTGGCGGATCTCCTCGGGTAGCCTTTGGTCCCTCCCTTGGCGATGCTTCATTGGGTTCATAGCTGAGAATGCACAGGGTTTGGGCATGAAGTAGCAAGCCATCCAAGGATGTATTGAAATCACACGAGGAGAGGAGCGAGTTAACCTTAGCTTGTAGGAGCTTGGCTCGAGCACGGGTCATCGGTCCACTTGGGGGACTAGTTGGCGGGGATGTAGGCGCATCCGTAGGACGGGCTGCATCAGAAGGCCTCCAGGATGATCTCCCCTCCGGGAGGGTGCCGGGAAGAACTTTAGATCCCCCCGATCTAGGGACGATGGTGGCGGCGGCTACATACGGTTTCGTGGAGATTTGATCGGGTGCTTAGGGTTTCTGCATCGGGGGCTTCTTATAGGTGAAGGGGGAGGCCGAGGCGGTGGCCAGAGGGGCCACACCCCTCCCAGGAGCGGGGCAGGGCCCACCCGCGCCTAGGGTGGGTCTGGCCGCCCTGGATTGCCTCTCCGGCTCCCCTCTGGACTTCTTGTTCCCCACGAAAAGTAATTGACTTTGACATTTGTCCCGTCCAATTCCGAGAATATTTCTGTACTAACTTTTCTAAAACCAAAAACAGCAGAAAACAGGCATCTGGCACTATTGCAACTTGTTAATAGGTTAGTACCCGAAAATATGTAAAAAGCACCTCAAAGTGTAGACAAGTAAAGCAAAGTAGATACTAAACAAACATGGAGCATCAAAAATTATAGATACGTTTCCGACGTATCAACATCCCCAAGCTTAACTCCTACTCGTCCTCGAATAGGTAAGTGATAAAAGAATGTTTTTTGAGGTGACATGAACCCTCACAATAAAGATCCAACCATTTGCAAGCATTGAAAGCTGGGATCAAAGAACTCTAAACATGTGCATGAAATATGGAGTTCTAACAATAGGACATAGTAACTATGCATGCAACATTAAATGCTACAAACAAAGATCATGAATAACATGCATTGAAAAACGTTTGTTTGTTTCACATACAGAAAACATAGCATAGTGGCAATCAGCTTGGTCCTCATAGATTAGCAATATAGATGCATATGACACATTCAAAGTTCACAAGGGTGACTAGAAACAGATAGCACAAGAACAAGTAATATCACAATATGCATCAATCAATAAGCTTTGGAACACTGCACACAGAATGAAAACTATGCTCTCTTAATGGTGCCTAAAGGTAGAAGGTGGAGACTCAATAATGGTGGAAGAAAGGACTTTTTGTAAAGTAAGCAGGGATTATAAGTTTCAAAAAGAGCTTCCAAAAATTATGGTACTTGTTAGCTTTCAACCCTCATTGCCCCTATCATAAGCATCTTGAGGTGATTAAGGTTAAAGTGGAAAAGATGGAGTATATGCTTGATGAAGTATAAGTTGGCAATCTCAAGTCCCTTGAATACGAGGGCCACACCTGATGCATACTCAACTTTGGTTCCAGGTAAGTTCTTGTAATTGTAAGTATTTGCATATCATTGAGAACCGCCAACGGGGTACCCCTTGCACATGGTACATGAGCTTTCCCATAACCAAAATGACAAGGCAAGCAGACAATGAGCATCTCAGCGATATTTTTATTTACTATGTGCATATATTTTTATTGAGGATGCTTCATAGATAGCTCATTATGGTGATGCTGCAAGTTTCCACCATGATAAGGCATGGCTTAGGCTAGCAGCCAAGGCGTTTCTCTAATATAGAATACAAACTCCATGGACTTACAAGTTCCCTCTTTATTTCACACCGGTGACATCCATAGACAAAAGAGCATGATATCAACTGAGTACAAAGTACAAGTGCAATGTTGAAAGTATTCCTTGTGACAACACGGTTCTGCTAATTCCAACGTATAAGTGCAAGCATATACAACAAAGTTGTCATAATGGTTCAAGTTTATTAGGGGAAAAAATATAAAGTGTGCCATCAAGTTCGTGAGGGATTTAATCACTAAGTTTTCACATAACAAAATAGTTTTTAATTGGAAGATAGTTGAAAACAAGAATATACTTGGAATGGTGTAACACACCATGCATAGGAGTTTATAGTGGACACTTTGGAATAACTTGGTTTCTTGGGAGTTGGAAGCATGAGTAGAACTTACTCATGCAAGTGGAGGCTAGCAAAAGACTGGGAGCAACCAACTAAGAGAGCATAATGGCCATAATCATGCAGTGCAACAAAGCATACTAATTTAAGAGTGTTACTACAAGTCAAGGACTAAATGATCATAGAGGCTAATGGTGACTTGTCATAGTCATAACATGGTGTGAGCATGTGCTAAGTCAACCCAAGCAAAGCATCAAAGGAGAATACCACAATACTATGCTTTTGCATGCTAAAACAACGCATAATTTCTTCAAAGCACACTAAGCAATCGTAATTGTTTGGAACAAGACATGCTACAGCAATAATCACTAAGCATAAGGTCAAAACAACACCTAGCATGTCATGCTAAAGTCTAAGTCACAGTCAATGCAAGCTCCTCTTGCACTTCAAGCAAGAACTTACTACTCCTTTCCAACACCAAGCAACTTATTTGCAAAACAACACAGCGAGAATGGGGGTCCAAACTACTTTATTCAAGCAAACTAAACAAACTAAGCAGAGCAAACAAAAACTAAGACGCTCCAAGAACAACACAACTATGCATGAAACAATAAAAACGAAGTGTCTAGACAGACCTGAGCTTTTTATTGATGAAGCATGGTGGCATCCCCAAGCTTGAGATTTTGTCCATTCTTCATCTCATTGCATGATTCTCTCTCTACACCTAAATTTTTTTCCTTCATACAAAACTTCACACAATCTTCATTAGCAACATTAGTGTATTCAAAAGATATTAGAGCACTGGCAAAGCTTTGAAACAGCAAGTCTTTTCACTAAATGCACAAGCTACTGTAGTAACTCCTTCAAAAAGCTCAATTTACCTGAAGAGAACTTAAAAGGGAATCAATAAGAAGCAAATGCAAACAATGACAGAAATATGTCAAAACAGACCAGCAGGTAGAAACCGATTTTTTTCAAACATCTTATGTTGCTCAAATCAAAAAGTGTTGAACTAGCGACAGTTAGCTAACATACTGGGGGATTTATTCGAAAATTTTGAGCTCAATCTGAGTTACAGAGCCTCCCCACGAATTGTTTTGGTGGAGGATAGAAATCTGCTTCGGGACAGCAACTCCCAAATCTTACTTCCCTCTCATTAGAGGTCATTCTTGGCACAAAAAGCAAACAAAAAGGATAAGGAGAGGTCATTATATAAGTAATAACTTCCAAGACTCAAGGAAACTCTTGGGTTATCTCCCAACAAGTACTTTTCTTTAACGCCTTTAAGTTAGGCTTGATAGCTTGAGAAGATGCTCACATAAGAAATATGAATTGAAGTCAAAGAGAGCATCAAGAAGAAAATTCAAAACACATTTAATTCTAACCCTCTTCCTATGCATCGGAATCTTGTACACAAATAAATTCACAAAAACAAAGTGACAAGCATAGGAAGATAAAACAAGAGTAACTTCAAAGCTTTCAGCACATAGAGAGGTGTTTCAGTACCATGAAAAATCCTACAACCATACTTTCCTCTCTCATAATAATTTTCAGTAGCATCATGAATAAACTCAACAATATAGCTATCACATAAATCATGCTTTTCATGACCTACAAACACATAATTTCTATCAAGGTCAAAAACAGTGGGATTAAAACCTCCACAGGTTTTATCCAAAGTAGATATTTCAAAGGAATCCACAGGAACATAACATTCATCCTCCTTTGGTAAGCATGGGGGACAATCAAGTAATGTAAGGGATAAAGAGTTACTCTCATTAGAAGGTAAGCATGGGTAGATCCATTTTTCCTCCTTTTGTTCATCACTCTCCTCATCTTTTTCATCTAATGAGCTTTCAGTTTCAGCAATTTCTTCTTCCATAGGCTCCTGCAAGGCATTAGTCTCTTCCATATGTGGAAAGCATCTATTAAGATATTCAAGAATATAGCTATTTTATTCCTTGTAATTATCAAAGCAAAATTTAAGTATCTCCAAAACCTCACATTCATAAGGTGCATCATCGGTATTTTCAAGCAAACTGGCAAGTTCAAATGCACCCTTAAAAGCAACAAATTCTTCAATTTGTTCCACATCATAAAATTCATATTTTCCTTTAACATAAGAAGATATGGTAACATTATCATTATACTCACATTAAAAAGGCAGGTGTTTATACCTCCTATAGCAACAAGACTTATCAAAGCAATAAGTAACATTATAGGTAGAGCACACGTCTCTAGAAATAGTATTCAACTTATCAATTTGTTCCCATAAGTGTTTCCCTTTTTGTGACAAACGGTGTTCCTTATAATAATACCTTTGTTCTTCCGTGAACCCACCTTGCCAATAAGAACTAGTTTCAAAGAAACCATCCATTGATAGAAAGGATGACCAAGCAAGGCAATAACAGACCAGCAACCAGAGTAGGAACTAATTTTTTTGTGTTTTTGAATAAAGAAAGCAAACCAAACTAGACTGTTTTTTTGGGTTTTTTGGAAAGAGGCAAACAAAACCAAGCAAAAGAAACAAAGAAAACTAAAAAAAAGTAAAGAGAAAGGAAGTGAAGGAATCCCCTTGTGAAGACGTCCTTAGCCTCCTCGGCGACGCCGCCAAAAAAGCCTTGATGATGCTCAACGTGGCACTTTGTTATAACCCCAAGCGCAGGGTGTGAAGAGCAAGCAGCAAGTGTCCCCTCAGTTGACACCGAGGTTATCGAACTAGAAGGAGGAAGAAAACATCACATAGGTGTTGCAAGCAACGCGGAGACCTGCACAACACAAACTCAAGACTTTGCCCCAACGAATCAGTGAGGTTGTCAAGCTCACCGGTTTGCTATAACAAAGGATTAAACGGATGGTGTGGAAGTGTCACATCCCAAGATTTTCCAAATCTTGTAATGTGAAAAATAAATGAATAAAATAAAACTTTGTTGATTTTCAGGGTGAGAAGAAACTTTTTGAATCCATTTGGAAACTTTCAAAACCTATTTGGATCAAATAAAATCCCAAAGGGATTGAAAAGTTAAATAAACAAGAAACTTCAAAATATTTAAAAAATTACTATTTTGGATCTATTAATAAAAGGATTTGGTTTCAAAAGAAAAGGTGGATTTATAAATAAGGATTATTTTATAAAGCCAAATTAAACCTTGGCCAAGCTTTTAAATTAAAACATTTTGTTTTGAATAAAATAGTAAAGAATTTAAAATCCAATTTTTATTTAAATAAAAGGTTTTAGCATTTTAATTAAAACATCAAAACTTATTTATTTATTTGAAATAAGTTTTCCAAGTATTTTATACTCTCAGATAAAACCTACTGAAATGTTTTGGTTTTATTTAGATTTCAAAATAAAGATTTTAATAAAACAAATCCTATTTGATTTAATAACTAAGGCCCATTTTATTTGATTATTAATGGACCCTAAAATAAAATGTTATTTTATTTTAAAACAAGTTTTCCAAATATCTTTTATTTTCAAATAAAACCTACTGATTTGGTTTTGAAAATATTTGGATTTCAAATGGAGTTTTTAAATAAATTAAAACCCATTTGATTTATTAACTAGTGTCCATTTTATTTAATTATAAATGGACTCTAAAATAAAAATTATTATTTTATTATTTGACTTTGGTTTTGTGTTGTTAAACAGAACCAAATTCAATTACAAGTGTGGTGATTGTTTGAATTGTTTGAATGTTTGAATGTTGTTTGGAATTTCAAATCAGTAAATAGAACTAGAAAAGGTTAAATCATTCAGACAGAAAAAAAATAGTGCAAAGGACCCAGCCCAACAAACCAGCCCAACAGCCCAGTCCAGCCCACCTGTTCCCTCGCCCCCGAACCGTTTTCTTCACCACATAAGCAACCCGCGAGGACGCTGACTTGTGGACCCTCCCCCTCACTTCCTTTCTCGCTGACAGGTATGCCCCACTCCTCCTGTTCATCGTTCTAACCCGCGCGACTTCTTCTCCCTCCCCCGTCGCCGTTTCCTGCAGAGATTCCGCGGCCTTAATTCGTCTTGACGCGGCCACCATTACACGCTTTGATCACGCAGGCTTAAACGCTCATGTCTCCTCTCCATTTCCCCTCTGTCGCCCATCTCAACGCGCTCCCAGACCACCCCAATTTCCTCCCCGAGCACCACTGCCACCGACGAACCTTTTCCTCGATTCCGGCCGTGACCTGCCACCCCGTGCCTCCTCGGCCTAGCTCACACCTTCCCCACTTCCTGACGCATCTGTCCGTGCCCCTCATTTGACCGCGGGCGTCCCTGAGCGTCGACTCCGACAAAGCTCTAAGCGCCGCCATCTGTCTTCAACTGCGACGACGACTCCCAGGTAAACAAGACCACCCCTCTCTTCCCCGTGGACACGATAATGACCACCATGCTCTCGCGGACCTAATGGTGCTTTTCGTTTGTACTAGGGTGCCCCTTATCCTCACCCTCGACGACCTCCAGTACCGCCCGAGACCCAGCTCATCTCCGGCGAGCAATCGCAACTGTCCCCGAGCGCCTCTCGACGGACAAGCCACACATTGAGAATCAGCACGATGCCACGAACGCGGTGAGCTTACTCCCTCCCTTTTTCACTTCCTGCCTCGCCAGCGCCGCCGCCATCTGGCCGCTCCGCCGCTCGCCGTTGACCTTGCGCCGCCAGTTCCTGGCTAATTGATAGGAACCGTTCGATTTAGATCGAAGAGACGAGATAGATTCACTTAACAGCGAAAGGGTACGCGCCCTGTGCCGTGCGATCTACCTAGATCCTGCGGTCCACGTTGCCGATCGGGCCGAACCGGTACCATCCAACCAAGACACGCCACGTGGCCAGGTTTCGTTTTAAAAACAGATTTGAATCTGTTATAGATTCAATTTTCAAACCTTTGTAACTTTGGATCCACACGTGCAAAAATTACAAACTTTATATCGTTGGAATCAGTAGAACAAACCCTAGCCAACCATGCCCTTGGTTTAGAAAATAGTATCTGTTAGAGTGTTTGTTTTTGCAGAAACATTTGTATGCTTGTTAAGGATGTAAAAATTGTTCAAAAATGATTTTGGGGATAAAATCTTTGGAAAATGGTGTGATTTGAACCTACTAACATTAGGAAACACTTTGTGGATTTAAAAATGAATTTGGTGAAACAAAATAATGATTTTTGATTTAAAACCATTTCTAGTCAAATAGAAATGTGGTTTATTTATTTAAAATGGTTTGGAAGAAAACCTTTGGAAAATGTTTTTTTTAAACTCTCTGACCCTAAACACCAAGTTTTATGGTTTGAAAACATATTTGGTGAACCCTATGGATTAATGCCTTAGTAAAAATATTTCTACACCACATAAAATGATACTTTGTTTTGAAAATGGTTTTTGAAGTGAAACCTTTTGCAAATGACTTTGCCACTCTACAAAATGACCATTAGGTGCTCTCAAATGTTTGTGACCCATTAGGAACCACTTTTCCAAATAAAACAAAGTTTGGCATGCTTGCATGCATTATCTTAGTTCTATGATTTTATGTGTTGTTTTGCTTGATTGGTAGATTGAGTTTGTGCCTTGTTTGATTGGATTGTAGTGACTTGAAGAGTGTGATTGTTGCAAGGACAAGGAGTGAACCCATACTCTACCAAAAAGGCAAGTGATGCTTCATACCTTTTGTCCCATTACTTTCACTATGCATTAGTGATTTTCTCTAAGTAAAACTTGCATGGATTTTGCTAAGTATAAACCTTGCTATAGGAAAACCTAGTAGATGAATCCTTAGTAGGATTTTTCCTAAGTTAAGATTCCTATTACTATCAAGCTTAGCCTAGCTAATAGAAAACATGGATGGAATATATATTCACACTATGGAAAAATTTCTAAGTCTGAGGACTTATGTTTTTGTTTAATAAAACAACTAAGTTAATGAATCACCTGGGTGGAATGGTAATTGCTTGGTGGATTTTGGTTGAGTGGTTCACAAGGCCCATGTCTATGGTTTACCTTGTGTATCTCACTTGTGGATGGCCACCCAGGAACAAAGAGATTTGAGATGTCAAATGTTGAGAAGCTTCAAGTGCAACCACTTGGCAATATGGGCTCTGCCATGATCATATAGGTTGCAAGAACTTAGCCATATGGACAGTTGGTGGTAGTTTTTGATAGGTTGGAACGCGTCCATTTTGGTCTAAGGGAAGGCTTCTGAAAGATCTTGTCCTGGGAAACCAAGTCTTGTGGGGAAAGTGCACCACCTCTGCAGAGTGTAAAATCTAAGTACTTAGCCATGTCCCTGGTAAAGGACAATTTGAGCATCAAGACATGGAAGCAATCAAGAATATCATCATTCAAATTTCTAAGTTAAAAACTTGTGGTTTGAACAAGGGTTATTTGAAATCTTCAATCTTTGATTGAGAGATGCCTTGGAAAAGATTTTGTCAAAATAAAAACTTAGTATTTTCAAAATGATAAGGAAAATCTATTTTGAGCAATGCAAGCCTCAACTCCACTTAGCCAAACGCATATAGATGATAGACTCCACTATACTACCATAGTATCACTTGCCAATACAATTCAAATGTATTGACCCATGTGGCTGTAACTTGTTATGTTGCAGGTTTGATTGTTTTTAGTGAGGATTGATTGATTAGGATACAAAGTCTACAACCAACATGTCTGCCTGTGGCACTTTGAAGATGAAGGACCCATGACTATAGTTATTCCGCTGCAATGTAATGTAATAGCCAAATGAGCTATGTAAAGATGTAATAAAATTATGTTATTCCTGGTTATAAAGTTATAATATGACCTTTGTTTCTTGATATTACATCTAAACTGTGGATGCTAGCTATTGATCTAGGGACTAGCATTGTAAACACAGGGGACTCTACCTTATTAAAGGTTGGGACCTCTACAGATGGTATCAGAGCACTGTGTTGCCTGTAGGATTTGTAAACCTAGGATTGGACAAAAACCCTTAGAAAATAGGAGTTGTACTTGTTCCAAAAACTTATTTACAAAAACACTTGTAAACTCTTTCCTCAACCATTTTGGTTTCAACTCTACATCTCTTCTATTTCAACTTGATGGAAAAACCTACCCCATGACCAAAGACTTCACCATGTGCAAAGGACTCCATCAACTCTAATGACTTCAACTTCTTCAACTCTAATGACTTCAACATCTTCAACATATTCACCTTGGATACCACTAACAACTACAAGTGAGACAAGGAAATCTTGCTCAAGATTTAGAGACTGAGGGAATGCAAAAGTTAGAAGGAGCCTACATCATTGGAAGTATTGTAACCAAGAGTTTTCTCAAGGAAACCATGATCTCATACAAGAAGAATCATGAAGAATGGAAAGATCACAAGTGAACCATGTAGATGGACCACCATATTATAGTTAAGTCTAACACACCAACTTATGTGGTGTAACAAAAATATTTTGTTGCCTAAAAATATGCTTGAAACTTGTTGTTTGAGTGGAATGTTTGTTTGTGATTTCTTGCACATTGTTTGAGTGAATTGTGATGTGTGTGACTAGAATTATTCCCTTAACAATATTTTGCCTATTCTAATCCCAATCCAACCCAAGCAGATGACTTCCCCAAGAGACACCAACATCAAGGATGGTGACACCAACAACAACCAAGAGGACAATATGAGAGAACTCATAGCAACCCAAAACCAATTGAGCCAAGAGACAACTCAGCTTTTAGCCAACAACAATGGACTAGACCCAGCTATACAAAGGATTTTGAAACATCAATCCCAATTGTTGCAAGGATTGATTACTCAAATGATCAACATGAGAGAAAACTTTTCCCAAAGAGCTAATGACAACAAGGATAACAAAGATGTTAATCTAGAAGGAACCCAAGCTAGCAATATTTATGGAGACAAGGATCATGCATCCAAGGAACATGAAGATCAATGCCCCAAGAAGAGAGAAAGATCTCCCACCTATGAAGAACATGAACTAGAAGAACTCCTAGCTTTGGAGAGACCCAAAAAGAAGAAGAAGAAATGCCCCAACCCTAACAAGGAGGATATTACTCAAGTGCAATGTTACAATTGCAAAGAGATGGGACACTATGCCAATGAATGCCCAAAAAAGAAGAAGAACCAAAGAGACAAACAAGAGGCAATGATACCAAAGGAAAAGAAAGATATCAGCCAAGTGATGTGTTTCAAATGCAAGGAACTAGGCCACTATGTAAACAATTGTCCAGGAAAGAGGAAGCACAAGATAAACCAACCTATAAAAGATCTCAGCCTTGTCACATGTTTCAAGTGTGAAAACAACGGACACTATGCAGATGTTTGCCCAAAGAAGTTTCCCCAGGATCCCGAGCAAGCCAAGATGTAATTTAGTTTGAAAAATTTTAAGGGTGGTAGTACCCTAGTTGTTTTGAGCCTACTTGTAACCCTAGCTTTCCAAAATCTCGGGACGAGATTTATTTTAAGGGTGGTAGCCTGTCACATGCCAAGATTTTCCAAATCTTGTAATGTGAAAAATAAATGAATAAAATAAAACTTTGTTGATTTTCAAGGTGAGAAGAAACTTTTTGAATCCATTTGGAAACTTTCAAAACCTATTTGGATCAAATAAAATCCCAAAGGGGATTTGAAAAGTTAAATAAACAAGAAACTTCAAAATATTTAAAAAATTACTATTTTGGATCTATTAATAAAAGGATTTGGTTTCAAAAGAAAAGGTGGATTTATAAATAAGGATTATTTTATAAAGCCAAATTAAACCTTGGCCAAGCTTTTGAATTAAAACATTTTGTTTTGAATAAAATAGTAAAGAATTTAAAATCCAATTTTTATTTAAATAAAAGGTTTTAGCATTTTAATTAAAACATCAAAACTTATTTATTTATTTTAAATAAGTTTTCCAAGTATTTTATACTCTCGGATAGAACCTACTGAAATGTTTTGGTTTTATTTAGATTTCAAAATAAAGATTTTAATAAAACAAATCCTATTTGATTTAATAACTAAGGCCCATTTTATTTGATTATTAATGGACCCTAAAATAAAATGTTATTTTATTTTAAAACAAGTTTTCCAAATATCTTTTATTTTCAAATAAAACCTACTGATTTGGTTTTGAAAATATTTGGATTTCAAATGGAGTTTTTAAATAAATTAAAACCCATTTGATTTATTAACTAGTGTCCATTTTATTTAATTATAAATGGACTCTAAAATAAAAATTATTATTTTATTATTTGACTTTGTTTTTGTGTTGTTAAACAGAACCAAATTCAATTACAAGTGTGGTGATTGTTTGAATTGTTTGAATGTTTGAATGTTGTTTGGAATTTCAAATCAGTAAATAGAAATAGAAAAGGTTAAATCATTCAGACAGAAAAAAAATAGTGCAAAGGACCCAGCCCAACAAACCAGCCCAATAGCCCAGTCCAGCCCACCTGTTCCCTCGCCCCCGAACCGTTTTCTTCACCGCAGAAGCAACCCGCGAGGACGCTGACTTGTGGACCCTCCCCCTCACTTCCTTTCTCGCTCACAGGTATGCCCCACTCCTCCTATTCATCGTTCTAACCCGCACGACTTCTTCTCCCTCCCCCGTCGCCGTTTCCTGTAGAGATTCCGTGGCCTTAATTCGTCTTAACGCGGCCACCATTACACGCTTTGATCATGCAGGCTTAAACGCTCATGTCTCCTCTCCATTTCCCCTCTGTCGCCCATCTCAACGCGCTCCCAGACCACCCCAATTTCCTCCCCGAGCACCACTGCCACCGACGAACCTTTTCCTCGATTTCGGCCGTGACCTGCCACCCCGTGCCTCCTCGGCCTAGCTCACACCTTCCCCACTTCCTGACGCATCTGTCCGTGCCCCTCATTTGACCACGGGCGTCCCTGAGCGTCGACTCCGACAAAGCTCTGAGCGCCACCGTCTGTCTTCAACTGCGACGACGACTCCCAGGTAAACCAGACCACCCCTCTCTTTCCCGTGGACACGATAATGACCACCATGCTCTCGCGGATCTAATGGTGCTTTTCGTTTGTCCTAGGGTGCCCCTTATCCTCACCCTCGACGACCTCCAGTACCGCCCGAGACCCAGCTCATCTCCGGCGAGCAATCACAACTGTCCCCGAGCACCTCTCGACGGACAAGCCACACATTGAGAATCAGCACGACGCCACGAACGCGGTGAGCTTACTCCCTCCCTTTTTCACTTCCTGCCTCGCCAGCGCCGCCGCCATCTGGCCGCTCCGCCGCTCGCCGTTGACCTTGCGCCGCCAGTTCCTGGCTAATTGATAGGAACCGTTCGATTTAGATCGAAGAGACGAGATAGATTCACTTAACAGCGAAAGGGTACGCGCCCTGCGCCGTGCGATCTACCTAGATCCTGCGGTGCACGTTGCCGATCCGGACGAACCGGTACCATCCAACCAAGACACGCCACGTGGCCAGGTTTCGTTTTAAAAACAGATTTGAATCTGTTATAGATTCAATTTTCAAACCTTTGTAACTTTGGATCCACACGTCCAAAAATTACAAACTTTATATCGTTGGAATCAGTAGAACAAACCCTAGCCAACCATGCCCTTGGTTTAGCAAATAGTATCTGTTAGACTATTTGTTTTTGCAGAAACATTTGTATGCTTGTTAAGGATGTAAAAATTGTTCAAAAATGATTTTGGAGATAAAATCTTTGGAAAATGGTGTGATTTGAACCTACTAACATTAGGAAACACTGTGTGGATTTAAAAATTAATTTGGTGAAACAAAATAATGATTTTTGATTTAAAACCATTTCTAGTCAAATAGAAATGTGGTTTATTTATTAAAAATGGTTTTGGAAGAAAACCTTTGGAAAATGTTTTGTTTTAAACTCTCTGACCCTAAACACCAAGTTTTATGGTTTGAAAACATATTTGGTGAACCCTATGGGTTAATGCCTTAGTAAAAATATTTCTACACCACATAAAATGATACTTTGTTTTGAAAATGGTTTTTGAAGTGAAACCTTTTGCAAATGACTTTGCCACTCTACAAAATGACCATTAGGTGCTCTCAAATGTTTGTGACCCATTAGGAACCACTTTTCCAAATAAAACAAAGTTTGGCATGCTTGCATGCATTATCTTAGTTCTATGATTTTATGTGTTGTTTTGCTTGATTGGTAGATTGAGTTTGTGCCTTGTTTGATTGGATTGTAGTGACTTGAAGAGTGTGATTGTTGCAAGGACAAGGAGTGAACCCATACTCTACCAAAAAGGCAAGTGATGCTTCATACCTTTTGTCCCATTACTTTCACTATGCATTAGTGATTTTCTCTAAGTAAAACTTGCATGGATTTTGCTAAGTATAAACCTTGCTATAGGAAAACCTAGTAGATGAATCCTTAGTAGGATTTTTCCTAAGTTAAGATTCCTATTACTATCAAGCTTAGCCTAGCTAATAGAAAACATGGATGGAATATATATTCACACTATGGAAAAATTTCTAAGTCTGAGGACTTATGTTTTTGTTTAATAAAACAACTAAGTTAATGAATCACCTGGGTGGAATGGTAATTGCTTGGTGGATTTTGGTTGAGTGGTTCACAAGGCCCATGTCTATGGTTTACCTTGTGTATCTCACTTGTGGATGGCCACCCAGGAACAAAGAGATTTGAGATGTCAAATGTTGAGAAGCTTCAAGTGCAACCACTTGGCAATATGGGCTCTGCCATGATCATATAGGTTGCAAGAACTTAGCCATATGGACAGTTGGTGGTAGTTTTTGATAGGTTGGAACGCGTCCATTTTGGTCTAAGGGAAGGCTTCTGAAAGATCTTGTCTTGGGAAACCAAGTCTTGTGGGGAAAGTGCACCACCTCTGCAGAGTGTAAAATCTAAGTACTTAGCCATGTCCCTGGTAAAGGAAAATTTGAGCATCAAGACATGGAAGCAATCAAGAATATCATCATTCAAATTTCTAAGTTAAAAACTTGTGGTTTGAACAAGGGTTATTTGAAATCTTCAATCTTTGATTGAGAGATGCCTTGGAAAAGATTTTGTCAAAATAAAAACTTAGTATTTTCAAAATGATAAGGAAAATCTATTTTGAGCAATGCAAGCCTCAACTCCACTTAGCCAAATGCATATAGATGATAGACTCCACTATACTACCATAGTATCACTTGCCAATACAATTCAAATGTATTGACCCATGTGGCTGTAACTTGTTATGTTGCTGGTTTGATTGTTTTCAGTGAGGATTGATTGATTAGGATACAAAGTCTACAACCAACATGTCTGCCTGTGGCACTTTGAAGTTGAAGGACCCATGACTATAGTTATTCCGCTGCAATGTAATGTAATAGCCAAATGAGCTATGTAAAGATGTAATAAAATTATGTTATTCCTGGTTATAAAGTTATAATATGACCTTTGTTTCTTGATATTACATCTAAACTGTGGATGCTAGCTATTGATCTAGGGACTAGCATTGTAAACACAGGGGACTCTACCTTATTAAAGGTTGGGACCTCTACAGGAAGGTAATGATTTGCAGCAAGTAAATAGGTAACAGTGGAAGATGTATCAATGGTAAAGATTGGACCGGGGTCCATAGTTCAGTAGAGGTACTCTCCTTAGATAAACAACATGGCATGAAGGGTAAACAAATTATAGCAGGGCAATTGACAGGAACTGAGCAAGGCATAACAATGCAATTACTACTCAGAAAGATCCTATGAGATTCAATTGGGCAATACAACAAGATACATAGACCGCCATCCAACTGCATTTATGACTAGAAGTCCACCTTCAGGTCATCATCCGATCCCCCTATGGTATTAAGTTGCAAGCAACAGACAACTGCTTTAAGCAAAGTGTGTAAGGTAAACAGTCCACATGTTCCATGAACAAGAGACCGTTGTTTTCTCCCTATTAGCAACAACACATCTACAACCGAAGAGATTATTGTCACTTCCCTTGGAAACTAGAGGCATGCACCCACTATCGAGCATAAATACCCTCTCTTGGAGTCACTAGCAACTACTTGGCCAAGATAGCTACTAACAATGGAGAGCATGCAAGATCACAAACAACACAAACAACACAAACATGATAGAATCATAAAGACAAAACCATTAATCAAACCAACATAATAATCTCAATATCCCTCGGATCCCTGCAAACACAACATGCAAGATTACAAATAGATTAGATCTTGATCATGAACGGAGCTCACAAGATCTATAAATGAAAGCACAAAGGAGGAGATACAACCATCTAGCTACTACATGGACCCATAGTCCAAGGTGAAACTACTCACGCATCATACCAGAGAGAAGGCCTCCGGGATGATCTCCCCTCCGGCAGGGACGATGGTGGCGGCGGCTACAGACGGTTTTGTGGAGATTTTATTGGTTGTTTAGGGTGTCTACATCGAGGGCTTCTTATAGGAGAAGGGGGAGGCCGAGGCGGCGGCCAGAGGGGCCACACCCCTCCCAGGCGCGGGGCAGGGCCCACCCGCGCCTATGGTCGGTCTGGCCGCCCTGGCTAGCCTCTCCGGCTCCCCTCTGGACTTCTTGTTCCCCATGGAAAGTAATTGACTTTGAATTTTGTCCTGTCCAATTCCAAGAATATTTCTTTACTAACTTTTTTGAAACCAAAAATAGCAGAAAATAGGCATCTGGCACTGTTGCAACTTGTTAATAGGTTAGTACCAGAAAACATGTAAAAAGCACCTCAAAGTGTAGACAGGTAAAGCAAAGTAGATACTAAACAAGCATGGAGCATCAAAAATTATAGATATGTTTCTGACGTATCAATTCTTCATAGATATAATCCTCGGTTTCGGAGTCCCTAGACATGATTCACAAGACCAAGTGTTGTATACAGAAGTGGTAGAGGGTGTTGGGGATGCAACGTCAAACCTTACTTTACCTTGGAAGATAGTGTCGTGCAAGTGGCCACACTTGAGAGTAATAAACCAAGCAAAGTGAAGTTCACGCGGAACACCAAAACCAACTAACAACTAAAAAAACACATACACAAGGCCTATAGTGGGTAGGTATGAAAAGTGGCATGTCAAGAACCAATCCGAAATCAAGATGTTGTAATGGCAAGTAAAGAACCACAATGATCACAAAGCAAAACAAGTCAATCCACAAGATAGGAAATATGTACAAGGAAACACACACAGTGGGATAAATGGGACTTGTGTGACGGAAAAAATGAGCTAAGAACCAAATGATTACCTACCAAAGACTATAAGCTCATGTCACACAAGTACAAGGAGAGACGCTAGTTCGATTGCAAGAAAATTTGGTGGGCTACAAGATATGCACGATAAGTACCACCTATATGATGTTCATCGAGCTTGCGCTTCCTATTCTATGAGGCACTTGTTTGTTTCTTTCTTTTTCTCTTTTCCTTTTTCTATTTTTTTCTTTTTCTTTATTTTTATCTTTTTCACTTGCCTCTTTCTTGTGCCAATAACTATACAAGATAACTATATGAGATAGCGCTCACAACGTTTGCTCGGAATTCTACAAGGTATCAAATGCGCATAAACTGATGAAGACATCCCTATACTTACACCTACCCCAGTTTCTACTAATGATGTTCCAGATGCTACTAAGAAGGATAAGTCCAATGAGATTAGAATTGGACCAATTACAAGAGCTCGTGCTAAGCTACTAGAACAACAGATGAATTTGTTTCTTAATGAGCCTGATGTTTTACTTAATGAGAACTTTATACTACCTAAGTCTCTGTGTTATTGTATGATCAGGTACATTGGAAAAGAATGCATAGCACAGAGCAAGGAGGTGAAGCACATGGAGCAAGGTGTGTTGATCAATGAAGAAAGCGCGAGGGAGGAGAGGGAGGAAGCGCAAGGAGCTACAAAGGAAGGAATCAACACCTGGTAGAGTCTCTGCTGCGGTAGAGAAACGATGCCAAATCCTGTCACGGCAGGCTTCCGCGGCACAGAAAGTGGCTGAAATCCTGCCACGACAGAGAGTCCTGCCACGGCACGTTTTAGGCCCGATATGCTGCCACGGCAGGAAACAAGCATGTGCGCCTAGAAAGCTGTCCCACCTGGGTTGGCCTGTATCTTAGTTGCAGTCGTTTGCGTCTTGGATTCTTAGCCTAGCCGCCCCTCTCTCTTAAATAGATGGGGGTACCGTTTATTCTCAGTTAGACCACGTTAAAATATTTTGGAGTTGTTTCTATCTAGAACCTCTAGAATTGCTTGTGATCGATTTCTACCAACTACAATTGAGTGTGATCTGTTGTTTCACTGGGAATCAGTAGATTGCAAACTACCGCTTGTGGTCGACGGCTGCGTGCGCAAGAGCATGGTGTTGTGAATATCCCACAGGGTTCGAGATCTATTGCATTCGCATCAGGGTTTGAGCGGGAGAGTTCATAGCTACAGGCTAGTTATCTTACATCCACCATCATCATCGACAAGTGCTTGCTGAGAAGATCGGGCCACCCCTTATCATCTTGGTATCAGAGCTCCTCGTTTACTCGGTGAGCATCCACAAATCCATCCATATTTCCTCGCCCTATACAGAAAATGCCTCACAAAAATATTTGCCATAGACTAGATTACATTGCTTTCGAGTTTTAGTTTCTGGTCGTGTTCTTCCATTAGATCCAATCTAGATTTCTTCTAATAGTTAGTATCTGTTTCTAGTCGTATTTCACATCCTTTTTTCTACCGCCATCACCTCAGATCCGATCCAAGCAAAGAGTCCTCTTAGATTACTATTGCCAATTCGGATTCTCAAAAAAAAATTTCGTCCTGGTCTCCCACGACAGAGAAACGACCTCTTTTTCTGCCACGACAAAGTGACACATAAACTTTTGATCATTGTTTTCTTGCAACCTTTAGCCACAACCATTCATACTTAGGTGTTAGGAACTTGCCCATTGAGACTAGTTTCCGCTCCTCCAGGCTGCTCATAGGTTGTGGTGTTGTGTTTGTGATTTGGCCGTGATCAAAGTGTGCTTCATAGTATAAAAAAAGATAATAGAAAAAGAAAAAGCGAAAAGAAAAAGGATTATATAAAAAAAGATCAAAGGAGAAGTGAATTGTGCAAGAGGCCTACTGATTTCTTTGTGCATCGGTAGATTGAGAAATCTTGTGCCTGTGACATTGAGCCTTGCTAGTGTCTCTCTAGCATAGTGCAACACCCTTCATAGTTGCATTGCCACTTTTATCTCCACTTGTGTGTTTATTGGGTGTTTATACGATTAGCACTAGGACTTGTTTGCGGTGTAGTTAGGATTCCATACCTACAGCTCCACCATAAATAACTTGTGTACCCTGTGATCGTTCTCTATACCCTTGATATTAACTTCATCACATCAGTGCATCAGTCTTGATCTCGTTTTGGTTACGCATCTCTATTAACTTTGGAATGGTAAGATCTACTTTCTTGTTAGTTGTGAGTGAGTTGAGTGTTCCACCAAACAGATTTTATTTATTGCACTAATCTACTAATCATGTCTACTAGTGCTTCTGATGTTGTAGCACGGAAAAAGAAGGATGATGAGCTTGTCAATTGGCGGGAATATGAAGCATTGAGATCCCATTTGACACTAGTGTTTAACAACACAACAGATGCCATTGACAATAGTCTTCAGGACGTGCAAGTGACTTTGGAAGCAAACGTTCAGGACGTGGCTACTATCAAGACACAAGTGACATACCTCAACACCAATGTGACAGCTTTGCAGCGTTCCATAGAGGCCTTGACACTTGCCATTGAGCAACGGCAGCAACAACCAAAGCATGAGGAGCTCGAGGATGAAGCTGATGGTAGTGTTGCTGGTGTTGCACCACTAGGCAGGGGACGTCCTAATGCTCCTGCACCTGCACCATTACATGGTCGTGGTTTTGCCCCTATTGGCCGTGCTCAGCGTGTACCTCTACAGCCGGTTGATGATGGTTTGGGAAATCCTAAATTCTTAATTCCCAAGTTTGATGGTTCCATTGATCCTGGAGATTATTTGACATGGGAGTTGAAGATATAGAAGCTCTGGCGCTTGTATGAGTATACTGAAGAAAAGAAGGTCAAGCTTGCAGCGTCAGAATTTGATGGTTATGCTTTACGTTGGTGGGATGCTCTTGTTCAGCATAGAAGGGATGACAATGACCTTCCGGTGATGACTTGGCGAGAGATGAAGCGTATCATGAAGGAACGTTTTGTACCCACCAATTACTTGCGCTCCGTTTTTGATAAGTTGACACAATTGAAGCAAGGGAACTTGACAGTTGATGAGTACTACATGGAGATGGAGATGCTTCTGCAACGTGCTAGAATCCGAGAATCACTTGAGATGACCATACATCGCTTTCTCAACAATTTGAGGTTACCAATAAAGAGCATAGTACGTCATCACAAGTATGAGAACATGAATGAACTATTGCATCATGCTAGAGAGGCCGAGTCACAGCTCGCGGAGGAAGCTAAGGCACGTCGTTTTCCAGCTACTAGCCGGTTCCCCAGGGCCATGCCATCTCCTATGGCGCCTCCTGCAACGACCAGCTACCCTACTATATCAGCCGCCAAGCCTGTTCCCTCGCCCTCTTTTGGTTCTAATGCTAAGAAACCAGCTACTCCTGCTGCTAGTTCGGGTTCGAATATGTAAACTGCCCGTACTCGCGATGTGGAGTGTCACACTTGCGGAGGTATAGGTCACTACAAGAGAGATTGTCCAAACCGCAAGGTGATGGTTGTCAATGATCAAGGAGAGTATAAGAGTGGAAATGATGTTGATCCTAATGATCATGGTGCTGATTATGAAGAGGAAGGTATGGATGCCTTTCCTGAGCATGCGCCTACTATAGTGGTATCTCCATGCATTTTTAGTGTGCATCCCATTGTTGACTCTCAGCGCTGCAATTTTTTCCAAAAAAAAGCTCTTGTTGGCCCTAACAAAGCTTGCAAAGTAATTATTGATGGAGGTAGCTGCAGGAATCTTGCAAGCAAGGAGTTATGTGCTAAGCTGAATTTATCTTATTTGCCTCATCCCAAGCCATACTACATACATTGGATAAGTGACATTGGTGAGATGAAGTTAAACCATATGGTGAGAGTGAATTTTGAAATAGGGCCATACAAAGATTCTATTGATTTTGATGTGGTTCCTATGACTGTTTGCCATTTGTTATTGGGTCGGCCTTGGTTGTATGATCGCCATGTGCAACACAATGGCCGTGCCAATACTTATCACTTGGAGTTTAAGGGCAAGAAGATTAACCTGCAACCAATGTCACCACAACAGATTGTCAATGAGTCTAGACAGAAAATAGAGGTGAATTTGCAAGATGCATCTGTTGGAGGCCGTGAGAGTGTTGCAGCTGTACATGATGTCATAGAGCCTACAAAGAGTGATATAAAGAGAAGAGAGAGAGTTACTAACCTATTAATGATAGCCACCAAGGAAGATATGAGAGAGTTTCAAGAGGATCCTAGTGCCATGCCACTTGTACTCATGTATAAAGGCAAGGTTTTAGTTTCTAATGACATGACCCTATTTCTCTTGGTGTCTCTACTGTTTTGCAGGACTTTGGTGATGTGTTTCCAGAGGAGGTTCCCGCTAGACTTCCTCCCATGCGCGGCATAGAGCATCAGATTGATCTTATTCCAGGCGCCACATTACCTAACCGTGCACCTTATAGGACCAACCCCGAAGAAACTAAGGAGATACAAAAACAAGTACAAGCACTACTCGACAAAGGGTACATTCGTGTTTCTCTTAGCCCTTGTGTTGTTCCTATTATTTTAGTTCCTAAGAAAGATGGTACATGGCGCATGTGTGTAGATTGTAGAGCTATTAATAACATCACTATTCGATATCGTCATCCTATTCCACGCTTAGAAGATATGCTTGATGAATTGAGTGGTGCTGCTATTTTCTCTAAGATTGATTTGCGTAGTGGTTATCATCAAATTAGGATGAAAGAAGGGGATGAGTGGAAAACTGCTTTCAAAACTAAATTTGGCTTATATGAATGGCTAGTCATGCCTTTTGGGCTTACTAATGCACCTAGTACATTCATGAGATTAATGAATCATGTTTTGAGAGAATTCATTGGTCGTTTTGTGGTTGTTTATTTTGATGATATTCTTATCTATAGTCACCACGAAACTGAACATTGTAATCATATCCGACAAGTTTTGCAAGTGTTGCGTGATAATCAATTGTATGCTAATCTTGAGAAGTGCACATTTGCAAAAGATAAGGTCATTTTTTTGGGGTATGTTGTATCTAAGCATGGGGTAGAAGTAGATCAATCTAAAATTGAATCAATACAGAATTGGCCTATTCCCATGAATGTTAGTCAAGTGCGTAGTTTCCATGGATTAGCTGGATTCTATAGACGCTTTGTGAAGGATTTTAGCACTATTGCTGCACCATTGAATGATTTGGCTAAGAAAGGTGGGACATTTGTGTAGGGCGCAACCCAAGACATTGCATTTTATACATTGAAACGTTTGCTTACTTCTGCACCATTACTTTCATTGCCTGATTTTTCAAAGCAATTTGAAGTTGAATGTGATGCTAGTGGTATAGGTATTGGTGGTGTTTTGATGCAAGAGGGTCGCCCTATAGCATATTTTTCTGAGAAACTTACTGGTGCTAGATTGAAATATCCTATATATGATAAAGAATTGTATGCACTTGTTAGAGTACTAGAAGTTTGGAAACATTATTTGTGGCCAAAAGAGTTTATCATACATTCTGATCATGAAGCTTTAAAGTACCTAAAAGCTCAATCAAACTTGCATAAGGATTAGCTAAATGGGTTGAGTTTATTGAATCTTTTCCGTACATCATTAAATATAAGAAGGGAAAAGAGAGTGTAGTTGCTGATGCTTTGTCTAGGAAAAACATGCTATTAACCAATCTTGATGTTAAAATTCCTGGATTAGAGAGTATTTGTGAACTTTATGCAACTGACAATGATTTTGCTGAACAATATCGTTTATGTGCTCTTAGAAACGCATGGGATAATTATCATATACATGATGGATATTTGTTTCGAGCTAACAAACTATGTATTCCAGAATCATCGTTGCGTTTGTTCTTAGTGCAGGAATCACATGCTGGTGGTTTGATGGGTCACTTTGGGCGTGAGAAGACATTACTCATGCTTGCTGATCATTTTTATTGGCCCAATTTGAGGCGTGATGTGTACAGATTTGTGAGTCGATGCATTACATGCCACAAGTCGAAATCCAAATTGAAGCCTCATGGGTATACCCCTCTCTCTGCACCAATTGTACCATGGGAAGACATTAGTATGGATTTTGTGCTTGGTCTACCTAAAACCTAGAGAGGACATGATTCTATATTTGTGGTAGTAGATAGATTCTCTAAGATGGCTCATTTTATTGCTTGCCACAAAAGCAACGATGCGTCGCATATTGCTAACCTGTTTTTCAGCGACATTGTGAGATTACATGGAGTACCAATAACAATTGTTTCTGATCGGGATGTGAAGTTTATGAGCTACTTTTGGAAGACTTTATGGGGGAAGCTGGGAACGAAGCTCTTATTCAGTACTACTTGTCATCCCAGACAGATGGTCAGACAGAAGTGGTGAATAGAACATTGTCACAACTATTAAGGACTATGATAAAGAAGAATCTGAGGGAGTGGGAAGAGTGTTTGCCACATGTCGAGTTTGCTTACAATAGGGCAGTGCATTCAACCACTCAGCTTTGTCCTTTTGAGGTGGTGTATGGTTTCAAGCCATTGACGCCACTTGATTTGTTGCCTCTACCATTACATGAGAGAGTTGATATGGAGGCATTAAGACATGCAGAATATGTGAAGAAGATTCATGAGAAGACTCGAGAGGCTATTGAGAAGAAAGGCAAGAACATTGCTGCTGCAAGAAATCAAGCAAGGAAAGAAGTGTTGTTCAAGCCTGGTGATATGGTTTGGGTACATCTGCGCAAGGATAGGTTTCCATTGCTGCGCTAATCCAAGTTGAAGCCGCGTGGTGCTGGTCCTTACAAAGTGTTAGCCAAGATTAATGATAATGCCTACTCGATTGATATACCTATTGCTGAATTCGGTGGATCTAGCAACAGTTTCAATGTTGCTAATTTATCACCATATGATGGAGAAGACCTTGGAGTGTCGAGGTTGATGCCTTTTGAAGGGGGGGGGGGGCGATGATGAGGACATCCCTATACTTACACCTACCCCAGTTTCTACTGATGATGTTCCAGCTGCTACTAAGAAGGATAAGTCCAATGAGATTAGAATTGGACCAATTACAAGAGCTCGTGCTAAGCTACTAGAACAACAGGTGAATTTGTTTCTTAATGAGCCTGATGTTATATGAGAATTTATACTGCCTAAGTCTCTGTGTTATTGTATGACCAGGTACATTGGAAAAGAACACAGAGCAAGGAGGTGAAGCACATGGAGCAAGGCGTGTTGATCAATGAAGCAACCGCAAGGGGGGAGACGGAGGAAGCGCAAGGAGCTACAAAGGAAGGAATCAACACCTGGCAGAGTATCTGCCGCGGCAGAGAAACGATGCCAAATCCTGTCACAGTAGGCTGCCGCGGCACAGAAAGTGGCTGAAATCCTGTCACGGCAGAGAGTCCTGCCGCAACACGTTTTAGGCCCGATATGCTGCCACAGCAGGAAACAGCTTTGTGCGCCTAGAAAGATGTCCCACCTGGGTCGGCCTGTATCTTAGTTGTAGTCGTTTGCGTCTTGGATTCTTAGCCTAGCCGCCCATCTCTCTTAAATAGATGGGGGTACCATTTATTCTCAGTTAGACCACGTTAAAATATTTTGGAGTTGTTTCTATCTAGAACCTCTGGAATTACTTGTGATTGATTTCTACCAACTACAATTGAGTGTGATTTGTTGTTCCACTGGGAATCAGTAGATTGAAAACTACCGTTCATGTTTGACGGACGCGTGCGCAAGAGCGTGGTGTTGTGAATATCCCACAGGGTTCGAGATCTGTTGCATTGGCATCAGGGTTCGAGCGGGAGAGTTCATAGCTACAGGCTAGATATCTTACATCCACCATCATCATCGACAAGTGCTTGCTGAGAAGTTCGGGCCACCCCTTATCATAAACCAATAAATCATGAGAGGAACTAGTCTCAATAGGTGTTTGTTGGTTACAAAGACAGTGTAGCTCACAAAGGGATGCAAGTGGGGAGAAGAGCGGAATGTTTATACCTTTCGTTGATGATCTTCACCCTTTATTGTTGGATTCTGCCTTGCTCACGGAATTTGGATGGAGTATATAGCATGAACAACGTGGATGATGATGTAGAGCTCCTTCTCCTCTTCGAAACAAGCTAAAGAACACCAAAATCCGAGTTCGAATGCAAAAGATAAGCTCAAAACGGTGAGAAGTTGAAATCTGGGAATGTGATGTTCTTGTTCAGTACCGGGCGGTAGTACCGGGTTCTCGAGTGGTATTACCGGGTTTTTGGGGGCCCGGTAGTACCGTTTAGGTATCGGGGAGGTGCGGTAGTACTGGGTTTTGAGCCAGGTAGTACCAATTGGTCCTGGGACGCCCAGAGTTGCCGCGTGTTCGCAATTTTGGGGCGATTTGGGCAGAAAATCTTCAAGAAAAACACCAAATCAAAGGGGGAAACAAAGGAATTAGGCTATGGAAACGCAGGGGAAGGTAGATCAACAAGTTTAGCAAGTAATCCGTGGATCAAAACCTACCAAAACGCACTCAAATCATAGATCGATCCAAAACATGAATTGGGGCTATTTTTGGTGGAATTTTTGAATTTATGGGGAAAAGACCAAATCATAGAGAAATCCGTGGCAACGAAAAGCTGCTGATACCAGATGATAAAGGGGTTAACCTCGTGGGTGGCCCGATCTTCACGGATCTCGTGGTCAAATCGATGGGAAAGCGAGGGGAAATGAGGAAGGTAGCGGCAGCGAACACACACATCGCGAAGAACACGATGAACACACGCAAAACTCACACGATAGAAGGACGATTGCTCCCGAACAGCGGCCATCGGTCTGATAGAATCCTCACAAGGAAAGATCAGTCAACGTGCTCCCTCAAATCCACATCAGAGAGGGAAGAACGCCTTGGGGAGGGTCTTGACAACTTGGAGACGAGACACCGAACTCCAAGGCCTTGTTCAACGATGGATGCGTGATGCAAAGTCCAATCGAGGTTGGTGACGATAGTAGGTCCCCTTGTAAGGGGATGAGGCAAAACTAGAGATTCCACAATGGGGATTGTCTTTAGTCTATCATATATGCCTAAGGGATACATGAGGGGTGGGGGCTCTATTTATAGGCCAGCCACTAAACAATGGGGTAGTTTGGGGATAAACTAGGCGAAAAGGTAAGTAAAGGGAACACATGGGCTATGGCCCAACTGGTGCACGTAGGCACAGTCATGACCGGTAGTACCGATATTAGAACCGGTAGTACCGGTCATCACTGGTAGTACCACTCTCGGTATCCGGTAGTACCGCTTGCGGTCCTGGAGCTTCAGTGGGATCCTTCAGTAGTGCGCGGTAGCAGAGGGTGGCAGTACCGCTGACCGGTAGTACCGCTCTCGGTACCCGGCAGTACCACTTGCAGGTGGTAGTACCGCAAGCCGGTACCAGGGCATCCAATGGCGATGGCGCAGGCTTCTGTACGGGCTGGTAGTACCGGTCATGTTGGGCGGTAGTACCGGGGCCCGGTAGTACCGCTAACGGGAGCGGTAGTACCGCAAGAGCCTGCCTTCTTTCGTCTTCTCTTCCAAGCCACCGTCTTGTCGGGCTTGATGCTCCGGGCTTCCTCCCTTGCCTCCGTACTTGTCAATCTGAACCTATCATGGCCATAGGACGGAGTATGAAGTAGTATATCATTCAATAGGGTAGGAAGTGGGCTCGCATAGAGGAACGGATTCACCTTTGGAGTCCATGACGACTTGGCATAAGTTGGAGACCTTGATGTAGTAACGACCATAGGTCAGGTTGCATCAGAGAGGGAGGATGCAGAATGGAAGGCATGCAAGACTTGAAGATGGTGACATCACGTACTGATTGTGCTGATATCACGCCACCCTTTCAAGAAGACCCTCATGCATTGGGGACCACGCTTCCCTAAGGGGGAGGATGATACAGACATGAAGGAGGAGGTGAAGCCTAATTTCAGGACATGCGCGAGGGAGGAGCGGGAGGAAGGCGCAAGAGGAGATTATCAAGAAGGACGCGAAGATTCCTGTGAAGACCGGAGTGTCCGGTCGAAGCAAGCCAGAATGTCCGGCCTACCCAAGACGTGTCAAGGTGGCAACCATTCTGTATGCCAGATCGGAAGCCACCCAGAATCCAGCTGGAATCTCTGAAGTTTCAGCCAGGACAGGACTGTCTGGTGTGAATCACCTAGAATGTCCGGCCTACCGAAGTGTCCGGCCCATATACACCGGAATGTCTGGCCAACGATGTTTCGTTCGATCCGGACATATCTGTTAGAGTCCAGTTTGAGTCCGGTTTGGGTTTGTCCAACGGTTATATAAAGAGTTAGTCTATCTAGGGTTAGGGTTAGCTTTGAATTCAGTTGATTAGTCTAAAACTATCGTGTGTGCTACTTGGTGAAGCATCCCTCCGGGGACGGCGATGTCGTGTAATCTATTGTATTGATATTGTCGTGGAGGTTCTTGTGTTCATCAAGGATTGTCGTGTTTTGGTTTGAGGCGTGGTGATTTTCATCACGTTGCTTGCTGGATTTGATTTCTCTTCTTTAGGTGACGTTCATTGGCATTGTTGGAAGGATTACTACCTGGTTGACTCGCTGTGGAAGGTCGGGACAAAACTATAGGATCATTGGCGTGATCCGTATCATTCCCTTTACCTACCCTTTCGTCCCTAGCACTATAAATAGCCCCTTGGGATCACCCCATTGACTCATACTTGATATTAGTCTAGAAGAAGACTCCCTCTTGAGGATCCCTATCTAGTTAGTCTCATGCTCCTTCATGAGAGCATCTAGTATCACAAACCTCTCAGGTCTATCTTAATAGCATTCAGTTGTACAAGATATTCATATTGATATTTTTCTTATGAAGCTATCAAGATCTCGTCAAGATTCGCTTGCCTAATACTGATCCCATAGTATTATATTGGACCGGTAGCCGCCAGTGCGAGCCAACGGTGTTTATTTGTGTGTGTGTTTTGCGTGAGTTCGCCATCTTTTTCGTGGTTTCTGTTCATCGAGTTCATCCTCTTACCCTCCCCCTCGAATCCACCATAAAATAGTGAAAGGTCGGCCATCCTAAGGGTCATACCCTAACATATTGGTATCAAGAGCAAAGGTTGATCATGATTTTCACCCCAATTTTTCTTCTCTCCATCATAAATTCAAAAATCTCCCCAAAAAATAGCCTCACAACCCTCGGATCGATCTCTGGTTTTGGTGAGTTTTTCGTGGTTTTGATCCGTAGATCTGTTGTTTTGGGTGTCGATCTACCTTCCTTTACCTTGCCTCAGCCCAATTTTGCAAAATTTCTAAGAAATTTTTAGGTTTGACTTTTGGTGTTCATCACGAACGTATTTTGGTGGGTAATCTGGCAAACCGGATCCGCCGCCGAAAATTTCCGATGAGATTCCGGCGAACCGAAATCTCCGCCGAAAATTCCGTCGTCAGTTCTAGTACCGCCGTTTTCTCTGCCGAAAATTTTGACAGCCCCAATTTTGACCATTTTTACTTCTGTGTTCGTTTTTTGTGTGCATGTATCCAAACTAACTTCAAGCTTCCACAACATTTCTTCACCTCCGTGCTCTCGACACCGCGACGTACGAACATCTTCCCCAAAACCGGTTGCAAGTCGTCAACGAAGGTATAACTTGCTCCACCTTGTTAACCCATATCTTCCTTTGTATGATTCCATCCTTGATAGTGGCTCATTTTGTGTTTTCCTAACATTTGTGCACTTTTCCTTGGAGAGTGAGCATGTGTAAGCAACAAAAGTTAACTTCATAGCATAGAAGGGACAAAACGAATAAAAAAAGAAAAATATCAAAAGATACATATGATGAGGACATCCCTACTGATTTGCTATCTCCAACTTCTAATAAAGTTGTCGATGTCACTGCCAATACCAAGTACAACGAGATTAGGATTGGACGGATTACTCGAGCTCGTGCCAAGCTACTTGAACAACAGGTGAATTCACTCCTAAACGAATCTGATCTTTTAATTGATGAGAACTTTATAATGCCTAAGTCTATGCATTTATGTATGATCATGATAGGGCAAAGGTGTCCTTTCTTTCGATGAGAGTGTGATAGTCGATTTGGTGGAGTTTAGGCTTGATGATCCGACTACACGCGCAAGAACGAGCGCCAATGCAATCGCTAGGCCAATATCCTAGAGGTTACCGATCCTGCGTGAACACGATCAGCCTGAACAGTGAGGGTCTTAATTTCTACCTAAAATCGAGAACAAGTAAGAACTAATATTGCAATCAAGATATTGCGGATTAAGATGAAAGCTTTACTGGAAAGGTGGGATCATGTATATGTGCGAAGTATAAGAGGCCTCTGCGACGCTCGAGACTTAGCGAAATTGCATTGATGGATAACTTTATGTCTAAACAAAATCCAAGTCTAAAGTGACGACTATGGGGAGTATTTAAGGAGGAAAAGGTGGGGTTTCGGCCAGCCATGGGCCTGGCCCAAAATACGGACTCTAAAAAGTGGCTAATTAAAATCCTGCGAAAATTACATGGGTCTGGCCCAAAATAAAGGTGTCGCCGCACCATATTAACCTATGGACGAATTTGTGAAGTATTAATCTTGAATATTTCGTCCAAGCCTTCAATCTCCATTATGGTGGCTTCAAAGCTCTGAAATATCCACTCGTGACATCCTCTTCAATCCTCACATGCTTGCTGCCATCTCCATGCATGATCATGCTCCAATGCTTGTCCTTGCTTCTTCCATCATTCCTAAGGGTAACAAACATATCCGATTTAGGCATCATCATATTCTCATGTATATAAGGAATAGTTCAAAGAAATGAAAGTACCTGATAATTAAGTTGCTTGGCACGATCTCGAGTGATAGGTCCTTGTATGTGTGTAGCTGTAGGTACAACGGTTGTATCAATAGATGGGATGTCCACATCATACTCCCCTTCTTGAATTGAAGTCGTCCTCAATGCAATCTCATCTTCCTCACCAAAGTAAGGCTTCAAATCTGCAATGTTAAATTAGGACTTACCGAACCAAAATCTGCTGGTAACTTAAGTTTATATGCATTATCATTTATTTTATGTAACATCTTAAAAGGACCAGTAGCACGTGGCATTAACTTAGACTTGCACAAATCAGGAAAACGATCTTTACGCAAATGTAACCAAACAAGATCACCAACATCAAACACAACATGCTTACTCCCTTCATCCCCAGTAATTTTATACTTAGCATTGATGTGTTCTATGTTATCTTTAGTAGTCTTAAGTAAGTTTAATATCATTTCAGCATGTTGTGTAGCATCCAAATTAGTTTGCACCGAAGAAGGTAATGGTAATAAATCAATAGGTGCACGAGGAACAAAACCATACACAATCTCAAATGGGCACATCTTTATGGTAGAATGCAGCGAACGATTAGAAGCAAAGTTTATATGAGGTAAACACTCTTCCCACAATTTTAAGTTCTTCTTTAAAATAGCCCGTAACATAGTAGACAAATTTCTATTCAATACTTCAGTTTGTCCATCAGTTTGGGGATGACATGTAGTACTAAAAAACAATTTAGTCCCCAACTTAGCCCATAAGCATCTCCAAAAGTGGCTAAGAAATTTAGTATCACGATCAGAAACAATAGTATTTGGCACACCATGTAGAAAAATTTCACGAAAGAACAAATTAGGAATATGCGCAGCATCATCTGTTTTATGACAAGGGACAAAGTGTGCCATCTTAGAAAACTGATCCACAACAACAAAAATGCTATCGCTCCCCTTATGTGTACGAGTAAATCCAAAAACAAAGTCCATAGAAATATCCTCCCAAGGAACACTAGGAACATGAAGAGGCATATATAAACCATGTGGATTAAGGAGAGCCTTAGCTTTTTGACAAGTAGTGCAGTGTGCCACAAATCTCTCAACATCTCGACGCATATGTGGCTAAAAGAAGTGTGCAGCAAGAACATCCTCCGTTTTCTTGACACCAACGTGTCCCATCAATCCTCCTCCATGCGCCTCCTGTTACAACAAAAGACGAACGGAACTATCTGGGATCCATAGTTTGTTAGCACGGAACACAAATCCATCATTGAAGACGAACTTGTTCTATGTTCTACCATCTCTACAATTTCGCAACACATCTTTAAATTCAGCATCATGCACATATTGTTCCTTAATAGATTCCAATCCAAATATTTTGAAGTCAAGTTGAGATAACAAAGTATAACGGCGCGATGAAGCATCAGCAATAACATTATCTTTACCCTTTTTGTGTTTGATAACATAAGGAAAAGACTCAATAAATTCAACCCACTTTGCATGACGACGACTCAACTTAGCTTGACTACGAATATGCTTAAAATATTCATGATCAGAATGTATAACAAATATTTAGGCCATAGATAATGTTGCCAAGTTTCTAACGTCTGAACCAGCGCATATAATTCTTTATCATAAGTAGAATAGTTTAGACTAGCCCCACTCAATTTCTCAGTAAAATATGCAAAAGTTTTTCCCTCTTGTAATAACACACCTCCCAAACCAATTCCACTAGCATCACATTCAAGCTCAAATGTCTTATTAAAATCAGGAAGTTGGAGTAATGGAGCATGTGTTAACTTATCTTTCAATATCACGAAGGCCTGTTGTTGAGCATCGCCCCAAACAAAGGACACATACTTCTTGGTAAGTTCATTCAGCGGCACGGGAATTGATCCATAGTCCTTCACAAAGCGCCTATAAAAACCAGCTAGGCCAAAAAAACTCCTCACTTGTGTGAGTCTTGGGATGCGGTGATGTGGACATCCCATCTATTGATACAACCGTTGTACCTACAGCTACACACATGCAAGGACCTATCACTCGGTCTCGTGTCAAACAACTTAACTATCAGGTACTTTCGTTTCTTGGAACTATTCCTCACATACATGAGAATATGATGCTGCCTAAATCAGATGTATTTCTTACTCTTAGGAATGATGGACCAAGCATGGATGAGAGGTACAAGCATTGGAGCATGTCCACGCATGGAGATGGCAGCAAGCATGTGATGATCCAAGAGAAGGCCACGGATGGAGATTTCAGAACTTTGAGGCCACCATAATGAAGAAATAAGGCTTGGACGAAATATTCAAGATTAATACTTCATAAATTCGTCCATAGCTTAATATGGTGCTGCGACACCTTTATTTTGGGCCAGGCCCATGTAATTTTCGCAGGATTTTAAATAGCCACTTTTTAGAGTCTGTATTTGAGGGGAAAGGGACTTCTAGGGTTGGATTCGGCCACCACTTCCATGGCTGGCCGAAACCCCACCCTTTCCTCCTTAAATACTCCCCATAGCCGTCACCATAGATTCGGATTTTGTTTAGACATTAAGTTAGCCATCATAGCAACTTCGCCAAGGCTCGAGCGTCGCAGAGGCCTCTCGTACTTCGCACCTATATAGGTTCCCACCTTTTCAATAAAGCTTTCCTCTTAATCCGCAATATCTTGATTGTAATATTGGTTCTTACTTGTTCTCGATTTCAGGTAAGAATTAAGACCCTCGCTGGTCAGGCTGATCGTGTTCCCGCAGGATCGGTAACCTCTAGGAGATTGGCCTAGCAATTGCATTGGCGCTCGTGCTCGCACGTATAGTCGGATCGTCAAGCCCGAACTCCACCAAATCGATTATCTACATCTCATCGAAAGATCGGACACCTTTGCCCTATCAAGTGGTATCAGATTTCAGGTTGCTCGGTGAGATTTTACTGCTTTCGTAGATTAGATCTGTTTTACCTATAACCCACGAAAAAGCCAAAAACACAGTTAGAGTTTATATCCATCCCATCACCAATCTACGCCTCGCATTATCTTTTTAGTTTTTGAATTGTTGAATTTGTGTCTGCATCGTCGCGTCAAGTTGCTGGTCTTAGTGTCTCGTCCCGTAGAGTTTCGAGTTCTGATCATAGTAGTCACCGCCACCCTCGCAGATCACCGCCAGCAGATTCCGCCACCATATTCCGCCGCCATACATCCATCCACAATAAACCCTAAAACTCCGCCACCGCCTTCCTACTGCGACACAGATCCGATCACTTTTCCTGCCGCGGCACGAGTCCGAGTTGAATTATTGTTTCCTAGTTTTTCTTTTTACTTTCCTTCCTTGTTGTTTTCGTATTGAGCTAAAGTCCGTGTCGAGTTAGAAGTTCAGTCGTAAGTCCAGAAGGAGAGAAAAAAAAAGTCTAGAACCGCCTCCGAAATTTTTTTCTAGCTATACTGATTTTCGGCTCCGGGGATTATTTTTCTCCATCGGCCGTTATAGCGATATTTTTTTGGCGCCTGCGCGCTTTCCGGAGCATAATACAAAAATTTCAGAAATTTTTTGGGCTAACCTGTTTTTAGACCCCGTAGATCAGTTTTAGACACTCACCGTCATAGTGATTTTCAGCATCTCGGTTCGCTTTTCAGGGTGTCATATTATCATACATTTCTTGTGGTGTCGCATCGTGACATTGTTGGTGATCTAAGCTCGCGTCTCTAGTACGGTCTAGCCTAGGACCAGCACAGTACTGTCGTTGAGCATTCTTTCAACTTTTGCATTGCTGTTTTGATAATTGCTAACCCCTTTGCTAAGCCTTCCCAGAGCTCCACAGATATTCTCCACGTGTGGTGTCTCGACTCCCGGTAATAGCTCGGTTCAATCTCTGGACCCACTGATCCTCGCGGTTGCACATCGCCATTTCCTGCTGTTTGGTAAGAACTTGTAAGAGCTTCGTATATTGCTTGACGAATTAGGCGTGCCTTACACCATATTTCCATAGTATGTACCTGTGCTTTTTAAGGACTAACCATGACAGATACTTCGCGGAACACTGCCACAATGACGAACCAAGAACTACATGCCCACTTCTCCGAGCTCTTGGTCGGTCGCGCTGAAGATGTGGATGCACTCCTAGGGGAGTTTGACACCAAGCTCACCAACGCCATGGACAAGATCGATGGGCTCGAGAAATCCTTCAACGACAAGCTTGACGCTCGGTTCAAGGAGGTTTTGGCCCGATTGTCGGCACCCGCACCCATCCCATTGGCACCTCGGCATGGCGCACGGCGCATTCTGATCACGAGTCGGACTGCTGGTTCGTCTGCCGCCGCACCTCCAGCGGCTACCGCTGCAGCTGACGCACCTCAGAATTCCGCCGCGGCTGCTGCTGCGACATTGGGGACAGACGATGGGTACTACTACGACCCCGACGACGACGATCTGTTTGACGAGGAGGTTGAACAACCTCCACACCCTGCTGGTCGTCCCCGACATTACCACCGCAACGCTCGACCACCGGTACGTGATGATGATCATGTTGCAAAGCTTAAAATAAATATTCCATCTTTTGAGGGTAAATATAATCGTGATGCATATCTTACATGGGAGATGGAAGTAGAACAATGTTTTGCATGTTTAAAATGTCCTGAGAATATGCGTGTTAGTGCTGCTACATGTGAATTTACTAAATTTTCTTATCTTTGGTGGTCTGAATATTGTCGTTTAAATCCTACTACTATTCCTAGTACTTGGACTGCTTTAAAAACTGCTATGCATGTTCGTTTTGTACCTCCCACTTATCAACGTGATTTACTAAATAATCTGATACGTTTAGAACAAGGGAAAAATTCTGTAGAAGAGTATTATTAGGAATTGCAAACGGGGATGGTTCGGTGTGGTCTTGCTGAATCTACTGAACAAATGCTTGCACGTTTCTTTGGTGGATTAAATAAGGACATTCAACACGTATTAGATTATAAGGAATATAATTCTATCACTCGTTTGATTCATCTTGCTTGCAAAGCTGAACGTGAAGTGCAGGATCGCCAAACACCATGGAGGAGGACTAATAATTCTGCAGGTCGCACATCCACTTGGACATCCCGACAATCAGCGCCTCCTTCTCGTGATTCGCCACCAGCTACTACCACATCCAAGGCCACCACAAGATTTCCAGCTGCTCCTCCACTGTCATCCAATGCTCCTACTCGTAGTGCATCTTCTATGGCTTACACGGGTAAAACAAAGGATATACAATGCCACAAGTGCTGGGGTTTTGGTCATATTGAGAGACAGTGCACAACACAATGTGTGATGATGGTGCGTGATGATGGTCAATACGATTCAGCGAGTGACTTTGATGAAGATACATTAGCCCTTATTTCTGCTCGAGATGGAGACAATTCAGATGCTGATGAAGAGACAGAGGTAATGGGAGCTGAAGCTGCTGATCAATACAAGAGCTTAATTACACAACGTGTGCTGAGTGTGCAATTGAGCAAATCTGAGCAAGATCAACGCCACAACCTGTTCCAAACACGTGGTGTTGTCAAGGAAACAGCTATACGGATCATCATCGATGGAGGGAGTTGTAATAATCTGGCTAGTGTTGACATGGTAGAGAAGCTTGCACTTCCAACAAGACAACGCACACATTCATATTAGATCCAATGGTTTGAAAGTTCTCGCAAGATCAAGGTAACAAGAATGGTACGTGTGCATTTTACTATTGGTACATATTCTGATTTTGTTGATTGTGATGTTGTACCTATGCAAGCTTGTTCTTTGTTACTTGGTAGACCATGGCAATTTGATAGAGAATCTGTTCATAATGGCAAAACTAATCACTATTCTCTTATGCATGATGGAAAGAAAATTGGTCTCAAACCTATGACTCCCAAACAAATTTGAAAACATGATCTTGCTAGAGCTAGTAGAGCTAAAACTGAGTAGAAAAATAAAAGTGAGAATCAGATTGTTGCTGCAGATTTTGTACCACCAAAGAACACTAAATCTGATTCTAAACATGCTACTGAAATTCATTTGAAGAGTCCATGTATGCTTGCAAATAAAATTGATATTGCTGAACTAGATGTAAACAATACTCAATGTTATGCAATTGTCTGCAAAGAGGTTTTGTTTTCATTTGAGGATATGCCTCCTTCTTTGCCACCCGCTATTGCTAACCTTTTGCAGGAATATGAGGACGTCTTCCCCACTTTCATGAGATTAATGAACGAAGTTTTACGTGCTTTCATTGGACGTTTTGTGGTAGTCTACTTTGATGATATTCTGATTTATAGCAAATCTTTAGAGGATCATTTGAACCATTTACGTGCTGTTTTCAATGTTTTGCGTGATGCACGTTTGTTTGGTAACCTTGAGAAGTGCACCTTTTGCACCAATCGAGTTGCGTTTCCTTGCTATGTTGTTACATCACAGGGTATTGAAGTGGATCCAGCCAAGATTGAAGCTATTGAGAATTGGCCGCAGCCCAAGACGATCACACAAGTGAGGAGTTTTCTTGGCCTCGCTGGTTTTTATAGGCGCTTTGTCAAAGACTTTGGATCAATTGCCGCGCCGCTGAATGAACTTACCAAGAAGGATGTGCCCTTTGTTTGGGGCGATGCACAACAACAAGCCTTCGTCATATTGAAAGATAAGCTAACACATGCTCCCTTACTCCAACTTCCTGATTTTAATAAGACTTTTGAGCTTGAATGTGATGCTAGTGGGATTGGTTTGGGAGGTGTGTTATTACAAGAGGGAAAACCTGTTGCATATTTTAGTGAGAAATTAAGTGGGGCTAGTCTGAACTATTCTACTTATGATAAAGAATTATATGAGTTAGTTCAGACATTAGAAACTTGGCAACATTATCTATGGCCTAAAGAATTTGTTATACATTCTGATCATGAATCTTTGAAGCATATACGTAGTCAAGCTAAGTTGAATCGTCGTCATGCAAAGTGGGATGAATTTATTGAGTCTTTTCCTTATGTTATCAAACACAAAAGGGTAAAGATAATATTATTGCTGATGCTTTGTCGCGCCGTTATGCTTTGTTATCTCAACTTGACTTCAAAATATTTGGATTGGAAACTATTAAGGAACAATATGTGCATGATGCTAAATTTAAAGATGTGTTGCAGAATTGTAGAGATGGTAGAACATGGAACAAGTTCGTCTTCAATGATGGATTTGTGTTCCGTGCTAACAAACTATGCATTCCAGATAGTTCTGTTCGTCTTTTATTGTTACAGGAGGCGCATGGAAGAGGATTGATGGGACACTTTGGTGTCAAGAAGATGGAGGATGTTCTTGCTGCACACTTCTTTTGGCCCTGTATGCTTCAAGATGTTGAGAGATTTGTGGCACGCTGCACTACTTGTCAAAAAGCTCAGTCTCGCCTTAATCCACATGGTTTATATATGCCTCTTCATGTTCCTAGTGTTCCTTGGGAGGATATTTCTATGGACTTTGTTTTGGGATTGCCACGAACACAGAAGGGGAGGGATAGTATTTTTGTTGTTGTGGATCGGTTTTCTAAGATGGCACACTTTATTCCTTGTCATAAAACGGATGATGCTGCGCAAATGATTTGTTCTTTCGTGAAATTGTTCGTTTACATGCGGTGTGCCAAATACTATTGTTTCTGATCGTGATACTAAATTTCTTAGCCACTTTTGGAGATGTTTATGGGCTAAGTTGGGGACTAAATTGCTGTTTATTACTACATGTCATCCCCAAACTAATGGACAAACTGAAGTCGTAAATAGAACTTTGTCTACTATGTTGCGGGCTGTTTTAAAGACGAAACTGAAAATTGTGGGAAGAGTGTTTACCTCATATAGAATTTTCTTATAATCGTTCGCTGCATTCTACCACAAAGATGTGCCCGTTTGAGATCGTGTGTGGTTTTGTTCCTCGTGCAACTATTGATTTATTGCCTTTACCTTCTTCGGTGCAAAATAATTTGGATGCTACACAACGCGCTGAAATGATATTGAACATGCATAAGACTACTAAAGATAACATTGAACACATGAATGCTAAGTATAAACTTGCTGGGGATAAAGGGAGAAAGCATGTTGTGTTTGATGTTGGAGATCTTGTTTGGTTACATTTGCGTAAAGATCGTTTTCCTGATTTACGAAAGTCTAAGCTAATGCCGCGTGCTGCTGGTCCCTTTAAGGTGTAAGAGAAAATAAACGATAATGCATATAAACTTGAGTTGCCTGCAGACTTTGGTACGGTTAGTCCTATGTTTAACATTGCAGATTTGAAGCCTTACTTTGGTGAGGAAGATGAGATTGCGTCGAGGACGACTTCAATTCAAGAAGGGGAGCATGATGTGGACATCCCATCTATTGATACAACTGTTGTACCTGCAGCTACACACATACAAGGACCTATCACTCGATCTCGTGCCAAACAACTTAACTATCAGGTACTTTCATTTCTTGGAACTATTCCTCACATACATGAGAATATGATGCTGCCTAAATCAGATGTATTTCTTACTCTTAGGAATGATAGACCAAGCATGGATGAGAGGGACAAGCATTGGAGCATGGCCATGCATGGAGATGGCAGCAAACATGTGATGATTCAAGAGAAGGCCACGGATGAAGATTTCAGAACTTTGAGGCCACCATAATGAAGAAAGAAGGCTTGGACGAAATATTCAAGATTAATACTTCATAAATTCGTCCATATCTTAATATGGTGCCGCGACACCTTTATTTTGGGCCAGGCCCATGTAATTTTCGCAGGATTTTAAATAGCCACTCTTTAGAGTCCGTATTTGAGGGGAAAAGGACTTCTAGGGGTTGATTCGGCCACCACTTCCATGGCTGGCCGAAACACCACCTTTTCCTCCTTAAATACTCCCCATAGCCGTCACCATAGACTCGGATTTTGTTTAGACATTAAGTTAGCCATCATAGCAACTTCGCCAAGGCTCGAGGGTCGCAGAGGCCTCTTGTACTTCCCACCTATACAGGATCCCACCTTTTCAATAAAGCTTTCCTCTTAATCCGCAATATCTTGATTGCAATATTGGTTCTTACTTGTTCTCGATTTCAGGTAGGAATTAAGACCCTCGCTGGTCAGGCTGATCGTGTTCCCGCAGGATCGGTAACCTCTAGGAGATTGGCCTAGCGATTGCATTGGCGCTCGTGCTCGCACGTGTAGTCGGATCGTCAAGCCCGAACTCCACCAAATCGATTATCTACATCTCATCGAAAGATCGGACACCTTTGCCCTATCATACGGCCAATTCTCAATAGCTTCAATCTTGGCTGGATCCACTTCAATACCCTGTGATGTAACAACATAGCCAAGAAACACAACTCGATTGGTGCAACATGTGCACTTCTCAAGATTACCAAACAAACGTGCATCGCGTAAAGCATTGAAAATAGCACGTAAATGTTCCAAATGATCCTCTAAAGATTTTCTATAAATCAGAATATCTTCAAAGTAGACTACCACAAAACGTCCAATGAAAGCATGTAAAACTTTGTTCATTAATCTCATGAAAGTGTTGGGTCCATTAGTTAAACCAAAAGGCATCACTAACCACTCATATAAACCGAACTTAGTTTTAAATGCAGTTTTCCATTAATCTTCCTATTTCATACGAATGTGGTGGTAACCACTACGCAAATCAACTTTAGAAAACATGGTAGAGCCACTCAATTCATCAAGCATGTCATCTAAACATGGAATAGGATGATGATATCTAATAGTAATATTATTGATAGCTCTACAATCAGTACACATGTGCGAAGAACCATCTTTCTTAGGTACCAAAATAATAGGAACAACACATAGGCTAAGGGACTTACGAATAGGATCCCTGTCGAGTAGTTCCTAAATTTGGCGTTGTATCTCCTTTGTCTCCTCTAGATTGGTTCTATATGGCGTGCGTTTGGGCAACATGGCACCAGGAATTAGATCAATTTGGTGCTCAATTCCTCTAATAGGAGGTAGTCCTGGTGGCATCTCAGCTAGAAAAACGTCCTCATATTCCTGCAAAAGGTTAGCAAAAACAGGTGGCAAAGAAGGAGGCATATCCTCAAATGAAAACAAAAACTCTTTGCAGACAATTGCATACCATTGAGTATTGTTTACATCTAGTTCAGCAATATCAAGTTTATTTGCAAGCATACATGGACTCTTCAAACGAATTTTAGTAGCATGTTTAGAATAAGATTTAGTGTGTTTTGGTGGTACAAAATCTGTAGCAACAAAATGATTCTCACTTTTTGTTTTCTCCTCAATTTTAGCTCTACTAGCTCTAGCAAGATCATCTTTTAAAATCTATTCGGGGGTCATAGGTTTTAGACCAATTTCCTTTCCATTATGCATAACAAAATAGTGATTAGTTTTACCATTATGAACAGATTCTGTATCAAATTGCCATGGTCTACCAAGTAACAAAGAACAAGCTTGCATAGGTACAACATCACAATAAACAATATCAGAATATGTACCAATAGTAAAATGCACGCGTACCGTTCTTGTTACCTTGATCTTGCGAGAACTCTGAAACCACTGGATGTAATATGAATGTGTGTGTTGTCTTGTTGGAAGTGCAAGCTTCTCTTCCATGTCAATACTAGCCAGATTATTACAACTCCCTCCATCAATGATTATCCTTATAGCTCTTTCCTTGACAACGCCGCGTGTTTGGAACAGGTTGTGGCGTTGATCATGCTTAGATTTGCTCAATTGCACACTGAACACACGTTGTGCCACTAAGCTCTTGTATTCATCAGCAGTTTCAGCTCCCATTACCTCTATCTCTTCTTCAGACTCAGAATTATCTCCATCTCGAGCAGAAATAAGAGCTAATGTATCTTCATCAAAGTCACTTGCTGAATCATATTCACCATCATCACATACCATCATAATACACGGTGTTGTGCACTGTCGCTCAATATGACCATAACCCCAGCACTTGCGGCATTGTATATCCTTTTTTTTGCCTGTAGAAGCCATAGAATATGCACTACGAGCAGGAGCATTGGATGACGGTGGAGGAGCAGCTGAAGGAAGACTTGTGGTGGATTTGGATGTGGTAGTAGCTGGTGGAGAATCACGAGAAGAAGGCGCTGATTGTCAGGATATCCAAGAGGATGTGTGACCTTCAGAATTATTAGTCCTCCTCCATGGTGTTTGGCGATCCTGCACTTCACGTTCAGCTTTGCAAGAAAGTTGAAACAAACGAGTGATGGTATTATATTACCTATATTCTAGAATGTGTTGAATATCCTTGTTTAATCAACCACAGATATGTGCAAGCATTTGTTCAGTGGTTTCAACAAGACCACACCGACCCATCCCCGTTTGCAATTCCTGATAATACTCTTCTACCGAATTTTTCCCTTGTTCTAAACGTGCCAGGTTCTTTAGTAAATCACGTTGATAAGTAGGAGGCACAAAATGAACATGCACATCAGTTTTTAAAGCAGTCCAAGTACTACGAATAGTAGTAGGATTTAAGCGACAATATTCAGACCACCAAAGGGAAGCAAATTTAGTAAATTCACATATAGAAGCACTAACACGCATATTCTTAGGATATTTTAAACATGCAAAATGTTGTTCTACTTCCATCTCCCATGTAAGATATGCATCAGGATTATATTTACCCTCAAAAGATGGAATATTTAATTTAAGCTTAGCAACATGTTCATCATCACGTACCGGTGGTTGAGCGTTGCAGTGGTAATGTTGGGGTCGGCCAGCAGGATGTGGCGGTTGTTCAACCTCTTCGTCAAATAGATCGTCGTCATCGAAGTCGTAGTAGTACCCGACGTCTTACCCCAAGGTTGCAGCAGCAGTCGTGTTGGAAGCCCGAGGTGCATCAGCTGCAGCGGCGGCAGCTGAACTAGCAGTACGACCCGTGATCGGAATGCGCCATGCGCCCTGTTGAGATGCAACTGGAGCAGGGAAGGGTGCAGGTGCAGGCACTCTGTCCAAAACCTCCTTGAACCGAGCATCTAGCTTGTCGTTGAATGATTTCCCGAGTGCTTCGATCTTGTCCATGGCCAAGGTGAGCTTGCTGTCAAACACCTCTAGTCTTGCATCCATATCTTTAGCGCGTACTACCAACAGCTCGGAGAAGTGGGCATGTAGTTCTTGGGTCGTCATCTTTGTAGGGTCACGTGAAGTATCTGTCATGGTTAGTCCTTAAAAGAATAGGTATATATATGCATATAGGATGGAAATCTGGTGGCAACACGCGTAATCCGTCAAGCAATATACAAAGCTCTTACAAGTTCTTACCAAACAGCAGGAAAAAAGGCGATATGCAACCGCGAGGATCAGTGGGTCCAGAGATTGAACCGAGGGATTACCAGGAGTCGAGACACTACACGTGGAGAAATCTGTGGAGCTCTGGGAAGGATTAGCAATTATTAAAACAACAATGCAATGTTGAAAGAATGCTCAATGACGGTACCGTGCTGGTCCCAGGCTAGACCGTACTAGATACGCGAGCCTAGAACACTAACAGTGTCGCGACACAACTAGCAATGGATGATGATATGGCACCCTGAAAAGCGAACCGAGATGTCAAAAATCACTATGATGGCGAGTGTCTAGAACTAATCTACGGGGTCTAAAACAGGATAGCCCAGAAATTTTTTGTCGAATTTTTTCTATTATGCTCCGGAAAGCGCGCAGGCGCCAAAAAATATCGCTATAACGGCCGATGGAGAAAAGTGATCCCCAAGGTTGAAAACTAGTATTTGAGGAGAATTTTTTTTGCTCCTTCTGGACTTGCGACCGGACTTTTAGATCAACACGGAAACAAACAAGTAAGGAAAGTAAAAAGAAAAACTTGGAAACAATAAATCAACTCGAACTCGTGTCGCGGCGGGAAAAGTGGTCGGATCCGTGTCATGGTAGGAAGTTGGTGGCAGAGTCGGGGTCGAGGGTATGGCGACAGGGTGTATGGCGGCGGAATATGGTGGCGGCGGCTAGGGTTTTATGTGGCAGAGTATATGGAGGTATGTATGATGGTGATCTGCGAGCGTGGCGGCGGTGACTAATGTGACCAGAACTCGAAACTCTAAGGGACGAAACACTAAGACCATCAACTCGACGCGACGATGCAGACACAAATTTAACAATGCAAAACTGAAAAGATAATGCAAGACATAGATTGGTGATGGGATGGATCTAAACTCTAACTGTGTTTTTTGGTTTTTTTGTGGGTTATAGGTAAAAACAGATCTAATCTATGAAAACAGTAAATCTCACCGAGCAACCTGAAATATGATACCACTTGATAGGGCAAAGGTGTTTGATCTTTCGATGAGCTGGTGATAGTCGATTTGGTGGAGTTCGAGCTTGATGATCCGACTAGACGTGCGAGAACGAGCGCCAATGCAATCGCTAGGCCAATCTCCCGGAGGTTACCGATCCTGCAGGAACACGATCAGCCTCACCAACGAGGGTCTTAATTCCTACCTGAAATCTAGAACAAGTAAGAACTAATATTGCAATCAAGATATTACAGATTAAGATGAAAGCTTTATTGAAAAGGTGGGATCATGTATAGGTGCGAAGTACAAGAGGCCTCTGCGACGCTCGAGCCTTGGTGAAGTTGCTATGATGGCTAACTTTATGTCTAAAAAAATCCGAGTATAAAGTGACGGCTATGTGGAGTATTTAAGGAGGAAAAGGTGGGGTTTCGGCCAGCCATAGAGGTGGTGGCCGAATCCAACCCTAGAAGTCCTTTTCTCCACAAATACGGACTCTAAAAAGTGGCTAATTAAAATCCTACGAAAATTACACGGGCCTAGCCCAAAATAAAGGTGCCGCACCACCATATTAATCTATGGGTGTGAAGTATTAATCTTGAATATTTCGTCCAAGCCTTCAATCTCCACTCGTGGCATCCTCTTCAATCCTCACATGCTTGCTGCCATCTCCATGCATGATCATGCTCCAATGCTTGTCCTTCTCATCCTTGATAGGTCCATCATTCCTAAGAATAACAAACATATCTTATATAGGAAGCATCATATTCTCATGTATATAAGGAATAGTTCCAAGAAACGAAAGTACCTGATAATTAAGTTGCTTGGCACGAGCTCAAGTGATAGGTCCTTGTATGTGTGTACCTGTAGGTACAACGGTTGTATCAATAGATGAGGAGATCCTTGATAGCTTCAGTGTCTTGATGCTCAATTTGTCCATTGCCGGGGACACGGCTAAGTACTTAGATTTTTCCTTCTTGAGAGGTGGTGCACTTTCCCCACAAGACTCTTGACATGCATCGAGATGAGACCTTTCAGAAGCCTTCCCTTAGACCAAATGGACGCGCTCCAACCTAACACCCTACCACCAACTGTCCATCTAGCTAAGTTATTGCAGCCTATAGGATCAAGGCAGAGCCCATATGCCATGTGCTTGCACTAGAAGCTTCTAAACACTAAGTATCTCAAATCCCTTTGTTCCTGGGTGGCTTTCCACAAGTGTGATACACAAGGTAGACCATAGATATGGGCCTTTTATAACTACTCAACATAACCCAAACATACCATCCCACCCAGGTGATTCATTCACTTAGTTGTTTTATTAAGCAAAATCACAAGTCAAAGACTTAGCAACATTTTCCATAGCATGTATATAATCCACCCTTGTTTGCTACTAGCTAGGATAAGCATGGAAATATAACAAGTATATTAACTTAGAGAAAATTCTATCAAGACTACATCTACTAGGATTTCCCATAGCATAACATATAGATACTTAGCAAAAAGATCATGCAGGCCCTATACAAAATATCACTAATGCATAGTCAAAATATTGGGACAAAAATATGAAGCACCACTTGCCTTGGTAGTTGGGGGAGTAGCAACAATCCTCACAATCACAATCACCACTAGCACCAAAATCTACACATAAAATGATAGCACCAAATTTATATTCCAAACAATCAAGCAAAAATATATGAATGCATGAAAATGCCATGTGATGATTTTTCTTAAACTAAACAAGACAAGTAAACAGTAATGAACACTAAAATAAACATTTAGAGACTAAATAAACTTAATTTGGCTTTAAAAACATTTTCTAAATTTTGTTATACACAAAATAAGTCTATAAATGTCTCTGCATAAAAATTCCATTTTAACAGAAACAAAATACAAAACTAAGCCCATAATGTGTAGGATTTAATTTTGTGAATCCATTGATATATTATTTGAATTTTGTAGATAAACAGAACAAAATTTATGAATTTTACAAGTTAATTCATCTATTTAATTCAAATATGGATTTTAAAAGAAAATCCCTGACACGCGGCGGCTCCTGATTGGCCAGTACCGCTTCGGGCTAGATCACACATGCGCATAGTCAGATCTAAGTAAGATCTAGCGTCTCAGATCTGCCCATACCCTTTTCGGCTGGCGTCTAATCTAGACCACTAGATCTAGATCTAGTGGATCCAATCGACCCGACCCTAAACTAGTGGCGCTCATGACCACAGCGGCGGCGACACGTCTGACGATGATGGTCCGGCAAGGCTAGGGGTTAGGAGAGGGGGTGCTGGGGCTTACTGAGGTCACGAAGATGCCGTGGAGCTCAACGTGGTCGCGGTTGGGGCGGGGGCGCACGGACACTAACAGAAACGCTCGCCGGAGTTTGTCTCGTCGTCGGGTGCTCCCTGTTGAAGACGAAGGCGACATCCTAGGACACAAGGGAACAAGCGTAAAGCATTAACAGGTGCGCAAGAACCTGGCAAACACATTCGCGTGAACCAGAGACAGGGGGTGGTCGGAGCTCACCACGATTGCTCGTCGGAGCTCGTCGAGATCGCGGCTGTGAAGCAAGATACGGGTAGCCTGGCGGCGCTCAAAGGTGGGTGACTGGGGGGAAATGGAGCGGGGGAAGAGGGCGTTAAGTAGCTGGGGTGAGGGAGGGAATCACGCCTGTGGTAACTCGCAATCAAGCGCGAAATCAATGGGAGGAAACGGCCGCGACGGAGCTGGTCGTGCGCGGTGTTTGGGGACGAAGGAGACGACGTGGCAGTAGGGCCAGGAGGTCAGCGAGTGGGTGCGGTGCGTGCGCGGTGAGAAACAGAGAGGGAGAGGGGGTTTTCCCGGGTGAGCTAGGTGGGCTGGTAGTTGGGCCGCGGGTGGGTTGGGTTAGATAGGTGGTTGCTGTTATTTTTTTCCCTTTTCTCTTTTTCTTTTTCTGTTTTGATTTGTCAAATAAGTTTTGAATCACCAAATGAATTCCAAATCTTTTCAAATTTTCACCAAAACTTTCTGAGGTGAATCTAGTGTTTTGAAGTGTGTCAAACACTACTGGTCATTCCAAACCACCTTTGGTTTGAAGAATAAAATAAAACCATGCCTTTATTATAATAAGGATATTAGGCATATAAATGGTTTTTATATTTAAATTTTGTTTTGAGAGTTTTTGTGCAAGATTTGCATTCATCTTTGGAACATTTCTGATCAAACTAAGGTATTCTCATACTTTGGGTGTAAAATAGAACCATTGCCTCTCTATCATAAAATAATAGGCATATAAATGGTTTCTAATTTTGAAATCTTGTTTAAAAATAACCAAATGCTTATGAATGCATGAATGATATGCAAACTCTTCAATTATGATTTTTGGGATGTTACAAATCTAACCCCCTTAAGGTGAATCTTGCCCTCGAGATTCAGATTGGCTAGCAAATAGGTGAGGGTGATCTTTCCGAAGGTCATCTTCTCTTTCCCAAGTTGCTTCCTCTTCGGAATGATGATTCCACTGAACTTTGCAAAACTTGATAGTCTTAGTAGGAGTGACTCTTTCTACAGTCTCAAGAATCTTAATAGGTTTCTCTTCATAAGTGACTATCCAACTGAACCTCTTCCAAAGTTATAGTATCCTAAGAAGTTTCTTCCATCTCTGGATGGCATTTATTCAACTGACTTACGTGAAACACATTGTGAATGGCAGATAGTGATTCAGGCAACTCAATCTCATAAGCCACTTCTCCTTTGCGACTCAGAATCTTGAATTGTCCAACATACCTTGGTGCCAATTTTCCTTTGACTCCAAATCTCTTCACTCCATGAAGTGGTGAGACTCTAAGATAAGCTCTATCACCTACCTCATAGGTCACTTCTCTACGCTTTGGATCTGCATAGCTCTTCTATTGGGATTGTGCTATCTTCAATCTATCCTTTACCAATTTGACTTTCTCTTGAGCCTCCTTGATTAACTAGGGCCCGAACAAATTTCTTTATCCAACACCACTCCATAGCAATGGTGTAGTACACTTCCTTCCATAGATAAATTCAAACGGTTCCATCTCAATACTGGCTTGATAGCTGTTGTCGTAAGAGAATTCCACGTAAGGCAGACTTTCATCCCAACTAGCACCATAGTCTAGGGCACATGCCCTCAACATATCCTCTAGAATCTGGTTGGTCCTTTCTGTCTGTCCGTCAGTCTGGGGATGAAAAGTAGTGCTGAACTCTAGTCTCGTTCCCAATGACTCATGCAGTTGTCACCAAAAATGTGAAGTGAATTGAGTTCCTCTATCCGACACAATACTCTTGGTTACTCCATGCAGACACACAATCCTATTCATATATATCTTGGCTAACTTAGCACTTGTATAGGTTGTCTTCACGGGTATGAAATGAGCCACTTTATTTAGGCGATATACCACGACCCAAATAGAATCATATCCCGATATAGTCCTTGGCAGTCCGGTGATGAAATCCATGCCAATCTTGTCCCACTTCCAATCAGGAATAGGTAGTGGTTGTAACAATCCAGCTAGTTTCTGATGTTCCGCTTTCACTCTACTACACACATACCACAAAGCAATATGTTCTGCAATGTCCTTTTTGAGATTATTCCACCAAAATCTTTCCTTCACATCCATGTACATTTTGGTATTAGCTGGATGAATGGAATATAGTGAGTTGTGTGCTTCTTGAAAATCAGTTTCCGAAGCTCCGGATCTTGCGGAATGCAGATATGTTTTCCATACCATAAAGTACCCTGCTCGTATTCATGGAACCCTTTGGCTTTCCCTTTGCTAATTTTTCCCTTAATCTCTTTAATTTCCTTGTCCATCTTTTGGGATTCCCTGATTTTGTCTAACAAGGTGGTTTGAACATCGAATGACATGAGATGTCCCTCGGGGACTATCTCCAATTTGAGATATTTGAATTAGGCACATAGATCATCTGGCAATTCTCCCTTAGTGAGGCCATTCAGATAAACTTTACGGCTTAATGCATCCGCTGCAACATTTGCTTTACCAGGGTGGTATTGCAAACTCAAGTCATAGTCCTTGATAAGTTCTAGCCATGTTCTTTGTCTCATGTTGATTTCTTTCTGAGTGAAGATATACTTCAAACTTTTGTGATCTATGAACACTTCACATCATTTTCCCAAGAGATAATGTCTCCATGTTTTGAGTGCATGGACAACAAAGGCTAATTCCAAATCATGAGTAGGATAATTTACTTCATGAGTTTTGAGTTGTCTCGAGGCATAAGCCACAACTTTCCCTTCTTGCATCAAAACTGCACCTAATCCTTGGTGAGATGCATCACAATAAACTTGGAAATCTTTCTCCAAATCCGGCAGACATAAGACTGGTGTTGTCATTAGTCTCTTCTTCAACTCTTGGAAATCGAGTTCATATCCCTCAGTCCAATCAAATTTCTTGTCTTTCTTAAGTAACTCTGTCATTGGCTTAGCTACCTTTGACAAATTCTCAATGAATCTTCTATAATATCCTACCAAGCCAAGGAAACTACGCACTTCTTTCACTAACTTAGGAGATTCCCACTCAGTTACAGCTGACACTTTTGCGGGATCAACAGCTACACCATCTCCTGACACAATATGACCGAGAAATCCCACTTCATTCAACCAGAATTCACACTTGCTGAATTTGGCATACAACTTATGCTCCCTAAGCTTCTCAAGTATCAAAAGCAAATGCTCTTCATGCTCTTCATTGCTCTTGGAGTAGATCAAAATGTCATCGATGAAAATGACAACAAACTTGTCAAGAAATTCCATGAACACCTTGTTCATCATATTCATGAAGTAGGCTGGTGCATTTGTCAAACCAAATGGCATCACAGTGTACTCATACAATCCATACCTAGTGGTGAAAGCAGTCTTAGGTATGTCTTGTTCTCTAATCTTAAGTTGAAAATATCCTAATCGAAGATCAATCTTTGAGAACACATGGGCTCCTTCTAACTGATCAAACAAATCATTGATTCTAGGCAAAGGATATTTGTTCTTGATAGTTACCTCATTGAGTGAACGGTAATCTATGCAGAACCTTTGACTTCTATCTTTCTTTTCAACAAACAAAACTGGTGCACCCCAAGATGAAGAACTTGGTTGAATAAATCCTTTCTGCAACTGTTCTCCTAGCTGTTTCTTGAGTTCTTTCAACTCATCCACTAACATCTTGTAAGGTCTCTTTGCTATTGGTCCGGATCCTGGCAGCAAGTCAATCAGAAACTCAACATCTCTATCTGGTGGCATTCCAGGTAATTTCTCTGGAAACACATCCGGATACTCTCTCACAATTAGCACATTGTCCATGCTAACCCCCTTAAGAGAATTTAGCTTACTCCCTTTTGATTCAAAGTTAGACTTGAATCTTATCCTTTTATTATCCGAGGTTGTGAGTGTGATAGTACGATTGGCACAATGTAGTACTCCTTCATACTTAGTCATCCAATCCATTCCCAGAATGACATCCAATCCTTGGGAATCTAGAATTATTAGACTAAATCGAAACTTATGCTTCCCAAATTCTATCACTAGACCACGACATCCAAGGCTCACTATCATCTCTCCAATGGGAGAGCTTACTTTTATAGGACACCCAATATTTTCAGTTGGTAATCCATTTTCATCAACAAATGCTCTTGATATGAATGAATGTGATGCACCAGTATCAGAAAGAACAAGTGTTGGAAACGAATTGAGCTTAAACTTACCAGCCATAGCATCAGATTCTTCATATATTTCTTCCACATTGATGTGGTTCACTTGTCCCTTTTGGAAGGGTTTGGGCTTGTTGGCACCTTCAACTTTATTTTCTGGGCACTCATTAGCATAGTGCCCCATCTTCTTATACTTGAAACATTCAACCTGACTAAGATCTTTCTTTACAGGCTGACTTCCACTTCCACTCCCACTGTGGTGGCTCTTGTGTCCACTCTTGTGGTTCTTATTCATGACTACGATGATGATTATTGTCATGATGATGGTTGTGGTTTTGGTGGTTGTTGTACTTCCCATGTTTGTGGAATCCAGAACTTCCACTATCATCATGATGGGAACGCTTGTGAGACGAAACAGGGTTGTGCTTATCAAAGCTATGCTTCCTCTTTCTGCCATCAACTAGTTTCATCTTGTTTTCCAAGATTAATAGGTTGGGACATATGCAACGGACAGCTGCAGGTTCAACTCATCATTAAGTCCTTCGAGGAATTTCTCCTTCCTCTTAGCATTAGTATCAACTTCATCCGGTGCATAGCGCGCCAGATTGTTGAATTCATCAATGTATTCGGCCACACTGCGGTGACGCTGTTTTAGGTTGTGGAACTCCTTTTTCTTCAAGTTCAGCACTCCGGATGAGATGTGAGCTGTACGGAATCCATCCTCAAAGATATCCCAAGTCACATCCTCAAGGGGAGTGGTGATCTGAAAGTTATCCCACCATGTTGTTGCCGGTCCTTCGAGCAGATGTGCTGCAAATCTGACATTTTCCTGGCCGGTTGTAAGATCCCTCCCTTTATAAAGGTAAGGATCCCTGTGATTGCAATGCTAGTCCCTGGATCAATGCTAGCATCCACAGTTTAAGATGAAGTACACAGAAACAAAGGTCATTATTACATATCATTCCAGAGACAAACATAGTCTTTTACAAACTCCATGGCAACAGGCCTAATATAAGAGTTCAAATATAATAAGATAAATAAGTCTTCATCTTCATGTGCCACAGGCAAGCATGTTGAGTGTAGACTCATAACCCCTAATCATCATCAGAATAACCTGCAACATCACAAGTTACAGCCACAGTGGGTCAATACATTGGAATAGTATTGGCAAGTGATACCTTAGTAGAATATTGGTAGAATAGATACTATATGCATTTTGGCTAAGTGTAGCTTAGGCTTGCTTTGCTCAAAATAGGTTTTACCTATTAGTTGAAAACACTAATTTTTTCTTTGACAAAACTTTCCCAAGGAAACACCAATGGAAATTGGTGTACCTTCACCCTTGTTCAACCAAAAGCTTTTACTTAGAAATTGGGATGAGGAGATTCTTGATAGCTTCCATGTCTTGATGCTCAAGTTGTCCAATACCAGGGACATGGCTAAGTACTTAGATTCTTCCATCTGCAGAGGTTGTGCACTTTCCCCACAAGACTTGATTTTCACCAAGACAGGACCTTTCAGAAGCCTTCCCTTAGACCAAATGGACGCGCTCCAACCTATCATCCCACTACCACCAACTGTCCAAATGGCTAAGTTATTGCAACCTATATGATCCAGGCAGAGCCCATAATGCCAAGTGGCCGCACTAGAAGCTTCTTAACATTTGGCATCTCAAATCCCTTTGTTCCTAGGTGGCTTTCCACAAGTGAGATACACAAGGTAAGCCATAGAAATGGGCCTTGTGTAACCACTCAACATAACCCATGCTTTCCATTCCACCCAGGTGTTTCATTTACTTAGTTGTTTTATTAAGCAAAAACATAGTCCAAAGACTTAGAAATATTTACTCATAGCATGAATATATAACCACCCTTGGTTGCTACTAGCTAGGCTAAGCATGGCATAGATAAGCATCTTAACTTAGAAATTTCTACAACTACTAGCATTTCCCAAGCATAACATATAGATCAAAAATATTCATGCAAGTCTAGCAAAATATTTCTAGTGCATAGTTGAAAACATAGGAATAAAATCATGAACCACCACTTTCCTTGGTAGTTTGGAGAGTAGCTACAATCCTCACAATCACAATCACTATTTGCACCAAAATCTACACATAAAATAATGGCACAAAATCACATACACCATTAATACAAGCAAAAATACATGATTGTATGCAATATGCCATGTGATGATTTTCTACACCAAACAAGACAAGTGCACTGTACTGGATCATAAACAAGTACAAAACAAGCTAAATAAACTTTATTTGAATAACAAATCATTTTCCAAATAATTACTATACTCAATTTATGCCTGCAAATGTTTCTGCAAAAACCACCATTTTAACAGAGGCAAAACTTTAAACACATTGCATAAACAGAAAGGTTTTTCTCTCCTGATTCCATTGATATAAAATTTGTCAAATTTGGACGTGGGAATCAAAAGTTATGAATTAAACAAGTTTAAACATTTAATAGATTTAATTCAGAATTTTAAAACGAAGAACATGCCACGCGGTGCTTCCTGATTGGGTGGTACCGCTTCGGGCGGATCACGCTTGCGAGCCATAAGATCTAAGTGACGATGCACGGATCAGATTAAATCATACCGCTTCGCCCTCTAATCTAATCCTAGCCTCTAGATCTGGATCCAACGATCCTCTATTCTTTGACCAAAGATGGGCGGCGCAAATGGCTGCTGGCGGCGGCGACGGCTCTGCCGGCGATGGATCGGCGATTCTAGCGAGGGCTGGGGACAGTGGTGATGCTTACCAGCGTTGCAAAGTTGCGAGGAAGCTCGAGATGTTGCTGGCGTGGATAGGGGCGCGTTGATGTGGCCGTAGGAACTCGTCGGAGTTGAGCGCAGCATCGGGTGCTCGGTGACGAAGACGTTGGCGACGCTCTGGATCACCCTAGCATGAACCAATTGTATCAGGGGGTGCGCAAGGCTACGGCGAACACTACTGGTTCAAGGAGAAGTCAAGGGGCGGTCGGGTTTTACCTCAATCGCTCGTCGGAGTCGAGTGATGGTTCTGATGTTTGCGGGCACGAATGGTGACGGCAACCTGGGTCACGAGAAAGCAAACAAAAGGCATCAGGGAACGTGCAAGGACATGCTGGTCACGCTTGTTCGAACCAGAGACAGGGGGCGGTCGAAGCTCACCAGAATCGGTCGCCGGAGTGGTTCGGGACAGCGGCCGTGCGATCTCGATTGTGGACAGCCTAGCGGCGCTCTGTGGTTGGTGAGTGAGGGGAATGGAGCAGAGTGAGGAGGGGATCTTATAGCCGGAGCAGGGGCAGAGATCACGCTCGCATTCATCGCCAATTAAGTGGATTGAAATCGCGGCAGTGAAGGGGGAAGAAACGGGCGGCGACGGCGTCTGCGCGCGGGATTTGGGGAAGAAGGAGCTGACGTGGAGAGGGTCCACTGATCAGTCTCTGCGGGGTAAGTTTTCACGCGTGGAAGAGGGAGAGGGAAGGGGCTGCTCCGGGTGGGCTCGTGGGCTGCTTCTGTTGCTGGGCCTGTTTGGTGGCGCCGGCCCTTTCCTTATTCTTTTATCTTTAATTCAAAATCAAATAAATTCAAAAGCCATTTCAATTTAAATCTTTTCTGGATTTTTATAGAGTGTAACACTCATATTTTTGGGCATAAAACCATGTGGTTTCTCTGTACTAGCTTGGTCCCTTTGATTAAACAAAATAAATAGTGTCTTAGCACTTGATTTGCATAAGTTTGAAAATGGTTTTAAAACCATATTTGTTTTGTAAATTTTGGTCCAAGCACTAACATTCAAACAAAACAATCTGAGAGCAACAAAGCTTGGTTTTAAAACAATTATACTCTCAATTGAGAGTGGCATTTGATTAATAGTTTCTCACATAAAATAATGAGCATCAGATGCTCCTGTTTTTGAATTGGTTTTGAAAAGGAACCCTAAATGATCATAGATGCATGGATGATATGCATGATTTTTGAAACATGATTTTAGGGATGTTACAAATCTAACCCCCTTAAGGTGAATCTCGCCCTCGAGATTCGGGTTGTCTAGCAAATAGGTGAGGGTGGTCTTTCCGAAGATCATCTTCTCTTTCCCATGTTGCTTCTTCTTCGGAATGATGGTTCCACTGATCCTTGCAGATTTTGATAGTCTTAGTCCGTGTAACTCTTTCTGCAGTCTCAAGAATCTTGATAGGTTTCTCTTCGTAAGTGAGATCACTTTCCAATTGAATCTCCTCTAAAGGTATGGTATCCTTCAAAGAAGTCTCCTCCATTTCTGGATGGCATTTCTTAAGCTGACTCACATGAAACACGTTGTGTTCGGCAGACAACGATTCTGGCAATTCAATCTCATAAGCTACTTCTCATTTACGACTCAGAATCCTGAACGGTCCAACATATCTTGGGGACAATTTTCCTTTGACTCCAAATCTCTTCACTCCACGAAGTGGTGACACTCTAAGATAAGCTCTATCACCTACTTCATAGGTGACTTCTCTACTCTTAGGATCTGCGTAGCTCTTCTGTCAGGACTGTGCTATCTTTAATCTGTCCTTAACTAGCTTGACTTTCTCTTCAGCCTCTTTAATTAGTTCTGGTCCGAACAAACTTCTTTCTCCCACACCATTCCATAGCAATGGGGTGGTACACTTTCTCCCATAGAGAAACTCAAATGGTGCCATCTCAATACTGGCTTGATAGCTGTTATTGTAAGAGAATTCTGCGTAAGGCAGACTTTCATCCCAACTGGCTCCATAGTCTAGAGCACATGCTCTCAACATATCTTCAAGTATCTGATTGGTCCTTTCTGTCTGTCCATCAGTTTGAGGGTGAAAAGCAGTGCTGAATTTCAACCTCGTTCCCAATGACTCATGTAGTTGCCTACAAAAATGAGAAATGAATTGAGTTCCCCTATCAGACACAATACTCTTGGGCACTCCATGTAGACATACAATTCTACTCATATAGATCTTGGCTAACTTAGCACTTGTATAAGTTGTCTTCACGGGTATGAAATGAGCCACTTTAGTTAGGTGATCCATTACTACCCAAATAGAATCATATCCTGACCTGGTCCTTGGCAATCCGGTAATGAAATCCATACCAATCTTGTCCCACTTCCAATCAGGAATGGGTAGTGGTTGTAACAATCCTGCTGGTTTCTGATGTTCCGCTTTCACTCTATTACATACATCACACAAAGCAATATGTTCGGCGATGTCCTTCTTGAGATTATTCCACCAAAATCTTTCCTTCATATCCATGTACATTTTGGTGTTACCCGGATGAATGGAATATGGTGAGTTGTGGGCTTCTTGTAAAATCAGTTTCCGAAGCTCCGGATCTTGTGGAACACAGATACGTTTTCCATACCATAACGTACCCTGTTCATCTTCATGGAATCCTTTGGCTTTTCCCTTGCCAATCTTTTCCTTAATCTCTTCAATTTCCTTATCTGTCTTTTGGGCTTATTTGATCTTGTCCAACAAAGTGGGTTGAACATCTAATGACATGAGATGTCCTTCAGGCACTATCTCCAATCTGAGATCTCTAAATTGGGCACACAGATCATCTGGCAATTCTCCCTTAGTAAGGCCATTCACAAAAACTTTACGGCTTAGAGCATCCGCTACAACATTTGCTTTACCGGGGTGGTATTGCAGACTCAAATCATAGTCCTTAATGAGTTCTAACCATCTTCTTTGTCTCATGTTAATTTATTTCTGGGTGAAGATATACTTCAAACTTTTGTGATCTGTGAACACTTCGCATCGCTTTCCAAAAAGATAGTGTCTCCATGTTTTGAGTGCATGAACAACAGAGGCTAACTCTAAATCATGAGTAGGGTAATTTACCTCATGAGTTTTGAGTTGTCTCGAGGCATAAGCTACAACTTCCCTTCTTGCATAAGTACTGCACCTAATCCATGATGTGATGCATCACAATACACTTGGAATCTTTCTCCAAATCTGGCAAACATAAGACTCGTGCAGTCACTAGTCTCTTCTTCAGTTCTTGGAAACTGAGTTCACATCCGTCAGACCAAGCAAATTTCTTGTCTTTCTTTAGAAACTCTGTCATTGGCTTAGCTACCTTGGAGAAATTCTCAATGAACCTCCCGTAGTATCCTGCCAAGCCAAGGAAACTACGAACCTCTTTCACTGACTTGGGAGACTCCCATTCAGTTACAGCTGAAACTTTAGCAGGATCAACTTCTACACCATCTCCTGACACAATGTGTCCAAGAAAACCAACTTCATTTAACCAAAATTCACACTTGCTGAATTTGGCATACAACTTATGCTCTCTAAGCTTTTCAAGTATCAAACGTAGATGTCCTTCATGCTCTTCTTTGCTCTTGGAGTAGATCAAAATGTCATCAATGAAAACGACAACAAACTTATCAAGGAACTCCATGAACACCTTGTTCATCATATTCATGAAGTATGCTGGTGCATTGGTCAAACCAAATGGCATCACGGTATACTCATACAATCCATACCTTGTGGTGAAAGCTGTCTTTGGTATGTCTTGTTACCTTATCTTGAGCTGGAAGTAACCTGACCAGAGATCTATCTTTGAGAACACACAAGCTCCTTCTAACTGATCAAACAAGTCATTGATTCTAGGCAAAGGGTATTTGTTCTTGATAGTCACCTCATTGAGTGAACGGTAATCTATGCATAACCTTTGACTCCTATCTTTCTTTTCCACAAACAAAACTGGTGCTCCCCAAGATGAAGAACTTGGTTGGATAAAACCTTTCTGCAACTGTTCTCCAAGTTGCTTCTTGAGTTCTTTCAACTCATCCACTGACATCTTGTACGGTATCTTTGCTATTGGTCCAGATCCTGGTAGAAAATCAATAATGTAAGGTTCCCAACCTTTAATAAGGTAGAGATCCTTGTGTTTACAATGCTAGTCCCTGGATCAATAGCTAGCATCCACAGTTAAGATGTAATATCAAGAAACAAAGGTCATAATACAACTTTATAACCAGGAATAAAATAATTTATTACATCTTACATAGCTCATTTGGCTATCTCATTTCAATGCAGCAGAATATAGCAATATCATGGGGTCCTTCATCTTCAAAGTGCCACAGGCAGTCATGTTGGTTGTAGACTTGTAATCCTAATCAATAAACTTCACCAACATCAAACAAACCTGCAACATAGTAAGTTACAGCCACAAGGGTCAATACATTTGAATTGTATTGGCAAGTGATATTATGGTAGTATAGTGGAGTCTATCATCTATATGCATTTGGCTAAGTGGAGCTTAGGCTTGCTTTTCTCAAAATAGATTTTCCTTATCATTTGAAAAACACTAAGTTTTTGTTTGACAAAATCACCCAAGGCATCTCCTAATAGAAATTGGTGATCCTTCAACCCTTGTTCAACCACAAAGTTTTAACTTAGAAATTGGGATGAGGAGATTCTTGATAGCTTCCATGTCTTGATGCTCAAATTGTCCTTTACCAAGGACATGGCTAAGTACTTAGATTTTACACTCTGTAGAGGTGGTGCACTTTCCCCACAAGACTTGGTTTCAACAAGACAAGATCTTTCAGAAGCCTTCCCTTAGACCAGAATGGACGCGTTCCAACCTATCATCCCCTACCACCAAATGTCCATTTGGATAAGTTATTGCAACCTATATGATCCAAGTAGAGCCCATAATGCCAAGTGGTTGCACTTGAAGCTTCTCAACATTTGACATCTCAAATCTCTTTGTTCCTGGGTGGCCATCCACAAGTGTGATACACAAGGTAAACCATAGAAATGGGCCTTGTGTAACCACTCAACACAAACCATTCCTTCCATTCCACCTAGGTGATTCATTCACTTAGTTGTTTTATTAAACAAAACACAAGTCCTTGACTTAGAAATATTCCATAGTATGAATATAATCCAGCCTTGTTTTCTACTAGCTAAGCTAAGCATGATAGTAGTAGGAATCTTAACTTAGGAGAATTTTACTAAGGTTTCATCTACTAGGTTTTCCCATGGCATAGTTTACACTTAGCAAAATTCCATGCAAGTCCTACTTTAGAAATATCACTAGTGCATAGTGAAAATAATGGGACAAAAGTATGAAGCATCACTTGCCTTCTTGGTAGAGAATATAAGTTCACTCCTTGATCTTGCAATGTTCACACTCTTCAAATTCCACTACAATTCAATCCAGCAAGCAATATTTCAATCTACCATTCAAGCAACATCACATAAAATAATAGAAACAAAACAATGCATGCAAGCATGCCAAACTTTGTTTTATTTACTAAAGTGGTTTCTAATAGGTTATAGACATTCTAAAACACTTATTGGTCATTTTATAAAAGTGGCAAAACCATTTGCAAAAGATTTTATTATAAACCAATTTAAACCAAAGCATTTTTTTATGTGGTTGAAAAATGCTTTTAGCAAGGCAACAATCTTTATAGGGTTCACCAAATATGTTTTCAAATCATAAAACTTTGTGTTTAGGGTCAGAGAGTTTAAATCAAAACATTTCCCAAAGGTTTTCTTCCAAAAGCATTTTTAACACATAAGCATTATTTTTATTTGACTAGAAATGATTTAAATCAAAGATTTATTCATTTGTTTCACCAAATATGTTTTTGAAACCACAAGTTGATTTATATGGTCACTAGGTTCAAAACAAACCATTTGCTTTAGAAATAATTTTATACCCAAAATATGCCTACATAAGTTTCTGCAAAAACAAACAATTTAACAGAAACAATTTAATAAAAAAAGTGCATGGTTGGAAAGTACTTGTCTTGCTGATTCCATTGATATAAAATTTGCAAAAGTTGGACGTGTGGTTTGAAAGTTATGAATTTTACAAAATCTCATATCTAATGAAATGTTTCTGTTTTTAAAATGAAATCTGAGCCACGTGGCGTAATCTTATTGGGCGGTACCGCTTCAGTTGGATCAGCCTCTCTGGTGCATTGGCTCTAATGACGATCGTGCGGCACAGATCTGTCCATACCCTTTCGGTTAAGTTTCTATCGCAACCCTTTCATCAAGATCCTACGGCTCATAATCACTGGACATACACTGGCGGCGCTAGCGGTGGTGAACCGCGGCGGCGCGCTCAGATGACGTCGGTGTCGGCGTTACAGGAAGCGAGAGAAGGAGGGGAGAAGCTCACCGAGTTTGCCGTGGCGTGGGGATGCTCAAGGTGGTTGTTGTCGACTGAGGGGCGTACGGTACTGGCGGGTATTGCTCGCCGGAGTTCACGACTGCGTCGGGTTTGTCTGTTGGTCGTCGGAGGCAAGTATACGGTTCACGCCAAACCAAACAAATAACACTATTAGGTTCGCGAGAGAAAGGCGAATACGGGAGTATCAGTCAGAGGGGATGGGGTGGTCAGGAGTTACCAGGGGGTCTCGCCGGAGAGGTAGCAGACGACGGCGGCGTGCAGAGGTCATCCTTGCCGACGCTCTGGGGCAAGCACGGCCGAGGAGATGATACGAGTAGGTGCGCAAGGTTCTGGTGAGCAAGATAGTGTGAAGCAGGGACGGTGGGGTGGGTCGTGTTCGTCGGAATTTGTCGACGAGCTCGCCGGAGCAGTGAGACGCGAGATCGAAATTATGGCGGCCTGGTGGCATAGAGGATCTGGCGAGTGAGGGGAAAGAGAGAGGGGCAAAGGCGCTTTAGTACGCGTGATCGCGGGGCCGTTTCATGGCGTGGTTAATGCGGATTTACGCCAGCATTCAAACGGCTGCAACGGCCGGCGAGGCGTGGTCAGCGGGCAGGTGAGGGAGACGCTGAGGTGGCGATGGGGTCTGTTTGTCAGCTAAAGGAAGAGAGAGAAGGTGGGGGCCAGTGATCAGTGACGGCGTGGGTTCTTTCTGTGGTAAGAAAAACGCTTCGGGGAGAGAGGGAGAGATGGGCTGCTGGGCCAGATGGGCTTAGCTGGGCTGGGCTGCTCCTTTTCATTTTTTTGTACTGGTTGTTTTTCCTTTTCTATTTCTAATATTCTGTTTTGATTTTGATTAATCAATTCAAACAACTTTTGAATTTCAAACTTCAACCAAACTTTATGTATATTCAAATACTATTTAATAGTTCATTTTAGAGTCAAATTTAGAATAATTTATTTATTCTTTTTAGGGTATAATAATTATTTAAAACAAGGCCTTTGCTTTGAATTCAATTAATATCAATATATTTTTAGTCCTTATTTGATTTCAATTTTTCACATAAACCTTTTCAGTAAGTTTTATTCATTTAATAGGGTGTCAAATAATGCACTTTGAATTATTTGGAATATTTTTAATATGATTTGTTAATCATTAAAAATTGGGTATTTGTCTTTATTCCAATGAAATTAAATATAGTTTTAATTCCATAAATTTTATTTGGAAGATTTCCTTAATATTATTTAAGTTAATTAAACAACTTTTAATCCACTTGGGTAAATTCCAAATATTATTTTCCCATGATTTAATTAATCATTTCTTAATAGGGATTTTTTCTTTATTCAAATAGAATAGGATTTGGTCAAAGTCATTTTATTTTATTTGGAAAATTCTTCATCCTTTTATTTTATTTGGATTTGGATTATATTTATTCCATTTGCTTATGGGTTAAGCCAAGATTTAATTTGGTCTTTAAATATTCCTTATTTAATATTTCTTTCTCTATCTCATAAAATCCATATCTTTTTATTTAAAGATCCAAACTTGGTGATTTCAATTTGTAAAATCTTATTTAATATTTGTTTATCCTTTTAAATATTTTTAGGATTATTTGCTCACCATTGGGTATGGATTTCTAGATAGATGCTTTATTATCTTTGGAAATTCAATTTCCTTATCTTATTAAATTCATAAGATTTTATCTATGGCTCCAAATTAAGTGAAACCAATTTCTATGGTTTTATATTATTTCTATTTGTCATTCTTGATCATTTGTAAGTGTTTAAATTTCTAGATGCATTTATGAAGAATGCATTCCACTTGATTTGAATTTAGTTGGATTCAAATGTTAACCAAAGTTTGTTCAAGATGGGATTTTAAGTTTCCATTTAGAACAAAAGTTTATTTTCACCCTAAATTTCAACAATTATTTATTTTGTTTATCTTATTTTTCACATTACAAGATTTGGAAAATCTTGGGATGTGACAGGCTACCACCCTTAAAATAAATCTCTTCCCGAGATTTGGGAAGGCTAGAGGTTACAAGTTGGTGAAAGCAACTAGGGTACTACCACCCTTAAAAAAATTCCAACTAGATTACATCTTGGCTTGCTTGGGGTCTTGGTGATACTTCTCTGGGCAAACATCTGCATAGTGTCCTTTGTTTCCACCCTTGAAACATGTGACAAGGTTGAGATCCTTCATAGGCTTGTTTATCTTGTGCTTCATCTTTTCTGGTTCTTTGCAATTGAAACACATCACTTGGCTGATATCTTTCTTTTCCTTTGGTATCATTGCCTCTCGTTTGTTTCCTTGGTTCTTCTTCTTTTCTGGGCAATCACTGGCATAGTGTCCCATTTCTTTGCAATTGTAACATTGCAACTGGCTTATGTCCTTCTTCTTCTTTTTGGGTCTCTCCAAAGCTAGGAGTTCTTCTAGTTCATGCTCTTCATACTTCACCACAAAGGTGGGAAATCTTTCTCTCTTCTTGGGGCATTTACTAGAGATATGACCTTCTTCTTCACAAGAGTAGCAACACTTTCTGGACACTTTGGATTTGGCCTGATGATGCATAGTTTTGACTTTGCCTTCATCCTTCTTGGTAGAAGTTGTTCCTTCATGAGGGTTTACAAACTGTTGATGCACTCCACCTTGTTTCCTTCGTTGAACTATGAAATAGATGGGGCATTGGATAGGGACATGATTATTTCCTTCACATAGGAAACAAGAAGCTTGAGATGTGGGGCATTGGTCAGTTGGATGTTTCTCTTCACAATTGGGGCATTGATCTTCATGCTCCTTGGAAGTGTGGTCCTTGTCTTCACAAACATTGCAAGCTTGAGTTCCTTCTATAATATCATCCTTGACATCATTGTTGTCATAAACTCCTTGGGAAGAGTTGTCTCCCATGTTGATCATTTGAGTGGTCATCCCTTGTAGCAATTGGGATTGGATTACCAAAAACTTTTGTATGGTTGGGTCTAACCCATTGTTGTTGGCTAAAAACTAAGTTTTCACTTGGTTCAACTGGGTTTGGTTTTCTAGTAGCTGATCTCTCATGTGCATCTCTTGGTTGTTGTTGTTTTTACCATCCTTGATGTTGGAGTCTCTTGGAGTAGTCATCTGTTTGGGTTGGATTGGGATTAGAATAGGCCAAAGATTTATAGGGAAGAATTTCTAATCATACACATCACAATTCACACAAGCAATGTGCAAGCAATCACAAACAAGCATTCCACTCAAACAACAAGTTTCAAGCACATTTTTAGGCAATAAAATATTTTTGCTACACCACATAAGTTGGTGTGTTTGATCTAAACTTAATATGGTGGTCCAACTATATGATTCACTTGAGATCCTTCCATTATTATTTGTTGATTCTTCTTGTATGAGAACATGGTTTCCTTGGAAAAAAAATCTTGCATCTTGGTCACAAAACTCCAAAGGTGATGATGATTCCTTCTAAGTTGTGTTTCCTTAGTCTTCAAGTTTTGAGTAACATTTCTTGTCTCACTTGTAGTCCTTAGTGATATCCAAGTTGAAGTCCTTGGTGAAAAATTAAAGTTGAAGTCCTTGAAGATGTTGAAGTCATTTGAGTTGGTGAAGTCCTTTGCTCATGTTGAAGTCTTTGCTCATGGTGGAGTCCTTGGCCATGGGGTAGGCTTTTGTCCATCAAATTTTGAAATAGAAGAGATGTAGAATCAAAACCAAATTGGGTTGAGGAAAGAGTTTACAAGAATGTTTGTAAATAAGTTTTTTGAACAAATACAACTCCTATTTTTCTAAGGGTTTTTTTCCAATCCTAGGGTTACAAATCCTACAGGCAACACAATGCTCTGATACCATCTGTAAGGTTCCCAACCTTTAATAAGGTAGAGATCCATGTGTTTACAATGCTAGTCCCTGGATCAATAGCTAGCATCAATAGTTAAGATGTAATATCAAGAAACAAAGGTCATAATACAACTTTATAACCAGGAATAAAATAATTTATTACATCTTAGATAGCTCATTTGGCTATCTCATTTCAATGCAGCAAAATATAGCAATAGCATGGGGTCCTTCATCTTCAAACTGCCACAGGTAGTCATGTTCGTTGTAGACTTGTAATCCTAATCAATAAACTTCACTAACATCAAACAAACCTGCAACATAGTAAGTTACAGCCACAAGGGTCAATACATTTGAATTGTATTGGAAAGTGATACTATGGTAGTATAGTGGAGTCTATCATCTATATGCATTTGGCTAAGTGGAGCTTAGGCTTGCTTTGCTCAAAATAGATTTTCCTTATCATTTGAAAAACACTAAGTTTTTGTTTGACAAAATCACCCAAGGCATCTCCCAATAGAAATTGGTGATCCTTCAACCCTTGTTCAACCACAAAGTTTTAACTTAGAAATTGGGATGAGGAGATTCTTGATAGCTTCCATGTCTTGATGCTCAAATTGTCCTTTACCAGGGATATGGCTAAGTACTTAGATTTTACACTCTGCCGAGGTGGTGCACTTTCCCCACAAGACTTGGTTTCACCAAGACAAGATCTTTCAGAAGACTTCCCTTAGACCAGAATGGACGCGTTCCAACCTATCATCCCCTACCACCAACTGTCCATTTGGCTAAGTTATTGCAACCTATATGATCCAGGCAGAGCCCATAATGCCAAGTGGTTGCACTTGAAGCTTCTCAACATTTGACATCTCAAATCTCTTTGTTCCTGGGTGGCCATCCACAAGTGTGATACACAAGGTAAACCATAGAAATGGTCCTTGTGTAACCACTCAACACAAACCATTCCTTCCATTCCACCCAGGTGATTCATTCACTTAGTTGTTTTATTAAACAAAACACAAGTCCTTGACTTAGAAATATTCCATAGTATGAATATAATCCACCCTTGTTTTCTACTAGCTAAGCCAAGCATGATAGTAGTAGGAATCTTAACTTAGGAGAATTCTACTAAGGTTTCATCTACTAGGATTTCCCATGGCATAGTTTACACTTAGCAAAATTCCATGCAAGTCCTACTTTAGAAATATCACTAGTGCATAGTGAAAATAATGGTACAAAAGTATGAAGCATCACTTGCCTTCTTGGTAGAGAATATAAGTTCACTCCTTGATCTTGCAATGTTCACACTCTTCTAATTCCACTACAATTCAATCAAGCAAGCAATATTTCAATCTACCATTCAAGCAACATCACATAAAATAATAGAAACAAAACAATGCATGCAAGCATGCCAAACTTTGTTTTATTTAAAAAAGTGGTTTCTAATAGGTTATAGACATTATAAAACACTTATTGGTCATTTTATAAAAGTGGCAAAACCATTTGCAAAAGATTTTATTATAAACCAATTTAAACCAAAGCATTTTTTTATGTGGTTGAAAAATGCTTTTAGCAAGGCAACAATGTTTATAGGGTTCACCAAATATGTTTTCAAATCATAAAACTTTGTGTTTAGGGTCAGATAGTTTAAATCAAAACATTTCCCAAAGGTTTTCTTCCAAAAGCATTTTTAACACATAAGCATTATTTTTATTTGACTAGAAATGATTTAAATCAAATATTTATTCATTTGTTTCACCAAATATGTTTTTGAAACCACCAATTGATTTATATGGTCAGTAGGTTCAAAACAAACCATTTGCTTTAGAAAGAATTTTATACCCAAAATATGCCTACATAAGTTTATGCAAAAACAAACAATTTAACAGAAACAATTTACTAAAAAAAGTGCATGGCTGGAAAGTACTTGTCTTGCTGATTCCATTGATATAAAATTTGAAAAAGTTGGACGTGTGGTTTGAAAGTTATGAATTTTACAAAATCTCATATCTAATGAAATGTTTCTGTTTTTAAAATGAAATCTGAGCCACGTGGCGCAATCTTATTGGGCGGTACCGCTTCAGTTGGATCAGCCTCTCTGGTGCATTGGCTCTAATGACGATCGTGTGGCATAGATCTCTCCATACCCTTTCGGTTAAGTTTCTATCGCAACCCTTTCATCAAGATCCTACGGCTCATAATCACTGGACATACACTGGCGGCGCTAGCGGTGGTGAACCGCGGCGGCGCGCTCAGATGACGTCGGTGTCGGTGTTACAGGAAGCGAGAGAAGGAGGGGAGAAGCTCACCGAGTTTGCCGTGGCGTGGGGATGCTCAAGGTGGTTGTTGTCGACTGAGGGGCGTACGGTACTGGCGGGTATTGCTCGCCGGAGTTCACGACTGCGTCGGGTTTGTCTGTTCGTCGTCGGAGGCAAGTATACGGTTCACGCCAAACCAAACAAACAACGCTATTAGGTTCGCGAGAGAAAGGCGAATACGGGAGTATCAGTCAGAGGGGATGGGGTGGTCAGGAGTTACCAGGGGGTCTCGCCGGAGAGGTAGCAGACGACGGCGGGTTGCAGAGGTCGTCCTTGCCGACGCTCTGGGGCAAGCGCGGCCGAGCAGATGATACGAGTTGGTGCGCAAGGTTCTGGTGAGCAAGATAGTGTGAAGCAGGGACGGTGGGGTGGGTCGTGTTCGTCGGAATTTGTCGACGAGCTCGCCGGAGCAGTGAGACGCGAGATCGAAATTATGGCGGCCTGGGGGCGTAGAGGATCTGGCGAGTGAGGGGAAAGAGAGAGGGGCGAAGGCGCTTTAGTACGCGTGATCGCGGGGCCGTTTCATGGCGTGGTTAATGCGGATTTACGCCAGCATTCAAACGGCTGCAACGGCCGGCGAGGCGTGGTCAGCGGGCAGGTGAGGGAGACGCTGAGGTGGCGATGGGGTCTGTTTGTCAGCTAAAGGAAGAGAGATAAGGTGGGGGCCAGTGATCAGTGACGGCGTGGGTTCTTTCTGTGGTAAGAAAAACGCTTCGGGGAGAGAGGGAGAGATGGGCTGCTGGGCCAGATGGGCTTAGCTGGGCTGGGCTGCTCCTTTTCATTTTTTTGTACTGGTTGTTTTTCCTTTTCTATTTCTAATATTCTGTTTTGATTTTGATTAATCAATTCAAACAACTTTTGAATTTCAAACTTCAACCAAACTTTATGTATATTCAAATACTATTTAATAGTTCATTTTAGAGTCAAATTTAGAATAATTTATTTATTCTTTTTAGGGTATAATAATTATTTAAAACAAGGCCTTTGCTTTGAATTCAATTAATATCAATATATTTTTAGTCCTTATTTGATTTCAATTTTTCACATAAACCTTTTCAGTAAGTTTTATTCATTTAATAGGGTGTCAAATAATGCACTTTGAATTATTTGGAATATTTTTAATATGATTTGTTAATCATTAAAAATTGGGTATTTGTCTTTATTCCAATGAAATTAAATATAGTTTTAATTCCATAAATTTTATTTGGAAGATTTCCTTAATATTATTTAAGTTAATTAAACAACTTTTAATCCACTTGGGTAAATTCCAAATATTATTTTCCCATGATTTAATTAATAATTTCTTAATAGGGATTTTTTCTTTATTCAAATAGAATAGGATTTGGTCAAAGTCATTTTATTTTATTTGGAAAATTCTTCATCCTTTTATTTTATTTGGATTTGGATTATATTTATTCCATTTGCTTATGGGTTAAGCCAAAATTTAATATGGTCTTTAAATATTCCTTATTTAATATTTCTTTCTCTATCTCATAAAATCCATATCTTTTTATTTAAAGATCCAAACTTGGTGATTTCAATTTGTAAAATCTTATTTAATATTTGTTTATCCTTTTAAATATTTTTAGGATTATTTTCTCACCATTGGGTATGGATTTCTAGATAGATGCTTTATTATCTTTGGAAATTCAATTTCCTTATCTTATTAAATTCATAAGATTTTATCTATGGCTCCAAATTAAGTGAAACCAATTTCTATGGTTTTATATTATTTCTATTTGTCATTCTTGATCATTTGTAAGTGTTTAAATTTCTAGATGCATTTATGAAGAATGCATTCCACTTGATTTGAATTTAGTTGGATTCAAATGTTAACCAAAGTTTGTTCAAGATGGGATTTTAAGTTTCCATTTAGAACAAAAGTTTATTTTCACCCTAAATTTCAACAATTATTTATTTTGTGTATTTTATTTTTCACATTACAAGATTTGTAAAATCTTGGGATGTGACAGGCTACCACCCTTAAAATAAATCTCTTCCCGAGATTTGGGAAGGCTAGAGGTTACAAGTTGGTCAAAGCAACTAGGGTACTACCACCCTTAAAAAAATTCCAACTAGATTACATCTTGGCTTGCTTGGGGTCTTGATGATACTTCTTTGGGCAAACATCTGCATAGTGTCCTTTGTTTCCACCCTTGAAACATGTGACAAGGTTGAGATCCTTCATAGGCTTGTTTATCTTGTGCTTCATATTTTCTGGTTCTTTGCAATTGAAACACATCACTTGGCTGATATCTTTCTTTTCCTTTGGTATCATTGCCTCTCGTTTGTTTCCTTGGTTCTTCTTCTTTTCTGGGCAATCACTGGCATAGTGTCCCATTTCTTTGCAATTGTAACATTGCAACTGGCTTATGTCCTTCTTCTTGTTTTTGGGTCTCTCCAAAGCTAGGCGTTCTTCTAGTTCGTGCTCTTCATACTTCACCACAAAGGTGGGAAATCTTTCTCTCTTCTTGGGGCATTTACTAGAGATATGACCTTCTTCTTCACAAGAGTAGCAACACTTTCTGGACACTTTGGATTTGGCCTTATGATGCATAGTTTTGACTTTGCCTTCATCCTTCTTGGTAGAAGTTGTTCCTTCATGAGGGTTTACAAACTGTTGATGCACTCCACCTTGTTTCCTTCGTTGAACTATGAAATAGATGGGGCATTGGATAGGGACATGATTATTTCCTTCACATAGGAAACAAGTAGCTTGAGATGTGGGGCATTGGTCAGTTGGATGTTTCTCTTCACAATTGGGGCATTGATCTTCATGCTCCTTGGAAGTGTGGTCCTTGTCTTCACAAACATTGCAAGCTTGAGTTCCTTCTATAATATCATCCTTGACATCATTGTTGTCATAAACTCCTTGGGAAGAGTTGTCTCCCATGTTGATCATTTGAGTGGTCATCCCTTGTAGCAATTGGGAATGGATTACCAAAAACTTTTGTATGGTTGGGTCTAACCCATTGTTGTTGGCTAAAAACTAAGTTGTCACTTGGTTCAACTGGGTTTGGTTTTCTAGTAGCTGATCTCTCATGTGCATCTCTTGGTTGTTGTTGTTTTTACCATCCTTGATGTTGGAGTCTCTTGGAGTAGTCATCTGTTTGGGTTGGATTGGGATTAGAATAGGCCAAAGATTTCTAGGGAAGAATTTCTAATCATACACATCACAATTCACACAAGCAATGTGCAAGCAATCACAAACAAGCATTCCACTCAAACAACAAGTTTCAAGCACATTTTTAGGCAATAAAATATTTTTGCTACACCACATAAGTTGGTGTGTTTGATCTAAACTTAATATGGTGGTCCAACTATATGATTCACTTGAGATCCTTCCATTATTATTTGTTGATTCTTCTTGTATGAGATCATGGTTTCCTTGGAAAAAAAATCTTGCATCTTGGTCACAAAACTCCAAAGGTGATGATGATTCCTTCTAAGTTGTGTTTCCTTAGTCTTCAAGTTTTGAGTAACATTTCTTGACTCACTTGTAGTCCTTAGTTATATCCAAGTTGAAGTCCTTGGTGAAAAATTAAAGTTGAAGTCCTTGAAGATGTTGAAGTCATTTGAGTTGGTGAAGTCCTTTGCTCATGTTGAAGTCTTTGCTCATGGTGGAGTCCTTGGCCATGGGGTAGGCTTTTGTCCATCAAATATTGAAATAGAAGAGATGTAGAATCAAAACCAAATTGGGTTGAGGAAAGAGTTTACAAGAATGTTTGTAAATAAGTTTTTTGAACAAATACAACTCCTATTTTTCTAAGGGGTTTTTTCCAATCCTAGGGTTACAAATCCTACAGGCAACACAATGCTCTGATACCATCTGTAAGGTTCCCAACCTTTAATAAGGTAGAGATCCCTGTGTTTACAATGCTAGTCCCTGGATCAATAGCTAGCATCAATAGTTAAGATGTAATATCAAGAAACAAAGGTCATAATACAACTTTATAACCAGGAATAAAATAATTTATTACATCTTACATAGCTCATTTGCCTATCTCATTTCAATGCAGGAAAATATAGCAATAGCATGGGGTCCTTCATCTTCAAACTGCCACAGGTAGTCATGTTCGTTGTAGACTTGTAATCCTAATCAATAAACTTCACTAACATCAAACAAACCTGCAACATAGTAAGTTACAGCCACAAGGGTCAATACATTTGAATTGTATTGGAAAGTGATACTATGGTAGTATAGTGGAGTCTATCATCTATATGAATTTGGCTAAGTGGAGCTTAGGCTTGCTTTGCTGAAAATAGATTTTCCTTATCATTTGAAAAACACTAAGTTTTTTCTTGACAAAATCACCCAAGGCATCTCCCAATAGAAATTGGTGATCCTTCAACCCTTGTTCAACCACAAAGTTTTAACTTAGAAATTGGGATGAGGAGATTCTTGATAGCTTCCATGTCTTGATGCTCAAATTGTCCTTTACCAAGGACATGGCTAAGTACTTAGATTTTACACTCTGTAGAGGTGGTGCACTTTCCCCACAAGACTTGGTTTCACCAAGACAAGATCTTTCAGAAGCCTTCCCTTACACCAGAATGGACGCGTTCCAACCTATCATCCCCTACCACCAACTGTCCATTTGGATAAGTTATTGCAACCTATATGATCCAAGTAGAGCCCATAATGCCAAGTGGTTGCACTTGAAGCTTCTCAACATTTGACATCTCAAATCTCTTTGTTCCTGGGTGGCCATCCACAAGTGTGATACACAAGGTAAACCATATAAATGGGCCTTGTGTAACCACTCAACACAAACCATTCCTTCCATTCCACCTAGGTGATCCATTCACTTAGTTGTTTTATTAAACAAAACACAAGTCCTTGACTTAGAAATATTCCATAGTATGAATATAATCCAGCCTTGTTTTCTACTAGCTAAGCTAAGCATGATAGTAGTAGGAATCTTAACTTAGGAGAATTCTACTAAGGTTTCATCTACTAGGATTTCCCATGGCATAGTTTACACTTAGCAAAATTCCATGCAAGTCCTACTTTAGAAATATCACTAGTGCATAGTGAAAATAATGGTACAAAAGTATGAAGCATCACTTGCCTTCTTGGTAGAGAATATAAGTTCACTCCTTGATCTTGCAATGTTCACACTCTTCTAATTCCACTACAATTCAATCAAGCAAGCAATATTTCAATCTACCATTCAAGCAACATCACATAAAATAATAGAAACAAAACAATGCATGCAAGCATGCCAAACTTTGTTTTATTTACAAAAGTGGTTTCTAATAGGTTATAGACATTATAAAACACTTATTGGTCATTTTATAAAAGTGGCAAAACCATTTGCAAAAGATTTTATTATAAACCAATTTAAACCAAAGCATTTTTTTATGTGGTTGAAAAATGCTTTTAGCAAGGCAACAATCTTTATAGGGTTCACCAAATATGTTTTCAAATCATAAAACTTTGTGTTTAGGGTCAGATAGTTTAAATCAAAACATTTCCCAAAGGTTTTCTTCCAAAAGCATTTTTAACACATAAGCATTATTTTTATTTGACTAGAAATGATTTAAATCAAAGATTTATTCATTTGTTTCACCAAATATGTTTTTGAAACCACAAATTGATTTATATGGTCAGTAGGTTCAAAACAAACCATTTGCTTTAGAAAGAATTTTATACCCAAAATATGCCTACATAAGTTCCTGCAAAAACAAAAAATTTAACAGAAACAATTTAATAAAAAAAGTGCATGGTTGGAAAGTACTTGTCTTGCTGATTCCATTGATATAAAATTTGCAAAAGTTGGATGTGTGGTTTGAAAGTTATGAATTTTACAAAATCTCATATCTAATGAAATGTTTCTGTTTTTAAAATGAAATCTGAGCCACGTGGCGCAATCTTATTGGGCGGTACCGCTTCAGTTGGATCAGCCTCTCTGGTGCATTGGCTCTAATGACGATCGTGCGGCACAGATCTGTCCATACCCTTTCGGTTAAGTTTCTATCGCAACCCTTTCATCAAGATCCTACGGCTCATAATCACTGGACATACACTGGCGGCGCTAGCGTTGGTGAACCGCGGCGGCGCGCTCAGATGACGTCGGTGTCGGCGTTACAGGAAGCGAGAGAAGGAGGGGAGAAGCTCACCGAGTTTGCCGTGGCATGGGGATGCTCAAGGTGGTTGTTGTCGACTGAGGGGCGTACGGTACTGGCGGGTATTGCTCGCCGGAATTCACGACTGCGTCGGGTTTGTCTGTTGGTCGTCGGAGGCAAGTATACGGTTCACGCCAAACCAAACAAACAACGCTATTAGGTTCGCGAGAGAAAGGCGAATACGGGAGTATCAGTCAGAGGGGATGGGGTGGTCAGGAGTTACCAGGGGGTCTCGCCGGAGAGGTAGCAGACGACGGCGACGTGCAGAGGTCGTCCTTGCCGACGCTCTGGGGCAAGCGCGCCCGAGCAGATGATACGAGTAGGTGCGCAAGGTTCTGGTGAGCAAGATACTGTGAAGCAGGGACGGTGGGGTGGGTCGTGTTCGTCGGAATTTGTCGACGAGCTCGCCGGAGCAGTGAGACGCGAGATCGAAATTATGGCGGCCTGGGGGCATAGAGGATCTGGCGAGTGAGGGGAAAGAGAGAGGGGCAAAGGCGCTTTAGTACGCGTGATCGCGGGGCCGTTTCATGGCGTGGTTAATGGGGATTTACGCCAGCATTCAAACGGCTGCAACGGCCGGCTAGGCGTGGTCAGCGGGCAGGTGAGGGAGACGCTGAGGTGGCGATGGGGTCTGTTTGTCAGCTAAAGGAAGAGAGAGAAGGTGGGGGCCAATGATCAGTGACGGCGTGGGTTCTTTCTGTGGTAAGAAAAACGCTTCGGGGAGAGAGGGAGAGATGGGCTGCTGGGCCAGATGGGCTTAGCTGGGCTGGGCTGCTCCTTTTCATTTTTTTGTACTGGTTGTTTTTCCTTTTCTATTTCTAATATTCTGTTTTGATTTTGATTAATCAATTCAAACAACTTTTGAATTTCAAACTTCAACCAAACTTTATGTATATTCAAATACTATTTAATAGTTCATTTTGGAGTCAAATTTAGAATAATTTATTTATTCTTTTTAGGGTATAATAATTATTTAAAACAAGGCCTTTGCTTTGAATTCAATTAATATCAATATATTTTTAGTCCTTATTTGATTTCAATTTTTCACATAAACCTTTTCAGTAAGTTTTATTCATTTAATAGGGTGTCAAATAATGCACTTTGAATTATTTGGAATATTTTTAATATGATTTGTTAATCATTAAAAATTGGGTATTTGTCTTTATTCCAATGAAATTAAATATATTTTTAATTCCATAAATTTTATTTGGAAGATTTCCTTAATATTATTTAAGTTAATTAAACAACTTTTAATCCACTTGGGTAAATTCCAAATATTATTTTCCCATGATTTAATTAATCATTTCTTAATAGGGATTTTTTCTTTATTCAAATAGAATAGGATTTGGTCAAAGTCATTTTATTTTATTTGGAAAATTCTTCATCCTTTTATTTTATTTGGATTTGGATTATATTTATTCTATTTGCTTATGGGTTAAGCCAAGATTTAATTTGGTCTTTAAATATTCCTTATTTAATATTTCTTTCTCTATCTCATAAAATCCATATCTTTTTATTTAAAGATCCAAACTTGGTGATTTCAATTTGTAAAATCTTATTTAATATTTGTTTATCCTTTTAAATATTTTTAGGATTATTTGCTCACCATTGGGTATGGATTTCTAGATAGATGCTTTATTATCTTTGGAAATTCAATTTCCTTATCTTATTAAATTCACAAGATTTTATCTATGGCTCCAAATTAAGTGAAACCAATTTCTATGGTTTTATATTATTTCTATTTGTCATTCTTGATCATTTGTAAGTGTTTAAATTTCTAGATGCATTTATGAAGAATGCATTCCACTTGATTTGAATTTAGTTGGATTCAAATGTTAACCAAAGTTTGTTCAAGATGGGATTTTAAGTTTCCATTTAGAACAAAAGTTTATTTTCACCCTAAATTTCAACAATTATTTATTTTGTTTATTTTATTTTTCACATTACAAGATTTGGAAAATCTTGGGATGTGACAGGCTACCACCCTTAAAATAAATCTCTTCCCGAGATTTGGGAAGGCTAGAGGTTACAAGTTGGTCAAAGCAACTAGGGTACTACCACCCTTAAAAAAATTCCAACTAGATTACATCTTGGCTTGCTTGGGGTCTTGATGATACTTCTCTGGGCAAACATCTGCATAGTGTCCTTTGTTTCCACCCTTGAAACATGTGACAAGGTTGAGATCCTTCATAGGCTTGTTTATCTTGTGCTTCATCTTTTCTGGTTCTTTGCAATTGAAACACATCACTTGGCTGATATCTTTCTTTTCCTTTGGTATCAATGCCTCTCGTTTGTTTCCTTGGTTCTTCTTCTTTTCTGGGCAATCACTGGCATAGTGTCCCATTTCTTTGCAATTGTAACATTGCAACTGGCTTATGTCCTTCTTCTTCTTTTTGGGTCTCTCCAAAGCTAGGAGTTCTTCTAGTTCATGCTCTTCATACTTCACCACAAAGGTGGGAAATCTTTCTCTCTTCTTGGGGCATTTACTAGAGATATGACCTTCTTCTTCACAAGAGTAGCAACACTTTCTGGACACTTTGGATTTGGCCTTATGATGCATAGTTTTGACTTTGCCTTCATCCTTCTTGGTAGAAGTTGTTCCTTCATGAGGGTTTACAAACTGTTGACGCACTCCACCTTGTTTCCTTCGTTGAACTATGAAATAGATGGGGCATTGGATAGGGACATGATTATTTCCTTCACATAGGAAACAAGAAGCTTGAGATGTGGGGCATTGGTCAGTTGGATGTTTCTCTTCACAATTGGGGCATTGATCTTCATGCTCCTTGGAAGTGTGGTCCTTGTCTTCACAAACATTGCAAGCTTGAGTTCCTTCTATAATATCATCCTTGACATCATTGTTGTCATAAACTCCTTGGGAAGAGTTGTCTCCCATGTTGATCATTTGAGTGGTCATCCCTTGTAGCAATTGGGATTGGATTACCAAAAACTTTTGTATGGTTGGGTCTAACCCATTGTTGTTGGCTAAAAACTAAGTTTTCACTTGGTTCAACTGGGTTTGGTTTTCTAGTAGCTGATCTCTCATGTGCATCTCTTGGTTGTTGTTGTTTTTACCATCCTTGATGTTGGAGTCTCTTGGAGTAGTCATCTGTTTGGGTTGGATTGGGATTAGAATAGGCCAAAGATTTCTAGGGAAGAATTTCTAATCATACACATCACAATTCACACAAGCAATGTGCAAGCAATCACAAACAAGCATTCCACTCAAACAACAAGTTTCAAGCACATTTTTAGGCAATAAAATATTTTTGCTACACCACATAAGTTGGTGTGTTTGATCTAAACTTAATATGGTGGTCCAACTATATGATTCACTTGAGATCCTTCCATTATTATTTGTTGATTCTTCTTGTATGAGAACATGGTTTCCTTGGAAAAAAATCTTGCATCTTGGTCACAAAACTCCAAAGGTGATGATGATTCCTTCTAAGTTGTGTTTCCTTAGTCTTCAAGTTTTGAGTAACATTTCTTGTCTCACTTGTAGTCCTTAGTGATATCCAAGTTGAAGTCCTTGGTGAAAAATTAAAGTTGAAGTCCTTGAAGATGTTGAAGTCATTTGAGTTGGTGAAGTCCTTTGCTCATGTTGAAGTCTTTGCTCATGGTGGAGTCCTTGGACATGGGGTAGGCTTTTGTCCATCAAATTTTGAAATAGAAGAGATGTAGAATCAAAACCAAATTGGGTTGAGGAAAGAGTTTACAAGAATGTTTGTAAATAAGTTTTTTGAACAAATACAACTCCTATTTTTCTAAGGGTTTTTTTCCAATCCTAGGGTTACAAATCCTACAGGCAACACAATGCTCTGATACCATCTGTAAGGTTCCCAACCTTTAATAAGGTAGAGATCCATGTGTTTACAATGCTAGTCCCTGGATCAATATCTAGCATCAATAGTTAAGATGTAATATCAAGAAACAAAGGTCATAATACAACTTTATAACCAGGAATAAAATAATTTATTACATCTTACATAGCTCATTTGGCTATCTCATTTCAATGCAGCAAAATATAGCAATAGCATGGGGTCCTTCATCTTCAAACTGCCACAGGTAGTCATGTTCGTTGTAGACTTGTAATCCTAATCAATAAACTTCACTAACATCAAACAAACCTGCAACATAGTAAGTTACAGCCACAAGGGTCAATACATTTGAATTGTATTGGAAAGTGATACTATGGTAGTATAGTGGAGTCTATCATCTATATGCATTTGGCTAAGTGGAGCTTAGGCTTGCTTTGCTCAAAATAGATTTTCCTTATCATTTGAAAAACACTAAGTTTTTGTTTGAAAAAATCACCCAAGGCATCTCCCAATAGAAATTGGTGATCCTTCAACCCTTGTTCAACCACAAAGTTTTAACTTAGAAATTGGGATGAGGAGATTCTTGATAGCTTCCATGTCTTGATGCTCAAATTGTCCTTTACCAAGGACATGGCTAAGTACTTAGATTTTACACTCTGCAGAGGTGGTGCACTTTCCCCACAAGACTTGGTTTCAACAAGACAAGATCTTTCAGAAGCCTTCCCTTAGACCAGAATGGACGCGTTCCAACCTATCATCCCCTACCACCAAATGTCCATTTGGATAAGTTATTGCAACCTATATGATCCAAGTAGAGCCCATAATGCCAAGTGGTTGCACTTGAAGCTTCTCAACATTTGACATCTCAAATCTCTTTGTTCCTGGGTGGCCATACACAAGTGTGATACACAAGGTAAACCATAGAAATGGGCCTTGTGTAACCACTCAACACAAACCATTCCTTCCATTCCACCTAGGTGATTCATTCACTTAGTTGTTTTATTAAACAAAACACAAGTCCTTGACTTAGAAATATTCCATAGTATGAATATAATCCAGCCTTGTTTTCTACTAGCTAAGCTAAGCATGATAGTAGTAGGAATCTTAACTTAGGAGAATTTTACTAAGGTTTCATCTACTAGGATTTCCCATGGCATAGTTTACACTTAGCAAAATTCCATGCAAGTCCTACTTTAGAAATATCACTAGTGCATAGTGAAAATAATGGGACAAAAGTATGAAGCATCACTTGCCTTCTTGGTAGAGAATATAAGTTCACTCCTTGATCTTGCAATGTTCACACTCTTCAAATTCCACTACAATTCAATCAAGCAAGCAATATTTCAATCTACCATTCAAGCAACATCACATAAAATAATAGAAACAAAACAATGCATGCAAGCATGCCAAACTTTGTTTTATTTACAAAAGTGGTTTCTAATAGGTTATAGACATTCTAAAACACTTATTGGTCATTTTATAAAAGTGGCAAAACCATTTGCAAAAGATTTTATTATAAACCAATTTAAACCAAAGCATTTTTTTATGTGGTTGAAAAATGCTTTTAGCAAGGCAAAAATCTTGATAGGGTTCACCAAATATGTTTTCAAATCATAAAACTTTGTGTTTAGGGTCAGAGAGTTTAAATCAAAACATTTCCCAAAGGTTTTCTTCCAAAAGCATTTTTAACACATAAGCATTATTTTTATTTGACTAGAAATGGTTTAAATCAAAGATTCATTCTTTTGTTTCACCAAATATGTTTTTGAAACCACAAGTTGATTTATATGGTCACTAGGTTCAAAACAAACCATTTGCCAAAGATTGTATCACCAAAATAATTTTAGAAAGAATTTTATACCCAAAATATGCCTACATAAGTTTCTGCAAAAACAAACAATTTAACAGAAACAATTTACTAAACAAAGTGCATGGTTGGAAAGTACTTGTCTTGCTGATTCCATTGATATAAAATTTGCAAAAGTTGGACGTGTGGTTTGAAAGTTATGAATTTTACAAAATCTCATATCTAATAGAAATGTTTGTGTTTTTAAAACAAAATCTGAGCCACGTGGCACAATCTTATTGGGCGTTACCGCTTCAGTTGGATCAGCCTCTCTGGTGTGTTGGATCTAATGACGATCGTGCGGCACAGATCTGTCCATACCCTTTCGGTTAAGTTTCTATCGCAACCCTTTGATCAAGTCTTGTGGCTCATAATCACTTGACATACACTGGCGGCGCTAGCGGTGGTGAATGGCGGCGGCACGCTCAGATGATGTCGGTGTCGGTGTTACAGGAAGCGAGAGAACGAGGGGAGAAGCTCGCCGAGTTTGCCGTGGCGTGGGGATGCTCAAGGTGGTTGTTGTCGACTGAGGGGCGTATGGTACTAGCGGGTATTGCTCGCCGGAGTTCACGTCTGCGTCGGGTTTGTCTGTTCGTCGTCGGAGGCAAGTCTACGGTTCACGCCAAACCAAACAAACAATGCTATTAGGTTCGCGAGAGAAAGGCGAATACGGGAGTATCAGTCAGAGGGGATGGGGTGGTCAGGAGTTACCAGGGGGTCTCGCCGGAGAGGTAGCAGATGACAGCGGCGTGAAGAGGTCGTCCTTGCCGACGCTCTGGGGCAAGCGCGGCCGAGCAGATGATACGAGTAGGTGTGCAAGGTTCTGGTGAGAAATATAGTGTGAAGCAGGGACGGTGGGGTGGGTCGTGTTCGTCGGAATTTGTCGGCGAGCTCGCCGGAGCAGTGAGGCGCGAGCTCGAAATTATGGCGGCCTGGGAGCATAGAGGATCTGGCGAGTGAGGGGAAAGAGAGAGGGGGCGAAGGCGCTTTAGTACGCGTGATCGCGGGGCCGTTTCATGGCGTGGTTAACGCAGATTTACGCCGGCATTCAAACAGCTGCAACGGCCGGCGAGGCGTGGTCAGCGGGCAGGTGAGGGAGACACTGAGGTGGCGATGGGGTCCGTTTGTTAGCTAAAGGAAGAGAGAGGAGGTGGGGGCCAGTGTTCAGTGACTGCGCGGGTTCTTTCTGCGGTAAGAAAAACGCTTCGGGGAGAGAGGGAGAGATGGGCTGCTGGGCCAGATGGGCTTAGCTGGGCTGGGCTGCTCCTTTTCATTTTTTTTGTACTGATTGTTTTTCCTTTTCTATTTCTAATATTCTGTTTTGATTTTGATTAATCAATTCAAACAACTTTTGAATTTCAAACTTCAACCAAACTTTATGTATATTCAAATACTATTTAATAGTTCATTTTAGAGTCAAATTTAGAATAATTTATTTATTCTTTTTAGGGTATAATAATTATTTAAAACAAGGCCTTTGCTTTGAATTCAATTAATATCAATATATTTTTAGTCCTTATTTGATTTCAATTTTTCACATAAACCTTTTCAGTAAGTTTTATTCATTTAATAGGGTGTCAAATAATGCACTTTGAATTATTTGGAATATTTTTAATATGATTTGTTAATCATTAAAAATTGGGTATTTGTCTTTATTCCAATGAAATTAAATATAGTTTTAATTCCATAAATTTTATTTGGAAGATTTCCTTAATATTATTTAAGTTAATTAAACAACTTTTAATCCACTTGGGTAAATTCCAAATATTATTTTCCCATGATTTAATTAATCATTTCTTAATAGGGATTTTTTCTTTATTCAAATAGAATAGGATTTGGTCAAAGTCATTTTATTTTATTTGGAAAATTCTTCATCCTTTTATTTTATTTGGATTTGGATTATATTTATTCCATTTGCTTATGGGTTAAGCCAAGATTTAATTTGGTCTTTAAATATTCCTTATTTAATATTTCTTTCTCTATCTCATAAAATCCATATCTTTTTATTTAAAGATCCAAACTTGGTGATTTCAATTTGTAAAATCTTATTTAATATTTGTTTATCCTTTTAAATCTTTTTAGGATTATTTGATCACCATTGGGTATGGATTTCTAGATAGATTCTTTATTAGCTTTGGAAATTCAATTTCCTTATCTTATTAAATTCATAAGATTTTATCTATGGCTCCAAATTAAGTGAAACCAATTTCTATGGTTTTATATTATTTCTATTTGTCATTCTTGATCATTTGTAAGTGTTTAAATTTCCAGATGCATTTATGAAGAATGCATTCCACTTGATTTGAATTTAGTTGGATTCAAATGTTAACCAAAGTTTGTTCAAGATGGGATTTTAAGTTTCCATGTAGAAACAAAAGTTTCTTTTCACCCTAAATTTCAACAATTATTTATTTTGTTTATTTTATTTTTCACATTACAAGATTTGGAAAATCTTGGGATGTGACAAATAAGAAACTCCACATCTCTATCTAGTGGCATTCCCGGCAATTCTTCCGGAAACACATCCGGATATTCACTCACAATTGGCACGCTGTCTATGCTGACCCCCTTAAGAGAATTAAGCTTACTCCCTTTCGATTCAAAATTGGACTTGAATCTTATCCGTTTCTTTTCTGGGGTTGTGAGTGCGACAGTACTATTGGCACAATCTAGTACTCCTTCATATTTGGTCATCCAATCCATTCCCAAAATTACATCCAGTCTTTGGGAATCTAGGATTATCAGACTCACTGGAAACTTATGTTTTCCAAACTCTATCACTAGATCCCGGCATCCAAGACTTACTATCATATCTCCACCTAGAGAACTTACTTTTATTGGACACCCAATGTTTTCAGTTGAGAACCCATTTCTATCAACAAATGCTTTTGATATGAATGAATGCAATGCTCCAGTATCAAAAAGAACAAGTGCTGGAATAGAATTGAGTTTGAACTTACCAGCCACAGCATCTGGCTCTTCATATATTTCCTCCACATTTATGTGGTTCACTTGCCCCTTCTAGAAAGGGTTGGGCTTGTTGGGTCCTTCAACTTTCTTTTTTGGGCATTCATTTGCATAATGCCCCATCTTACACTTGAAACATTCAACCTGACTAAGATCCTTCTTGATAGGCTGGCTTCCACTGCCACTTCCACTTCCATTGTGGTGGCTCTTATATCCACTCTTGTGATTTTTGTACTTGTCATTGTCATGACTACGGTGGTGCTTGTTGTCATGATGACGGTTGTGGTTGTGGTGCTTGTTATACTTTCCATGCTTGTGGGATCCAGAAATCCCACTGTCATCATAATGGGAACACTTGTGAGACGATCCCGAGCTGTGCTTTTCAGAGTGCTTCCTCTTCCTGCTTTCAACCTGTTTCATTTTGCTCTCCAAAATAGCAGCCTTGTCACAAAGAGACTGGTATGTGGGAACATAGGCCACAGCTAACTGCAGGTCCAATTCATCATTCAATCCTTCAAGGAACTTTTCCTTCCTCTTAGCATCAGTGTCAACTTCATCCGGTGCATATCGCGCCAGATTGTTGAACTCCTCAATATATTCAGCCACGCTGCGGTGGCGCTGCTTCAAGTTATGGAACTCTTTCTTCTTCAAACTCATCACTCCGGATGAGATGTGAGCAGTACGAAAACCATCTTCAAAGATAGCCCATGTCACATCCTCAATGGGAGTGGTGATTTGGAAGTTATCCCATCAAGTGGCTGCTGGTCCTTCCAACAAGTGTGCTGCAAATCTGACCTTCTCTTCATCAGTATAACCAACAGTTACCAAGTCCTTGTTCACCGAGCGTAGCCAATCATTGGACACCATAGGATCAGTAGTTCCTGAGAACTTTGCTGGCCTCAGTGTTAAGAACCTGATAAGCATGTCAAAACCCGGTGGGTTGTTCTTATTGTTGTTGTTATTATTGTTGTTGTTGTTGTTCTGATTCTGGATGAACGTGGTCATCATTTGCATCAACTGAGTCTGAGCTGTCATCATCTGCTGCATCTCAGGGGTGATGTTGTTGTTGTTGGGGTTGGGATTGGCACGTCGGGGAGGCATCTGTGGTTGTTCAATGGAGATAAGAATGAGATACCCATAGATGCTAACATGCACAATATATCACATAAACAATCACCAAACATGCATCATAATAATAAAAGTTCAACAACATAGACAACAAGTTCTGAAAAGTAAACACACCAATAGCAAGCCATCCACATGTTGGATGGTCATTGCGACTCAATAATCAAGGGCATGATAGATAAAGGTAAATGAGTAGTCATCACTACTCCTCTGCATCAACCTCCTCATTAACAAATGTAAGACCTGCATTCTCCATTGCGGTCTTGTATTCCTCGACATTGGTGGTCAAGGTCTCTACTTTGGCTTTGAGAGCCCTCTTCTGTGCACGAAGCCTCTCAATCACACCTTGCTGATGCTCGAGCTCAAATTCCTTGGCCTCTAGTTCTGCAGTCATGTCTCGAATCCTCTTGTTCCTATCTTGGACTCTCTTCTCTTGACTCTTGAACTTTCTATCCTGACTCTCAAACTTGTCCTCCATTTCTTTGACTATCTCATCTTGCTCCGCGAAGAGCTTGTCCTTCTCACGAAGCTGCACCTGGAGTTCGTCATTGCTGAGCATGACGTTGGTCCTATCAGTATCTAGGTTCCTAAGAAGAACCTCTAAGTCCTGGAGGTATAGACGAATCGGCTCTGCCGTCTCTCTCGAAGTATCCTCGAAGTCAATGGCCTCACCATCCTCATCACGTCTACCGAAGGCGTGGAAGTGAGTACCTCTAATCTCCCGAGAGTGTCTCCCTAGTAAACATCCAATTAAATCCTGCATGACTACCTCTAGGCCTCTCTCCTTGTCATCATGCATGAGCCTGAAGATGATTGCCTCCGTGGTAGGCTCAGTCTAGCGTCCGGGCTAATTAACCTTGAAGCCCCAAAGGTCTTTCCTCTCAAACTTGGTGAGGGGAAGCATCATGATGGTAGGAAGTGGGAGATTGAGCAAACTAGTGAGCTCAATAATATGAGTGCCAAAACGAGTTCCCTTGAACTCTTCAGCCATGCTAATAGTGACATTAGGCATCTATTTTATAAGAGAGAAAAAGTTAGATCAACATACTTATAGATGAATCACAAGACAAGGCATCACATGCATATCTTTGACAATCAAAACATTCAAGTAATGGCATACATCAAACCATTACAAGCATCCAAGGTTCAACTTATTTTAAACAACATTTTGGGAAATAAAATGATAAGTGTGGTGGTCCAACTAATGAAGTACGTTACAATCCCATCTCACTTGCCAAGTTGGCTAACAGGGCATCCCTAGAGGCAATCTGTCTATCTAGATCACATGACTCCATTGCTAAGTCTATGGTGTTCTTCCTTAAACTTTTGTTGGTAGCCTCTAACTCTTGGGTATGCTTCTTTATCCCTTAAGGTCATTCTGGGTGTTGAGCATTCTGCACTAGATTCTATCACCAAGCTCTTTGATGGCTTTCCAAGCTGCATCCCTTACTGAATCAAAGAATGTGGTGTGCATCACTGAGTTGGTGACCATGCAGAATCCTGACTCCTTGTGGTTGTCTTCCTTGTTTTTATACAAATGAAGTTGCACCCACCAGTATTCAACTCCTTCATCCATCACAGGAAAACCTTTGTACACGGCTGCACCATGTATTCCCATGGCAACCATGAGGTCCTTGAGAGCCTTGGGGAATTCTGTCTCACATTCCAAAGTCATAGTCATGAGTGGTCCCTTCTTCACGGCTTCGTTGATGGAGTTCATCTACAAATAGAGATGAGGAAGAAGATTAGAAAAGTTTACAAGAAGAAAAGACAAGTGTAGAAGTTGTTGAAAAATTTTCCTTAGTGGTTTCCAATCCTAGGGTTAAAATCCTACAGGCAACACAGTGCTCTGATACCATCTGTAAGATCCCTCCCTTTATAAAGTTAAGGATCCCTGTGATTTCAATGCTAGTCCCTGGATCAATGCTAGCATCCAAAGTTTAAGATGAAGTACACAGAAACAAAGGTCATTATTACATATCATTCCAGAGACAAACATAGTCTTTTACAAACTCCATGGCCACAGGCCTAATACAAGAGTTCAAATATAATAAGATAAATAAGTCTTCATCTTCATGTGCCACAGGCAAGCATGTTGAGTGTACACTCATAACCCCTAATCATCATTAGAATAACCTGCAACATCACAAGTTACAGCCACAGTGGGTCAATACATTGGAATAGTATTGGCAAGTGATACCTTAGTAGAATATTGGTAGACTAGATACTATATGCATTTTGGCTAAGTGTAGCTTAGGCTTGCTTTGCTCAAAATAGGTTTTACCTATTAGTTGAAAACACTAAGTTTTTCTTTGACAAAACTTTCCCAAGGAAAAACCAATGGAAATTGGTGTACCTTCACCCTTGTTCAACCACAAGCTTTTACTTAGAAATTGGGATGACGAGATTCTTGATAGCTTCCATGTCTTGATGCTCAAGTTGTCCAGTACCAGGGACATGGCTAAGTACTTAGATTCTTCCATCTGCAGAGGTTGTGCACTTTCCCCACAAGACTTGATTTTCACCAAGATAGGACCTTTCAGAAGGCTTCCCTTAGATCAAATGGACGCGCTCCAACCTATCATCCCACTACCACCAACTGTTCAAATGGCTAAGTTATTGCAACCTATATGATCCAGGCAGAGCCCATAATGCCAAGTGGCTGCACTAGAAGCTTCTTAACATTTGGCATCTCAAATCCCTTTGTTCCTGGGTGGCTTTCCACAAGTGAGATACACAAGGTAAGCCATAGAAATGGGCCTTGTGTAACCACTCAACATAACCCATTCTTTCCATTCCACCCAGGTGTTTCATTTACTTAGTTGTTTTATTAAGCAAAAACATAGTCCAAAGACTTAGAAATATTTACTCATATCATGAATATATAACCACCCTTGGTTGCTACTATCTAGGCTAAGCATGGCATAGATAAGCATCTTAACTTAGAAATTTCTAGCAATTCTACAACTACTAGGATTTCCCAAGCATAGCATATAGATCAAAAATATTCATGCAAGTCTAGCAAAATATTTCTAGTGCATAGTTGAAAACATAGGAATAAAATCATTAAGCACCACTTGCCTTGGTAGTTTGGATAGTAGCTACAATCCTCACAATCACAATCACTATTTGCACCAAAATCTACACATAAAATAATGGCACAAAATCACATACACCATTAATACAAGCAAAAAGACATGATTGTATGCAATATGCCATGTGATGATTTTCTACACCAAACAAGACAAGTGCACTGTACTGGATCATAAACAACTACAAAACAAGCTAGATAAACTTTATTTGAATAACAAATCATTTTCCAAATAATTACTATACTCAATTTATGCCTGCAAATGTTTCTGCAAAAACCACCATTTTAACAGAGGCAAAACTTTAAACACATTGCATAAACAGAAAGATTTTTCTCTCCTGATTCCATTGATATAAAATTTGTCAAATTTGGACATGGGAATCAAAAGTTATGAATTAAACAAGTTTAAACATCTAATAGATTTAATTCCGAATTTTTAAACGAAGAACATGCCACGCGGCGCTTCCTGATTGGATGGTACCGCTTCGGGCGGATCACGCTTGCGAGCCGTAAGATCTAAGTGACGATGCACGGCTCAGATTAAATCATACCGCTTCGCCCTCTAATCTAATCCTAGCCTCTAGATCTGGATCCAACGATCCTCGATGCTCTGATTAAAGATGGGTTGCGCAAATGGCTGCTGGCGGCGGCGATGGCTCTGCCGGCGATGGATCGGCGATTCTAGCGAGGGCTGGGGACAGTTGTGATGCTTACCGGCGTTGCAAAGTTGTGAGGAAGCTCGAGATGTTGCTGGCGTGGACAGGGGCGCGTTGATGTGGCCGTAGGAACTCGTCGGAGTTGTCCGCAGCGTCTGGTGCTCGGTGACGAAGACGTTGGCGACGCTCTGGATCACCCTAGCATGAACCAATTGTATCGGGGGGTGCACAATGCTACGGCGAACACTACTGGTTCAAGGAGAAGTCGACGGGCGGTCGGGTTTTACCTCAATCGCTCGTCAGAGTCGAGCGACGGTTCTGATGTTTGTGGGCACGAACGGTGACGGCAACCTGGGTCACGAGAAAGCAAACAAAAGGCATCAGGGAACGTGCAAGGACATGCTGGTCACGCTTGTTTGAACCAGAGACAGGGGGGCGGTCGGAGCTCACCGGAATCGGTCGCCGGAGTGGTTCAGGACAGCGGCGGTGCGAGCTCGATTGTGGACAGCCTAGCGGCGCTCTGTGGTTGGTGAGTGAGGGGAATGGAGCGAAGTGAGGAGGGGATCTTATAGACGGAGCAGGGGCGGAGATCACGCTCACATTCATCGCCAATTAAGTGGATTGAAATCGCGGCAGTGAAGGGGGAAGAAACGGGCGGCGACGGCGTCTGCGCGCGGGATTTGGGGAAGGAGCTGACGTGGAGAGGGTCCACTGATCAGTCTCTGTGGGGTAAGTTTGCGCGCGTGGAAGAGGGAGAGGGAAGGGGCTGCTCCGGGTGGGCTCGTGGGCTGCTTCTGTTGCTGGGCCTGTTTGGTGGCGCCGGCCCTTTCCTTATTCTTTTATTTTTATCTTTTTCTAATTTGATTTTCAGGAACCAAAATCAAATAAATTCAAAAGCCATTTCAATTCAAATCTTTTCTGGATTTTTATAGAGTGTAACACTCATATTTTTGGGCATAAAACCATGTGGTTTCTCTGTACTAGCTTGGTCCCTTTGATTAAACAAAGGGGTGTCCTCAAAGGGGTGTCCTTAATCTATTATTATCCAAGTCTAGGGTTTACAATAGAGGGTGGGGGCTATTTATAGGCCAACCACATAAACAGGGGTATTTTAGGAACAAATAGCGAAATATAGAGGGGGTTACAGGGCGCTGGGCCGACTTAACACGATCAGGTTCACGCACGTCCGGTAGTACCGGCCTAGCTACCGGTAGTACCGGTCTCAGCCGGTAGCACCGCTTGCCGCCTGGGACGTCCGCTGGCGTCTTCAGTGGGGAGCGGTAGTAGGGGGCGGTAGTGCCGCAGACCGGTAGTACCGGTTCCAGATCCGGTAGTAACGCTGGAGACAGAGAGTATTTGGCTTCTGTTGGCGTCGTTTGTTGGGAGCGGTAGTAGGGGGCGGTAGTGCTGCTGGGCGGTAGTACCAGCCGCCAGTTCCGGTAGTACCGCTGGAGACAGAGGGTATTTGGCTTCTTCCGTTGGTGCTCCTCCGTTCGCTGGGTCCTTCTCTTCGTACCTGATGATGCACAAGGTATGCGGATGAAGTAGCAGGCCATCCAAGGGTGTATCGAAGTCACACAAGGAGAGGAGCGAGTTCACCTTAGCTTGTAGGAGTTTGGCTCGGGCGCGAGTCATGGGTCCACTTGGGGAGCTCGTGGGAGTAGATGTAGTAGCGTTCGTAGGACGGGCTGCATCAGCTCCCCCCCCCTTGGGAAAGAGTCGTCCTCGACTCTTCAACCTTCTCAACTTCATCTTCTCCATGGTAGGGTGAGAGGTCCTTGACATTGAATGTCGAGCTCACAAGATACTTTGATGTTGGATATCTATGATATAGGCGTTGTTGTTGATCCTCTTTAGCACTTTGAATGGTCCATCACCTCTTGGCTTGAGTTTGGAGTCGCGTTCCTTGGGGAAGCGGTCTTTACTTAAGTGTATCCACACAAGGTCGCCCTCTTCAAAGATCATATATTTCTTGTTCTTGTTTAGCCTTGATGCTTGGCGAAGGACTTGTTGCTCGATCGTAGCTCTTGTGTCTTCATGGAGTTTCTTCATTGTTTGGGAACGCTTAACAACGTCCATATTGGCACGTTCATGAAGCGGTAGTGGAAGGATATCGAGCGCGGTGAGAGGCTCGAAACCATACACGATCATGAACGGGCTCCTCATGGTGGTGGAGTGCTTGGCGCGGTTGTAGGCGAACTCGGCGTGTGGAATACATTCCTCCCAGTCTTTAAGGTTCTACTTTATCAACACCCGGAGGAGGGTGCCAAGGCTTTGATTGACGACCTCGGTTTGTCCATCGGTTTGAGGATGCGAGGCGGACGAGAAGAGGAGCTTGATGCCGAGCTTTGCCATGAGAGTCTTCCAGAAGTAGCTCATGAATTTGACGTCGCGGTCGGAGACGATTGTTCTTGGTACACCGTGTAGCCGAATTATTTCCATAGCTTGGATATATGTAGTGCATCGTTGGACGTGGCGCTCCACGTCGCGCTTCATTTGGATCAAACCTTTGGAGACGAGTTGGTTGATTTGACGTTCTATCTCCTTCGTCTCTTCCGGGTTCGTGCGATACGCAACACGGTTTGGGAGTGGGGCGCCGGGTATGAGGTCGATGCGGTGCTCGATTCCACGAAGAGGAGGTAGGCCATGAGGAAGCTCTTCGGGAAATACATCGTGGAATTCCTGCAAAATAGCCATCAAAGAAGGAGGAACATTTGTCAAGTCATTAGTTCCTTGCGCTAGTCCCTTGCAAACAAGGACATAGTGCAAGATGGATGGGTTGTTCCGCACTTCTCTCATCTCACTTTTGGTGGCAAGAAGAACACTCTTATTTTTTCCACTCGAGTTTGGCTTGTGGCACTCACTCACTATGGTGTGGTTCTCTCGCTCACCACTCTTCTCACAAGGTGTTTTTGTGTATTGCGCCCTCGCTAAAGCCTTTGCATTGTCCGCAATTATTTGGATAGGAGTCATTGATTGCAACACACAAGTTTTATCAAGCCATTTGAAGGTATAAGTGTTTGAGTGATCATCATGCAACATATGGCAAACCATCATTGGGACCATGTCACATTCCACCGTGTCCTTGTAGGGTCCAATTGAGAACGTTACCGAGACGGTGTGCTTGATCTTGACGGTCCCTTGGTCACTTAGCCATTGTATATGGTAGGGATGTTTATGCGGCTGGAGGGTGAGGTTGAGTTTCTCACACAATTCCGTTCTTGCAAGATTGTGGCAACTCCCTCCATCGATGACAACTTTGATGGACTTCCCATTGATGCCGGCACGAGTTTGGAAGATGTTCGAGCGTTGGTCTTCATTCTCATTGGCTTGGGTAGTTAAGACCCTTGTGACCACAAGCGATGGACTTGCGTCATGCTCACACACAAGAAGTTCTTGGTCCTCTTCCAAATGTTGCCTTGCCATGGCTTCCTTGACCCTTGCATCAAACTCTTCTTCACTCAAGTATTCTTCATTGCCGTTGTCATGAATGCACAAAACTTTCTTGTTTCCACATCCGGCCTACTTGTGTCCTTTGCCTCCACACTTGTAGCATTCACCATTGAATGGTTGATCATCCCTTGTGTATTTGCCACTTGGGGGCTGTTTTCCTTAGGGAGTGTTGGCTTGAAGGGAAGCTTGGTGTTGCTTGAGGAGCTTCCACTTGGTGTTGTTGGAGTAGTGGTTGAGGCTTGCTTGTATGTGAAGTACGTCTTTGGCTTGTTGTACTTGATGTCCTCTTGCACTTGACGCTCGGCCTTTGATGCGATGTGCATAGGCTCAACCATGTTGTTGTACTTTTGGAACTCGGTGATGCGCTTGATTGGGTGGTTCAAGCCATTGAGGAAACGTGCCATTGTTTGTTCATCACGCTCTTCAATGTTGGCACGGATCATGTTGAGCTCCATTTGCTTGAAGTACTCTTCCACGGTCTTTGTCCCTTGACTAAGCGTTTGAAGCTTGTTGAAGAGGTCACGCGTGTAGTGCGAAGGAACAAAGCGGGATCTCATATGGGCCTTCATATCTTGCCAAGCTGAGATTGGAGGCTGTTCTTTTGCTTCTCGAGCGAGTTGGACTTGTTCCCACCAAAGGTTGTCATACTCATCAAACTCGAGGGATGCCATGGCCATCATCTTCTCATTGCTATAGTTGTGCATGCGGAAGATCTTGTCAACCTTGAGTTCCCAAGAGATATTCTTCGGGTTCATTGGAACCGGTGAACTTGGGCATGGTGAATTTGAGCATGCCGAAAGTTTCTTCTCCATTGCGGTTCTGGTGGTGGCGGTTGCCATGATTTTGGCGGTCGTCATCATCATCCGAGCTCTCATGTCTTGCTTGGTGATGGTTGCGTTGTCCTTGCAGTTGTTGAGGTGCCGCGTTTGGTGGTGGAACTTGGTTTTGATGACGAGCTTGGGGAGCTTGCTCGTGTTGTTGGCACGGTTGAGGACAAGGAGGAGGTTGTTGATCCTCACGACGAGCTTGGGGAGCTTGCTCTTGTTCTTGTCCTGGGTGATGCCGAGTAGCATTGTCTTGCGCCCTGTGGCGAGGAGGACGTCGAGCTGCATGCGCAATGGGCTGCTCTCCTTCTTCTTGATGTGGAGGGGGCTCGTCATGATGATCATGTTGCCGACATTGACGATCATGTCGACGATGACGCCTTGGTGGATCTTCGAGTGCTTCACGTCGACTGTGATCTTGTTCGTCCTCTTCGGATGCTTCACTTGTTGTTGAAAGAACATGTCGATGGCGATGGGCTTGGTGGTCCATGTGAGGTTGCTCTTGTTGAATCACAAGTGCCCTTGGTTGTGGCCGGTTCGCTTCACGTCTTGGAGGTCATGCGGAGAGGTCACCATCATATCTTGATGTTGCGGCGTGTCGCGGAGATGGTACCGCTTGAGAAGAGCTCATGGATTGAAGGACGGGTCCATCCCGGTGCCTTGAAGCGTGACGGCGAGGTGCACTTGATTCACTTGAGGAGTGCCGAGATGAGCTTGAGTCGCGCGAGCGTGGCCTTGCTAGCCCATCAATGAGGCGTTGAAGCTTCTCATCCGTTGAGGCGAGGGCGCGACCAAGAGCTTCATTTTGATGACCGAGGTTGTGTTGCATGGCATGCATTTGGCCTCGGACTTCTTCGAAGCGGTTGTCGATGTTCTTGAACTCCACGCGGGCTTCGCTAAATTGTTCATCTTGGCGCCGCTCAAGAGCTTCACAACGGTAGTTGAATTCTCCTCGGACCTTCCAATGGTCCCATCTTGTCATGTATTGTGTGTCGTCCTCCGGAGGTGGTGGTGGTTGGGACGTCTCGCCATTCCTGTCCATGATGCAAAGCCGACAAGGGTTGTATATGGAGAATAAAGGTGCGTAGAGTTAGCCTTTTACCTCACCTTGGAGATTATATCAAACCAATTGCCACACAAAGGAGCGAACAGCGTGCAAAGTGAAATGGTAAAGAAACTCACACACAAATATGCTACAACTCTCAAAAGCTTTTGGTGGAAGGTTAGGATTGTGGAAAACCAAATGAAACGATCCAAGCAAAAGGTTATTGTTCTAAGTGGTAAAGAACCAAAGATCAAAAGCAAAAGGATAGGATCTACAAAAACACGGAAGAACGCACACGTGGAGAATGACGGGGTTAGCACGACTATGAAAATGAGCACAAAAGGTCCTAACGAAGACTACGCTCAGTTGTCGTGCCAACGCAAGGAGAGACCACAACTCATTTGCCAAAAGAGGATAAGCAATAGATTTGTGCACTTGCCTTGGTGCGCTCTTTCCTCTCTCTTTTTGGCTTACAAGCTTGGTATTCTCTTTGTATTGGGAGACTATGTATCTTTCTATTTTTTTTTGATTCTTTTCCTTTTTCTCCCTTTCTATGCTACTATGTTAACTTTTGTATTTGGCCTCACACTCTCACTTTCCAAAGTCAAGTGCACAATGCTTAGACAAACACAAAATGAGTTGCTCTCATAGGATATATACACACAAAGGAAGATATGGGGCTATCAAAGTGGCGCAAGTTATACCTTTGGTATTGTTGACGACTTGCAACCGTTGGTGGGGATGATGTTCGAGTGTCGCGGTGCCGTTGAGCGCATGGTGAATTTGATGCGGAAGCTTGTGTTAAAATGGCGACAAACACGCGAAACACGAACAAGTTAAAGAGGGAAAGTCAGGAAACGAAGTTGAGGCGTCAAGAGAAGAAGAAAAACTTTCTGTGTCGCGTGGTAGTACCGCCAGGTACGACCGGTAGTACCGGAGGGCGGTAGTACCGCCTACGCGACCGGTAGTACCGCCGAGCGCAGAACAAGAACGAGATCCACTTGACACAAACCTCAAATTCGTGGTAATCTGACCGAAAGGCTGGGCTAGGAACAAAAAGGGCTATAGATCGACTCCAAAAGCAACAGATCTATGGACCAAAACCACGAAAAACTCACCAAATCCAAAGATCGATCCGAAGGCAAATTGGGGCTCTTTTTGGTGGGATTTTCGATTTTAAGGGGGATAAAAGAAAAATTGGGGGAAATTCGTGATCAACCTTGCTCTTGATACCAATATGTTATGGGGTAACCCCTTGGGGTGGCCCGATCTTTCACGAATGACAGGGCAACATTGGATTAAAGATGACAGGGCAAAGGTGTCCGATCTTTCGATGAGATGGTGATAGTCGATTTGGTGGAGTTTAGGCTTTACGATCCGACTACACGTGCGAGCACGAGCGCCAATGCAATCACTAGGTCAATCTCCTGGAGGTTACCGATCCTGCGGGAACACGATCAGCCTGACCAGCGAGGGTCTTAATTCCTACCTGAAATCGAGAACAAGTAAGAACTAATATTGCAATCAAGATATTGTGGATTAAGATGAAAGCTTTATTGAAAAGGTGGGATCCTGTATAGGTGCGAAGTACAAGAGGCCTCTGCGACGCTCAAGCCTTGGCGAAGTTGCTATGATGGCTAACTTAATGTCTAAACAAAATTCGAGTCTATGGTGACGGCTATGGGGAGTATTTAAGGAGGAAAAGGTGGGGTTCGGCCAGCCATAGAAGTGGTGGCCGAATCCAACCCTAGAAGTCCTTTTCTCCTCAAATACGGACTCTAAAAAGTGGCTACTTAAAATCCTGCGAAAATTACATGGGTCTGGCCCAAAATAAAGGTGTCGCAGCACCATATTAAGCTATGGACGAATTTGTGAAGTATTAATCTTGAATATTTCGTCCAAGACTTCTTTCTTCATTATGGTGACCTCAAAGTTCTGAAATCTTCATCCGTGGTCTTCCCTTGGATCATCACATGTTTGCTGCCATCTCCATGCATGGCCATGCTCCAATGCTTGTCCCTCTCATCCAATCTTGGTCCATCATTCCTAAGAGTAAGAAAGACATCTGATTTAGGCAGCATCATATTCTCATGTATGTGAGGAATAGTTCCAATAAACGAAAGTACCTGATAGTTAAGTTGTTTGGCACGAGATCTTATGATAGGTCCTTGTTTGGCACGAGATCTTAAGTTGTTTGGCACGGTTGTATCAATAGATGGGATGCCCACATCATGCTCCCCTTCTTGAATTGAAGTCGTCCTCAACGCAATCTCATCTTCCTCACCAAAGTAAGGCTTCAAATCTACAATGTTAAACGCAGGACTAACCGTACCAAAGTCTGCAGGCAACTCAAGTTTATATGCATTATCGTTTATTTTCTCTAACACCTTAAAGGGACCAGCAGCACGCGGCATTAACTTAGACTTGCGTAAATCAAGAAAACGATCTTTACGCAAATGTAACCAAACAAGATCTCCAACATCAAACACAACATGCTTTCTCCCTTTATCCCCAGCAAGTTTATACTTAACATTCATGTGTTCTATGTTATCTTTAGTAGTCTTATGCAAGTTTAATATCATTTCAGCGCGTTATGTAGCATCCAAATTATTTTGCACCGAATAAGGTAAAGGCAATAAATCAATAACTGCACGAGAAACAAAACCATACACGATTTCAAACGGGCACATATTTGTGGTAGAATGCAGCAAACGATGATAAACAAATTCTATATGAGGTAAACACTCTTCCCACAATTTTAAGTTCTTCTTTAAAACAGCCCGCAACATAGTAGACAAAGTTCTATTTACTACTTCAGTTTGTCCATCAGTTTGGGGATGACATGTAGTACTAAATAGCAATTTAGTCCCCAACTTAGCCCATAAACATCTTCAAAAGTGGCTAAGAAATTTAGTATCACGATCAGAAACAATAATATTTGGCACACCATGTAAACGAACAATTTCACGAAAAAACAAATCAGCAATATGCGCAGCATCATCCGTTTTATGACAAGGAATAAAGTGTGCCATCTTAGAAAACCGATCCACAACAACAAAAATACTATCGCCCCTTCTGTGTACGTGGCAATCCCAAAACAAAGTCCATCGAAATATCCTCCCAAGGAACACTAGGAACAGGAAGAGGCATATATAAACCATGTGGATTAAGGCGAGACTTAGCTTTTTGACAAGTAGTGCAGCGTGCCACAAATCTCTCAACATCTCGACGCATTCGTGGCCAAAAGAAGTGTGCAGCAAGAACATCCTCCGTTTTCTTGACACCAAAGTGTCCCATCAATCCTCCTCCATGCGCCTCCTGTAACAACAAAAGACGAACAAAACTATCTGGAATGCATAGTTTGTTAGCACGGAACACAAATCCATCATTGAAGACGAACTTGTTCCATGTTCTACCATCTCTATAATTCTGCAACACATCTTTAAATTTAGCATCATGCACATATTGTTCCTTAATAGTTTCCAATCCAAATATTTTGAAGTCAAGTTGAGATAATAAAGTATAACGGCGCGACAAAGCATCAACAATAATATTATCTTTACCCTTTTTGTGTTTGATAACATAAGGAAAAGACTCAATAAATTCAACCCACTTTGCATGACGACGATTCAACTTAGCTTGACTACAAATATGCTTCAAAGATTCATGATCAGAATGTATAACAAATTCTTTAGGCCATAGATAATGTTGCCAAGTTTCTAATGTCCGAACAAACGCATATAACTCTTTATCATAAGTAGAATAGTTCAGACTAGCCCCACTCAATTTCTCACTAAAATATGCAACAGGTTTTCCCTCTTGTAATAACACACCTCCCAAACCAATTCCACTAGCATCACATTAAATCTCAAAAGTCTTATTAAAATCAGGAAGTTGGAGTAAGGGAGCATGTGTGAGCTTATCTTTCAATATGATGAAGGCTTGTTGTTGTGCATCGCCCCAAACAAAGGGCACATCCTTCTTGGTAAGTTCATTCAGCGGCGCGGCAATTGATCCAAAGTCTTTGACAAAGCGCCTATAAAAACCAGCGAGGCCAAGAAAACTCCTCACTTGTGTGACCATCTTGGGCTGCGGACAATTCTCAATAGCTTCAATCTTGGCTGGATCCACTTCAATACCCTGTGATGTAACAACATAGCCAAGAAATGCAACTCGATTGGTGCAAAAGGTGCACTTCTCAAGATTACCAAACAAACGTGCATCACGTAAAGCATTAAAAACAACACGCAAAATGGTCCAAATGATCCTCTAAAGATTTGCTATAAATCAGAATATCATCAAAGTAGACTACCACAAAACGTCCAATGAAAGCACGTAAAACTTCGTTCATTAATCTCACGAAAGTGTTGGGTGCATTAGTTAAACCAAACGGCATCACTAACCACTCATACAAACCGAACTTAGTTTTAAATGTTGTTTTCCATTCATCTCCCAATTTCATACGAATATGGTGGTAACCCCTACGCAAATCAACTTTAGAAAACATGGTAGAGCCACTCAATTCCTCAAGCATGTCATCTAAACATGGAATAGGATGACGATATCGAATAGTAATATTATTGATAGCTCTACAATCAGTACACATGCGCGAAGAACCATCTTTCTTAGGTACCAAAATAATAGGAACAACACAGGGGCTAAGGGACTCACGAATATGATCTCGGTCGTGTAGTTCCTGAATTTGGCGTTGTATCTCCTTTGTCTCCTCTGGATTGGTTCTATATGGCGCACGGTTGGGCAACGTAGCACCAGGAATTAGATCAATTTGGTGCTCAATTCCTCTAATAGGAGGTAGTCCTGGTGGCAGCTCAGCAGGAAAAACATCCTCATATTCCTGCAAAAGGTTAGGTGGCAAAGAAGGAGGCATATCCTCAAATGAAAACAAAACCTCTTTGCAGACAATTGCATAACATTGAGTATTGTTTACATCTAGTTTAGGAATATCAATTTTATTTGCAAGCATACATGGACTCTTTAAACGAATTTCAGAAGCATATTTAGAATCAGATTTAGTGTTCTTTGGTGGTACAAAATCTGCAGCAACAATCTGATTCTGACTTTTATTTTTTCCTCAGTTTTAGCTCTACTAGCTCTAGCAAGATCATCTTTTAAAATCTGTTCGGGAGTCATAGGTTTTAGACCAATTTTCTTTCCATCATGCATAAGAGAATAGTGATTAGTTTTGCCATTATGAATAGATTCTCTATCTGCCATGGTCTACCAAGTAACAAAGAACAAGCTTGCATAGGTACAACATCACAATCAACAAAATCAGAATATGTACCAATAGTAAAATGCACGCGTACCATTCTTGTTACCTTGATCTTGCGAGAAATCTCAAACCATTGGATGTAATATGAATGTGTGCGTTGTCTTGTTGGAAGTGCAAGCTTCTCTACCATGTCAACACTAGCCAGATTATTACAACTCCCTCCATCAATGATGATCCTTATAGCTCTTTCCTTGACAACACCACGTGTTTGGAACAGGTTGTGGCGTTGATCTTGCTCAGATTTGCTCAATTGCACACTCAACACACGTTGTGTAATTAAGCTCTTGTATTGATCAGCAGTTTCAGCTCCCATTACCTCTGTCTCTTCATCAGAATCACAATTGTCTCCATCTCGAGCAGAAATAAGGGCTAACGTATCTTCATCAAAGTCACATGCTGAATCATATTGACCATCATCACGCACCATCATAACACGTCTTGTTGTGCACTGTCTCTCAATATGACCAAAACCCCAGCACTTGCGGCATTGTATATTCTTTGTTTTACCCGTGGAAGCCATAGAAGATGCACTACGAGCAGGAGCATTGGATGATGGTGGAGAAGCAGCTTGCGGAAATCTTGTGGTGGCCTTGGATGTGGTAGTAGCTGGTGGAGAATCATTAGAAGGAGGCGCTGATTGTCGGGATGTCCAAGTGGATGTGCGACCTGCAGAATTGTTAGTCCTCCTCCATGGTGTGTGGCGATCCTGCACTTCACGTTCATCTTTGCAAGCAAGATGAAACAAACGAGTGATGGAATTATATTCCTTATAGTCTAATATGTGTTGAATGTCTCTGTTTAATCCACCAAAGAAACGTGCAAGCATTTGTTTAGTAGATTCAACAAGACCACACCGAACCATCCCCGTTTGCACTTCCTGATAATACTCTTCTACAGAATTTTTTCCTTGTTCCAAACGTGTCATATTCTTTAGTAAATCACGTTGATAAGTGGGAGGCACAAAACGAACACGCATAGCAGTTTTTAAAGCAGTCCAAGTACTAGGAATAGTAGTAGGATTTAAACGACAATACTCAGACCACCAAAGGGAAGCAAATTTAGTAAATTCACATGTAGCGGCACTAACACGCATATTCTCAGGATATTTTAAACATGCAAAAAGTTGTTCTACTTCCATCTCCCATGTAAGATATGCATCAGGATTATATTTACCCTCAAAAGATGGAATATTTAATTTAATCTTTTGATGCCGCCCAACACATGGCGTTCACCATTGGTCCACATCATGATATGCCAAACATCCCAATCAAGGTGAACTCCTTCCATCTTTTGTCTTCCCTTGGTCATTACTTGAATGGGATCCTACTTGAGCCAACTATCAATTGTATGACTAGGTCCATGACCGTGATGCCAAGCGGATGCGACAAGGATGAACCAGGAGCCAAGACTAGGCCTGGAAGAGAAGATGCAAGAAGTTGCGGACGCCAGACCGGAGTCTCCGGACTACACCGGAGTTTCCGGACCGTCCTCCGGTCTGGACCTAGGAACCAAGCCCGGGACAGCCAGAAGCCCCCTCCGGAGACGACACCGGAGATTGACCGGAGTCTCCGGTCCAGACCAGAGTCTCCAGACCCAACACCGGAGTCTCCGGCCTGCTCGACGCTAGGCATGTTAAGGCCTTTTGGGCCTGGCCCATGTAACGCCCAGAACTCCCTGTTTATGTCTATTTTTCCCCTAGCTCGTGGCTGGACTATATATATGCCCCCGCCCCCATATGTAAACCCTAGGATGGAATAGATGATGAGTTGAGACTCATGGCTTAGGCCAAACCCTGGATGGGAACCCCCTCTCATTAGATTATCTATGAGTTGTATCAAGGCCTTCTTAATTGAAGTCGTCAAGGCGCTCTTTTAGTTCTTGATCTCTCCCATGTATGGATTCTAGTAGTGCTAGGTCTCTCCCCTTTGGGATTCTACTTGGTTGCTACTCTCTCCCTACGTGTTATTCTATCAAGAACTTGACAATATCTCGCAAGGGATTCTACCTTTGGTCTCTCCCTTTGTGATTCTATTGGGTTGGTGGTTCGGGCCAACGAGAGCAAACCGATTTGGGTGTGGTGTGCGTTTGTATCTTCGATTTCCCTCTCGTGTTCATCGTGTTCTTCGCTCTCCTCCCCAAAATCCCCTCGAATCTATGAAGATCGGGCCACAAAAGTGGTTGTAAGCCACATCATATGGTATCAGAGCCTTTAGTTGCCATGGATTCGAGTTTGTGTTGAGTTTCTAGCCACCAATTTTCTTTTTCTTGCCTAAATTCGAAAATTTCCACCAAAAATAGCCATATTCGTGATTTGGATCAATCTGGATTTTGAGAGCGTTTTGGTAGGTTTTGATCCATAGATCCGCTACTATACTCGTTGATCTACCTTCCTTTACGTTCCCTTAGCCCAATTCCTTGATTTCCCCATCAATTTTGAGGCTTTCCTTCGAGTTTTTCCGCCCAAAACGCGTCCTGTTCGAGTTTTGGACGTCCTGGAATCTCCCGGACCGGAGTCTCCGGCCTAGACCGGAGTCTCCAGACTTTTTGAGCTCCAGACCGGAGTCTCCGGACCTCCAGACCGGAGTCTCCGCCCTCCCTGCAAACAGAAAATCTCCAACACTGTTTTGAGCATAACTTTTGCATTCGAACTCGGATTTTGGTGTTCTTTAGCTTGTTTCTAAGAGGAGAAGGAGCCCTACACCATCATCCACGTGTTCATGCTATCTACACAAACAAAAAAACCGGTGGGCAAGGGTGAAGATCATCGACGAAAGGTATATCATTTCCGCGATCTCCCCTACTTGTTTTCCTTTGAGAGCCACACCATCTTTGCGATAAAACAAGCACGTATTGAGACTAGTTCCTCCTTTGATTGCTTGGGCTTTGCATATTTGATACCTTGTAGAATTCCGAGCAAAATTGGTGAGTGCTATCTCATATAGTTATCTTGTATAGTTGTTGGAACAAGGAAAAGCAAGTGAAAAAGAGAAAAAAAATATATATAAAAAATAGAGAAAAATACAAAATACAAAAAAAAGATACATGTGCCATATAGAATAGGAAGCGCAAGCTCGATGACAAACTTGCAGGTGGTACTTATTGTGCAAATCTTGTAGCCCTCTAATTTTTGTGCAATCGAACTAGCGTCTCTCCTTGAACTTGTGCGACATGAGCTTATCGTCTTCGCTAGGCCTTCATTTGGTTCTTAGCTCGCTTTTTCCGTCGCACAAGTCCCATTTATCCCACTGTGTGTGTTTCCTTGATCTTAATTTCTATCTTGTGGATCAACTTGTTTGCTTTCTGACCACCGTGGTTCTTTACTTGCCTTTACAAATATTGGTTTCCGGTTGTTCCAATTTGCGTGCCACTTACCATACCTAAGCTCCTCATAAGTCGTGTGTGTTTGGTGTTCCTTGTGTTCGTTGATACAACGCCACTTATCCTTTGTATTTGGTTTGCTCTTGGTCCATACTATTGATCCAATACTATCTACAAGGTGAGCCAAGGCGTAGCATCCTTGAATCCAACTTCCACTATATCACACTTGGTCTTGTGAGCAACATGTATAGGGACTCTGGAACCGATGAAGAGGAATCCATGATGAGCCACGGCAACGACGACTCCACAAGTATCGGTGACATGATGGAGCACTACACCGACATAGGCTCCGCATGCTTGGAGGACTTCGAGTACTACACCAACGACGACTCCCAAGCGTGGAGCACATGGAGCACCATGAGGACTTCGAATTTTCAAGCATGGAGGACATCGAACACTTCATCGACTATGATGGCGACTCCCTCTTGAGATACATTGACTCCGTCCACCACATGGAGACCGAGAACTTCCACGCCATGCAGGCGAAGGCACATCTCCAAGAGGCCGACAAGGACAAGCTCTTCAAGTCGCATCCTTCAAAAGGAACTACATACCTTGAGGGTTGTCCATCAAGATACCCATCAAGTTCAAGAAGGCGCGACAACTCAACAAATACCAATACACATGAGCCAAGACAAGTGCGTCGCCAACAACAAGAGCTCAAGAGCATCCATGCTATATACGCTACAAGCTCAAGGCGGCGTACAAGTCCTCTCCGCCACGAGAACAAGAAAGAAAGATACCGTTCGCGCCACCAAGCTACATCGACAAAACAAGTTCGACATGAGGTGCCCAACTACAAGAACATCTACGACACCACTTCTCCTCCAAGGACGATTACTACACAAGTTCCAAGACCCTCAAGAGAGAAGACCTCATATGACGTTGGTGCTACCTCACGAACAAAGAAGGCAAACAAGCAAACAATACGTCACTCTCGCCATGAAGCTTCCAAAGCCAAGAACTTTCACGACAAACCTTCTTCAAGGAAGCCCCCTACACAAGCTATAAGATCGTCAACAAATGAGAAGGACGCTATGGCTCTCTACTTCGCGAAGTTGGATGAACCAATCAAGATGTCCTCTCATGAAGTTGACGCTTTCAAGACATGGTGCCAAACCTTGGACAAGGGTTGCAAGGTGGAGGATGGTGAGCATGGGATTTTCCCTTCACCAAACGAGGCGCATGGAGTTGAAGAAACCGAGCCTATTCCCATATGCTTTAGTGATGATGTGGTACCAATCCCATGTGAGTTTGAGAGCCACTTAGCCCACTTGAGTGAGAGCAAAAGTGAGACGAGTGACTCCACCATATGTGAGATTGTGTGCTTCCACTTTGAGGACATGAGTGATACACCGAGTGCGTTGAGAGTGGTAGTTGATAGGGCAAGTGAGGCCATCCCAATTTCTAAAAACTTACCCTCTACCTCTAGTGTGTTTTCTCGTGATGTGTTAGGTACCTTGGATCAAGAGACGCCAAGCTTGGAGATTATGCCCCCCCTATCGAGAAGATGTACATGGTGGATGAAGTTGATGCCATCCCCATATATGATGAAGAAGTCGTCCACATGGAGGCCACCCCTTTCACAACATCCACTTCAAATGAGAGGTACAACCAAGTTATAGATACGGGTGTTGTTGATGCCATGATCCCACTAGTGGATATGATGAATTGTGAGGATATGCATGTTATGGACTCTACTTGTGACATTTCATATGCATCATTCTTATTCCCATGTGATGCTTTGCCTTTGCATAATGTTGATCATCTGGAATTATTTGCGTGCGATGACATTGCCATAGATGTGCCATGCTACAAATCTTTCTTTTATCCCACAATTGTTGCGACAAACTTGATAAACAATTGCTCTTTCCCTATGTTTGTAGGCAACCATACTCATACTTTGGAAATGCTTGATCATTCATGTTTTTCATTGTCTTCCGTTGTTGATTGCAATAATGCTCATATGGTTCATATTGAGATCGCCCCCATAGCTTTCTCAACCTTTGAAGATTTTGATACATGCCATGATAAGTATATGTCCACCTTTTGCTTGCATAATCACCATGCCTTCTATGACATATTGTTTCATGCTAATGGTGATGTGCACAAGAGAAGACGCATCATGATGGATGATGTGTTTCTCTATCACACACACATGTTCTTCCGTTTATCTATGGTGTGTGTAGGTACCCATACTCCAATGTCAACCTCGATTGAGCATGAGTTGACAAAACGAGCTCTAGAGAGCATCCATCGAGACATAACGGGCACACCTCCTTCCTTACAAGATGATGATGGAGTATCGTCGAGGTCGACTCTTTTTCAAGAGGGGGGAGATGATGCCGCCCAACACATGGCGTTCACCATTGGTCCACATCATGATATGCCAAACATCCCAATCAAGGTGAACTCCTTCCATCTTTTTCCTTCCCTTGGTCATTACTTGAATGGGATCCTACTTGAGCCAACTATCAATTGTATGACTAGGTCCATGACCGTGATGCCAAGCGGATGCGACAAGGATGAACCAGGAGCCAAGACCCCCAAGCATGAGGCCTGGAAGAGAAGACGCAGGAAGTTGCGGACGCCAGACCGGAGTCTCCGGACTACAACGGAGTTTCCGGACCGTCCACCGGTCCGGACCCAGGAACCAAGCCCGGGACAGCCAGAAGCCCCCTCCGGAGACGACACCGGAGATTGACCGGAGTCTCCGGAATCAACACCGGAGTCTCCGGCCTGCTCGACGTCAGGCATGTTAAGGCCTTTTGGGCCTGGCCCATGTAACACCCAGAACTCCCTGTTTATGTCTATTTTGCCCCTAGCTCGTGGCTGGCCTATATATATGCCCCCACCCCATATGTAAACCCTAGGATGGAATAGATGATGAGTTGAGACTCATGGCTTAGGCCAAACCCTGGATGGGAACCCCCTCTCATTAGATTATCTATGAGTTGTATCAAGGCCTTCTCAATTGAAGTCATCAAGGCGCTCTTCTAGTTCTTGATCTCTCCCATGTATGGATTCTAGTAGTGCTAGGTCTCTCCCCTTTGGAATTTTACTTGGTTGCTACTCTCTCCCTACGTGTGATTCTATCAAGATCTTGCCAATCTCTCGCAAGGGATTCTACCTTTGGTCTCTCCCTTTGTGATTCTATTGGGTTGGTGGTTCGGTCCAACGAGAGCAAACCGATTTGGGTGTGTTGTGTGTTTGTATCTTCGATTTCCCTCTCGTGTTCATCGTGTTCTTCGCTCTACTCCCCCCAAATCCCCTCGAATCTATGAAGATCGGGCCACAAAAGTGGTTGTAAGCCACATTAGCTTTGCAACATGATCATCATCATGTACCGGTGGTCGAGCATTGCGGTGGTAATGTCGGGGACGGCCAGCAGGGTGTGGAGGTTGTTCAACCTCCTCGTCAAATAGATCATCATCGTCGGGGTCATAGTAGTAACCGTCGTTTGTCCCCAATGTCGTAGCAGCCGCGGTGGAAGTCTGAGGTGCCTCAGCTGCAGCGGTAGCCGCCTGAGCTGCGGTGGCAGCCGAACCAGCAGTACGACCCATGAACGGAATGCGCCGTGCGCAATGCCGAGGTGCCAATGGGGCGGGTGCGGGTGCGGGTGCCGGCAATCTGTCCAAAACCTCCTTGAACCGAGCGTCAAGTTTGTAGTTGAAGCATTTCTCGAGTCCATTGATCTTGTCCATGGCGTTGGTGAGCTTGGTGTCAAACTCCCCTAGTCATGCATCCACATCTTCAGCGCGACCGACCAAGAGCTCGGAGAAGTGGGCATGTAGTTCTTGGTTCGTCATTGTGGAAGGGTTCCGCGAAGTATCTGTCATGGTTAGTTCTTTAAAAAGCACATGTATATATGCCTATAACAACGGAAATATGGTGGAAGGCACGCGTAATCCGTCAAGCAATATACGAAGCTCTTACAAGTTCTTACCAAACAGCAGGAAAAAGGCGATGTGCAACCGCGAGGAGCAGTGGGTCCAGAGATTGAACCGAGCGATTACCAGGAGTCGAGACACCGCACGTGGAGAAATATGTGTAGCTCTGGCAAGGCTTAGCAAAGGGGTTAGCAATTATCAAAACAGCAATGCAAATGTTGTAAGAATGCTCAACGACGGTACTGTGCTGGTCCTAGGCTAGACCATACTAGAGACGCGAGCCTAGATCACCAACGATGTCATGACGCGACACAACAAGCAATGTATGATGAATGGCACCCTGAAAAGCGAACCGAGATGTTGAAAATCACTATGATGGCGAGTGTCTAGAACTGATCTACGGGGTCTAAAAACAGGTTAGCCCCAAAAATTTTTTTCGAAATTTTTGTATTATGCTCTGGAAAGCGCGCAGGCGCCAAAAAAATATCACTATAACGGCCGATGGAGAAAAGTGATCCCCGGGGCCGAAAATCAGTATAGCCAGAAAAATTTTCAGAGGCGGTTCCAGACTAGGAGAGTAAAAAGAATTAACTAGGAAACAATAACTCAACTCGGACACGTGCCGTGGCAGGAAAGGTGATCGGATCCGTGTCGCGGTAGGAAGGCGGTGGCAGAGTATTAGGGTTTATGGTGGCTGGGTGTATGGCGGCGGAATATGGTGCAGAATATGCTGGCGGTGATCGGCGAGTGTGGCGGTGACTACTATGATCAGAATTCGAAACTCTAAGGGACGAGACACTAAGACCAGCAACTCGACGTGGCGATATAGACACAAATTCAACAATGCAAAACTGAAAAGATAATGCAAGGCGTAGATTGCTGATGGGATGGATCTAAACTCTAACTGTGTTTTTGGCTTTTTCGTGGGTTATAGGTAAAACAGATCTAATCTACGAAAACAGTAAAAGCTCACCGAGCAACCTGAAATCTGATACCACTTGATAGGGCAAAGGTGTCCGATCTTTTGATGAGATGGTGATAGTCGATTTGGTGGAGTTCGGGCTTGACGATCCGACTACACGTGCGAGCACGAGCGCCAATGCAATCTCTAGGTCAATCTCCTGGAGGTTACCGATCCTGCGGGAACACGATCAGCCTGACCAACGAGGGTCTTAATTCCTTCCTAAAATCGAGAACAAGTAAGAACTAATATTGCAATCAAGATATTGCGGATTAAGATGAAAGCTTTATTGTAAAGGTGGGATCATGTATAGGTGCGAAGTACAAGAGGCCTCTACGACGCTCGATCCTTGGCGAAGTTGCTATGATGGCTAACTTAATGTCTAAACAAAATCCGAGTCTATGGTGACGGCTATGGGGAGTATTTAAGGAGGAAAAGGTGGGGTTTCGGCCAGCTATAGAAGTGGTGGTCGAATCCAACCCTAGAAGTCCTTTTCTCCTCAAATATGGACTCTAAAAAGTGGCTTTTAAAATCCTGCGAAAATTACATGGGCCTGGCCCAAAATAAAGCTGTCGCAGCACCATATTAAGATATGGACGAATTTGTGAAGTATTAATCTTGAATATTTCGTCCAAGCCTTCTTTCTTCATTATGGTGGCCTCAAAGTTCTGAAATCTTCATCCGTGGCCTTCTCTTGGATCATCACATGCTTGTTGCCATCTCCATGCATGGCCATGCTCCAATGCTTGTCCCTCTCATCCATGCTTGGTCCATCATTCCTAAGAGTAAGAAACACATCTGATTTAGGCAGCATCATATTCTCATGTATGTGAGGAATAGTTCCAAGAAACGAAAGTACCTGATAGTTAAGTTGTTTGGCACGAGATCTTGTGATAGGTCCTTGTATGTGTGTAGCTATAGGTACAACGGTTGTATCAATAGATGGGATGTCCACATCAAAACAAGTGGTATTTTCCTCTTTGGAAATACTAAGCACTTGAAGTGAAGTAGGATTTGATGTATACATCTATTGAAGTAATATTAGTGAAGGGTGATAAAGGAAGTCTATGAATGGAGTTAGAAGTAACTACTTAGTGGATTATAGATTATCATTATCAGAGTAGTTTGATATAACCCAATTATAGATGTGAGCAGATTATGAAAATCTTTAGTAACAAGATCATTGGATTTATAAATGGATTTAGAAGAATAAAAGGTGGATAAGAATATTCTTGTGAAGTAAAGCTCATCATGTTAACACATGATGATGGATAGGAAGGAGTAGTATATCTAGGAAAGGAATTCTTTAAGTAGAAGTCAAGAATTATGGATTATGGAGGATAGAAATTCTTGGTAAAACATTCAACCTTAAATCTGTAATCAAACTCATTATCTATTTCATCTATTGGATCAATCATCTTATTTCCATAGTGGTTTATAGGAATATTTTCCTATAGCAACTCACTGAAGCATATCTTTGTCACTTTCAAAACAATAAAATCATAAGTAACCAGAAACCATAATTATCAACTCCTACTCTTAAGTCATCCTAAAGAACAACCCACTATTTTATCTTGGATGATGATATTATCCCTGACCACAAACATAAAAACAATATGATTTATCTCTTAATCTTCATTTCTACACCTATGATTATTACTCATGCATAATAATTTAACAAGACAATGCTAAGGAAATGTTAATACTTAAATCATACTATATGATTGTTAAATATGAAAATATACCATGCACATCAATCACCCACTTAAACCTTTACCTATATAATTTTTATGGTGAAAAAAAATCACCATTCCCAGAGTTTGATATAATAAACAAATCCCTAAAACCCTAATTCTCATTTATTCTACTCAATATATAATTTCTAAAATAATTATGAGTTTAAAAAAAATATACCAAAATGATTAGAGTAATCAATTAGTATAGTTATCTTTGGAATATTTAAAAATACTGTACAAAAATTATGGTATTTAAAACCTTGAGGAAATTTGAATTGAAAACAAATTACTAAAAACAGAAAACAAAAAAGATAAGAAAAAAGAGGCAGCAGCCAATCCTGGCCCACGACCCATTTCTTCTCGCATCTATCTGTTGCCCGCGTGTAGTAGCTGCAGATTTCCCGCTCACTTCCCTACGGCCCACCTAGCCTAGCACGAGCCCGCCTCAGGCCCATACCTTTTTAGCCTCAATTCCCCGTCGTCTTCCTCGCCGGCAAAAGCAGCTGCCTATCGCGTCGGCCACCGTCGATCGCCCGCTACGATTCCTGCCGCCGCTAAGCTCCGGAAGAGAGGATAAGAACCGCCGCAGTGCCCTCTCTTATCCTCCTCTCCTCACAACCTCTCTCTCAACCTCCCTCTTCCTCTTTCGCAAGAACGCCAAAACCCTAGCTCGCCGGAGATGCTTGTCGTAGCCGCTAGAGACCACCCCTCTGCCATCCGAGCTCGCCAGTGAGTTCGGCGTGCTCAACTCGTTCGTCTCCCCAAAGGAATCGGAGCCGCTTGCCCTAACTTGAGTTCACCATCACCGACGTTCTGTCGCGAGTCGACGTCGTTCCCGTCGATTCCAGCCACGATTCGCTTTGCCGAGCCCTTCGTCGTGCTCCTGGTGAGCCCCTGAGTACCCTTGTACTCTTCGATTTGTTGCTTACTCGCCATAATGGCCTACCCATGTAAGTCCGACGTAACTGCCGCATAGGCTCGCCGTCGACCAAGCTCCGATGACCATAAATCGGCGGCGCCACCACTAGCTTGCTCGCCTCGTTGTTCTGATTCGAACCAACACGTGCACGCTCGCTCCCGTGTCCTCTATCGTCATCCTCGCCGCGCCTCTGTAGAATTCTGGCGCGGTGATGTCAAAGTGATGTCACTGCGTGTGGTCAAGCCCAGTCAAACTCTGTCGGGTCCCGCTTCCCCACCAGTCAGTGTCTATGTGGGTAGGAATAGGTTAGTACCGAAAGTTTTATTAATTAGGGTTTTATTTGCTGATGTCATCTTAACCTAATAAAAGTATTTAATAGTTTTAGAAAATAATTAAACCTTATAAATTCAATAACTTTTGTTTCATAAATCAGAAAAATAAGTTTAATATATAAAAAAATTAGAAAAATAAAATCTATAACATTAAACTATTATAAAATATTATTATGCCAACAATTTAAATAATTATTATTTAATAAAGATTTTATAAGTTTTAATAGTTTAAAAATTCATATTTAATATTGGTAAATGTTAAAAATATAAATAAAATACCAAAAATCTTAGCAAAATAAGAACTATAATTTAAAAATATAATCATGCATTATTATTTCACTTAATTAAATCTTTATTATTTATTAAGTGTTTATAAAGTAATAAATCTTATAAAAATCATATTTTAGTAATTGTAAATCACAAAAATAAATGTAATATACCAAAATGATCACAAAAATAATACCTACATGTCAAAAATATATTATTCCACTTTTGAGGTAAATAAAAATTTAAACACTTTAACAACTTGAATTTAAACCTATTTCCTTAGTTAATAATTCATACCAGGGTAAATAAAAAAAATTCTAATATTTCTAAAATTAGCCAATTGAGTCTAAAAAATAGTATTAGTCTTAAATATTGATATTATGAAGTCAAAATGGCTCAACACATTTTAAATACAATCTTATTGAATTATCATTCAACCATAAATGTAGCGGATTTTCTAAAAATATTCTTATTCAATATAAAATCTTCAAGAATAATTTGTTACTAAATAAAATATGTTCCATCACTTCAACTACAAGTTTATAAACATATCAAAACACTATAGTGAATTCATAAGTAGTTAAGTAATATTATTTCCTTGTTTAGAAACTATAACCAATCATTCATAAAAAGATAAAAGCTTCTATTCCATTATAAAATCAAGAAACCATACTCAAATAGAAGTAATGCCATTCTTAAGTAACTTTAAGGAAATAATATAAGTGAACAAGATACAAATATCATTAGCATTAAACCCTAAGTCCATCTATGTTCTTAAAGTTAACTTTAGTCTACAAGACTTTAAATATAATACTAAAGACTGTATTATATGTTTTATAGTTAACTTTGGTATGTTATAATTAAGTCCTAAAGCATCTCAAGTCCAAACAATTTAAGAACAAACAACATCGACCACATTTTATTAACCACAAAGATTGTTTAAACCTTAGAAAAGAAATCTTTTCTTCAAATGTTATTGTTTTTGCCACCTCAAACAACAAATCTTATAATAATACCTCCAACTCTTAACAACTAAAGTCAAGGAATCTCATCATAGTCAATAGATGACAATTAATCACAGTCACATTGCTTTGAACTTTACTTGCATACTTAGGATTGTAAACACTTAAGTTCCTTATAAATGCCATTACTTGTAAAGTAAAATTTGAAGATAAACAATTCTTTTATAAGTAGTCTTTGAGTAGCATTCCATATGTGTGTATCTTATTGTTGTATGATATTATAAATATGTGTTGTTTCACACACACTCACAAGCCTTAATAAGAAGCACAAGTGTGAAACTTAATCTAAAAGGGCAACACATTCCAAAGAAATCATTTCCAGTATTCAAACCCTAGAACAATGTTATCCCTGGGATTCGAGTTCTCATCGTCAGCAGGCGGAAGCCAACCTTCCACCACTTGGAACAACTGCAAATATAAAATGCGATTAACACGAACCGCGACTGCAAATCTGCGATTGCGAAATGTACGAGAAGTTGAGAACTTACGGTCAGAGCCTTGCGCTTCGCGGTGTAAGGGGGAACCCCGGCTTTCGCGTCGAGGTATTCTTCCTCGGTGATTTTATTCAAGGCCAAGGTGTAATCGTTGAGCCTCCACTCGGCGGTGCAAGACTTCGTCGGGTTGTCGTTGCCCGTGTACTCATACATGCAGTGGGCGCGACTGGCCAGAGGCACTAGCCGCCGCCCAAATCAACAGTTATACAAGTTGATCGTCTGGAGGCCCTTCTTCTTCAGGCTGCGGATTGTGTGCAGCATTTCGTCGACCACCATCCACTGGTCGTGCGGAAGCTTGGCGACTTGGAGCCGACGTGGCTCGGGCCGGTCGGCGGAATACATTGGAAGTGCCACCTCGTCATCTAGCGACGACTCAGTCACGTAGAACCAACTCTTCTTCCACTCATTTGTCGCCTTCTTTGGTGGCATCAGGTCGAAGAAGGAGCCTTCGACCTCAACTGAAAGGTGAGGCAGCCCGCGGCTAGCATTGGGTCGCCTGCCTCTTCGCGTCCGATTCTCCCGTGGAACAGATCTTGCCACAGGGGGAAATACGGCCGGCAGCCTAGGTAGCACTCGCAAAACGCCAAAAAGATGGCGAGTTGCTCGATGTTGTGCGGTCCTAGGTCTGACGGCTGGATGACATAGTAGGCGTAGAAGCATTAAAAGAAGAGGGGAATCCGAGCCCCCTCTCTAAGTGGCTGGTGAAGCAGATGAACTCTCCGTCACGTAGATCTGGCACCACCTCTCCGGCTGCGGGGATGCGCCACCTCCCGGCGCGGAGAATCTCTGCTTCCTCGAATGAATTTAGCAGCACCTTCGTGCATTTGGATCTCCCCCATGGCTCCATCGGAGGTGCCATCGGTCAGAAGATCTACGGTTGCAGATCGCTCTGGGTCGCCCTGATCGCTAAGGAGAAAGGGAAGACTAGGGACGCGCGAGATCGGAGGAAATGTGGGGATGACCGCTTGTTGCCCTTCACTCCCCTTATATAGCGGTTGTTACCCGCCATTCTCGGAGAGACGTTACCGCGCGGTGATTATGCCGATATTACCGTTGGATTACCCAGCGGCTAGTTTGACCAGTGCTGATGGTCCAACTTCGTCTACTCGAGTAGCCAACTTCAGCGATCTGACTACTCACCGACCTTATCGCCTTGGCTGTGATTCGACTACTTGCCAACCTGATCACCATGGCAGTGATTCGGCTATTCGCCGACCCATTCGCCATGCTGCGATTCGACTAGTCGCCGTTATTGCGATTGAGATAACAAGTTCCCTCTTTTATTCAGGGAGTCCACCACCGATTCGACTAGGCGTCCAAGTTGGACCCGCATACTCTAACTGCCAACGAACACCTGCGACGAATCAACGACGGCCTAGGGGACTACTGATGGGGATATGCCAAGTGGGGTATACCCAGCAGGACGTTTCCTATTGGCCCAAGCTGCCAGCGAGTGGGCCCGCGGGACGGCGACTGGATCAAGAGTCAACGGGGAGCTAGGCGACTATAACCTGAAGGCCCAGAAGCATAGCTAGGCCCAGTCGGATTAGGTCAAACACCCTCCGAATCCTTAACTGATTCGGTTGGAGATCTGTAAACCCTAGCAAGGTGAGTCTATATAAATCTCCCTAGGGTACGCATAGAGGACACGTTCCATCATACACCCCATGCGACTTGCCGCCTAGCCGTCGAGCTCGCCCTTGTACTCTCTCATCAATACAATCTAGCAGGAGTAGGTCTTTACCCTCTGGGGGGGCGAACCTGGGTAAACCCTTGTGTCTTTGCCCTCATCTCGCACCGAAGATGGCTGGCCTCCCTTGACCCTCGTTCTACTACTCGCTGCCGATTGCAGCTTCTGCCGTGGCCATTCCCACGATAGGTGCCACCAGGTGTGTTCCTTGAACAAATATGTGTACCCTCTATCAAGAGGAAATTCTCAAAAGGCTCAGTCGAAGAAGCAGAGCACTTGGGTGTTGTGCTACCCGAAGGACAGGAAGGACCTGAAAAGCTCGACACAGAGGCCGAGCTAGTCATCCTGATACAGGTCATGGCGGTTGAAGCAACATGGATGCAACCATACCTTCGATAGCTGATAAATAATCAACTCCTTGATGACCCCACAGATGCCCGATGCATATCTCGCCGGTCAAAAGCCTTCACCTTCATCAATGGCGAGCTGTACAAGCGCAGCATTTCGGGTCCTCACGCAGGTAGCCGCTGATACGGAAAAGGTGTCCGATCTTTTGATGAGATGGTGATAGTCGATTTGGTGGAGTTCGGGCTTCACGATCCAACTACACGTGCAAGCACGAGCACTAATGCAATCGCTAGGCCAATCTCCTTGAGGTTACCAATCCTGCGGGAACACGATCAACCTGACCAGCGAGGGTCTTATTTCCTACTTGAAATCGAGAACAAGTAAGAACTAATATTGCAATCAAGATATTGCGGATTAAGATGAAAGCTTTATTGAAAAGGTGGGATCCTGTATAGGTGCGAAGTACAAGAGGCCTCTACGACGCTCGAGCCTTGGCGAAGTTGCTATGATGGCTAACTTAATGTCTAAACAAAATCCGAGTCTATGGTGACGGCTAAGGCGAGTATTTAAGGAGGAAAAGGTAGGGTTTCGGCCAGCCATAGAAGTGGTGGCCGAATCCAACCCTAGAAGTCCTTTTCTCCTCAAATACGGACTCTAAAAAGTGGCTATTTAAAATCCTGCAAAAATTACATGGGCCTGGCCCAAAATAAAGGTGTCACAGCACCATATTAAGCTATGGACGAATTTGTGAAGTATTAATCTTGAATATTTCGTCCAAGCCTTCTTTCTTCATTATGGTGGCCTCAAAGTTCTGAAATCTTCATCCGTGGCCTTCTCTTGGATCATCACATGATTGCTGCCATCTCCATGCATGACCATGCTCCAATGCTTGTCCTTCTCATCCATGCTTAGTCCATCATTCCTAAGAGTAAGAAATACATCTGATTTAGGCAACATCATATTCTCATGTATGTGAGGAATAGTTCCAAGAAACGAAAGTACCTGATAGTTAAGTTGTTTAGCATGAGATAGAGTGATAGGTCCTTGTATGTATGTAGCTGTAGGTACAACGGTTGTATCAATAGATGGGATGTCCACATAATTCTCCCCTTCTTGAATTGAAGTCGTCCTCGACGCAATCTCATCTTTCTCACCAAAGTAAGGCTTCAAATATGCAATGTTAAACGTAGGACTAACCGTACCAAAGTCTGCAGGAAACTCAAGTTTATATGCATTATCGTTTATTTTCTCTAACACCTTAAAGGGACCAGCAGCACGCGGCATTAACTTAGACTTGCGTAAATCAGGAAAACGATCTTTACGCAAATGTAACCAAACAAGATCTCCAACATCAAACACAACATGCTGTCTCCCTTTATCCCAGGCAAGTTTATACTTAGCATTCATATGTTCTATGTTATCTTTAGTAGTCTTATGCAAGTTTAATATCATTTCAGCGCGTTGTGTAGCATCCAAATTATTTTGCACCGAAGAAGGTAAAGGCAATAAATCAATAGGTGCACGAGGAACAAAACCATACACGATCTCAAACGGGCACATCTTTGTGGTAGAATGCAGCGAACGATTATAAGCAAATTCTATATGAGGTAAACACTCTTCCCACAATTTTAAGTTCTTCTTTAAAACAACCCGCAACATAGTAGACAAAGTTCTATTTACTACTTCAGTTTGTCCATCAGTTTGGGGATGACATGTAGTACTAAACATCAATTTAGTCCCCAACTTAGCCCATAAACATCTCCAAAAGTGGCTAAGAAATTTAGTATCACGATCAGAAACAATAGTATTTGGCACACCATGTAAACGAATAATTTCACGAAAGAACAAATGAGCAATATGCGCAGCATCATCCGTTTTATGACAAGGAATAAAGTGTGCCATCTTAGAAAACCGATCCACAACAACAAAACTACTATCCCTCCCCTTCTGTGTACGTGGCAATCCCAACAGAAAGTCCATAGAAATATCCTCCCAAGGAACACTAGGAATAGGAAGAGGCATATATAAACCATGTGGATTAAGGCGAGACTTAGCTTTTTGACAAGTAGTGGAGCGTGCCACAAATCTCTCAACATCTCGACGCATACGTGGCCAAAAGAAGTGTGCAGCAAGAACATCCTCCATTTTCTTGACACCAAAGTGTCCCATCAATCCTCCTCCATGCACCTCCTATAACAACAAAAGACGAACAGAGCTATCTGGAATGCATAGTTTGTTAGCACGGAACACAAATCCATCATTGAAGACGTACTTGTTCCATGTTCTACCATCTCTACAATTCTGCAACACATCTTTAAATTCAGCATCATGCACATATTGTTCCTTAATAGTTTCCAATCCAAATATTTTGAAGTCAAGTTGAGATAACAAAGTATAACGGCGCGACAAAGCATCAGCAATAATATTATCTTTACCCTTTTTTGTCTTTGATAACATAAGGAAAAGACTCAATAAATTCAACCCACCTTGCATGACGACGATTCAACTTAGCTTGACTACGAATATGCTTCAAAGATTCATGATCAGAATGTATAAAAAATTCTTTAGGCCATAGATAATATTGCCAAGTTTCTAATGTTCGAACCAACGCATATAATTCTTTATCATAAGTAGAATAGTTCATACTAGCCCCAATCAATTTCTCACTAAAATATGCAACAGGTTTTCCCTCTTGTAATAACACACCTCCCAAACCAATTCCACTAGCATCACATTCAAGCTCAAAAGTCTTATTAAAATCAGGAAGTTGGAGTAAGGGAGCATGTGTTAGCTTATCTTTCAATATGACGAAGGCCTGTTATTGTGCATCGCCCCAAACAAAGGGCACATCCTTCTTGGTAAGTTCATTCAGCGGCGCGGCAATTGATCCAAAGTCTTTGACAAAGCGCCTATAAAAACCAGCGAGGCCAAGAAAACTCCTCACTTGTGTGACCATCTTGGGTCATGGCCAATTCTCAATAGCTTCAATCTTGGCTGGATCGACTTCAATACCATGTGATGTAACAACATAGCCAACGAACCCAACTCGATTGGTGCAAAAGGTGCACTTCTCAAGATTACCAAACAAACGTGCATCACGTAAAGCATTGAAAACAACACGTAAATGGTCCAAATGATCTTCTAAAGATTTGATATAAATCAGAATATCATCAAAGTAGACTACCACAAAACGTCCAATGAAAGCACGTAAAACTTCATTCATTAATCTCATGAAAGTGCTAGGTGCATTAGTTAAAACAAACGGCATCACTAACCACTCATACAAACCGAACTTAGTTTTAAATGTTGTTTTCCATTTATCTCCCAATTTCATATGAATCTGGTGGTAACGACTAAGCAAATCAACTTTACAAAACATGGTAGAGCCACTCAATTCATCAAGCATGTCATCCAAACGTGGAATAGGATGACGATATCAAATAGTAATATTATTGATAGCTCTACAATCTGATGTGGACATCCCTTCTATTGATACAACCGTTGTACCTACAGCTACACACATACAAGGACCCATCACAAGATCTCGTGCCAAACAACTTAACTATCAGGTACTTTCGTTTCTTGGAACTATTCCTCACATACATGAGAATATGATTGATGGAGGGGTTAACCTCTTGGGTGGCCCGATCTTCACGGATCTCGTGGTCAAATCGATGGGAAAGCGAGGGGAAAGGGAGAAGGTAGCGGAAGCGAACACACACCTCGCGAAGAACACGATGAACACATGCAAAACTCACACGATACAAGGCCGATTGCTCCCAAACGGCGGCCACCGGTCCGATAGAATCCTCGCAAGGAAAGATCGGTCAACGTGCTCCCTCAAATTCACATCGGAGAGGGAAGAACACCTTGGGGAGGGTCTTGACAACTTGGAGAGGAGACATCGAACTCCAAGGCCTTGTTCAACGATGGATGCGTGATGCAAAGTCCAATCGAGGATGGTGACGATAGTCGGTCCCCTTGGTAAAGGGGATGATGCAAAACTAGAGATTCCACAATGGGTGTTGTATTTAGTCTATCATCTATGCCTAAGGTATACATGAGGGGTGGGGGCTCTATTTATAGGCCATCCACTAAACGAGGGTAGTTTGGGGATAAACTAGGCGAATAGGTAAGTAAAGGGGATACATGGGCTGTGGCCCAACTGGTGCGCGTAGGCACAGGCATGACCGGTAGTACCGGACTTAGGACCGGTCATCACCGGTAGTACCGCTCTGGGACCGGTAGTACCGCTTGCGGTCTTGGAGCATCCGTTGGAGCCGTCAGTAGCGAGCGGTAGAAGGGGGCGGTAGTACCGCTGACCGATAGTACCGGTTCTGACAACCGGTATTACCGCTTGGACCTGGCAGCTGTCGACATGTCTTCTTCCGTCTCCTCTTCCAAGCCTCCATCGTGTCGGGCTTGATGTTCTAGGCTTCCTCCCTTGCCTCCATACTGGTCGGTGTGAACCTATCATGCATATGTGACGGAGTATGAAGTAGCATACCATTCAATACGGTAGGAAGTGAGCTTCCATAGAGGAACGGATTCACCTTTGGAGTCCATGGCGACTTGGCGTAAGTTGGAGACCTTGATGTAGTAACGACCGTAGGTCGGGCTGCATCATCTCCCCCACTTCAAAAAGAGTCGTCCTCGACTCTCCATGTCCATCACGAAGTAGAAGAGGTCGAAGGAAATCCTTGATCCTGGGGTTCACCATATAGTCATCCTCGGGAAGATTGACTTGACAACACTTCAATGTTCACCTTCCATGAAGCCTACAAAGCTCACGACAAAAGCGAAGCAACACTCAAAGCATAGCCAATTCATGAAGATTATAGCATGAGTCCTCAAGTAGAAGGAAGTCACCTTAGCTTGTAGATATAGCTCAAAGAACTGTAGCCATATGTAATCTCTTTGGTTCTTCTTGTCAACACATGGTTGGTAGAGGTTGACGTGTATGCACTTGTACCTTCACACAACAAAGACCAAGCCAAATATTTTCGTGCGTGATAGTGGAGCATGTCAAATGTGGCATGTCCATTTTTTTCACAACAATATTAGCATAATGCATGTATAGAAAATGGGATGCATATGCAAGGTCAAAGTGCATGGAAATCGTTTGAACATCATCCAAATGTGGAAACTCAAAAACTCCATATAACGTAGTAGTGGGGCACTCAAGGCAATTGACTAGAATTTTGATCAACGTCCTTGATGCGAGAATAGGAGAATTCGGCAAAAACACGCAAGGAAGAATTTCCAAAGCAACATCATTATGTGTGCAAACCAACCATTGGAAAGAGAAATTGTTCGACATGTTGGATGTCACACACAAATCATCAAAAGCAAATATCATGGGAATATGAGTATCCCAAACGGAAGCAAAAACAACACGTTTGCAAACAAACCAAATGAAAGAGCTAGTGGTCCTTATGTTTGTTGAAACAACAAGACGAGATTCTTGGAAGCTCTCATGACAATACATGCTCTTAATGGAATTGTGGTTGCACACAAAACATCGGAGAGAGAAATTGTTCAACAATTTTGTTACAACACAAAAAACATCATTATCTAAAAGCGAAGAAACATGAATGTCACAAGGGGAGATAATACCATTAACATGCTTGCAATCAAACCATAGGAAAGAGCAATTTGCCAACATGAAAGATGCAAAGCATGCAAAAGGTATCAGAGCTGGGTTCGATCTTGAACTCACTTGTGGGATGCTCTCTAGAGCTCTTTTTGTCAACTCGTGCTCAACCGAGGTTGACATTCTCGTGCGGGCACCTACACACATCATATGTAAAAGGAAGAACGTGTGTGCATGATAGATATACACATCATCCATCATGACGTATCTCTTCTTGTGCACATCACCATTAATGTCATTCAAGTATGAAATAGATGCATGGTGAGTATGCAAGTGGGGAACATGCTTATCATGGCAATCATCAAAATCTCCAAAAATTGAGAAAGCTATGGGGGCCATCTCATTATAACTCATATGATCAATATTGTTGCAAGCAAAACAAGTGAAATAGCAAGCATTCATCTTATCGCAAGCAACGGGAGAAATTGAATGACTAGCATGACAAGGCAAGTCCAAAGCAATTGGAGGATACACACAAGATGCATAGCATGGCATATTTATTGCAATGATATCGCAATCAAACAATTCCACATGATCAATATTATGCAAAGGCAAATCATCACATGGGAATATGAGTGAAGCATATGTAATGTCACAAGTGTCATCCATAACATGCATATCCTCACAATTCATCATGTCCACTAGTGGGATCATGGCATCATCAACACCCTTATTGTTACCTTGTTCATACCTCTCATATGAAGTGGGTGTTGTGGAAGTAGTGGCCTCCTTGTGGACGACTTCGTTTTCTTGATGTAGCCATGGCGTAGCATCATCTTCATGCACCATGTACATCTTTTCCAATTGAGGCATCATTGCTTCATGGCTTCGGGCGTCTTCCTCCATGGAACCTAGCACAATACAAGATAACACACTAGAGGTAGAGGGTAAGTTGTTAGAAATCGAAATGGTCTCACTTGACCTATCAACTACCACTCTCAAATCACTAGGAGTATCACTCATGCCCTCCAAGTGGAAGCACTCAATCTCACATAAGGTGGAGTCACTCATCTCACTCTTGTTCTCACTCAAGTGGGCTAAGTGGCTCTCATACTCACATGGGATTGGTACCACATCATCACTCAAGCATATGGTGATAGGCTCGGTTTTCTCAACTCCATGCGCCTCCTTTGGTGAAGGGAAAATCCCATGCTCACCATTCTTGACCTTGTCGCCTCCAAGGTTGGATGCTATAAGATGGGCATCATTGCTCGCCTCCATGGTCGAAGGGAAAATCCCATGCTCGACCGTCTTGTGGCCATCTTGTAGTAGTGGTGGAGGTAGGCTCATGCTATCCAACTTGGCGAAGTAGAGGTCTTCATTTTCCTCGTTCATGAGGTCTTCGAATGCAAGCGTAGTCGTTGAAGCTTGATGGCGTGGACGAAGGCTTGCTCTTGGTGCCATTTTGGTGGTGGCACTAGTAGTTGAAGGTGCCTTGTGACGGTGTCGACGGAGGTCATTGGCGTGCCTTGCCGATGGTTGGTGTAGGTGGCGCACTTGGTCATCCACATGACGTTCGCGATGATGACCCTTGTCGTTGGCACTCTTCTTGGTGAGTTGTTGTAATGATTTCAAAGCATCGTTAATCTTGGCGACCCTGCTCATTGTTTTGTCGAATTCGTTGTCCATGTCCTTCTTGAAGTTGTGGAGGTCGCTCTCGAACTTGTCCATTTGATGGTGGACCTTGGCGCACTCGAGGTGTAGGCTCCGTCTTGGCCGGTGCGACTTGAGGAGCTTGTCGTTGTCGTGCTTGAAGTCTCCCATGCTTGGGGAGTCGTTGTTGTTGTAGCACTCCATGTCACCCAAGCATGTGGAGCCATTGTTGGTGTAGTGCTCCATCATGTTATCCATGCTTGTGGAGACATAGGCATGGTGGCTCATCGTGGATTCTTCATAGAAATCATCCTCGGTCCCGGAGTCCCTAGACATGCTTCACAAGACCAAGTGTTGTATATGGAAGTGGTAGAGGGTGTTATGGAGACAACGTTGAACCTTACTTTACCTTGGAAGATCGTATCGTGCAAGTGGCCACACTTGAGAGCAATAAACCAAGCAAAGTGAAGTTCACGTGGAACACCAAAACCAACTACTAACCAAAAAACACACACACAAGGCCTATGGTGGATAGGTATGGAAAGTGGCATGTCAAGAACCAATCTGAAATCAAGATGTTGTATTGGCAAGTAAAGAACCACAATGATCACAAAGCAAACAAGTCAATCCACAAGATAGGAAATATGTACAAGGAAACACACACGGTGGGATAAATGGGACTTGTGCAACGGAGAAAGTGAGCTAAGAACCAAACGATTACCTAGCGAAGACTATAAGCTCATGTCACACAAGTACAAGGAGAGACGCTAGTTCGATTGCACAAAATTGGTGGGCTACAAGATATGCACAATAAGTACCACCTATATGATGTTCATCGAGCTTGCGCTTCCTATTCTATGAGGAACATGTATATTTCTTTCTTTTTCTTTTTTTCTTTTTCTTTTTTTTTTCTATTTTTCTTTTTATTTCTTACTTTTTATCTTTCACTTGCCTCTTCCTTGTGCCAACAACTATACAGATAACTATATGAGATAGCGCTCACAATGTTTGCTCGGAATTCTACAAGGTATCAAATGTGCATAGCCCAAGCAATCATAAGAGTAACTAGTCTCAATAGGTGTTTGTTGCTCGCAAAGATAGTGGGGTTCATAAAGGAATGCAAGTGGGGCAAAGTCACGGAATGTTTATACCTTTCGTCGACGATCTTCACCCTTTATTGTTGGATTCCGCCTTGCTCACGGAATTTGAATGGAGTAGATAGCATGAACAACGTGGATGATGATGTAGAGATCCTTCTCCGCTTCGAAACGAGCTAAAGAACACCAAAATCCGAGTTCGAATGCAAAAGTTATGCTCAAAACGGTGAGCGGCTGAAATCTGGGAATCTGTTTTTTTTCTGTTCAGTACTGGGGGGTAGTACCGGTTGCCTAAGAGGTAGTACCGGTTAAGTGCGGTAGTACCGGATTTTGGGCCCGGTAGTACCGGTTCAGTGCGGTAGTACCGAATTTTGGGCCCAGTAGTACCGGTTGGTCCTGGGACGCCCAGATTTGACGCGTTTTCGTGATTTTGGGGCGATTTGGGCGGAAAATCTTCAAGAAAAACACCAAATCGAAGGGGGAAATCAAGAAATTAGGTTATGGGAACGCAAAGGAAGGTAGATCAACAAGTTTAGCAAGTAATCCACGGATCAAAACATACCAAAATGCACTCAAATGACAGATCGATCCAAAACACAAATTGGGGCTATTTTTGGTGAAATTTTCGAAATTATGGGGAAAAGACCAAATCGATGAGAAATCCGTGGCAACCAAAAGCTGCTGATACTAGATGATGGAGGGGTTAACCTCTTGGGTGGCCCGATCTTCACGGATCTCGTGGCCAAATCGATGGGAAAGCGAGGGGAAAGGGAGAAGGTAGCGGAAGCGAACACACACCTCGCGAAGAACACGATGAACACACGCAAAACTCACACGATACAAGGCCGATTGCTCCCGAACGGCGGCCACCGGTCCGATAGAATCCTCGCAAGGAAAGACCGGTCAACGTGCTCCCTCAAATCCACATCGGAGAGGGAAGAACACCTTGGGGAGGGTCTTGACAACTTGGAGACGAGACATCGAACTCCAAGGCCTTGTTCAACGATGGATGCGTGATGCAAAGTCCAATCGAGGTTGGTGACGATAGTCGGTCCCCTTGGTAAAGGGGATGAGGCAAAACTAGAGATTCCACAATGGGGGTTGTCTTTAGTCTATCATATATGCCTAAGGGATACATGAGGGGTGGGGGCTCTATTTATAGGCCAGCCACTAAACAAGGCGAATAGGTAAGTAAAGGGGATACATGGGCTGTGGCCCAACTGGTGCGCGCAGGCACAGGCATGACCGGTAGTACCGGACTTAGGACCGGTAGTACCGGTCATCACCGGTAGTACCACTCTGGGACCGGTAGTACCGCTCTGGGACCGGTAGTACCGCTTGCGGTCTTGGAGCATCCGTTGGAGCCGTCAGTAGCGAGCGGTAGAAGGGGGCGGTAGTACCGCTGACCGGTAGTACCGGTTCCGACAACCGGTATTACCGCTTGGACCTGGCAGCTGCCGACCTGTCTTCTTCCGTCTCCTCTTCCAAGCCTCCGTCTTGTCGGGCTTGATGTTCCGGGCTTCCTCCCTTGCCTCCATACTGGTCGGTGTGAACCTATCATGCATATGTGACGGAGTATGAAGTAGCATACCATTTAATAGGGTAGGAAGTGAGCTTCCATAGAGGAACGGATTCACCTTTGGAGTCCATGGCGACTTGGCGTAAGTTGGATACCTTGATGTAGTAACGACCGTAGGTCGGGCTGCATCAATGATGCTGCCTAAATCAGATGTATTTCTTACTCTTAGGAATGATGGACCAAGCATGGATGAGAGGGACAAGCATTGGAGCATGGCCATGCATGGAGATGGCAGCAATCATGTGGTGATCCAAGAAAAGGCCACGGATGAAGATTTCAGAACTTTGAGGCCACCATAATGAAGAAAGAAGGCTTGGACGAAAGATTTAAGATTAATACTTCACGAATTCGTCCATAGCTTAATATGGTGCTGCGACACCTTTATTTTGGGCCAGGCCCATGTAATTTTCGCAGGATTTTAAACAGCCACTTTTTAGAGTCCGTATTTCAGAGGAAAAGGACTTCTAGGGTTGGATTCGGCCACCACTTCCATGGCTGGCCGAAACCCCACCTTTTCCTCCTTAGATACTCCCCATACCCGTCACCCTAGCCTCGGATTTTGTTTAGACATTAAGTTAGCCATCGTAGCAACTTCGCCAAGGCTCGAGCGTCGCAGATGCCTCTTGTACGTCGCACCTATACAAGATCCCACCTTTTCAATAAAGCTTTCCTCTTAATTCGCAATATCTTGATTGCAATATTGGTTCTTACTTGTTCTCGATTTCAGGTAGGAATTAAGACCCTCGCTGGTCAGGCTGATCGTGTTCCGTAGGATTGGTAACCTCCAGGAGATTGGCCTAGCGATTGCATTGGCGCACGTGCTCGCACGTGTAGTCGAATCGTCAAGCCCGAACTCCACCAAATCGATTATCACCTTCTCATCGAAAGATCAGACACCTTTGCCCTATCACAATCAGTACACATGCGCGAAGTACCATCTTTCTTAGGTACCAAAATAATAGGAATAGCACAAGGGCTAAGGGACTCACGGATATGATCTCTGTCAAGTAGTTCCTGAATTTAGCGTTGTATCTCCTTTGTCACCTCTGGATTGGTTCTATATGGCGCATGATTGGGCAACGTAGCACCAGGAATTAGATCAATTTGGTGCTCAATTCCTCTAATAGGAGGTAGTCCGGGTGGTAGCTCAGCAGGAAAGACGTCCTCATATTCCTGCAAAAGGTTAGCCATAGCGGGTGCAAAGAAGGAGGCATATCCTCAAATGAAAACAAAACCTCTTTGCAGATAATTGCATAACATTGAGTATTGTTTACATCTAGTTCAGCAATATCAATTTTATTTGCAAGCATACATGGACTCTTCAAACGAATTTTAGTAGCATGTTTAGAATCAGATTTAGTGTTCTTTGGTGGTACAAAATCTGCAGCAACAATCTGATTCTCACTTTTATTTTTCTCCTCAGTTTTAGCTCTACTAGCTCTAGCAAGATCATCTTTTAAAATCTGTTCGGGAGTCATAGGTTTTAGTCCAATTTTCTTTCCATCATGCATAAGAGAATAGTGATTAGTTTTGCCATTATGAACAGATTCTCTATCAAATTTCCATGGTCTACCAAGTAACAAATAACAAGCTTGTATAGGTACAACATCACAATCAACAAAATCAGAATATGTACCAATAGTAAAGTGCACGCGTACCGTTCTTGTTACCTTGATCTTGCGAGAACTCTCAAACCATTGAATGTAATATGAATGTGTGTGTTGTCTTGTTGGAAGTGCAAGCTTCTCTACCATGTCAACACTACCCAGATTATTACAACTCCCTCCATCAATAATGATCCTTATAGCTCTTTCCTTGACAACACCACGTGTTTGGAACAGATTGTGGCGTTGATCTTGCTCAAATTTGCTCAATTGCACACTCAACACACGTTGTGTAATTAAGCTCTTGTACTGATCAGCAGTTTCAGCTCCCATTACCTATGTCTCTTCATCAGAATCACAATTGTCTCCATATCGAGCAGAAATAAGGGCTAATGTATCTTCATCAAAGTCACTCGCTGAATCATATTGACCAGCATCACGCACCATCATAACACGTTGTGTTGTGCACTGTCTCTCAATATGACCAAAACCCCAACACTTGCGGCATTGTATATCCTTTGTTTTACCCGTGGAAGCCATAGAAGATGCACTACGAGCAGGAGCATTGGATGACGATGGAGGAGTAGCTGACGGAAATCTTGTGGTGGACTTGGCTGTGGTAGTAGCTGGTGGAGAATCACGAGAAGAAGGCGCTGATTGTCGGAATGTCCAAGTGGATGTGCGACATGCAGAATTGTTAGTCCTCCTCCATGGTGTTTGGCGATCCTGCACTTCACGTTCAGCTTTGCAAGCGAGATGAAACAAACGAGTGATGGAATTATATTCCTTATAGTCTAATATGTGTTGAATGTCCTTGTTTAATCCACCAAAGAAACGTGCAAGCATTTGTTCAGTAGATTCAACAAGACCACACCAAACCATCCCCGTTTGCAATTCCTGATAATACTCTTCTACAGATTTTTTTCCCTTGTTCCAAACGTGACAGATTCTTTAGTAAATCACGTTGATAAGTGGGAGGCACAAAACGAACACGCATAGCAGTTTTTAAAGCAGCCCAAGTACGAGGAATAGTAGTAGGATTTAAACGACAATACTCAGACCACCAAAGGGAAGCAAATTTAGTAAATTCACATGCAGCAGCACAAACACACATGTTCTCAGGATATTTTAAACATGCAAAACGTTGTTCTACTTCCATATCCCATGTAAGATATGCATCAGGATTATATTTACCCTCAAAAGATGGAATATTTAATTTAAGCTTTGCAACATGATCATCATCACGTACCGATGGTCGAGCGTTGTGGTGGTAATGTCGGGGACGGCCAGCAGGGTGTGGAGGTTGTTCAACCTCCTCGTCAAACAGATCGTCATTGTCGGGGTCGTAGTAGTAGTACCCGCCATATATCCCCAATGTTGCAGCACCAGCCGTGGTGGAAGTCTGAGGTGCCTCAGCTGCAGTGGTAGCCGCCTGAGGTGCGGCGACAGCGGAACCAACAGTACGACCCGTGATCGGATTTTTTTCGGAGGCGGTTCCATATTTTTTTTGCTCTCCTTCTGGATTTACGGCTGACCTTCTAACTCGACATGGACTTTAGATCAACACGGAAACAACAAGGAAGGAAAGTAAAAAAAGAAAAACTAGGAAACAATAACTCAACTCGGACTCGTGCTCCGGCAGGAAAGGTGATCGGATCCATGTCGTGGTAGGAAGACAGTGGCGGAGTTTTAGGGTTTATGGTGGCTAGGTGTATGGCGGCGGAATTTGGTGGCGGTGATCTGCGAGGGTGACGGTGACTACTGTGATCAAAACTTGAAACTCTAAGGGACGAGACACTAAGACCAGCAACTCGACGCGACGATGCAGACACAAATTCAACAATGCAAAACTAAAAAGATAATGCAAGGCGTAGATTGGTGATGGGATGGATATAAACTCTAACTGTATTTAATAATTTTAGAAAATAATTAAACCTTAAAAATTCAATAACTTTTGTTTCATAAATCAGAAAAATAAGTTTAATATATAAAATAATTTAGAAAAATAAAATCTATAACATTAAACTATTATAAAATATTATTATGCCAACAATTTAAATAATTATTATTTAATAAAGATTTTATAAGTTTTAATACTTTAAAAAATTCATATTTAATATTGGTAAATGTTAAAAATATAGATAAAATACCAAAAATCTTAGCAAAATAAGAGCTATAATTTAAAAATATAATCATGCATTATTATTTCACTTAATTAAATCTTTATTATTTATTAAGTGTTTATAAAGTAATAAATCTTATAAAATCATATCTTAGTAATTGTAAATCAAAAAAATAAATGTAATATACCAAAATGATCACAAAAATAATACTACATGTTAAAAATATATTATTCCACTTTTGACGTAAATAAAAATTTAAACACTTTAACAACTTGAATTTAAACCTATTTCCTTAGTTAATAATTCATACCAGGGTAAATAAAAAAATTCTAATATTTCTAAAATTAGCCAATTGAGTCTAATAAATAGTATTAGTCTTAAATATTGATATTATTAAGTCAAAATGGTTCAACACATTTTAATTACAATCTTATTGAATTATCATTCAACCATAAATGTAGCGGATTTTCTAAAAATATTCTTATTCAATATAAAATCTTCAAGAATAATTTGTGACTAAATAAAATATGTTCCATCACTTCAACTACAAGTTTATAAACATATCAAAACACTATAGTGAATTCATAAGTAGTTAAGTAATATTATTTCCTTGTTTAGAAACTATAACCAATCATTCATAAAAAGATAAAAGCTTCTATTCCATTATAAAATCAAGAAACCATACTCAAATAGAAGTAATGCCATTCTTAAGTAACTTTAAGGAAATAATATAAGTGAACAAGATACAAATATCATGAGCATTAAACCCTAAGTCCATCTATGTTCTTAAAGTTAACTTTAGTCTACAAGACTTTAAATATAATACTAAAGACTTTATTATATGTTTTATAGTTAACTTTGGTCTGTTATAATTAAGTCCTAAAGCATCTCAAGTCCAAACAATTTAAGAACAAACAACATCGACCACATTTTATTAACCAAAAAGATTGTTTAAACCTTAGAAAAGAAATATTTTCTTAAAATGTTATTCTTTTTGCCACTTCAAACAACAAATCTTATAATAATACCTCCAACTCTTAACAACTAAACGCAAGGAATCTCATCATAGTCAATAGATGACAATTAATCACAATCACATTGCTTTGAACTTTACTTGCATACTTAGGATTGTAAACACTTAACTTCCTTATAAATGCCATTACTTGTAAAGTAAAATTTGAAGATAAACAATTCTTTTATAAGTAGTCTTTGAGTAGCATTCCATATGTGTGTATCTTATTGTTGTATGATATTATAAATACGTGTTGTTTCACACACACTCACACGCCTTAATAAGAAGCACAAGTGTGAAACTTAATCTACAAGGGCAACAGATTCCAAAGAAATCATTTCCAGTATTCAAACCCTAGAACAACGTTATCCCTGGGATTCGAGTTCTCATCGTCAGCAGCCGGAAGCCAACCTTCCACCACTTGGAACAACTGCAAATATAAAATGCGATTAACACGAACCGCGACTGCAAATCTGCGATTGCAAAATGTACGAGAAGCTGAGAACTTACGGTCGGAGCCTTGCACTTCGCGGTGTAAGGGGAAACCCCGGCTTTCGCGTCGAGGTATTCTTCCTCGGTGATTTTCTTCAAGGCCAAGGTGTAATCGTTGAGCCTCCACTCGGCGGTGCAAGACTTTGTCGGGTTGTCCTTTCCCGTGTACTCATACATGAAGTGGGCGCGACTGGCCAGAGGCACTAGCCGCCGCCCAAATCAACAGTTATACAAGTTGATCGTCTGGAGGCCCTTCTTCTTCAGGCTGTGGATTGTGTGCGGCATTTCGTCGACCACCATCCACTGGTCGTGCGGAAGCTTGGCGACTTGGAGCCGACGTGGCTTGGGCCGGTCGGCGGAATACATTGGAAGCGCCACCTCGTCGTCTAGCGACGACTCAGTCACGTAGAACCAACTCTTCTTCCACTCATTTGTCGCCTTCTTTGGTAGCATCAGGTCGAAGAAGGAGCCTTCGACCTCAACTGAAAGGTGAGGCAGCCCGCGGCTAGCATTGGGTCGCCTGCCTCTTCGCGTCCGATTCTCCCGTGGAACAGATCTTGCCACAGGGGGAAATACGGCCGGCAGCCTAGGTAGCACTCGCAAAACGCCAAAAAGATGGCGAGTTGCTCGATGCTGTGCGGTCCTAGGTCTGACGGCTGGATGCCGTAGTAGGCATAGAAGCGGTAAAAGAAGAGGGGAATCCGAGCCCTCTCTCTAAGTGGTTGGTGAAGTAGATGAACTCTCCGTCACGCGGATCTGGCACCACCTCTCCGGCTGCGGGGATGCGCCACCTCCCGGCGCGGAGAATCTCTGCTTCCTCGAATGAATTTAGCAGCACCTTCGTGCATTTGGATCTCCCCCATGGCTCCATCGGAGGTGCCATCGGTCAGAAGATCTACGGTTGCAGATCGCTCTGGGTCGCCCTGATCGCTAAGGAGAAATGGAAGACTAGGGACGCGCGAGATCGGAGGAAATGTGGGGATGACCGCTTGTTGCCCTTCACTCCCCTTATATAGCGGTTGTTACCCGCCATTCTCGGAGAGACGTTACCGCGCGGTGATTATGCCGATATTACCGTTGGATTACCCAGCGGCTAGTTTGACGAGTGCTGACGGTCCAACTTCGTCTACTCGAGTCGCCAACTTCAGCGATCTGACTACTCACCGACCTTATCGCCTTGGCTGTGATTCGACTACTTGCCAACCTGATCACCATGGCAGTGATTCGGCTATTCGCCGACCCATTCGCCATGCTGCGATTCGACTAGTCGCCGTTATTGCGATTGAGATAACAAGTTCCCTCTTTTATTTAGGGAGTCCACCACCGATTCGACTAGGCGTCCAAGTTGGACCCGCATACTCTAACTGCCAACGAACACCTGCGACGAATCAACGACGGCCTAGGGGACTACTGATGGGGATATGCCAAGTGGGGTATACCCAGCAGGACGTTTCCTATTGGCCCAAGCTGCCAGCGAGTGGGCCCGCGGGACGGCGACTGGATCAAGAGTCAACGGGGAGCTAGGCGACTATAACCTGAAGGCCCAGAAGCATAGCTAGGCCCAGTCGGATTAGGTCAAACACCCTCCGAATCCTTAACTAATTCGGTTGGAGATCTGTAAACCCTAGAAAGGTGAGTCTATATAAACCTCCCTAGGGTACGCATAGAGGACACGTTCCATCATAGACCCCCTGCGACTCGCCGCCTAGCCGTCGAGCTTGCCATTGTACTCTCTCATCAATACAATCTAGCAGGAGTAGGTCTTTACCCTCCGGGGGGGCAAACCTGGGTAAACCCTTTTGTCTTTGCCCTCATCTCGCACCGCAGATGGCTGGCGGCCCTTGCCCCTCGTTCTACTACTCGCTGCCGATTGCAGATTCTGCCGTGGCCATCCCACGACAGGTGCCACCAGGTGTGTTCCTCGAACAAAAATTCGTACCCTCTATCAAGAGGAAATTCTCAAAAGGCTCAGTCGAAGAAGCAGAGCACTCGGGTGTTGTGCTACCCGAAGGACAGGAAGGACCTGAAAAGCTCGACACAGAGGCCGAGCTAGTCAGCCTAATACAGGTCATGGCGGTTGAAGAAACATGGATGCAACCATACCTTCGGTAGCTGATAAATAATCAACTCCTCGATGACCCGACAGATGCCCGATGCATATCTCGCCGGTTAAAGGCCTTCACCATCATCAATGGCGAGTTGTACAAGCGCAGCATTTCGGTTGTCCTCCAACGGTGCGTCACCATCGGTGACGGCAAAAGCATCCTCCAAGACATCCATGAGGGTATCTACGGCCATCACGCAGGCAGCCGCTGATAGGGAAAAGGTGTTCGATCTTTCGATGAGATGGTGATAGTCGATTTGGTGGAGTTCGGGCTTAACGATCCGACTACACGTGCAAGCACGAGCGGCAATGCAATCGCTAGGCCAATCTCCTGGAGGTTACCAATATTGCGGGAACACGATCAGCCTGACCAGCGAGGGTCTTATTTCCTACCTGAAATCAAGAACAAGTAAGAACTAATATTGCAATCAAGATATTGCGGATTAAGATGAAAGCTTTATTGAAAAGGTGGGATCATGTATAGGTGCGAAGTACAAGAGGCCTCTGCGACGCTCGAGCCTTGGCGAAGTTGCTATGATGGCTAACTTAATGTCTAAACAAAATCCGAGTCTATGGTGACGGCTAAGGCAAGTATTTAAGGAAGAAAAGGTAGGGTTTTTGCCAGCCATAGAAGTGGTGGCTGAATCCAACCCTAGAAGTCCTTTTCTCCTCAAATACGGACTCTAAAAAGTGGCTATTTAAAATCCTGCAAAAATTAAATGGGCCTGGCCCAAAATAAAGGTGTCGCAACACCATATTAAGCTATGGACAAATTTGTGAAGTATTAATCTTGAATATTTCATCCAATCCTTCTTTCTTCATTATGGTGGCTTCAAAGTTCTGAAATCTTCATCCGTGGCCTTCTCTTGGATCATCACATGATTGCTGCCATCTCCATGCATGACCATGCTCTAATGCTTGTCCGTCTAATCCATGCTTGGTCCATCATTCCTAAGAGTAAGAAATACATCTGATTTAGGCAGCATCATATTCTCATGTATGTGAGGAATAGTTCCAAGAAACGAAAGTACCTGATAGTTAAGTTGTTTAGCATGAGATCGAGTGATAGGTCCTTGTATGTATGTAGCTGTAGGTACAACGGTTGTATCAATAGATGGGATGTCCACATAATGCTCCCCTTCTTGAATTGAAGTCTTCCTCAACGCAATCTCATCTTTCTCACCAAAGTAAGGCTTCAAATATGCAATGTTAAACGTAGGACTAACCGTACCAAAGTCTGCAGGAAACTCAAGTTTATATGCATTATCGTTTATTTTCTCTAACACCTTAAAGGGACCAGCAGCACGCGGCATTAACTTAGACTTGCGTAAATCAGGAAAACAATCTTTACGCAAATGTAACCAAACAAGATCTCCAACATTAAACACAACATGCTTTCTCCCTTTATCCCCAGCAATTTTATACTTAGCATTCATGTGTTCTATGTTATCTTTAGTAGTCTTATGCAAGTTTAATATCATTTCAGCGTGTTGTGTAGCATCCAAATTATTTTTCATCGAAGAAGGTAAAGGCAATAAATCAATAGGTGCACGAGGAACAAAACCATACACGATCTCAAACAGGCACATCTTTGTGGTAGAATGCAGCGAACGATTATAAGCAAATTCTATATGAGGTAAACACTCTTCCCACAATTTTAAGTTCTTCTTTAAAACAGCCTGCAACATAGTAGACAAAGTTCTATTTACTACTTCGGTTTGTCCATCAGTTTGGGGATGACATGTAGTACTAAACAGCAATTTAGTCCCCAACTTAGCCCATAAACATCTCCAATAGTGGCTAAGAAATTTAGTATCACGATCAGAAACAATAGTATTTGGCACACCATGTAAACGAATAATTTCACGAAAGAACAAATCAGCAATATGCGCAGCATCATCCGTTTTATGACAAGGAATAAAGTGTGCCATCTTAGAAAACCGATCCACAACAACAAAAATACTATCCCTCCCCTTCTGTGTATGTGGCAATCCCAAAACAAAGTCCATAGAAACATCCTCCCAAGGAACACTAGGAATAGGAAGAGGCATATATAAACCATGTGGATTAAGGCGAGACTTAGCTTTTTGACAAGTAGTGCAGCGTGCCACAAATATCTCAACATCTCGACGCATACGTGGCCAAAAGAAGTGTGCAGCAAGAACATCCTCCGTTTTCTTGACACCAAAGTGTCCCATCAATCCTCCTCCATGCGCCTCCTATAAAAACAAAAGACGAACAGAACTATCTGGAATGCATAGTATGTTAGCACGGAACACAAATCCATCATTGAAGACGTACTTGTTCCATGTTCTACCATCTCTACAATTCTGCAACACATCTTTAAATTCAGCATCATGCACATATTGTTCCTTAATAGTTTCCAATCCAAATATTTTGAAGTCAAGTTGAGATAACAAAGTATAACGGCGCGACAAAGCATCAGCAATACTATTATCTTTACCCTTTTTGTGTTTGATAACATAAGGAAAACACTCAATAAATTCAACCCACTTTGCATGACGACGATTCAACTTAGCTTGACTACGAATATGCTTCAAAGATTCATGATCAGAATGTATAACAAATTCTTTAGGCCATAGATAATATTCCCAAGTTTCTAATGTCCGAACCAACGTATATAATTCTTTATCATAAGTAGAATAGTTCAGACTAGCCCCACTCAATTTCTCACTAAAATATGCAACAGGTTTTCCCTCTTGTAATAACACACCTCCCAAACCAATTCCACTAGCATCACATTCAAGCTCAAAAGTCTTATTAAAATCAGGAAGTTGGAGTAAGGGAGCATGTGTTAGCTTATCTTTCAATATGACGAAGGCCTGTTGTTGTGCATCGCCCCAAACAAAGGGCACATCCTTCTTGGTAAGTTCATTCAGCGGCGCGGCAATTGATCCAAAGTCTTTGACAAAGCCCTAATAAAAACAAGTGAGGCCAAGAAAACTCCTCACTTGTGTGACCATCTTGGGCCGCGGCCAATTCTCAATAGCTTCAATCTTGGCTGGATCGACTTCAATACCATGTGATGTAACAACATAGCCAACAAACCCAACTCTATTGGTGCAAAAGGTGCACTTCTCAAGATTACCAAACAAACGTGCATCACGTAAAGCATTGAAAATAGCATGTAAATGGTCCAAATGATCTTCTAAAGATTTGCTATAAATCAGAATATCATCAAAGTAGACTACCACAAAACGTCCAATGAAAGCACGTAAAACTTCGTTCATTAATCTCATGAAAGTGTTGGGTGCATTAGTTAAACCAAACGGCATCACTAACCACTCATACAAACCGAACTTAGTTTTAAATGCTGTTTTCCATTTATCTCCCAATTTCATACGAATCTGGTGGTAACCACTACGCAAATCAACTTTAGAAAACATGGTACAGCCACTCAATTCATCAAGCATGTCATCCAAACGTGGAATAGGATAACGATATCGAATAGTAATATTATTGATAGCTCTATAATCAGTACACATGCGTGAAGAACCATCTTTCTTAGGTACCAAAATAATAGGAACATCACAGGGGGTAAGGGACTCACGAATATGATCTCTGTCGAGTAGTTCCTGAATTTAGCGTTGTATCTCCTTTGTCTCCTCTGGATTGGTTCTATATGGCGCGTGATTGGGCAACGTAGCACCAGGAATTAGATCAATTTGGTGCTGAATTCCTCTAATAGGAGGTAGTCCTGGTGGTAGCTCAACAGGAAAGACGTCCTCATATTCCTGCAAAAGCTTAGCAATAGCGGGTGGCAAAGAAGGAGGCATATCCTCAAATGAAAACAAAACCTCTTTGCAGATAATTGCATAACATTGAGTATTGTTTAGATCTTGTTCAGCAATATCAATTTTATTTGCAAGCATACATGGACTCTTCAAACGAATTTTAGTAGCATGTTTAGAATCAGATTTAGTGTTCTTTGGTGGTACAAAATCTGCAGCAACAATCTGATTCTCACTTTTATTTTTCTCCTCAGTTTTAGCTCTACTAGCTCTAGCAAGATCATCTTTTAAAATCTGTTCGGGAGTCATAGGTTTTAGTCCAATTTTCTTTCCATCGTGCATAACAGAATAGTGATTAGTTTTGCCATTATGAACAGATTCTCTATCAAATTGCCATGGTCTACCAAGAAACAAAGAACAAGCTTGTATAGGTACAACATCACAATCAACAAACTCAGAATATGTACCAATAGTAAAATGCACGCGTACCGTTCTTGTTACCTTGATCTTGCGAGAACTCTCAAACCATTGAATATAATATGAATGTGTGTGTTGTCTTGTTGGAAGTGCAAGCTTCTCTACCATGTCAACACTACCCAGATTATTACAACTCCCTCCATCAATAATGATCCTTATAGCTCTTTCCTTGACAATACCACGTGTTTGGAATAGGTTGTGGCGTTGATCTTGCTCAGATTTGCTCAATTGCACACTCAACACACGTTGTGTAATTAAGCTCTTGTATTGATCAGCAGTTTCAGCTCCCATTACCTCTGTCTCTTCATCAGAATCACAATTGTCTCCATCTCGAGCAGAAATAAGGGCTAATGTATCGTCATGAAAGTCACTCGCTGAATCATATTGACCAGCATCACGCACCATCATAACACATTGTGTTGTGCACTGTTTCTCAATATGACCAAAAGCCCAGCACTTGCGGCATTGTATATCCTTTGTTTTACCCGTGGAAGCCATAGAAGATGCACTATGAGCAGGAGCATTGGATGACGGTGGAGGAGCAGCTGACGGAAATCTTGTGGTGGACTTGGATGTGGTAGTAGCTGGTGGAGAATCACGAGAAGAAGGCGCTGATTGTCGGAATGTCCAAGTGGATGTGCGACATGCAGAATTGTTAGTCCTCCTCCATGGTGTTTGGCGATCCTGCACTTCACGTTCAGCTTTGCAAGCAAGATGAAACAAACGAGTGATGGAATTATATTCCTTATAGTCTAATATGTGTTGAATTTCCTTGTTCAATCCACCAAAGAAACGTGCAAGCATTTGTTCAGTAGATTCAACAAGACCACACCGAACCATCCCCGTTTGCAATTCCTGATAATAATCTTCTACAGAATTTTTCCCTTGTTCCAAACGTGTCAGATTCTTTAGTAAATCACGTTGATAAGTGGGAGGCACAAAACGAATACGCATAGCAGTTTTTAAAGCAGCCCAAATACGAGGAATAGTAGTAGGATTTAAACGACAATACTCAGACCACCAAAGGGAAGCAAATTTAGTAAATTCACATGTAGCAGCACTAACACGCATGTTCTCAGGATATTTTAAACAGGCAAAACGTTGTTCTACTTCCATCTCCCATGTAAGATATGCATCAGGATTATATTTACCTTCAAAAGATGGAATATTTAATTTAAGCTTTGCAACATGATCATCATCACGTACCGGTGGTCGAGCGTTACAGTGGTAATGTCGGGGACGGCCAGCAGGGTGTAACGGTTGTTCAACCTCCTCGTCAAACAGATCGTCGTTGTCGGGGTCGTCGTAGTACCCGTTGTCTGTCCCTAATGTCGCAGCAGCAGCCGCAATGGAAGTCTGAGGTGCCTCAGCTGCAGCGGTAGCCGCCTGAGGTGCGGCGACAGCCGAACCAGCAGTACGACCCGTGATCGGAATTTTTTCGGAGGCGGTTCCAGATTTTTTTTTTGCTCTCCTTCTGGACTTATGGATGAACTTCTAACTCGACACGGACTTTAGATCAACACGGAAACAACAAGGAAGGAAAGTAAAAAAAGAAAAACTAGGAAACAATAACTCAACTCGGACTCGTGCCGCGGCAGGAAAGGTGATCGGATCCGTGTCGTGGTAGGAAGACAGTGGCGGAGTTTTAGGGTTTATGGTGGCTGGGTGTATGGTGGCGGAATTTGGTGGCGGTGATCCGCGAGGGTGGCGGTGACTACTGTGATCAGAACTCGAAACTCTAAGGGACGATACACTAAGACTAGCAACTCGACGCGACGATGCAGACACAAATTCAACAATGCAAAACTGAAAAGATAATGCAAGGCGTAGATTGGTGATGGGATGGATCTAACCTCTAACTGTGTTTTTGGCTTTTTCGTGGGTTATAGGTAAAACAGATCTAATATACAAAAACAGTAAAATCTCACGTTGTGTCAGATATTCAAGTATTAATCTTGAATATTTCGTCCAAGCCTTCTTTCTTCATTATGGTGGCCTCAAAGTTCTGAAATATTCATCCGTGGCCTTCTCTTGGATCATCACATGCTTGCTGCCATCTCCATGCATGACCATGCTCCAATGCTTGTCCCTCTCATCCATGCTTGGGCCATCATTCCTAAGAGTAATAAATACATCTGATTTAGGCAGCATCATATTCTCATGTATGTGAGGAATAGTTTCAAGAAACGAAAGTACCTGATAGTTAAGTTGTTTAGCACGAGATCGAGTGATAGGTCCTTGTATGTGTGTAGCTGTAGGTACAACGGTTGTATCAATAGATGGGATGTCCACATTAGCCGCGCCCTAGTCGCCAAAGCTCTACGAGCTGGGTTCTACTGGCCAACCACAATGAATGACGCCAAGGACATCGTCCAGAGGTGCAACGCCTATCACAGGTATGCGGACAAGCCACACACGCTAGGGTCCGAGCTAAGTCCTATACCGCTAGCCTAGCCCTTCACCTAGTGGGGCCTCGACATGATTGGCAAACTGCCAAAGTCCTCGCCAAGAGGTCACGTCTTCCTCCTAGCCGCATTCAACAAATTCTCCAAGTGGATCGAGGCCATGTCGGTCACCAACCAAAGTGGAAAAACTGCCGTCAAGTTTTTCGAGTCCATTGTCTATAGGTTCGGCATGCCACATAGCATCATAACCGACAATGGCTCGAACTTCATCTCGAAGGAATTCCCATACTTTTGTGGGAACCTCAGAATCAAACATATTATATGCCTCCGTGGCGCACCCGCAGACCAACGGGCATGTCGAAAAGGCCAAAGGCCTCATAGGCAACGGCATCAAGAAGCGCCTACTATGCCCACTCGAACGGCTTGCGGGAGCTTGGGCAGGCGAGCTACCTTCGGTTCTCTAGAGCCTTCGCACAACTCCAAACAGCTCAACTAGCTACATGCCCTTCTTCATGGTGCACGGAGCTGAAGCCGTGCTACCCGCTGAGGTACGCCACAAGGCCCCATGGGTCGTTGCTTACAGCGAAGCCTAATCATCGGCAGCACTCAAAGACGTCGTCGACACACTCGACAAGGCGCGCGACATCGCCACGGCTCGCTCAGTGGTCTACCAGCAGAGCCTCCACAACTATCACAGCCACCGGCTGCGACCAAGGTCCTTCGTCGAAGGAGACCTCGTCCTGCGACTCAAGCAAGAAGGGCACAAGAAGCTCGAGTCACCCTGGGAAGGACCCTACATCATCACCAAAGTCATCCCAGGTGGCGCCTACCGCCTCATGGACGTCGCATCAGGAGTCGAATACTCCAACCCCTGGAACGTCGCACGACTGCGACGCTTCTACCCCTAGTTACCTTTTACTTTCAATAAGGCTATTCAGCCAAGGCTACTCAGCCGAACAATGTACCTCCTCATTTGCTATAAATAAAAGCTATGTTTCTTGGCCCAAATATCTTTTTATCCTTGCATTATTTCTCACTAAATACGCTCGGGGGCTGCGCCTCATCTCACGACTTTGTCGACTGAAAATAATGCATACAACCTAAGTAGCTGACCACGTCAGGCTAACGAAAAGGACATGCACATTACAATCGCACCACGTTCCAATACATACAAACTTTACAAAGGGCATTAGAAGCCCACTCGAATAAATACAAATTTTATATTATCTTGGTTTCTTTACAGGACCTAATTATTCTGTAGCATAACATTCGTCCGCTCCTCAAACAAATTTACAATTTCTTCATCGTACTGCGCCACAACTGCGTAATGAGGGCGCATGTCCCATAAATTGCCACCTGGTGGAGGAGGCGGTCCAGCCACTATCTCCGCAAGATTGACATCACGACGATGCAGTCGAACGAGGGACAGGGCTGCCTTCACCCTAGCAATCAGTTGATGGTGCACCAACTCCTTGACGTGGCCTACATTCCGACATTTCCCAAGAAGACCCAAAAAATCTAGAAGGCGCAACGTCCAAAGGGAACATGACGGACCAAACGGCCGCAAGTGACAACCTTGCCTACTTTAGAACCCGAAGAACCTAGTGTACGCAATCTTGCACCATCGCAAGGACAATGGCTCGATCACGGTCCATGCAAAACAAGCCACCAGCCTGTAGCTCTTGTTGCATCAATCAATTCATCTGAATTGCGACGCGCTCCTTCTCTTCCCTCGGAATGAGATTCACAACTGCACAAGCATGGGGTGAGCCAGCATACAAATAAAGTACACTCAAAAAAGCATTAGTTCACGAGGACTCACATTGAAGTTGCTCGCCCATCTGCCGAAATTCCCCAAGAAAGAACTCCTCCCTGGCAGTGACTCGCTTAGCCTTCAACTTCCACACATCCGCATGACCTTGGATGCTGAGGATGTCTTTCTCTAGACTACTGATAGGGCAAAGGTGTCTGATCTTTCGATGAGATGGTGATAGTCGATTTGGTGGAGTTCGGGCTTGACGATCCGACTACACGTGCGAGCACAAGCGCCAATGCAATCGCTAGGCCAATCTCCTGGAGGTTACCGATCCTGTGGGAACACGATTAGCCTGACCAGCGAGGGTCTTAATTCCTACTGAAATCGAGAACAAGTAAGAACTGATATTGCAATCAAGATATTGCGGATTAAGATGAAAGCTTTATTCAAAAGGTGGGATCCTGTATAGGTGCGAAGTACAAGAGGCCTCTGCGACGCTCGAGCCTTGGCGAAGTTGCTATGTTGGCTAACATAAAGTCTAAACAAAATCCGAGTCTATGGTGACGGCTAAGGCGAGTATTTAAGGAGGAAAAGTTAGGGTTTCGGCCAGCCATAGAAGTGGTGGCCGAATCCAACCCTAGAAGTCCTTTTCTCCTCAAATACGGACTCTAAAAAGTAGCTATTTAAAATCCTGCGAAAATTACATGGGCCTGGCCCAAAATAAAGTTGTCGCAGCACCATATTAAGCTATGGACGAATTTTCTCAAAGTTCTGTTTTACCTATAACCCACGAAAACAGTAAAATCTCACGTCCAAGCCTTCTTTCTTCATTATGGTGGCCTCAAAGTTCTGAAATCTTCATCCGTGGCCTTCTCTTGGATCATCTCATGCTTGCTGCCATCTCCATGCATGACCATGCTCCAATGCTTGTCCCTCTCATCCATGCTTGGTCCATTATTCCTAAGAGTAATAAATACATCTGATTTAGGAAGCATCATATTCTCATGTATGTGAGGAATAGTTCCAAGAAACGAAAGTACCTGATAGTTAAGTTGTTTAGCACGAGATCGAGTGATAGGTCCTTGTATGTGTGTAGTTGTAGGTACAACGGTTGTATCAATAGATGGGATGTCCACATCAACTACGGACGCGATCACGCAGAAAGGTCAATTGTGACGCTTCATCCAATGATGGGAGAGGATCAGGCGCAGGCGGAGTAATCACTGGATCCTCACCCGAAGGACCCTAGGGGTAAACAAGCAAGTATGAATATCACAAACACTTTTGACAGCAGTTAAAAAGACAGACTTATATACATAAATAAAGCCACCTCGTGGTAAAGTGGGACTTGTTCATCCAAAAGTTGTTACAAAGACAGCAGAAGTAAAAGCTACACTAGCTACAATGCAAAGGCCTAAGAACCAGCACCCGGAGCAGCCTCGGAGCCAGACTGCCTTCTCTTGGCCTCTTGCTGCTGTTTCGCCGCATAATCGGCCAGGAGGTCGATGAGCTTAGGCCCGTAATGCTTACAGCAAGAAGCAAAAAGGGCGAATGCTACCTCAGAGCCCTACGCCGCTGTCGGCATCCTGGACGTGACTTGGCCAGTTCCACCTTAGCTCCGGATGCCATCGCCATGGCCAACCACATGGAGGCACCGATGCCCTTCTACTTGCATTTGTACTCCGCCCGAGCATCCTCCAACAGAGCATCTGCAAGTGAGTCGATGTCATCGAGGGAAACGCCCTTGGGGATGGGCTCCTTGTAGAAGCGCGTGAGTACCTTCTTGGCCTTCTCGAGGGATCCAACAGAAGTGGACTAGCGATCCTCGATTGCAGCAGCAACATCGGTCAAAAAGTCTCCATGCTCTAGCGTGCCACGATCAAATGTGACGCCAGAAGCATCTAACAAGAAGAAGAGAAGAACACTCGACTGAGAAAGGATACAACGCACTCAAAAAACAGAACACCCAAAGGATACAAGAGCAACTTACCAGAGATATCCTTGGTAGCATCCATGATCTTGTCGGCCATGGCCTTCTCCGGAGTGGCTGCAACGGCCGCGAGCTGCTTCTCGCGATCTTCGGCCTCCTATTGCTGACGCTCCATGGCCTCTGCATTATCCGTTGCCTTGTTCTCCGCTTGGCCGATGCTCTTTTCGAGAGCGTTCATCCTTCGGAGAGCAGCATTATTCTCATCTGCAGCATGAAGATATATCAGGTAAACACAAGAAACAAACTTGGTGGACTTAACAAGTAACCAAGGGGACAACCACGCACCTTGGAGCTGCTTTAGCTCACCCTCCAGCGACAGATGCTGCTGGATGAGGAGGTTGGGGCCGCGGGCAAAAGGATACAACAGAAGCAAACAAACCCAATGAATAAAGGGCTCGGGGGGTCCCCCCACAAAGCTAAAGACCCACAGGCCAGATAAATAAAGGACTCGGGGGCTCCCCCACGGAGTAAAACGGCAACACTTACGTAATCTGGCGTGGACTCCGAATATTTGCATGTTGTTTTCTAAGTCACGAGTGCACGAGCTTCTCGCCTAGCGGAGCTCGATTCAACATCCTCGGAGTTGGCCACCTCCTGGGGAAGAGAGGCTGCCGGCTTCGATTCCATAGTGACTTCTTCGGTGTCCCTGTTGAGGGACTCCTCCAAAGGGTTGCTGCTAGCACTTATCAAATCAGCAGCAAGATACAACTACGAACATAAACACAGTAACTAGACTCAAGCAATATGACTTATGATTCGATGTCCGACAAATTGAAGATAGGAACCTTCTTCTTCTTCTTCTTCTTCTTCTTCTTCTTCTTCTTCTTCTTCTTCTTGGCCGGCGACTACGGGGCCACCGCCCGAATGGGCACGACAGGGAAAGGAGCAGCCAATGCACCTTCATCCTCTCTGTGCTGCTCGAGGAAGGACGAACCCCTTGGAGTTGGTGGTGTTGCCCGATCCGAAGATTCACTCCGGGAGCGCTTTTGGGTCTGCCCTTCCCTCTACTCGGGGGATTCCGTGGTAGGAGATTGCGCCGGATAAAGCTCAGATTCGGATTCCACAACTTAATTGTCCGGCGTAACTGGGAATTTCCTAGGTAGAGGGGGCGTCATCCCCGCTACCTTGAAGTCCTGCAAATCGAAGACAACAAGATGACAAATTGTCAGTACAAAATAATAAATAGCTAGCACTCAAAAAAGTGCAACGCGCAAACTACAAGTTTCCACCTACGGAACTGCCTTCTTGGCGCTGAACAGGGAGGTCAAGGATTTCTCCGGGAGGTCCTCATCGACCTTGAATTTCAGCAGGGGCCGAAGAGCTCTATCAAGGTCACTTGAAGACAGCTCCTCAGATGAGACCCTCGTCGGATCGCTGCGGTCAGCATATAGAAACATCGGGTGCGCCCTCGCTTGGAGAGGTTGCACCCGACGCTTGAGGAAGGTGGGGATGATGTCGACACTGTTAACCTCCTTGCCGGCCACCAGCTGGAGTGCCTCCACGCGCTGGTAGAGCTTCTCCACCTCCGCCATTTCACCCTCTAAGATGTCGTTCTTCCACGACCTCTTCGGGGTGATCTTCTGGGTAGAGTCAAAAGGGGTAAGACCAAAATGCTGCCCGTCCATCTTGACGTCGCGGATGTAGAACCACTTCCGCCGCCAGTATTGGACGGACTCGCAAATAGAGAAGGAGAAGAATTGGACAGAGGAGCGAATGGAAATGATGCAGCCGCCGAGCAGATAAACACCGCCGGTGCCGGACTGCCTCTTCACGGAATAGAGTTTCCGGAAGAGGCCAAAGTGCGGCTCGATACCGAGCCAGCACTCGCAGAGAGTGATGAAACAAGCGATGTGAAGAAGAGAATTGGGAGACAGATGATGCAACTGAATCCTGTAGAAAAAAAGGAGTCCACGAAGGAATTCGTGGACGGGCAAAGAAAGGCCTCAGACAACAAAGGCATAAAACATCACCTGAAACCCTTCAGGTAGGCGAGGAATTACCTCTTGGCTCAGGATGATGGCATCCTCCTTGTACTTGGATATCAATCCAGCATCATGCAGCTTGCGCTGATCCGACTCACGCATATCTGTGCGCTTCCATCCGCCGTTAGTGGCGCGGGCCATAGCGGCGACCTTCTTGACGGCGCCGGCGACGCTCGATCCAGCCCCAGCAGTTGCCGTCTTCTTCGGCTTGCCCATCTTGAAGTGGCGAGTGCGGCGGTGTGAGCGCAAGAATGAGGAAAGGTCTGGACAATGTCCAGTGCGCAATGAACGGCAGAAAAGCTTGCGAAAAATGAAGACAATGGAGATGAGAAAATGATGAAGGGTAAAAAGAAATCACTTTTTCCCTACGGTATAAAAGGACAAATACGATGCACACGAGCCGTCGATTGAGAAGCCCTAGCGTGCACCTCAGATCTCACCGTACACGTGTCAGCACCAAAATGAATCGTCTCCAGCATGCCGTCCACTACGCATGGAAACCGAGGAGATGCCGTAATTCTCGCCATGCTTATGCATGACTAGTCAACGTCAAGTCAGGCGGTGGGACCCACGACCATCTCGTCGCATCATCTCTGCTGCCGCAGATGGTTGAGATCACCAATCGTTAGCAATGACATCATCAAGGCAAAGCCAGTAACAACTCGAAAATTTCGACTGATCATACAAGTACTTACTCGAATCTATGATTCAAGAAACTACTCGGGGGCTACTCCTATCAGGAGCACTGGCCATGCACCTGAGAAATTGCAAAGGTAACATCACCTCAAAATTATCTTCGAGTCCTACGTTGAGTCTGCGACTCCACTACGGACTCGGGGGCTACTCCCATAGGGAGCACTGGTTGCACATGTGAAAAAATTGTGTCCTTCAGACTTACACTGAAAACGACTAAACTAAATTCTCTGCTCGACTCTATGACTCGAACAGACACTCGGGGGCTACTCCCATAGGGAGCGCTGGTCGTGCACCCTATGAACTATTCGAATGAGATCCTTCAGATCAAATACAACAAAATCTTTTCGGAAAACTTTAGCCAAACCAACGCTAAGTGAGAAGCAGTCTCCTTGGCCACCCGAAACACCTCCGCGGTGATAAAATTTCGGATGCTATGTCTACGATGCAAAGATAAGCCCTATAGATATTATCTGATGGCCTGGTAACGCACCTGGCTGCGCTCTGCTAGTAAACTCCCGTGCCAACAGGCACGATGAAAAACCCGACAGACGCGTTGGGTACATCACTTGAAAATCACTGGGATTCGACTCCTGAAAGACCACAACAGCCTGTCGAATCACACCAGCAATCGTTCCGAATTCGAGTCCAGGGACTCGAGTTTGATGAAGATCATGTTGTTTTGTCCTATGACAGTTAACTGGCCCTGATCCATCGGGTGAGTGAGGCACACGCATAAACAATCCCTATGAATTAAACATTTCTCCTTTAAAAACAGGCTCAACTACATATCACCCAAAAGATTGAAGAGTCTCCAGCCGAATCTACGATTCGACTGAACACTCGGGGGCTACTAACATGGATATACCCTACGGGTGCATGACATTAGTATACCTGGTCCAGCCCAAGGAAGGCCCACGAAAGGACACGCAGCCCATGAAGATTTTGGGTGGTCTAAGCCCATGACGGTTTCGACTCCTTGGAGGACAATTCTAGATTAGATAGAATTTCAAAGGGTATCAACCCTAATTTGTAACCAACTCGACCTGTCCTGATACCTGGCCTTTCTATATAAAGGCCAGGAGGGTACGGAGAGAAGGCTCGCAACTCACCTCATATGCACCTCATGCTAGATTGCATCTACACACCCCTGTAACTTTCAGTTCCTCCGTAATCAAGAGCAGACAAGCAGGGGTAGGGTTTTTCCCTCTGCCCTGAACCTGGGTGAAAGGATACAGATGTCGCCTAGAGGGGGGTGAATAGGCGATTAAAACTTTTCCGAGAGTGGCTCGACAATGGCGGAATTAAACTAGCATTTACTTTGTCAAGCACAAAACCTAGAACAATCTAGGGTTCACCTATGTGCACCAACAACTTATGCTAAGCAAGACAAATAACTATGTGATACCAAGATGTATAATTCAAGCACGAAGGCTATCACAAAGTAAAGTGCATAAGTAAGATCTCGGGTATAGAGGTAACCGAGGCATGCAGGGACGACGATATTTTACCGAGTTCCTCCCAACATGGAGTACATCTTGTTTGGAGAGGGGGTGGTATCTAACCACCTACGCCACAAAAGGCCTCCCTTATTCTCTAGTGAATCTCACCCCAACGGGATCGATCCACGCTTCCACTATTGGTGCACTTGTCAGTGGCAACCGAAACCTCTCACAAGGTTGGGGAACTTCTCCACAACTTCATCGGAGGCTCCCAACAAACGCCACAAAAGCCACAAGGTTGGGGAAATTCTCCACAACTTAATTGGAGGCTCCCAACAAACGCCACAAAGGACACAAGGTTGGGGCACTTCTCCACAACTTAATTGGAGGATCCCAATAAACACCACCAAGTCCTCAACCTGCAACACAACAAACCGTCTAGGGTTCCAAGAACCCAAAAGTAAAAAGCTTCTCAACTTTCACTCACCAAATCCTCCGGGGAGAACTCAAACCGATGCACCGAATGCAAATGGCAAGAACACCACAAAGGTGCTCGGATCCCTCACTCTCAAGTTCCAACAAAGCTACTAAAGCTATTGGGGGAACAAGAGAGGAGGAATCATAGAGGAACAAAAAATCCCCCAAAATCTAGATCCCAAGGATACACTCACAAAGAGATGTTTTTGTTTGGTCAAATGTGGATCTAGATCTCCTCTCTCTTCCACTCAAATATGGGCAAGAATCATTGGACGAATTGAGATATAGCAAGCTTTGAAAGGTCAACAATGGAGGGGAAAACTTGCAAGAATAGTTGGGGAACCATTGGGGAAGAAGGCCCCTTAAATAGGTCCCCCCAAAATCCAACCGTTGAAACCTAAAAACGCGAATCCCGGTACTACCGAACTTTTTCCCAGTACTACCGGACATTCCCTGGGGATCCCAGGACGCCAAACGCACCTTATTCAGTACCAACCGGTACTAAGGGGCGGTACTACCGGTCACCCCAGAACAAAACGGCCATAACTTTTGCATCTGGACTCCGATTTTGATGATCTTGAGGTCGTTTCGAAGAGGACAACAAGCTCTACAAGATCATGCAAATAAACATCATATTCCAGCACTGGAGGATAGATCCAAGTGATGAAAGGTTTAACCTCTCTCAAAAAGACGAACCGATAAAACCTCCAACATCAAAAACGTAATAGAAAATGCATATGAAATCCGTTTTCGATGAACTAGAGCTTGTCATGGAGATTAACACAAGCTCTAAATCCTCACATGAGTAAGAACCAAATAATGTAAGGTTTTACCTATTTTTAAAATACAAACCGGTAAAACCTCCAAGATCAAAATGCAATAAGATATAAAAGGGAAATCTGATTTTGATGAACAAGAACTTGTTATGAACATTACCACAAGCTCTATATCCTCACATGGACAAGACCAAATAACAACCAAATATGATGATGCAAGTATGCAAAGGTTTGAGCTCTCTCCGATCGATGTGACCGAGTTACTCATTCTAGAGCCCCTCTTGATAGCACGACTATCTAACCTAAACCCGGTCTCCCACTAACAACATGAGACCAGAAAAAGGGAAAACCTATCAAGATTATACCTTTTCCTTGAGCATTCCACTTGAGCTCGATGTAGACGAACTTGACCTTCTCAATATGGAACGCCTTTCTTGATTTCTCATCATCAATCCATGATCACTGAGGATGGCAAGCATCAAACATGAGATCTTCTATAGATGGAGCATTTTGAGCTTGCATAACACATATTCTTCTCATTTCATCTATCTTGAAGCCAACACATGCTCCAAGCAATGCCAATGGAAAATTCCTACAAGTACAACTTAATACACACATTAGTCCATAAAGATTGTCATTAATTACCAAAACCACACATGGGGGCCCACATGTTCTTTCAATCTCCCCCGTTTTGGTAATGGATGACAATCCCTTTAAGAGGGTTTATATAAGGGATATTAATGAATAAAATGGTAATACCAATATCAAATACTACATAAGTATGTGCTATTGGTACCACCACCATATATAGAGCAAACTCCCCCCATAATACTATGCATGTGTGATGATCTTGAATTTCATTGCATATATTGCCAATCATTATCATTGGTGGAGTTTCCTCTATATACCACATGCAAAGCAACAACAAAGATGCAAGAGCATGGAAGGAAAATTCTTAAGGACAAACTCAAAGCATAAACCATTTCCCTTAAACCCCATTTTCCTTAAACCCTCTAAAACTTCTCCCCCATTGGCATCGATTACCGAAATGGGTGACAAGTTCTAGAATGCCAATATAGTGATAAATCCTCCAAAGGTGTGCATTCACACATATCCAATGATGAATACTTGGGAGTAAGTAGAACTATATCGAGGACCCAAAGATTGCCAAACGAAATGAAAAGAATAGGCATCGACAAATGATGCAAGCAATTACAAGGTCCGACAAACCAAATGAAAACAACAAATGATTCCAAATGGAAATAACAAGATATTATGAAATGAGCAAAAGAGTGCTTTAAATAACAAATAGAGAAGCTCCACAAGATTTGTGCATAATTCAAAATAAATGCATTAGAATACATATTGCACAAATATGGAATCCTCGCTTCCCCATAAGCATTTAAAACACAAGAAATGAAAGATCAAATAAATGCTTAAATAAAATAGAGAAGATCTCCAAGATTTGTGCACACTTTAGAATCGTTGTATTTCAATACAAAAATGCACAAATATGGAATACTCACTCCTCCATAAACATTTAAGGCACAATAAATGAGAAAGAACACAAATGAGCATTATTAAATGAATTAGATGAGCTCCACAAAGATAATGCACCAATTATGATAATTGCATTTGGGAACAAGGTGCATAACCATGGAATCATCACTCATCCAAGTTCATTTAACAATACAAGGCATGCGAGAACAAATATGAGTGCCCAAAGATGGAAACAAGAGGAACACGCACTCATAGGCAATTAAATTTGGGATCCACCGAAGAATCAAAAGGAATAAAATATGGTATCAAAGGAATAAAATCTCAACTAAAGTTATCTTCTCATATGTGAATATGTTTCTAAGTGGATAACATCACAAAGACATATGCCGATAAAGAAACAAGCACATACAAGGAAGATATACAATAAAGCACATGGAAGCAAAAAATGAAGTCATAACATATACCAATAAGATTTTTGCTTCAAAGCACGACCAAAGGCTCAAATATATCTTATTGTAGATCAATGAGCTTCAAAAACCAACACACTACATATATTACAACTATCACCAAGGGAAAAAGGAGAAAGTTGGAATATATGGAGAAAGGCAACAAGTATCACAAGGAATAAACAACTAGCAGAAACTCACTATTGCACATGAGATAAGTTGAGGAAAAGATAGGCAATAAAATTGATAGATTGACATATTTGGGATTGATGGATCATATGCATGATTTTTATATGCACTCATCTCAACTTATACACATTTACAATAGAGATTTCTCTTAATACCATGGCTAGAGATACATCAATAAATACAATAACAAAATTCATGCCAAGATGCAACCTGCAAAAGGTTGGAAGCAAGATAAATATGCATGAGAAAGAGATACTTGTTACCGAGATATAATTGGTAGGATGTAGAGGATATGAATTCATTGATCATTCTATAGCTTTCCTCCAATTTTCATTAATGCACCACTTCTTCAAGATTTGAGAGACAATCATCCAATATATCTCCAATGTACCCAAAACACATTTAAGTACAAAATGGTCCCCAACCTTATTGGGTCTAAAGTAGTTAGTGCAACTACAATACATAGGAGACACTCCACATAAATATGCGCATATTGATATGAAATTGAGTTTCATGCACAACTTAGCCGATGGGGTTTGGTGGAGTTTTCCTTATATATTGGATCAAAGAAAGCAAGCATGCCATAATATAAACATATAGTAAATATGCATGCATAAAGCTTTCAAGAACCAACAAGGAGATACAATTTGAACAAAAACACCAAGTAAATCGAGATTGCACACACAAGAGTGTGACATGACAAACTATGTCCAAATTGTATCAAAGAACCAATTCAACACATGAAAGATCACAAGTTCAACAAATGAACTAGGCTAAAGCCAAAAGAGCAAAGGATAGATAGAAATAAAAATGCTCAAGGATTTATCTCATTCTAAAATGGTAAAATCATGAAGCAAGGAATGAGACAAAACCAACTCCCAAAAAGAGCAAGGTTCCAATAAGAAACCAAACTCCCCAAACTTCTCATGATGGCACAAAATACCAAAACAAAAATATTGAGGTTCCAAGCAGATAAAACCCGATATGGATCAAACAAAGAAGCATAAATACTAGTGTTCTAAATAATATAGGAGAGCTCACCCATAAGTAGTACATTTTATAGAATTTTGCTTTTGAATGCAAAGTGCACACAAATGAGATCATCACTACTACCTACATTAAATAAAACACAAGAGGATACCAATAAAATAAGAAGATCCAAAAGTAGCAAGGAATACATGGGAGCACATAGAGACTAGACAAAAATCCAATATAAATAATATGTGGTATTCCTCGTGTACACACATTTTTAGGATTGTCGAATGCCCAAGCATAACACTCCCCCAAAATGGGATAATCCATTAATCTCTCACAAGAGCCAAATAAGATACCAAATATAACCAAGTAAGTCTCAAACACAAGAAACACACATACATGGTGTGCCACCTAATCATAAAAAATATGCTTGATACCTCAAGATAATTAAGTGGAAAGCACAACATGTACAAAAGCATGGAAGATACAAAACGAACACATGCACAAGGGGGCGAGTAACTTTCAATGAAATGAGTTAAGCATCGGTTACCGCAAGGAGGAACATTGGAAATATAATAGGAGCAATATAATCCACATGACTTGGCTTGACAAATGTAATAATGAAGATCCCTCAATTCTTCATGATGTATCCAAGTCTCCAAAGCCCTGCAACAACACCTAATGATCAATTTTTGGCTTGTTGGTCCCCAACCAAGTTGGGTCCTAAGAGGTTAGTCACAATAGGCTTGGCAACCCAAATGGTTCTTTTCTTGAAACCACATTGGGCACCAACGAACTTGGCAAACACATTGCCAACCTCATCCTTACAAAGAGATTAAGCATCATCAATAATGATAGGGTTGGATAAGGAGATACCAATAGTGCATGAGGAAGAAATGTGCCCCTTTGCCCGACATATGTAGCAAGTTCTTATCTTGCCATCTTTCTTCGTAGGTGAAGCCACGACTTGAGGAAGAGCTTGATTAGTCCTCTTAGGAAGAGGCCCGTCGATGACTTGAGGTGGAGCTTGAGGCCGCTTCCCTTGTTGCTTCACACTAAGAGGTTTTTCTTCAATGGGAAAGATATAACATGGTGCCCTTCTGATAGGGCAAAGGTGTCCGATCTTTCGATGAGATGGTGATAATCGATTTGGTGGAGTTCGGGCTTGACGATCCGATACACGTGCGAGCACGAGCGCCAATGCAATAGCTAGGCCAATCTCCTGGAGGTTACCGATCCTGCGGGAACACGATCAGCCTGACCAGCGAGGGTCTTAATTCCTACCTGAAATCGAGAACAAGTAAGAACCAATATGGCAATCAAGATATTGCGGATTAAGAGGAAAGCTTTATTGAAAAGGTGGGATCCTGTATAGGTGCGAAGTACAAGAGGCCTCTGCGACGCTCGAGCCTTGGCCAAGTTGCTATGTTGGCTAACTTAATGTCTAAACAAAAATCCGAGTCTAAAGTTATGGCTATGGGGAGTATTTAAGGAGGAAAAGGTGGGGTTTCGGCCAGCCATAGAAGTGGTGGCCGAATCCAACCCTAGAAGTCCTTTTCTCCTCAAATACAGACTCTAAAAAGTGGCTAATTAAAATCCTGCAAAAATTACATGGGCCTGGCCCAAAATAAAGGTGTCGAAGCACCATATTAAGCTATGGACGAATTTGTGAAGTATTAATCTTGAATATTTCGTCCAAGCCTCCTTTCTTCATTATGGTGGCCTCAAAGTTCTGAAATCTTCATCCGTGGCCTTCTCTTGAATAATCTCACGCTTGCTGCCATCTCCATGCATGGTCATGCTCCAATGCTTGTCCCTCTCATCCATGCTTGGTCCATCATTCCTAAGAGTAATAAATACATCTGATTTAGGCAGCATCATATTCTCATGTATGTGAGGAATAGTTCCAAGAAACGAAAGTACCTGATAGTTAAGTTGCTTGGCACGAGATCGAGTGATAGGTCCTTGTATGTGTGTAGCTGTAGGTACAATGGTTGTATCAATAGATGGGAAGTCCACATCATGCTCCCCTTCTTGAATTGAAGTCGTCCTCGACGCAATCTCATCTTCCTCACCAAAGTAAGGCTTCAAATCTGCAATGTTAAACATAGGACTAACCATACCAAAGTCTGCAGGCAACTCAAGTTTATATGCATTATCGTTTATTTTCTCTAACACCTTAAAGGGACCAGTAGAACACGTCATTAACTTAGACTTGCGTAAATCAGGAAAACGATCTTTACGCAAATGTAACCAAACAAGATCTCCAACATCAAACACAACATGCTTTCTCCCTTTATCCCCAGCAAGTTTATACTTAGCATTCATGTGTTCAATGTTATCTTTAGTAGTCTTATGAAAGTTTAATATCATTTCAGCGCGTTGTGTAGCATCCAAATTATTTTGCACCGAAGAAGGTAAAGGCAATAAATCAATAGGTGCACGAGGAACAAAACCGTACACGATCTCAAACGGGCACATCTTTGTGGTAGAATGCAGCGAATGATTATAAGCAAATTCTATATGAGGTAAACACTCTTCCCACAATTTTAAGTTCTTCTTTAAAACAGCCCGCAACATAGTAGACAAAGTTCTATTTACTACTTCAGTTTGTCCATCAGTTTGGGGATAACATGTAGTACTAAACAGCAATTTAGTCCCCAACTTAGCCCATAAACATCTCCAAAAGTGGCTAAGACATTTACTATCACGATCAGAAACAATTGTATTTGGCACACCATGCAAACAAACAATTTCACGAAAGAACAAATCAGCAATATGCGCAGCATCATCCGTTTTATGACAAGGAATAAAGTGTGCCATCTTAGAAAACCGATCCACAACAACAAAAATACTATCCCTCCCCTTTTGTGTTCGTGGCAATCCCAAAACAAAGTCCATAGAAATATCCTCCTAAGGAACACTAGGAACAGGAAGAGGCATATATAAACCATGTGGATTAAGGCGAGACTTAGCTTTTTGACAAGTAGTGCAGCGTGCCACAAATCTCTCAACATCTCGACGCATACGTGGCCAAAAGAAGTGTGCAGCAAGAATATCCTCCATCTTCTTGACACCAAAGTGTCCCATCAATCCTCCTCCATGTGCCTCCTGTAACAACAAAAGGCGAACATAACTATCTGGAATGCATAGTTTGTTAGCACGGAACACAAATCCATCATTGAAGACGAACTTGTTCCATGTTCTACCATCTCTACAATTCTGCAACACATCTTAAATTCAGCATCATGCACATATTGTTCCTTAATAGTTTCCAATCCAAATATTTTGAAGTCAAGTTGAGATAATAAAGCATAATGGCGCGACAAAGCATCAGCAATAATATTATCTTTACCCTTTTTGCGTTTGATAACATAAGGAAAAGACGCAATAAATTCAACCCACTTTGCGTGACGATGATTCAAATTAGCTTGACTACGAATATGCTTCAAAGATTCATGATCAGAATGTATAACAAATTCTTTAGGCCATAGATAATGTTGCCAAGTTTCTAATGTCTGAACTAACGCATATAATTCTTTATCATAAGTAGAATAGTTCAGACTAGCCCCACTCAATTTCTCACTAAAATATGCAACAGGTTTTCCCTCTTGTAATGACAGACCTCCCAAACCAATCCCACTAGCATCACATTCAAGCTCAAAAGTCTTATTAAAATCAGGAAGTTGGAGTAAGGGAGCATTTGTTAGATTATATTTCAATATGATGAAGGCCTGTTGTTGTGCATCGCCCCAAACAAAGGGCACATCCTTCTTGGTAAGTTCATTCAGTGGCGCGGCAATTGGTCCAAAGTCTTTGACAAAGCGCCTATAAAAACCTGCGAGGCCAAGAAAACTCCTCACTTGTGTGACCGTCTTGGGCTGCGGCCAATTCTCAATAGCTTCAATCTTGGCTGGATCCACTTCAATACCCTGTGATGTAACAACATAGCCAAGAAACGCAACTCGATTGGTGCAAAAGGTGCACTTCTCAAGGTTACCAAACAAACGTGCATCACGTAAAGGATTGAAAACAACACGTAAATGGTCCAAATGATCCTCTAAAGATTTGCTATAAATCAGAATATCATCAAAGTAGACTACCACAAAACGTCCAATGAAAGCACGTAAAACTTCGTTCATTAATCTCATGAAAGTGCTGGGTGCATTAGTTAAACCAAACAGCATCACTAACCACTCATATAAACCAAACTTAGTTTTAAATGTTGTTTTCCATTCATCGCCCAATTTCATACGAATCTGGTGGTAACCACTATGCAAATGAACTTTAGAAAACATGGTAAAGCCACTCAATTCATCAAGCATGTCATCCAAACGAGGAATAGGATGACGATATCGAATAGTAATATTATTGATAGCTCTAAAATCAGTACACATGCGCGAAGAACCTTATTTCTTAGGTACCAAAATAATAGGAACAGCACAGGGGCTAAGGGACTCACGAATATGATCTCTGTCGAGTAGTTCCTGAATTTGGCGTTGTATCTCCTTGGTCTCCTCTGGATTGGTTCTATATGGCGCGTGATTGGGCAACGTAGCACCAGGAATTAGATCAATTTGGTGCCGAATTCCTCTAATAGGAGGTAGTCCTGGTGGAAGCTCAGTGGGGAAGACGTCCTCATATTCCTGCAAAAGGTTAGCAATAGCGGGTGGCAAAGAAGGAGGCATATCCTCAAATGAAAACAAAACCTCTTTGCAGATAATTGCATAACATTGAGTATTGTTTACATCTAGTTCAGCAATATCAATTTTATTTGCAAGCATACATGGACTCTTCAAACGAATTTTAGTAGCATGTTTAGAATCAGATTTAGTGTTATTTGGTGGTACAAAATTTGCAGCAACAATCTGATTCTCACTTTTATTTTTCTCCTCAGTTTTAGCTCTACTAGCTCTAGCAAGATCATCTTTTAAAATCTGTTCGGGAGTCATAGGTTTTAGTCCAATTTTCTTTCCATCATGCATAAGAGAATAGTGATTAGTTTTGCCATTATGAACAGATTCTCTATCAAATTGCCATGGTCTACCAAGTAACAAAGAACAAGCTTGCATAGGTACAACATCACAATCAACAAAATCAGAATATGTACCAATAGCAAAATGCACACGTACCGTTCTTGTTACCTTGATCTTGCGAGAACTCTCAAACCATTGGATGTAATATGAATGTGTGCGTTGTCTTGTTGGAAGTGCAAGCTTCCCTACCATGTCAACACTAGCTAGATTGTTACAACTCCCTCCATCGATGATGATCCGTATAGCTCTTTCCTTGACAACACCACGTGTTTGGAACAGGTTGTGACATTGATCGTGCTCAGATTTGCTCAATTGCACACTCAACACACGTTGTGTAATTAAGCTCCTGTATTGATCAGCAGCTTCAGCTCCCATTACCTCTTTCTCTTCATCAGCATCAGAATTGTCTCCATCGCGAGCAAAAATAAGGGCTAATGTATCTTCATCAAAGTCACTCGCTGAATCGTATTGACCATCATCACGCACCATCATCACACGTTGTGTGGTGCACTATCTCTCAATATGACCAAAACCCCAGCACTTGCGGCATTGTATATCCTTTGTTTTACCCGTGGAAGCCATAGAAGATGCAGTACGAGCAGGAGCATTGGATGACGGTGGAGGAGCAGTTGGAAATCTTGTGGTGGCCTTGGATGTGGTAGTAGTTGGTGGCGAATCACGAGAAGGAGGCGCTGATTGTCGGGATGTCCAAGTGGATGTGCGACCTGCAGAATTATTAGTCCTCCTCCATGGTGTTTGGCGATCTTGCACTTCACGTTCAGCTTTGCAAGCAAGATGAAACAAACGAGTGATAGAATTATATTCCTTATAATCTAATATGTGTTGAATGTCCTTGTTTAATCCACCAAAGAAACGTGCAAGCATTTGTTCAGTAGATTCAACAAGACCACACCAAACCATCCCCGTTTGCAATTCCTGATAATACTCTTCTACTGAATTTTTACCTTGTTCTAAACGTGTCAGATTCTTTAGTAAATCACGTTGATAAGTGGGAGGTACAAAACGAACACGTATAGCAGTTTTTAAAGCAGTCCAAGTTCTAGGAATAGTAGTAGGATTTAAACAACAATACTCAGACCACCAAAGGGAAGCAAATTTAGTAAATTCACATGTAGCAGCACTAACACGCATATTCTCAGGATATTTTAAACATGCAAAACATTGTTCTACTTCCATTCCCATGTAAGATATGCATCAGGATTATATTTACCCTCAAAAGATGGAATATTTAATTTAAGCTTTGCAACATGATCATCATCACGTACCGGTGGTCGAGCGTTGCGGTGGTAATGTCGGGGACGACCAGCAGGGTGTGGAGGTTGTTCAACCTCCTCGTCAAACAGATCGTCATCGTCGGGGTCGTAGTAGTACGCGTCGTCTGTCCCCAATGTCGCAGCAACAGCCGCGGCGGAAGTCTGAGGTGCGTCAGCTGCAGTGGTAGCCGCCTGAGATGCGGCGGCAGCCGGACCAGCAGTCCGACCCGCGATCGGAATGCGCCGTGCGCTATGCCGAGGTGCCAATGGGACGGATGCGGGTGCGGGTGCCGGCAATCTTGCCAAAACCTCCTTGAATCGAGCGTCAAGCTTGTCGTTGAAGGATTTCTCGAGCCCATCGATCTTGTCCATGGCGTTGGTGAGCTTGGTGTCAAACTCCCCTAGGCGTGCATCCACATCTTCAGCGCGACCGACCAAGAGCTCGGAGAAGTGGGCATGTAGTTCTTGGTTCATCATTGTGGCAGGGTTCCACGAAGTATCTGTCATGGTTAGTCCTTTAAAAAGCACAGGTATATACTACAGAAATATGGTGGACGGCACGCGTAATCCATCAAGCAAAATACGAAGCTCTTACAAGTTCTTACCAAACAGCAGGAAAAGGCGATGTGCAACCGCGAGGATCAGTGGGTCCAGAGATTAGCGATTACCGGGAGTCGAGACACCGCACGTGGAGAATATCTGTGGAGCTCTGGGAAGGCTTAGCAAAGGGGTTAGCAATTGAAGGGATTTGCAGCAGAGTAAATCAAAAAAATTCTACGGTTGCGAACGGGGAAGCCAAGATCTAATCTAGGAGATGCAAACAACGAGGGGGAATAGATGAGATCTTCATACCCTTGAAGATTCGCACAGCGGAACGTTCGATGGAACGTGGTTGATGTAGTCATACCCGCTTCTCCTCCTCGCGATCCGATCCGATCCAACACCGCAAGTGGCGATGCCTCCAAGATATGCACATGTACGGCACCTCGACGTCTCCTCCTTCCTCGGTCCAGCAAGTGGGGTGGAGAGATAGGTTGGATCTACAACACGACGGCGTGGTGCAAACGGTGGACATTTTCTGCGGCAGGGATTCGCCTACGCGTGGACTTGTTTTTGCAGAGAGAGAGAGGAGGGCAGCAGGGCGGCTAGGGCTTGAGGAGGTGTGTGGGGAGGGTGCGCCCCCGGCCCTCTTTATATAGAGGGGTGGCCGGCTGCCCTTTGCCCCCTCCTCCAAGCCTAGGGCCGGCGGCCAATAGGGAGGAGTGGCAGGCAAGTGTCCCCCCCTCCTTCTAGAAGCTCTCCCTAGGGTTTCCCCTAGGGCTTGGCCGGCTGGGCCTATGGGGCCTTGTGCCCCTGGCCCAATGCAGCCAGGGCACTCCCTCATAGGACCACGCCCCCTCCCGACAAGTGGGGCCACGTTGGTCCCACTCCGGAAGGTTCTAGAAGCTTCCGGTACAATACCGAACAATCCGAAACAATTCCGAACTCCAAAAACTGCTTTGCCTTATATGAATCTTATTCTCCGGACCATTCTGGAACCTCTCGTGATGTCCTGGATCCCATCCGAGACTCCGAACAAAAACTCATAAACCAATTATCCATTCTATCCTAGTGTCGAGACACGTTAAGTGTGTGACCCTACGGGTTCGAGAATATGCAGACATGATCTTCTATCAATAATCAACAGCGGGGTCTGGAAACCCATATTGACTCCCACATACTCATCGATGATCATATCGGATGAACCATGATGCCAGGATTCAATTAATCCCATATACATATTCCCTTCGTCACGCGATATTTTACTTGCCCGAGATTCGATCATCGGCATCGGCATACCTAGTTCAATCTCGTTCACAGCAAGTACTTTACTCGTTTCGTAATCCGATATCACTTTGTGATTAACTCCTTAACCACGTGCTTGCAAGCGGTGTTGATATCGATTACCGAGTGGGCCCAAAGTATATCTCTCTGACTTGGGAGGGACAAATCCCATCTCGATACATACAACCCAACAAGTACTTTCCGATCACCTAAGAGACACCTTTATAATCACCGTCTCATAGGATGACGTTTGATGACCTCAAAGCTTTCTTCCGATACCAGGGAGTTGCATGGTCTCATGGTCTAAGGAATACAATATTTGACATAAGAAAAAGCTTCGCAAAGATGAACACGATGACACGATCTAATTTCTCTGCTTGATTTGGGTCTGTCCATCATACCATTCTCCCAATGATGTGATCTCATTATTAATCGACAACTCATGTCTATGATTAGGAAACCTTAACCATCATTAATCAATGAGCTAGTCCATAGAGGCGTACTAGGGACACGGTGTTGTTCATAAACCACACAAGTATTAAAGTTTCCGCTTAATACAATTCTAGCATGGAATATAAACTTTATCATGAACAAGAATTATAATAATAACATCTTTATTATTGCCTCTAGGGCATAATTCCAACAGTCTCCCACTTGCACTAGAGTCAATAATCTAGTTCACATCTGGCAACAATCTAACATCCATGGCACTAAGGTGCTGATCATGTTTTACTCGTGGAAGCGGTTTAGTCAACGGGTCTGCGACATTCAGATCCATATGTACTTTGCTAATATTCAGATCTCCATCTGTTATATAATCTCGAATTATATGAAACTTGTGGTTGATATGCTTGGTCTTTGGATGATATCTTGGTTCCTTAGCCAGTGCTATGGCGCCAGTGTTGCCACACAATATCTCCAGTGGGTCCAAGGCACTTGGAACCACACCAAGCTCAGTGATGAAGTTCTTGATCCAAACTCCTTCACTTGACGCTTCTGCAACAGCCATGTATTCCGCTTCTACTGTAGATCCCGCGATCACGCTTTGCTTGCAGCTTCTCCAGCTCACAGCTCCTCCATTCAAAATATAAACTTATCCTGTCTGAGATTTAGAATCATCCTTGTCGGTGTCGAAACTAGCATCGACGTAACCTTTTACGACGAGCTGTTCATCACCTCCATAGACTAAGAACATTTCTTTAGTCCTATTTAAGTACTTTAGGATGTTCTTCACGGCTGTACAGTGTTCCACTCCTGGATCACTTTGGTATCTGCTCGTCAAACTAAGAGCATTGGACACATCCGGTCTAGTACACAGCATGGCATACATGATAGAACCTATGGCCGAGGCATAAGGCATTTTGCTCATATCTTCTCTACCATTTACCGTAGCTGGACACTGAGCCTTGCTCAATATCTTACCTGACAACATAGGCACTGAACCTTTCTTTGCCTTATCCATTCTGAACCTTTTCAGAACTTTGTCTAGGTATGTACTTTGGCTTAAAGCTATCAGGCGTCTTTGTCTATCTCTATATATTTTGATGCCCAATATATAAGAAGCTTCCCCTAGGTCTTTCATTGAAAAACATTTATTCAAATAACTCTTCACATCGTTAAGCATGTCAATGTCATTTCCAATAATCAATATGTCATCCACATATAGTACTAGGAATGTCACTGAGCTCCCACTCACTTTCTTGTAGATACAAGCTTCGTAGCAATTTGGAACAAATCCAAAGCTCTTGATCACTTGATCAAAACGAAGGTTCCAACTCCGAGATGCTTGCTTCATTCCATAAATGGAACGCTGAAGTTTGCACACTTTATCAGCATCCTTAGGATTGACAAAACCTTCGGGTTGCATCCTATACAACTCTTCATCAATGTTGCCATTGAGGAACGCAGTCTTGACATCCATCTGCCATATTTCATAATCATGAAATGCAGCAATTGCTAAAATACGAATGGACTTAAACATCGCTACGGGAGAGAAAGTCTCATCGTAGTCAACACCTTGAACTTGTCGAAAACCTTTTGCGACAAGTCGTTCTTTGTAGACAGTAACATTACCGTCCGCGTCCGTTTTCTTCTTGAATATCCATTTGCACTCAACGGCCTTTCGGTCGCTAGGAGGGTCCACCAAAGTCCATACTTGGTTTTTGCTCATGGATCCCAATTCGGATTTCATGGCTTCTAGCCATTTCTCAGAGTCTGGGATCATCATCACTTCCTCATAGTTCGCAGGTTCACTGTCGTCTACTAACAAGTTAGTTAAGACAGGGTTGTCGTACCACTCAGGAGGGGCACGCGACCTTGTCGACCTGCGACGTTCAGTAGTAGCATCGTCCGAAGCTTCATGATCCTTGTCATTAGCTTCCTCTATTGTTGGTGCAGACGGCACTGGAACAATTTCAGGTGCTGCGCTACTCTCCAACTCAAGAGAAGGTTCAATAACCTCGTCTAGCTCTACTTTCCTCCCACTCACTTCTTTCGAGAGAAACTCCTTCTCAAGAAAGGATCCGTTCTTTGCGACAAACACTTTGCCTTCGGATCTGTGATAGAAGATATACCCAATAGTTTCCTTAGGGTATCCTATGAAGACGCATTTCTCCGCTTTGGGTTCGAGCTTGTCCGGCATCAACTTCTTGATGTAAGCTTCGCATCCCCAAACTTTAAGAAACGACAACTTAGGTTTAGCACCAAACCACAATTCATACGGTGTCGTCTCAACGGATTTAGATGGTGCCCTATTTAAAGTGAATGCAGCGGTTTCTAATGCATAACCCCAAAATGATAACGGAAAATCTATAAGAGACATCATTGATCGCACCATATCTAATAGAGTTTGATTCCGGTGTTCAGACACACCATTGCGCTGTGGTGTTCCGGGTGGCGTGAGTTGCGAAACTATTCCGCTTGCTTTAAGATGCGTGAGAAAATCATAACTCAAATATTCACCTCCACGATCGGATCGTAGAAATTTAATTTTTCTGTTACGATGGGTTTCCACTTCATTCTGAAATTCTTTGAACTTTTCAAACGTTTCAGATTTATGTTTCATTAAATAGATATACCCATATCTACTTAAGTCATCAGTAAAAGTGAGAAAATAGCGATATCCACCACGCGTCGAAACACTCATTGGTCCGCATACATCGTTATGTATGATTTCCAACAAGTCCGTTGCTCGCTCCATCATTCCGGAGAACGGGGTTTTGATCATCTTTCCCATGAGGCACGGCTCGCACGTGTCAAATGATTCAAAATCAAGAGACTCCAAAATTCCATCAGAATGGAGTTTCTTCATGCGTTTTACACCAATATGACCTAGACGACAGTGCCACAAATAAGTAGTATTTTCACTATCTACCTTGCATCTCTTAGCCTCAATGTTATGGATGTGTGTTTCATCGCTTTCGAGATTCAGAAGAAATAAACCATTCATAGCAGGTGCATGACCATAAAAGATGTTACTCATATAAATAGAACAACCATTATTCTCCGATTTAAATGAATAACCGTCTTGCAATAAACACGATCCAGATATGATGTTCATGCTCAACGCAGGCACATAATAACATTTATTGAGGTTTAAAACTAATCCCGAAGGTAAAACTAAGGAGAGCGTGCCGACGGCCATCACATCAACTCTTGATCCATTGCCAACATGCATCGTCACCTCATCCCTCGCTAGCCGCCGTCTATTCCGTAGCTCCTGTTTCGAGTTACAAATATTAGCAACTGAACTAGTATCAAATACCCAGGCACTACAAGGAGGGCTAGTAAGGAAAACATCAACAAAATGTATATCAAATATACCTTTGATGGTGCCAGCCTTCTTGTCCTCTAAGTACTTCGGACAGTTGCGCTTCCAGTGACCCTTGTCCTTGCAATAGAAGCACTCAGTGTCCGGCTTAGGTCCAGACTTGAACTTCTTCTCTGCAGGGCAACGCGCTTGCCGCTGCCCTTCTTGAAGGGCTTCTTTGCACCCTTTCCTTTCTTAAAGCTGGAGGGCTTGTTGACCATCAACACATGATTATCTTTCTTGATGTCCACCTCCGGAGCTTTCAGCTTAGCGAAGAGCTCGGTGATCGTATCAGTGGAACCAATCTGATTATGAGTAACTACAAAACCTTTGTAGCTAGGAGGGAGTGATTGCAGAACTCTGTCAATCTTGAGCTCCTCTGGAATCTTGCAGTCCAGTTGCTCAAGGCGTTGAGTGTATCCCGACATCTTAATGGCGTGCTCACTAACGGAACTCCCCTCCTCCATCTTGCAGTTAAATAATTTCTCAGAGATCTCATATCTCCCAGAACCGGCTTGAGTCTGAAACATAGTTTTCAGTTCCTCAAGAATATCAAAGGGCCCGGGGAACTCCTCAAAACGGTTTTGAAGGTCCGATTCCATAGAAAACAACATGGTGCTCTTAATCACACCATAATCATCCTTGTGCGACTGATAAACAGCTTTCTCATCAGCCGGCGCAGCAGGGGCGTCACCTAGCGCTTTCTCAAGGACATAGTCCTTTTGTCCGCCAGAGAGAATGATTCTCAGATTGCGGAACCAGTTGGTGAAGTTAGACCCATTGTTCTTAAGCTTTTATTTCTCAGCAAAAAACGTTGAAGTTGACGTTGGACTTAGCCATTTGATCTACAAAATTTGCAAGTACAATTTAGACTATGTTCATGATAACCAGTTCAACTTAATCATATTACTAGATGAACTCCCACTAAATTCAACATCCCTCAAGTTGTTTAGTGAACACGATCCAAATTCACCACACCTAATCCGATCTTCACGAGAAGAGATGTGGTTTCAATGGTGGACAACAAAGTGTCGATCATATCATTCATATGACTCATTCTTAACCTTCGGTTCGTGTGTTCCGAGGCCATGTCTGTACATGCTAGGCTCGTCAAGTCAAACCCAAGTATTTCCGCGTGTGCAAAACTGGCTTGCACCCGTTGTATGTGAACGTAGATTTTATAGCACCCGATCATCACGTGATGCTTGAACACGACGAACTTTCGCAACGGTGCATACATGGGGAGAACACAATTTTATCTTGATATTTAAGTGAGGAATCATCTTATAATGCTACCTTCGCGATCTAAGCATAATAAGATACATAAAAGGATAAACATCACATGCATATAATTTTATGTGACATGGTATAGCCAATCTCCGCGCAATGATCTCCTTCTTGTGCGTGCCAGCATGATCTCCATCACTCCACCATGATTTCCTCCACCACGAATAGCAACTACAACTATTGCTAACTACTTAGCGATAAAGCAAAGCTATTACATGGCGTATAAGAAGTTGACACACAGGTCATACACAATTATAAAGACAACCATATGGCTCCTGCCGGTTGTGTACTCATCGACATGCAAGTCGTGAAACATTACAAAACATTATCATTGCATACAACATACACATCACATCTTGGGCCATATCATATCATAGAAACACTCCCTGCAAAAACAAGTTAGACGCCTCTACTTTGTAGTTTCATGTTTTACGTGGCTTATGGGAGTAACAAGCTAAGAACGATTCTTACCTATGGAAAGTCACAACGGTGATATTATGGTTGCCAACATCCGGTGTAAATCCCATGACAACTATAGTGAGAGAAACTGGCATCCACCAGCCGCATGTGTGGAACAAGACACACGTCAAGTGCGGAGCCGGTCTCGCGAACGAGGTCGCGTAAAGTTGGCCTAGACCGCTTCGATCTCACTATCCCGCGTCATAAGAAGTACACAAACAAGAGGCTTGCAACAGAAAACATCAACGCCCGCAACAAGCATGTTGCGTTCTACTCGTGAAACACATCTACGCATAGATCTAGCTCTGATACCACTGAAGGGATTCGCAGCATAGTAAATCAAAAAATTTCTACGGATGCGAACGAGGAAGCCAAGATCTAATCTAGGAGATGCAAACAACGAGGGGGAATAGATGAGATCTTCATACCCTTGAAGATTCGCACAGCGGAACGTTCGATGGAACATGGTTGATGTAGTCGTACTCGCTTCTCCTCCTCGCGATTCGATCCGATCCAACACCGCAAGTGGCGATGCCTCCGAGAGATGCACACATATGGCACCTCGACGTCTCCTCCTTCCTCGGTCCAGGAAGTGAGGTGGAGAGATAGGTTCGATCTACAACACGACGGCGTGGTGCAAACGGTGGAGAGTTTCTGCGGCAGGGCTTCGCCTACGCGCAGTCGGGAGGGAGAGAGAGAGAGAGGAGGGCAGCAGGGCGGCTAGGGCTTGAGGAGGTGTGTGGGGAGGGTGCGCCCCCAGCCCTATTTATATAGAGGGGTGGGTGGCTGCCCCTTTCCCCCTCCTCCAAGCCTGGGGCCGGCGACCAAGAGGGAGGAGTGGGGGGCAAGTTTCCCCCCTCCTTCTAGAAGCTCTCCCTAGGGTTTCCCCTAGGGCTTGGCCGGCTGGGCCTATGGGGCCTTGTGCCCTTGGCCCAATGCGGCCAGGGCACTCCCTCGTAGGCCCACTCCCCCTCCCGAAAAGTGGGGCCACGTTGGTCCCACTCTGGAAGGTTCTAGAAGCTTCCGGTACAATACCGAACAATCCGAAACAATTCCAAACTCCAAAAACTGCTTTGCCTTATATGAATCTTATTCTCCGGACCATTCCGGAACCTTTCGTGATGTCCTAGATCGCATCCTAGACTCCGAACAAAAAATCATAAACCAATTATCCATTTTATCCTAGCGTCGAGACACGTTAAGTGTGTGACCTTACGGGTTCGAGAATATGCAGACATGATCTTCTATCAATAATCAACAGCGGGGTCTGGAAACCCATATTGACTCCCACATACTCATCGATGATCATATCAGATGAACCACGATGCCAGGATTCAATTAATCCCATATACATATTCCCTACGTCACGCGATATTTTACTTGCCCGAGATCGTCGTCGGCATCGGCATACCTAGTTCAATCTCGTTCACAGCAAGTACTTTACTCGTTCCGTAATCCGATATCACTTTGTGATTAACTCCTTAACCACGTGCTTGCAAGCGTTGTTGATATCGATTACCGAGTGGGCCCGAAGTATATCTCTCCGACTTGGGAGGGACAAATCCCATCTCGATACATACAACCCAACAAGTACTTTCCGATCACCTGAGAGACACCTTTATGATCACCCTCTCATAGGATGACGTTTGATGACCTCAAAGCTTTCTTCCGATACTAGGGAGTTGCATTATCTCATGGTCTAAGGAATACAATATTTGACATAAGAAAAAGCTTCGCAAAGATGAACACGATGACACGATCTAATTGCTCTGCTTGATTTGGGTCTGTCCATCATACCATTCTCCCAATGATGTGATCTCATTATTAATCGAAACTCATGTCTATGGTTAGGAAACCTTAACCATCATTAATCAATGAGCTAGTCCATAGAGGCATACTAGGGACACGGTGTTGTTCATAAACCACACAAGTATTAAAGTTTCCGCTTAATACAATTCTAGCATGGAATATAAACTTTATCATGAACAAGAATTATAATAATAACATTTTTATTATTGCCTCTAGGGCATAATTCCAACAGCATTTATCAAAACAGCAATACAAAAGTTGAAAGAATGCTCAACGACGGCACTGTGCTGGTCCTAGGCTAGACCGTACTAGAGACGCGAGCCTAGATCACCAACGATGTCACGACGCGACACAACAAGCAATGTATGATGATATGACACCCTGAAAAGAGAACCGAGATGTCAAAAATCACTATGATGGCGAGTGTCTAGAACTGATCTACGCGGTCGAAAAATAGTATAGCCAGAATTTTTTTTTGATCTCCTTCTGGACTTACGATTGAACTTCTAACTCGACACGGACTTTAGCTCAATACGGAAACAAAAAGAAGAAAAGTAAAAAGAAATAACTAGGAAACAATAACTAAACTCAAACTCGTGCCTTGGCAGGAAAAGTGATCGGATCCGTGTCGCTGGAGGAAGGTGGTGGCGGAGTTTTAGGGTTTATGGTGGCTGGGTGTATGGCGGCGGAATATGGTGGCGGAATATGGTGGCGGTGATCTGCGAGGGTGGCGGTGACTACTATGATCAGAACTCGAAACTCTACGGGACGAGACACCAAGACCAGCAACTTGACACGACGATGCAGACACAAATTCAACAATGCAAAACTGAAAAGATAATGCGAGGCGTATATTGGTGATGGATGGATCTAAACTCTAACTGTGTTTTTGGCTTTTTCGTGGGTTATAGGTAAAAACAGATCTAATCTACGAAAACAGTAAAATCTCACCGAGCAACCTGAAATCTGATACCACTTGATAGGGCAAAGGTGTCCGATCTTTCGATGAGATGGTGATAATCGATTTGGTGGAGTTCGGGCTTGACGATCCGACTACACGTGCGAGGACGAGCGCCAATGCAATCGCTAGGCCAATCTCCTGGAGGTTACCGATCCTGCGGGAACACGATCAGCCTGACCAGCGAGGGTCTTAATTCCTACCTAAAATCGAGAACAAGTAAGAACCAATATTGCAATCAAGATATTGCGGATTAAGAGGAAAGCTTTATTGAAAAGGTGGGATCCTGTATAGGTGCGAAGTACACGAGGCCTCTGCGACGCTCGATCCTTGGCAAAGTTGCTATGTTGGCTAACTTAATGTCTAAACAAAAATCTGAGTCTAAAGTTATGGCTATGGGGAGTATTTAAGGAGGAAAAGGTGGGGTTTCGGCCAGCCATAGAAGTGGTGGCCGAAACCAACCCTAGAAGTCCTTTTCTCCACAAATACGGACTCTAAAAAGTGGCTAATTAAAATCCTGTGAAAATTACATGGGCCTAGCCCAAAATAAAGATGTCGCAGCACCATATTAATCTATTGACGAATTTGTGAAGTATTAATCTTGAATATTTCGTCCAAGCCTCCTTTCTTCATTATGGTGGCCTCAAAGTTCTAAAATCTTCATCCGTGGCCTTCTCTTGAATCATCTCACGCTTGCTGCCATCTCCATGCATGGCCATGCTCCAATGCTTGTCCCTCTCATCCATGCTTGGTCCATCATTCCTAAGAGTAATAAATACATCTGATTTAGGCAGCATCATGTTCTCATGTATGTGAGGAATAGTTCCAAGAAACGAAAGTACCTGATAGTTAAGTTGCTTAGCACGAGATCGAGTGATAGGTCCTTGTATGTGTGTAGCTGTAGGTACAATGGTTGTATCAATAGATGGGATGTCCACATCACCTTCTCCCTTGCACTTGAAGCAAACAATGTTTGCCAGATTCTTAACTTGATCTTGGCCATTCTTCTTGTTGTACTTGTGCTTCAACTTGATAGTGAACTTGTTCTTGACATTGGAGTTGTATCCAAGCCCACTCTTATCATTGGGGGATTTTTGCACACTCAAGATTTTGTTGAGTGCGGTCTTCCCTTGATGACCCTTTTTCAAGTCCATTTCTTCAAAAAAGTGACTTGAGCCTTGAGCTCTTTGATTTCCTCTACATGGTTAGTTTCAACAAAAGTACTAGAGGAAGTAGATTCTACATTGTTAGAGCAACAAGGCATGGAATGTAATTCATCACGAGATATAGCACGGTTGTAAGAGGATGAATTACAAGGACTAGCACATGGCAATATAACATTTGGAGTAGATATAGTTCTAATGTCCACATGAGGCCCACTAGATGTTACCTTTGACACAATGGCCTCATGAGCTAACTTTAGCCTACCATGGGAGACTAGAAGATCCTCATGCGAGCTCGAGAGCTTAACATGACTTTCTTCTAATTTCCCATAGTTGCTAGTTAGCAAAGCAAGTTGATCCTTTAGCTCAACATTCTCCTTCAAAATAGATGCTTCACAAGAAATAGAGTTAGTAGCACAAGCATCATTATTATTAGCAAGATGTGAGGGCAACTTGTCATGCTCTTTTGAATATGAAGCTTTAAGTTGCTCATGCGACTCGGTGAGTTTGATGAGCTCCCTCTTAACAACCCGAGAGCCATTTTTGAGGTGCTCAAAATCCTCAAGGAGTTTAGCATAAGAAACTTGAGTCTCATCATTTTACTTTTGAGATCACTTGCCACCTCAAGATCTCTATCATGAGATTCCTTTACTCTAGATAGCTCTAAATAAAAGGTCTCCTCAAGAGATTCCTTAGTGGTTTGTTCCTCTTCAAGAGCTTTATTTAGGTTTGCAATTATATTAGCATACTCACGCTCAAGACTACACATTTTATCAACGTTGTTATCATGCACCTCAATTTGTGTTTCTAACTTATCAATATGTTCTTTGCTCTTAATATCAAAGTCCAAGATTTCAACAAGGTTAGAGGAAGCAATATATTTTTTAATAAGGGAACGATAAACAATCTCACCCTTTCATATAAATCATCAATATCAAGATCTTCTTCCACATTATCCACATCCTCCTCATCACAAGAGGTAATGGGTTATAAAGTAGGAGTTACCTTAGAATCCCTAGCCATAAGGCATAGGTGGGTACCGGAAGAAGGTGAAGATGAGATTGCATTTGTGGCTTCATTCAAAACCATGTCTTGGCCCATAGAGTCTTCGGTTTCCTCTACATGGTTAGCAACACAAGCACTGGAGGAAATGGAAGCATTTTTATCATGGCAACAAGACAACACAAGCATATCATCATGAGATTTATTCAAGTCATTTCTACATGATATGCAAGGACTATTAACACAAGCATGTAAGAAGTTTGTAGTGCTAGAAGTGTTAAAGTCCAAAGATAGATCATTGCAACTAGATAGAGATGAGGGATTATAAATAGTAAGCATACTATCCAAATTGCAATTTCTATCACCACTCACCATATCATTACCTTGTGAGAAGTCACATGTTGGTGAAGTGGTAGAGGATGAGAACTCATCTCGACCGGAAGTGGAAGCAACACAATCATCCTCAATAATGTTGGACATATCATATTTATCTTGAAGTTTTGTCCATAACTCATGAGTGCTCCAAAAAGGAATGATTGAAGATGTAACTACATAGCTCAAAGCATTAACAAGCAAATTAGAAGCTTGAGCATCGAGATATAAGTTTTTCTCATCCTCATAAGATAGATTTTTGAAATCCATAGGAGGAGAAAAACCTATATCTACAATACGCTCCAAATTTGGTCCATGTCCCGAAAATGAATAAGCATACGAGTTTTCCATATATCGTAATTTGTGCCATCGAATATGAACATGTAATTGTACACTAACCCCCTAGCCGGCATCTTTACCCTCAAGGCGGTGAAGCCTAAAATGAGAGACCGGGCTCTGATACCAATTGAAAGGATACAGATGTCGCCTAGAGGGGGGGTGAATAGGCGATTAAAACTTTTCCGATAGTGGCTCAACAAAGGCGGAATTAAACTAGCGTTTACTTTGTCAAGCACAAAATCTAGAACAATCTAGGGTTCACCTATGTGCACCAACAACTTATGCTAAGCAAGACAAACAACTATGTGATAGCAAGATATATACTTCAAGCACGAAGGCTATAACAAATTAAAGTGCAAAAGTAAGAGCTCGGGTATAGAGATAATCGAGGCATGCGAGGACGACGATATTTTACCGAGTTCCTCCCAACATGGTGTAAGTCTTGTTTGGAGAGGGGGTAGTATCTAACCACCTATGCCACAAAAGGCCTCCCTTATGCTCCGGTGAATCTCACCCCAACGGGATCGATCCACGCTTCCACTATCGGTGCACTTGTCGGTGGCAACCGAAACCTCTCACAAGGTTGGGGAACTTCTCCACAACTTAATTGGAGGCTCCCAACAAACGCCACAAAGGCCACAAGGTTGGGGAACTTCTCCACAACTTAATTGGAGGCTCCCAACAAATGCCACCAAGGCCTCAACCTGCAACACAACAAACTGGCTAGGGTTCCAAGAACCCAAAAGTAAAAAATCTTCTCAACTTTCACTCACCAAATCCTTCGGGGAGAACTCAAACCGATGCACCGAATGCAAATGGCAAGAACACCACAAAGGTGCTCGAATCCCTCACTCTCAAGTTCCAACAAAGCTACCAAAGCTATTGGGGGAACAAGAGAGGAGGAATCAAAGAGGAACACAAAATCCCCCAAAATCTAGATCCCAAGGATACACTCACAAAGAGATGTTTTGGTTTGGTCAAAATGTGGATCTAGATCTCCTCTCTCTTCCACTCAAATATGGGCAAGAATCATTGGACGGATTGAGAGATAGCAATCTTTGGAAGGTCAACAATGGAGGGGAAAACTTGCAAGAATAGTTGGGGAACCATTGGGGAAGAAGGCCCCTTAAATAGGTCCCCCTAAAATCCAACTGTTGAAGCCTAAAAACGCGAATCCCGGTACTACCGAACTTTTTCCCGGTACTATCGGACATTCCCGGTACTACCGGTCATTCCCTAGGGATCCCGGGACGCCAAACGCACCTTATTCAGTACCAACCGGTACTAAGGGGCGGTACTACCGGACCTCCGGTATTACCGGACCCTGGTCTAGTACTACCGGTCACCCCTGAACAAAAACGGCCATAACTTTTGCATCTGGACTCCGATTTTGATGATCTTGAGCTTGTTTCAAAGAGGACAACAAGGTCTACAAGATCATGCAAATAAACATCATAGTCCAGCACTGGAGGATAGTTCCAATTGACGAAAGGTTTAACCTCTCTCAAAAAGACGAACCGATAAAACCTCCAACAACAAAAACGTAATAGAAAATACATATAAAATCCGTTTTCGATGAACTAGAGCTTGTCATGGGGATTAACACAAGCTCTAAATCCTCACATGAGTAAGAACCAAATAATGTAAGGTTTTACCTATCTCTAAAATACAAACTGGTAAAACCTCCAAGATCAAAATGCAATAAGACATAAAAGGGAAATCTGATTTTGATGAACAAGAGCTTGTTATGAACATTACCACAAGCTCTATATACTCACATGGACAAGACCAAATAACAACCAAATACGATGATGCAAGTATGCAAAGGTTTGAGCTCTCTTCGAACGATGTGACCGAGTTACTCATTCGAGAGCCCCTCTTGATAGCACGGCTATCTATCCTAAACCCGGTCTCCCACTAACAACATGAGACCGGCAAAAGGGAAAACCTATCAAGATTATACCTTTGCCTTGAGCATTCCACTTGAGCTCGATGTAGATGAACTTGAACTTCTCAAGATGGAACGCCTTTCTTGATTTCTCATCATCGATCCATGATCATCGAGGATGGCAAGCATCAAACATGAGATCTTCTATAGATGGCGCATTTTGAGCTTGCACAACACATCTTATTCTCATTTCATCTATCTTGAAGCCAACACATGCTCCAAGCAATGCCAATGGACAATTCCTACAAGTACAACTTAATACACACATTAGTCCATAAAGATTGTCATTAATTACCAAAACCACCCATGGGGGCCCACATGTTCTTTCACTGGGTAAATCTTGTGTCCCTGTGTTGCTTGTCTGTTAATCGTTCCGCGACTTCCAGCATCCTCATATTCTCCAAAACCCAAGTCCAAAACAATAGGCATTGACGAGATCGAACCTCGTCAGTTGGGAATTAGTAGATTGGAAACTATCGTTCATGGTCGACGATTACGTGCGCAAGAGCGTGGTGTAGTGAATATCCCATAGGGTTCGAGAGTTGCTGCATCGGCATCTGGGTACGAGCTGGAGAGTTCATAGCTACAGGTTAGTTATCTATCATCCATCATCATCATCGCCAACTGCTTGCTGAGAAGTTCGGGCCACCCCATATCATCTTGGTATCATATTTCCTTGTTTACTCGGTGAGCATCCATAATCCATCCATAGATTAGTTTCTTTTCAGTCCTATATAGAAAAAGATTTACAAAAATATGTGTCATAGCCTATATTGCATTGTTTTTCAAGTTTTAGTTGTTGTCCGTGTCTTCTCATAGATCCGATCTGCTGGGTTTTTCCCGTAGGAGTCTATTTTTCGTTTGTGTTTAGGTTGAGGGTTTGATCTTGTTTTGCACCGACTCAACCATCACTATTTTTCATAAGTTTCCATCTACTTTTCTGAGTCCACATAACGTACCTTTGTTTTCATACCATGGATATAGCCTATCTATAGCATATGTGCCTAGGAACGTACCTACGAGACTAGTTACTTTGCTCTGACAGGCCGCTCATTAGGGTTTTGAAGTGCAGCAAATTTTGACAGGCAAAACCGGACTATCCGGCCTACATCACCCAGACTATCCGGCGCACCCGGAGTCTCCGGCCGATAATTTCCGGACTATCCGGCCCAATTTGTTCTAAATTGCTACATTAGCATTGCTTTGAGTCATATAGTTGAAAAATCAAAAAAAGGAAAAGATAATCAGTATAAAAAAGAGAAAAGAGCTACACGCGTGACAAAAAAAGAGATATCAAAGTGTGCATTATTGGAGGCCTAGTTGATCATAGCACTGGTAGACTGAGCAATCTTGTGCCTGTTTATTTTGAGCTGTTACTAGCGTCTCTCTTATGCATTGCAATATTCCTGTTCATAAGTTGCTTTGCCACATTTATCTCCACCATGTGTGCTTCTTGGATTATCATACGATCATCACTAGGACATGTTTGCGGTGTAGTTAGGATACCATACCTACAACTCCACCATAAATAACTTGTGTGTTCTGCGATCGTTCTCCACACTGATAGGGCAAAGGTGTCCAATCTTTCGATGAGATGGTGATAGTCGATTTGGTGGAGTTTGGGATTGACGATCCGACTACACGTGCGAGTACGAGCGCCAATGCAATTGCTAGGCCAATCTCTTGGAGGTTACCGATTCTGCGGAAGCACGATCATCCTGGCCAGCGAGGGTCTTAATTCCTACCTGAAATCGAAAACAAGTAAGAACTAATATTGCAATCAAGATATTGTGGATTAAGATGAAAGCTTTATTGAAAAGGTGGGATCATGTATAGGTGCGAAGTACAAGAGGCCTCTGCGACGCTCGAGCCTTGGCGAAGTTGCTATGATGGCTAACTTTAAGTCTAAACAAAATACGAGTTCTAATGATGGCTGGGAGGGGGTTTATATGGAGGAAGAGAGGGGATTTTCTTCTAGCCCTAATGGGCCACCCGAAAGCACCTCTAGATGGGCCTTCCTCCACTCAAACAGCCTCCAGAAAATCCCTATATTATCTAGCTCAAAAATACATGGGTCTGTGATAGGGAAAAGGTGTCCGATCTTTCTATGAGATGGTGATAGTCGATTTGATGGAGTTCAGGCTTGATGATCCGACTACACATGTAAGCACGAGCACCAATGCAATCGCTAGGCCAATCTTCTAGAGGTTACCGATCCTGCGAAAACATGATCAGCCTGACCAGCGAGGGTCTTAAGTCCTACCTGAAATCAAGAACAAGTAAGAACTAATATTGCAATCAAGGTATTGTGGATTAAGATGAAAGCTTTATTGAAAAGGTGGGATCATGTATAGGTCCAAAGTACAAGAGGCCTCTGCGACGCTCGAGCCTTGGCGAAGTTGCTATGATGTCTAACTTTATGTCTAAACAAAATCCAAGTTCTAATGACGGCTAGGAGGGGTTTTATATGGAGGAAGAGAGGGGATTTTCGTCCAACCCTAATGGGCCACCCGAAAACACCTCTAGATGGGCCTTCCTCCACTCAAACAACCTCCAGAAAATCCCTATATTATCTAGCTCGAAAATACATGGGGCTAGGACATCCAATAAGGTGACGCAGCACCAAATAAAGCCTTAGACGAATAATATGATTAGGCATCTTGTGATATTCATCCAAGCATCCTTTGCAGCATTATGGTGGCTTCAAAGTCCCGAAATCTCTACTCGCAGCATCATCATCAATCCGCACACGCTTGTGGGCTTCTCCATGCACACCCATGCTCCAATGCTTGTCCCTTTCGTCCTTGCTAGATCCATCATTCCTAAGTATCATAAACATGTCTGATTTAGGCAGCATCATATTCCCATTTTTATTATGGAGAGTTTCTAGTAATAAAAGAACCTGATAATAGAGTAGTCGTGCATGAGCTCTTGTGAGAGGTCCATGTAACATTGTCGTAGGAGTTTCGGGCGTATCAATAGTAGGATGTCCTCATCATCCTCCCCTTCTTGAATTAAAGTCGTCCTCGGTGCAATCTTATTTTCCTCTCTGAAGTATGTTTCTCCACATAATGCATGTGTATTGTATAGCTCTATTGGTGGAGTAGTCCTATCTCGCATCTTAACGAATGGTTTATATAAATCCATAATTCTATATGTAATAACAATATATGTTGTATCTCTTTCTTTCATACAAAAATAAGATATAAAATTATTAGTACTAGAATTCACATGAAGAACATGGCCAGAAGTAATAGTTTTGGTTATATCCGGGCTATTCATGTCCGCATCATCCTCCCTTTCTTGAAAGCAAAGTCGTCCTACGCGATGTTTGTTCTATAAACATGGCAATAAAAGAGACAAGGTGTACACATGGTATATGTATCTATCATCTGTTTTAACTCCTCTCACGTTCTTCATATTTAGTGTTCAAGAATAACAGACCGCACAACAGTTCATTAGATAATTAGTCATATTCCAAAAACAAGTACTGCAACCCAATTTGCAAATATAAGTGAAGCACATAATAGTAGCATCTTGTAATTTATAATGCTCATCATTAAACCATCCCAACATTGGTAAACAAAGATCCGTTGTTGCCAAACTACGAGTTACAACATGCTTAACTAAGCATTCATGCAACCAGCTATCTGACTCACAATTCAAACTAATGTTGGAGGTCATATCAAAATGATCAAGCATATGCACATAGTTATCTTCTCGCAAACAAGCTAGTCCATCACACGTGATGCAAATCCTATGCACCATAAAAACATTGTCTACGTCATAATCCCCAAACAAATAAAAAGTATATCCAGGGACATAAACACTCTTCAAACATGTGATTTCAGCAACTCTATCTCTAGCATGTGTCAAGGACATAGGAGGATCCATTATAATAGACCACAAAGAAGTAGCAACATAAAATTTATCATACACTTTATCATGTCTAACCAATTTTATGTGATCCAAATCATTTTCAGTAGGCATGTCTTTAAGTTCATTCTCAACATTTATTTTCACTGGCTCATTCAAATCTGTAGAAGAATCAACTGTAGCAATAGGAGCTCTCAAAACAGTAGGCATCGCAATTATTTGATCACATAAGATGTTTAAACCAATATCACAATCGCCTACAAAAGGTGGCATGACCAAATCATTGGCAATCTCAACACATGGCCTAGTTAAATCAAGAGGGAATTGATCAATCTCATGTGCATGAACAAAGTTGGTACCTTTACTATTACCTTGTACATATGGCTCAGGTGATGGGGGTACTATTGGTGAAGGTGCATCATAATTGCGAGAGACTTCAATCACAACTGCTGGGGAAGCATAACAATTCACCATCTTCTTACACTTGCTACTCCCATGGACAAGTCTCTTAATTTTATGTTCAGCTTTTGCAAGCGAGACGAAACATACAATTGATAGAATAATATTGTCCATGCATAAGTATGTCCTGAATATCATGGTTTAAACCTCTCCAAAATCTATCCAAGAATTCATATTCACTTTCTTGTATGAAAGAATGCAACAAGGTAGTTTCCAAAGCATCATAATATTCTGTCACGGTATCACTACCTTGATGTAAATGTTGCAATTTCCTAGACACATCATGATTATAATGTGATGGAACAAATTTATCTCGCATAGCAAGTTTTAAAGCATGCCAAGTGATAGGGGTTAACCTCTTGAGTGGCCCGATCTTCACGAATCTCGTGGTCAAATCGATGGGAAAGCAAGGGGAAATGGAGAAGGTAGCGGAAGCGAACACACACCTTGCGAAGAACACGATGAACACACGCAAAACTCACACGATACAATGCCGATTGCTCCAGAATGGCGGCCACCGGTCCGATAGAATCCTCGCAAGGAAAGATCGCTCAAGGTGCTCCCTTAAATCCACATCGGAGAGGGAAGAACACCTTGGGGAGGGTCTTGACAACTTGGAGACGAGACACCGAACTCCAAGGCCTTGTTCAACGATGGATGCGTGATGCAAAGTCCAATCGAGGTTGGTGACGATAGTTGGTCCCCTTTGTAAAGGGGATGAGGCAAAACTAGAATTCCACATGGGGGTTGTCTTTAGTCTATCATCTATGCCTAAGGGGTACATGAGGGGTGGGGGCTCTATTTATAGGACAACCACTAAACAAGGGGGGAGTTTGGGGATAAACTAAGCAAAGGGGTAAGTAAAGGGAATATTCTAGGGCATCAAACCCAGATCCGCGTGCAGATGGGGTATTTCGGCAGTAAGTCCGGCGGCGCCAGATCTGGAGCCGGGATTTCCGGTCGTCGTCGGATATTCCGGTCGCTCGCCGAAGAGGCTCTTTGTAAGCGTTTCCAACGGTGTTTCTGGTGAACCGGTACTGGCGCTGGGCATTCCAGCGGGGCGCTCGGTTTGCCGGGGCTGTCGCCGGAGATTCCGGTGGTGGTTCCGGTTCGCTAGTCCTATCGCCGATTCCAGCCGGATCTTCTTCCGTCTCCTCTTCCAAGCCCCCGTCTTGTCGGGCGTGAGTCCTCGGGGTTCCTCCCTTGTCTACGTACTTGTCGGTGTGTACCTATCATGGTCATAGGACGGAGTATGAAGTAGTATACCATTCAAAAGGGTCGGAAGTGGGATCTCAAAGAGGATAGGATTCACCTTTGGATTCCATGACGACTTGGCATAAGTTGGAGACCTTGATGTGGCAATGACCGTAGGTTGGGCTGCATCAGCTCCCCCCTTCAAAAAGAGTCGTCCTCGACTCTACATGCTCATCACAAAGTTGAAGAGGTCGGGAGACCTTCTTTATCCTAGGGTTCATCATATAGTCGTCCTCGGAAAGATTGACTTGACAACACTTCAATGTTCCTTCACCTTCCATGAAGCCTATAAAGCTCACAACAAAAGCGTAGAAACACACAAAGCGTAGCCAATTCATGAAGATTATAGCATGAGTCCTCAAATAGAAAGAAGTCACCTTAGCTTGTAGAGATAGCTTGATGAAGGGTAGCCATAGGTAACTCTCTTCGGTTCTTGTTGTCAACACATGGTTGGTAGAGGTTGACGTGTATGCATTTGTACCTTTATACAACAAATACCAAGCAACATATGTTTGTGTGTGATAGAGGAGCATGTCATTTGTGGCATGTCCATTCTTGTTCACAACACTTAGCACAACTCAAGTATAGCAAACGGGATGCATATGCAAGGTCAAAGTGCATGGAAATCGGTTGATCATCATCAAAATATGAGAACTCAAAAACTCCATATACTATCTTAGTGTGGCACTCAAGGCACTTGACTAGAATTTTGATCAACATCTATGCGAGAATTGGAGAATTCGGCAAAAACACACAAGGAAGAATGTCCAAAACAACATCATTATGTGTGCCAACCAACCATTGAAAAGAGAAATTATTCAAGATGTCCCAAGCGGAAGCAAAAACAAATCATTGAAAGCAAATAGCATGGGAATATGAGTATCCCAAGAGGAAGCAAAAACAACATGTTTGCAAACAAACCAAATGAAAGAGCAAGTGGTCCTTATGTTTGTTGCAACAACAAGACGAGATTCTTGGAAGCTCTCATGAAAATACAAGCTCTTAATGGCATTATGGTTGCACACAAAACATCAGAAAGGGAAATTGTTCAACAATTTTGTCGCAACACACAAAGAATCAAAATCGAATAACAAAGAAACATGATTGTCATAAGGGGAGATAATACCATTAACATGCTTGCAAGCAAACCATAGGAAAGAGCAATTTGTCAACATGAAAGATGCAAAGCATGCAAAAGGTATCAGAGCTGGGTTCGATCTTGAACTCACTTGTGGGATGCTCTCTAGAGCTCTTTTTGTCAACTCGTGCTCAACCGAGGTTGACATTCTCGTGCGGGTACCTACACACCTCATACATAAAAGGAAGAACGTGTGTGCATGGTAGAGATACACATCATCCATCATGACATATCTCTTCTTGTGCACATCACCATTAATGTCAATCAAGTATGAAATAGATGCATGGTGAGTATGCAAGTGGGGAACATGCTTATCATGGCAATCATCAAAATATCCAAAAATTGAGAAATCTATGGGGGGCATCTCATTATAACGCAAATGATCCATATTGTGGCAAGCAAAACAAGTGGAATAGCAAGCATTCATCTTATCGCAAGCAACGGGAGAAATTGAATGACTAGCATGACAAGGCAAGTCTGAAGCAATTGGAGTATACACACAAGATGCATAGCATGGCATGTTTATGGCAATGATATCACAATCAAAAAATTCCACATGACCAATATTATGCAAAGGCAAAGCATCACATGGGAATATGAATGAAGCATATGTAATGTCACAAGTACCATCCATAATATGCATACCTCACAATTCATCATGTCCACTAGTGGGATCATGGCATCATCAACACCCTTATTGTTACCTTGTTCATACCTCTTGTATGAAGTGGGTGTTGTGGTAGTAGTGGCCTCCTTGTGGACGACTTCGTCTTCTTGATGTAGCCATGGTGTAGCATCATCTTCATCCACCATGTACATCTTCTCCATTCGAGGCATCATTGCTTCATGGATTGGCGCGTCGTCATCCATGGAAACTAGTACAACATAAGAGAACACACTAGAGGTTGATGCACCCCGTCATACGGACGCTTCTACATCCCCGCCTACTAGTCCCCCAAGTGGACCAATGACCCGCGCTCGAGCCAAGCTCTTACAAGTTAACTTGCTCCTCGCCTCGTGTGATTTCGACACCCTTGAATGGCTTGCTACTTCATGCCCATATTTTGTGCATCCTCGCCTATGAACCCCATGAAGCATCGCCAAGAGAGCGACCAAAGGCAGCACGGGAAGACGCTCCAGGACAAACCGGCGCCAGGCCCGGTAGACCGGCTCCACCGCTGGAACTACCGGTGACGACCCCAGCAAACCGGCCCTAGAGCCGGAACTCTCGGCAGCGACCAGAACCGACCATCGCCGACCGAAACCCGATACAGTAAGCCCTTCTAGCAAACGACTGGAAATACCAGCGGCCGCTGGAATTTCTGGCGAGCATCTCGGCGTCGCCGGACTTATCGCCGGAAACACCCAGGAATAGGTCAACGGTTGGGATTAGCCCGTGTAACCCTCTATTTCTTCCAGACTTTATCCTTTTGTTCCAAAACTACACCTGTTTATGTGGCTGGCCTATAAATAGCCCCTACCCTCTATTGTATTCCCTAGACTTGGATAATTGTTATTGAAGAAACCGTAGAGGATCTATCAATTGCTAGTCCCATGCTCCTTGACAAGGAGCACCAATTATCCCCCTCCTCTTGGATTTTGCCTCGTGCGTTCAAGTTGTGCAAGTCCTTGGAGTCGGTGTCTCATCTCCAAGTAGTCAAGATCTCATCAAGCCTCTCACCCCCATTGTTGGCCGTGGGAGAGTGTCTTGCCCGACGCCGGTCCTAGGGATTGTGTTGGACCGGTTTCCACCGGCGTGAGCTATCGACTTGTATCGTGTCTTCGTGTGTGTGTGTTTGTGTGTGTTCATCGAGTTCTTCACATGTGAGTTCATGGATTTCATCATCCTCCTCCTTCCACTCGCCCACCCCCTCGATTTCCACGGGAATTCATGAAAAATCGGGCCACCCCAAGGGGTCGACCCTAACATATTGGTATCAAGAGCAAGTTGATCACGAATTTCCCCTCAATTTTTCTTCTATCCACCATAAAATCGAAAATTCCCAAAAAAGAGCCCCAAATTGCCTTCGGATAGATCTTTGGATTTGGGGAGGTTTTCGTGGTTTTGGTCCATAGATCTATTGTTTTGGGTATTGATCTACATTCCTTCACCTTCCCCCAGCCCAATTTGGACGGATTTTTGACGGATTTATCAGTTTGACTTTCTGGAGTTCGTCATGAACAGGTTTCGGCACCAGATCTTGGGAACCGGTTCTACAACCGGAATTTTCGGTGACAGCTCCAGCATGACCGTACCAACGACCGGAAATTCCGGCGGCATACTCGGCTCCGCCGGTTCCTGCACCGACAAATTTTCCAGATCCCAAATTTTCACAGTTTTCTTCTTGTTTGTTTGTGTTTCGCGTGTGTGTCGCCCAAAACTAACAACAAGCTTCTGCAAATCAGTAAATCACGCGTTCCTCGACACCGCGACACCCGAGCATCTTCCTCAACACCGGTTGCAAGTCGTCAACAATACCGAAGGTATAAATTGCGCCACTTTGACAGCCCCATAACTTCCTTTGTGTGTATCTGTCCTATGAGAGCAACTCATTTTATGTTTGTCTAAGCATTGTGCACTTGCCATTCGAAAGTGAGAGTGTGAGGGAAAATACAAAAGTTAACATAGTAGTATAGAAAGGGAGAAAAAGAATCAGAAAAAAAGAAAAAGAAAAATAGAAAGATACATAGTCTCCCAATAAAAAGAGAGTATCAAGCTTGTAAGCAAAGAGAGAGGAAAAAGCGTGACCAAGGAAGGTGCACAAATCCGTTGCTTAACTCTCTTTTGGCAAACGAGTTTTGGTCTCTCCTTGCATTAGGACATTTTGTGCTCATTTTCATAGTCGTGCTAACCCCATTCATCTCCACGTGTATGTTCCCTTGTGTTTTTGTAGATCGTATCCTTTTTTCTTTTGATGTTTGGTTCTTTACCACCTAGAACAATAACCTTTTTCTTGGATCGTTTTGTTTGGTTTTCCACAATCCTAACCTTCCACCAAAAGCTTTCAAGATTTGTAGTTTCCTTGTGTGTGAGTTTCTTTGCGATTTCACTTTGCAAGCTCTTAGTTCTCTTGTGTGGCAATTGGTTTGATACAATATCCAAGGTGAGGTAAAAGGCTAACTCTCCATGCATTCTCCTCCATATACAATACTTGTTGGCTTTGCATCATGGATAGGAACGATGAGACGTCCCAACCAACTCCACCTCAAGAGGAAGACGCACAATACATGACAAGGTTGGATCATTGGAAGATCCAAGGAGAATTCAACTACCGTTGTGATGCCCTTGAGCAGCGCCAAGACGAAAAATTTAGCGAAACGCGAGTGGAGTTCAAGAGCATCGACAACTACTTCAAGGAGGTCCGAGGACAAATGCATGCCATGCAACACAACCTCGGACATCAAAATGAAGCTCTTCATCGTGCACTCGCCGCAACGGATGAAAAGCTTCAACGTCTCATTGATGGGTTGGCAAGGCCACGATCTCGCGCCTTAAGATCGTCATAGCACTCCTCAAGTGCGTCAAGCTCTTCACGCCATCGCTCTTCAAGGCACAACAACAGATCCGTACTTCACTCCATGAGCTCTTCTCAAGCGGTACCATCTCCACGACTCGCCGCAACGTCAAGCTATGATGGTGACCTATCCGTAGGACCTCCAAGACGTGAAGCGCACCATCCACAACCAAGGGCACTAGTGATACAACAAGAGCAACCTCAAGTGGAGCCCCAAGCTCCTCGTCAATGACACATTCCTTCAACAACAAGTGAAGCCTCCGAATTGGACGAACAAGCTCGCCGTCGATGTGAAGAACTTGGAGATCCACCAAGGCGTCATCATCGACATGAACATCAATGTAGACAACATGATCACTATGACGAGCCGCCACCACATCATGAAGAAAGGGAGCAGCCCATTGCACATGTGGCACACCATCCTCCTCGCCACATGGCTCAAGAGAATGCTTGTCGTCATGATGGCCAAGGGTCGAACCAACCTTGTGGGGACCAAGCGCCTCCTCCTTGTCAACAACCGCGCCAAGAACAAGAGAAAGCTCCCCAAGCTCGTCATGAGGACAAAGTCCCACCACCAAATGCCGCACCACAACAACCGCACGGGCAACAACACCATCACCAAGTAAGACGTGAGAGCTCGGATGATGAAGATGGCCACCAACATCATGGCAACCGCCGATGCCAGAACCTAAATGAAGAGTAAACTTTCGGCAAGCTCAAATTCACCATGCCCAAGTTTACCGGTTCCAATGAACCCGAAGAATATCTCTCGTGGGAACTCAAGGTTGACAAGATCTTCCGCATGCACAACTATAGCAATGAGAAGATGATGGCCATGGCATCCTTAGAGTTTGATGACTATTCCAACCTTTGGTGGGAACAAATCCAACCCGCTCGTGAAGCAAAACAAGAGCCTCCAATCACCACTTGGCAAGATATGAAGGCTCATATGAGATCTCGCTTTGTTCCTTCGCACTACACACGTGACCTCTTCAATAAGCTTCAAACGCTTAGTCAAACAACAAAGACAGTGGAAGAGTATTTCAAGCAAATGGAGCTCAACATGATCCGTTCCAACATTGAAGAGCATGATGAACAAACAATGGCACGTTTCCTCAATGGCTTGAACCACCCAATCAAGCGCATCACCGAGTTCCAAAAGTACAACAACATGGTTGAGCTTGTGCACGTAACAACAAAAGCTGAACGTCAAGTGCAAGAGGACATCAAGTACAACAAGCCAAAGACGTACTTCACCTACAAGCAAGCGCCAACCACTACATCAACAACCCCAAATGGAAGCTCATCAAGTACAACCAAGCTTCCCTTCAAGCCAACACCTCCTCAAGGAAAACCGCCCCCAAGTGGCAAATACACAAAGGATGATCAACCGTTCAATGGTGAATGCTAATAGGGTGGAGGCAAAGGACACAAGTCGGCCACATGTGGAAACAAGAAAGTTTTGTTCATCCACGACAATGGTGATGAAGAGTACTTGAGTGAACATGAGTTTGCGAGAGTTAAGGATGCTTTGGCATGAAACATTTGGAATATGACCAAGAACTACTTGTGTGTGAGCATGATGCAAGTTCTTCGCTTGTGGTCACAAGGGTATTAACTACTCAAGTCCATGATAATGAAGACCAAAGATCAAACATCTTTCAAACATGTGCCGGTATCAATGGGAAATCCATCAAAGTTGTCATCGATGGAGGGAGTTGCCACAATCTTGCAAGCACGGAATTGTGTGAGAAGCTCAACCTCACCCTCCATCCACATAACCACCCCTACCATATACAATGGCTAAGTGACCAAGGGTCCGTCAAGATCAAGGACACCGTCTTGGTAACATTTTCAATTGGACCATACAAGGACACGGTGGAGTGTGATGTGGTTCCCATGACGGTTTGCCATATGTTGCTCGTTAGGCCTTGGCAATATGACAAGCATGCTTTGCATGATGGTCACACAAACGCTTATACCTTGAAATGGCTTGACAAGACTTGTGTTTTGCAACCAATGACTCCTAGCCAAATAATTGCGGACAATGCAAAGGCTTTAGCGAGGGCGCAAAGCATAACACCTTGTGAGAAGAGCGGTGAGCGAGAGGACCACCATATAGTGAGTGAGAGCCACAAGCCAAACTCGAGTGGAAAAACTAAGAGTGTTCTTGCCACCAAAAGTGAGATGAGAGAAGTGCGGAACAACCTATCCATCTTGCACTATGTCCTTATATGCAAGGGACTAGCGCAAGGAACTAATGACTTGACAAATGTTCCTCCCACTTTGATGGCTATTTTGCAGGAATTCCAAGATGTGTTTCCCGAAGAGTTTCCTCATGGACTACCCCCTCTTCGTGGAATCGAGCACCGCATCGACCTCATACTCGGCGCACCTCTTCCAAACCGCACCGCATACCGCACGAACCCGGAAGAGACGAAGGAGATAGAACGACAAATCAACCAACTCGTCTCTAAAGGTTTGATCCAAGTAAGCACTAGCCCAAGCGCGGTACCCATGATTCTTGTCCCAAAGACGGATGATACGTTGCGATTATGCATGGACTGTCGTCCAATCAATGTTATCACCGTGTGTTATCGACATCCTATACCGCGTCTTGATGACATGCTTTATGAGTTGTGTGGATCCACTATATTTTCGAAAATTGATCTTCGTAGTGGTTACCATCAAATACGTACGACCGAGGGTGATGAGTGGAAAACCGCCTTCAAGACCAAAATTGGTCTCTATGAATGTTTGGTTATGCCTATTGGCTTATCTAATGCCCCATCCACCTTCATGCGCCTTATGAACCATATTTTGAGATCTCTCATTGAAAGAGTGTCGTTGTTTACTTTGATGATATTCTTGTCTATAGCAAGTCACTAGAGGAGCATGTTACACATGTTACGGAAGTTCTACAAATCCTTCCTCATGAAAAGCTTTATGCTAATTTCCTAAAGTGCACTTTTTCCAAAGACAAACCGATTTTCCTTGGATTTGTAGTTTCTTCAAATGGAATTGAAGTCAATGTCTCAAAAGTTAAGGACATACGAGATTGGTCCATTCCTACCAATGTTAGTGAACTTCGTAGTTTTCATGGATTCCCCAGTTTCTATCGCCGCTTTGTGAAAGACTTTGCTACCATTTTTCCCCCTCAACAAGTTGAGCAAGAAAAATGTCACATTTTTTTGGGGTAAAGCACAACAAAAGGCATTTGATGAGCTCAGAAGGAGGCTCACCGAAGCACCACTCCTTGCTTTACCGGATTTCACAAAAACTTTTGAGATCGAGTGTGACGCTAGTGGTATTGGCATTGGAGGCGTCCTTATGCAAAATGGACGTCGTATTGCATAACATAGCGAGAAACTTGATGGCGCACGCCTTAACTATCCAATTTATGACAAAGAGCTTTTTTCCTTAGTTTGTGTCCTTCAAGTGTGGCAACACTACCTTTGGCCCAAAGAATTTATCATACATTCCGACCATGAGTCATTGAAATATCTTAAGGGTCAAGCCAATTTGAGTAAAAGGCACGCCAAGTGGGTTAGGTTCATGGAGTCTTTCCCTTACATTGTAAAGTACAAGAAGGGCAAAGAAAATGTAGTAGCGGACGCCTTGTCTCGCAAAAATACTAGCCTTCTTACGCGCCTCGAAGTAAATGTATTGTGTCTTGATGACATCAAATCATTGTACGCTTCCGACCCATTGTTTGTATCAATTTTTTCAAAGTGTTCAATAGACAAAGGAGTTGATGATTTCTATTTGCATAATGGTTTTCTATTCAAACAAAACAAGCTTTGCATTCTGAAGTCGTCTCTCCAAAATTTGCTTCTTCAAGAGTCCCATGGTGGAGGCCTTATGGGTCACTTTGGCCGTGACAAGACATATGACATGCTCTCCACTCACTACTACTAGCCCAAGATGAAGCACGGCGTGGAGCGCCATGTCCAACAATGCACTACATGTGTTCAAGCTAAGTCTAAGTCTAACCCTTTTGGTCTTTATATGCCTTGCCTATTCCTCATGAACTTTGGTCGGACATTAGCATGGACTTTTTTATTAGGGTTTCCTAGGTCTAGACATGGTCATGATTCTATATTTGTTGTAGTGGATCGTTTTTCAAAAATGGCACACTTCATTTCGTGCCATAAGACCGATGATGCTTCACATGTCGCAAATCTGTTTTTCAGGGAAATAATCCGCCTTCATGGAGTGCCATGAACAATCGTCTCCGACCGCGACGTCAAATTCATGAGCTACTTTTGGAAGACACTCATGGCCAAGCTCGACATTAAGCTCCTATTCTCGTCCTCCTCGCATCCTCAAACCGATGGCCAAACCGAGGTCGTTAACCGAAGCCTTGGCACACTTCTCTGCGTGTTGATAAAGAAGAATCTTAAAGATTGGGAGGAATGTATCCCACACGCCGAGTTCGCCTACAATCGCGCAAAGCACTCCACCGCCATGATGATCCTGTTTATGATCGTCTATGGATTCGAGCCTCTCACCGCGCTCGACATACTACCTCTTCCTCTTCGCGACCGCGCCAACATGGACGTCAACAAGCGTGCCCAAGAAATGAAAAAACTCCATGAAGACACACAAGCTATGGTCGAGCAGCAAGTCCTTCGCCAAGAATCAAAGCTAAACAAGAACAAGAAAGAGATGATCTTCGAACAGGGCGACCTTTTGTGGATACACTTGAGTAAAGACCGCTTCCCCAAGGATCGCGACTCCAAGATCAAGCCAAGGGGTGGTGGGTCGTTCAAAGTACTCAAGAGGATCAACAACAATGCCTACATCATAGACATACCAACATCAAAGTACCTTGTGAGCCCGACGTTCAATGTCAAGGACCTATCACCCTTCCATGGAGAAGATGAAGTTGAGAAGCTTGAAGAGTCGAGGACGAATCTTTCCCAAGGGGGGAGCTGATACATCCCGTCCTACGGATGCTTCTACATCCCCGCCTACTCCCCCAAGTGGACCAATGACCCGCGCTCGAGCCAAGCTCCTACAAGATAAGGTTAACTCGCTCCTCGCCTCGTGTGATTTCGATACACCCTTGAATGGCTTGCTACTTCATGCCCATACTTTCTGCATCCTCAGCTATGAACCCCATGAACTATCACCAAGAGAGGGGCCAAAGGCAGCACGGGAAGATGCTCCAGGACAAACCGGCGCCAGGTCCGACGGACCGACTCCACCGCCAGAACTGACGGCGACGACCCCGGTGAACCGGCCCCAGAGCCGAAACTCTCAGCAGCGACCGGCACCGACCGAAACCCGATACAGTAAGCCCTTCTAGCAAACGACCGAAAATACCGGCGGCCGCCAGAATTTTTGGAGCGCATCTCGGCGCCGTCGGACTTATCGCTGGAAACGCCCAGGAACTGGTATACGGTTGGGCTTAGCCCGTGCAACCCTCTATTTCATCCAGACTTTATCCTTTCGTTCCAAAACTACCCCTATTTATGTGGCTGGCCTATAAATAGCCCCCACCCTCTATTGTATTCCCTAGACTTGGATAATTTTAATTGAAGAAACCCTAGAGGATCTATCAATTGCTAGTCTCATGCTCCTTGAAAAGGAGCACCAATTATCCCCCTCCTCTTGGATTTTGCCTCGTGCATTCAAGTTGTACAAGTCCTTGGAGTTGGTGTCTCATTTCCAAGTAATCAAGATCTCATCAAGCCTCTCACACCCGTTGTTGGTCGTGGGAGAGTGTATTTCCCGACGCCGATCCTAGGGATTGTGTTGGACTGGTTGCCACCGACATGAGCTATTGGCTTGTATCGTGTCTTCGTGTGTGTGTGTGTGTGTGTTCATCGAGGTCTTCGCGTGTGAGTTCGTGGATTTCATCCTCCTCATCCTTCCACTCGCCTCCCCCTCAATTTCCACGGGAATTCATGAAAGATCATGCCACCCCAAGGGGTCGACCCTAACATAAGAGCGCTGATACCAGATGATAGGGGTTAACCTCTTTGGTGGCTCGATCTTCACGGATCTCGTGGTCAAATCAATGGGAAAATGAGGGGAAATTGACAAGGTAGCGGAAGCTAACACACACCTCGTGAAGAACACGATGAACACACGCAAAACTCACACGATACAAGGTCGATTGCTCCCGAACGGCGGCCACCGGTCTGATAGAATCCTCGCAAGGAAAGATCGGTCAACGTGCTCCTTCAAATCCACATCGGAGAGGGAAGAACACCTTGGGGAGGGTCTTGACAACTTGGATACAAGACACCGACTCCAAGGCCCTGTTCAATGATGGATGTGTGATGCAAAGTCCAATCGAGATTGGTGACGATAATCGGTCCTCTTGTAAGGGGGATGAGGCAAAACTAGAGATTCCACACAAGGGGGATTGTCTTTAGTTTATCATCTACGCTTAAGGGATACATGAGGGGTGGGGGCTCTATTTATAGGCCAGCCACAAAACAAGGGGTAGTTTGGGGATAAATTAGGCAAATGGGTAAGTAAAGGGAGTATTCCAGGGAATCAAACCCAGAACCGCACGCAGACGGGGTATTCTGGCAGTAAGTCCGGCGGCGCCGGATCTGGCGCTAGGATTTTCGGTCTTCGCCGGATATTCCGGTCGCTCGCCGAAGAGGCTCTCTGTAAGCGTTTCCGGCAGCATTTCCGGTCGACCGGTCCTAGCGCCGGGGATTCCGGTGGGGCGCTCGGTTCGCCGGGGCTATCGCCGGAGATTCCGGCGGTGGTTCCGGTTCATCGGTCCTATTGCCGATTCCAGCTAGAGCTTCTTCCGTCTCCTCTTCCAAGCCTCCGTCTTGTCGGACGTGAGTCCTCGGGGTTCCTCCCTTGTCTCCGAACTTGTCGGTGTATACCTATCATAGTCATAGGACGGAGTATGAAGTAGTATACCATTCAAAAGGGTAGGAAGTGGGATCTCAAAGACGATAGGATTTACCTTTGGAGTCCATGACGACTTGGCATAAGTTGGAGACCTTGATGTGGCAACAACCGTAGGTCAGACTGTATCACCAAGTAGTAGGTATATAATCAGGATACAATCGACAATATTTATTCCACCACGTAGAAGCAACATCATGAATGTACTAAGTGCAGCTTGTATTCTCTTACGCTCACAAAAATAGTGGGAAACAAATATATCATTTAACTCGAACTCTCATTCAATATATAAATCAGGTTTAGAGCGACCATTAAATTGCGGCATGGAGACGGTAATCTGGTCATGTACTTTTACCCCTCGTGGTGGTCGTCGTGGTTTGCTAGATGGTGGCACATCTCCAACTATAGACGAAGCCCAAGAACTTCTAACGTCATAACCTGCCATAACTAGTAGAAACAAGAGACAAATAACAAGTAGATGTTTCTATCAACTACTAGGATGTGGTGGCAACTCGCTCACAAGATTTCAAATACCAAATTCTTACAAGTTTTTACCATACAGTAGGCGGCGATTGGCAACCAGCAATATCAAGTAACTCGGAGGATTGGACAAAGCGATTATCAGACGATCAAATTTTGCACGATGTAGAAATATGTGAAGCCGTAGGTTGGCTTAATATATACGAAGAAATATGATGCAACCACATTAGTTAATATAAAGCTGAAAATATGGTTAAAGTTGTCAAGTGCTGGTCCTAGTCTAGACTAGACTAGAGACGAGAGCTTAAGACACAAATCAAATCACGGGCCATGTGGATATAATAGTAATATCTCCTCTAATATCTTGTCGCCTCTCACAGCGATGGAAAACAACGAATGTGATTGGCAATATGTGGCAGGGCAAACAACGGCTATTGCGGACAACCGAGAGAAGTGTGGCGCTGCAGATAATACGTGGCTGAAAAAAAATGGACTTGGTGCAGGCAGCTGAAGAAAATTGTGCCAGCTTTGAGAGTAACGAGTACAAAGGAATAAATACTGGTTCAGAAGAGACCAGGCTGGTCATAGTGTAAGTAACTTTAAGAGTAACTAAGGGTCCAACTCAACAAAATTGTTTACGTGGCAGTGAATTAATGTAGAGAGATGAAGATGGAGTAACATATTTAGTTACTGTAACATCATATATACCAATGCAAGATGAGTCTATCATCTACTCCCTTTGTTTCAAAATATAAGATGTTTTAGCTTTGTAAAGAAAATGTATCTAGACTTCGTTCACTTCAAACTCTAGTGAATCTATACACTAAAAGTAGTCTAGATACATTTGATTCACAAAACTAAAACATCTTATATTTTAAAACAGAGAGAGTAATAAATAATACTTTGCATGGCACCATTTATATGTTACTCTCCACTATAAAGATAGTAACATAGAGTAGTAATTTGTGCATGTTAGACCAGTAACATGCACAAGTTACTACTTATCCATGTTACTAGTCTATGTTACTCTCTGCTGTGACCAGCTGAAACTTCCTCCGGGTAAATAAATAACGAAATTGCTTGTTCTTAGTTGCCTCGCGATCGACGCCGTTGAATGGTTCTGCTTTAGGATTCATGCAGCTTTTGTGAAACAGGCTTTGGTCCAACACGCTGATGTTGTTTTTGTTTGCTTTAAAAAACATTTATAATGTTGAAAATAAATTTAAAAAACATTTATAATGTTTTAAATTATTATGGCTTCATATTATTAACATTTAAAATTAATACTATTTATTATACTTAATTTACTCAATTTAGGAATATTAATAAATTTTATTTATCCTTATATGAATTATTAATGAAGTAAATAAGTTTAAATTTGAGTTATTAAAATATTTGAATTTTTAATTAACTCAAAAGTAGAATATTGGATTTTTAACATGCAGATATTATTTTTGTGATTATTTTGGTATATTACATTTATTTCTGTGATTTATAAATAATAAGATATGATTTTCATAATTCTTATTACTTTATAATTACTTAATAAACAATAAATATTTAATTACGTGAAATAATAATACATGATTATGGTTTCAAATTATAATTTTTATTTTTCTAAGATTTTTGGTATTTTTTTATATTATTAACATTTACCACTATTAAAATATGAATTATCAAAGTTTTATTGCTTATAAAACCTTTATGAAATAATATTTATTTAAATAATCATCACAATATTATTTGATAATAATTTTAAGTTGTAGATTTTATTTTTCTACAAATTTTCATATATTATACACATTTTTCTGATTTATAAATCAAAAGTTATTAATTAAACAAGATTTAAGCATTTATTTGATTTCTGGAATATTATTAATTGAATATATAACATTTTATTTATTTCTTTCTTAAACAGGAAATAATTTTTACACCGCACCTAAGACTAGCCTAAGTCACTGACCCGTGGGCCATTGTCCACCTCAGCTCTCACGTTTAGAAAATGTATTTGTTACTGACTCTGTTTCTATCTCCAGTCAATGACATATGGGCCCAAGGCCATGTCATCAGCCACGCAAGACAAAGACTAGTCAAACTAGCTGACGTGGTTCAAACCTGAGGTGAGCTTGACGTCACTCGAGTTGATCCTCACTGGTTGAGGATCGATCGATCGATCTTGTGCGCGCGTGGGGGGCTGTGACTAGGTGCGTTGGACAGAGGAGATCAAGGCGAACCTATTGGTGGTGGTGCCGCTATCTAATGGTCATCGGAGGGCAACCAGCGATGAGCTTCTACGGCGGCCAGCAGCGGTCCTCAACGAAACTAGGCCTACGGTGAGATTTAGCAACCGAAATTAGGGTCTAGAGATGCGTAAGCTTACCCTGATGACGATAGAGCGGTCGAGGAGGCTTGGGGAGGCGTGACGACAGCGAATCGACGGTAATGGCCGCGGCGGCCGAGGAAAAGGAATACTCGATTTCACATGATTCCCGGCGAGTAGGCCTCCGTGCTTGGTCTTAGGTGGTTCAGTCCACGACGGCGCGTCCAACGGTGGCTACCACGAGGCGAGGGGTGGTCGTAGTTGGCCGGAACGATGAACTCCGACGAACTGGGTTTTCGGGTGAGGAAGGGAAATGAGTCTAGAGAGCGAGATTGAGGATGAGGACGAGCAGGGATCTCGCGGTGGCCTCCTTATCCTCTCCTGGCGACAGCGGCGTTGATCAAGGCGCAAGGACGACGATGACGGCATCAAGCTGCGGCGAGCTCCTCTAGCGAGCTAGCTGTGTGCGTGAGGATGACGACGACATGTTGTTTTGCAGATAACCCCTGGCGTTTCTTTCTTCTCAACCCGCAGTCCTTCCCTGGCCCCACTTGTAAGTCACAGGAGAGAAAGAGCTGGGCTGGCTGTTGGGTTGTTGTGGGATACACATGGGCGTTGGATAAGGAAAGAGATGTTGGGCCACGGCTAGGTAATGTTTTTATTTGTTTTACCTTTTTCTATTTTCGGTTTTCCTTTTCAGGTTTGAATTTGATTTATATTTTGAACTTTTCTTTGTAGGATTTATTTGCTGGATATTTGTAGTAATACTAAAATAGATTTAGTATCATTTGTGAACTTTCTCAATATGAACCCCTTTTTAATATTTTGTAGAAGCTATTCTTATTATTTTTCTTTCATTTTCTAATCAGGGTTTATTAAATGATATATTTTTATTTGTTTATATAACTTAACTCTAGTTGGCTCATAGTTTGGATAGAAGTCCTTTTATATGTATTATGATCCTATATCATTATTTGATGCATGAAATTATAAAAGAAATTAATATGGTTCTTACTATTTCCATTAATTTGGAAAATGGCAATGTATATATTCTATTATGATAAACAAAGAGGTTTAGGATTTTGGATTATGATTATTTACCCTAGGGTTTAGGTTTTTTTAATATACTTAGACTCCTTTATGGATGTGGTTAAAGATTCAATAACTAAGCATATTGTTTTCTGTTTGGGATATTTGATGACATCACCTTGAGTACTTGAAATTTATATCTTGAATGTTTTATAGAAAGGAATTGATAAATATACTCCTAAGAACATTTAATTCTGATGGTTGGAATTGTCAGAGATGTGTTTATGTGATTTGTTGTAGGGAAATGTTCCTATCAAGTGATATAGATATAAGATGAGGAATTCTTACTATGAAATGGATATTATACTTGGTTTTTAGATTTAGAGTTGATTGTTTACCAAGAATTACTATCTTCCATAATTCATAATTCTAGACTTCTTATTAAGGAATTCCTTTCCTAGATATACTACCTTTTTTATCTATCATCATGATTAACATGATGAGTTTTACTTCATAGTACTATTCTCATTCACTGATTAACCTTTTAAACTTATGGACGAATCAAATGATTTTGATACTAAAGTATTTTATAACTTCATCATATCCTTGCTTAGTTGTATTTACTACTCTACTGTTGATAGCCTTCCATCCAACACATAGTTCCCTCAAACTCTACTTATAATCTTCCTTAATCATTCATTACTAATGTATCTCTATTAGTTGTATGCATCCAACTACCTTTCTCTAAAGTCAACTATCGTTTAGGATGAATAACACCACTTCTATAACTCTATGCTATACTAGCTTTAATTGAATAATATCATCCTATATTCACTTTACTCCAATAACTCACACTCCAACCCTAAACTATATTTATGTGGCTTGCAATGACTATTCTAGGATAACTTATCTATACTAAGGTTCCAATCATGTTCTACCCACCAGTATTACTTATACTAAATATAAGCATTCAATATTGGTGGCTAAAGCATCACCATTATAATCCTTTAATCATTTATTGCTTAAGTTCTTAGTTGGCTAAGCAAGGCTTTATCAATCCTACTTTTCCATTGTCTTGAAATTATCTTTTTAGTATCTCATATTGGATTAAGGTTATTTATGGACTATACCCTCTTTAAAAGACTTAAGTAGATGTTATGGTAAGATCAAGAAATAGTAGATCAAGGATTGATAGTTAAAGATTTTTTGAATCAATGGGGAATTACCCAACATTGATGAACAACAGATATTAAGATAAGTTCCATAAAGATTGCTATAGAAAGAAAGATATATAGTGGATTTGACTTAGTCTCTTTCCAACTCCAACTCATTAAAGAGTTTAAGGTTAGGTATTACTGAAGGGAATATGCCCTGAGAGGCAATAATAAAGTGTTTATTATGTGTATTCCAAGTATATGATAGATGTTTATTTTGCATGCTATAATTGTATTAATACGGAAACATTAATACATGTGTGTTTAATAAACAAACAGAAAGTTCCTAGGTATGCCTCTCTCATAAACTAGCTCGTTGATTAACAAGATGATCAAGGTTTCCTGATCATGGACATTGGATGTTGTTAATAACGGGATCACAACATTAGTGTAATGGTGTGATGAACATTCATCCGAAGTATAGCATTACAATCAAAGTCATTGAGTTTATATTGCTATAACAACTTACGAAGAGTTTCTTGATAACATTCATCCGAAGTTTAGACCATGAGATCATGTCAATCACTAACACCTGAAGAGTTTCTTGATAACATCAAACGTCACACCGTAACAGGGTGATTATAAAGATGGATTCGGAACTAATAAAGTGTTATGTTGAGGCTCATGGATCGAGAGTGGAATTTGTTCATCCCGATGACGGATAGATATACTCTGGGCCCTCTCGGTGATATCACATTGATTAGCTTGCAAGCAAGTGATTTGATCACTAGAATGTTATATCACGGGAACGAGAAAAGAGTGCATGTCGGTAACGAGATCAAACTAGGTATGGAGATATCGATGATCGAATCTCGGACATGTAATATATCGTGAAACAAAGGGATTAAGATACTAGCGTAAAAGGTTCCGACGATCACAAGAAAGTCATCGTTGAATGTGTGGGAGTCAGTATGGGTCTGCAGATCCCGCTTCTGATTATTGATCCGAGAGGGGTCTCGATCATGTCCGCATTATTCACGAACCATAGGGTGACACACTTAAGAGACACCGACATCCAATTGGAGCAAAAGTTTCATGCCAAAAGAATGAACAAGCGCAGGAATTTATTTCACTAGATACCGAAACAGGTTTTTGGGTGAAATTGCATAAAGTGGTTATGCATGTGAAATAGAATTCTAGCAAGGGGTTATTTGTGAATGTTTGTCATTAAAGTAATTGACAAAATTCTGAATAAAATAAAAGAGTTTTGTTTAATGAGAGTTTGCATTAAATTTTGTGGAAATTTAATGGGAATTTGAGTGGACTTTTGAGTGGAGAAAATTGAAGGGCCATTTTGTGAGTGGAGTGTCCATCCACATGAATGAAAGGAGGGGAGGGGGCATCCCCCATGTCCGGCGGCCACCCCCTTGTGTGCCCCCCTCCTCCTATAAAAGGAGCCCCTCCTCTCACTTGTCTCTCACACCTCCTCGTGAAGGATCTCTCTCCCCCTCTAGAATTTATCCCCCATGGTCTCGGACTAGCGTGATACATGTTCCCGGTGGCTATTCGGCAAGAAAGAGTTGTACTTCCTCTGCATTGCTGGAGCGAGGAGGCGGAGGTTGCTCGGTGCCTTGAACGTGTGTGCGAGCACGGATGCGCTGCTGATTTGCGGCGCTAGGACTTCCTCTCGATCTTGAGATTGGCAAGAGATCGTCTACATCAACCACGAGTTGAACTCGTTAAGCTTTGTTGGTATTCAAGGGTATGTTCTCTACGGATATACATCCGCCCGTTGTTTGTATCTAATAGATAGATCTTGGTACATAGTTCACATCGTAGGAAATTTTTTGTTTTCTATGCTGCGAACCCTACAGTGGTATCAGAGCCGGATCTATGCGTCGATACTATACACGGGTAGTACACATATGAGTATGTGGGCGATGATGATCATGTTGTTGCTCCTTTGTTGTAATTTTGGATATTGGTGGCATAGTGGGATGAAGCGGCCCGGACAAACTTTACATATCCTCGCACATGAGACCTGTTCCACGCTTGACATGCAACTAGTTTGTATAAGTGGCTAGCGGGTGTCTGTCTCTCCTACTATAGTCAATATCTATTTTTCAAGCGAGTTGTCAACAATTTGATTATCCTCGTTGTGGTTCATGTTCGTAGGTAAGAACGGTTCTATCTCGAAAGCCCTAAGCCATGTAAATCTTGCAATGGATAAATTAGAGGCGTCTAGTTTAGATTGTTGCTGGGCTAGTGTTATGATATGGTAGTGTTGTAAGTAGAAGTATGAGATGATACTCTTACAACACACATATCGTGTAAACTCCATAGACCTTGGATTTACACATATAGGTATGATAGTGATCATACCACGATGCACATGATAGAGATCATCTGCGGGAACCATATCATTTCACTAACAAACATGTGATGTTTGATAGCATCTTATATTGCTTGTTTAGCGCTTTGTTAGCATAATAAGATGATCCCTCATTTAAATATCAAGATAAGAATGTGTTCTTCCTTTAGTATGCACCGATTATGTTTCGTCGCTCCAAGACATCACGTGATGATCGGGTGTTCTTGGATCCACGACCATATTTTGGGTGTAAAACAGTTACACACGCGAATACTAAGGTTCTAAATTGGCGAGCCTAGCATGTACAGACATGGCCTCGGAACACGGACCGAAAGGTTAAGCATGAGTCATATAGTTGATATGATGCCCATTTGATGGTCGCCTTTGAAACTATACCGACTCACGTGATGATCGGACTTGGTATAGTGGATTTGGTTCATGTTATCACCAAAAAGGCACGAGGGATGTCGTTTTTTAGTGGGAGTTCATTCGTAATATGGATTAGTTGAACTCAATCTATCATACACTTAGTCTAAACTTTACAAATTCTGTTGTAGATGGCACCACCTGCTTTTAATTTCAATGTGTTCATGGAGAAAGAGAAACTAGCAACGAACGGTAGTAACTTTACCGAATGGGCCATGAATTTGAGGATTCTCCTCTCTACTGCACAAAAGCAATACGTGCTAGAAGCGCCATTAGGCCCCCCACCTTTAGAGGATGCCCCTGACGAGGAGAAGAATGTCTATCAGACTCGTCAGGAGGACCACAACTTAGTTCATTGCGGCATATTGTATGGGCTAGAGCCGGAACTTCGAAAGCGTTTCGAAAATGGCAATGCTTTTGATACAATGGGTGAGTTGAAAATGATTTTCGACACACATGCTGCTGTAGAGAGCTACGACACTTCAGAAAAGTTATTTAGCTGCATGATGGAAGAGCACAGCTCCGTTAGTGAGCATGTACTCAAGATGTCGGGTTACGCCGATAAGCTTGTGTCCTTGGAAATAACGATTCCCATTGACTTAGGCATCCATCGTGTTCTGCAGTCTCTGCCACCTAGCTATAAGAGCTTTGTGATGAACTATAATATGCAAGGCATGAAGAAGTCTCTCCCCGAGCTTCTGTCAATGCTTAAAACTGCAGAAGTGGAGATCAAAAAGGAACATCAAGTGTTGATGATCAATAGGAACACTGATTTCAAGAAAGACAAGAAGGGAAAACGGAAGGGAAGTAAGGGCGGCAAGCCTGTTGCCGTGCCTGAAAAGAAACCCCGAGTCGGACCTAAGTCTGATACCGAGTGCTACTATTGTAAGGGGACTGGCCACTGGAAGCGCAACTTCCCCAAGTATTTGGCAGACGAGAAGGCCGGCAAGGCAAACAAAGGTATATATGATATACATGTTATTGATGTGTACTTGACTAGTGCTCGCAGTAGCACCTGGGTATTTGATACCGTTTCAGTTGATAATATTTGTAACTCGAATCAGGGGCTGCGGAACAAGCGACCGCTAGCAAGGGGCAAGGTCAAGATGCGTGTCGGCAATGGATCAAGCGTTGATATGATCGCCGTTGGAACGCTGCCTCTCCACTTGCCGTCGGGATTAGTTATAAACTTGAATAATTGTTATCTGGTGCCTGCACTGAGCATGAACATTGTATCTGGATCGTGTTTGATGCGAAGTGGTTATTCGTTTAAATCCGAGAAAAATGTTTGTTCCATTTATATGAATGAAATCTTTTATGGTCATGCACCGATGATGAATGGTTTATTTCTATTAGATCTCGACGATAATGTTACACATATTCATAATGTTGATTCTAAAAGGATTAAACTTAATGATGATATATCCGCATATATGTGGCACTGCCGTCTAGGTCATATTGGCATTAAACGCATGAAGAAGCTCCATTCGGATGGACTTTTGGAATCACTTGATTTTGAATCATTTGATACATGTGAGCCATGCCTTATGGGCAAGATGACTAGAACGCCGTTTTCCGGTTCAATGGAACGGGCGACAGATTTATTGGAAATCATACATTCTGATGTATGTGGTCCAATGAGTGTGTCGGCGCGAGGTGGATATCATTATTTTGTTACTTTCACGGATGATTTGAGTAGATACGGTTATATCTACTTGATGAAACACAAGTCTGAAACCTTTGAAAAGTTCAAGGAATTTCAGAATGAAGTGTAAAATCATTGTAATAGAAAGATCAAATTTCTACGGTCTGACCGTGGAGGTGAGTATCTAAGTTACGAGTTTAGCACTCACATGAAAGAGTGTGGAATTGTTTCACAACTCACGCCTGCCGGAACACCACAGAGAAATGGTGTGTCGGAACGTCGTAATCGCACTTTATTAGATATGGTTCGATCTATGATGTCTCTGACGGACTTGCCGTTGTCATTTTGGGATTATGCACTAGAAACTGCTGCATTCACTTTAAATCGGGCACCATCTAAATACGTTGAAAAGACACCGTATGAATTGTGGTTTGGAAACAAACCTAAGCTGTCTTTTCTTAAAGTTTGGGGATGCGATGTTTATGTGAAGAAACTTCAACCGGATAAACTCGAACCCAAAGCGGAAAAATGCGTCTTCATAGGATACCCTAAGGAAACTATTGGGTATTCCTTCTATCACAGATCCGAGGCAAGGTTTTTGTTGCCAAGAATGGTCCTTTCTAGAGAAAGAGTTTCTCGCGAAAGGTGTGAGTAGTCGGAAGGTAGAACTCGAAGAGGTTATTGAACCTTCTCTTCAAAGTATGGCGAGTAGCGCAGCACCGAAAGTTGTTCCGGAGTTGGCTCTACCTATTGAAGAGGGAACTAATGATAATGATCATGAAACTCCAAAAGAGAGTACTACCGAACCTCGCAGGTCAAGCAGGACGCGTGCAGCTCCCGAGCTGTACAGAAATCCTGTCATGAATTTCATGGTTGATGAAAATAATGACCCTGCGACGTATGAAGAAGCGATGATGAGCCCGGATTCCAACAAATGGTTAGAATCCATGAAATCCGAGATGGAATCCATGTATGAAAATCAAGTTTGGAACTTGGTGGAATTACCTCACGACCAAAAGGCCGTGGAAAACAAATGGATTTTCAAAAGTAAAACTGATGTTGATGGTAATGTGACCGTCTATAAAGCTCGACTTGTCGCAAAGGGGTTTCGACAAATTCAAGGAGTTGACTACGATGAGACATTCTCTCCCGTAGCGATGCTAAAGTCAGTTAGGATTATGTTAGCAATTGTTGCATATTTCGATTATGAGATATGGCAGATGGATGTCAAAACCGCGTTTCTCAATGGTAATATTGAAGAAGAGTTGTATATGATACAACCAAAGGGTTTTGTCGATCCTAAGTATGCTAACAAGGTGTGCAAGCTTTAGCGATCCATCTATGGATTGAAGAAAGCATCACGAAGTTGGAATCTCCACTTTGATGAGGTGATCAAAGAGTTTGGATTTGTCCAAACTTATGGAGAAGCTTGTATTTACAAGAAAATGAGTGGGAGCAATGTGGCATTTCTGATATTATATGCGGATGACATATTATTGATCGAAAATGATATAGATCTTTTAAACAGTGTTAAAAGTTATCTAAACAGCAAATTTTCAATGAAGGACCTAGGTGAAGCGTCATACATATGAGGCATAAAGATCTATAGAGATAGATCTAGGCGCCTAATAGGGCTATCGCAAAGTACATACCTTGATAAGATTTTAAAGAAGTTTAAAATGGATGGAAGTAAGAAGGGGTTCTTACCTATGTTGCAAGGCAAGACATTGAGTAAGACTCAAAGTCCGGCTTCGGCGGAAGAAAGAGAGATAATGGACAAAGTCCCCTATGCTTCAGCCATAGACTCTATAATGTACGCCATGCTATGTACAAGACCGGATGTGGCACATGCTATTAGTTTGACTAGTAGGTACCAATCGGATCCAGGTTCGGAACACTCGATAGCGGTCAAGAATATCCTTAAGTACTTACGAAGAACTAAGGATATGTTTCTTGTATACAGAGGTGAAGAAGAGCTCGTTGCTAAGTGTTATGTTGATGCTAGATTTGACACCGATCCGGATGACTCTAAGTCTCAATCCGGATACGTATTTCTCATGAATGGCGGAGCGGTTAGTTGGAGGAGCTCCAAACAACCTATGGTAGCGGGATCAACAACGGAGGCCGAATATGTTGCTGCTTCAGAAGCGGCTCAGGAAGCAGTTTGGATGAAGGAGTTCATATCCAAACTAGGAGTGGTTGAAAACGCGTTGGACCCAATGGTGATCTATTGTGACAACAATGGTGCCATTGCCAATGCCAAAGAACCAAGGTCTCACAAGCATTCCAAGCATATTAAGCGCCAGTTTCACTCCATCCGCGAGCATGTCAAGGATGGAGATATAAAGATTTGTAAAGTACATACGGATCTCAATGTAGCAGATCCGTTGACTAAAACTCTCCCTAGAGCAAAACATGATCAACACCGGAACTCAATGGGTGTTAGATTTATCACTATGTAACTAGATTATTGTCTCTAGTGCAAGTGGGAGACTGAAGGGAATATGCCCTGAGAGGCAATAATAAAGTGTTTATTATGTGTATTCCAAGTATATGATAGATGTTTATTTTGCATGCTATAATTGTATTAATACGGAAACATTAATACATGTGTGTTTAATAAACAAACAGAAAGTTCCTAGTTATGCCTCTCATAAACTAGCTCGTTGATTAACAAGATGATCAAGGTTTCCTGATCATGGACATTGGATGTTGTTAATAACGGGATCACAACATTAGTGTAATGGTGTGATGAACATTCATCCGAAGTATAGCATTACAATCAAAGTCATTGAGTTTATATTGCTATAACAACTTACGAAGTGATCCTAATCCTTAGACCATGAGATCATGTTAATCACTAACACCGGAAGAGTTTCTTGATAACATCAAACGTCACACCGTAACAGGGTGATTATAAAGATGGATTCAGAACTAATAAAGTGTTATGTTGAGGCTCATGGATCGAGAGTGGAATTTGTTCATCCCGATGACGGATAGATATACTCTGGGCCCTCTCGGTGATATCACATTGATTAGCTTGCAAGCAAGTGATTTGATCACTAGAATGTTATATCACGGGAACGAGAAAAGAGTGCATGTCGGTAACGAGATCAAACTAGGTATGGAGATACCGATGATCGAATCTCGGACATGTAATATATCGTGAAACAAAGGGATTAAGATACTAGCGTAAAAGGTTCCGACGATCACAAGAAAGTCATCGTTGAATGTGTGGGAGTCAGTATGGGTCTCCAGATCCCGCTTCTGATTATTGATCCGAGAGGGGTCTCGATCATGTCCGCATTATTCACGAACCGTAGGTTGACACACTTAAGAGACACCTACATCCAATTGGAGCAAAAGTTTCATGCCGAAAGAATGAACAAGCGCGGGAATTTATTTCACTAGATACCGAAACAGGTTTTCGGGTGAAATTGCATAAAGTGGTTATGCATGTGAAATAGAATTCTACCAAGGGGTTATTTGTGAATTTTTGTCATTAAAGTAATTGACAAAATTCTGAATAAAATAAAAGAGTTTATTTAATGAGAGTTTGCATTAAATTTTGTGGAAATTTAATGGGAATTTGAGTGGACTTTTGAGTGGAGAAAATTGAAGGGCCATTTTGTGAGTGGAGTGTCCACCCACATGAATGAAAGGAGGGGAGGGGGCAGCCCCCATGGCCGGCAGCCACCCCCTTGTGTGCCCCCCTCCTCCTATAAAAGGAGCCCCTCCTCTCACTTGTTTCTCACACCTCCTCGTGAAGGATCTCTCTCCCCCTCTAGAATTTATCCCCCATGGTCTCGGACTAGCGAGATACATGTTCCCGGTGGCTATTCGGCAAGAAAGAGTTGTGCTTCCGCTGCATCGCTGGAGCGAGGAGGCGGAGGTTGCTCGGTGCCTCGAACGTGTGTGCGAGCATGGATGCGCTGCTGATTTGCGGCGCTAGGACTTCCTCTCGATCTTGAGATCGGCAAGAGATCGTCTACATCAACCACAAGTTGAACTCGTTAAGCTTTGTCGGTATTCAAGGGTATGTTCTCTACGGATATACATCCGCCCGTTGTTTGTATCTAATAGATAGATCTTGGTACATAGTTCACATCGTAGGAAATTTTTTGTTTTCTATGCTGCGAACCCTACAATTACTATGATACTCATAGTATGAATAGATAAGAATAAGATAGGTCAGCATTAATCATTGCATTTTTATTATTTTAGTGGTAATCTTAACTTAGTATTCATAGGCTGATATGATGACTAGTATGATATGATCCCTTAAGGATCATATATGAATCATTTAAGCAATATAGCTCACGAAAGGATCATATATGAATCATTTAAGGATCATATATGATCCCTTATGAATCCCTTAAGGTCCATCGAGGGAAACGCATTGGAAGGAGGGAGGGGATGAAATCCACGAACACACACGCGAAGAACTCGATGAACACACACACAACACGATACAAGCCGATAGCTCACGCCGGTGGCAACCGGTCCAACACAATCCCTAGGATCGGCGTTGGGCAAGACACTCTCCCACGGCCAACAACGGGGGTGAGAGGCTTGATAAGATCTTGACTACTTTTGCAAGAGACACCGAGATCCCAAGGACTTGTACAACTTTAATGCACGAGGCAAAATCCAAGAGGTTTGTGGATAATTTGGTGCTCCTTGTCAAGGAGCATGAGACAAATAGTTGATAGATCCTCAAAGGGGTGTCTTCAACTACAATTATCCAAGTCTAGGGTTTACAATAGAGGGTGGGGGCTATATATAGGCCAGCCACATAAACAGGGGTAGTTTAGGTACGAAACGGTAAAGTCTAGGCGAAATAAGGGATTACACGGGCCCAGCCCGAACGTTGACTTGCCTCAGGGGATTGCCGGCGAGGGGTCCGGCGGCGCCGGAGTGGTCGCCGGAAATTTCGGCGGTCGCCGATATTTTCGGTCACGAACCGGAAGGCCTTACAGTAAGCATTTTCGGTCGTCACCGGGAGATTCCTGTCATCGCCGTGATTGTCGGCGAGGAGGCCGGTCGACCGGGCCTATCGCCGGAAGTTCCGGCGACGGAACCGGTTTGCCGGGCCTAGCGCCGGTTTGCTCTGGCGAATCTCCTCGGGCTGCCTTTGGTCCCTCCCTTGGCGATGCTTCATTGGGTTCATAGCTGAGAATGCAAAGGGTTTGGGAATTGATGTGGACATCCCATCTATTGATACAACCGTTGTACCTACAGCTACACACATACAAGGACCTATCACAAGATCTCGTGCCAAACAACTTAACTATCAGGTACTTTCGTTTCTTGGAACTATTCCTCACATACATGAGAATATGATGCTGCCTAAATCAGATGTATTTGTTACTCTTAGGAATGATGGACCAAGCATGGATGAGAGGGACAAGCATTGGAGCATGGCCATGCATGGAGATGGCAGCAAGCATGTGATGATTCAAGAGAAGGCCACGGATGAAGATTTCAGAGCTTTGAGGCCACCATAATGAAGAAAGAAGGCTTGGACGAAATATTCAAGATTAATACTTCACAAATTCGTCCATAGCTTAATATGGTGCTGCGACACCTTTATTTTGGGCCAGGCCCATGTAGTTTTCGCAGGATTTTAATTAGCCACTTTTTAGAGTCTGTATTTGTGGAGAAAAGGACTTCTAGGGTTGGATTCGGCCACCACTTCTATGGCTGGCCGAAACCCCACCTTTTCCTCCTTAAATACTCCCCATAGCCGTCACCGTAGACTCGGATTTTGTTTAGACATTAAGTTAGACATCATAGAAACTTTGCCAAGGCTCGAGCGTCGCAGAGGCCTCTTGTACTTTGCACCTATATAGGATCCCACCTTTTCAATAAAGCTTTCATCTTAATCCGGAATATCTTGATTGCAATATTAGTTCTTACTTGTTCTCGATTTCAGGTAGGAATTAAGACCCTCGCTGGTCATGCTGATCGTGTTCCCGCAGGATCGGTAACCTCTAGGAGATTGGCCTAGCGATTGCATTGGCGCTCGTGCTCGCACGTGTAGTCGGATCGTCAAGCCCGAACTCCACCAAATCGACTATCACCATCTCATCGAAAGATCGGACACCTTTGCCCTATCAAGTGGTATCAGATTTCAGGTTGCTCGGTGAGATTTTACTGTTTTCGTAGATTAGATCTGTTTTACCTATAACCCACGAAAAAGCCAAAAACACAGTTAGAGTTTAGATCCATCACATCACCAATATATGCCTCGCATTATCTTTTCAGTTTTTGCATTGTTGAATTTGTGTCTGCATCGTCGCGTCGAGTTGCTGGTCTTAGTGTCTCGTCCCTTAGAGTTTCGAGTTCTGATCACAGTAGTCACTGCCACACTCGCCGATCACCGCCACCATATTCCGCCGCCATACACCCAGCTACCATAAACCCTAAAACTCTGCCACCGCATGCCTACCACGACACGGATCCGATCACTTTTCCTGCCGCGGCACGAGTCCGAGTTGAGTTACTGTTTCGTAGTTTTTTTTTCTTTTTACTTTCCTTCCTTGTTGTTTCCGTGTTGAGCTAAAGTCTGTGTCAAGCTAAGAGTTCGGTCATAAGTCCAGAAGGAGAGCAAAAAAGTCTGGAACCGCCTCCGAAAAAAAATTCTGGCTATACTGATTTTCGGCCCCGGGGATCACTTTTCTCCATCGGCCGTTATAGCGATATTTTTTTGGCGCCTGCGCGCTTTCCGGTATAAAAATTTTCAAATTTTTTTTTGGGGCTAACCCGTTTTTAGACCCCGTAGATCAGTTCTAGACACTCGCCATCATAGTGATTTTCAACATCTCGGTTCGCTTTTCAGGGTGCCATATCATCATACATTGCTTGTTGTGTCGCGTCGTGACATCGTTGGTGATCTAGGCTCGCATCTCTAGTACGGTATAGCCTAGGACCAGTACAGTACCGTCGTTGAGCATTCTTTCAACATTTGCATTGTTGTTTGGATAATTGCTAACCCCTTTGCTAAGCCTTCCCAGAGCTCCACAGATTTCTCCACGTGCGGTGTCTCGACTCCAGGTAATCGCTCGGTTCAATCTCTGGACCCACTGCTCCTCGCGGTTGCACATCGCCTTTTTCCTGCTGTTTGGTAAGAACTTGTAAGAGCTTCGTATATTGCTTGACGGATTATGCGTGCCTTTCACCATATTTCCGTAGTTATAGGCATATATATACATGTGCTTTTTAAAGGACTAACCATGACAGATACTTCGCGGAACCCTGCCACAATGAGAAACCAAGAACTACATGCCCACTTCTCCGAGCTCTTGGTCGGTCGCGCTAAGGATGTGGATGCACGACTAGAGGAGTTTGACACCAAGCTCACCAACGCCATGGACAAGATCGATGGACTCGAGAAATCCTTCAACGACAAGCTTGACGCTCGGTTCAAGGAGGTTTTGGACAGATTGCCAGCACCCGCTCCCACACCCGCCCCATTGACACCTCAGCATGGCGCACGACGCATTTCGATCACGGGTCGGACTGCTAGTTTGGCTGCCGCCGCACCTCCGCCGACTACCGCTGCAGCTGAGGCACCTCAGACTTCCAACACGGCTGCTGCTGCGACATTGGGGACAGACGACGGGTACTACTATGACCCCGACGACGACGATCTGTTTGACGAGGAGGTTGAACAACCTCCACACCCTGCTGGCCGTCCCCAACATTACTACCGCAACGCTCGACCACCGGTACGTGATGATGATCATGTTGCAAAGCTTAAATAAAATATTCCATCTTTTGAGGGTAAATATAATCCTGATGCATATCTTACATGGGAGATGGAAGTAGAACAACGTTTTGCATGTTTAAAATATCCTGAGAATATGCGTGTTCGTGCTGCTACATGTGAATTTACTAAATTTGCTTCCCTTTGGTGGTCTGAGTATTGTCGTTTAAATCCTACTACTATTCCTAGTACTTGGACTGCTTTAAAAACTGCTATGTGTGTTCGTTTTGTACCTCCCACTTATCAACGTGATTTACTAAAGAATCTGACACGTTTAGAACAAGGGAAAAATTCTGTAAAAAAGTATTATCAGGAATTGCAAACAGGAATGGTTCGGTGTGGTCTTGTTGAATCTACTGAACAAATGCTTGCACGTTTCTTTGGTGGATTAAACAAGGACATTCAACACATATTAGATTATAAGGAATATAATTCTATCACTCGTTTGTTTCATCTTGCTTGCAAAGCTGAACGTGAAGTGCAGGATCGCCAAACACCATGGAGGAGGACTAATAATTCTGCAGGTCGCACATCCACTTGGACATCCCGACAATCAGCGCCTCCTTCTCGTGATTCGCCACCAGCTACTACCACATCCAAGGCCACCACAAGATTTCCAGCTGCTCCTCCACCGTCATCCAATGCTCCTGCTCGTAGTGCATCTTCTATGGCTTCCACGGGTAAAACAAAGGATATACACTGCCGTAAGTGCTGTGGTTTTGGTCATATTGAGAGACAGTGCACAACACAACGTGTTATGATGGTGCGTGATGATGGTCAATACGATTCCGCGAGTGACTTTGATGAAGATATATTAGCCCTTATTTCTGCTCGAGATGGAGACAATTGTGATTCTGATGAAGAGACAGAGGTAATGGGAGCTGAAGCTGCTGATCAATACAAGAGCTTAATTACACAATGTGTGTTGAGTGTGCAATTGAGAAAATCTAAGCAAGATTAACGCCACAACCTGTTCCAAACACATGGTGTTGTCAAGGAAAGAGCTATACGGATCATCATTGATGGAGGGAGTTGTAATAATCTGGCTAGTGTTGATATGGTAGAGAAGCTTGCACTTCCAACAAGACAACACACACATTCATATTACATACAACGGTTTGATAGTTCTCGCAAGATCAAGGTAACAAGAACGGTACGTGTGCATTTTACTATTGGTACATATTCTGATTTTGTTGATTGTGATGTTGTACCTATGCAAGCTTGTTCTTTGTTACTTGGTAGACCATGGCAATTTGATAGAGAATCTGTTCATAATGGCAAAACTAATCACTAAAAAAAATTGGTCTAAAACCTATGACTCCCGAACAAATTTTAAAAGATGATCTTGCTAGAGCTAGTAGAGCTAAACTGAGGAGAAAAATAAAAGTGAGAATCAGATTGTTGTTGCAGATTTTGTACCACCAAAGACCACTAAATCTGATTCTAAACATGCTACTAAAATACGTTTGAAGAGTCCATGTATGCTTGCAAATAAAATTGATATTGCTGAATTAGATGTAAACACTACTCAATATTATGCAATTATCTGCAAAGAGGTTTTGTTTTCATTTGAGGATATGCCTCCTTCTTTGCCACCAGTTGTTGATAACCTTTTGCAGGAATATGAGGACGTTTTTCCCGCTGAGCTGCCACCAGGACTACCTCCTATTAGAGGAATTGAGCACCAAATTGATCTAATTCCTGGTGCTATGTTGCCCAACCGCGTGCCATATAGAACCAATCCAGAGGAGACAAAGGAGATACAACGCCAAATTCAGGAACTACTCGATAGAGATCATATTCGTGAGTCCCTTAGCCCCTGTGTTGTTCCTATTATTTGGTACCTAAGAAAGATGGTTCTTCGCGCATGTGTACTGATTGTAGAGCTATAACTAATATTACTATTCGATATCGTCATCCTATTCCACGTTTGGATGACATGCTTGATGAATTGAGTGGCTCTACCATGTTTTCTAAAGTTGATTTGCGTAGTGGTTACCACCAGATTCGTATGAAATTGGGAGATGAATGGAAAACAGCATTTAAAACGAAGTTCGGTTTATATGAGTGGTTAGTGATGCCGTTTGGTTTAACTAATGCACCAAGCACTTTCATGAGATTAATGAAAGAAGTTTTACGTGCTTTCATTGGACATTTTGTGGTAGTCTACTTTGATGATATTCTGATTTATAGCAAATCTTAAGAGGGTCCTTTGGACCATTTACGTGCTGTTTTCAATGCTTTACGTGATGCACGTTTGTTTGGTAATCTTGAGAAGTGCACCTTTTGCACCAATCGAGTTGCGTTTCTTGGCTATGTTGTTACATCACAGGGTATTGAAGTGGATCCAGCCAAGATTGAAGCTATTGAGAATTGGCCGCAGCCCAAGACGGTCACACAAGTGAGGTGTTTTCTTGGCCTCGCTGGTTTTTATAGGCGCTTTGTCAAAGACTTTGGATCAATTTCCGCGCCGCTGAATGAACTTACCAAGAAGGATGTCCCCTTTGTTTGGGGCGATGCACAACAACAGGCCTTCGTCATATTGAAAGATAAGCTAACACATGCTCTCTTACTCCAACTTCCTGATTTTAATAAGACTTTTGAGCTTGAATGTGATGCTAGTGGAATTGGTTTGGGAGGTGTGTTATTACAAGAGGGAAAACCTGTTGCATATTTTAGTGAGAAATTGAGTGGGGCTCGTCTGAACTATTCTACTTATGATAAAGAATTATATGCGTTGGTTCGGACATTAGAAACTTGGCAACATTATTTATGGCCTAAAGAATTTGTTATACATTCTGATCATGAATCTTTGAAGCATATTCGTAGTCAAGCTAAGTTGAATCGTCGTCATACAAAGTGGGTTGAATTTATTGAGTCTTTTCCTTATGTTATCAAACACAAAAAGGGAAAATATAATATTATTGATGATGCTTTGTCGCGCCGTTATACTTTGTTATCTCAACTTGACTTCAAAATATTTGGATTGGAAACTATTAAGGAACAATATGTGCATGATGCTGAATTGAAAGATGTGTTGCAGAATTGTAGAGATGGTAGAACATGGAACAAGTTCGTCTTCAACGATGGATTTTTGTTTCGTGCTAACAAACTATGCATTCCAGATAGCTCTGTTCGTCTTTTGTTGTTACAGGAGGCGCATGGAGGAGGATTGATGGGACACTTTGGTGTTAAGAAAACGGAGGATGTTCTTGCTGCACACTTCTTTTGGCCACGTATGCGTCGAGATGTTGAGAGATTTGTGGCACGCTGCACTACTTGTCAAAAAGCTAAGTCTCGCCTTAATCCACATGGTTTATATATGCCTCTTCCTGTTCCTAGTGTTCCTTGGGAGGATATTTCTATGGACTTTCTTTTGGGATTGCCACGTACACAGAAAGGGAGGGATAGTAGTTTTGTTGTTGTGGATCGGTTTTCTAAGATGGCACACTTTATTCCTTGTCATAAAACGGATGATGCTGCGCATATTGCTAATTTGTTCTTTCGTGAAATTATTCGTTTACATGGTGTGCCAAATACTATTGTTTCTGATCGTGATACTAAATTTCTTAGCCACTTTTGGAGATGTTTATGGGCTAAGTTGGGGACTAAATTGATGTTTAGTACTACATGTCATCCCCAAACTGATGGACAAACTGAAGTAGTAAATATAACTTTGTCTACTATGTTGCGGGCTGTTTTAAAGAAGAACTTAAAATTGTGGGAAGAGTGTTTACCTCATATAGAATTTGCTTATAATCGTTCACTGCATTCTACCACAAAGATGTACCCGTTTGAGATCGTGTATGGTTTTGTTCCTCGTGCACCTATTGATTTATTACCTTTACCTAATTCGGTGCAAAATAATTTGGATGCTGCACAACGTGCTGAAATGATATTAAACTTGCATAAGACTACTAAAGATAACATAGAACACATGAATGCTAAGTATAAACTTGCTGGGGATAAAGGTGGAAAGCATGTTGTGTTTGATGTTGGAGATCTTGTTTGGTTACATTTGCGTAAGGATCGTTTTCCTGATTTACGCAAGTCTAAGTTAATGTCGCGTGCTGCTGGTCCCTTTAAGGTGTCAGAGAAAGTAAACGATAATGCATATAAACTTGAGTTGCCTGCAGACTTTGGTACGGTTAGTCCTACGTTTAACATTGCAGATTTGAAGCCTTACTTTGGTGAGGAAGATGAGATTTCGTCGAGGACGACTTCAATTCAAGAAGGGGAGCATGATGTGGACATCTCATCTATTGATACAACTGTTAAACGTGCCAAACAAGGACCTATCACAAGATCTCGTGCCAAACAACTTAACTATCAGGTACTTTCGTTTCTTGGAACTATTCCTCACATATATGAGAATATGATGCTGCCAAAATCAGATGTATTTGTTACTCTTAGGAATGATGGACCAAGCATGGATGAGAGGGACAAGCATTGGAGCATGGCCATGCATGGAGATGGCAACAAGCATGTGATGATTCAAGAGAAAGCCACGGATGAAGATTTCAGAACTCTGAGGCCACCATAATGAAGAAAGAAGGCTTGGACGAAATATTCAAGATTAATATTTCACAAATTCGTCCATAGCTTAATATGGTGCTGCGACACCTTTATTTTGGGCCAGGACCATGTAATTTTCGCAGGATTTTCATTAGCCACTTTTTAGAGTCCGTATTTGAGGAGAAAAGGACTTCTAGGGTTGGATTCGGCCACCACTTCTATGGCTGGCCGAAACCCCACCTTTTCCTCCTTAAATACTCCCCATAGCCGTCACCGTAGACTCGGATTTTGTTTAGACATTAAGTTAGCCATCATAGCAACTTCGCCAACGCTCGAGCGTCGCAGAGGCCTCTTGTACTTCGCACCTATACAGGATCCCACCTTTTCAATAAAGCTTTCATCTTAATCCACAATATCTTGATTGCAATATTAGTTCTTGTTCTCGATTTCAGGTAGGAATTAAGACCCTCGCTGGTCAGGCTGATCGTGTTCCCGCAGGATCGGTAACCTCCAGGAGATTGGCCTAGCGATTGCATTGGCGCTCGTGCTCGCACGTGTAGTCGGATCGTCAAGCCCGAACTCCACCAAATCGACTATCACCGTCTCATCGAAAGATAGAACACCTTTGCCCTATCAGGAATGAAGTAGCAAGCCATCTGATGTGGACATCCCATCTATTGATACAACCGTTGTACCTACAACAAGACACATACAAGGACCTATCACTCGATATCGTGCTAAACAACTTAACTATCAGGTACTTTCGTTTCTTGGAACTATTCCTCACATACATGAGAATATGATGCTGCCTAAATCAGATGTATTTCTTACTCTTAGGAATGATGGAGCAAGCATGGATGAGAGGGACAAGCATCGGAGCATGGTCATGCATGGAGATGGCAGCAAGCATGTGATGATCCAACTGAAGGCCACAGATGAAAATTTCAGAACTTTGAGGCCACCATAATGAAGATAGAAGGCTTGGACGAAATATTCAAGATTAATACTTCACAAATTCGTCCATAGCTTAATATGCTGCTGCGACACCTTTATTTTGGGCCAGGCCCATGTAATTTTTGCAGGATTTTAAATAGCCACTTTTTGGAGTCCGTATTTGAGGAGAAAAGGACTTCTAGGGTTGTATTCGGCCACCACTTCTATGGCTGGCCGAAAGCCTAGCTTTTCCTCCTTAAATACTCGCCTTAGCCGTCACCATAGATTCGGATTTTGTTTAGACATTAAGTTAGCCATCATAGCAACTTCTCCAAGGCTCGAGCATCGCAGAGGCCTCTTATACTTTGCACCTATATAGGATCCCACCTTTTCAATAAAGCTTTCATCTTAATCCGCAATATCTTGATTGCAATATTAGTTCTTACTTGTTCTCGATTTCAGGTAGGAATTAAGACCCTCGCTGGTCAGGCTGATCGTGTTCTCGCAGGATCGATAACCTCCAGGAGATTGGCCTAGCGATTGCATTGGTGCTCGTGCTCGCACGTGTAGTCGGATCGTCAAGCCCGAACTCCACCAAATCGACTATCACCATCTCATCGAAAGATCGGACACCTTTGCCCTATCACCATCCAAGGGTGTATTGAAATCACACGAGGAGATGAGCGAGTTAACCTTAGCTTGTAGGAGTTTGGCCCGAGCACGGGTGATCGGTCCACTTGGGGGACTAGTTGGTGGGGATTTAGACGCGTCCGTAGGACGGGCTGCATCAGCTCCCCCCCCCTTGGGAAAGAGTCGTCCTCGACTCTTCAACCTTCTCAACTTCATCTTCTCCATGGTAGGGTGAAAGGTCCTTGACATTGAACGTCGGGCTCACAATGTACTTTGATGTTGGCATATCGATGATGTAGGCATTGTTGTTGATTCGCCAAGGGAGGGACCAAAGGTAGCCCGAGGAGATTCTCCAGAGCAAACCGGCGCCAGGCCCGGCGAACCGATTTCGTCGCCAGAACTTCCGGCGACAGGCCCGGTCGACCGGCCTCCTCGCCGACAATCACGGCGACGACCAGAATCTCCCGGTGACGACCGAAAACGCTTACTGTAAGGCCTTCCGGTTCGTGACCGGAAATATCGGCGACCGCCAGAATTTCCGGCGACCACTCCGGCGCCGCCGGACCCCTCGCCGGAAATCCCCTGAGACAAGTCAACGTTCGGGCTGGGCCCGTGTAATCCCTTATTTCGCCTAGATTTTACCGTTTCGTACCTAAACTACCCCTGTTTATGTGGATGGCCTATATATAGCCCCCACTCTCTATTGTAAACCCTAGACTTGGATAATTGTAGTTGAAGACACCCCTTTGAGGATCTATCAACTATTTGTCTCATGCTCCTTGACAAGGAGCACCAAATTATCCACAGACCTCTTGGATTTTGCCTCGTGCGTTCAAGTTGTACAAGTCCTTGGGATCTCGGTGTCCCGTGCCCAAGTAGTCAAGATCTCATCAAGCCTCTCACCCCCGTTGTTGGCCGTGGGAGAGTGTATTGCCCAACGCCGATCCTAGGGATTGTGTTGGACCGGTTGCCACCGGCGTGAGCTATCCGCTTGTATCGTGTTTTCGTGTGTGTGTGTTCATCGAGTTCTTCGCGTGTGTGTTCGTGGATTTCATCCCCTCCCTCCTTCCACCGTGTTTCCCTCGATTTCGATGGAATTCGTGAAAGATCGGGCCACCCCAAGGGGTCACCCCTAACATATTGGTATCAGATCAAGGTTGATCACGAATTCCCCCTCAATTTTTCTTCTATCCACCATAAAATCGAAATTCCCCCAAAAAAGAGCCCCAAATTCCTTCGAATCGATCTTTGAATTTGGTGAGTTTTTCGTGGTTTTGGTCCATAGATCTGTTGCTTTGGGTCTTGATCTACATCCCTTGACCTTTCCCCAGCCCAATTTTGTCGAAATTTTGTCGGAATTCTCAGTTTGACTTTTTGGAGTTCATCTCGAACGGGTTTCGCCGCCAGATCTGGCGAACCGGTTCTGCAATCGGGATTTCCGGTGACAGTTCCGGTCAGACCAGACCGACGACCGGAATTTCCGGCGGCAGACCCGGCGCCGCTGGTTCCTGCGCCGAAAATTTTCTAGATCATAGATTTTGACTGTTTCCTCCTTGTTTTGTTCGTGTTTCACGTGCGTGTCGCCAAAAACTAACAACAAGCTTCCGCAAATCCCTACATCACGCGCTCCTCGACACCGCGACTTCCGAACATCTTCCACATCACCGGTTGCAAGTCGTCAACAATACCAAAGGTATAACTTGCGCCACTTTGATAGCCACATATCTTCCTTTGTGTGTATCTATCCTATGAGAGCAACTCATTTTGTGTTTGTCTAAGCATTGTGCACTTGCCTTTGGAAAGTGAGAGTGTGAGGGAAAATACAAAAGTTAACATAGTAGTATAGAAAGGGAGAAAAGAATTGAAAAAAAAATCAAAAGAAAAATATAACAATACATAGTCCCCCAATACAAAGAGAGTATCAAGCTTGTAAGCAAAAAGAGAGAGGAAAAGAGCGCGCCAAGGCAAGTGCACAAATCTGTTGCTTACCCTCTTTTGTCAAACGAGTTGTGGTCTCTCCTTGAGTTGGCACGACAACCGAGCGTAGTCTTCGTTAGGACCTTTTGTGCTCATTTTCATAGTCGTGCTAACCCCTTTAATCCCCACGTGTGCGTTCTCCCGTGTTTTTGTAGGTCGTATCCTTTTTTCTTTTGATCTTTGGTTCTTTACCACGTAGAACAATAACCTTTTGCTTGGATCGTTTCGTTTGGTTTTCCACAATCCTAGCCTTCCACCAAAAAGCCTTTGAGAGTTGTAGCTTATTTGTGTGTGAGTTTCTTTGGATTTTATTGTGCAAGCTATTAGCTCTCTTGTGTGGCAATTGGTTTGATACAATATCCAAGGTGAGGTAAAAGGCTAACTCCCCGCGTCCTTCTTGTCCATATACAACCCTTGTCGGCTTTGCATCATGGACAGGAATGGCGAGTCGTCCCAACCACCGCCAACTCCAGAGGATGACACACAATACATGAAAAGATGGGATCATTGGAAGGTCCGAAGAGAATTCAACTACCGTTGTGAAGCCATCGAGCGGCGCCAAGACGAACAATTTAGCGAAGCCCGAGTGGAATTCAAGAACATCGACAACCGCTTCGAAGAAGTCCGAGGACAAATGCATGCTAGGAAACACCACCTCGGCCATCAAAATGAAGCTCTTGGTCGCGCCCTCGCCGCAACGGATGAGAAGCTTCAATGCCTTATTGATGGGCTAGCAAGGCCACGATCGCGCGACTCAAGCTCGTCACGGCACTCCTCAAGTGAATCAAGCGCACCTCGTCATCACGTTTCAAGGCACTGGGATGGACCCGTCCTCCACTCCATGAGCTCTTCTCAAGCGGTATCATCTCCGCGACACGCCGCAACATCAAGCTATGATGGTGACCTCTCCGCAAGACCTCCAAGACGTGAAGCGTGGACATGATTCTTCTTTATCAACACTACCTATTTCTCATGATCCACGCTTAGATCTAGGCAATCCTAACTCATCAAGCATGTCATCAAGGCGCGGTATAGGATGTCGATAATGCACGGTGAGAGCATTGATTGGACGGCAGTCCATGCATAACCGCGACGTATCATCCGTTTTTGGCACGAGAATCACGGGTACCACGCTTGGGCTAGTGCTTACTTGGATCAAAGCTTTGGAGATGAGTTGGTTGATTTGTCATTCTATCTCCTTCGTCTCTTCCGGGTTCGTGCGATACGCGGCGAGGTTTGGGAGTGGAGCGCCGGGTATGAGGTCGATGCGGTGCTCGATTCCGCGAAGAGGGGGTAGTGCATGAGGAAGCTCTTCGGGGAATACATCTTGGAATTCATGCAAAATAGCCATCAAAGAAGGAGGAACATTTGTCAAGTCATTAGTTCCTTGCGCTAGTCCCTTGCATACAAGGACATAGTGCAAGATGGATGGGTTGTTACGCACTTCTCTCATCTCACTTTTGGTGGCAAGAAGAACACTCTTTGTTTTTCCACTCGAGTTTGGTTTGTGGCTCTCACTCACTATAGTGTGGTTCTCTCGCTCACCGCTCTTCTCACAAGGTGGTTTTGTGCTTTGCCCCCTCTCTAAAGCCTTTGCATTGTCCGCAATTATTTGGCTAGGAGTCATTGGTTGCAAAACACAAGTCTTTTCAAGCCATTTGAAGGTATAAGTGTTTGTGTGACCATCATGCAAAGCATGCTTGTCATATTGCCACGGCCTTCCTAGAAACATATGGCAAACCGTCATGGGGACCACATCACATTCCACCGTGTCTTTGTATGGTCCAATTGAGAACGTTACCGAGACGGTGTGCTTGATCTTGACGGACCCTTTGTCACTTAGCCATTGTATATGGTAGGGATGCTTATGCGGATGGAGGGTGAGGTTGAGTTTCTCACACAAGTCCGTGCTTGCAAGATTGTGGCAACTCCCTCCACCGATGACAACTTTGATGGACTTCCCATTGATACCGGCACGAGTTTGGAAGATGTTTGATTGTTGGTCTTCAATCTCATTGACTTGAGTAGTTAAGACCCTTGTGACGACAAACGATGGACTTGTGTCATGCTCACACACAAGTAATTCTTGGTCATCTTCCAAATGTTGCCTTGCCATTGCTTCCTTGACCCTTGCATCAAACTCATCTTCACTCAAGTATTCTTCATCGCCATTGTCGTGGATGAACAAAACTTTCTTGTTTCCACATGCGGCCGACTTGTGTCTTTGCCTCCACACTTGTAGCACTCATCATTGAATGGTTGTTCATCCTTTGTGTATTTGCCACTTGGAGGCGGTTTTCCTTGAGGAAGTGTTGGCTTGATGGGAAGCTTTGTGGTACTTGATGAGCTTCCACTTGGTGTTGTTGGAGTAGTGGTTGGCGCTTGCTTGTATGTGAAGTACGTCTTTGGCTTGTTGTACTTGATGTCCTCTTGCACTTGACGCTCGGCTTTTGATGCTATGTGTACAAGCTCAACCATGTTGTTGTACTTTTGGAACTCGGTGATGCGCTTGATTGGATGGTTCAAGCCATTGAGGAAACGTTCCATTGTTTGTTCATCACGCTCTTCAATGTTGGCACGGATCATGTTGAGCTCCATTTGCTTGAAGTACTCTTTCACGGTCTTTTTCCCTTGACTAAGCGTTTGAAGCTTGTTGAAAAGGTCACGCGTGTAGTGCGAAGGAACAAAGCGGGATCTCATATGAGCCTTCATATCTTGCCAAGTTGAGATTGGAGGCTCTTCTTTTGCTTCACGAGCGAGTTGGACTTGTTCCCACCAAAGGTTGGCATACTCATCAAACTCGAGGGATGCCATGGCCATCATCTTCTCATTGCTATAGTTGTGCATGCGGAAGATCTTTTCAACGTTGAGTTCCCACGAGAGATATTCTTCGGGTTCATTGGAACTGGTGAACTTGGGCATGATAAATTTGAGCTTGCCGAAAGTTTATTCTTCATTGTGGTTCCGGTGTCGGTGGTTGCCATGATTTTGGCGGCCATCTTCATCATCCGAGCTCTCATGTCTTGCTTGGTGATGGTTGCGTTGCCCTTGCGGTTGTTGAGGTGCCGCGTTTGGTGGAGGAACTTGATTTTGACAACGAGCTTGGGGAGATTGCTCGTGTTGTTGGCGCAGTTGAGGACGAGGAGGAGGTTGTTGGTCCTCACGACGAGCTTGGGGAGCTAGCTCTTGTTTTTGTCGTGGTTGATGCCGATGAGCATTGTCTTGTGCCATGTGGCGAGGAGGACGACGAACCGCTTGCCCAATGGGCTTCTCCCGTTCTTCTTTATGTGGAGGAGGCTCGTCATGATGATCATGTTGTCGACGTTGATGTTCATGTCGATGATGACGCCTTGGTGGATATTTGAATGCTTCACGCCGACGGCGATCTTGTTCGTCCACTTCGGATGTTTCACTTGTTGTTGAAGGAACATGTCGTTGGCGATGGGCTTGGTGGTCCACGTGAGGTTGCTCTTGTTGAATCACAAGTGCCCTTGTTTGTGGACGGTTCGCTTCACGTCTTGGAGGTCTTGAGGAGAGGTCACCATCATATCTAGATGTTGCGGCGTGTCGCAGAGACGGTACCGCTTGAGAAGAGCTCATGGAGTGGATGACGGGTCCATCCCGGTGCCTTGAAGCGTGACGATGAGGTGCGCTTGATTCACTTGAGGAGTGCCGTGAAGAGCTTGAGTCACGCGATCATGGCCTTGCTAGCCCATCAATAAGGCGTTGAAGCTTCTCATCCGTTGCGGTGAGGGCGCGACCAAGAGCTTCATTTTGATGGCCGAGGTTGTGTTGCATGGCATGCATTTGTCCTCGGACTTCTTCGAAGCGGTTGTCGATGTTCTTGAATTCCACTCGGGCTTCGCTAAATTGTTCGTCTTGGCGCCGCTCGAGGGCTTCACAACAGTAGTTGAATTCTCCTCGGACCTTCCAATGATCCTATCTTGTCATGTATTGTGTGTTGTCCTATGGAGTTGGTGGTGGTTGGGACGACTCTCCATTCCTATCCATGATGCAAAGCCGACAAGGGTTGTATATGGAGAAGAAGGACGCGGGGAGTTAGCCTTTTACCTCACCTTGGAGATTGTATCAAACCAATTGCCACACAAGAGAGCTAATAGCTTGCAAAGTGAAATTGCAAAGAAACTCACACACAAATAAGCTACAACTCTCAAAGGCTTTTTGGTGGAAGGTTAGTATTGTGGAAAACCAAACGAAACGCTCCAAGCAAAACGTTATTGTTTTACGTGGTAAAGAACCAAAGATCAAAAGCAAAAAGGATACGATCTACAAAAACACGGGAGAACGCACACGTGGGGATTAAAAAGGTTAGCACGACTAGGAAAATGAGCACAAAAGGTCCTAACGAAGACTACGCTCGATTGTCGTGCCAACTCAAGGAGAGACCACAACTCGTTTGCCAAAAGAGGGTAAGCAACGGATTTGTACACTTGCCTTGGCGCGCTCTTTTCCTCTCTCTTTTTGCTTACAAGCTTGATCCTCTCTTTGTATTGGGAGACTATGTATCGTTATATTTTTCTTTTGCTTTTTTTCAATTCTTTTTCTCCCTTTTGATGTGGACATCCCATCTATTGATACAACCGTTGTACCTACAGCTACACACATACAAGGACCTATCACAAGATCTCGTGCCAAACAACTTAACTATCAGGTACTTTCGTTTCATGGAACTATTCGTCACATACATAAGAATATGATGCTGCCTAAATCAGATGTGTTTATTACTCTTAGGAATGATGGACCAAGCATGGATAAGAGGGACAAGCATTGGAGCATGGCCATGCATGGAGATGGCAGCAAGCATGAGATGATTCAAGAGAAGGCAAAGGATGAAGATTTCAGAACTTTGAGGCCACCATAATGAAGAAAGAAGGCTTGGACGAAATATTCAAGATTAATACTTCACAAATTCGTCCATAGCTTAATATGGTGCTGCGACACCTTTATTTTAGGCCAGGCCCATGTAATTTTCATAGGATTTTAATTAGCCACTTTTTAGAGTCCATATTTGAGGAGAAAAAGACTTCTAGGGCTGGATTCAACCACCACTTCTATGGCTGGCCGAAACCCCACCTTTTTTTCTCCTTAAATACTCCCCATAGCCGTCACCGTAGACTCGGATTTTGTTTAGACATTAAGTTAGCCATCATAGCAACTTCGCCAAAGCTCGAGCGTCGTAGAGGCCTCTTGTACTTCGCACCTATACATGATCCCACCTTTTCAATAAATCTTTCATCTTAATCCGCAATATCTTGATTGCAATATTAGTTCTTACTTGTTCTCAGTTTCAGGTAGGAATTAAGACCCTCGTTGGTCAGGCTGATCGTGTTCCCGCAGGATCGGTAACCTCCAGGAGATTGGCCTAGCGATTGCATTGGCGCTCGTGCTCGCACGTGTAGTCGGATCGTCAAGCCCGAACTCTACCAAATCGACTATCACCATCTCATCGAAAGACCGGACACCTTTGCCCTATCAAGTGGTATCAGATTTCAGGTTGCTCGGTGAGATTTTACTGTTTTCGTAGATTAGATCTTTTTTACCTATAACCCACAAAAAGCCAAAAACACTGTTAGAGTTTAGATCCATCCTATCACCAATCTACGCCTTGCATTATCTTTTCAGTTTTTGCATTGTTGAATTTGTGTCTGCATCGTCGCGTCGAGTTGCTGGTCTTAGTGTCTCGTCCCTTAGAGTTTCGAGTTCTGATCGCAGTAGTCACCGCCACACCCGCAGATCACTGCCATCATATTACTCCACCATATTCCGCTGCCATACAGCCATCCACCATAAACCCTAAAACTCCGCCACCGCCTTCCTACCATGAAACGGATCCGATCACTTTTCCTGCCGCGGCACGAGTCCGAGTTGAGTTATTGTTTCCTAGTTTTTATTTTTACTTTCCTTCCTTGTTGTTTCCGTATTGAGCTAAAGTCCGTGTCGAGTTAGAAGTTCAGCCGTAAGTCCAGAAGGAGAGCAAAAAAAAAAGTCTGGAACCGCCTTCGAAAAAAAATTCTGCCTATACTGATTTTCGGCCCCGGGGATCACTTTTCTCCATCGGCCGTTATAGCGATATTTTTTTGGCACCTGCGCGCTTTCCGGAGCATCATACAAAAATTTTGAAAAATAAATTTGGGGCTAACCTTTTTTTAGACCCCGTAGATCAGTTTTAGACACTCCCATCATAGTGATTTTCAGCATCTCGGTTCGCTTTTCAGGGTGTCATATCATCATACTTTGCTTGTTGTGTCGCGTCGTGACATCGTTGGTGATCTAGGCTCACGTATATAGTACGGTCTAGCCTAGGACCAACACAGTACCGTGTTGAGCATTCTTTCAACATTTGCATTGCTGTTTTGATAATTGCTCACCCCTTTGCTAAGCCTTCCTAGAGCTCCACAGATTTCTCCACGTGCGGTGTCTCGACTCCTGGTAATCGCTCGGTTCAATCTCTGGGCCACTTCTCCTCGCGGTTGCACATCGCCTTTTCCTGCTGTTTGGTATGAACTTGTAAGAGCTTCGTATATTGCTTGATGGATTACGCGTGCCTTCCACCATATTTCCGTAGTATATACCTGTGCTTTTTAAAGGACTAACCATAACAAATACTTCGTGGAACCCTGCCACAATGACGAACCAAGAACTACATGCCCACTTCTCCGAGCTCTTGGTCGGTCGCGCTGAAGATGTGGATGCACGCCTAGGGGAGTTTGAGACCAAGCTCACCAACGCCATGGACAAGATCGATAGACTCGAGAAATCCTTCAACGACAAGCTTGACGCTCGGTTCAAGGAGGTTTTGGACAGATTGCCGGCACCCGCACCCGTCCCATTGGCGCCTCGGCATGGCGCACGGCGCATTTCGATCACGGGTCGTACTGCAGGTTCGGCTGCCGCCGCACCTCAGTCGGCTACCACTGCAGCTGACGCTCCTCAGACTTCCACCGCGGCTGCTGCTGCGACATTGGGGACAGACGAAGGGTACTACTACGACCCCGACGACGACGATCTATTTGACGAGGAGGTTGAACAACCTCCACACCCTGCTAGACGTCCCCGACATTACCACCGCAACGCTCGACCACCGGTACGTGATGATGATCATGTTGCAAAGCTTAAATTAAATATTCCATCTTTTGAGGGTAAATATAATCCTGATGCATATCTTACATGGGAGATGGAAGTAGAACAACGTTTTTGCATGCTTAAAATATCCTGAGAATATGTGTGTTAGTGCTGCTACATGTGAATTTACTAAATTTGCTTCCCTTTGGTGGTCTGAGTATTGTCGTTTAAATCCTACTACTATTCCTAGTACTTGGACTGCTTTAAAAACTGCTATGCGTGTTCGTTTTGTGCCTCCCACTTATCAACGTGATTTACTAAAGAATCTGACACGTTTGGAACAAGGGAAAAATTCTGTAGAAGAGTATTATCAGGAATTGCAAACGGGGATGGTTCGGTGTGGTCTTGTTGAATCTACTGAACAAATGCTTGCACGTTTCTTTGGTGGATTAAACAAGGACATTCAACACATATTAGATTATAAGGAATATAATTCTATCACTCGTTTGTTTCATCTTGCTTGCAAAGCTGAACGTGAAGTGCAGGATCGCCAAACACCATGGAGGAGGCCTAATAATTCTGCAGGTCGCGCATCCACTTGGACATCCCGACAATCAGTGCCTCCTTCTCGTGATTCGCCACCAGCTACTACCACATCCAAGGCCACCACAAGATTTCCAACTGCTCCTCCACCGTCATCCAATGCTCCTGCTCGTAGTGCATCTTCTATGGCTTCCACGGGTAAAACAAAGGATATAGAATGCCACAAGTGCTGGGGTTTTGGTCATATTGAGAGACAGTGCACAACACAACGTGTTATGATGGTGCGCGATGATGGTCAATGCGATTCAGCGAGTGACTTTGATGAAGATACATTAGCCCTTATTTCTGCTCGAGATGGAGACAATTCTGATTCTGATGAAGAGACAGAGGTAATGGGAGCTGAAACTGCTGATCAATACAAGAGCTTAATTACACAACGTGTGTTGAGTGTGCAATTGAGCAAATCTGAGCAAGACCAACGCCACAACTTGTTCCAAACACGTGGTGTTGTCAAGGAAAGAGCTATATGGATCATCATTGATGGAGGGAGTTGTAATAATCTGGCAAGTATTGACATGGTAGAGAAGCTTGCGCTTCCAACAAGACAACGCCCACATTCATATTACATCCAATGGTTTGAGAGTTCTCGCAAGATCAAGGTAACAAGAACGGTACGCGTGTATTTTACTATTGGTACATATTCTGATTTTGTTGATTGTGATGTTGTACCTATGCAAGCTTGTTCTCTGTTATTTGGTAGACCATGGCAATTTGATAGAGAATCTGTTCATAATGGCAAAACTAATCATTATTCTCTTATGCATGATGGAAAGAAAATTAGACTAAAACCTATGACTCCCGAACAGATTTTAAAAGATGATCTTGCTAGAGCTAGTAGAGCTAAAACTAAGGAGAAAAATAAAAGTGAGAATCAGATTGTTGCTACAGATTTTGTACCACCAAAGAACACTAAATCTAATTCTAAACATGCTACTGAAAAGAGTCCATGTATGCTTGCAAATAAAATTGATATTGCTGAACTAGATGTAAACAATACTCAATGTTATGCAATTGTCTGCAAAGAGGTTTTGTTTTCATTTGAGGACATGCCTCCTTCTTTGCCACCCGTTATTGCTAACCTTTTGCAGGAATATGAGGACGTCTTCCCCGCTAAGCTGCCACCAGGACTACCTCCTATAAGAGGAATTGAGCACCAAATTGATCTAATTCCTGGTGCTACGTTGCCCAATCGCGCGCCATATAGAACCAATCCAGAAAAGACAAAGGAAATACAACGCCAAATTCAGGAACTACTCGACAGAGATCATATTCGTGAGTCCCTTAGCCCCTGTGTTGTTTCTATTATTTTGGTACCTAAGAAAGATGGTTCTTCGCGCATGTGTACTGATTGTAGAGCTATCAATAATATTACTATTCGATATCGTCATCCTATTCCACGTTTGGATGACATGCTTGATGAATTGAGTGGCTCTACCATGTTTTGTAAAGTTGATTTGCGTAGTGGTTACCACCAGATTCGTATGAAATTGGGAGATGAATGGAAAACAGCTTTTAAAACTAAGTTCGGTTTGTATGAGTGGTTAGTGATGCCATCTAGTTTAACTAATGCACCCAGCACTTTCATGAGATTAATGAACGAAGTTTTACGTGCTTTCATTGGACGTTTTGTGGTAGTCTACTTTGATGATATTCTGATTTATAGCAAATCTTTAGAGGATCACTTGGACCATTTACGTGTTATTTTCAATGCTTTACGTGATGCACATTTGTTTGGTAATCTTGAGAAGTGCACCTTTTGCACAAATAGAGTTGCGTTTCTTGGCTATGTTGGTACATCACAGGGTATTGAAGTGGATCCAGCCAAGATTGAAGCTATTGAGAATTGGCCGCAGCCCAAGACGGTCACACAAGTAAGGAGTTTTATTGGCCTCGCTGGTTTTTATAGGCGCTTTGTCAAAGACTTTGGATCAATTGTCGCACCGCTGAATGAACTTACCAAGAAGGATGTGCCCTTTGTTTGGGGCGATGCACAACAACATGCCTTCGTCATATTGAAAGATAAGCTAACACATGCTCCCTTACTCAAACTTCCTGATTTTACTAAGACTTTTGAGCTTGAATGTGATGCTAGTGGAATTGGTTTGGGAGGTGTGTTATTACAAGAGGGAAAACCTGTTGCATATTTTAGTGAAAATTGAGTGGGGCTAGTCTAAACTACTCTACTTATGATAAAGAATTATATGCGTTGGTTCGGACATTAGAAACTTGGCAACATTATCTATGGCCTAAAGAATTTGTTATACATTCTGATCATGAATCTTTGAAGCATATTCGTAGTAAAGCTAAGTTGAATCGTCGTCATGCAAAGTGGGTTGAATTTATTGAGTCTTTTCCTTATGTTATCAAACACAGAAGGGTAAAGATAATATTATTGCTGATGCTTTGTCGCGCCATTATACTTTGTTATCTCAACTTGACTTCAAAATATTTGGATTAGAAACTATTAAGGAACAATATGTGCATGAAGCTGAATTTAAAGATGTGTTGCAGAATTGTAGAGATGGTAGAACATGGAACAAGTTCGTCTTCAACGATGGATTTGTGTTCCGTGCTAACAAACTATGCATTCCAGATAGTTCTGTTCGTCTTTTGTTGTTACAGGAGGCGCATGGAGGAGGATTGATGGGACACTTTGGTGTCAAGAACACGGAGGATGTTCTTGCTGCACACTTCTTTTGGCCATGTATGCATCGATATGTTGAGATATTTGTGGCACACTGCACTACTTTTCAAAAAGCTAAGTCTCGCCTTAATCCACATGGTTTATATATGCCTCTTCCTGTTATTAGTGTTCCTTGGGAGAATATTTCTATGGACTTTGTTTTGGGATTGCCACTTACATAGAAGGGGAGGGATAGTATTTTTGTTGTTGTGGATCGGTTTTCTAAGATGGCACACTTTATTCCTTGTCATAAAACGGATGATGCTGCGCATATTGCTGATTTGTTCTTTCGTGAAATTGTTCGTTTACATGGTGTGCCAAATACTATTGTTTCTAATCGTGATACTAAATTCCTTAGCCACTTTTGGAGATGTTTATGGGCTAAGTTGGGGACTAAATTGTTGTTTAGTACTACATGTCATCCCCAAACTGATGGACAAACTGAAGTAGTAAATAGAACTTTGTCTACTATGTTGCGGGTTGTTTTAAAGAACTTAAAATTGTGGGAAGAGTGTTTACCTCATATAGAATTTGCTTATAATCGTTCGCTGCATTCTATCACAAAGATGTGCCCGTTTGAAATCGTGTATGGTTTTGTTCCTCGTGCACCTATTGATTTATTACCTTTACCTACTTCGGTGCAAAATAATTTGGATGCTACACAGCGCGCTGAAATGATATTAAACTTGCATAAGACTACTAAAGATAACATAAAACACATGAATGCTAAGTATAAACTTGCTGGGGATAAAGGGAGAAAGCATGTTGGGTTTGATATTGGAGATCTTGTTTGGTTACATTTGCGTAAGGATCGTTTTCCTGATTTACGCAAGTCTAAGTTAATGCCCCATGCTGCTGGTCCCTTTAAGGTGTTAGAGAAAATAAACGATAATTCATATAAACTTGAGTTGCCTGCAGACTTTGGTACGGTTAGTCCTACGTTTAACATTGCAGATTTGAAGCCTTACTTTGGTGAGGAAGATGAGATTGCGTCGAGGACGACTTCAATTCAAGAAGGGGTGCATGATGTGGACATCCCATCTATTGATACAACTGTTGTACCTACAACTACACACATACAAGGACCTATCACAAGATCTCGTGGCAAACAACTTAACTATCAGGTACTTTTATTTCTTAGAACTATTCCTCACATACATGAGAATATGATGCTGCCTAAATCAGATGTGTTTATTACTCTTAGGAATGATGGACCAAGCATGGATGAGAGGGACAAGCATTGGAGCATGGCCATGCATGGATATGACAGCAAGCATGAGATGATTCAAGAGAAGGCCACGGATGAAGATTTCAGAACTTTGAGGCCACCATAATGAAGAAAGAAGGCCAGACGAAATATTCAAGATTAATACTTCACAAATTCGTCCATAGCTTAATATGGTACTGCGACACCTTTATTTTGGGCCAGGCCCATGTAATTTTCGCAGGATTTTAATTAGCCACTTTTTAGAGTCCGTATTTGAGGAGAAAAGGACTTCTAGGGTTGGATTCGGCCACCACTTCTATGGCTGGCCGAAACCCCACCTTTTTTTTCTCCTTAAATACTCCCCATAGCCGTCACCGTAGACTCGGATTTTGTTTAGACATTAAGTTAGCCATCATAGCAACTTCACCAAGGCTCGAGCGTCGCAAAGGCCTCTTGTACTTCGCACCTATATAGGATCCCATCATTTCAATAAAGCTTTCCTCTTAATCCGCAATATCTTGATTGCAATATTAGTTCTTACTTGCTCTCGATTTCAGGTAGGAATTAAGACCCTCGTTGGTCAGGCTGATCGTGTTCCCGCAGGATCGGTAACCTCCAGGAGATTGGCCTAGCGATTGCATTGGCGCTCGTGCTCGCACGTGTAGTCGGATCGTCAAGCCCGAACTCCACCAAATCGACTATCACCATCTCATCGAAAGATCAGACACCTCTGCCCTATCACCTTTCTATACTACTATGTTAACTTTTGTATTTGCCCTCACACTCTCACTTTCCAAAGGCAAGTGCACAATGCTTAGAAAAACACAAAATGAGTTGCTCTCATAGGATAAATACACACAAAGGAAGATATGGGGCTGTCAAAGTGGCACAAGTTATACCTTTGGTATTGTTGACGACTTGCAACCGGTGATGTGGAAGATGTTCGGAAGTCGCGGTGTCGAGGAGCGCGTGATGTAGGGATTTGCAGAAGCTTGTTGTTAGTTTTTGGCGACATGCACGCGAAACACGAACAAAACAAGGGGGAAAGAGTCAAAATCTGTGATCTGGAAAATTTTCGGCGCAGGAACCGGCGGCGCCGGGTTTGCCGCCAGAAATTCCGGTCGTCAGTCTGGTCTGACCGGAGCTATCGCCGGAAATTCTGGTTGCAGAACCGGTTCACCGGATCTGGCGCCGAAACCCGTTCGAGATGAACTCCAAAAAGTCAAACTAAGAATTCTGACAAAATTTCGACAAAACTGGGCTGGGGAAAGGTCAAGGGATGTAGATCAAGACCCAAAGCAACAGATCTATGGACCAAAACCATGAAAAACTCACCAAATCCAGAGATCAATTCGAAGGCAATTTGGGGCTCTTTTTTGGGGGGAATTTCGATTTTATGGTGGATAGAAGAAAAATTGAGGGGGAATTTGTGATCAACCTTGCTCTTGATACCAATATGTTAGGGGTGACCCCTTGGGGTGGCCCGATCTTTCACGAATTCTATGGGAATCGAGGGAAACGCGGTGGAAGGAGGGAGGGGATGAAATCACGAACACACACGCGAAGAACTCGATGAACACGCACACACACGAAAACAGTTAGAATCAAGCCGATAGCTCACGCCAGTGGCAACCGGTCCAACACAATCCCTAGGATCGGCGTTGGACAATACACTCTCCCATGGCCAACAATGGGGGTGAGAGGCTTGATGAGATCTTGACTACTTGGGCACGAGACACCGAGATCCCAAGGACTTGTACAACTTGAACGCACGAGGCAAAATCCAAGAGGTTTGTGGATAATTTGGTGCTCCTTGTCAAGGAGCATGAGACAAATAGTTGATAGATCCTCAAAGGGGTGTCTTCAACTACAATTATCCAAGTCTAGGGTTTACAATAGAGGGTGGGGGCTATATATAGGCCAGCCACATAAACAGGGGTAGTTTAGGTACGAAACGGTAAAGTCTACGCGAAATAAGGGATTACACGGGCCCAGCCCGAACGTTGACTTGTCTCAGGGGATTTCCGGCGAGGGGTCCGGCGGCGCCGGAGTGGTCGCCGGAAATTCCGGCGGTCGCCGATATTTTCGGTCGCGAACCGGAAGTCCTTACAGTAAGCGTTTTCGGTCGTCACCGGGAGATTCCGGTCGTCGCCGTGATTGTCGGCGAGGAGGCCGGTCGACCGGGCCTGTCGCCGGAAGTTCCGGCGACGGAACCGGTTCGCCGGGCCTGGCACCGGTTTGCTCTGGCGAATCTCCTTGGGCTGCCTTTGGTCCCTCCCTTGGCGATGCTTCATTGGGTTCATAGCTGAGAATGCACAGGGTTTGGGAATGAAGTAGCAAGCCATCCAAGGGTGTATTGAAATCACACGAGGAGAGGAGCGAGTTAACCTTAGCTTGTAAGAGTTTGGCCCGAGCACGGGTCATCGGTCCACTTAGGGCACTAGTTGGTGGGGATGTAGACGCGTCCGTAGGACGGACTGCATCAGTTAACTTGATGATCTACTTCAATTCCATCAAGTTAAGAGAAGCTTCAATCAATTTGACAAGTTCTGTTTTAAAAGCGTGAAAATTATTCGAATTTTCTATGCATGAATGCAATGCACACATCTGGGTTCAGATTATTCCTAAGCTCTAATGCTAGGATGTTACACAATTGCAACTTCATCGTAATTGAATCTTCATCGAGGGGGGAGGGGGCAGTTACAACTTGATTGTAACTGAGCATCCATTGAGGGTGGGCCAGTTGCAACTTGATCGCAACTAAGCCTCCATCGAGGGGGACTAGTACTTGCTTATAACTGGGGGCCCTGTCGAGGCGGAGCCAGTTGCAACTTGGTTGTAACGGAGCCTCCGTCGAGGGGGGCCTACTTGCAACTTGCTTGTAACGAGCCCCCCGTCAAGGGGGGTCCAGTTGCAACTTGATCGCAAATAAGCCCTCGCCGCGGAAGCCAGTTGCAAATTGATTGTAATTCAGGGGTCAAGGGCTAGCTGCAACTTGATCGCAACTGAGTCTTTGTCGAGGGGGCCAGTTGCAATTTGATTGTAACTGAGCCCCTCGTCGAAGGCCAATTGCAACTTGATCGCAATGGAGCCTCCGTCGAGGGCCAGTTGCAACTTCATCGCAACTGAATCTTCATCGAGGGGGGCCAGTTCAAAATTGATTGTAACTGAGCATCCATTGAGGGTGGGCCAGTTGCAACTTGATCGCAACTGAGCCTCCATCGAGGGGGGCCTAGTTGCACCTTGCTTGTAACCGAGCCCGCCGTCGAGGGGGAGCCAGTTGCAACTTGGTTGTAACTGAGCCTCCGTCGAGGGGGGCCTAGTTGAAACTTGCTTGTAACTGAGCCCCCCGTCGAGGGGAGCCAGTTGCAACTTGATTGGAACTGAACCCCCCGTCGAGGGCCAGTTGCAACTTGATTGGAACTGAGGCCCTCGTCGAGGGCCAGTTGCAACTTGATCGCAACTGAGCCCCTGTCGAGGGCCAGTCGCAACTGAGCCCCCGTCGAGGGCCAGTTGCAACTTGACTGTAACTGATCCCCCTGTCGAGGGACCGTTGCAACTTGATCGCAACAGAGTCTTCATCCTGAGGGGGGGCAGTTGCAACTAGCTTGTAATTTAGGCCCCCGTCGAGAGCCAGTTTGCAACTTGATTCTAACTGAGCCTTCGTCAAGGGGGGGCGCAGTTGCAATTTGATTGTAGATGAGCCTTCGTCGAGGGGTGTCCAATTGCAACTTGGTTGTAACTGAGCCTTCGTCGAGGGGGGGAGGGGGGATAGTTGCAACTTGGTTGTAACTGAGGCCCCCGTCGAGGGCCAAGTGCAAATTGATTGTAACTGAGCCACCGTCGAGGGGCTAGTTGCAACTTGACCGCAACTGAGCCTCTATCGAGGGGGACAATTGCAACTTTATTGTAACTGAGTCTTCGTCGAGGGGGGCAGTTCCAACTTCATTGTAACTGAGGCCCTCATCGAGGGCCAGTTTCAACTTGATTGCACCTAAGCCCCCGTCGAGGGTCAGTTGCAACTTGATTGTAACTGAGCCCCCTGTCGAGGGCCAGTTGAATCTTGATCGCAACAGAGTCTTCATCGTGTGTGGGGGGAGGGGGCAGTTGAAACTAGCTTGTAATTTAGGCCCCCATCGAGAGCCAGTTTGCAACTTGTTTCAAACTGAACCTTCATCGAGGGAGGAGGGGCAGTTGCAATTTGATTGTAACTGATCCTTCGTCGAGGGGAGGGAAGTTGCAACTTGGTTGTAACTGAGTCGTCGTCGAGGGGGGGATAGTTGCAACTTGATTGTAACTGAGCCCCCCATCTCAAGGGGGGCCAGTTGCAACTGAGCCTTCGTCGAGGAGGGTCCAGTTGCAACTTGATTATAATTGAGGCCCCCGTCGAGGGCCAGTTGCAAATTGATTGTAACTAAGCCACCGTCGAGGGGCTAGTTGCAACTTAACCGCAACTGACCCTTCGTCGAGGAGGACAATTGCAGCTTTATTGTAACTAACTTGCAACCGGACTCGACCTAGCCAATTTGTATTTTGCTTTTTTCAATTGTTCGTCTGTTCAACCATTGCATTTTCACAACTAGCTTCAATACCCATTTTCAAAAAAACAAACATGATTTTTTGCATTTTATAGTTAATTCTTCCTTTTACTAGACCCAGAGGCAGATCCAATGTTCCTATTGCCCGTTGTAGTTCCTTGGGTTCAAGCTGCCCGGCAACCTAATCTCATGGTTTCTAATTATCCTGTTTTCTCTACTGGCTGAATCCTTCATCCCATAATATTACAGATAATTTTTACTTGGTATGACCCATTGTAAAATAAATTTTTTTATTGCTGTTTAAGGTTTAATACCCATAATAGTAAATTTTCTAGTTAATTTTACATCAAGCATTTAATACCCATTTTCAAATAGGGAAAACATATTTTAAAACACAAATACATTTTTTTGCACTTCACATTTAATTTTATTTTTTCCAGGAGCCTCTATCCCATAATAGACTATTTTATGCAAATAAAATCGTACTAATAATCACATTAATTCATATTAAAAGTTGAAAAGAACATTTAATAAGACAATTATTATTGTGAGACCTTTTTTGTCACTGTTCGTAGCTTTTTCTTTCCTGAGGAAGGGGAGCCGTAGGCTTTTTTGTCACAGCCCAAAACAGTGGACAATACACAACCCAAAAAGAGGTATAGGAAAAACACAGCCCAGCAACCTCAATATAATCACAACGCACGGCTCAAAAACAACAGTTCAATACAAAAGATAGGAACGATAGACAAAACAGTAACTATGGACAAAGCTCTTTTCAAAAAAAAAACTATGGACAAAGCTCGATCTATAATAAATCGCTGATGACATCAGCCAACTGAAAACTAACTAGTTCTCAGTCGACTTAGCCCTAGCCACGCCCATAAAATAAAAATGAACAACTAATTTGGTGAAGACCGAGTCGCGCTTTCTTACTAACCGTGAGATCTGAGCCGATTTTTTATTTTTTTGAAACTGCAGTCCGATCAGAATACCAAGTGCTCTTTTATTTCTCTTTGTCCGTTTCTATTGCTGCCCACGCAAAGTGTGGAACAAACTCGATGCAAGCTCCTCCTCGGTACCTGTCCAAACAAGCTTTTTTTTTGTTTAAAACTTCCCAATCAATCAGCAGCGGATTAAAAAAATCTGGATCAAGACGAATCTAGATGGACAGCGACGACCACAAAGAAAATGGACGAAGTGTGGAGAAGGAAAAAAAACTCACTCCCACTTATATTAGTTGGCTTAGATTTATTAAAATTTAGATAAATCTATATACTAAATAGTATTTAGATTCATTTAAATTTAGATAAATTTGAGTCGATTAATATAGGTCGGAGAAAGTATAAGAATTGCGACCTGCGGAGGACGGTGGCGACAATGGAAACAAAGAGATGCAGCGGAGAGGATTATTGCGATGGAACAATATGCATCAATGGCGATATGCGATAAAACGTGATTAGAACTTGAAACTCTAAAAGACTAATATTAGAACCAGCAATTCGACGAAACGATGTAATGAAAATTTAACAAAACAAATCTAAGTGATTAAAGCAAAAGGCTGAAGCTGGTTTTTGAATAGATTTTTTTAGGTTTTTTCTAGACTCCAGGTAAAAACAGATCTACACTAGAAAAACTGTAAATCTTACCGAGTAACCTGAAATCTATACCACTTGATAGGGCAAAGGTGTCCGATCTTCTGATGAAATTGTGATAGTCGATTTGATGGAGTTCGGGCTTGACGATCCGACTACACGTGCGAGCAAGAGCGCCAATGCAATCGCTAGACCAATCTTCTCCATGTTACCAATCCAGCCTGACCAGCTGATACGTCCAAAACGTATCTACTTTCTCGAACACTTTGCTATTGTTTCTTCTCTAAACTTGTGTGATTTAGATACAACTAACACGGACTAACGCTGTTTTCAGCAGAATTACCTTGATGTCTTATTTTTTTGCCGAAAATGAACTATCAGGAAAAATCCAAAAAATATGCCGGAAATTATATTTCACCAGAAGATCCATGGAGCCAGAAGGGGAGACAGAGGGGAGGCCTAGGGGGCCCAGACCCACCCCAGTCGCGGGCCCACTGACCCCGCGCCTGGGGGAGGTTTGGCCATCCCAGGCAGCTCCTCGGCCTCCCTCTGCGTCTATAAGTTGCCTTCTGACCTAAAAACAGAGGGGGGTTCGATACTTTTCTAGAAAGAGTTCCGCTCTGCCGCAGCCACGAGAAACCAAGTTTCGGATCCAGAAACTCCGTTTTGGCACCCTGCCGGGACGGGGAATTTGGAGAGGATCATCGCCATCGTCATCACCAACGCATCTCCATCAACCCGATGTTTCCCTCATCCATGAGTGAGTAATCCCCCGTTGTAGGCTTGGGGATGGTAGGGATTGGACGAGTTCTATCATGTAATCGAATAAGATCTGTTAGGGGCATAGTGTCTAGTATCTCTATTCGTGCTATTTGACTTTGTTGCAACTTGTTATGCTATTAGTGAACTCATTCAACTACTACCATGTTGAATCATTATGGTAGTATTATTTGTGATCTTATCTGCAAGTTGTGTATACATATCATTGTCCGGATCCAAAAGTGATGTGGACATCCCATCTATTGATACAACCGTTGTACCTACAACTACACACATACAAGGACCTATCACAAGATCTCGTGCCAAACAACTTAACTATCAGGTACTTTCGTTTTTTAGAACTATTCCTCACATACATGAGAATATGATGCTGCCTAAATCAGATGTATTTATTACTCTTAGGAATGATGGACCAAGCATGGATGAGAGGGACAAGCATTGGAGCATGGCCATGCATGGAGATTGCAGCAAGCATGTGATGATTCAAGAGAAGACCACGAATGAAGATTTCAGAACTTTAAGGCCTCCATAATGAAGAAAGAAGGCTTGGACGAAATATTCAAGATTAATACTTCACAAATTCGTCCATAGCTTAATATGGTGCTATGACACCTTTATTTTGGGCCAGACCCATGTAATTTTCGCAGGATTTTAATTAGCCACTTTTTAGAGTCCGTATTTGAGGGGAAAAGGACTTCTAGGGTTGGATTCGGCCACCACTTCTATGGCTGGCCGAAACCCCACCTTTTCCTCCTTAAATACTCTCCATAGCCGTCACCGTAGAATCGGATTTTGTTTAGACATTAAGTTAGCCATCATAGCAACTTCGCCAAGGCTCGAGCGTCCCAGAGGCATCTTGTACTTCGCACCTATACAGGATCCCACCTTTTCAATAAAGCTTTCATCTTAATCCGCAATATCTTGATTACAATATTAGTTCTTACTTGTTCTCGATTTCAGGTAGGAATTAAGACCCTCGCTGGTCAGGCTAATCGTGTTCCCGCAGGATCGGTAACCTCCAGGAGATTGGGCTAGTGATTGCATTGGCGCTCGTGCTCGCACGTGTAGTTGGATCGTGAAGCCCGAACTTCACCAAATCGACTATCACCATCTCATCGAAAGATCAGACACCTTTGCCCTATCAAGTGGTATCAGATTTCAGGTTGCTCGGTGAGATTTTACTGTTTTCGTAGATTAGATCTGTTTTACCTATAACCCACGAAAAAGCCAAAAACACAGTTAGAGTTTAGATCCATCCTATCACCAATCTACGCCTTGCATTATCTTTTCAGTTTTGCATTGTTGAATTTGTGTCTGCATCATCGCGTCGAGTTGCTGGTCTTAGTGTCTCGTCCTTTAGAGTTTCGAGTTCTGATCACAGTAGTCACCGCCACACCCGCAGATCATGGCCACCATATTCCGCTGCCATACACCCAACCATAAACCCTAAAACTCCGCCACAGCCTTCCTACCGCGACACGGATCCCATCTCCTTTCCTGTCGCGACACGAGTCCGAGTAGAGTTATTGTTTCCTAGTTATTTCTTTTTACTCCCCTTTCTTGTTGTTTCCGTATTGAGGTAAAGTCCGTGTCGAGTTAGAAGTTCAGTCATAAGTCCAGAAGGAGGGCAAAATTTCAGTCCCCGGGGATCACTTTTCAGTCGTAAGTTCGTGTCTGGAACCGCCTCCAATTTTTTTTTCTGGCTATACTGATTTTCGGCCCCGGGGATCACTTTTCTCCATCGGCCGTTATAGTGATAATTTTGTGGCGCCTGCGCGCTTTCCGGAGCATAATAAAAAAATTCGAATTTTTTTGGGGCTAACCCGTTTTTAGACCCCGTAGATCAGTTCTAGACACTCGCCATCATAGTGAATTTCAACATCTCGGTTCGCTTTTCAAGGTGCCATATCATCATACATTGCTTGTTGTATCGCGTCGTGACATCGTTGGTGATCTAGGCTCGCGTCTCTAGTATGGTCTAGCCTAAGACCAGCACAGTACCATCGTTGAACATTCTTTCAACATTTGCATTGCTATTTTGATAATTGCTAACCCCTTTGCTAAGCCTTCCTAGAGCTCCACAAATTTCTCCAAGTGCGGTGTCTTGACTCCTGGTAATCGCTCGGTTTAATCTTTGGACCCACTGCTCCTCGTGGTTGCACATCGTCTTTTTCCTGTTGTTTGGTAAGAACTTGTAAGAGCTTCGTATATTGATTGACGGATTACGCGTGCCTTCCACCATAGTTCCGTAGTTATAGGCATATATACCTGTGCTTTTTAAAGGACTAACCATGACAGATACTTCGCGGAACCCTGCCACAATGACGAACCAAGAACTACATGCCCACTTCTCCGAGCTCTTGGTCGGTCGCGCTGAAGATGTGGATGCACGACTAGGGGAGTTTGACACCAAGCTCACCAACGCCATGGACAAGATCGATGGACTCGAGAAATCCTTCAACGACAAGCTTGACGCTCGGTTCAAGGAGGTTTTGGACAGATTGCCGGCACCCGCACCCGCCCCATTGGCACCTCGGCATGGCGCACGGCGCATTCCGATCACAGGTCGTACTGCTGGTTCGGCTGCCACCGCACCTCAGGCGGCTATCGCTGCAGCTGAGGCACCTCAGACTTCCACCGCGGTTGCTGCTGCGACATTGGGGACAGACGATGGGTACTACTACGACCCCGACGATGACGATCTGTTTGACGAGGAGGTTGAACAACCTCCACAACCTGCTGGCCGTCGCAGACATTACCACCGCAACGCTCGACCACCGGTACGTGATGATGATCATGTTGCAAAGCTTAAATTAAATATTCCATCTTTTGAGGGTAAATATAATCCTGATGCATATCTTACATGTGAGATGGAAGTAGAACAACGTTTTGCATGTCTAAAATATCCTAAGAATATGCGTGTTAGTGCTGCTACATGTGAATTTACTAAATTTGCTTTCCTTTGGTGGTCTGAGTATTGTCGTTTAAATCCTAGTACTATTCCTAGTACTTGGACTGCTTTAAAAACTGCTATGCGTGTTCGTTTTGTGCCTCCCACTTATCAACGTGATTTACTAAAGAATCTGACACGTTTGGAACAAGGGAAAATTTCTATAGAAGAGCATTATTAGGAATTGCAAACGGGGATGGTTTGGTGTGGTCTTGTTGAATCTACTGAACAAATGTTTGCACGTTTCTTTGGTGGATTAAACAAGGACATTCAACACATATTAGACTATAAGGAATATAATTCCATCACTCGTTTGTTTCATCTCACTTGCAAAGCTGAACGTGAAGTGCAGGATCGCCAAACACCATGGAGGAGGACTAACAATTCTGCAGGTCGCACATCCACTTGCACATCCCGACAATCAGCGCCTCCTTCTCGTGATTCTCCACCAGCTACTACCACATCCAAGGCCACCACAAGATTTCCGCTAGCTGCTCCTCCACCGTCATCCAATGCTCCTGCTCGTAGTGCATCTTCTATGGCTTCCACGGGCAAAACAAAGGATATATGACGCTGCAAGTGCTGGGGTTTTGGTCATATTGAGAGACAGTGCACAACACAACGTGTTATGATGGTGCGTGATGATGGTCAATATGATTCAGCAAGTGACTTTGATGAAGATACATTAGCCCTTATTTCTGCTCAAGATGGAGACAATTGTGATTGTGATGAAGAGACAGAGGTAATGGGAGCTGAAACTGCTGATCAATACAAGAGCTTAATTACACAACGTGTGTTGAGTTTGCAATTGAGCAAATCTGAGCAAGATCAATGCCACAACCTGTTCCAAACACGTGGTGTTGTCAAAGGAAGAGCTATACGGATCATCATTGATGGAGGGAGTTGTAATAATCTGGCTAGTGTTGAAATGGTAGAGAAGTTTGCACTTCCAACAAGACAACGCACACATTCATACTACATCCAATGGTTTGAGAGTTCTCGCAAGATCAAGGTAACAAGAACTGTACGCATGCATTTTACTATTGGTACATATTCTGATTTTGTTGATTGTGATGTTGTACCTATGCAAGCTTGTTCTTTGTTACTTGGTAGACCATGGCAATTTGATAGAGAATCTGTTCATAATGGCAAAACTAATCACTATTCTCTTATGCATGATGGAAAGAAAATTGGTCTAAAACCTATGACTCCCGAACATATTTTAAAAGATGATCTTGCTAGAGCTAGTAGAGCTAAAACTGAGGAGAAAAATAAAAGTGAGAATCAGATTGTTGCTGCAGATTTTGTACCACCAAAGAACATTAAATCTGATTCTCAACATGCTACTGAAATTCGTTTGAAGAGTCCATGTATGCTTGCAAATAAAATTGATATTGCTGAACTAGATGTAAACAATACTCAATGTTATGCAATTATCTACAAAGAGGTTTTGTTTTCATTTGAGGATATGCCTCCTTCTTTGCCACCCGCTATTGCTAACCTTTTGCAGGAATATGAGGACGTCTTTCCCGCTGAGCTGCCACCAGGACTACCTCCTATTAGAGGAATTGAGCACCAAATTGATCTAATTCCTGGTGCTACGTTGCCCAACCGCGCGCCATATAGAACAACTCCAGAGGAGACAAAGGAGATACAACGCCAAATTCAGGAACTACTCGACAGAGACCATATTCGTGAGTCCCTTATCCCCTGTGCTGTTCCTATTATTTTGGTACCTAAGAAAGATGGTTCTTCGCGCATGTGTACTGATTGTAGAGCTATCAATAATATTACTATTCGATATCGTCTTCCTATTCCACGTTTGGATGACATGCTTGATGAATTGAGTGGCTCTACCATGTTTTCTAAAGTTGATCTGCGTAGTGGTTACCACCAGATTCGTATGAAATTGGGAGATGAATGGAAAACAACATTTAAAACTAAGTTTGGTTTGTATGAGTGGTTTGTGATGCCGTTTGGTTTAAGTAATGCACCCAGCACTTTCATGAGATTAATGAACGAAGTTTTACGTGCTTTCATTGGACGTTTTGTGGTAGTCTACTTTGATCATATTCTGATTTATAGCAAATCTTTAGAGGATCATTTGGACCATTTACGTGCTATTTTCAATGCTTTACGTGATGCACGTTTGTTTGGTAATCTTGAGAAGTGCACCTTTTGCACCAATCGAGTTGCATTTCTTGGCTATGTTGTTACATCACAGGGTATTGAAGTGGATCCAGCCAAGCTTGAAGCTATTGAGAATTGGCCGCAGCCCAAGACGGTCACACAAGTGAGGAGTTTTCTTGACCTCGCTGGTTTTTATAGGCGCTTTGTCAAAGACTTTGGATCAATTGCCGTGCCGCTGAATGAACTTACCAACAAGGATGTGCCCTTTATTTGGGATGATGCACAACAACAGGCCTTCGTCATATTGAAAGATAAGCTAACACATGCTCCCTTACTCCAACTTCCTGATTTTAACAAGACTTTTGAGTTTGAATGTGATGCTAGTGGAATTGGTTTGGGAGGTGTGTTATTACAAGAGGGAAAACCTGTTGCATATTTTAGTGAAAAATTGAGTGGGGCTAGTCTGAACTATTATACTTATGATAAAGAATTATATGCGTTGGTTCGGACATTAGAAACTTGGCAACATTATCTATGGCCTAAAGAATTTGTTATACATTCTGATCATGAATCTTTGAAGCATATTCGTAGTCAAGCTAAGTTGAATCGTCGTCATGCAAAGTGGGTTGAATTTATTGAGTCTTTTCCTTATGATATAAAACATAAAAAGGGTAAAGATAATATTATTGCTGATGCTTTGTCGCGTCGTTATACTTTGTTATCTCAACTTGACATCAAAATATTTGGATTGGAAACTATTAAGGAACAATATGTGCATGATGCTGAATTTAAAGATGTGTTGCAGAATTGTAGAGATGGTAGAACATGTAACAAGTTCGTCTTCAATGATAGATTTGTGTTCCGTGCTAACAAACTATGCATTCCAGATAGTTCTATTCGTCTTTTGTTGTTACAGGAGGCGCATGGAGGGGGATTGATGGGACACTTTGGTGTCAAGAAAACGGAGGATGTTCTTGCTGCACACTTATTTTGGCCACGTATGCGTCGAGATGTTGAGAGATTTGTGGCACGCTGCACTACTTGTCAAAAAGCTAAGTCTCGCCTTAATCCACATGGTTTATATATGCCTCTTCCTGTTCCTAGTGTTCGTGGGAGGATATTTCTATGGACTTTGTTTTGGGATTGCCACGTACACAAAAGGGGCGGGATAGTATTTTTGTTATTGTGGATCGATTTTCTAAAATGGAACACTTTATTCCTTGTCATAAAACGGATGATGCTGCGCATATTGCTGATTTGTTCTTTCGTGAAATTGTTCGTTTACATGGTGTGCCAAATACTATTGTTTCTGATCATGATACTAAATTTCTTAGCCACTTTTGGAGATGTTTATGGGCTAAGTTGGGGACTAAATTGCTTTTTAGTACTACATGTCATCCCCAAACTGATGGACAAACTGAAGTAGTAAATAGAACTTTGTCTACTATGTTGCGGGCTGTTTTGAAGAAGAACTTAAAATTGTGGAAAGAGTGTTTACCTCATATAGAATTTTCTTATAATCGTTCGCTGCATTCTACCACAAAGATGTGCCCGTTTGAGATCATGTATGGTTTTGTTCCTCGTGCACCTATTGATTTATTACCTTTACCTACTTCGGTGCAAAATAATTTGGATGCTACACAGCGCGCTGAAATGATATTAAACTTGCATAAGACTACTAAAGATAACATAGAACACATGAATGCTAAGTTATAACTTGTTGGGGATAAAGGGAGAAAGCATGTTGTGTTTGATGTTGGAGATCTTGTTTGGTTACATTTGCGTAAGGATCGTTTTCCTGATTTACGCAAGTCTAAGTTAATGCCCCATGCTGCTGGTCCCTTTAAGGTGTCTGAGAAAATAAACGATAATGCATATAAACTTGAGTTGCCTGCAGAATTTGGTACGGTTAGTCCTACGTTTAACATTGCAGATTTGAAGCCTTACTATGGTGAGGAAGATGAGATTGCATCGAGGACGACTTCAATTCAAGAAGGGAAGCATGATGTGGACATCCCATCTATTGATACAGCCGTTGTACCTACAGCTACACACATACAAGGACCTATCACAAGATCTCGTGCCAAACAACTTGACTATCAGGTACTTTCGTTTCTTAGAACTATTGCTCACATACATGAGAATATGATGCTGCCTAAATCAGATGTATTTATTACTCTTAGGAATGATGGACCAAGCATGGATGAGAGGGACAAGCATTGGAGCATGACCATGCATGGAGATTGCAGCAAGCATGTGATGATTCAAGAGAAGACCACGAATGAAGATTTCAGAACTTTAAGGCCTCCATAATGAAGAAAGAAGGCTTGGACGAAATATTCAAGATTAATACTTCACAAATTCGTCCATAGCTTAATATGGTGCTATGACACCTTTATTTTGGGCCAGACCCATGTAATTTTCGCAGGATTTTAATTAGCCACTTTTTAGAGTCCGTATTTGAGGGGAAAAGGACTTCTAGGGTTGGATTCGGCCACCACTTCTATGGCTGGCTGAAACCCCACCTTTTCCTCCTTAAATACTCCCCATAGCCGTCACCGTAGTCTCAGATTTTGTTTAGACATTAAGTTAGCCATCATAGCAACTTCTCCAAGGCTCGAGCGTCGCAGAGGCCTCTTATACTTCGCACCTATATATGATCCCACCTTTTCAATAAAGCTTTCATCTTAATCCGCAATATCTTGATTGCAATATTAGTTCTTACTTGTTCTTGATTTCAGGTAGGAATTAAGACCCTCGCTGGTCAGGCTGATCGTGTTCCCGCAGGATCGGTAACCTCCAGGAGATTGGCCTAGCGATTGCATTGGCTCTCGTGCTCGCACGTGTAGTCGGATCGTCAAGCCCGGACTCCGCCAAATCGACTATCACCATCTTATCGAAAGATCGGACACCTTTGCCCTATCAAAAAGCCCCAAAATAACAATAATTGGGACAACCGGAGGGGATGGCTGTGGTGTGAGGATCACATGTGTTCATGGAGTGTTAATGCTTTGCTCCGGTGCTCTATTAAAAGGAGCACCTTAATTGCCAGTAGTTCCCTAGAGGCCCCGCTGCCACGGGCTGGCTAGACAGAAGATGTTGTGCAAGTTCTCATTGCGAGCACATTTGACTATATTTGGAGCACATGCCTAGGATTGTTTATTACTTGGATGCATGTTATTATTTATCTACAATGCCCTAGATCTTGAAGTTACATGTTTAGGCTCGTCCATGCAACGCTCGTCCATCCATCCCTATGCCTACCGCACTTGAATCCTACTATTACCGTTACTGTTACTATTGCTCCTGTTTCACTATTGTTGTTGATGTTGCTTTGCTGTTATTACTACCAAACTGTTGGTACTGATAAACTTCTGTGAAGAGAAAGAACTATTTCCAGGTGCAGCTGAGCTGACAACTCAGTTGTTAAGGCTTACAAGTATTCTGTGGCTCCCCTTGTGTCAAATCAATAAATTGGGTAATACTACCCTCGAAGACTGTTGTGATCCCCTATACTTGTGGGTCATCAAGACTATTTTCTAGCGTCGTTGCCAGGGAGCATAGCTTTATTTGTAAGTTTAGTTGGATCTATTATTGTTCACTGCTACTCCTTTCATCATGGGGAAGTCTCGTGATGGAAAGTTCCCTATTTTACCATCCACTACAAGAAGAGGTACAGTCCTAAACACCTCTGCTGCTCTCGATTCACAGTCTGTTATAAGTAAGCTTGTCACACCACCACCACATACTCATGCTACACACACTGCTACTACTGCTGAATCTGAAACTGCTTTTGATGCTCATGATGTTACTTCTACTGTGCTTGATGCGAGTGGTTCACTAGGTCCTTTTCTAGATGCTACTATGGCTAGTCCAGGAAATATCGAAACTCCTAGTGAGGACACTGTTACACCTGTTAGCTCACCTGAATCTAGTGAGAGTTTTGATATTAATGATGGTTACATAGAGCTCACTGATGAATTTGTTGAAGAGTGCTGAAACACACATGGTTCTAGTGCTATTAAGAGTCTCCTTGCTAGACGTACTATTATGCCCAAGAAGTCCTATGATCCTAAGTTTGCCACCTCTCCCATAGATATTAAAGATAAATATTATGATTTCTCTCTTGATTTAGCTTATTTAGATATTGTTGAGTAGGAACCTTTTTGTGGTACTGAAAATGAGATGGTTGTGGCTCATATGAATGAGCTTTATACTATGAGTGCTCTGTTCTTTGATGATTTTAAAATGCGCAAGTACTTTGTTGCTAAGATCTTCCCCTTTTCACTAAAAGGAGAAGCTAGGGCTTGGTTTAATAGATTACCTCCTGGTTCCATTGATAGCCCTGATTGCTTCTTTCTTTCATAAATATTTTCCTCCCAGTGCTAGACATGCTGCTTTGCAGAGACTTTTTGATTTTAAACAGGGAGAAGAAGAGAAATTGCCCGAGTCATGGAAAAGATTATGTTCTTTGATTCATGCATATCCTGGATGTCCATTACCTCAGAATGAGCTTCTTGATATTTATTATAATGGACTAACTGATGATTTTAGGACCTACCTAGAAGAATTAATGAACAAGATAAGCAAGAATTATGATGATTGGACTTCAACTGAGCTGAATACACCCGAGCCTATTACTCCTGAACCAGTTGTTCCTGAACTAGTTCCAACACCAATAACAAAGAAGTGGGGAGTTATTGCATTAAATGATGAAGTGATGAAGGAAGCTAAAAAGTGTCTAAAGGAGAAAGGTATTAGAGCTGAAGATGTGAAGAATCTACCTCCTATAGAAGAATTATGTAAGCCAATTCCCCACTCATCTACTATTGAGGTACACTCTCTCCAATTTAATGAAGGTGATATTCCTTATGGTAAGCCTCCTGATCAATGCTTAGAGGAACTTGACACATTTATTGTTAAACAAGGTAATTTTAATAAACAAGTTCAGAATCATTTATTGGAAAACTCTAGAGCTATCCATGAGTTGAAAGATATTGTGGAAAGAACTTCTAATGATATTAAAATTCTTTGTAAACACTTGATCAAGTTGCTAAGGTGCAAAAGGATATGCTAGTTAATGCTTCAGGAAATAAACATGCTTATGGAATTAGAACTAGGAGTGGTGCAGCTACTCAAGATCCTCTATATCCTGAAGGACACCCTAAAAGAATAGAGCAGGATTCCCAACAAGGTGAGGATAGTGATAGTCCTCGTAAGAGGAAGAAAAAGAAAAATAAGAGAGTTGAGGAACCACTTGAACCTGCTGTAGATCCTAATAGTATATCTGTCTCTGATGCTGAAACTAAGAGTGGTGACATATTGATGAGTCTCCTAATAAGGAGGAAGTTGAGGAAGAACCTGAGAAACACACTAAGAAAACTAGGTACACAAAGGAAGATTTTATTGCTAATAAACATGGTAAAGAGAGAGAACCTTGGGTGCAGAAAACTATGCCTTTTCCAGGTAAGAAACACAAGTAAAAGGAGGAAGAACACTACAACAAGTTTTGTGAGTGGATGAAGCCTTTATTTCTGCAAATTCCTTTGAATGATGTTATTAAATTGCCTCCTTATTCAAAGTATATGAAGGATATTGTCTCTAATAAAAGGAAGATTCCTAATGAGGAAAATTCTACTTTGCTTGCTAATTACTCCTTCAATGGTAAGGTTCCAAAGAAACTTGGTGATCCAGGTATACCAACTATTCCTTGATCCATTAAGAATAATTATGTTAGAATTGCTTTATGTGATTTGGGAGCTGGAGTTAGTGTTATGCCTTTTTCTCTTTACAAGAGGCTCCAGCTAGAAAAGTTGATACCAACTGATATATCTTTGCAAATGGCTGATAAGTCAACTACTGTCCCTGTTGGTATATGTGAGGATGTTCTTGTTCAAGTTGCTCATAATTGCATGGTCTTAACTGATTTTGTTGTGCTTGAAATGCCTGAAGATGATAATATGTCTATTATTCTTGGGAGACTTTTTCTTAATACTGCAGGTACTGTCATCAATTACAATCAAGGAAAAGTAACATTCAATATTAATGACAAACAGCACACTGTCTATTTCCCCAAGAAGGTTGTCAGAAGCTATTGCCTGAATTCTATTGAAAATATTGAAGGCATAAAGGTTGGAGAAATATATTGTCCCATTCCACAAGAAAATATTGAAACCATTATGATTGGGACCATTGCTATCAAGTATGAGGTAAAATAATCACCTTGTGGAATGCAAATTTTTGTTTCATATAAGATTGTTTTGGTAATAAGACTTGATCAACCTTGTTAACAAAAGGATTTTAATGAACAAAATAATGTTTCCACTTTGGTTATACTTGCTTTCTTTTTCCTTTCTCCTTCCTAATCTTTGCTTTAGCTTTAGTTTTGCTAGTTGTTTGCTTGTTTGAGTTTCTTAGAGCTCCTGTAGTTTGGCTTTTGGTTTGCTTTTGCTTCTTCTGAAAAAAACTATTTCTGCGAAAAAATCAATTTTCATACCCTGAAAATTGGCCAAAAATAAAGTTTCCCGAAAAATTCCAGAAAATTGAAAATAAATATTTCCTTGAAAAAAGGGGCAGAGTGGCACCTGAGATGACCTAGGGGCACCCCTAGGCCCCACACCCATGGTAGGCGCGGCCTACCTAGTGGTGGCGCCTAGGGGGGTCTGGCCCACCTGGGCCCCTCCAGGCTGCCTCCTCAAAGCCACCTTCTTTCTCTCTCCCAAAAAACATAGGAAAACTTGCTCAAGCTCGAGTTCTTGTTGTTATTGCTCGCGATTTTCGATCTCCTTGTTCAGCCCATCTCAAGTGCTAATTTTTGGAGGGATTGTTCCTTGGTATGCGCATCCTCCACTTTTCCAATTAGATTTGTGATTGGTAGATTGTATCTTGAGTATTTTCCTGCTGTAGGTGACAGGTTGTTTGAGCTTGCATGCTTGTTATATGTTTAGAAACTTTGGTTTGATACATGTGTAGTCCTCTAGCAAGTTCCTATAGTAGTTGCTCATCATTTATCAACTTAGAAATCACTTGGTTTGATGGTTGTCTAAAATTTCAGCAAAGGGAAGTCATGGACCACCACACCTTTGGTGACATATTTGAGAGTGATGCACCTAGAAGGGCAAGGCTCCCAAGGTCATCTACCAGCTCCAGACCCTCATACAATGAGGATCTTATCACTCCGCGGTTTGGTGACGAGGGAGATTAAGGGGATGCTCACACCTCCACCTTTCCTTGTCAAACTTTCTTGCGAGCTGCTGGTATTCTTAATGATTTCATGGCTTTGATTGAGAGGGCTGGTCTAACAAGTTTCATGCAGGATGAGAGTGCACAATATGCTTCACTTACTAAAACATTTGTGGAGAGTTTCTCCTTCACCAATAGTTTGTCAATCCTTCTGTGTCTTTCAGACTTTATGGCAGGGCTCATTCTATGTATTTGAAGAAATTTTGCAAGGCCGTGGGACTTGGTACAAATGGGTCATCAAAGAAGATTACAGCTCTTCCCGCTGATTTCTTGGAACTATACCGAGGAATAACCAATGACGATGACCACAGAGCTCAACGAGGGAAGATAAAGAATATTCAACTTCCAGCCATCAGGTACTTCACCTACTATCTTACTACCAGTGTTCTTGGTAGGGAGAACACTAGTAATATATCCAACTATCAATTGGCCTTCTTAGCTACTGCGCTCTACAGCGAGGATAAGTATAATCTTGGTTCCCTCATTGCTCGTCGTTTAGCTACCAGGGGACCCATTTATGGGGGAATTATTGCTACTCGTATTGCTGCTGCCTTGGACATTGCTGTTGATCCCCATGATACAGTTTTGGCTCCTCAGAGACTTGATCTTGCTGCCATGAAGGCGCACCACTTTGTCACCTCTAGCTCTACTCTTGAGAACTTGGTTTATAGAATGTTGTTTACTGACGGGGAAGAGAGAGAGAGATCCCTCTACCCCAAACCACTTTGTTCAGTATTTCTCAGGGACCTTGGTCACGCACGAAGGCGGAGATGGATGACAAGCTGCGCTTTATCAACTTCCACGGGCACTATCAGGGGGGAGCGCCTGCATATGACCCCGATGTACACTACACAGGGGAGGCCTCGAGCTCGTACCAGGACGAGGGAGCTTCCTCGACATACTATGGAGGTGCATCTACTTGGGCACCATGGGATTGAGACCCACTTAGGCCAAAAGCCAAAGCTTGGGGAGAGGTACACCGACATCACACTCATATATATATCATGTTCGGTCGATTCTTTGTATGTCCATTGTTTTTGCTTTCTTTTTGGTTTTTGTTGCTTCTTTCTAAAAACCCAAAAATACCAAAAATATTTTCGTTGTTTCTCTTGGTTTGTTTCTTTGTTTCGTTGCTTTCGTTTGCTTTTAAGAACAATACAAAAATATTTTGCTTTGTTTGGTTTGTTTTGCTTTGTTTGGTTTTTCTTTGTTTGCTTGTTTCTTAAAAAATCAAAAACACCAAAAATATTTGTTGTTCTTTTTTGGTTTTGTGAGTTCCTCGCAGGGTTCAGCCGTCCTTAGTGGATATTGGGTTTCATGTTAATTATTCAAGTCACACAAGTAAAGGGCAATAATGAAGATTAAGACAACTCGAGGTGTGGTAAGAGGCTGGTAACGAACTCTATTTGTTTCATTTTTTGTACATATACTCATCATTATGAGCATGCTTAGCCTGTTTGTGTAAGGTGTATGTCATTATGGATGCTTAGTAGTTCTTTCTTGTCTATGATTAGCTCCATCTTGCTAATAGTTGTAGCATGTCATATAAATGTTTGCTTGCATTGTTTTATTCATACTTTGGTATGATATTATGGTATCCTCCTCTGACTGTTCATGTGAATCGACTTGGCACATGCTCACGCATGCATATGACTAATCAATTGTCAGTAAGCCTTGATGATTTATTTTGCCTCAGAGTTCTTGTATCACTTACATGCCATAATTAGTCATGTATTGTTGCAAACATGATTATGACAGTTATTTCTCTCTCGTTTATTGCTCCCTCTCTACTGCTAGTCTTCAGTTGCACTGAGTACGTGCTCTACATGTTCTTTCAATTCCCCAAAACCAATATTGCCAGCTGTGTCCACCATACCTACCTATTAGCATCATTTGCTACTTCAGTGCATATTCAATATGCCGTGTTTTCTTCCAAAATAAAATGTTTGTCTGTTTTGTGAAAGTTAGTTAGTAAAGCTCTCACGAACTTCATGGCACACTTTATTCTTTGCGCTTAATAATCTTAAACCATTGTGACTAGTCCATGAAAGTTATATGCTTGCTTATTATATACTGGGAGTCAACAGAACCGTGCTGTCACGGAGAACGCTTTCAACACCTTTTGGATAATTCTATCCAGTTGATACTTTGTTCTTTTGTTTACGGATGTCGACGATATGAAATAAAAGGGGAAGTTGTTAGTTCATGGAGTTTATACATTTTGTTAGAGAAACGTCTGGGCTGCTAGCATAAGCCATGCTTAATCATGGTGGAAACTTGCAGCATCACTATAATGAGCATCTATGAAGCTTCCTCAATAAAAAGCTATGCATATGGTAAATAAAAAGATTGCTGATATGCTCATTGTCTCCTTGCCTTGTAATTTTGGTTATGGGAAAGCTCCTGTACCATGTGCAAGGGGTACCCCATTGGCGGTTCTCGATGATATGCATGTATTTACAATGACAAGAACTTTCATGTGACCAAAGTTGAGTAGCATGCGGAGCGGCCCTCGTACTCAGGGGACTTGGGATTTTCAGTCTATGGTCTGTCAAGCATATGATTCAGAGTGGACCTCACTTTCACCTTAACCACATGAAGATGCCTATGATAGGGGCAATGAGAGCTCAAAGCTAATGAATACCTTCCTTTTAGCATTAGGAAGCCTTTCAAACCTTCACAAAAACTGTTTTCACAACTTTGTTGAGTCATCACTTATTCTATGAGCACCTTCTTGAGAACATAGTTGTCATTCTTGTGTTTGTTCCAAAACTTGGTTAATTATGTCATGACTTTGATGCTTGTATCTCTGATATCTTTACTTCTAGTCTTCATATGAACTTCAGAGGTGCCTCAGTATTTATATTGTGCTCTTCAAACAAAGGCAAGCGAGATACCACTCTATCATACCTTATTATGAGCATTGCAATGTTGCTTATGTTTATGTTTCATGCTACTTATTATTAGGATCGTGCTTCGCGTCCCCCGGCGGATGGAAACTTTCCATCCCCCGTGTCCCCAACCGTTGGATAGAAACAAATGAACGATCCAGATCTCTCTCCTGCCTTTCTTCCCGCTGTTGCTACATTTGTCCTGCTTTTGCTACAAATTGCCCTGTTTTTGCTAAGTGCAGCAGAAAACGGTTCGCATCAAAAAATAGAATAAAAAGACTATTTCGCCGGAGACCTCGCCGGAGATTTTATAGCAGAAAAGTTGTGCTAATGTAGCAAACTCGACCTCACCGGAGACTCGCCGGAGACTTTCGTCAGGAGACCTCGCCGGAGAGACCTTGTAGCAAAAAAAATATGCTGTGGTAGCAAAACAACTAAACGGTTGTAGCAAAAAAATGTTCTATTGTAGCAAATCCAATTTCGCCAGAAATCTCGTAGCAAAATCAACTTCACGGGAAACTTTCGCCGGAGAACTCATAGCAAAAACTTTGCGATATTTTAGCAAAATCATAGAATAGTTGTAGCAAATAATTTTTTCTATTGTAGCAAACCCTATTATGGCGGAGACCTCACCGGAGACCCACGAAGACATCTAAGATATTGTAGCAAACAATACATGCTATTGTAGCATTTTGAGAAAACAAATGTAGCAAAACAAATTTAGATATATAGCAAATCTCAATGGACACGAAAAAAATCTCGAACACAAAAATCAACTGGCCAATGGTAGCAACGACGATGCCCGTCGGTCGCACCAACGATGGTCGCCCGTAGCAAGTCCACTAGCTGTCAGTAGAAAAACGCCCATCACAGGTAGCATGCACGGGGAGACACCACCTCAAATCAACCGTCCTCCAGAGGTGGGGGAAGGGGAACGCGTCCGACGAGGCCAGCGGCGGCGGCTGCAGTGGTGGAGGTGGAGGGTCCGTCCGTGTAGCACGCACGACGGACGGGCCACACATCCTCCTCCACCCCAACGGCATGGCAACAGCAGGGATGGAGGCGGAGGGTCCTTCCATGGTGGGGGAGAGGTGCGGCTCAGGAGTTCGTCCATGGTGGCACGGCAGCCGACGTGGCGGAGGGCGTAGGGAGCAGCAGGAGGTAGTCCTTTGTCGCGAGATGGCCGACTGTGATGGTCTCATGGCTCTCAGGAACACGGCAGCGAAGGGCGCAGGAACTAGTCCATGGAGGAGCGCCGGCCGGCAGGGGACTGCCCCATGGCTCTCTCAGAGACGCGGGGCCGGAGCCGCGTAGCAGCGGAGACGCGAGGCGACAGGAGAGTTTTGCGGAACCTTCTGTCCTTCTGTTACGTGAGAGGATAAGATAAGGAACGGGCCACGTTTTGTTCGAGCGAGCCGGGGGATCAGGATGCGCGATCCCGCGGAGGATCCGTATCATTTTCCTTATTATTATTGAGTTGGTTTCACTTCATAGCTTGCAATGACTATTGAGTAGACTTAGTTGCATACTCTTTATTATGAATTGTCTAAGCATCTACTCCTGTGCTGAGAATATTTACATCATATGAAGCAAAGTGTTCGTGAAAGTTCTTTTATCGCACTCAGTTTCCAACTGAATTGCTTGAGGACAAGCAATAAGCTAAGCTTGGGGGGAGTTGATACGTCCAAAACGTATCTACTTTCTCGAACACTTTGCTATTGTTTCTTCTCTAAACTTGTGTGATTTGGATACAACTAACACGAACTGACGCTGTTTTCAGCAGAATTACCTTGGTGTCTTGTTTTTGTGCAGAAAATGAACTATCAGGAAAAATCCCGGAAAATATGCCAAAAATTATATTTCACCAGAAGATCCACAGAGCCAGAAGAGGAGACAGAGGGGAGTCCTGGGGGGCCTAGACGACCCCGTGCTTGGGGGAGGTTTGGCCACCCCAGGCAGCTCCTCGGCCTCCCTTCGCGTCTATAAGTTGCCTTCTGACCTAAAAACAGAGGGGGGTTCGATAGTTTTCCAGAAAGAGTTCCGCTCCGCTGTCGCCACGAGAAACCAAGTTTCGGATCCAGAAACTCCATTCTGGCACCCTGTCGGGATGGGAAATTTGGAGAGGATCATCGCCATCGTCATCACCAACGCATCTCCATCAACCACCGATGTTTCCCTCATCCATGAGTGAGTAATCCCCTGCTATAGGCTTGGGGATGGTAGGGATTGGATGAGTTTTATCATGCAATCGAATAAGATCTATTAGGGGCATAGTGCCTAGTATCTCTATTAGTGCTATTTGACTTTGTTACAACTTGTTATGCTTAATGCTTGTCACTAGGGCCCGATTGCCATGATCTCAGATCTGAACTTACTATTGAATCATTATGATAGTTTTGTTTGTGATCTTATCTACAAGTTGTGTACACATATCATTGTCCGAATCCAAAAGCCCCAAAGTGACAATAATTGGGATAACCAGAGGGGATGGCTGTGGTGTGAGGATCACATGTGTTCACGGAGTGTTAATGCTTTGCTCCGGTGCTCTATTAAAAGGAGCACCTTAATTGCCAGTAGTTCCCTAGAGGCCCCGCTGCCACGGGCTGGCTGGACAGAAGATGTTGTGCAGTTCTCATTGCGAGCACGTATGAATATATTTGGAGCACATGCCTAGGATTGTTTAGTACTTGGATGCTTGTTATTATGTATCTGCAATGCCCTATATCTTGAAGTTACATGTTTAGACTCGTCCATGCAACGCCCGTCCATCCATCCCTATGCCTACCGCACTCGAATCCTACTGTTACCATTACTGTTACTATTGCTCCTGTTTCACTATTGCTGTTGTTGTTGCTTTGTTGTTGTTACTACCAAACTGTTGCTACTAATAAACTTCTGTGAGCAAGAACTATTTCCAGGTGCAGCTGAACTGACAACTCAGTTGTTAAGGCTTACAAGTATTCTTTGGATCCCCTTGTGTCGAATCAATAAATTGGGTAATACTACCCGCGAAGACTGTTGCGATCCCCTATACTTGTGGGTCATCACCAGCGAGGGTCTTAATTCCTACCTAAAATCGAGAACAAGTAAGAACTAATATTGCAATCAAGATATTGCGGATTAAGATGAAAGCTTTATCAAAAAGGTGGAATCATGTATAGGTGCGAAGTACAAGAGGCTTCTGCGACGCTCGAGCCTTGGCGAAGTTGCTACGATGGATAACTTTATGTATAAACAAAATCCAAGTTCTAATAACGGCTAGGAGGGGGTTTAGATGGAGGAAGAGAGGGGATTTTCGTCTAACCCTAATGGGCCACCCGAAAACACCTCTAGTTGGGCCTTCCTCCAGTCAAACAGCCTCCAGATAATCCCTATATTATCTATCTCGAAAATATATGGGTCTGGCCCATCCAATAAGGTGACGCATCACCAAATAAAGCCTTAGAATAATAATATGATTAGGCATCTTGTGATATTTGTCCAAGCATCCTCTACAGCATTATGGTGGCTTCAAAGTCCTGAAATCTCCACTCGCAGCATCATCGTCAATCCTCACACGCTTGTGGGCTTCTCCATGCACACCCATGCTCCAATGCTTGTCCCTTTCGTCCTTGCTAGATCCATCATTCCTAAGTATTATAAACACGCCTGATTTAGGCAGCATGATATTCTCATTTATATTAGGAAGAGTTTATAGTAATGAAAGCACCTGATAATTGACTAGTCGTGCATGAACTCTTGTGAGAGGTCCATGTAACATTGTCGTAGAATTTCCAGGCGTATCAATAGTAGGGATGTCCTCATCATCATCCCCTTCTTGAATTAAAGTCGTCCTTGATGCAATCTTATTTTCCTCTCCAAAGTATGTTTCTCCACATAATGCATGTGTATTGTATAGCTCCATTGGTGGAGTTGTCTTATCTCACATCTTAACGCGTGGTTTGTATAAATCCGTAATTTTGTATATAATAACAAGATGTGTTGTATCTCTTTCTTTCATACAAAAATAAGATATAAAATTATTAGTACTAGAATTCACCTGAAGAACATGGCCAGAAGTAATAGTTTTGGTTATATCCGGGCTATTCATGTCCGCAGCAGTCTGGTCCATCAAATAAGGTGACACAGCACCAAATAAAGCCTTGGACGAATAATACGAGTAGTTATCTTTAGAAATCCGTCCAAGCGTCCTTTGCAGCATTATGGTGGCTTCAAAGTCCTATAATCTCCACTCGCTACGTTATCGTCAATGCTCACATGTTTGTGGCCTTCTCCATGCACACCCATGCTCCAATGCTTGTCCCTTTCCTCATTGCTAGATCCATTATTCCTAAGTAACATAAACACGTCTGATTTAGGCAGCATCATATTCTCATTTATATTAGAAAGAGTTCCTAGTAACGAAAGTACCTGATAATTGAGTAGCCATGCATGAGATCTTGTGAGAGTTTCATGTAACGTTGTCCTAGGAGTACTGGGTGTATCAATAGTAGAGATGTCCTCATCATCCTCCCCTTCTTGAATTAAAGTCGTCATCGACGCAATCTTATCTTCCTCTCCAAAGTATGTCTCTCCACATAACGCATATGTATTGTATAGATCTATTGGTGGAGTAGTCTTCTCTCGCATCTTAACGCGTGGTTTATATAAATCCATAATTCTGTATGTAATAACAAGATGTGGTGTATCTCTGTCTTTAATACTAAAATAAGATATGAAATTATTAGTACTAGAATTCACCTGAGGAACATGGCCAGAAGTAATAGTTTGGTTATATCCGAGCTATTCATGTCCGCATCATCCTCCCTTTCTTTAAAGGAAAGTCGTTCTCGACGATGTTTATTTTGTAAACATGGCATTAAAAGAGACAACGTGTATGCACGGTATACGTATATGTCATCCATTTTAACTCCACTTCCACGTTGCACAATTATTGTTACACAGCAATAGCACTTGTAGTATGCATGACGATGATTAATCACATTGCAGCAATATGTATTACAACTTAATTTAAACATGTAAATAAAGCATAGTATTATATTTTAAATTGTAATGCTTGTCATTAAACCATCCCAACGCTGGTAAGAAAAGGTTGCAAGACTTCAAATGCCTGGACACAACATGAGTAGAAAAGTACTCGTGTTCCAAGATATACGGTGTACAATCAATACCAGTATTGGAGGTCATATCAAAACAACTAAGAACATGCATTATTTTATTATCTTTCAAACTAGCAAGTTCATCACACATGATGCAAATCCTATGCACAGAAAATTTATTGTCTACATCATATTCTCCGGTCAAATTAAATTGAAAATTAGAGATATAAATACTATTCAAACATGTGAGTTCAACAATCTTATTTTTAGCATGTGACAAAGACATATCCAGTGTAATAGACCACAAAGAAGTGCCAGCAGAAATTGTAGTTAAAACTTTATCATGTCTAACCAATTTTATGTGATCCAAATCATATTCAGTAGGCAAGTCTTTAAATTCATTCGCAACATTTATTTCGACCGGCACATTCAAATCAGTAGAAGAATCAAGTGCATCAACAAGATCACTCAAAATAGTACTTAAAACAGTAGGCGTCTCAATTTTCTGATCACACAAAATGTTTAAACCAATAGCACAATCATCTACAACAAGTGTTGGAACCAAATCAATTGTTGGCTCAACACATGGCATAATCACGTCAAGATAGCATTGATCAATCTCATGTGCATAAACAAAATTGGTACCTTTACTATACCTTGTACATACGGCTTAGGTGACGGGGGTAATATCGGTAAAGGTGTATCATAATTGCGAGAGGCTCCAATCACAGCTGGTGGAAAAGCATAACAATTCACCATCTTTTTACACTTGCTACTCCCATGGACATGTCTCTTAATTTTGTGTTCAGCTTTGCAAGCGATATGAAACATACAATTCATAAAATAATATTGTTCATGCATAAGTATGTTCTGAATATCATGATTTAAACTGCTCCAAAATCTATCCATAAATTCATCTTCACTTTCTTCTATGAATGAATGCAACAAGGTAGTTTCCAAAGCATCATAATATTCCCTCACGGTGTCAATACCTTGATGTAAATGTTGCAATTTTCTAGCCATATCACGAGTATAATATGATGGAACAAATTTATGTCGCATAGCAAGTTTCAAATCATGCCAAGTAATAGGTATATAATCTGGATATAATCGATAATATTTAGTCCACCATATAGAAGCATAATTAGTGAATGTACTAATTGCAACTTGTATTCTCTTACGCTCAGAAAAATTATGGGACAAAAATATATCATTTAACTCAAGCTCCCATTCAATATATAAATCAGGTTTAGAGCGACCATTAAATTGTAGCATAGATACGATAACCTGATCATGTACTTTTACCTTTCGTGGTGGTCGTCGTGGTTTGCTAGATGGTGGCACATCTCCAACTACAGATAAATCCCAAAAACTTCTAACTCCAGAACCTTCCATGATTAGTAGAAAACAAGAAACAAATAACAAGTATATGTTCCTATCAACTACTAGGATGTGGTGGAAAGCCGCTCACAAGATTGCAAATACTAAATTCTTACAAGTTCTTACCATACAATAGGCGGCGATCGGCAACCAGCAAGATCAAGTAACTCTGAGGATTGGACAAAGCGATTACCAGGCGATCAATATTGCACGATGTAGAAATATGTGGAGCTAGTAGGTAGGCTTAATATATGTGTAGAAATATGCTGCAATCACGTTAGTCAATGTAAAGCTGAAAATACGCTCAAAGTTGTCAAATGCTGGTACTAGACTAGACTGTACTAGAAATCACATGCCAAGTGAGTAATATGGATAGCCTATGTAGAAATAGAAACACGAAAACAATAGGACCACGTGAGACGTGCGGTGAGTCACTAACGAATTAAATGCTCGGTCAAAGAGTGTCGAGGGCAGTCACCTGCTAAAAGAAAAGACTTGGCCTACCAAAACTAGACAACAAGTATAGGGAACAACTCGCATCTTCCATCCCGACGATCCTCCAAAACCTGTGCGCCATGAATGCCAGTTAGCGAGCGAGAATCACCATATAGTAGAAAATACCTCAGAGATCACCACTATTTGCCATTCTGCACCGCGACGAGCCAATGATCTGTACCTCTGTTCTCTATACTGTATTATTCTATTGCTGCAGCTAGTAGGAGGCCGGCCTGCCATGTCAAGCTCCTCCCCGTATTATTGTTGGAGATATGCCCTAGAGGCAATAATAAATGTGGTTATTATTATATCTTTGTGTTTATGATAAATGTTTACATTCATGCTATAATAGTATTAACAAGGAAACATTAATACTTGTGTGATTTGTAAACCTAATTTGAAGTCCCTAGTAAAGCCTCTATATAATACTAGCTTGTTGGTTAATAGATGATTGTGGTTTCCCTATCATGAACATTGAGATGTTATTAACAACAAGATCATATCGTTAGGAGAATGATATGATGGACATACTCCTATAGATAAGCGTAGCATAAAGATCAAGTCATTTCAATAGTTCAATTGCTATATGCTTTCTGATACATAGTAACCTAATTCCTTCGACCATGAGATCATGCATATCACCTTTACCGGATGGATGCTTTGATGACATCAAACACCACACCGTAACTGGGTGGCTATAAAGGTGGAATTGAGTGTTCGGAAAGTGTTGGTTGAAACACATGGATCAAGAGTGGGATTTGTCCATCCATATGACAGATAGATATACTCTGGGCCCTCTCGGTGGAATGTCATCCAATTAGCTTGCAAGCATGTGACTGGCTCACAAGGGATCACATATCACGGGAACGAGAAAAGAGTACTTATCGGTAACGAGGTTGAACTAGGTATGCAGAGATACCGACGATCATAACCTCGGATAAGTAAACTATCAGGAGACAAAGGGAAATTGGTATCGTATGTAAGTGGTTCATTCGATCGCAAAGTAATCATAGAAATATGTGGGAGCCATATGAATTTCCAGATTCCTCTATTGGTTATTGTTCGGAGAAGTGTCTCGATCATGTCCGCATAATTCACGAACCGTAGGGAGACACACTTAAGGATTCGACGTTGTTTGAGTAGTTATGGAATGATGAGAAAGAGACCGAATGTTGTTCGGAGTCCCGGATGGGATCCGGGATATCACGAGGAGATCCGGAATGGTCCGGAGAATAAGATTCATATAAGGAAAGTCCCGTTTCGGAGTTGGGGAATGTTTCCGGTGTTTTCATCGGGAATGTTCTAGAATGTTCCGGAATGTCCGGCACTCCGGAGGGGAAGGGTACATGGATGTGTTGTATCAAGTTGGTATGATTGCATCATGTACTAAGTGTCATCGTTGTTCCAAATAAAGGATTAATTCAAATCCTAGTTTGAAAAGTGAAATGGCTAAATTGAAAAGTCAAACGGCTAAATTTGGAAAGTGGAAAAGAGGAGGAAGGGGGAAACCGAGTTGGGGAGGAGTTCCCTCCTCCAACCGGTGGCGCCCCCTCCAAGCCGAGTTGGGGATGGACTCCTCTCCCTCCCCCTTGGCCGGCCGGCCCCTCCACCTATATAAGGAGGGGCAGGGCTCCCTCCTAGGACACACAAGTACCTCTCCTCCAAACCCTAGCTTGGCGCCACCACCTCCTGCTGCTGCCGCCGCCTCCTAGGGTTGCCCTAGCTGCCGACTTGGGGTGCCCCAAACCCTAGCCGCCGGCTCTAGCCCTCCTCCTTGGTGTGTCTAAAACCTAGATCGCCGAGGAGCTCTCTCATACTCCACCATACTCGCTTCGGCTTAAGGCGAAGCCCTGCGAGATCTCCCCTCTACTTCCGGTACCACGCCGTTGTGCTGCCGGAATCACGAGGAGAGTGGTACAACCTCCGCTGCCTGCTGTAACAAGGGAGAGGAAGGTCTTTGTCGAGTACCAAACGTGTGACCGACTGCGGGAGCGCTGCCGGAACGCAGCGCCGAAAGGATCGTCTACGCGATCTTGAGATCGGGAAGAGTACGACTACATCACCCACGAGAATCCGCTCTCGTTAAACACTTTGGAATCTTCGTGGGTGAGTTATTCCATCGACTCGTTGCTACAATCTAGTAGATAGATCTTGGCTTGTTTGTTTGTATGCGGTAGAAATTTTTTGTTTTCCATGCTACGAAACCCTACAGTGGTATCAGAGTCGTGTCTATATGTAGATCTGTTGCACGAGTAGAACACAATGGTCATTGTGGGCGTTGATGCTTTTATTGTCGATTGCTTCTTGTGTACTTTGCATCTTGCGGTATGTTGGGATGAAGCGGCCCGGGCTAACCTTACATGACATCGTTCATGAGACTTGCTCCACGCTTGACATGCAACTTGTATTGCATAAGTGGCTCTGCGGGTGCCTGTTTCTCCTAGCATAGTTAAGATCCAATTTACAACGGGTGATTAACAATACTAGTATCAATGTTGTGGTTCTTGTTCGTAAGTTAGAACGACACTTATTGAAAGCCCCAAACCACGTAAAATATGCAAAGAAAGTAGAGGCGTCTAACTTTGTTTTGCAGGGGTGTGCTGTGATGTGATATGACCATGATTGTGATTATATTTGATGTATGCAATGTTCCTTATTGTAAGTTGGCAACCGGCAGGAGCCATATGGTTGTCTTTAATTTATGTTAAGACCCGCGTGTCTATTCAAAGTAGTTGTAATAGTTGAAGCCGGTGGACGACAACCATGGAGAAGCGTCATTGACCTTGATGCAGTGCCGGTGATGATGGAGATCATGTTCGTGCTTGAAGATGGAGATCGGAAGCACAAAGAAGAAAGGCCATATCATATCACATATTATGAATTGCATGTGATGTTAATCCTTTATGCATCTTGTATTGCTTAGTAGACGACGGTAGCATTATAAGATGATCCCTCATGCACATGAATTTCAAGTCATAAAGTGTTCACCCTTAGTTAGCACCGTTGCTAAAGCTTGTTGTTTCGAAGCACCACGTGATGATCGGGTGTGTTAGATTCTGCAAGTGTATACAACGTGAGCAAGCCAGATTTGCTCATGCGGAAACTAAGGTTTGATCTTGACGAGCCTAGCATGTACAAACATGGTCTCGGAACACGGATCATCGAAAGGTAAAGCATGAATCATATAGTAGATATGATGAACATGTCGATTGTTCGCCATTGAAACTATATCAACTCTCGTGATGATCGGTGTTGATGTGGTGGATTTGGTTCGTGTGATCACTAAGACAATGTGAGGGATATTGTTTTGAGTGGGAGTTCACCTAGATTAATTTTATTATTAATTTGAACTCAATTTGTCATAAACTTAGTCTAAACTATTGCAAATATGTTGTAGATGAATGGCAGCCCCTACCATCAATTTTAATGCGTTCCTAGAGAAAGAAAAGTTGAAAAACAATTGAAGCAACTTCGCGGATTGGTTCCGCAATTTGAGGATTGTCCTCACAGCTGGTAATTTGACCTATGTGCTGGATGCACCGCTGGGTGACCCACCTGCAGCTGATGCTCCCGATGAAGTAAAGAACGTTTACCTCACTCGGAAGACTCAGTACTCCACAGTTCAGTGTGCTATCTTGTATGGTTTAGAATCGGAGCTTCAGAAAAGATTTGAGAATTCAGACCCATATGATATTGTCGAGGATCTCAAATTGATCTTTGAGACTCATGCGGCAATTGAAAGCTATGAGGCTTCTGAAAAGTTCTTTAACTGCAAGATGGAAGAGGGCAGCTCCGTCAGTGAGAATGTGCTTAAGATGTCTGGGCACGCAAACAAACTTCAAAGCTTGGGTATAGTGATTCCTAATGCTTTGGGGATTTACCGTGTCCTCCAATCACTACCACCAAGTTACAAGAACTTTGGGATGAACTACAACATGCAGAACATGAACAAGACGTTGCCAGAACTCTTTGGAAGTCTGCAGAAGTGGAGATCAAGAAAGAGCACCAAGTGTTGTTGGTCAATAAGACCACCAAATTCAAGAAAGGCAAGTCTAAGCAGAAGGGACACTTCAAGAAGGGTGGTAAGAAAGTTACCACGCCGACGAAGAAGACCAAGGCTGGACCTAAGCCTGATACTGAGTGTTTTTACTGCAAGGGAGAAGGTCACTGGAAGCGGAATTGCCCAAAGTACTTGGCGGATTTGAAGAACGGCAACATCAAGAAGAAAGGTATATCTGATATACATGTTATTGATGTGTATCTCACTAGTACTCGTAGTAGTGCCTGGGTATTTGATACTGGTTCGGTTGCTCATATTTGTAACTCGAAACAGGTGCTGCAGAATAAACGGAAGCTAGCGAAGAACGAGGTGACGATGCGCGTGGGAAACGGATCAAAGGTTGATGTGATCGCGGTCGGCACGCTACCCCTTCATCTACCATCGGGATTAGTTTTATACTTAAATAATTGTTATTTGGTGCCTGCGTTGAGCATGAACATTATATCGGGATCTTGTTTATTGCGAGACGGTTACTTGTTTAAGTCCGAGAATAATGGTTGTTCGATTTATATGAGTAATATGTTTTATGCACATGCACCTTTGATAGATGGTCTATTCTTATTGAATCTCGATAGTGGAAATACACATATTAATAACATTGAGGCTAAACGGTTGAAATCAAGCGATAACTCGACCTATATGTGGCACTGTCGTCTTGGTCACATTGGAGTGAAGCGTATGAAGAAACTCCATTCCGATGGACTTCTTGAATCACTTGATTTCGAATCACTTGATAGATGCGAAGCATGTCTGATGGGTAAAATGACTAAGACTCCATTCTCTGGTATGATGGAGCGAGCTACGGACTTAGTGGAAATCATACATACCGATGTGTGTGGTCCAATGAGTGTAGCATCGCGCGGTGGTTATCGTTATGTTCTTACCTTCACGGATGACTTGAGTAGATATGGGTATATCTATTTCATGAAACATAAGTCCGAAACTTTCGAGAAGTTTAAGGAATTTCAAAGTGAGGTAGAGAATCAACGTAACAAGAAGATTAAATTTCTACGTTCTGATCGTGGAGGTGAATATCTAAGTTACGAGTTTGGCGAGCATTTGAAGAAATGCGGAATACTTTCACAGTTGACACCGCCGGGAACACCACAGCGTAATGGTGTGTCCGAACGTCGTAATCGAACTCTCTTAGATATGGTTCGTTCTATGATGTCACTTACGGATTTACCGCTATCATTTTGGGTTATGCATTAGAAACAGCCGCATTCACTTTAAATAGGGCACCATCTAAATCCGTTGAAACGACACCGTATGAATTATGGTTTGGGAAGAAACCTAAATTGTCGTTCCTTAAAGTTTGGGGTTGCGAAGCCTATGTAAAGAAGTTACAGCCGGACAAGCTTGAACCCAAAGCGGAAAATGCGTCTTCATAGGATACCCGAAGGAAACTATTGGGTATACCTTCTATCACAGATCCGAAGGCAAAATCTTCGTTGCTAAGAATGGATCCTTTCTAGAGAAGGAATTTCTCTCGAAAGAAGTGACTGGAAGGAAAGTAGAACTCGACGAGGTTGTCGAACCTTCTCTCGAAATTGCGAGTAGTGCAGCACCGGAAGAAGTTCCTGTGGTGCCTGCACCAATAAGAGAGGAAGCTAATGATGATGATCATGAAACTTCGGTTGAAGTTGCTACAGAGCCTCGCAGGTCAACGAGAACTCGTACCACTCCAGATTGGTATGATCCCGTTATGAGTGTCATGTTGGTGGACAACACCGATGACCCTGAGACATATGAGGAAGCGATGATGAGCCCAGATTCCAATAAATGCAAGAAGCCATGAAATCCGAGATTGGATCCATGTACGAAAACCAAGTATGGACTTTGGTGGACTTACCGGATGGCCGGAAGGCTGTCGAGAACAAATGGATTTTCAAGAAGAAAACAGATGCTGATGGTAATGTTACTGTCTATAAAGCTCGACTTGTCGCAAAAGGGTTTCGACAAATTCAAGGAGTTGACTACGATGAGACTTTCTCACCAGTAGCGAAGCTAAAGTCTGTGAGGATTATGTTAGCAATCGCTGCATATTATGATTATGAGATATGACAGATGGATGTCAAAACAGCATTCCTCAATGGAGACATTGATGAAGAGTTGTATATGATGCAACCCAAAGGTTTTGTCGATCAAGAATCAACGTTTTGATAAGGTAATCAAAAGTTTTGGTTTTATACAAACTTATGGAGAAGCTTGTATTTACAAGAAAGTGAGAGGGAGCTCTATAGCATTCTTAATACTATATGTAGATGACATATTGTTGATTGGGAATGATGTGGACCTTCTTAATAGTGTCAAGGAATATTTGAATAATAGTTTTTCAATGAAGGATCTTGGTGAAGCAGCTTACATATTAGGCATAAAGATTTATAGAGATAGATCGAAATGCCAAATATCATTGTCACAAAGTACATATTTGGACAAAGTTCTAAAGAGGTTTGGAATGGAAGAAAGCAAGAAAGGGTTCTTGCCCATGTTGCCCAATACGACCTTGAGTAAAACTCAAAGTCCGACATCGGCAGAAGATAGAGAAAGGGTGAGTAAGACTCCCTATGCCTCAGCCATAGGATCTCTAATGTATGCCATGCTATGTACTAGACCCGACATTGCATATGCTGTTAGTTTAACTAGCAGATATCAAAGTGATCCAGGAGTGGATCATTGGACAGCGGTCAAAAACATCCTTAAGTACTTGAGAAGAACTAAGGATATGGTTCTTTCTTATGGAGGTGATGAACAGCTCGTTGTTAATGGTTACACCGATGCTAGTTGGAACACCGATCCGGATGATTCTAAATCACAATCTGGATACGTATTTATTTTGAATGGTGCAGCAGTTAGCTGGAGGAGTGCAAAGCAAAGCGTTGTGGCGAGATCTTCAACTGAATCGGAATACATGGCTGCTTCGGAAGCTTCACAAGAAGCGATATGGATGAAAGAGTTCATTACAGAGCTGGGTGTGGTTCCTAGTGCGCTGGACCCAATGTCTATCTACTGTGATAACATGGGCGCCATAGCCAATGCGCAAGAACCAAGGTCACACAAGAAGCTGAAGCATATCAAGCTACGTTTTCACGCTATTCGAGAACATATCCAGGATGGGGATATAAAGATCTGCAAAGTACACACAGATCTGAATGTGGCGGATCCGTTGACTAAACCTCTCCCAAGGGCAAAACATGACCAGCACCAAACTGCCATGGGTGTTCGGTATATTACCATGTTATCTAGATTAGATGACTCTAGTGCAAGTGGGAGACTGTTGGAGATATGCCCTAGAGGCAATAATAAATGTGGTTATTATTATATCTTTGTGTTTATGATAAATGTTTACATTCATGCTATAATAGTATTAACAAGGAAACATTAATACTTGTGTGATTTGTAAACCTAATTTGAAGTCCCTAGTAAAGCCTCTATATAATACTAGCTTGTTGGTTAATAGATGATTGTGGTTTCCCTATCATGAACATTGAGATGTTATTAACAACAAGATCATATCGTTAGGAGAATGATATGATGGACATACTCCTATAGATAAGCGTAGCATAAAGATCAAGTCATTTCAATAGTTCAATTGCTATATGCTTTCTGATACATAGTAACCTAATTCCTTCGACCATGAGATCATGCATATCACCTTTACCGGATGGATGCTTTGATGACATCAAACACCACACCGTAACTGGGTGGCTATAAAGGTGGCATTGAGTGTTCGGAAAGTGTTGGTTGAAACACATGGATCAAGAGTGGGATTTGTCCATCCATATGACGGATAGATATACTCTGGGCCCTCTCGGTGGAATGTCATCCAATTAGCTTGCAAGCATGTGACTGGCTCACAAGGGATCACATATCACGGGAACGAGAAAAGAGTACTTATCGGTAACGAGGTTGAACTAGGTATGTGTAGGGGTCCCAACCTTTAATAAGATTGATCCCTCCTGTGTTTACAATGCTAGTCCCTGGATCAATAGATAGCATCCACAGTTAAGATGTAATATCAAGAAACAAAGGTCATAATATAACTTTATAACCAGGAATAACATAATTTTATTACATCACACATAGCTCATATGGCTATTACATTACATTGCAGCAGAATAAATATAGTCATGGGTCCTTCATCTTCAAAGTGCCACAGGCAGATGTTGGTTGTAGACTTTGTAATCCTAATCAAACAATCTTCACTAAAATCAATCAAACCTGCAACATACAAGTTACAGCCACAAAGGGTCAATACATTTGAATTGTATTGGCAAGTGATACTATATTTGTATAGTGGAGTCTATCATCTATATGCATTTGGCTAAGTGGAGTTGAGGCTTGCATTTCTCAAAATAGATTTTTCTTATCATTTTGAAAATACTAAGTTTTTGCTTGACAAAATCATTTTTCCTCAATCAAAGATTTCAAGATCCTTGTACCAAGCCATCTCTCCATCAATGATTGAAGAATTCAAACAACCCTTGTTCAAACCACAAGATTTTAATTTAGAAATTGGAATGATGAGATTCTTGATTGTTTCCATGTCTTGATGCTCAAATTGTCCTTTACCAGGGACATGGCTAAGTACTTAGATTTTTACACTCTGCAGAGGTGGTGCACTTTACCCACAAGACTTGGTTTCCCAAGACAAAATCTTTCAGAAGCTTTCCCTTAGACCAATATGGACGCGTTCCATCCTATCAAACACTACCACCCACTGTCCATATGGCTAAGTTCTTGCAACCTATATGATCATGGCAGAGCCCATATTGCCAAGTGGTTGCACTTGAAGCTTCTCAACATTTGACATCTCAAATCCCTTTGTTTCCTGGGTGGCATTCCACAAGTGAGATACACAATCCAAGCCTATGGCATTGTGAACCACTCAACCATTCTCCACCAAGCAAGCCCATTCCACCCAGGTGATTCATTAACTTAGTTGTTTTATTAGACAAAATCACAAGTCCTTAGACTTAGAATATTTTTCCATAGTGTGAATATATATTCCACCCATGTTTTCTATTAGCTAGGCTAAGCTTGGTAGTAGTAGGAATCTCTAACTTAGGAAAATCCTACTAAGTATTCATCTACTAGGTTTTCTTATAGCAAGATCTATACTTAACAAAATCCATGCAAGTTTACTTAGCAAAATCACTAATGCATAATAAAAGTATTGGGATAGAAAGTATGAAGCATCACTTGCCTTTTTGGTAGAGTATAGGTTCACTTCTTGATTTTTGCAACAATCACACTCTTCAAGTCACTACAAATCAATCAAGCAAGGCACAAACTCAATCTACCAATCAAGCAAAACAACACACATAAATAACAAAGTCAAAGAAATGCATGCAAGCATGCCAAGCTTTGTTTTGTTTGAAAAAGTGGTTCCTAGTGGGTCATAGTCATTTGGGTACATCTAATGGTCATTTCCTAAAGTGGCCAAGTCATTTGCAAAAGGTTTCACTTTAAAACCATTTTCAAAACAAAGTGTTATTTTATGTGGTGTAGAAATATTTTTTTACTAAGGCATTAGCCTATAGGGTTCACCAAATGAGTTGCTATTGCAAAACTTGGTGTTTTTGGGTCAGTAGGTTTGGTCCAAAACATTTCCTTGAAGTTTTCTTTTCATAAACATTTTTATAACAAAAACCATTCTTTTTATTTGGCTAGAAAATGACTAAGTCAATTAATCTAACCTAAATCTTTCAAAAATCATTTTTAATACCAAGGGTTGGTTCCTAGGGTCAGTAAGGTCACAACAAACCATTTTGCAAAGGTTTTAATTCAAAACTCATTTTTAAACAATTTTTATACTCTAAACAAGTACACAAATGTTTCTGCAAATTCAAACAAGCTAACAGATACTATTTGCTAAACTAAGGCCATGGTTGGCTAGGGCTTGTTCTCCTGAATCCATTGATATAAAATTTGCCAAATTTGGACGTGTGGTTCAAAAGTTATAAGGGTTTGAAAATGGCATTTAAATCTGTTTTCAAAAATCTGTTTTATAACATCTCTGGCCACGTGTCTGTATCTTATTGGCTCATAACGGTTCGGTAGGATCGCGTGATGTGGACCGCAGGATTTAAGTGGGAGTGTGCGGTGCAGATCAAACGTAACGGTTCAGTTTAAGTGATCTATCGTGTGCATAGGATCGTGATCTAACGGCTCACATCGTATCAGCCAGGAACTGGCGGCGCTGCGGTGGCTACCGGCGGCGGAGCGGCCTGGCGGTGATGTTGCCGGCGATGCAGGAAGCGGGAGAGGAAAAGGGAATGCTCACCGAGTTCGTGAGGTGACGCTGATGCTCAACTCGCTTACGGTTTGTCAGGGGGTGCACTGGTTCAGACGTGATTCCTCACCGGAGTTGCTGCGGGCGGCGGTGCTCTTGGGTTGTCGTTGTTGGCGTCGCTTAGGACCGCACTAAGGCAAAGGAGAGGCACGGTTAGGTGCGTGGGATCAAGGCAAATCTGTGTGCTTGAACGAGAGGTGAAGGGGTGGTCTGGTCTCACCGGTGGGACTCGTCGGAGCGGAGGCAGACGGCGGCGGTGCTGGAGGTTGTCGTTGCCGACACTCTGGAGCGCCCGCGGTCGTACAAAGGGCACAGGCGGATGCGCCAGTGTATGGTGAGCGTGCTCGTGTGCTCAGGGGGGCGGAAGGGAGCGTGTGCTGGCCGGAATTGGCGAGAGGGGTCGTCGGAGGCAGAGGGAGTCGAGGAGAGATTGTGGCGGCCTGGAGGCGTGTCGAGGAGGGGCGTCTGGGGAGAAAGGAGAGGAAAGCCTGGCGTTTAACGTTGAGTGGTCACGGTGAGGAGTAATCGCTGCAGTAAAGTGTATTGACCACGAGAAATTTAACGACAGAAACGGTCGCGAGGTGAGGGGAAGAAGGAGTCGCAGGGAGGAAGAAGAACAGGAGGGGTGGGGTCCAGCGTCAGTGAGAAAAGAAGAGGGAGAATGGGTCCACCGGTCATTGACTCTATGGGCTGCTTCGGCGGTGAGAAAAGTAACGCTTCGGGGGAGGGAGAGCTGGGCTAGGTGGGCTGTTTGGGCCGGGGTAGTGGGTTGGGTCTGTTTTCTTATTTTTTTCTGTCTGATTCCTTTTTCTTTTTCTAATTCTATTTTTCTGTTTTGTTATTTCAAACAATTATTCAAGCATTCAAATATTTCAAACAATTCAAACAATCATTAAACTTTGCATTCTGTTTTTGATTCTGTTCAGCAACATAATCCAATACTCCAAAATAAAATAATATTTTCATTCCTTTTAGGATCTATTTCATATAAAATAGATCATAGTTATTTAATCAAATATGATATGATTTATTTAATAAAACTCCATTTAAATTCCAAAATATTTTCCCAAACCAAACCAGTAGGTATCATTTGTAAATAAAGAATACCTGGAGATTGTTTAAAACAAAATAACATTTTTGTTAAAGGGTCCAATATTAGTTAAATAAAATGGCCAAGGTTTATTAATCAAATAAGGTTTGATTTTATTAATAAAATCTTCATTTAAAACTTAAATATTTTCAAAATCAAATTAGTAGGTTTAATTTGAGAGGTACATAATATTTGGAAATTTGTTTTAAAACAAAATAACATTTTATTTTAGAGTCCATTACTAATTAAATATAATAGACCTTCATTATTAAATCAAATAGGATTTGTTTTATTTAGATATTTATTTTGAAACCTAAAATAAAGTCAAAACACTTTAATAGGTTTATTTGTGAATATAAAATACTTAGAAACTTATTTAAAACAAAATAATAAGTTTTGGTGTTTATTTAAAATGGGAAAAAGCCTTTACTTAAATAAAAATTGGATATTAAATCCTCATTATTTTATTTAAATAAACCTTTACTATTTTTATTCAAAACAAAATGTTTTAATTCCAAAGTTTGGTCAAGGTTTAATTTGGCTTATAAAATAATCCTTATTTATGAATCCACCTTTTCTTTTGAAAACCAAATCTTTTTATTCAAAGATTCAAAATAATAATTTTAAAACATTTTAATTTCCTTTAATAAATGTTTATCCTTATAAATCCTTTTAGGATTTTATTTGATTCAAATGGGTTTGAGGTTCCATTTAAATTCAAAAAGTTTCTTCTGGCTCTGAAAATCAAACAAAGTTTTATTTTATTAATTTATTTTCACATTACAAGATTTGGAAAATCTTGGGATGTGATAGTATGCAGAGATACCGACGATCATAACCTCGGATAAGTAAACTATCGTGAGACAAAGGGAAATTGGTATCGTATGTAAGTGGTTCATTCGATCGCAAAGTAATCGTAGAAATATGTGGGAGCCATATGAATTTCCAGATTCCTCTATTGGTTATTGTTCGGAGAAGTGTCTCGATCATGTCCGCATAATTCACGAACCGTAGGGAGACACACTTAAGGATTCGACGTTGTTTGAGTAGTTATGGAATGATGAGAAAGAGACCGAATGTTGTTCAGAGTCCCGGATGGGATCCAGGATATCACGAGGAGATTCGGAATGGTCTGGAGAATAAGATTCATATAAGGAAAGTCCCGTTTCGGAGTTGGGGAATGTTTCCGGTGTTTTCATCGGGAATGTTCTAGAATGTTCCGGAATGTCCGGCACTCCGGAGGGGAAGGGTACATGGATGTGTTGTATCAAGTTGGTATGATTGCATCATGTACTAAGTGTCATCGCTGTTCCAAATAAAGGATTAATTCAAATCCTAGTTTGAAAAGTCAAATGGCTAAATTGAAAAGTCAAACGGCTAAATTTGAAAAGTGGAAAAGAGGAGGAAGGGGGAAACCGAGTTGGGGAGGAGTTCCCTCCTCCAACCGGCGGCGCCCCCTCCAAGCCGAGTTGGGGAGGGACTCCTCTCCCTCCCCCTTGGCCGGCCGGCCCCTCCACCTATATAAGGAGGGGCAGGGCTCCCTCCTAGGACACACAAGTACCTCTCCTCCAAACCCTAGCTTGGCGCCACCACCTCCTGCTGCTGCCGCCGCCTCCTAGGGTTTCCCTAGCCGCCGACTTGGGGTGCCCCAAACCCTAGCCGCCGGCTCTAGCCCTCCTCCTTGGTGTGTCTAAAACCTAGATCGCCGAGGAGCTCTCTCATACTCCACCATACTCGCTCCGGCTTAAGGCGAAGCCCTGCGAGATCTCCCCTCTACTTCCGGTACCACGCCGTTGTGCTGCCGGAATCACGAGAAGAGTGCTACAACCTCCGCTGCCTGCTGGAACAAGGGAGAGGAAGGTCTTCGTCGAGTACCGAACGTGTGACCGACTGCGGGAGCGCTGCCGGAACGCAGCGCCGGAAGGATCGTCTACACGATCTTGAGATCGGGAAGAGTACGACTACATCACCCACGAGAATCCGCTCTCGTTAAACACTTTGGAATCTTCGAGGGTGAGTTATTCCATCGACTCGTTGCTACAATCTAGTAGATAGATCTTGGCTTGTTTGTTTGTATGCGGTAGAAATTTTTTGTTTTCCATGCTACGAAACCCTACAATTATATCTCCAACGTCTCCAATAGAGATGCCTTCAAGAGTGCGTTACATCTAGGGTTTGGTGGCGACGCTGAGGCGATCTCGCGCCGCCGCCGCGCAATGGATGGGAACATGCCCGCAAGGGAAGAAGTTTATGGGTTTTGTGCTTCTGAAGAGTTTTGCTGGAATACGACTATGATTAATCGGCCGGGTTTCTGTCTTTTCCAAGATTGGAGTTCAAATCGGATCTTCGCTTAGTGGATATAAAGCCGTCAGCACAGAACCCTAAACCCCTCTAAGCCTCTTGCTAGACAAACTACAATCCACGATCCAGGTGTTCTCCGCTCCTCTCAACCTACGTAAGCGATGTCGTCGGCTAGTGGTGGGAGTGATCATGGGGACCCCGTTGAGGAGCCTACCCACCCGAAGCCATCTGCTGGCGGCGTGCCTGCGCTGGCTAGGGCGGACAACCAGATCGTGCCGGTGACACAGCGGGTGCGTCAGATTGCTCTGTTCAGAGATGATGAGCAAGCAGATGGCAACTGGGAGGGGGCTGCGCACGCCGGGACAAACGTCAGGCCGGAGGTATATGCTGAAGGGGAAGTCGACTTGGGTGACGACGTTGGCATGGAGGAAGAGCCGGAAGAGATGACGGTACCACCTAAACCTAGGGTATGGCGCATGTTGGCCCGCTATTATTCCCTGAAGGCTATGAACTACACTGATGCTCACAAACATTTCATGTGCATTTGGGGTATCCGCGCGACGATGCACTTCAAGGAGCTGAAGAACAATTTCTTCATCATTACGTTCACTTCTGCGGGAGATTTCCTGTATGTGGAGCGTGGTGGCCTGGATCCACTTGGGCGTCGCGGTGCTACTGGCACCGTTTGTTGAGGGCGCCCAGCCCTCCGAGACCGTCCTGAACTCCATAAGGATCTAGGTCAAGTTTTTTGATGTTCCATGGAACAAGCAGACAGAGGACTATGGAAGGATGATCGGATCAAAGCTTGGTATAGTGTTAGAGGTGGACGTTGGGCAGAAACAAGGCTAGGAGTATGAGGACTATCTGCGGGTGCGCATAGATTTGTCGTTGAACCGTCGTCTGCAAACACGCTTCAAATCCACGGTGAAAGGCCAATCCGTGGAACAAATCTACCCCCTGCGGTATGAACGCCTACCACACTTCTGCTTCCATTGTGGCTTCAATGGGCATGATTTGGACATATGTGAAAAGAAGGCGCAAGGGAAGCCGTCGTTGAACTATGACTCCACCCTCCGCTGCTCGCCCAAGCCAAATATGATACGAGGGTCGTCTCTACTATGTACAAGCCTAAAGCAAAAGCGCGACTATTCTTTGGCTCTTCCGATGGGGTGAACTCTTCTCCCCTCGGTCGGCCGAGCACGGGCCGCCAAGTGGAGAAGGATGTGCCGCTAGCCTACACGGTGGAGATACCGGATGTGGACGATGCATGTGATGGATTTGAGGAGCATGAGAGAAGCACATCGAGAGAGGCAGAGCAGGACCTGATCAGCAGGGCGGGGAACCTGCGGATCCGGCGTGGGCAGAGCACAAGGCACAATAAACCTACTGCACTAAATCCGCTGTCTGAGCTCCCTCATGTATCGACGTATGAAGATGGAGGGCCGAGCCGGTTCCCTAACCTATAGGTGAACCCTATTTTCGCCATGATGCAGCAGCCACCATTCTAGGACCGCTCTGGCAGCAACGGTATACCTCATGGCCCACGACCAGACGACATGATACCTGCCCTACAAGACCTGTCCAACAGGGAGTCATCGCTTGAGAGCATCTCTGATGTCATGATGACAAATGCAGACTCCGTACTAGGGAAGCGAGGCATGGAGGAAGTTGATGATCAGGCCATCCAGACTGATGTGAATAAACCCTTGGACCTATCCCTCTCTCTCAACAATGGGTCCCTGGCAGGAGGAGACTCGAAGAGAGGACGCGTGATCAGGACATCACATGCTCAGAATGAAGGCAAGCAGACACGGGACAGCAAGCTGGAAGGCAAGACAAGGAAGGTCGGTCCTGGCGAGTCTGGTAAACTGGCTTGAATTTCATACCATTCAACTGTCAGGGAGCAGGGAATGCATCGACAGTGCGTGAACTGGCTTCCATTTCCCAAGTCTGGAGTCCTAAGTTAGTTCTTTTGTGTGAAACTAGACAAAGTAAGAATAAAATGCGTCGGTTACGTCATAGGTTAGGTCTTAAGGGTTTTACGGGTCTTAGTAGTGATGGTTTGAGTGGTGGTCTTGCCCTCTTTTCGCATGACCATTTATGTGGTGAAGTCTAAGAAGTTAATAAAATATATATTGATGTGTATGTGCGTGAGTCTCCAAATGCCCCCCAATAGCGTCTTACTTGTGTTTACGGAGAACCCCGAGTAGAAGATAGACCAAATATGTGGAACCACTTGCGGAATTTGAGAGCTAACTCTAATCTTCCCTGGCTTGTAGTACGTGATTTTAATGAGGTGCTATGGCAAGAAGAACACTTATCCTGTACTGCTCAGCCAATAAACCAAATGGAGGCCTTCTGTGAAGTCCTTTATGAGTGCAACCTAACTGATCTTGGTTTTTCAGGGGTGCCATATACTTATGACAATAAAAGACATGGGCATGCTAATGTCCGTGTTAGACTTGACAGGGCTGTAGCTTGCGAGGCATGGCGGGAGCATTATGCAGATACAAGAGTGCAACATCTCACTTCTCCTATTTCTGACCATTGTCCAATCCTCGTTCAGCTTGTGCAGGAGGTGCGTGTGCCGCACAGACAGCCTCGACGTCAATATGAGATCATGTGGGAGCGTGAATCTGAGTTAGCCGAGCGGGTGCAGCAAGCGTGGTCGGCATCAGGGACAAAGAGCGACCTAGGTGATATCATGCATAGTCTGAACCAGGTCATGAATACACTCCAAACCTGGAGCAAGCGCAAATTTGGAAATTTAATCAGGGAGCTGGACAAGGCAAGGAAAAAACTAGAGCTGCTACGTCTCAACAATGCCAACCAACGTGAGATACGCCAAGCCACGGATCACATGTAGGATGTTCTATATAGGGAGGAAATGTTGTGGCTGCAACGGTCACGGATAACATGGCTAAAAGAAGGTGATAGGAACACAAGATTTTTCCATTAGAAAGCTGTGTGGCGTGCACGTCATAATAAAATTAAGAAACTAAAGGACAATACAGGGGTATGGCAGGAAACTCCGGCTGTGATGGAGCAGATGGCGAGTTCTTATTTTATGGAAATGTTTTCTCGGATGCCTTGATTAATTTAACCCAGGAGAAAGTGACGCCGGATATGCGAGCAGACCTCTGGAAGGAATTCACAGATGAGGAAATAGGCACTGCCTTATTCCAGATTGGCCCCCTAAAGTCCCCAAGAGTCGACGAATTCCCGGCCAGATTCTATCAGCGCAATTGGGGTACCCTGAAGGAAGAGGTAACCAATGCAGTTAAATTATTCTTCGTCTCGGGATGCATGCCTGAAGGAGTTAACGACACCACAATTATCCTGATCCCGAAAATCGAACAGCCTGAGACACTAAAAGATTTGAGAAAATTCCTTATTTAACACTACTCCCCAATATGATTTCTTATTTGACACTTAAAAATTTCCACTTCCTTATTTGACCACTTGTGTAATTGTTTTGCCTTATACGATACCTTAGTGTATTTTGAGAGCTAATGGGGTTAACTAGGAGTCTACAAAGACGTTTTTGCCCCTAATACATACTATGACGGTTTGGCGAGCATTTGTACATAGCTAATATAATCATGTGGCATTAATAAAACATAGAAGTTAAGATGTTTCAATAACACGCCACTGTGACGTTGGTTTAGTTTATTTTGCCTGAATACGTACGGGTCGGCCGGCTGCGCGTATGCGTATCGTGTTAGCTAGCAGACATGCCGGCTGCGCGTATGCGTATCGTGTTAGCTAGCAGACATGCCGGTGATGGGATAAACGACGTACACTTTCCAAGAAAAATAAAAGGAAAAGGATACACCTCCCCAAGGGGACGCGACCCCGCACCTCCCTCCGCGCGACACGCGTCCCACGCGTGGCTGGATCCTAGAGAAACAACGCGTCAACGGGCCCACCTTGTCTCTTCCAGGGATGAATCCCCTGTCTTCTTTTTCTCCTCACAAATTCTTCCTCCGGTACTGCCTTTCTCCTGTGCGACGCTTACCTACCAGACCACCACCCAAGCTCCGCGGTTTTGCCATCAGCACGCCGGCACCACCCTACCCTTCCACCACGCCGGCGCCAGCCACCATCTCCTTTCCCCCCATGCACACGATGTTGCTACAGGGGCCTGACTTGCTACTGACGTTGGAGTCGTTGCTACAGGCGACGGCTCCGGCTGCGTTGCTACAGGCGGCGGCCGGGCTTGCTACATGGCGCCAGCGGAGTTGCTACAGGCGCCAGTGGCGTTGCTACAGGAGCCGGTCGGGCTTTCTACATGGCGCCGGCGGCGTTGCTACAGGAGGCGGCAAGGCTTGCTACATGGCGAAGTTGGATTTGCTAGACATTTTTTCTATAAACTTTTAGCGGTTTTGCTACAATAGCGCAAAGGTTTTGCTACACTTGTTCTCCGGTTTTGCTATATTAGCATAATTCTTTTGCTACATAGTTTCCGGCGAAACTCCGGCGAGGTCTCCGGCGAAAGCCTCCGGAGAGGTCTACCGACGAGTCTCCGGTGAGGTCGGGTTTGCTACATTAACACAACTTTTTTGCTACACGGTCGCCGGCGAGATCTCCGGCGAAATCTCCGGCGAGGTCCAGTCTAATTTTCTATTGTTTAGGTCAAACCGTTTTCTGCTGCATGTAGCAAAAGTGGGACTAGAGCAAAAACGAGACTTTCTATAGCAAAAGCGAAATTTTGATCCAAAAAAAGAGACATGATTGGCTGGGGACCCAGGGGTTAAAAAACACAAATCCTCGGGGGACGCGTAGGGCTGTCCAAAATAAAATGGGTTGCCAGCAACTACACGCCGGTCGTGATCAGACCAGCAGGACAAAACATGATTAGTACATTACATACTGATTAGTAAAGCGCTGCTCCGTTTTTTAAAAAGAAAACAATGCTCTGCTCCGCACGCACTGGCACGACCGTGTTGCGCGGCTAACACGGAAAAAAAATTCACCGTGTGTGTTAGACATGTATGAGTCAAAGTATTAAACCAGGGGTATTTAGGTCCGGTTAAAAAAATAACGGAACTTTTAACGGAAATGACGGTAGTGTCATATAAGGCAAAGAAATTACAAAAATGGTCATATAAGGAAGTAAAAAGTTTTTAGTGTCAAATAAGGAATCATATTGGAGAGTAATGTCAAATAAAGAATTTTCTCAAAAGATTTTCGGCCAATTAGCCTATGCACTGTCATTTATAAAGGCATTGCCAAATATATGGTGAACAGGATGCGGCCTATTGCTTGGCAGCATTGTCTCGAGCAACCAGAACGCTTTCATCCCTCGGAGACCGATTACTGATAATGCTCTGGTCGTCTTCGAGTGTTTGCACTTCACTAAAACAAACAAAAACACGGACAAGAATTTTTGTGCTTACAAACTCGATCTATCCAAAGTCTATGACAGAGTGGACTGGGATTTTTAAAGAAAGTGATGCAAAGGTTGGGGTTTCCTCATCAGTGGGTGGACTGGAAATGACATGTGTCACCTTAGTGAGATATCAAGTTAAATTTAACGGAACCCTCTCGGATTCATTTCTGCCTTCTCGGGGCCTCCGACAAGGTGATCCTCTTTCGCCATTTCTGTTTTTGCTGGTTGCGGATGGTCTGTCGATGCTTCTACAAAGGGAAGTAAATATTAATCACATTGAGCCTGTTAAGATTTGCCGTAATGCTCCTGGTATATCTCACCTCCTGTTTGCAGACGACAGTCTCTTGTTTTTTAAAGTTCAGGAGCAGCAAGCCACACACATCAGGGAGGTGTTGGCCCTGTACGCATCAAGCATGAGGCAGCTAATTAACCCTGGTAAATGCTCCATTATGTTTGGCGAGTCATGCCCCCTGCTGTCCAGGTTAATGTGTAGGCTACGCTCCAGGTGACACAAGAGACTTTTGAAACAAAATATCTTGGACTACCAACTCCCGAAGGACGAATGAATCAGGGACGCCTCCAGAGCTTATAGGCCAGACTCGCTAAATGCATGGTAGAGTGGGATGATAATCAAAAATCACAAGTCTGCTAAAAAAGTTCTCATTAAAGCTGTTGCACAATCTATCCCTGTATATGTCATGAGTGTCTTCAAACTACCACTGGGGCTGTGCGATGAGATCACAAAAATGATCAGAAGGTACTAGTGGGGTGCGGAGGAAGGTAAGCGGAAAACACACTGGGTGGCCTGGGATATCATGTTGCGACCCAAAGATTATGGCGGTATGGTGTTTAGAGATGGGTTTAGAGATATGTGGCTCTTTAATCAAGCTCTCCTTGCTAGAAAAGCTTGGCGGCTCATCCAAAACCCGAACACTCTGTGTGCACAGTTATTGAAGGCTAAATACTTCCCTAATGGATCGTTGGTTGACACTGTTTTCTCAGGAAACGGATCCTCAACTTGGCATGCTATTGAATACGGGCTCCAGCTCCTTAAGAAAGGGGTGATCTGGCCCGTCGGGAATGGGGCCAATATTAGGGCTTGGCGTGATCCTTGGATTCCAAGGGAAGCTGGCCTCCTGCCCTGCTCAAGCCAAGGACGCTGTAGATACCGCTGGGTAGCGGACTTCCTCTCGCCGGATGGATCCTAGCACACACACCGACTGCAACAATATTTCTGCCGAGAGGATGTTTCAGCAATCCTTAACATCAGCACCTCAAAGCAGAATGAAAATGATTTCTTGGCTTGGTACCCGGACAAGTGGGGTCAATTTACGGTCAAGAGTGCTTATAGACTGGCTTTGCACCGTCAAATGCAGGCTCAGGACCGAGGCGCTACAAGCTCTAGACCTGACGGGGCCAGACCGCTATGGCGTCTAATATGGCAATGCCCTGTCCCGCCGAAAGTGAAAACGCTGGCATGGAAAATCTGCCGTAATGCGCTAGCAACACAGCTGAACATGCATCGCCGAGGGCTAGCTGAGACTGGCCTTTGTCAGATCTGTGGCCGCGAGGATGAAGACACCTTCCATACGTTCATATGGTGCCGTCATGCGCGAAGCCTATGGCTTGCCATGGCGGAGGTCTGGAACATGCCTAAGGACGACCTGCTACAACCCACTAGCACCGAATGGCTCCTGCAACTCTTGAACTCGATGTCGGATGGCCAGCATGCGCCGACCCTGATGACAATATGGCGGATCTGGCACGCCCACAACGAAATCACCCACGAGAAGCCTTGCCCCTCCATCGAAGGATCCCGTAGGTTTTTAATGAGCTATTTAGACTCCCTGACCATGATTAAGCAGTTCCCTACCGCAGATGTAGCTAAAGGAAAGATGGTCCTAGACCCGGAGAAGGGACTAGCACATACCAGAGCAGCAGAGGATGGGAGACAGAAGGATCGGTAGAAGTGGCGCCCTCCAGAGATCGGGGTGCGAAGCTGAATGTCAATGGTGCTTACACAGAGAGGAATGCGGGCACAGGCATGATCCTGCGGGATGACAAGGGAGAGGTCATCTTTGCTGCATGCCGCTCGCTACAACAGTGCAATGACGCTACCGAAGCAGAGATCTTGGCCTTGGGAGAAGGCTTGCGCCTTGCACTGCACTGGTCCCAGTTGGCCTTCATGGTGGAAACGGACTGCGCCGAAGCGAGTGCTCTTATAGTGCTAGATACCCCGAACACCTCTACGTATGCCTTCAGAGTAAACGCCGTGCGGGACTTCTTAGTGAAAGAAACTCTAAGGTGGTTAAGATTAGTCGTGAAGCAAATGTTGTTAGCCATGAGCTTGCTCAGATGGCTAGAAACCAGGGTAGAACTGCGGTGTGGCTGAGGAATTCCCCCATGAAACTTGCCGAAGCACTTGCAAACGATTGTATTCCCATTCCTGCTTAATATATTATTCTTTCCCACGCAAAAAAAAAGTATAGGGAACAGGTCAAAACACGGCACTTTCTCTTTTTTTTATCCTTTTCTTTTCTAGTGGAGAGAACGTTGAATCTCCGTCCAAGGCAAAATCATACGTAGCAAAGGCAAAATACTTCAACCGGGTTCAAAAAAAGAAGCAAAGGATGCGGTAGGATTGAAAAAAAAAGTACGATAGGTAGGAAGCCTGATCGGCACAGAGTTCTTCGTTCCTTTTGTTTTTACCTCTTTTTTTTCTCAACAAATTTTCTTTTTTCTTGTTCTTTTGACCAATGAGAACGTTGGAAACAAACTGGTGCACGATTCTATTTTCTTGGAACATAAAACCAACGAAGGAAGTATGTAAACGTTCCTAGAGAAACTAGATCAGAGAAGTCAGATCAGCCAACTTTCACTTTTATAACCGATCAAACCTTGTGACTATGATTATTAGAAAACCGAGCCAAACTTGACTGCTAAGACACATGATAGATCGATCGGGTATTCCCGTGAGACCAAAAACAAACTTGATTCAATGTGGTAGACTTTGGATACATGCGGCGGCGGAAACAGTCAGATAGCGAGCGGCGGAAACACACAAGGATTTGTCGGATGAGCAGTTGCAAAATTAACGTGAAAACACAAGGAATTAAAGGTGGTGTGGCGGATAATAGGACAAAATTATAGACGAAAGGAAGGTTCAGCGATGCGATAAACGCGACTAGAACTCGAAACTCTAAAGGACAAGACACTAAATCTGATACCACTTGATAGGAAAAGGTGTCCGATCTTTCGATAGGATGGTGATAGTCGATTTGGTGGAGTTTGGGCTTGATGATCCGACTACACGTGTAAGCAAGAGCGCCAATGCAATCGCTAGGCCAATCTTCTGGAGGTTACTGATCCTGCGGAAGCACGATCAGCCTAACCAGCGAGGGTCTTAATTCCTACCTAAAATCGAGAACAAGTAAGACTTAATATTGCAATCAAGATATTGCGGATTAAGATGAAAGCTTTATTGAAAATGTGGGATCTTGTAAAGATGCGAAGTACAAGAGGCCTCTGCGACGCTCGAGCCTTGGCGAAGTTGCTATGATGACTAACTTTAAGTCTAAACAATCCGAGTTGCTAGACCCCGAAGAAACAAAGGAGATACAGAAACAAGTACATGCGTTGCTAGACAAAGGGTACATTCGTGTTTCTCTTAGCCCTTGTGATGTTCCTGTTATTTTAGTGTCTAAGAAAGATGGTACATGGCACATGTGTGTAGATTGTAGAGCTATAAATAATATCACTATTCGATATTGTCATCCTATTCCACGCTTAGAGGATATGTTAGATGAATTGAGTGGTCCTGCTATTTTCTCTAAAATTGATTTGCATAGTGGCTACCATCAAATTAGAATGAAAGAAGGGGATGAATGGAACAATGCTTTCAAAAGAAAATTTGGATTATATGAATGGCTAGTTATGCCTTTTGGTCTTACTAATGCACCTAGTACATTCATGAGATTAATGAATCATATTTTGAGAGAATATATTGGTCGTTTTGTGGTTGTTTATTTTGATTATATACTTATATACAACCGCAATGAAACTGAACATTGTGATCATATTAGACAAGTTTTACAACTGTTGCGTTATAACAAATTGGCCTATTCCCATGAATGCGAGTCAAGTGTGTAGTTTCCCTGGTTTAGCTGGTTTCTACAGGAGCTTTGTGAAGGATTTTAGCACTATTGTTGCACCATTGAATGAATTGACAATGAAAGGTGTGCCATTTGTATGGGGAGCAACCCAAGATATTGCATTTGATACATTGAAATGTTTGCTTACTTCTGCACCTTTGCTTGCATTACCTGTTTTTCAAAGCAATTTGAAGTTGAATGTGATGCTAGTGGTATAGGAATTGGTGGCGTTTTGATGCAAGAGGGTCGTCCTATAGCATATTTTTTCGAGAAAATTGCTGGTGCTAGATTGAATTATCTTGTTTATGATAAAGAATTGTATGCACTTGTTAGAGTTCTTGAGGTTTGGCAATATTATTTGTGGCCAAAATAATTTATCATACATTCTGATCATGAAGCATTGAAGAATCTTAAAGCTCAATCAAACTTGCATAGACGCTTAGCTAAATGGGTTGAGTTTATTGAGTCGTTTCCTTACATAATTAAATATAAGAAAGGAAATGAAATGTGGTTTCTGATGCATTATCTAGGAAGAACATGTTATTGACACATCTTGATGTTAAAATTCCTGGATTAGAGAGTATTTCTGCGCTATATGGAACTGATCATGATTTTGCTTAACCATATCGTTTGTGTGCTTTCAAAAATGCATGGTATAAGTATCATATATATGATGGCTATTTGTTTCGAGATAACAAACTATGCATTCCAGAATCGTCATTGCGTTTTTTCTTAGTGTAGGAATCCCATGTTAGAGGTTTGATGGGTCACTTTGGGCGTGAGAAGACATTTCTCATGATTGCTAATTAGTTTTATTATCCCAAGATGAGGTGTGATGTCTACAGATTTGTGAGTCACTGCATTACATGCAACAAGTCCAAATCAAAGCTGAAGCCTCATGGTTTGTATACACCTCTCTCTGCACCTACTAGACCTTGGGAAGACATTATTATGGACTTTGTGCTAGGTTTACCTAAAACTCAGAGAGGTCATGATTCTATATTTTATGGGGTAACCCCTTGGGGTGGCCCGATCTTTCACGAATTCCGAGGGAATCGAGGTGAAAGCGGTGGAAAGGGGAAAGAGGATGAAATCCACGAACACACGCACACGAAGAACCCGATGAACTCACGCGCACAAAAACACGATACACGCCGATAACTCACGCCGGTGGCAACCGGTCCAACATAATCCCTAGGATCGGTGTTGGGCGAAGCTCTCTCTCCATGGCCAACAACGGGGGCGAGGTGCTTGGTGAGATCTTGACTACTTGGGCACGAGACACCGAGATCCCAAGGACTTGTACAACTTGAACGCACTAGGCAAGATCCAAGAGGTTGTCGATAATAGGGTGCCCCTTGGTAGGAGCATGAGACCAATAGATGAAAGATCCTCAAAGGGGTGTCCTCAACTATTATTATCCAAGTCTAGGGTTTACATATGAGGGGTGGGGCTTTATATAGGCCAACCACATAAACAGGGGTAGTTTTGGAATAAAACTGGAAGTTGGGCGAAACTAGGGGTTACATGGGCCAGGCCCAAAAGGCCTTGACAAGCCTGGCATCGAGCAGCCCAGAGACTCCGGTGTTGGGTCTGGAGACTCCGGTCTGGGCCAGAGACTCCGGTTCAGTCTCCGGACCCATCTCCGGAGGGGCCTTCTGACTGTCCCGGGCTTGGTTCCTGGGGCCGGACCGGAGGGAGGTCCGGAGATTCTGGTGTGGACCGGAGACTCCGGTGTACATCGGAGACTCCGGTGTGCAGAGCTCCAGCAGCGTCTTCTCCTGGTCCTTCTTCCTTGGGAGCTTGGTGTGGTGATGTTGCTTCATAGCTGAGGATACACAACGTAGTTGCATGAAGTAGCAAGCCATCCAAAGGTAGACCAAAATCACATGAGGAAAGGAGCGAGTTAACCTTGGCTTGTAGGAGCTTGGCTCGGGCGCGAGTCATTGGTCCACTTGGGGGACTAGGTGTTGTAGATGGAGGTGCGTCCGTAGGACGGGCTGCATCAGCTCCCCCCCTGGGAAAGAGTCGTCCTCGACTCTTCAACCTTCTCAACTTCATCTTCTCCATGGTAGGGTGAGAGGTCCTTGACATTGAACGTCGGGCTCACAAGATACTTGGATGTTGGGATATCGATGATGTAGGCGTTGTTGTTGATCCTCTTTAGTACTTTAAACGGTCCATCACCTCTTGGCTTGAGTTTGGAGTCGTGATCCTTGGGAAAGCGTTCTTTACTCAAGTGTATCCACACAAGGTCGCCTTCTTCGAAGATCATCTCTTTCTTGTTCTTGTTTAGCCTTGATGCTTGGCGAAGGACTTGTTGCTCGATCGTAGCTCTTGTGTCTTCATGGAGTTTCTTCATTGTTTGGGCACGCTTGACAACGTCCATATTGGAACGGTCATGAAGCGGAAGTGGAAGGATATCGAGCGCGGTGAGAGGCTCGAAGCCATAGACGATCATGAACGGGTTCCTCATGGTGGTGGAGTGCTTGGCGCGGTTGTAGGCGAACTCGGCGTGTGGAATACATTCCTCCCAGTCTTTAAGGTTCTTCTTTATCAACACATGGAGGAGTGTGCCAAGGCTTCGGTTGACGACCTCAGTTTGTCCATCGGTTTGAGGATGCGAGGCGGACGAGAAGAGGAGCTTGATGCCGAGCTTGGCTATGAGTGTCTTCCAGAAGTAGCTCATGAATTTGACGTCGCGGTCGGAGAAGATTGTTCTTGGTACACCGTGTAGCCGAATTATTTCCCTGAAAAACAAATTTGCTACATGTGAAGCATCATCGGTCTTATGGCACGGAATGAAGTGTGCCATTTTGGAAAAGCGATCCACTACCACAAATATAGAATCATGTACATGTTTAGATCTAGGTAATCCTAACACAAAGTCCATGCTAATGTTCGACCAAGGTGCATGAGGAATAGGCAATGGCATATAAATACCAAAGGGGTTAGACTCAGACTTAGCTTGGATACATGTAGTGCATCGTTGGACGTGGCGCTCGACGTCGCGCTTCATCTTTGGCCAAAAGTAGTGAGTGGATAGCATGTCATATGTCTTGTCACGGCCAAAGTGACCCATAAGGCCTCCACCATGGGGCTCTTGAAGAAGCAAAATTTGGAGAGACGACTTCGGAATGCAAAGCTTGTTTTTTTTTGAAAAGAAAACCCTTATGCAAATAGAAATCATCAATCCCTTTGTCTATTGAACATCTTGCAAAAATTGGTCCAAAGAAAGGGTCGGACGCGTACAAAGATTTGATGTCATCAAGACCCAAGACATTTACTTCGAGTCGCGTAAGAAGGTTTGTGTTTTTGCGAGACAAAGCGTCCGCTACCACATTTTCTTTGCCCTTCTTGTACTTGACAATGTAAGGAAAAGATTCCATAAACTCAACCCATTTAGCGTGCCTTTTACTCAAATTGGCTTGGACCTTAAGATATTTCAACGACTCATGGTCAGAATGGATGAGAAATTCTTTGGGCCAAAGGTAGTGTTGCCACACTTGAAGGACACAAACCAAGGCAAAAAACTCTTTGTCATAAATGGGACAGTTAAGGCGTGCGCCAGCAAGTTTCTCACTATGGTATGCAATAGGACGCCCATTTTGCATAAGGACGCCTCCAATGCCAATTCCACTAGCGTCACATTCAATCTCAAAGGTTTTTGTGAAATCCGGTAATGCAAGAAGTGGTGCTTCGGTGAGCCTCTTTTTGAGCTCATCAAAAGCCTTTTGTTGTGCTTTTCCCCAAACAAACGTGACATTTTTCTTGGTCAATTCGTTGAGGGGGCAAGCAATGGTAGAAAAGTCTTTCACAAAGCGACGGTAAAAGCCAGCCAACCCATGAAAACTACGAAGTTCACTAACATTGGTGGGTATGGGCCAATCTCGTATGTCCTTAACTTTTGAGACATCAACTTCAATGCCATTAGAAGACACAACAAAACCAAGGAAAATGAGTTTGTGTTTTGCAAAAGTGCACTATGGGAGATTAGCATAAAGCTTTTCATGACGAAGGATTTGAAGGACCTCCTTAACATGAGTAACATGCTCCTCTAGTGACTTGCTATAGACAAGGATGTCATCAAAGTAAACAATGACACTCTTCCCAATGAGAGATCTCAAAATATGGTTCATGAGGCGCATGATGGTAGATGGGGCATTTGATAAGCCAAAAGTCATAACCAACCATTCATAGAGACCAAGCTTGGTCTTGAAGGCGGTTTTCCACTCATCACCTTCGGCCATGCGAATTTGATGGTAACCACTACGAAGATCAATTTTCGAAAATATAGTGGCTCCACATAACTCATCAAGCATGTCATGAAGACGCGGTATAGGATGTCGATAACGCACGGTGATAGCATTGATTAGACGGCAGTCCATGCATAAGCGCAACGTATCATCCATTTTTGGAACTAGAATCACGGGAACCGCGCTTGGGCTAGTGCTTACTTGGATCAAACCTTTGGAGACGAGTTGTTTGATTTGTCGTTCTATCTCCTTCGTCTCCTCCGGGTTCGTGCAATACGCGACGCGGTTTGGGAGTGGGGCGCCGGGTATGAGGTCGATGCGGTGCTCGATTCCACGAAGAGGAGGTAGTCCATGAGGAAGCTCTTCGGGAAATACATCTTGGAATTCCTGCAAGATAGCCATCAAAGAAGGAGGAACATTTGTCAAGTCATTAGTTCCTTGCGCTAGTCCCTTGCATACAAGGACATAGTGCAAGATGGATGGGTTGTTCCGCACTTATCTCATCTCACTTTTGGTGGCAAGAAGAACACTCTTAGTTTTTCCACTCGAGTTTGGCTTGTGGCACTCACTCACTATAGTGTGGTTCTCTCGCTCACCACTCTTCTCACAAGATGGTTTTGTGTATTGCGCCCTCGCTAAAGCCTTTGCATTGTCCGTAATTATTTGGCTAGGAGTCATTGGTTGCAACACACAAGTTTTTTCAAGCCATTTGAAGGTATAAGTGTTGGAGTGACCATCATGCAAAGCACGCTTGTCATATTGCCACGGCCTTCCTAGCAACATATGGCAAACTGTCATGGGAACCACGTCACATTCCACCGTGTCTTTGTATGGTCCAATTGAGAATGTTACCGAGACGGTGTGCTTGATCTTGACGGACCCTTGGTCACTTAGCCATTGTATATGATAGGGGTGCTTATGTGGATGGAGGGTGTGGTTGAGTTTCTCACACAATTCCGTACTTGCAAGATTGTGGCAACTCCCACCATCGATGACAACTTTGATGGACTTCCCATTGATACCGGCACGAGTTTGGAAGATGTTTGATCGTTGGTCTTCATTCTTATTGACTTGAGTAGTTAAGACCCTTGTGACCACAAGCGATGGACTTGCGTCATGCTCACACACAAGTAGTTCTTGGTCCTCTTCCAAATGTTGCCGTGCCATTGCTTCCTTGACCCTTGCATCAAACTCATCTTCACTCAAGTATTCTTCATCGCCGTTGTCATGGATGAACAAAACTTTCTTGTTCCCACATGCGGCCGACTTGTGTCCTTTGCCTCCACACTTGTAACACTCACCATTGAATGGTTGTTCGTCCTTTGTGTATTTGCCACTTGGGGGCGGTTTTCCTTGAGGAAGTGTTGGCTTGAAGGGAAGCTTTGTGGTACTTGATGAGCTTCCACTTGGTGTTGTTGGAGTAGTGGTTGGGGCTTGCTTGTATGTGAAGTACGTCTTTGGCTTGTTGTACTTGATGTCCTCTTGCACTTGACGCTCGGCCTTTGATGCTATGTGCACGAGCTCAACCATGTTGTTGTACTTTTGCAACTCGGTGATGCGCTTGATTGGATGGTTCAAGCCATTGAGGAAATGTGCCATTGTTTGTTCATCACGCTCTTCAATGTTGGCACGGATCATGTTGAGCTCCATTTGCTTGAAGTACTCTTCCACGGTCTTTATCCCTTGACTAAGCGTTTGAAGCTTGTTGAAAAGGTCACGCGTGTAGTGCGAAGGAACAAAGCGGGATCTCATATGAGCCTTCATATCTTGCCAAGTTGAGATTGGGGGCTCTTCTTTTGATTCACGAGCGAGTTGTACTTGTTCCCACCAAAGGTTGGCATACTCATAAAACTCGAGGGATGCCATGGCCATCATCTTCTCATTGCTATATTTGTGCATGCAGAAGATCTTGTCAACCTTGAGTTCCCACGAGAGGTATTCTTCAGGGTCATTGGAACCGGTGAACTTGGGCATGGTAAACTTGAGCTTGCCGAAAGTTTCTTCTTCATTGCGGTTCCGGTGACGACAGTTGCCATGATTTTGGCGGCCATCTTCATCATCCGAGCTCTCATGTCTTGCTTGGTGATGGTGGCGTTGCTCTTGCGGTTGTTGAGGTGCCGCGTTTGGTGGTGGAACTTGGTTTTGACGACGAGCTTGGGGAACTTGCTCGTGTTGTTGGCGCGGTTGAGTACGAGGAGGAGGTTGTTGATCCTCACAACGAGCTTGGGGAGCTTGCTCTTGTTCTTGTCGTGGTTGATGCCGAGGAGTCTTGCGTCATGTGGCGAGGAGGACGTCGAGCCGCATGCGCAATGGGCTGCTCTCTTTCTTCTTTATGTGGAGGAGGCTCGTCATGATGATCATGTTGTCGACGTTGACGTTCATGTTGATGATGACGCCTTGGTGGATCTTCGAGTGCTTCACGCCGACGGCGATCTTGTTCTTCCACTTTGGATGCTTCACTTGTTGTTGAAAGAACATGTCGATGGCGATGGGTTTGGTGGTCCATGTGAGGTTTCTCTTGTTGAATCACAAGTGCCCTTGGTTGTGGCCGGTCCGCTTCACGTCTTGGAGGTCTTGCGGAGAGGTCACCATCATAGCTTGACGTCGCGGTGTGTCGCGGAGATGGTACCGCTTGAGAAGAGATCATGGATTGAAGGACGGGTCCATCCTGGTGCCTTAAAGCGTGACTGCGAGGTGCGCTTGATTCACTTGAGGAGTGCCGTGATGATCTTGAGTCTCGCGATTGTGGCCTTGCTAACCCATCAATGATGCGTTGAAGCTTCTCATCCGTTGAGGCGAGGGAGCGACCAAGAGCTTCATTTTGATGACCGAGGTTGTGTTGCATGGCATGCATTTGGCCTCGGACTTCTTCGAAGCGGTTGTCGATGTTCTTGAACTCCACTCGGGCTTCGCTACATTGTTCATCTTGGCGCCGCTCAAGGGCTTCACAACGGTAGTTGAATTCTCCTCGGACCTTCCGGAGGTGGTGGTTGGGACGGCTCGCCATTCCTGTCCATGATGCAAAGCCGACAAGGGTTGTATATGGAGAATAAGGGTGCGTAGAGTTAGCCTTTTACCTCACCTTGGAGATTATATCAAACCAATTGCCACACAAAGGAGCGAACAGCGTGCAAAGTGAAATTGCAAAGAAACTCACACACAAATAAACTACAACTCTCAAAAGCTTTTGGTGGATGGGTAGGATTGTGGGAAAGCCAAAGAACCAATCGAACGCAAAGGATAGTCAAAAGTGGAGAAGATCCAACAAACTCAAGTCAAAAGAAAATGGTCAACTCAGAAGGTGACGAGAACCTATGACTACACACACACGTGGATAAAAATGGGGTTAGCATGACTATGAAAGTGAGCAAGAAATGGCCTAACGAAGACTACGCTCGGTTGTCGTGCCAACTCAAGGAGAGACCACAACTCGTTTGCCAAAAGAGGGTAAGCAACGGATTTGTGCACTTTCCTTGGCGCGCTTCTTCGTCTCTCTTTTGCTTACAAGCTTGATGCTCTCTTTGTATTTGGAGACTATGTATCTTTCTATTTTCTTCCTTTTTTTGATTCTTTTTCTTTTTCTCCCTTCCTATGCTACTATGTTAATTTTTGTATTTGCCCTCACACTCTCACTTTCCAATGGCAAGTGCACAATGCTTAGACAAACACAAAATGAGTTGCTCTCATAGGATAGGTACACACAAAGGAAGATATGGCTACAAGGGTTGACACAAGTTATACCTTAGTTGTTCATGATGATCTTGTGTCGATGGAGCGGGGAAGAGTTTGGGGTCCGTGGTGTCAAAGAGCGTGGCGATGTTGCGGAAGCTATCTGTTAGTTGGTGACACGCACACGAAACACAAACAACAAACGGACAGATTAGCCAATGCAGAAAAGAGGAAAAAGGTCAAAACTGGCGTCCAGGGCCGGAGACTCCGGTGCACAGGGCCGGAGACTCCGGTGTAGACCGGAGACTCCGGTGCACAGGGCCGGAGACTCTGGTGTGGAAGATCTTCTCGTGTTCTTGAGCGGAAATTCACGCCTAGAGTCCTCAAATCCGCGAAAATTTGGCCAAAATTGGGCTGGGAAACGCAGGCAAAAGCTGGACCAACACCTTAGACAAGATTTGGTCGGATCAAAACCACAAATAACACTCCAAAACGATAGATCGATCCAAAGGCAAATTGGGGCTTTTTTTTGGGAAATTTTCGAATTTATGGTGGATAGAAGAAAAATTGAGGGGAAATTCGTGATCAACCTTGCTCTTGATACCAATATGTTGTGGGGTAACCCCTTGGGGTGGCCCGATCTTTCACGAATTCCGCGGGAATCAAGGTGAAAGCGGTGGAAGGGGGAAAGAGGATGAAATCCACGAACACACGCACACGAAGAACCCGATGAACTCACGCGCACAAAAACACGATACACGCCGATAACTCACGCCAGTGGAAACCGGTCCAACATAATCCCTAGGATCGGTGTTGGGCGAAGCTCTCTCTCCACGGCCAACAACGGGGGCGAGGTGCTTGGTGAGATCTTGACTACTTGGGCACGAGACACCGAGATCCCAAGGACTTGTACAACTTGAATGCACTAGGCAAGATCCAAGAGGTTGTCGATAATAGGGTGCCCCTTGGTAGGAGCATGAGACCAATAGATGAAAGATCCTCAAAGGGGTGTCCTCAACTATTATTATCCAAGTCTAGGGTTTACATATGAGGGGTGGGGCTTTATATAGGCCAACCACATAAACAGGGGTAGTTTTGGAATAAAACTGGAAGTTGGGGCGAAACTAGGGGTTACATGGGCCAGGCCCAAAAGGCCTTGACAAGCCTGGCATCGAGCAAGCCGGAGACTCCGGTGTTGGGTCCGGAGACTCCGGTCTGGGCCGGAGACTCCGGTTCAGTCTCCGGACCCGTCTCCGGAGGGGCCTTCTGACTGTCCCGGGCTTGGTTCCTGGGGCCGGACCAGAGGGAGGTCCGGAGATTCCGGTGTGGACCAGAGACTCCGGTGTGCAGAGCTCCAGCAGCGTCTTCTCCTGGTCCTTCTTCCTTGGGAGCTTGGTGTGGTGATGTTGCTTCATAGCTGAGGATACACAACATAGTTGCATGAAGTAGCAAGCCATCCAAAGGTAGACCAAAATCACATGAGGAAAGGAGCGAGTTAACCTTGGCTTGTAGGAGCCTGGCTCGGGCGCGAGTCATTGGTGCACTTGGGGGACTAGGTGTTGTAGATGGAGGTGCGTCCGTAGGACGGGCTGCATCACTATATTTGTGGTAGTGGATAGATTTTCTAAAATGGCTCATTTTATTGCCTGCCACAAAAGCAACGATGTGTCTCATATTGCTAACCTGTTTTTTAGGGACATCGTGAGACTACATGGAATACCAAAGACGATTGTGTCTAGCCGTGATGTGAAGTTCATGAGCTACTGAAAGAACATGTGGGCCCCCATGTGTGATCCTCGATATAGTTCTACTTCCTCCCAAGTATTCATCATTGGATATGTGCGAATGCACACCTTTGGGAGATTTATCACTATATTGGCCTTCTAGAACTTGTCATCCATTTTGGCAATCGATGACAATGGGGGAGAAGTTTTAGAGGGTTTTAGGGAAATGGTTTATGCCTTGAGTTTGTTTTTAAGCATTTGCCTTTCACGCTCTTGCATCTTTGTTGTTGCTTAGCATGTGGTATATATGGAGGAAACTCCACCAATGATAATGATTGACAATATATGCAATGAAATTCAAGTTCATCACACATGCATAGATTGTGGGGGAGTTTGCTCTATATATGGTGGTGGTACCAATATCACATACTTATGTAGTATTTTATATTGGTGCTACCATTTTATATGTTAAATTCCTTATATAAACCATCTCAAATGGATTGTCATCAATTACCAAAATGGGGGAGATTGAAAGAACATGTGGGCCCCCATGTGTGGTTTTGGTAATTAATGACAATCTCTATGGACTAATGCTTGTATCAAGTTGTACTTGTAGGAATTGTCCGTAGGCAATGCTTGAATCATATGTTGGCTTCAAGGTTTGGAGAAGAAGAAAGTGAAGAGGATCAAGTGGTGACCAAGGTGTTCAAAGAGTGATCCACAGATTGGTCATGTGAGAGTTAAACATATGGCAAAAGATCTCATGGTTGAAGCTTGCCATCCTCGGTGACCATGGATCGATGAAGACAAGGTCAAATTAAAGGTTTCCCCATGTTGTATGGGGGAGTAACTTGCAAGTCTTCATCAAGCAAGTGTGTACAAGAGCAATCAAGAAAGGTGTTCCAGCTTGAGAAGGACAATACCATCTACATCATAATCAAGTGGAATATGTGCAAGGCAAAGGTATGATCTTGATAGGGTTTCCTTCTTACCAGTCTCGGGATGTTAGTTGGGGAGACCGGTTTATAGGATAGATAACCGTAGTATCAAGAGGGGCTCTCAAGTGAGTAACTCGATCATATCGTTCAGAGAGAGCTCAAACCTTTGCATACTTTGCATCATCCTTTCTTGGTTGTTATTTGGATCTTATCCATGTGAGGTTATAGAGCTTGTGGTAATATTCATAACAAGCTCTAGTTCATCAAAAACGGATTTCCCTTTTATATCATATTGCGTTTTTGATCTTTGAGGTTTTCCGGTTTCTCACCAAGAGAGGTATCTCACTTTATAATACATGAAATGTTCTCTCTTGGTGGTATCCAATATTTTCACTTTTTGTTGGGTACCTCTTGTTGTCCGGTGTGGTCCGGAGTTTCCGGAACTGTCTCCGGTGGTCCTTAGAATCAGGGCTGGGACATACTGTATGGGGGTCCGGAGCCAGGTCCGGAGGCTACCCCGGAGTCTCCGGTGTTGGCTCAGTCCGGAGTCTCCGGTGTTGGAAGACCAGAGTCTCCGGTATTGTTGGGTCATGGATAGCCCTGTTCATTCAGATGGGCGGTCCGGAGGCTGGTCCAGAGATTGGCCGGAATCTCCGGTATAGACCGGAGTCTCCGGTATAGACCGGAGTCTCCGGTGTAGATCGGAGTCTCCGGTCTGACTTTTCCCCAACGGGCAGAAAACGGTCAGAAATCTGTGGGCCTGTAAAAAGGGCCCCTTCTTCCCCAATGTCTTAGCTCGAGTTTGAAAGGATTTCTCCTCCATTCTTGACCCTCTTGAGCTTGCTTCTTGCATATACTTTAGGGATTTGAAAGAGGAGATCTAGATCTACAAACCCACCAATCCATCGGTCCTCTAAGTGAGGGGAACATCTTGGGATCTAGATCTTGGAGTCTTTTGTGGATTTCCTCCATTGTTCTTCCTCTCCTATTCCCCCACAAGCTTTTGTAGCTTTGGTGGAATTTGGGAGAGAAGGATTTGAGCACTACTTGTGTTCTTGCCATTGCATTTGGTGCATCGGTTTGAGTTCTCCCCGGAGGATTTGGTGAGTGAAAGTTGAGAAGCTTTTTACTCTTGGGTTCTTGGAACCCTAGACGGTTTGTTGGTGTTGCAGGTTGTGGCCTTGGTGGCATTGTGGCCTTGTGGCATTTGTTGGGAGCCTCCAATTAAGTTGTGGAGAAGTGCCCCAGCCTTGTGAGAGGTTTCGGTTGCCACCGACAAGTGCACCGATAGTGGAAGCGTGGATCGATCCCATTGGGGTGAGATTCACCGGAGAATAAGGGAGGCCTTTTGTGGCGTTGGTGGTTTGATACCACCCCCTCTCCAAACGAGACATACTCCATGTTGGGAGGAACTCGGTAAAATATCGTTGTCCCCGCGTGCCTCGGTTATCTCTATACCTGAGCTCTTTACTTATGCACTTTACATTGTGATAGCCTTCGTGCTTGAAGTAATACATATCTTGCTATCAGTTTGTTTCTTGTATTGCTTAGCATAAGTTGTTGGTGCACATAGGTGAACCTTAGTTGTTCTAGGTTGTGCTTATCAAAGCAAACACTAGTTTTATTCCGCCTTTGTGGAGCCACTCTAGGAAAAGTTTTAATCGCCTATTCAACCCCCCACTAGGCGACATTTGTATCCTTTCAGCTAATTTTGGAAGATGTTATGGGGGAAGCTTGGAACGAAGCTGTTGTTCAGTACTACATGTCATCCCCAAACAGATGGTCAAACAGAAGTGGTGAATAGAACATTGTCACAACTGTTGAGGACTATGATCAAGAAGAATCTGTAGGAGTGGGAAGAGTGTTTGCCACATGTCGAATTTGCTTACAACAGGGCTGTGCATTCTACTACTCAGCTTTGTCCTGTTGAGGTGGTGTATGGTTTCAAGCCATTGACGCCACTTGATTTGTTGCCTCTGCCATTACATGAGAGATTTGATATGGAGGCATCAAAACATGCTGAATATGTGAAGAAAATACATGAGAAGACTCGAGAGGCTATTGAGAAGAAAGGCAAGAACATTGCTGCTGCAAGGAATCAAGCAAGAAAGGAGATTTTGTTCAAGCCTGGTGGTATGTTTTGGGTGCATCTGCACAAGGATAGGTTTCCCAAGCTGCGGAAATCTAAATTGATGCCCCGTGTGCTGGTCCTTACAAGGTGTTAGCCAAGATTAATGATAATGCCTACTCGATTGATATACCTATTGCTGAATTTGGTGGAGTTAGCAATAGCTTCAACATTGCTGATTTGTCACCATATGATGGAGAAGTGATGCAGCCCAACACATGGCATTCACCATTGGCCCACATCATGCTACATCAACCATACCCACAAAGGTGAATTCGTTCCATAAATCGCCCTCCTTTGGTTATTACGTGAATGGGATCTCACTTTAGACAAGTGACAATGCTATGACCAGGCCCATGACCATGACACCAAAAGGAGACGACAAGAAGACCCCAGGAACCAAGACCCCCAAGAAAGAGGCATAGAAGAGAAGGCGGAAGAGGACATCCGGCGCCAGGTCCGGCGCCACCGGAATCCACACCGGAACTTCCGGTGCCCAGCCCGGCGAACTGGAACCTCCACTAGAATTCTCGGTGGCACAACCGGTGAACCGACCTCTCTGCCAAAACAGCGTACTGTAAGCCCTTCCGGTAGACGACCAAGAAAACCGGTCACCGCCGGAAATGTCGGCGCCAACTCCGGCGGTGCCGGACTTATCGCCGAAACACTCAGTCTGCATGCTATAAAGGGTTTGATGCCCAGAATATTCCCTCCCACCTACCCATTCGCCCTTAGTACTATAAATAGTCCCCTTGTGGCTCAGATCTAGTTAGAGTTGATGATGAATGAAGGCTTGTGCCTAACCCTAGATGGGAACCCCTCTCTATAGTTAATCTCTGAGTTGTACAAGGCCTTGGAGTTCGGTGTTCGTCTCCAAGTCGTCCAGACGCTCCTCAAGTGTTTGGTCTCTCCTCATCAAGGATTCTAGTAGTGCTAGGTCTCCCCCCTTTGGGATTCTACTTGGTTGCTACTCTCTCCTTTGATTTGGATTCTATCATCCGCTTGTCGATCTCTCGTTTGGTGATTCTACCTAACGGTCTCTCGCCGAGGATTCTATTGGATTGGTTGTTCGAACCAACGGGAGCAAATCGAATCGGGCTGAGATTGCATGCGTTTGTATCTTTACCTTGTGTTTGTGTTGCATTCATCGTGTTCCCCTTACTCCCCGCCTCAAATCCGTGAAGGTCGGGCCACCCTAGGGTTAACCCCACAAGGATCCCATATCAACTGGTATCAGCAGCTTTTGGTTGCCACGGATTTGACTTCATTCCTCCATATCCACCATAAATTAAAAAATACCAAAAATATTGCCCAATTTGATTTTGGATCAATCTCTCGATTTGGTGAGTTTTTCGTGGTTTTGGTCCACAGATCTGTTGCTTTGGGTGTCGATCTACCTTCTTTTCCCTGTACCCCAGCCCAATTTCTATGAATTTTTGACAAATTTCTCGATTTGGCTTTTTGGAGTTCGTTACGAACAAATTTTGGCGAGCACCCCGGAGAACCGGTCCTTTCACCAAAAATTCCGGCAAGAATTCCGGCAACGCCGAAATCACGATCGGAATTTCCGGCGCCAGCACCGGTCCGCTGGCTGTTTTGCCGAAAAACTATCAGACCCCAAATTTTAACTGTTTCCTTTTGTGTTTTGTTCATGTTTCGCGTGCGTGTCGCCAAAACTAACTTCAAGCTTCCACAACATCTGTACATACCGCACTCTTCGACACCGCGACACCCGAACATCTTCCTCAACACCGGTTGCAAGTCATCAAGAATACCAAAGGTATAACTTGCACACCCTTATATAGCCCTTCTCCCTTTGAGTGATCCCTAACCTATCGAGAGTGGCTCATTTTGTGTTTGCCGAAGCATTGTGCTCTTGCTCTTGCGAAGTGATAGTGCATATGCAATAGCAAAAGGTGACTCCATAGCATAGAAAGAAAAGAGATATCAAGAAAAAAAGGTACCAATACAAAAGAGAGTCCAAAGCTTCTTAGCAAGAGTGTGAATTAGAGCAAGGCAAGCGTGCAAATCCGTTGCTTCTCAATCTTGTTGCAAACGAGCTACGGTCTCTCCTTGTGTTGGCACGCCACCGAGCATAGTCGTCCTTAGGACATTTTGTGCTCATTTTCATAGTCGTGCTAACCCCATTTTATCTCCACGTGTGTGTTTTCCCAGTGTTTTGTAGATCATATCCTTTTTGCTTTTGATCTTTGGTCCATTACCACTTTTAACAATAACATTTTCGTTTGGTTGTTCCATTTGCTATCCACCTTTATAACCTACCACCATAGGACTTTGTGTGTGTGTGTGTGTCTTGTGTACTCGCTATTCGCTTTGCTCTCGACAAGAACAATCTTTCCAATCTTTGACTCCGATGAGACAAGGTAGCAATTACCATTCCACCAATCTCACCCTATCTATCAAGTGTGTTTTGTGCACCATGTCTAGGGTAAGTGGAGCTAGTGGAGATAGCAACTTCAACAACCAAGAAGGCTTTGCCACGCGCCATAACTTATGGGCGCAACGCTAAGAATTCAATACTCAATTTGAGCGACTTGAGCATCGTCTCGATGATACTTTTCGAGAATTTGAGTACCGTGAGAGGCAACGTCAAGAGGAGCACGACGCATAATTCCAAGATCTTCACCAAGCTATTGCCAACCTTGGCAACCGACATGGTCATCGTTCAAGCTCTTCAAGTTCCTCCCGCACACACTCCTCAAGTCAACATGGCGAGTCTTCAAGGTCAAACTCCCGCCGCGGAGAACCCCACCACCATAATGGGGACCAACAAGCTCGTCATCGTCATGCTCAAGCGGTGGACCCAAATGCTCCTCAACCTCAACAACAACGCCAAGATCATGGTCCACCACCACACCAAACACTCATTGACGTGCAACGCCAACGAGAATGCCATGATGAAGCAGTCAACAATGATAGGCGTCGCCATCCTCCTCATGACCACCATGGGCATCTTCAACACAATCAAGCACCTGTATGGGACACAAGTGACGATGATGAGGATGCACGCCAATCTCGATGCAACAACCGACATGCAAAACACCACCACCGACACCGACAAGCGATGAATGTCAATGATGCCGAGCAAATGCGAAGAAGATACTTCGAGCATCATCAAGCTCATCCACCACAACAACCTTAAGGCAATCAAGAGCCTCCTCCTCCGCCTCCACGCCCTCCAAGTGCCGCAAGTATGCACCATGAACGTCGCAACAACCACCATGAGCGTGTTGGAATTATGCCCTAGAGGCAATAATAAAGATGTTATTATTATAATTCTTGTTCATGATAAAGTTTATATTCCATGCTAGAATTGTATTAAGCGGAAACTTTAATACTTGTGTGGTTTGTGAACAACACCGTGTCCCTAGTATGCCTCTATGGACTAGCTCATTGATTAATGATGGTTAAGGTTTCCTAACCATAGACATGAGTTGTCGATTAATAATGAGATCATATCAATGGGAGAATGATATGATGGACAAACCCAAACTAAGCAGAGCAATTAGATCGTGTCATCGTGTTCATCTTTGCGAAGCTTTTCTTATGTCAAATATTGTATTCCTTAGACCATGAGATAATACAACTCCCTGGTATCGGAAGAAAGCTTTGAGGTCATCAAACGTCATCCTATGAGAGGGTAATCATAAATGTGTCTCTCAGGTGATCGGAAAGTACCTGTTGGGTTGAATGTATCGAGATGGGATTTGTCCCTCCCAAGTCGGAGAGATATACTTCGGGCCCACTCGGTAATCGATATCAACACCGCTTGCAAGCATATGGTTAAGGAGTTAATCACAAAGTGATATCGGATTACGGAACGAGTAAAGTACTTGCTGTGAACGAGATTGAACTAGGTATGACGGTACCGACGATCAAATCTCGGGCAAGTAAAATATCGCGAGACAAAGGGAATATATATATGGTATTGATTGAATCCTGGCATCGTGGTTCATCCGATATGATCATCGATGAATGTGTGGGAGTCAATATGGGTTTCCAGACCCCACTGTTGATTATTGATAGAAGATCATGTATGCATATTCTCGAACCCGAAGGGTCACACACTTAACGTGTCTTGACGCTAGGATAGATTGGATAATTGGTTTATGAGTTTTTGTTCGGAGTCTCGGATGGGATCTGGGACATCACGAGAGGTTCCAGAATGGTCCGGAGAATAAGATTCATATAAGGCAATGTAGTTTTTGGAGTTCGGAATTGTTTCGGGTTAATCGGTATTGTACCGGAAGCTTCTAGAACCTTCCGGAGGGTACCAACGTGGACCCACCTGCCGGGAGGGGGCATGGGCCTATGAGGGAGTGCCCTGGCCGCATTGGGCCAGGGGCACAAGGCCCCATAGGGCCTAGCCAGCCAAACCTAGGGGAAACCCTAGGGGAGCTTCTAGAAGGGGGGGGGAACTTGCCCCCCACTCCTCCCTCCTTGCCCGCCGGCCCTAGGGCTTTGGGGAGGGGCAAGGGCTGGTTGCCCACCCCTCTATATAAAGAGGGCTGGGGGCACACCCCCTCCCACACCTCCTCCTCAAGCCCTAGCCGCCATGCTGCCCTCCTCTCTCTCTCTCCCTCCCGACTGCACGTAGGTGAAGACCTGCTACAGAAACTCTCCACCACTTGCACCGAGCCGTCGCATTGTAGATCCAATCCGTCTCTCCACCATACTTGCTAGACCGAGGAAGGAGGATACGTCGAGGTGCTGCACGTGTGCATCTCTCGGAGGCATCGCCACTTGCGGTGTTAGATCGGATCGGATCGCGAGGAGGAGAAGCGAGTACGACTACATCACCCACATTCCGACGAACGTTGCGTTGTGCGAATCTTCAAGGGTATGAAGATCTCATATAATCCCCCTCATTGTTTGCATCTCCTAGAATAGATCTTGGCTTTCCCGTTCGCATTCGTAGAATTTTTTTGATTTACTATGCTGCGAAACCCATCAGTGGTATCAGAGCTAGATCTATGCGTAGATGTGTTTCACGAGTAGAACGCAACATGGTTGTTGCGGGCGTTGATGTTTTCTGTTGCAAGACTCTTGTTTGTGTTCTTCTTATGACGCGGTGTAACTACCTCGGTGAATTACGCTCCTAGTTACAAGCCTGGACGAGCGGAAATGGTTAAAATAGTACGGTGGGGCCCAAATGACACTCACAGGTAGACCTTTCGGCCGTCCTAACCATTCCCAAACATCGGGACTAGAACGGGCGGCGTAATCGGCAGGCGAAGGGATCAACTACATACACAAATGAGTATGTATGCAAGCCACCATACAACAGTCCTCAGAGCCATTCCATCTAAAAGAAATAGAAATATTGCAACGTCATACGGCAAGATCCAAATATCCTAGATAGATATATAGTTTAGGATATCTCCTCATACATCAAACATCAGAGTATCAGGCGGAAGCGGAAAACAAGATCCGAGTACGGATAAGAAGCAAATCGGCATAAGATGCCCCATAAATAAACACATCCCGCCCACAGATCTCATGGATCCCCGTTCCCGGAATCTCTACACCGAATGATCGTTGCCCCCATCGTCCGTCTCCTCCACCCAGTATCCATCTTGTGAGTGTACCTGTTCATCTGAATCAAATAATTTATCGTGTGAGACCCTAGGGGTACTCAGCAAGTCTTTATGCCTCTAAAGGGGACACAACCTGGGTGACGCAACTGCAGCAAAAGATAATACCTGACAATTCTATAGATACTCGCTAACCATCCGCCTAACCAAAGATAGACGGATGTCCGTGAATTAATAACAACAGTTATAACAGTAATATTAACAGATCCATCCTCCTCCTCGCTTACCAACGAGGAAGCGGACGAACACCCCCCATCCGTTGGAAGTTTTATTATTCATTCCATGAGTGTTGCACTATTTACTAGTCAGTTACTTAGTCAAATTAAAAGCGGTACTTTAGTTATACTTGTCTATGATCGAGAAACTGTGCTCCAAGTCGTCCATAACCGCGGACACGGCTTTTAGAAAGTTTTACCCTACAGGGGTGCACAAATAGCAACACACACTCGATCAACCTCGGAAAAACCAAATCAAAACCCAACGAGGCATTCACGACAAAGCGATCACAGGATTCAGAATTATTTCAGGGGGCCACCCCATTAAGCTACCCGCAACGAAACTGGCCGGCTCCGAGACGGACTCAAGGTTTGTGTGGACGGCTGTAAACGACTGGGAACCCGAAAGTGTGACTGGGCTTGTTGATACAGCGAAAACGTGTCACGATCCTAAACAGTACAGGTGCTCCTCGCACAATCGTAAATAAAGCAGTAAAGCATGGCATAAGTTCAGGATAGTAATAAAGCCCCAAACTACTTTGTGGCCCCAAGAAATAAGAATGAATCAAGCTCTGGCTCAGGGGGGTCCCATAAGCCTCCCGGATGTGGATAGCGCGAATATTCAAGGAACAGGAATCAAGTACTCGGGGTCCTACGGGACACAAGTGAGCATGAAAAACCAAATAGCAGATATTGCTCACCGGTGCCACTTTCATTAGTTATCCCATACTACTCAGGTTAAGTTGTATAGGTACCTCGTTATCCATCCGACACTCACATACCCTACACATGCTGTTCTACGACCCGCATGGCTCAAACAACTCATGTAGTAATGGCTCATGGGATGGAGGAACAAGCTTCGGTGGGGTTTAAAAGTAAAGGCTATGCAGTACTTGGGATTCAGTTTAATGCGATCGCGACTCAATGATGCAAGAATAAGTTAGAGGCAATAGGTACTATATGTATGCAAGCATGTGGTAGTGCTTGCCTGGCAGCTCAGTTGAAGCGAGAGAAGGATCTGGGTAGTGCTCCTGGGTTTCTTGATATATCCCCTGCTCAGCGTCTATTCGAAGAAGAACCAAACAAACAAGGGCCAACATAAATAAAGTGCACAAGCATAAGAATAAAATGCGACAAGCAAACAATCATGCCATGATGAATGATGCACAATTTGCATGGCAATAAAGTAGCATGGCATGGGTGAGGTGTGGAATACAAGAAATAAAGCATTTTATGGAGTTTTAATCATATTTTATACTCAAATAAGTTGCTGTATGCTTTATATTTATATGATGCATGCTGCAAGACAGAACATGGAATGCATAAACAGAAATGTCTCGTCGAGCTGATCATTTTAGACATATCATTTGTCAAATTTGGAGTTATAAAACAAAAGTTATTAATTAATTAAGGCAAAAGGGCATTTTATTTTAATTTTAATCAACTTGAAATTTAAAGTGTTCAAAATATATTTTGAAGGCCATAATTGAATTCCTCACATTTTTCTGATTCAAAAACATATATTATTTGTATTATTTGGAATTATATTTCAAAAGTTAATTAAAACAGATTTGAATTTGAATTAAAACAAATTTGAAAAGTTTAATTTAAAACAGAAATCCAGAACTACTTTTTACACCCAACCCAGTACTAGCCCGAGCCACCGACAGGTGGGCCAGCTGCTGACTGGCGACGCAACGCGCAGAGAGGCTTTTCTCACCACGGGCTCGCCTAGCCATTGAGGCTGCGGGGTGGGCCATCTGGCGCAGGTCCACGTGATAGCGGCGAGGGAGACAGGGAAATGACAGGTGGGCCTGGGGCTGGAGCGCGGGTTACGGCCTGAGAAAGCAGAGGGACCTCTCTGCAAAAAGTTAACGCGGCTGACAGTGGGTCCACGAGGTACCACGGGTTGAGGCGAAACAAAAAGGAGGGGCTATCTGTAAAACTACCACAGCCGTACTGTTCCTCTTCTTTCTCTGCCTCGAGCGACAGATCGGTGCGCGGCGCGGGCGGGGATCGATCCCTGGACCTGGGGCTCGCGCGCGGAGGCGGCTACCGTTGGGCTAGGGAGAGGTCGGTGTCAGGAGGGCGGACGGGGCCTAGATAGGGTTTTGCGCGACGTGGGGGCGAGCAGACGCGCGCCCTCGTCGGTGCACCGAGGGTGTACGACGGAAAGATCAACGCATACAGGGGACGATGATGACAACGCGGATGTCTAGGAGGGTCGGGTGCTCACCGAGAGTGTGTCGGTGGTGGCGGATCGGCTTGGGACGCAGGGGATCGGCGACGATGCAGACGGCCGGAGTTCTAGGGTTTGGCGTCGGTGGCGGCGGTGTTCTTCGGCTCCGGTGCTTCTCCTCTGCGACGGCGCGTACAGGGTAATGAAGTGGATGCTCCACGGGCTCCTCGATCGCCCCCACGAAGTGTCCACCGGCTGGAGCGACGGAGCGACATGGTGCTGGCGGTGGCCGGCGAGAGAGGTTGGGCGTCGGTGGAGAGGGAGGGGAGGAGCGGCAGGCGCCCTGGGGTAGATCTGGGGGAGGCAGCAGGCGAGAGAGAGGGAGTAGATAGGTACGGGAGAGGAGAGGGGGTGCCGTGGGGGAGTGGTTAGGGATAGAGGTGGCTTCGGCCACCTTTTCCCTCCTCCTTCACGTGCGCTAGCTGGCTCGGCAGGGCAGGGGCAGGTAGGCATGGGGGAGTGACTGCAGGTGGGCCAGGCGGTTGAGGGGAGCTCGAGGTGGGGCTGCTGAGGCAGGGAGAGAGAGCTAGAGAGAGAGAGGTGAGGCTCGGCTAGGGTTAGAGGCTCGGGCTCGGGTGAGCTAGGCTCGGTTAGGGTTTGGTCTGGTGGTAGCTAGGTGGGTACAGGGTGGCCAGGTGGGGACAGCTAGGTAGAGAGAAGAGAGAGGCCGAGAGAGAGGGTGTGAGCTAGGGAGCTAGGAAAGAAGCTCGGGTTAGGTTAGAGAGGGACTAGGGTTTAGGAGAGAGGAGAGATGAGGGAGGGGACTTAGGGTTTAGAGAGAGAAATTAGGTGGAGTGGTTTTTCTTTTGACAAGTTCAAGCAAGAACATGCCAAGCTCGAACAAGATCTAGACAAGAAAAAGAGAGGGTGAGATGAGGTGGTGAGGGTTTAAGCAAGATCAAATAAGACCAAGCCAAAAGGAGGAAGAGAGAGATGAGAGATGAGATGGTTCACCCAAAAATCCAAATAAAAACAAGGAGGACCAAAGGTGGAAATGGTTGCATGGCCCATGCAAAAATAATTAATGCCATGTTTTAACCTTGTGAAAACAATAATATTTACATGGCATTATTCCTATGCATTCCCAAAAGTGGGTTAAGCCAAGCAAAAGAATTTAAAGGAAAGTTCCAGATGGAGTAGATGGAGATGATCACATTTGATTATAATTGGGACTTGCTAGTGTGTATATTCCACTAGATGTTTAATAGTCCCAAAAATATCCCAACATGAGCATGAATCCATGATAATCCATATGAAAGCTAGGAAAAGGAGCACTACTCATAATGCATGCAAAGGTGGCTCCACATATCAATAATGTGAAAACAACATGATGCTAATATGAGAGCCTGTGGAAATAGAATTTGGATCCATCCCAACCCACATGAGCTAGAGGTAAAACCCAATAAAGTGCAAAGCTCATATTTAGTTGGATGGTGGAATTATAAGGTGGTGACAGAGAAAGGTGATGGAGTTGAATAAAAGATATGCCCCCAACTCAACTTGGGCATTTAAACAATATATCAATAACCAAATACAATATCAAGAGGCAAATACAATTAACAATGCATATGAGAGAAGAACCAAAACAAAAAGGGTTTTATATGATGCTCAAATGCAAGGTGGCATGATGACATGAGCATGATATAATTATGATGCAACAATTTTATGTAGGAAGTAGCATATATATAGACTAGGCTAGTAGCATTGCAATTGTTAGACAATTGGGATGCTACAACTCTCCCCCACTAAACAAGAATCTCGCCCCGAGATTCCTAGGAAAAAGAAAACAACACAAGGAGAGGCGGGTGTTCGAACGAAGGTGACCCTCACGTTCCCAAGTTGATGAACAACGGAATGGTGCGACCACTACACCTTGCAAAACTTGCTAGACTTGTTGCGAGTCTTGCGTTTTGCTTAAGAAACAACGGGTTAGAAGAGTTGAAGGATTGTCGTGAGACAAGAAGGATAGGATGAACATAGCTCCTTTTTTATCAAGAAACATGATAAAGGAATATAACCACTTGTGGAAGAAAAGGAAAAGATGATGTATCATGAATAAAGAAAGACACACCGTTAAGATTAAAGATTTACTGATACTAGAGAGGATGAATCTTTATCTCGCCGAAAGACTAGGTTGGAGAGGTTTGAACCACTATGACAATAGCATCGTATCTTCTCTCGGATTTGAGAAATGAAGTACGGAAACAATATTGCCTTCAAGCAATAGAGTCCCTTGATATCAACAGAAAGATTTAGTTAGACATCGTCGGATTAGATTCTTGTTGCGCCGGTAAGAACCAAGGATCACGCAATTTAGGTGCGCAGATATAACTTCCAGAGACGGATGTGAAGCCAGATCATGGTGGAATCCCGAGAAGCAAAGAATATGGAGGATCTGGAGTTTATTGTAGAGATACTTATTGCTTTCTTTAGCCTTGAGGCTAATGCAATAGATTTGCGGCTGACGGCATCAACCATAATTGGCTTTACCACAGAAAAAGAATTGATGAAACAAAGAGAGAGATAGTTTCCTTTAATCTTGTTTGGGGATATCGAGCATCGGTAGAAAGACGAGGATAGAAAAAGGTTTGCGTTTGTTTCCACCAGATAATTGAGGATTTTGCTCCGTGTAGAAAGGGTGAGATCACCAACAAGAGATTATTAATTACTTTCTTCGAAAGAGCACTCCGGAAAAACAAGGACGGAAGTAAAAGTATCAAGGGATAAAGGCCACTTCTAACTTCCGTGGAATGAGTGAAATCACATTAACTCACCAATTCAATGTACAAGAGCGAATGATAAGAGTAGTGGTATGGTAGCTACTCCATCCCGCACTCAAAGCATTACTCCGCACATGAATAAGAAAATCATGCAACCCAACTACCGAAACAGACTGAAGGTGTTGGCAAAAACTCATAGAACTCCGTTAGAAAACAAGGATAGATGCAAACGATTCGCCGGATTCATAGATAGATAAAGATGATGATGTTGTCGTCATGTCGGAAGTACCAAGCCACCGGAAAGATATAAAGGAAGATCACGGAGACAACTGCAAAATTTCACAGATATAGAAAAAGATAGCACCACTTGAACAGAAGGAATACAAGATCTGGAAGGTCTTCATGGCCTCCGGTGGATTGAGCATAGACGATAGAGCGAGAGGGTTTCAAGAGATTACTTAACGAGATTGAGGTGAAAGAACTCCATGTTCTTCTTGAAATGATTGAGAGAGATTTAGCAGCCTTGAGGAAATCTTCAGCGGAACGACGATGATAACTTGCCAACATGGAACAACTCCGATTGGTTGAAGATGGAGGATGGAATTAACAATGGACTTGCTGATTCCAGAGTTGAAGTAATGTATTTAGCAGAAGGACGTGGTCGAGATATGTGACTTCAAAAAGTCAGAATTCTCACTTTGAGACTTTGCACACAGGCAGTGCTCACGAAGCTCGAGAGAAAGAGACACAGATGATCTTCCATGTCCTTCCATAGATATCGAATAGGCAAGCATATTATCAACATATACCACCATGGATTAACAAGATATTCCCAGAATACCAAGTTCAAGAGGCGGGAGAACGAACAAATGCTCGAAACACTTTCTGAGCTCAACGCTCTTTGAAAGATCAACGTTACGAGTAAGGATTCCTGTTGAAGAAGATGCGCTGACAGAATAGGTTAACTGGTCCTTCGGAAGAAAAATAGATGTCACCTGGTTCACATTGTCGATCGGATCACCGGTTACAAAGATAAAGAGATCTTGGATAAGAACCGATGATAGCTCATACCTTAAGCAAAGCTATCAGAGACGAAAAGATGCAATTCCCTCGTATCCAGGAGAATTGTGCAGATATGGGGTTCAAAAGGATGTGCAGCATGATGGACAGATGATAGACCGCCGTAGTGCTTGGAGAAACTCTGGATTGCCAAAGATGCTTGAATATGCATAGATATGATCGCGGTGTACTCAAAATCACATGAGATAACCGTCACCATTTGGAGGATAGTGGTGATTGCATTTTCCATATTCCACTCAAGATAAGTGTCATATAGCTATGCCGAGAACCAAATTACAATCACCAGCATCGGATCGACACATGTTATGTAATTAGCCCAAGAGAATTGGAGATGAAATGAAACTCTAGGATTAAGCGCCGGTGACAAAAGAATGAGTTAGCATGGACATGCTGATAAAAGGGAGATAGATAATGTTTCACACACGACTGAAAAGGAGTGTGGAAGCACAGATGTATCAAAGAAAATTTTCCCGCATTTTTCGGCATTAAAATACCAATAGATGCGCAAAAACACTTATCAGGTAGCGATTAGCAACTGATGGTTTCACAGAATGTGGAGTTGCTAGAAGGAAGGACACCCTTAAGAAGATGGCGCCGGTTAACAAGGAGTCAGATAGATCGCGCCGGTATTCAAAAGCCTGTCAGTATGGAATGTACCAACAGTTGATAACCAAAGGCAGATAAAGATAACATGTTGGATACAACAGATAGACAAGGAATTACACACACACACACACTCAACCTATGGTACTACGGAAACCCAGAACACGTGAATCCTAGTTTGAATTTAAGAAGAGGATAGAAAACGTTACACTTCCTTACTAGAAAAGGGTGGGTGGTTAAGAAGAAAAATGGAAGCAATCCTACTCTCGCGTTTTGTTTTTCCCTAGTATACATAGCAACAAAAAATATTTGCTAGACTGACAAAGAACATTTGGCTGAGACCCTGAAGGGCGGGATGGCTCTGATACCAATTGTAACTACCTCGGTGAATTACGCTCCTAGTTACAAGCCTGGACGAGCGGAAATGGTTAAAATAGTACGGTGGGGCCCAAATGCCACTCACAGGTAGACCTTTCGGCCGTCCTAACCATTCCCAAACATCGGGACAAGAACGGGCGGCGTAATCGGCAGGCGAAGGGATCAACTACATACACAAATGAGTATGTATGCAAGCCACCATACAACAGTCCTCAGAGCCATTCCATCTAAAAGAAATAGAAATATTGCAATGCCATACGGCAAGATCCAAATATCCTAGATAGATATATAGTTTAGGATATCTCCTCATACATCAAACATCAGAGTATCAGGCGGAAGCGGAAAACAAGATCCGAGTACGGATAAGAAGCAAATCGGCATAAGATGCCCCATAAATAAACACATCCTGCCCACAGATCTCACGGATCCCCGTTCCCGGAATCTCTACACCGAATGATCGTTGCCCCCATCGTCCGTCTCCTCCACCCAGTATCCATCTTGTGAGTGTACCTGTTCATCTGAATCAAATAATTTATCGTGTGAGACCCTAGGGGTAGTCAGCAAGTCTTTATGCCTCTAAAGGGGACACAACCTGGGTGACGCAACTGCAGCAAAAGATAATACCTGACAATTCTATAGATACTCGCTAACCATCCGCCTAACCAAAGATAGACGGATGTCCGTGAATTAATAACAACAGTTATAACAGTAATATTAACAGATCCATCCTCCTCCTCGCTTACCAACGAGGAAGCGGACGAACACCCCCCATCCGTTGGCAGTTTTATTATTCATTCCATGAGTGTTGCACTATTTACTAGTCAGTTACTTAGTCAAATTAAAAGCGGTACTTTAGTTATACTTGTCTATGATCGAGAAACTGTGGTCCAAGTCGTCCATAACCGCGGACACGGCTTTCACAAAGTTTTACCCTGCAGGGGTGCACAAATAGCAACACACACTCGATCAACCTCGGAAAAACCAAATCAAAACCCAACGAGGCATTCACAACAAAGCGATCACAGGATTCAGAATTATTTCAGGGGGCCACCCCATTAAGCTACCCGCAACGAAACTGGCCGGCTCCGAGACGGACTCAAGGTTTGTGTGGACGGCTGTAAACGACTGGGAACCCGAAAGTGTGACTGGGCTTGTCGATACAGCGAAAACGTGTCACGATCCTAAACAGTACAGGTGCTCCTCGCACAATCGTAAATAAAGCAGTAAAGCATGGCATAAGTTCAGGATAGTAATAAAGCCCCAAACTACTTTGTGGCCCCAAGAAATAAGAATGAATCAAGCTCTGGCTCAGGGGGGTCCCATAAGCCTCCCGGATGTGGATAGCGCGAATATTCAAGGAACAAGAATCAAGTACTCGGGGTCCTACGGGACACAAGTGAGCATGAAAAACCAAATAACAGATATTTCTCACCGGTGCCACTTTCATTAGTTATCCCATACTACTCAGGTTAAGTTGTATAGGTACCTCGTTATCCATCCAACACTCACATACCCTACACATGTTGTTCTACGACCCGCATGGCTCAAACAACTCCTGTAGTAATGGCTCATGGGATGGAGGAACAAGCTTCGGTGGGGTTTAAAAGTAAAGGCTATGCAGTAATTGGGATTCAGTTTAATGCGATCGCGACTCAATGATGCAAGAATAAGTTAGAGGCAATAGGTACTATATGTATGCAAGCATGTGGTAGTGCTTGCCTGGCAGCTCAGTTGAAGCGAGAGAAGGATCTGGGTAGTGCTCCTGGGTTTCTTGATATATCCCCTGCTCAGCGTCTATTCGAAGAAGAACCAAACAAACAAGGGCCAACATAAAGAAAGTGCACAAGCATAAGAATAAAATGCGACAAGCAAACAATCATGCCATGATGAATGATGCACAATTTGCATGGCAATAAAGTAGCATGGCATGGGTGAGGTGTGGAATACAAGAAATAAAGCATTTTATGGAGTTTTAATCATATTTTATACTCAAATAAGTTGCCGTATGATTTATATTTATATGATGCATGCTGCAAGACAGAACATGGAATGCATAAACAGAAAGGTCTCGTCGAGCTGATCATTTTAGACATATCATTTGTCAAATTTGGAGTTATAAAACAAAAGTTATTAATTAATTAAGGCAAAAGGGCATTTTATTTTAATTTTAATCAACTTGAAATTTAAAGTGTTCAAAATATATTTTGAAGGCCATAATTGAATTCCTCACATTTTTCTGATTCAAAAACATATATTATTTGTATTATTTGGAATTATATTTCAAAAGTTAATTAAAACAGATTTGAATTTGAATTAAAACAAATTTGAAAAGTTTAATTTAAAACAGAAATCCAGAACTACTTTTTACACCCAACCCAGTACTAGCCCGAGCCACCGACAGGTGGGCCAGCTGCTGACTGGGCGACGCAACGCGCAGAGAGGCTTTTCTCACCATGGGCTCGCCTAGCCACTGAGGCTGCGGGGTGGGCCATCTGGCGCAGGTCCACGTGACAGCGGCGAGGGAGACAGGGAAATGACAGGTGGGCCTGGGGCTGGAGCGCGGGTTACGGCCTGAGAAAGCAGAGGGACCTCTCCGCAAAAAGTTAACGCGGCTGACAGTGGGTCCACGAGGTACCACGGGTTGAGGCGAAACAAAAAGGAGGGGCTATCTGTAAAACTACCACAGCCGTACTGTTCCTCTTCTTTCTCTGCCTCGAGCGACAGATCGGTGCGCGGCGCGGGCGGGGATCGATCCCTGGACCTGGGGCTCGCGCGCGGAGGCGGCTACCGTTGGGCTAGGGAGAGGTCGGTGTCAGGAGGGCGGACAGGGCCTAGATAGGGTTTTGCGCGACGTGGGGGCGAGAAGACGCGCGCCCTCGTCGGTGCACCGAGGGTGTACGACAGAAAGATCAACGCATACAGGGGACGATGATGACAACGCGGATGTCTAGGAGGGTCGGGTGCTCACAGAGAGTGTGTCGGTGGTGGCGGATCGGCTTGGGACGCAGGGGATCGACGACGATGCAGACGGCCGGAGTTCTAGGGTTTGGCGTCAGTGGCGGCGGTGTTCTTCGGCTCCGGTGCTTCTCCTCTGCGACGGCGCGTACAGGGTAATGAAGTGGATGCTCCACGGGCTCCTCGATCGCCCCCACGAAGTGTCCACCAGCTGGAGCGACGGAGCGACATGGTGCTGGCGGTGGCCGGCGAGAGAGGTTGGGCGTCGGTGGAGAGGGAGGGGAGGAGCGGCAGGCGCCCTGGGGTAGATCTGGGGGAGGCAGCAGGCGAGAGAGAGGGAGTAGATAGGGACGGGAGAGGAGAGGGGGTGCCGTGGGGGAGTGGTTAGGGATAGAGGTGGCTTCGGCCACCTTTTCCCTCCTCCTTCACATGCGCTAGCTGGCTCGGCAGGGCAGGGGCAGGTAGGCATGGGGGAGTGACTGCAGGTGGGCCAGGCGGTTGAGGGGAGCTCGGGGTGGGGCTGCTGAGGCAGGGAGAGAGAGCTAGAGAGAGAGAGGTGAGGCTCGGCTAGGGTTAGAGGCTCGGGCTCGGGTGAGCTAGGCTCGGTTAGGGTTTGGTCTGGTGGTAGCTAGGTGGGTACAGGGTGGCCAGGTGGGGACAGCTAGGTAGAGAGAAGAGAGAGGCCGAGAGAGAGGGTGTGAGCTAGGGAGCTAGGAAAGAAGCTCGGGTTAGGTTAGAGAGGGACTAGGGTTTAGGAGAGAGGAGAGATGAGGGAGGGGACTTAGGGTTTAGAGAGAGAAATTAGGTGGAGTGGTTTTTCTTTTGACAAGTTCAAGCAAGAACATGCCAAGCTCGAACAAGATCTAGACAAGAAAAAGAGAGGGTGAGATGAGGTGGTGAGGGTTTAAGCAAGATCAAATAAGACCAAGCCAAAAGGAGGAAGAGAGAGATGAGAGATGAGATGGTTCACCCAAAAATCCAAATAAAAACAAGGAGGACCAAAGGTGGAAATGGTTGCATGTCCCATGCAAAAATAATTAATGCCATGTTTTAACCTTGTGAAAACAATAATATTTACATGGCATTATTCCTATGCATTCCCAAAAGTGGGTTAAGCCAAGCAAAAGAATTTAAAGGAAAGTTCCAGATGGAGTAGATGGAGATGATCACATTTGATTATAATTGGGACTTGCTAGTGTGTATATTCCACTAGATGTTTAATAGTCCCAAAAATATCCCAACATGAGCATGAATCCATGATAATCCATATGAAAGCTAGGAAAAGGAGTACTACTCATAATGCATGCAAAGGTGGCTCCACATATCAATAATGTGAAAACAACATGATGCTAATATGAGAGCCTGTGGAAATAGAATTTGGATCCATCCCAACCCACATGAGCTAGAGGTAAAACCCAATAAAGTGCAAAGCTCATATTTAGTTGGATGGTGGAATTATAAGGTGGTGACAGAGAAAGGTGATGGAGTTGAATAAAAGATATGCCCCCAACTCAACTTGGGCATTTAAACAATATATCAATAACCAAATACAATATCAAGAGGCAAATACAATTAACAATGCATATGAGAGAAGAACCAAAACAAAAAGGGTTTTATATGATGCTCAAATGCAAGGTGGCATGATGACATGAGCATGATATAATTATGATGCAACAATTTTATGTAGGAAGTAGCATATATATAGACTAGGCTAGTAGCATTGCAATTGTTAGACAATTGGGATGCTACACGCGGGATAGTGAGATTGAAGCGGTCCAGGCCAACTTTACACGACGTCGTTCGCGAGACCGGCTCTGCACTTGACGTGTGGCTTGTTCCACACATGCGGCTGGTGGATGCCAGTTTCTCTCACTATAGTTGTCATGGGATTTACACCAGAGTTTGGCAACCATAATATCACCGTTGTGGCTTTCCGTAGATAAGAATCGTTCTTAGCTTGCTACTCCCATAAGCCACGTAAAACATGCAACAACAAAGTAGAGGCGTCTAACTTGTTTTTGGAGGGAGTGTTTTCTATGATATGGTATGGCCCAAGATGTGATGTGTATGTTGTATGCAATGATCATGTTTTGTAATGTTTCACGACTTGCATGTCGATGAGTACACAACCGGCAGGAGCCATATGGTTGTCTTTATAATTGTGTATGACCTGTGTGTCAACTTCTTATACGCCATGTAATACCTTTACTTATCGCTAAGTAGTTAGCAATAGTTGTAGTTGCTATTCGTGGTGGAGGCAATCATGGTGGAGTGATGGAGATCATGCCGGCACACACAAGATGGAGATCACTGCGCGAAGATTGGCTATACCATGTCACATAAAGTTATATGCATGTGATGTTTATCCTTTTATGTATCTTATTATGCTTAGATCGCGACGGTAGCATTATAAGATGATTCCTCACTTAAAGATCAAGATAAAACTGTGTTCTCCCCATGTATGCACCGTTGCGAAAGTTCGTCGTGTCCAAGCATCACGTGATGATCGGGTGCTATAGACTCTGCGTTCACATACAACGGGTGCAAGCCAGTTTTGCACGCGCAGAAATACTTGGGTTTGACTTGACGAGCCTAGCATGTACAGACATGGCCTCGGAACACATGAACCGAAAGGTTAAGCATGAGTCATATGAATGATATGATCGACACTTCGTTGTCCACCATTGAAGCCACATCTCTTCTCGTGAAGATCGGATTAGGTGTGGTGAATTTGGATCATGTTCACTAAACAACTTGAGGGATGTTGAATTTAGTGGGAGTTCATCTAGTAATTTGATTAAAGTTGAACTAGTTATCATGAACATAGTCTAATTTGTACTTGCAAACATTGTAGATCAAATGGCTAAGTCCAACTTCAACTTCAACGTTTTCGCTGAGAAAGAAAAGCTTAGAAACAATGGGTCTAACTTCACCAACTGGTTCCGCAATCTGAGAATCATTCTCTCTGGCGGTCAAAAGGACTATGTCCTTGAGAATGCGCTCGGTGACGCCCCTGCTGTAGATGCGCCGGCTGATGAGAAAGCTGCCTATCAGTCGTGCAAAGATGATTATGGTGTGATTAAGAGCACCGTGTTGTTTGCTATGGAATCAAACCTTCAAAATCGTTTTGAAGACTATCCCAGGCCCTTTGAGATTCTTGAGGAGCTGAAAACCATGTTTCAGACTCAGGCCCGTTCTGAGAGATATGAGATCTCTGAGAAATTCTTTAACTATAAGATGGAGGAAGGGAGTTCCGTTAGTGAGCACGCCATAAAGATGTCGGGCTACACTCAACGCCTTGAGCAACTGGACTGCAAGATTCCAAAGGAGCTCAAGATTGACAGGGTTCTGCAATCACTCCCTCCCAGCTACAAAAGTTTTGTAGTGACTCACAATCAGATTGGTTCCACTGATACGATCACCGAGCTCTTCGCAAAGCTGAAGGCTGCGGAGGTGGACATCAAAAAGGATAATCATGTGTTGATGGTCAACAAGCCCCCCACCTTCAAGAAAGGTAAGGGTGAAAAGATGCCTTTCAAGAAAGGCGACGGCAAGCGCGTTGCCCCTGCTGAGAAGAAGCTCAAGTCTGGACCCAAGCCGGACACTGAGTGCTTCTATTGCAAGGACAAGGGTCACTGGAAGTGCAACTGTTCGAAGTACTTAGCGGACAAGAAGGCTGGCACCATCAAAGGTATATTTGATATACATGTTATTCATGTTTTCCTTACTAGCCCTCGTTGTAGTGCCTGGGTATTTGATATTGGTTCAGTTGCTAATATTTGTAACTCGAAACAGGAGCTACGGAATAGACGGCGGCTTGCGAGGGATGAGGTGACGATGCGCGTTGGCAACGGATCAAGAGTTGATGTGATGGCCGTCGGCACGCTCTCCTTAGTTTTACCTTCGGGATTAGTTTTAAACCTTAATAAGTGTTATTATGTGCCTGCGTTGAGCATGAACATTATTTCTGGATCGTGTTTATTGCAAGACGGTTATTCATTTAAATCGGAGAATAATGGTTGTTCTATTGATATGAGTTACATCTTTTATGGTCATGCACCTGTTGTGAATGGTTTATTTCTTCTGAATCACGAAAGGGATGAAACACACATCCATAACATTGAGGCTAAGAGATGCAAAGTAGATAGTGATAATACTACTTATTTGTGGCACTGTCGTCTAGGTCATATTGGTGTAAAGCGCATGAAGAAACTCCATTCTGATGGACTTTTGGAGTCTCTTGATTTTGAATCATTTGACACATGCGAACCATGCCTCATGGGCAAGATGATCAAAACCCCGTTCTCCGGAATGATGGAGCGAGCAACGGACTTGTTGGAAATCATACATACCGATGTATGCGGACCGATGAGTGTTTCGACGCGCGGTGGATATCGCTATTTTCTCACTTTTACCGATGACTTGAGTAGATATGGGTATATCTATTTAATGAAACACAAATCTGAAACATTTGAAAACTTCAAGGAATTTCAGAATGAAGTGGAGAACCATCGTAACAGAAAGATTAAGTTTCTACGATCCGATCGTGGAGGTGAATATTTGAGTTATGATTTTCTCACGCATCTTAAAGCAAGCGGAATCGTTTCGCAACTCACGCCACCCGGAACACCACAGCGCAATGGTGTGTCTGAACGCCGGAATCGAACCCTATTAGATATGGTCCGATCGATGATGTCTCTTACTGATTTGCCTTTATCATTTTGGGGTTATGCATTAGAAACCGCTGCATTCACTTTAAATAGGGCACCATCTAAATCCGTTGAGACGACACCGTATGAACTGTGGTTTGGTTATAAACCTAAGTTGTCGTTTCTTAAAGTTTGGGGATGCGAAGCTTACGTCAAGAAGTTGATGCCGGACAAGCTCGAACCCAAAGCGGAGAAATGCGTCTTCATAGGATACACTAAGGAAACTATTGGGTATACCTTCTATCACAGAACCGAAGGCAAAGTGTTTGTCGCAAAGAACGGTTCCTTTCTTGAGAAGGAGTTTTTCTCGAAAGAAGTGAGTGGGAGGAAAGTAGAGCTAGACGAGGTTGTTGAACCTTCTCTTGAGTTGGAGAGTAGCGCTGCACTTGAAATTGTTCCAGTGCCGCCTGCACCAACAATAGAGGAAGCTAATGACAAGGATCATGAAGCTTCGGACGATGCTGCTACTAAACGTCGCAGGTCGACAAGGTCGCGTGCCCCTCCTGAGTGGTACGGCAACCCTGTCTTGACTGTCTTGTTGGTAGAAGACAGTGAACCTACGAACTATGAGGAAGCGATGATGAGCCCAGACTCTGAGAAATGTCTAGAGGCCATGAAATCCGAATTGGGATCCATGAGCGAAAACCAAGTATGGACTTTGGTGGACCCTCCTAGCGACCGAAAGGCCGTTTAGTGCAAATGGATTTTCAAGAAGAAAACGGACGCGGATGGTAATGTTACCGTCTATAAAGCATGGCTTGTCGCGAAAGGTTTTCGACAAGTTCAAGGTGTTGACTACGATGAGACTTTCTCTCCCGTAGCGATGTTTAAGTCCATTCGGATTTTATTAGCAATTGCTGCGTTTCATGATTATGAAATATGGCAGATGGATGTCAAGACTGCGTTCCTCAATGGCAACATAGATGAAGAGTTGTATATGATGCAACCCGAAGGTTTTGTCGATCCTAAGGATGCTGATAAAGTATGCAAACTTCAGCGTTCCATTTATGGACTGAAGCAAGCATCTCGGAGTTGGAACCTTCGTTTTGATCAAGTGATCAAGAGCTTTGGATTTGTTCCAAATTGCTACGAAGCTTGTATCTACAAGAATGTGAGTGGGAGATCGGTGACATTTCCGGTAATATATGTGGATGACATATTGATTATTGGAAATGACATTAACATGCTTAACGATGTGAAGCGTTATTTGAACAAGTGTTTTTCAATGAAAGACCTAGGTGAAGCTGCTTATATATTGGGCATCAAAATCTATAGAGATAGACAAAGACGCCTGATAGATTTAAGCCAGAGTACATACCTAGACAAAGTTCTGAAAAGGTTCAGAATGGATAAGGCAAAGAAAGGTTCAGTGCCTATGTTGTCAGGTAAGATATTGAGCAAGGCTCAGTGTCCAGCTACGGTAAATGATAGAGAAGCTATGAGCAAAGTGCCTTATGCCTCGGCCATAGGTTCTATCATGTATGCAATGTTGTGTACTAGACCGGATGTGTCCAATGCTCTTAGTTTGACGAGCAGATACCAAAGTGATCTAGGAGTGGAACACTGGACAGCCGTGAACAACATCCTAAAGTACCTAAATAGGACTAAAGAAATGTTCTTAGTCTATGGAGGTGATGAACAGCTCGTCGTAAAAGGTTACGTCGACGCTAGCTTCGACACCGACAAGGATGATTCTAAATCTCAGACAGGATACGTTTATATTTTGAATGGAGGAGTTGTGAGCTGGAGAAGCTGCAAGCAAAGCGTGATCGCGGGATCTACAGTAGAAGCGGAATACATGGCTGCTGCAGAAGCGTCAAGTGAAGGAGTTTGGATCAGGAACTTCATCACTAAGGTTGGCGTGGTTCCAAGTGCATTGGACCCACTGGAGATATTGTGTGACAACACTGGCGCCATATCACTCGCTAAGGAACCAAGATATCATCCAAAGACCAAGCATATCAACCGCAAGTTTCATATAATACGAGATTATATAGCAGATGGAGATCTGAAGATTAGCAAAGTACATACAGATCTGAATGTCACAGATCCATTGACTAAACCTCTTCCACGTGTAAAACATGATCAGCACCTTAGTGCCATGGGTGTGAGATTGTTGCCAAATGTAAACTAGATTATTGACTCTAGTGTAAGTGGGAGACTGTTGGAATTATGCCCTAGAGGCAATAATAAAGATGTTATTATTATAATTCTTGTTCATGATAAAGTTTATATTCCATGCTAGAATTGTATTAAGCGGAAACTTTAATACTTGTGTGGTTTGTGAACAACACCGTGTCCCTAGTATGCCTCTATGGACTAGCTCATTGATTAATGATGGTTAAGGTTTCCTAACCATAGACATGAGTTGTCGATTAATAATGAGATCATATCATTGGGAGAATGATATGATGGACAGACCCAAACTAAGCGGAGCAATTAGATCGTGTCATTGTGTTCATCTTTGCGAAGCTTTTCTTATGTCAAATATTGTATTCCTTAGACCATGAGATAATACAACTCCCTGGTATCGGAAGAAAGCTTTGAGGTCATCAAACGTCATCCTATGAGAGGGTAATCATAAAGGTGTCTCTCAGGTGATCGGAAAGTACCTGTTGGGTTGTATGTATCGAGATGGGATTTGTCCCTCCCAAGTCGGAGAGATATACTTCGGGCCCACTCGGTAATCGATATCAACACCGCTTGCAAGCATGTGGTTAAGGAGTTAATCACAAGTGATATCGGATTACGGAACGAGTAAAGTACTTGCTGTGAACGAGATTGAACTAGGTATGACGGTACCGACGATCAAATCTCGGGCAAGTAAAATATCGCGAGACGAAGGGAATATATATATGGGATTGATTGAATCCTAGCATCGTGGTTCATCCGATATGATCATCGATGAATGTGTGGGAGTCAATATGGGTTTCCAGACCCCGCTGTTGATTATTGATAGAAGATCATGTCTGCATATTCTCGAACCCGAAGGGTCACACACTTAACGTGTCTCGACGCTAGGATAGATTGGATAATTGGTTTATGAGTTTTTGTTCGGAGTCTCGGATGGGATCCGGGACATCACGAGAGGTTCCGGAATGGTCCGGAGAATAAGATTCATATAAGGCAATGCAGTTTTTAGAGTTCGGAATTGTTTCGGGTTAATCGGTATTGTACCGGAAGCTTCTAGAACCTTCCGGAGGGGGACCAACGTGGCCCCACCTGCCGGGAGGGGGCATGGGACTATGAGGGAGTGCCCTGGCCGCATTGGGACAGGGGCACAAGGACCCATAGGGCCCAGCCGGCCAAACCTAGGGGAAACCCTAGGGGAGCTTCTAGAAGGGGGGACTTGCCCCCCACTCCTTCCTCCATGGCCGCCGGCCCTAGGGCTTAGGGGAGGGGCAAGGGATGGCCGCCCACCCCTCTATATAAAGAGAGCTGGGGGCGCACCCCCTCCCACACCTCCTCCTCAAGCCCTAGCCGCCCTGCTGCCTCCTCTCTCTCCCTCCCGACTGCACGTAGGCGAAGCCCTGCTGCAGAAACACTCCACCACTTGCACCGCGCCGTCGCGTTGTAGATCCAATTTGTCTCTCCACCATACTTGCTGGACCGAGGAAGGAGGAGACGTCGAGGTGCTGCACGTGTGCATCTCTCGGAGGCATCACCAGTTGCGGTGTTAGATCGGATCGGATCGCGAGGAGGAGAAGCGAGTACGACTACATCACCCACGTTTCAACGAACATTCCGCTGTGCGAATCTTCAAGGGTATGAAGATCTCATCTAATCCCCCTCGTTGTTTGCATCTCCTAGATTAGATCTTGGCTTTCCCGTTCGCATCCGTAGAATTTTTTTGATTTACTATGCTGCGAAACCCATCAGAGCGTGATGATGGCAAGTTTGGGAAACTCAAGTTTGTTATACCCAAGTTCAAAGGAGAAGAAAATGCCGATGCATATCTTGAATGCGAGCTCAAAGTTGACAAGATCTTCCGTGTCCACAACTTTTCCAAAGAGAAGAAAGCCGTGTTGGCATCTCTTGAGTTTGAGGACTATGCCAATGTTTGGTGGGAAGACTACCAAAGCAATCGTGAGAAGCTAGAGGAACCACTGGTCACCACTTGGTCCGAGATGAAGAACGTGATGTATGCAAGGTTTGTCCCCGAGCACTATCGCCAAGACCTCTTCGACAAACTACAAAACTTGAAGCAAGGGACAAAGACAATTGAAGAGTTCTACAAGGAAATGGAGATGGCTATGATGAGAGCCGATGTGAAGGAGCTCGAGGAGCAAACGATAGCATGGTTCCTCAATGGTTTGAACCGCCCAATACGCAAAATAGTCGATTTCCAACCTTACAAGACTCTCGTCAACCTTCTTCACCAAGCAACCAAGGCCAAGCGCCACTTTCAAAAGGAACATGCTTATGAGAAGCAAATGGCGTACTCCGCTTCAATGAACTCGAATACCCCCTCCAAGCCAACAAACCAAGCAACAAGCTCCTCCAAGAAATCCAAGACACCTATGGCATCCTCCTCCAACACAACAATGGATAGTCAAGTAGTTTGCTACAAATGTGGAGGAAAGGGCCACAAGTATTATGAGTGCATCAACACAAGATTCATGCTAACGGATGATAACGACGCAACCTACTCCGTCAGTGAAGATGAATATGAAGCTTTGGATCAAGCCGCTATCACAAAGGATGCTGCAATGCAAGATGAGGACACGCTTATATGCGAACATGATCCAAGTCCCTCACTTTTCACCGCCCAACTCTTGACGACCAACTCCATCCCTAGAGAGGACAAACACCTCAACATCTTCCAAACCTGAGCCAGAATTGATGGCAAGTCCATAAAAGTTATCATTGATGGAGGAAGTTGCGACAACCTTGCGAGCATCGATCTTTGTGAGAAACTCAAGTTACCATACATGGAGCACCCTCACCCGTATCATGTCAAGTGGCTTGATGACAATGGCACCATTCAAATCAAAAACAAGGTCAACGTCTCCTTCAAGATTGGTCCATATCAAGACACCGTCGAATGTGATGTCGTGCCTATGATCGTGGGTCACATGCTCCTTGGAAAACCATGGCAATACGACAAGGGCGCCCTACATGATGCTACCTCCAACCAATACTCCGTTAAGTGGAATGATAAGACGTTTGTGCTCCAACCTATGACGCCAAGCCAAATTATCGCTTCCAACATGACGTCGTTGCCCAAGATAAAACAAGCTAAGGATCCTTGTGAGATGAGTGGTGAGAGAGTGATCCACCAACACGTGAGTGAGTGCCACAAGCCTAAAATGAGTGGAAAAATCATGAGTGCCACGCCGCATGCCACCAAACGTGAGAAGAGTGATTTGAGTGTGACCCAAACTAACAATCCATCATACAACTCTCTCTCTTTGTTGTCGGTTTTGCAGGGTACACAAACTCACCCACCACCTACAAGGAACACGCTACAAGATCTCCAACCAAACCTTGATTCCAAGCTCAACTTCATGATCTTCACCCAATTTGAACAAGGCTACGATACTGGAGATCCAATGACATACAAGCTCAAGGCCATGGCTACACCTCTCTCCCTATGTGATGATGGAACTTCATTGAGGACGACTCATTTTCAAGCGGGGGGAGATGATGCAGCCCAACACATGGCATTCACCATTGGTCCACATCATGCTACATCAACCATACCCACAAAGGTGAATTCGTTCCATACATCGCCCTCCTTTGGTTATTATGTGAATGGGATCCCACTTGAGACAAGTGCCAATGCTATGACCAGGCCCATGACCATGATGCCAAGAGGAGACGACAAGAAGACCCTAGGAACCAAGACCCCCAAGCAAGATGCGTGGAAGAGAACACGGAGGAGGACTTCCAGCGCTAGGTCCGGCGCCACCGGAATCCACGCCTAAACTTCCGGCGCCTAGCCCGGCGAACCGGAACCTCCACCAGAATCGGCAGCACAACCGGCAAACCGACCTACCCGCCAAAACAGCGTACTGTAAGCCCTTCTAGCAGATGACCGAGAAACTGGTCACCGCCGGAAATGTCGGTGCCAACTCCGGCGGTGCCGGACATATCACCGAAACACTCATTATGCCTGCTGTAAAGGGTTTGATGCCCTGAATATTCCCTCCCACCTACCCATTCGCCCTTAGTACTATAAATAGTCCCCTTGTGGCTCAGATCTAGTTGGAGTTGATGATGAATGAAGGCTTGTGCCTAACCCTAGATGGGAACCCCTCTCTATAGTTAATCTATGAGTTGTACAAGGCCTTGGAGTTTGGTGTTCGTCTCCAAGTCGTCAAGACCCTCCTCAAGTGTTTGGTCTCTCCTCATCAAGGATTCTAGTAGTGCTAGGTCTCTCCCCTTTGGGATTCTACTTGGTTGCTACTCTCTCCTTTGATTTGGATTCTATCATCCGCTTGCCGATCTCTCCTTTGGTGATTGTACCTAACGGTCTCTCGCCGAGGATTCTATTGGATTGGTTGTTTGAACCAACGGGAGCAAATCAAATCGGGTTGTGATTGCGTGAGTTTGTATCTTTACCTTGTGTTTGTGTTGTGTTCATCGGGTTCCCCTCACTCCCCACCTCAAATCTGTGAAGATCGGGCCACCCTAGGGTCAACCCCATAGGGGATCCCATATCAAGAAGATCTTGGAGCGTCGAGGCGTCGCCTTTTGAAGGGGGGGGGGAGATGATGAGGACATCTCTATAGTTACACCTTCCCCAACTACTACTGAAGATGTTCCAGTTGCTGCAAAGAAGGTTCAGTCCAATGAGATTAGAATTGGACCTATTACTAGAGCTCGTGATAAGCTACTAGAACAACATGTGAACTTGTTTCTTGATGAACCTGATGTTTTAATTTATGAGAACTTTATACTGCCTAAGTCGTTGTGCTATTGTATGATCATGTACATGGGAGAAGAAGGCTTAGCATGAGCGAGGAGCTGAAGCACATGGAGCATAACATGATGATCGTCCAAGGATGCGCGAGGGAGGAGCGGGACGAAGGCGCGAGGGAAGATCATCAAGAAGGGAGCCAAGCATCCAGAGAAGACCGAAGTGTACAGCCAAGTCCACCCGGACTGTCAGGCCCACCCGGGAAGCCATGTGGCGTAGTCATACTATGTCCCAGATCGGAGACTACCCGGACACCACCCGGAAACTCCAAAGTTTCCGGCCAGACCGGACTGTCCGGCCGAATCCACCCGGAGTGTCTAGCCCACACGGACTGTCCGGCCGATATCAGTCGGAATGTCTGCGTGCCGACCAATTTTGGTCTGAGTCGGCATGTATCAGTTTGAGTTCTACGTATCTTAGTTTCGGTTTCTGGCTGCCCGAGCCGCCCTTATAAGCCCTGGGACGACCCCATAGTTAGGATTATACCATGTTAAAACTATTTTGGAGTTGTTTCGTACTAAGACCCTATGAAATTACCCAGTGATCAAATTATCTACTGCAATTGAGTGTGATCTGTTGTTCCATTGGGAATTAGTAGATTGCAAACTACCATTCGTGGTCGACGGCTATGTGCGCAAGTGATAGGACAAAGGTGTCTGATCTTTCGATGAGATGGTGATAGTCGATTTGGTGGAGTTCGGGCTTGACGATCCGACTACACGTGCGAGCACGAGCGCCAATGCAATCGTTTCCTACGGAAACACGATCAGCCTGACCAGCGAGGGTCTTAATTCCTACCTAAAATCGAGAACAAGTAAGAATTAATATTGCAATCAAGATATTGCGGATTAAGATGAAAGCTTTATTGAAAAGGTGGGACCCTGTATAGGTGCGAAGTACAAGAGGCCTCTACGACGCTCGAGCCTTGGCGAAGTTGCTATGATGGTTAGCTTTATGTCTAAACAAAATCCAAGTCTAAAGTGATGGCTATGGGGTGTATTTAAGGAGGAAAAGGTGAGATTTTGGTCCAGCCATAGAGGTGGTGGCCAAAACCAACCGTAGAAGTCCTTTTCTCCTCAAATATGGTATCTAAAAAGTGGCTATTTTAATTCATGCGAAAATTATTTGGGCCTGGTCCAAAATAAAAGGTGTCGCGACACCAAAATAAGCTACGGACGAATTTATGATATAATATTCTTGAGTATTTCGTCCAAGCCTTCTTTCTTTATTATGGTGGCTTCAAAGTTCTGAAATCTTCATCCGTAGCCTCCTCTTGGATCCTCACATGCTTGCTGTCATCTCCATGCATGATCATGCTCCAATGCTTGTCCCTCTCATCCATGCTTGGTCCATCATTCCTAAGAGTAAAAAATACATATGATTTAGGCAGCATCACATTCTCATGTATGCGAGGAATAGTTTCAAGAAACGAAAGTACCTGATAGTTAAGTTGCTTGGCACGAGCTCGAGTGATAGGTCCTTGTATTTTTGTAGCTGTAGGTACAACGGTTGTATCAATAGATGGGATGTCCACATCATGCTCCCCTTCTTGAATTGAAGTCGTCCTCAACGCCATCTCATCGTCCTCACCAAAGTAAGGCATCAAATTTGCAATGTTAAATGTAGAACTAACCGTACCAAAATCCGCAGATAGCTCAAATTTATATGCATTATCATTTATCTTCTCTAACACCTTAAAAGGACCATCTGCACATGGTATTAACTTAGACTTGCGCAAATCAAGAAAACGATCTTTGCGCAAATGTAACCAAACAAGGTCACCAACATCAAACACAACATGCTTTCTTCCTCTATCCCTAGCTAGTTTGTACTTAGCATTCATGTGTTCTATGTTGTCTTTAGTAGTCTGATGCAATTTTAATATCATTTCAGCACATTATGTAGTATCCAAATTATTTTGCACCGAAGAAGGTAATGGCAATAAATCAATAGGTGCACGAGGAACAAAACCATACACAATCTCAAATGGGCACATCTTTGTGGTAGAATGCAGCGAACGATTGTAAGCAAATTCAATATGAGGTAAACACACTTCCCACAATTTTAAGTTCTTCTTTAAAACAACCCGCAACATAGTAGTCAAAGTTCTATTGACTACTTCATTTTGTCCATCAGTTTGGGGATGACATGTAGTACTAAACAGCAATTTGGTCCCCAACTTAGCCCATAAACATCTCCAAAAGTGGCTAACAAATTTAGTATCACGATCAGAAACAATAGTATTTGGCACACCATGTAAACAAACAATTTCACGAAAGAACAAATCATTAATATGTGCAGCATCATCCGTTTTGTGACAAGGAATAAAGTGTGCTATCTTAGAAAACGGGTCCACAACAACAAAAATGCTATCCCTCCCCTTCTGTGTATGAGGCAATCTCAACACAAAGTCCATAGAAATATCCTCCCAAGAAACACTAGGAACAGGAAGAGGCATATATAAACCATGTGGATTAAGGCGAGACTTAGCTTTTTGACAAGTAGTGCAGCGTGCCACGAATCTCTCAACATCTCGACGCATACGTGGCCAAAAGAAGTGTGCAACAAGAACATCCTCCGTTTTTTGACACTAAAGTGTCCCATCAATCCTCCTCCATGCGCCTCGTGTAATAACAAAAGACGAACGAAACTATCTGGGATGCATAGTTTGTTAGCATGGAACACAAATCCATCATTGAAGACAAACTTCTTCCATGTTCTACCATCTCTACAATTATGTAACACATCTTGAAATTTAGCATCATGCACATATTGTTCCTTAATAGTTTCCAATCCAAATATTTTGAAGTCAAGTTGAGATAACAAAGTATAATGGCGCGACAAAGCATCAGAAATAACATTATGTTTACCCTTTTTGTGTTTCATAGCATAAGGAAAAGACTCAATAAATTCAACCCACTTTGCATGACGACGATTCAACTTAGCTTGACTACGAATATGCTTCAAAGATTTATGATCAGAATGTATAACAAATTCTTTAGGCCATAGATAATGTTGCCAACTTTCTAATGTCCGAACCATCGCTTATAATTCTTTATCATAAGTAGAATAGTTCAGACTAGCCCCATTCAATTTCTCAGTAAAATATGCAACAGTTTTTCCCTCTTGTAATAACACACCTCCCAAACCAATTCCACTAGCATCACATTCAAGCTCAAAAGTCTTACTAAGATCAGGAAGTTGGAGTAATGGAGCATGTGTTAACTTATCTTTCAATATCATGAAGGCTTGTTGTTGTGCATCTCCCCAAACAAAGGGAAAATCCTTCTTGGTAAGTTCATTAAGCGGCACGGCAATTGATCCAAAGTCTTTGACAAAGCGCCTATAAAAACCATCGAGGCCAAAAAAAACACCTCACTTGTGTGACCGTCGTGGGTTGCGGCCAATTCTCAATAGCTTCAATATTGGCTGGATCCACTTCAATACCCTGTGATGTAACAACATGGCCAAGAAATGCAAATCGATCGGTGCAAAAGGTGCACTTCTCAAGATTACCAAACAAGCGTACATCACGTAAATCATTGAAAATAACATGCAAATGATCCTCTAAAGATTTGCAATAAATCAGAATATCATTAAAGTAGACTACCACAAAACGTCCAATGAAAGCACGTAAAACTTCGTTCATTAATCTCATGAATGTGCTAGGTGCATTAGTTAAACCAAACAACATCACTAACCACTCATATAAACCGAACTTGATTTGAAATGCTGGTTTCCATTCATCTCCCAATTTCATACGAATCTGGTGGTAACCACTACGCAAATCAACTTTAGAAAACATGATAGAGCCACTCAATTCATTAAGCATGTTATCTAAACGTGGAATAGGATGACGATATCGAATAGTAATATTATAGATAGCTCTATAATCAGTACACATGCATGAAGAACCATTCTTAGGTACCAAAATAATAGGAACAACACATGGGCCAAGGGACTCACGAATATGATCTCTGTCGAATAGTTCCTGAATTTGGCATTGTATCTCCTTTGTCTCCTCTGGATAGGTTCTATATGGAGCGCGGTTGGGCAACGTGGCACCATGAATTAGATCAATTTGGTGCTCAATTCCTCTAATAGGAGGTAGTTCTGGTGGCATCTCAGCTGCAAAAACATCCTCTTTCCTGCAAAAGGTTAGCAACAGCATGTGGCAAAGAAGGAGGCATATCCTCAAATTAAAACAAAACCTCTTTGTAGACAATTACATAACATTGAGTATTTTTTACATCTAGTTGAGCAATATCAATTTTATTTGCAAGCATACATGGACTATTCAAACGAATTTCAGTAGCATGTTTAGAATCAGATTTAGTGTTCTTTGGTGGTACAAAATCTGTAGCAACAATCTGATTCTCACTTTATGTTTCTCCTCAGTTTTAACTCTACTAGCTCTAGCAAGATCATCTTTTAAAATCTGTTCGGGAGTCATAGGTTTTAGACCAATTTTATTTTCATCATGCATAAGAGAATAGTGATTAATTTTACCATTATGAATAGATTCTCTATCAAATTTCCATGGTCTACCAAGTAACAAAGAACAAGCTTGCATAGGTACAACATCATAATCAACAAAATCAGAATATGCACCAATAGTAAAATGCACATGTACCGTTCTTGTTACCTTGATCTTGTGAGAACTCTCAAACCATTTGATGTAATATGAATGTGTGCGTTGTCTTGTTAGAAGTGCAAGCTTCTCTACCATGTCAACACTAGCCAGATTATTATAACTCCCTCCATCAATGATGATCCGTATAGCTCTTTCCTTGACAACACCACGTGTTTGGAACAGGTTGTGGCATTGATCTTGCTCAGATTTGCTCAATTGCACACTCAACACACGTTGTGTAATTAAGATCTTGTATTGATCAGCAGCTTCAGCTCCCATTACCTCTGTCTCTTCTTCAGAATCAGAATTATCTCCATCTCGAGCTGAAATAAGGGCTAATGCATCTTCATCAAAATCACTTGCTGAATCGTATTCACCATCATTACACACCATCATAACACGCCGTGTTGTGCAATGTCTCTCAATATGACCATAACCTCATCACCTGCGGTATTGTGTATCCTTTGTTTTGCCCGTGGAAGCCATAGAATATGCACTACGAGCAGGAGCATTGGATGACGGTGGAAGAGCAGTTGAAGGAGGCCTTGTGGTGGCTTTGGATGTGGTAGTAGCTGGTGGAGAATCACGAGATGAAGGCGCTGATTGTCGGGATGTCCAAGAGGATGTGCGACCTGTAGAATTATTAGTCCTCCTCCATGGTGTTTGGCGATCCTGCACTTCACATTCAGCTTTGCAAGCAAGCTGAAACAAACGAGTGATGGTATTATATTCCTTATAGTCTAATATGTGTTGAATATCCTTGTTTAATCCACCAAAGAAACGTGCAAGCATTTGTTCAGTAATTTCAACAAGACCACACCAAACCATCCCTATTTGCAATTCCTGATAATACTCTTATACAAAATTTTTCCCTTGTTCTAAACGTGTTAGTTTCTTGAGCAAATCACGTTGATGAGGTGGAGGCACAAAACAAACACGCATAGAGGTTTGTAAAGCAGTCCAAGTATGAGGAATAGTAGTAGGATTTAAGCGATAATATTCAGACCACCAGACTGAAACAAATTTAGTAAATTCACATGTAGCAACACTAACACGCATATTCTCATGATATTTTAAACATGCAAAACGTTGTTCTACTTCCATTTTCCAGGTAAGATATGCATCCGGATTATATTTAACCTCAAAAGATGGAATATTTAATTTAAGCTTTGCAACATGATCATCATCACGTACCGGTGGTCGAGCGTTGCGGTGGTAATGTCGGGGTTGGCCATCAGGATGTGGAGGTTGTTCAACCTCCTCGTTGAACAGATCGTAGTCGTACCCATCGTCTTCCCCCAAGGTCGTAGCAGCAGCCATGCTGGAAGCCTGAGGTGCATCAGCTGCATAGTAGCAGACTAAGGTGCAGCGGCAGCCGAACCTTGTTCCAAACGTGTCAGATTCTTTAGTAAATCACGTTGATCACTGGGAGGCACAAAACGAACACGCATAGAAGTTTTTAAACAGTCCAAGTACGAGGAATAGTAGTAGGATTTAAACGACAATACTCAGACCACCAAAGGGAAGCAAATTTAGTAAATTCACATGTAGCAGCACTAACAAGCATATTTTCAGGATATTTTAAACATGCAAAACATTGTTATACTTCCATCTCCCATATAAGATATGCATCAGGATTATATTTACCCTCAAAAGATGGAATATTTAATTTAAGCTTTGCAACATGATCATCATCACGTACCGGTGGTCGACCGTTGCGGTGGTAATGTCGGGGACAACCAGCAGGGTGTGGAGGTTGTTCAACCTCCTCGTCAAACAGATCGTCATCGTCGGGGTCGTAGTAGTACCCGTCGTCTGTCCCCAATGTCACAGCAGCAGCCGCGGTGGAAGTCTGAGGTGCCTCAGCTGCAGCGGTAGCCGCCTGAGGTGCGGCGGCAGCCAAACCAGCAGTACGACCCGTATCGGAATGCGCCGTGCACCATGCCGAGGTGCTAATGGGGCGGGTGCGGGTGCGGGTGCCGGCAATCTGTCCAAAACCTCCTTGAGCCGAGCGTCAAGCTTGTCGTTGAAGGATTTCTCGAGTCCATCGATCTTGTCCATGGTATTGGTGAGCTTGGTGTCAAACTCCCCTAGTCGTGCATCCACATCTTCAGCGCGACCGACCAAGAGCTCAGAGAAGTGGGCATCTAGTTCTTGATTCGTCATTGTGGCAGGGTTCCGCGAAGTATCTGTCATGATTAGTCCTTTAAAAAGCACAGGTATATATGCCTATAACTACAGAAATATGGTGAAAGGCAAGCGTAATCCGTCAAGCAATATACAAAGCTCTTACAAGTTCTTACCAAATAGCAGGAAAAGGCGATGTGCAACCGCGAGGAGCAGTGGGTCCAGAGATTGAACCGAGCGATTACCAGGAGTAGAGACACCGCACGTGGAGAAATCTGTGGAGCTCTGGGAAGGCTTGGCAAAGGGGTTAGCAATTCTCAAAACAGCAATGCAAATGTTGAAAGAATGCTCAGCGACGGTACTGTGCTGGTCCTAGGCTAGACCATACTAGAGACGCGAGCCTAGATCACCAACGATGTCACGATGCGACACAACAAGCAATGTATAATGATATGGCACCCTGAAAAGCGAACCGAGATGTCAAAAATCACTATGATGGCGAGTGTCTAGAACTGATCTACGGGGTGTAGAAATAGGTTAGCCCCAAATTTTTTTCGAAATTTTTGCATTATGCTCCGGAAAGCGCGTAGGCGCCAAAAAAATATCGCTATAATGGCCGATGGAGAAAAGTGATCCCCGTGGCCGAAAAACAGTATAGCCAAAAAAAATTTTTGGAGGCGGTTCCAGACTTCTGGACTTACGACTGAACTTCTAACTCGACACAGACTTTAGGTCAATACGGAAACAACAAGAAAGGAGAGTAAAAATAAATAACTAGGAAACAATAACTCAACTCGGACTCGTGCCGTGGCAGGAAAGGTGATCGGATCCGTGTCGCGGTAGGAAGGCGGTGGCGGAGTTTTAGGGTTTATGGTGGCTGGGTGTATGGCGGTGGAATATGGTGGCGGAATATGGTGGCGGTGATCTGCGAGGGTGGCGGTGACTGCTGTGATCAGAACTCGAAACTCTAAGGGACGACGCACTAAGACCAGCAACTCGACGCGACGATGTAGACACAAATTAAACAATGCAAAACTAAAAAGATAATGCAAGGCGTAGATTGGTGATGTGAAGGATGTAAACTCTAACTGTGTTTTTGGCTTTTTCGTAGGTTATAGGTAAAACAGATCTAATCTACGAAAACAGTAAAATCTCACCGAGCAACCTAAAATATGATACCACTTGGTAGGGCAAAGGTGTCCGATCTTTCGATAAGATGGTGATAGTCGATTTGGTGGGGTTCGGGCTTGACGATCCGACTACACGTGCGAGCACGAGCGCCAATGCAATCGCTAGGCCAATCTCTTGGAGGTTACCGATCCTGCGGGAACATGATCAGCCTGACCAGCGAGGGTCTTAATTCCTATCTGAAATCGAGAACAAGTAAGAACTAATATTGCAATCAAGATATTGCGGATTAAGATGAAAGCTTTATTGAAAAGGTGGGATCCTGTATAGGTGCGAAGTACAAGAGGCCTCTGCGACGGTCGAGCCTCGGCGAAGTTGCTATGATGGCTAACTTAATGTCTAAACAAAATCCCAGTCTATGGGAATGGCTATGGGAAGTATTTAAGGAGGAAAAGGTGGGGTTTCGGCCAGCCATAGAAGTGGTGGCTGAATCCAACCCTAGAAGTCCTTTTCTCCTCAAATATGGACTCCAAAAAGTGGTTATTTAAAATCCTGCGAAAATTACATGGGCCTGGCCCAAAATAAAGGTATCGCAGCACCATATTAAGCTATGGACGAATTTGTGAAGTATTAATCTTGAATATTTCGTCCAAGCCTTCTTTCTTCATTATGGTGGCCTCAAAGTTCTGAAATCTTCATCCGTGGCCTTCCCTTTATAGGCGCTTTGTCAAAGACTTTGGATCAATTGCCGCGCCGCTGAATGAACTTACCAAGAAGGATGTGCCCTTTGTTTGGGGCGATGCACAACAACAGGCCTTCGTCATATTGAAAGATAAGCTAACACATGCTCCCTTACTCCAACTTTGTGATTTTACTAAGACTTTTGAGCTTGAATGTGATGCTAGTAGAATTGGTTTGGGCGGTGTGTTACTACAAGAGGGAAAACCTGTTGCATATTTTAGTGAGAAATTGAGTGGGGCTAGTCTAAACTATTCTACTTATGATAAAGAATTATATGCGTTGGTTCGGACATTAGAAACTTGGCAACATTATCTATGGCCTAAAGAATTTGTTATACATTCTGATCATGAATCTTTGAAGCATATTCGTAGTCAAGCTAAGTTGAATCGTCGTCATGCAAAGTGGGTTGAATTTATTGAGTCTTTTCCTTATGTTATCAAACACAAAAAGGGTAAAGATAATATTATTGCTGATGCTTTGTCGCGCCGTTATACTTTGTTATCTCAACTTGACTTCAAAATATTTGGATTAGAAACTATTAAGGAACAATATGTACATGATGCTGAATTTAAAGATGTGTCGCATAATTGTAGAGATGGTAGAACATGGAACAAGTTCGTCTTCAATGATGGATTTGTGTTCCGTGCTAACAAACTATGCATTCCAGATAGTTCTGTTTGTCTTTTGTTGTTACAGGAGGCACATGTAGGAGGATTGATGGGACACTTTGGTGTCAAGAAAATGGAGGATGTTCTTGCTGCACACTTATTTTGGCCACGTATGCGTCGAGATGTTGAGAGATTTGTGGCACGTTGCACTACTTGTCAAAAAGCTAAGTCTCTCCTTAATCCACAACTATGCCTCTTCCTGTTCCTAGTGTTCCTTGGGAGGATATTTCTATGGACTTTGTTTTGGGATTGCCACGTACACAGAAGAGGAGGGATAGTATTTTTGTTATTGTGGATTGGTTTTCTGAGATGGCACACTTTATTCCTTGTCATAAAACGGATGATGTTGCGCATATTGCTGATTTGTTCTTTCGTGAAATTGTTCGTTTACATGGTGTGCCAAATACTATTGTTTTTGATCGTGATACTAAATTTCTTAGCCACTTTTGGAGATGTTTATGGGCTAAGTTGGGGACTAAATTGCTGTTTAGTACTACATGTCATCCCCAAACTGATGGACAAACTGAAGTAGTAAATAGAACTTTGTCTACTATGTTGCGGGCTGTTTTAAAGAAGAACTTAAAATTGTGGGAAGAGTGTTTACCTCATATAGAATTTGCTTATAATCGTTCGCTGCATTCTACCACAAAGATGTGCCCATTTGAGATCGTCTATGGTTTTGTTCCTCATGCACCTATTGGTTTATTGCCTTTACCTACTTCGGTGCAAAATAATTTGGAGGCTACACAACGCGCTAAAATGATATTAAACTTGCATAAGACTACTAAAGATAACATAGAACACATGAATGCTAAGTATAAACTTGCTGGGGATAAAGGGAGAAAGCATGTTGTGTTTGATGTTGGAGATCTTGTTTGGTTACATTTGCGTAAGGATCGTTTTCCTGATTTACGCAAGTCTAAGTTAATGCCGCGTGCTGCTGGTCCCTTTAAGGTGTTAGAGAAAATAAACGATAATGCATATAAACTTGAGTTGCCTGCAGACTTTGGTACGGTTAGTCCTACGTTTAACATTGCAGATTTGAAGCCTTACTTTGTTGAGGAAGATGAGATTGCGTCGAGGACGACTTCAATTCAAGAAGGGGAGCATGATGTGGACATCCCATCTATTGATACAACCGTTGTACCTACAGCTACACACATACAAGGACCTATCACAAGATCTCGTGCCAAACAACTTAACTATCATGTACTTTCGTTTCTTGGAACTATTCCTCACATACATGAGAATATGGAGATGGCAGCAAGCATGAGATGATTCAAGAGAAGGCCACAGATGAAGATTTCAGAACTTTGAGGCCACCATAATGAAGAAAGGAGGCTTGGACGAAATATTCAAGATTAATACTTCACAAATTCGTCCATAGCTTAATATGGTGCTGCGACACCTTTATTTTGGGCCAGGCCCATGTAATTTTCGCAGGATTTTAATTAGCCACTTTTTAGAGTCCGTATTTGAGGAGAAAAGGACTTCTAGGTTTGGATTCGGCCACCACTTCTATGGCTGGCCGAAACCCCACCTTTTCCTCCGTAAATACTCCCCATAGCCGCCACTTTAGACGCGGATTTTGTTTAGACATTAAGTTAGCCATCATAGCAACTTCGCCAAGGCTCGAGCATCACAGAGGCCTCTTGTACTTTGCACCTATACATTATCCCACCTTTTCAATAAAGCTTTCATCTTAATTCGCAATATCTTGATTGCAATATTGGTTCTTACTTGTTCTCGCATTTCAGGTAGGAATTAAGACCCTCGTTGGTCAGGTTGATCGTGTTCCCGCAGGATCGGTAACCTCCAGGAGATTGCCCTAGCGATTGTATTGGCGCTCCTGCTCGCACGTGTAGTCGGATCGTCAAGCCCAAACTCCACCAAATCGACTATCACCATCTCATCGAAAGATCGGACACCTTTGCCCTATCATCGGGCACGGCCCTACTTGACCACCCGCACTCTAGTTCGCTATTGACACCACCAAGGTAGGAAGGATGGACGTGAGGGTGATTGCCAGGTTGTCTTGGACGATCTGCGGGATCCGCGCCACTTGTTCCTTAAGTTCTTGAACCTCGCGGTTTTCCTTCTTGCTCCTTCTCAACGGTGCCACATGCGTCCTCGGCGGTGGACCAAAATGATCCACCAAATTCTTACCCCCGAGGCCGGCCAGACGGCCAGCCGACGACGACTTCTTCGTAACCGGCAGTATTTTCTTGGCCCGGTTCATCACCCTTTTAAAAGGGTTATCCCACCGGGTGGCCGTCGTCGACCACTGGGATGAGTAACCCTGGGATCCATGACTAGCAACAATTTCCTCCTCCTGCAGAAGAAGTAATAGTGAATCGTTTATATCATCGATTAGAATGCAATCGAGTTGATCCGCGGTAATTAGATTACTTACCACAATTTCCTCGTATTCCTTCACCGCAGGATCCGCGGTGAGTTGTTTGGTTTTTGGGTCCACATGGTAACGGGCCCTGATGAAGTTTCGAACCTGCCCGGGTTCGAATTTCGCAAAGGGGTTTTCTATCCCCTTGGATCTATACTCTTCGTCCTCCTTATTCCATTTGGCCTCCGAGGTTCTGTATCCACCAGATCCGAGATGGTAATGACCTATATTCATCGTCTGCAGCACCTTTCCTCGATTACTATTGGCCAGGGCTCTTTCGGATTCACACCTCTCCTTGAACTCCCGGAACTGATCTTCGGTGATCTGCGGGTCAATCTTCTGGATCTCCTCGAGACTTTTGCCTTCTTTATAGATCTTCTTCTTTATCCGGTTTCTCCAGCTGGCCAGGTCGGTGCTCATCTTTGTGAGGGCGGATTTGTTTACTTCGTTCCCATGATAATTTGTGTTCTGATACTTAGCGGGAACTTGTATCTTGCGTGCAGCTTCTCGAAGAGGAGTGTGCGCAAGTGGCCATTATCTTTATGCCGAAGATTCTCGGTCTTTAAACTATCAATTCTTGATCTATCAACTCTTGTCCTTAGCATAGCATCCACTCTAAAACCTTTAGAGAAAGAAGTAAGAAGAGATAGGTGGTAATGTTAGATTTAAATATCATCTATATGATGGGAGTGTTGGACGAGAATTAAATCAATATGATAATTGATGGAGTTAACTCACTCTTGAATGGATAGAAGAGTTATTTGAAATAAAGTTATGTGGTAACAAAGAGGATTACAAGGATGAATATTGAAGATAGTTACCAAGGAGTAATCCTATTGGATTAAGTAGGCATAGTCAATGAATAATATCTTCTTCTTAGTAATAGATACTGAGAAGATAATTATAATACAACTGTAATGTTGTATTGATGAAGACCTTGATTAGCCAATTGGAAACCTAAACCATAAAGGATCAAAGGATTATAATGATCATGCTTTAGTCACCAAGATTGAATGCTTATATCATGTATAAGTGACATTGGTGGATAGAACATGATTGAACCCTAGTATAGATATGTTATTCTAGGTTAGCCAAACATAGTGTCCATTTCATCTGATTGATCTATCATCTTATTTACACAAAGCTTTATAGGAATTTTTCCTATAGCAAAGCACTCAAGTATATCTTTGACACTTTCAAATCTCTAAATCATGTGTATCACATAATTGGAAATTACTATAACCATTATGCCCAATATAATATCCATATATTAGTCACACTTAAGCAAGTAATGAATAGCTAGTTCCAGAAAACAACTATGCATATTTTAAATAAGAAGGGTGGTTAGGATTCACCTGTTAGTATATTTTGAATAATAGAATTCACCATTCTGAGAACCCTAATAATTAAATTCTCTTATATAATGATTGTTATATAATAATAAATATGGATACATGCTTTGCATATATTTATCTATTTTAAACCATTATCATTACATTCCTTAGGAGGAAGTAAAAATCATTCTATAAGGGTATAATATGATTAACCAATCCCTAAAACCATAACTCCTATATTGGGTATAAAAAATATATACCTTGGAATTTTCTAGATTTAAGGGAATAATATTAGCCACATTAATTTCTTAGAATATCATGCATCAAGTAATGATATAGGAATATTATATTAAATTCTCTCCAAACTATAAGCTAACTAAAATTGAATCCCATAAACAAATAAGGGAATATCCTAATATAAAGCCATGGTTTATTATGGAAAGAAAATTAATAACAAAGTCCCTTACCAAATATTAGAATGATCTATATAAACAAAAAAAGAAATATAACATTATTTAATAAAAGCTCACAAATGCTATTAAACACATTCTATTATTGCTACAATTAACCAGCAAATAAATTCTATGAAGAAAATTCAAATCAATTGTGCAAATTCAAATATGAAAACAAAACAGAATATAAAAAAGGGAAAAAACCAGGAAAAAACTGAAAGAGACCCGATCTGGCCCACGACACATCTCCTCTTCGCTCTATTCGTCGCTCGCGAGCCGCAACCAAACCTTTCTGCTTGCTCCACATCAGCCCACATCGGCCCAAAGTCAGCCCACGTACCCCTTCGATCATTTTCCTCCTTTCTTCTCCCTCTCGCCAGAAAGCACGTCGGCGAAGCAGCTGCCTAGCACCACGTCGGCCGTCCACCGTCCCCGCGATGCCTGCTGTCACCAAGATCCACGCCGCCGTTGTTCGTTGGCTATAAGAAGGTCACCGTCGCGCCGGAGAGCCTTATCTTCTTCTCTTTCCCATTTTCCTCCTCTGTTCTGAACCCTAGCTGCAAAGGCCGACGAATCGTCGCCGTTCCTGACCTCGTCTCGTCTTGCCATGATGCCTGGAAGAAGCCCCGCATCACGCTCAACGTTCTCGTGGAGTCACGCAAGTCGGGGCATTGTCGTTTGCGTGGAACCGTGGTCGGACTCTCGTCGGACACCACAGCCATCGCCAGAAATAAACCGTCTCCGGTCTTCCCCACGCCTCCTCGACTTCTCCATCTTCATCAGGGTGAGCTCCTGGATCTTCCAGTAACCTCAAATCATTTTATCTCGCCGTATATCATCATAGCACCGTGGTCCACCGTCGGCCGCTGCAATAGGTGGTCGCCGGAGTAGCTCCGGTGACCAAACTTGAGCGGCGCCACCACTACCAGGTTCACCGTCGCGCTCTATTTCTGATAAGCCTAGCCACTTCCCCACGCGCTCACCAAATCACGAAATCAAGTATCGATCTGAGGAGAACAAGCTCAGGTGACGTCATGTTCTCGTCACCACAGCGCAATCAGTTGGTTTGACTAAGTCCTTGCACGCGTGGCAGATGACGTGGTCACTGGCCCACGGGTGTGTATGCGGGTAAAACGTCAGTGCCTGTTTACAAAATAAATAAAACAATATACATCTAAAAAACAAATAAGTTCCAGAGATTAAATAAAATGAATAAACCTTAGAAATCCAATAACTTTTGTTTTATAATTCAGAAAAATATGTTCAATATATGAAAAAATTTAGAAAAAGAAAATCTATAACATTAAACTATTATCAAACATTATTATGTTAATAATTTAAATAATTATTATTTAATAAAGATTTTATAAGTATTAAAACTTTGATAATTCATATTTTAATAATGGTAAATGTTAAAAATATAAATAATATACCAAAAATCTTAGCAAACTAATATCTATAATTTAAAACTATAATCATGTATTATTATTTCACCTAATTAAATATTTATTATTTATTAAGTATTTATAAAGTAATAAACCTTATAAAAATCATATCTTATTATTTATAATCACAAAAATAAATGTGATATACCAAAATGATCACAAAAATAATACCTACATGTTAAAAATATAATATTCCACTTTTGAGGTAAAAAATTAAACAACTTAATAACTTGAATTTAAACTTATTTCCTTAATTGATAATTCATATAAAGGTAAATAAAATTCGTTAATATTCCTAAAATTGCCAATTTAGGTCTAATAAGTAATACTAGTCTTAAATATTTATAAGATAGAGTCAAATTGGTCCAACACATTTTAAATAAAATTTTATTGAATTATCCTTCAACCATAAGTGTAGTTTATTTTCTAAAAAGAATCTTTAACAATTATAAAATCTTCAAGAATGATATGTTAACCAAATAAAATCTTTTACCATTGTTTCACTCACAACTTTATAATGGACTAAATCCAAAGATAATTCATAAGTAGTAAATAATATTGTTTACTTATTCGCAAGTCATAGACATACTCTTATAAGGAGATAAATCCTTTTATACATTTATAAGGTTAGGAAACCACTATTCAAACAGAAGTGTTACTGTTCTTAAAGTATCCTTACGGAAACATTATGAAGTACACAAGGTACAAATAACATAAGAAATATACCTTAATCCATCCACGTCTTTAAAGTTAACTTTAGTCTACAAGACTTTAAATATTAAGATAAAAACTTTATTATGTGTTTTATAGTTAACTTTGGTCTATTATAATTAAGTTAGAAAGCATCTCAAATCCAAACTATTCCAGCAAGGACAAACAACATCAACCACCTCTGATTAACCACCAGGATTGTTTAAACCTTAATAAAGGAATCTTTTCTTCAAAATTTATTCGTTTTGCCACTTCAGCCAACATATGCAATTGATTGTATTCACCTTAGTTTATACTTTACTTGTATACTTAGGTTTGATAACACTTAAGTTCTTTATAAGTGACATTACTTGTAAAGTAAAGATTTGAAGGTAAACAATTATAGTACAAGCAATCTTGAGTAGCATTTCACATTTGTGTGTATCTCATTGTTTTATGATATTGTAATTACATATTGTTTCACACACACTCACAAGCCTTAATAAGAAGCACAGGTGTGAAACTTAATCTAAAAGGGAAACACATTCTAAATAAACCATTCCTAGCATTCAAAACCTAGATCAACGTTATCCCCGGGATTCGAGTTTACGAAATTGCATTACATTAGTTATGCATAATAGCATCTTGCTTCTTTAAACATCGGTCCTTATCGGACCAATGATGCTGATTTTAGATATTGGATCTTATATTGTCTCGAAGACCGTGAGTGCATAATCTTGCAATCACAAAAGGAAAGTTCACACTTGCTCATGTCCTTTGATTATTTTCTGTAAAGTATTTTGCAAATCCAGTGTTGTCATCACCTGCATTTGAAAAGGGTCAGAAAACACTATTTTCATAATAATATGATTATAGGTTATTTACCATGAGGTAATAACCTACTATGAAAGTTCCGGTGGTAAAGGAACATATTATCTAGGACCTAACAACCAATGTCGCCAGTGATTCTTGCGCCGTATATTACGCGTTAACCACGAGATTTGGAATGGGACGGAGAAGTCAGCTATATCCTTTTCCTCTCGTATGGAGGCAAGACGACCTTAACGTGACGTTGTGATTCCTTGTGCGGATCCAACATATGGGTGGGCACCCTTACGCCCAACACTTTTGGTGTCTAGATTATCTATGAATGGTGTTTAGGGGTATAGTCAATTTAATATGGTACTTGTCCGGGAATCACCAGGTCATAGGGTCTTCGGGAACTCATCAGGGTTTTAGCCTGCCCGAAAGGGGGCTTAACGGAGGTGAGCCAGCCCCGAAGGATCGTGCAGACATATGAGGTCATGGAGAGGGCAGTGATTGGCTTGGATCATCTACTGGGCCCCACACCATAGGAAGTGTGGACGGGAAAGATCGCCCGGTTGTGCAACAAGGATTTGATCTCTCATGGGTAAAGTAACGCACCTCTGCAGAGTGTAAGAACTTTAACTTGTTACTCCCTATTTCGGGAAGGTGCTGCGAACGCTGCGGGAAAGGAACTCCATGAAAGTTCTAGTAAACCCGTGAAGGCTGACAGACATAGCTTTTCAGAATAAAAGCAACCTTTGAAGAAATGTTTACAAAAAACCTGCATTGCCTATGACCTATGGTATGTGGCTGTAGATATAGTGCATCAAACACTCTTTTTCTAGTGAACTTGCTGAGTACGCTCGTACTCAACGTATCTTCTTAACCCTTGCTAGGTTCTAAAGCCAGTACAAATGACAGCTACATCAAGTTATGCTCCAGGAATCATCATCAAAAGCTAAAGCTCTTCAATGAAGTCAAGAAAGTCAACATATACACCAACTCAAGTGAAGACGAAGTTACTGATTAGATAGGAATATAATCTCTAGCCATAGAACCTATTTCTGTAGTGTATTGCGATAGCAGCAATGCCCGACCATTAGTTAAGATACTAGTCTTAATAGTATGATAGTTTTTGAGTTATTTATTTCTGATTCTTCTATGTAAGAAGTTTCTTTCTCTCTCTTTAACCTAGAGTGTTCTCTGGATCTTATGTAAAGAGTTCAGTTGTAACCTATAGTCATGTCTTGGACCTGCTGTGTTTCTGTTGTACCACTCGGAGGGATGTAATACATGTGAACGGTGTTTCATTGGTGTTATGTCAACGACTATAGTGTACTACATCATGCAGTGGTATGCTGGGTCACCACAGTTGGTATCAGAGCATATGCTTTGACCTTAGGATTAAAAACCCTTTTAGGAAGATCTATAGGTTGGATAGTGACTATAGGATCCATTTTATCTAAACCCAATATTCTTAGGACTTGTGATGAGTATCCACTTGAGGATAACCTTGTCACACTTATGTTTGATGCTTTGGTCATCTTTCTAAAAAGTCGTTAACCATATTTTCTCAGTATAGTGCTATTTAGTGTCTTCCAATGGACACATAACCCACCAAGATATTGTAGGAAAGTCAATCGGCCAAAGCAGATTAGGATCAAGTGTAAGACATCAACTGAAGTAGTCTTAATGGTGTAGCTTAACCCTTGAATTTATGTAAGATAGTGGAATCTTATGGTTAGTTGATAACCCAAGACAACATGATGAATATCATTAGGATAAATGTTGATGTAATGAGTAGTAATCATCTGGGATTCACTTGAGAATTCTACGTGAAGGAGTGAAATTATGTTAAAGATCAATGATAGTACTATGAGAAGTAAAGTCATCAGGGTGAGATTAGCTCTTAAATCATGATGAATAGGTAAAACATAACGAGATCATGGTGAGATTAGCTCTGAAACCATGATGAGAGTATAAATATGACAAGTAATTAGTAAATTATCGTGAAGTAGAGTAAGAAAATAGCATGGTAGAACTATGATAGAAGTCATAGGTGTCATAATTCCTGATAAAATTCAATTTTAGGTATTCAATTGAAGCTTATTAGTTGTTTGGAGTGATCATGTGAGGATAGTTACTAAATAAGTAAGATTGGTTATAATTAATCGTTCTAAAAGTGAGAAAAAGTTTAGTCGAAACCAAATTGAGAACACTTCACTTAAAATTATCCTATTGCAGTTGAGCAATTTGGGTAAATTATGAGGCAAAGAATAGTTTGACCCTATTTGCTAAGTATCACGATATAAACCTATACGAGGAGGTGTCATATACTACATAGCTAAGCCTGAATTCTAGAGATACTATACTCAACTACTATATTCCAGGTTTAGAATATTGTGTGTTATAGGAACCACATTTGGATTCATTTGTTTTTCTTGGATTTTCTTGTTTGACTGGATCTGTACATGAAGTATGACTTGGTGTGAAAATGCATGTTGCAACATCCAGTTACTACTTGATGTTATAGACCTAGATAGGAATGGTAATTCGTGTAAGGGAGTGACGATTTTCAAAGACCAAGATGAAGACTTACATGAAGAATGAAGCAAAGTATAAGGAGTATCAACGCAATTTGAAGGATGGATCAAGTTCAAATCATTACTAAACAGTAATAATAAGAAAGTCTAGTGTAGAAAATACGCGGAGCAACAAGAAGTAATAAACTTAAAGTTCATTCAAAGTTGGTAATATTGCTAAGAAGTAATGGAGTAGTAGTACCAAGTTCATGGAAGTACCATGAATAAGTACAAAGAAGTAGCTTTGGAACCAAAGTGGTATTCAAGCTCTGATAATTCAGAGAGAATGCCAATAGTACATCGAAAAATCATAGGGTAATTCATACACCCAAGGATGATCCGCAACTGGTATTTGATCCATAGTCGGTATTCTGATCCACAGTTGATATCTTGTCCGCAGCCGGTGTTGGTTGACATAGTTACCCAGATCATCTTAATGGTTGCACAAAGATCATAAAACTTGGCCTAAGTTAAATGAGACAAAATGAGTATAAAATTTAAGCGATCGTCTTTCGAGGCGCTTCACGAAGTCAGACCTATCAAAGCGAAAGTGTCCAAATTGTAAGTAAGACAAATAATGCTAAAAGATTCACTTCGGAGATCCACAATTGTGTGGATACACCGTACAATCTTTCACAAGACCCTAACTAGGTAGAGTATAAGATGGATAGAGACCAATATTCTAATTATAGAGCCAATGGTTACTATATAGGTAGTTTAGAGACCATTAGTAAACCCTAAGGGGGGAGAGTAAACAGTAAAATGGAAGTGTTGTTATCTGAATATCCAAGTAAAGGTTGGAGAAGAAATACTAACCTATGACAACATTAAGCCTTATTTTCATAAGGTTAAAAGAAAGTCATCATTATCAAGGTACTTTTGGAAGTATGCCTAGATGAAAGATCGAAGTTTACTTTAGGGTAGTAGTACTGAAACCTTAAGGCAATTATTAAATGGAAGTTGAAAAGGTACTTAAGGAAATAACCAAAGATTATCAAAAGCTTGATAAGGTGAAAGCTTGAAGTAATAAAATAGAATAGTCCTAACAGACCAATTCTAAAAGAAACAACTCTTAAGTGACCCTTAAGAAGTAATAGAGCACATCCAATTGGACGAATATAGATGAACAAGAAATTACAATGGGTATGGACTAAATGTGTTCAAATCCAATCTTCAGAAGGATTACCAGTACAACCATACAATGATAAGTGAAGGTTAGTCTTTTGGCCTCCACTATTGACTAAATTAAAACTTGATTTAGTGAGACTTCCTAGACCTTACATAGTATAGTAAGAAAGTTTGATGATTAAATAAAAAGGAGTTGGATTAGGATACCTAATCAGGATAATGAACTAAATAAGAGACACCAATTAAAAGGATTTTGTAATAAGGATATATCCCTAAGGTACTAAACTAAAAAAGAACTTTGGAGTATTGGAGACACCAAGTTAAAGATTGTTGAGTATGATGAGGCTTCAAGGAAAAGATTTGGATATGGGATATTACAATTATTCCCTTTGAGGTTACCATGGAGTTGAGACAAATTGTAATCATTGCAAGACAATTCCATACTCCGAAACATGAGAGTATACGAACTTCGAGGACGAAGTTTATTTTAAGGGGGAGAGTCTGTAACATCCTAGCATTAGAGCTTAGAAATAAGCTGAACCCAGATGTGTGCATTGCATTCATGCATAGAAAATCCGAATAATTTTCGCGCTTTTGAACAAAACTTGTCAAAGTGATTGAAGCTTCTCTCAACTTGATGGAATTGGAGTAGATCATCAAGTTGACTGCGATAAGTTTCAATATGACCTTTGCTAAAACCTTATTTTGGGTACGGGAGATTTGATCTAAGGGTAGATCAAATGTAATAAAAGTTAAACCCTAATACATTACTTAATGATTACACAACTCATGAATACCAAGTTATAAACATAACTTAAGTAATAGGAATGTAACAACTAAATCTTGATCTATGTTAATCTTATCTACTTATACCATGACTATCATGGTAATACCTAACCTTAATTCTTTAGTGAGTTCGAGTAGGAAAGAAACCAAGTCAAGATCATTCACCATATATCTTTATTTCCATATCAATCTTTATCATTTCTAATGAATCTTATCTTAATATCGGTTGTTCATCAATGTTGAGTAATCAACTATTGATTCACAAATTCTTAAACTATCAATTCTTGATCTATCAACTCTTGTCCTTATCATAACATCCACTCTAAAACCTTTAGAGAAAGAAGTAAGAAGAGATAGGTGGTAATGTTAGATTTAAGTATCATATATATGATGGGAGTGTTGGAAGAGAATTAAATCAATATGATAATTGATGGAGTTAACTCACTCCTGAATGGATAGAAGAGTTATTTGAAATAAAGATATATGTGGTAACAAAGAGGATTACAAGGATGAATATTGAAGATAGTTATCAAGGAGTAATCTTATTGGATTAAGTAGGCATAGTCAATGAATAATATCTTCTTCTAAGTAATAGATACTGAGAAGATAATTATAATACAACTGTAATGTTGTATTAATGAAGACCTTGATTAGCCAATTGGAAACCTAAACCATAAAGGATCAAAGGATTATAATGATCATGCTTTAGTCACCAAGATTGAATGCTTATATCATGTATAAGTGACATTGGTGGATAGAACATGATTGAACCCTAGTATAGATATGTTATTCTAGGTTAGCCAAACATAGTGTCCATTTCATCTGATTGATCTATCATCTTATTTACACAAAGCTTTATAGGAATATTTTCCTATAGCAAAGCACTCAAGTATAGCTTTGACACTTTCAAATCTCTAAATCATGTGTATCACATAATTGGAAATTACTATAACCATTATGCCCAATATTATATCCACATATTAATCACACTTGAGCAAGTAATGAATAGCTAGTTCCAGAAAACAACTATGCATATTTTAAATAAGAAGGGTGGTTAGGATTCACCTGTTAGTAGATTTTGAATAATAGAATTCACCATTCTGAGAACCCTAATAATTAAATTATCTTATATAATGATTGTTATATAATAATAAAGATGGATACATGCTTTGCATATATTTAGCTATCTTAAACCATTATCATTACATTCCTTAGGAGGAAGTAAAAATCATTCTATAAGGGTATAATATGATTAACCAATCCCTAAAACCCTAACTCCTATATTGGGTATAATAAAATATATACCTTGGAATTTTCTAGATTTAAGGGAATAATATTAGCCACATTAATTCCTTAGAATATCATGCATCAAGTAATGATATAGGAATATTATATTAAATTATCTCCAAACTATAAGCTAACTAAAATTGAATCCCATAAACAAATAAGGGAATATCCTAATATAAAGCCATGGTTTATTATGGAAAGAAAATTAATAACAAAGTCCCTTACCAAATATTAGAATGATCTATATAAACAAAATAAGAAATATAACATTATTTTATAAAATATCACAAAATTCTATTAAACACATTCTATTATTGCTACAATTATCCAGCAAATAAATTCTATGAAGAAAACTCAAATCAATTGTGCAAATTCAAATATGAAAACAAAACAGAATATAGAAAAAGGAAAAAACAGGAAAAAACTGAAAGAGACCAGATATGGCCCACAGCCCATCTCCTCTTCGCTCTATTCGTCGCTCGCGAGCCACAGCCAAAACTTTCCGCTCGCTCCGCAGCAGCCCACATATGCCTAAAGTCAGCCCACGTACCCCTTCGATAATTTTCCTCCTTTCTTCTTCCTCTCGCCAGAAAGCACGCTGGCGAAGCAGCGGCCTAGCACCACGTCGGCCGGCCACCGTCGCCGTGGTGCCTGCTGTTGCCAAGATCCACGCCGCCGCTATTCGTTGCCTATAAGAAGGTCACCGTCGCGCCGGAGAGCCTTATCTTCTTCTCTTTCCCATTTTCCTCCTCTGTTACGAACCCTAGCTGCAAAGGCCGACGAATCGTCGCCGTTCCTGACCTCGTCTCGTCCTGCCGTGATGCCTGGAAGAAGCCCCGCATCATGCTCAAGTTCTCGTGGAGTCACGCAAGTCGGGGCATTGTCGTTTGCGTGGAATCGAGGTCGGACTCTCGCCGGCCACCGCAGCCATCGCCGGAAATACACCGTCTCCGGTCTTCCCCACGCCTCCTCGACCTCTCCATCTTCATCAGGGTGAGCTCCTGGATCTTCTAGTAACCTCAAATCATTTTATCTCGCCGTATATCATCATAGCGTCGTTGTCCACCGTCGGCCGCGCAGTAGGTGGTCGCCGGAGTAGCTCCGGTGACCAAACTTGGGCGGCACCACCACTACCGGGTTCACCGTTGCGCGCTCTTTCTGATAAGCCTAGCCACTTCCCCACGCGCTCACCAAATCACGAAATCAAGTATCAATCTTAGAAGAACAAGATCGGGTGACATCATGTCGACGTCATGCCGACGTCACCACTGCACAATCAGTTGGTTTGGCTAAGTCCTTGCACGCGAGGCAGATAACGTGGTCACTGGCCCACGGGTTAGTTACCGTGGCTAGGTGTGTATGCAATGTAAAAAGTTAGTGCCTGTTTAGAAAATAAATAAAACAATATACATCTAAAAAACAAATAAATTCTAGAGATTAAATAAAATGAATAAACCTTAGAAATCCAATAACTTTTGTTTCATAATTCAGAAAAATATGTTCAATATATGAAAGTTTTCAAAAAAATAAAATCTATAACGTTAAACTATTATCAAACATTATTATGTTAATAATTTAAGTAATTATTATTTAATAAATATTTTATAAGTATTAAAACTTTGATAATTCATATTTTAATAACGGTAAATGTTAAAAAATATAAATAATATACCAAAAATCTTAGCAAACTAATATCTGTAATTTAAAACTATAATCATGTATTATTATTTCACCTAATTAAATATTTATTATTTATTAAGTATTTATAAAGAAATTAACCTTATAAAAATCATATCTTATATTATTTATAATTACAAAAATAAATGTGATATACCAAAATGATCACAAAAATAATACCTACATGTTAAAAATATAATATTCCACTTTTGAGGTAAATAAAAATTTAAACAACTTAATAACTTGAATTTAAACTTATTTCCTTAATTGATAATTCATATAAAGGTAAATAAAATTTGTTAATATTCCTAAAATTTCCAATTTAGGTCTAATAAGTAATACTAGTCTTAAATATTTATAATATAGAGTCAAATTGGTCCAACACATTTTAAATACAATTTTATTGAATTATCCTTCAACCATATGTGTAGTTTATTTTCTAAAAAGAATCTTTAACAATTATAAAATCTTCAAGAATATGTTAACCAAATAAAATCTTTTACCATTGTTTCACTCACAACTTTATAATGGAATAAATCCAAAGATAGTTCATAAGTAGTAAATAATATTGTTTACTTATTCGCAATTCATAGCCATACTCTTATAAGGAGATAAATCCTTTTATACATTTATAAGGTTAGGAAACCACTATTCAAACAGAAGTGTTACTGTTCTTAAAGTATCCTTACGGAAACATTATGAAGTACACAAGGTACAAATAACATAAGCAATATACCTTAAGTCCATGTAGCACCCCGAATAAAACCACTGCTATAAAATCGCTGTGTTTTTTTTGTGCATCATCATGATGGCATGCTCATGTCATCATGCCACATTGTATTTAAGCATCATCATTTTTTTGCATGCATGTTAACCTAAAAACTATTTTCGAAAAATCCCTCTTTGTTTCCTACATATTCCCATGTCTTCATTTCAAATTAAAACCCCGGCCGTCCGGATATTTCTTATCTAAAATATATTTGAAAAAGCTTTATAAAATAAAATAAATAAAATATTTTTCGGAGGAGGCCACCAGCCTACCGGGACAAAAGCCCAGCAAGCCGGTAGCCTACTACTCCATCCCAAAACAAAACCAATCCCTAACCCTAATCCCATCCAACCACCCAGATCCCCACCCCACCGCAGCCGATGTGCACGCGTCCCACCCCGCAGACCTCGGTCTCGCTCTACTCCCACCACTCCTCCCGCACCCCACGACTCCCTCCTCCCCTCGCGAGCCCTCCCTCGTTCCCCAACCGCCCGCCGCCAGGGACCGCGAGCCCCACCTCCCTCAACCGCCGCCAGCATCTTGTCCGCGTGCCTCCCGAGCGCCGCTGGCCGCAGGACCCCGCCGACGCCCTGTCCTTCTCGCCTCCCTCCTCAGTTTGTGACCCTGCCGCCGCCAATCTCTCTCTCCCCAGCAGGCACCGCCGTCGCCCTCTACCACCTCGCCTCCCTCTGGAACCTCTCCTTGCTCGCCATGCAGGACCCCAGCAACCGCCGCTGCTCCTCCCGCCCCTCTCCTCTACTCGGGCTGCCAAGTCCCACCAGCGCCATCTTCCTCCCCCTCTCTGGCCGTCTTCTGCGCCACCATGATGCCCTGCCTCTCTGGCCGCCTGCCTCCATGGCTTACCCAAGGGCACCTCCCCGAGCATGGCCCTCCTCTAGAAAAAAAACTCGAGCCCGAGCTCCCCGATGCCACATCCTCCTGCGCGCGAGCCCGTGTCCTCTCTTTTCGTCTGTCGGCCATGACCCATTCCTTTTGAAAATTCATCTGTTTCCGTTTGTTGCCATGTCATTGTACCTAGGATGCTGCCACCAGTTTTGGAGGAACAACTGAATATCAAAAGTACGTGTACGCTGTCGGATGTGCTCCATCAAGATCTTCTGGAAACAAACTGATGCAAGTTTGGTGCTGCCAAGGTCTTCTCGTTATCTATGAACCCGAAGGCCACTAGCGCCACACAAGTTCGCCATCACGGACAATTGAGGCCGGAACTCCAAGATCTCTGCCACAAACCCCAAGATCGTCGAGAGGGAACCGACGACCTCGGTCTCGAGGATCCGATGCCCGGACGTCAAGACCGCCCACATGGAAAACCCAAATAACCCGAAGACCGATCCCGGCGAGCCGAACCCCGTCAAACCCCTCGGAGCCAAGTTCGTTGAACCCAATGTGTGACCTCTATCCGAGACCCCATATCTTTATAATATATATACTTGTTGCATTTAAATTATTCATGCTTGCATCTCATCATGTGGTTTGGGGGCATTATGCCGATTCACGTCATAATTAAATATGGGGTCCATATGCGGGCAAATCTAGTCTTATATTGGTCCCATTTAAATTTGTTTAGCGAACCGGTGCTATCTTTTGTCTTGTTAATGCAACATTTAAATCGTGGGGTATCTAAATAACATGAACTATCTAATTAAATGTCGGGAACCCGGATCCGCTTAATATTGCCTAATTGCATCGCATCTTTGCCATGTCATACATCATACATGCATCATGCCTGATATTCTGCCGTAGTATTAAATAGTGCATCCGGTGTTTCTTCTAGTGCTTTGCTTCTTCACGGATTAGGCCGATGAGTTGATGTGCGTGTCGACCCGATATTTGGATGAATCTTCGGCAATGTTTTCAGGCGAGCATTCTCCCCTTTCTACCTATCTTACTTTTATAGTCTTTATTTCCTCCTATTGATCTATTGCTATCTGTGTTGTGATGCTCTAGTTTTCGTACCCGTGATATCCCTTGTAGCCTTATATTGCCCTAGACACATCCTATCACCTGTTGTTTGGTAGATAGTCGGCCTTGCGTGTCGTAGTTGCTTGCTCAAGTGCTGTTACATGTCGTCAAGTACCACAGTTCTTGGAAGACTGCCATATGCTTTATGTTGGAGTGGATCATGACTTTAATTACCGTTTAATAACTAAAATTGAAGTAAGTAAATAATGTAGAGGCACAGGTGGGCAATAGATGTTATTTGGTTCTTAACCGTCCACTTGTGTCCCGTAGGACCCCGAGTACTTGATACCTGTTCTTTGAATATTCGCACTATCCGCATGTGGGACCATGAATCCCCCTAGCCAGAGCTTGAGTCATATTTATTTCTTGGGGCCACAAAGTAGTTTGGGGCTTTATTACTATCCTGTATTTATGCCATGCTTTACTGCTTTATTTACGATTGCGCCTGGAGCGCCTGTACTATTTAGGAACAAATGTGGAATGTTTTCGCGGTATCGACAATCCCAGACACATTTTCGGGTTCCTACTCGTTTACAGCCATTGGCACAAACCTCTGGGTCCGTTTCGGAGCCGGCCAACTTCGTCACGGGTAGCTTGGTGGGGTGGCCCCCTGAAATTTATATGAATCTTGCAATTGCTCTGTCATGATGCCTCGTTGGGTTTTTATTGGTTTTTCTCGAGGTTGATCGTGCGTGTGTTGCTATTTGTGCCCCCCTGCAGGGTAAAACTTTCTGAAAGCCGTGTCCGCAGTTATGGACGACTTGGAGCACAGTATCTCGATCATAGACAACTATAACTAAAGTAGTGCTATAAATTTGACTTTATAATGACTAGTAAGTAGCTTCATTATAATGGAATGGATAAATAAAAGTGCCAACAATTGCTGTTTTGGATTGTCACCTGTTACCATTCTATCTGACTAGTAAGTATTGCAACTACAACGGAATGGCTAAATAAAAGTACCAACAACTATTGGGTTTTGGGATGCCTCATGCTATATGTATCTGACTAGTAAGTATTGCAACTACAACGGAATGGTTAACTAAAACTGTCGACTGTTTAGAATATCAGGATGACTATCCATACCTGACTAGTAATTGCTGCAACGATAACCGAATAAATAAAACTGCCAACTGTGTGAGTTCCTCGGTTGACTTTCTCGGTTGGTATCGAGGGGGAATACCAGGATGGGTTTGTTTGGTGTTAGAATCAGGTTGGATCCGAATAGGTCTTTCTCATCCCTATCTGATAGCCGCCAGTTGTATTGAGTCTCTATAGGTTGTTTAGTGCATGCTGCGCTGCCGCTTCAGTCCACCATACCTATGTAGGCGAGGACCGCCGAATTCTAGTCTCGCCGTGTACTGGCCTCAGTACTGACCGCTCTCCTTTTTCCTTTGCCCTTTGTCGGCACCCCTTTTGTTTAAGCAGGTTTGAGATCGACGTCGTTAGCAGGGTTACCCTTCCGGCTTGGCCTGGGCAGGGTTATGGACGCCATTGGTTATTCTTCGGGGCTCTTATCCCAATTTGCATCTTGTCCATACTCGGACGCTGTATCGTTTTAAAGGTGATTTGGATCTTTGTATTGTATATCTGTATTCTTGACTCTTTGAGTCGCTGTTGTATATCTATGTTCTGTGGGTTCCATCGTGGACTATTGTGTAATGATATTACTTCGTTTTCCACCCGCACGCAAGTGCCTGGTGGGCACCTTTGAATCGTTTCTATGCGGGTTTGGCGGGATTCGCTGAGACTTGCATAGGGCCGATTCCGAGGGTGTTACAGGGTGGTATCAGAGTTCAGCAGTTACGATACCCCACTGGTCCAGTCTGTAGGATAACCTAGCTAACGGCCGATGTAGAGCGTCAAAACTATTTTGGAAAATCGGTTGGATAGATCTGCTTAGGTCTGCTTTTACTCCTTACCCCTCTGCTATTCTCCTCATATCTCTTCGTGTTTTGAATCTGCCATCTTATCTTTCTCCGAGTCCAGGAATTCTCGTGGTTGGGTTTTCGTCGTACCTTCATGGTTTTGCTTCCTCTTGTAACGGTGCTTCGACATTTTGTCTTCATGCCATTTGAGGAATCTCCCTCTGTGTACCTTCAGTGGACCAAAAATTCACTAAAATTTTTCTTTGTATCTTCCGGTGTTTTTCAATGAGACGACCTCATATCCATCAGATCCGATAAAGACTCTACATCACTTCTTTGCTTCCGAACCTCGTTTGTTGAGATCTTCAGTCTGAACTCCGAGGGTTGGTTGCATAGTTAGTCTGTTCGTGTACAGAGTAATGCTTTGAGTGCGGGATGGAGTCGCGACCATACCACTACTCTTATCATTCGCTTTTGTATATTGAATGGTGGATCGATGCAATTCTTACCCCTTCCATGGAAGTTAGAGGTGGCCTTACCTTTAACTTCGTCCGATGATTATCCGGAGTGTTCTCTCAACGAACATGATCAATGACCTCTTGTTGGTGGTGTCGCCGATTTCAAGATAGAGCAAGAATCTTGTTAGTGGTGTCGCGAGGATCTACATGACACGAGGAGATCCAAACCGTCGGCCTTCTTCCCCTTACCAGGAGGCGGATCTCGAGGGCGAGATCCATTGTTAGTGGTGTCGAATTGTAGCACCCCGAATAAAACCACTACTATAAAATCGCTGTGTTTTTTTTGTGCATCATCATGATGGCATGCTCATGTCATCATGCCACATTGTATTTAAGCATCAACATTTTTTTGCATGCATGTTAACCTAAAAACTATTTTCGAAAAATCCCTCTTTGTTTCCTACATATTCCCATGTCTTCATTTCAAATTAAAACCCCGGTCGTCCGGATATTATTTATCTAAAATCTATTTGAAAAAGCTTTATAAAATAAAATAAATAAAATATTTTTCGGAGGAGGCCACCAGCCTACCGGGCCAAAAGCCCAGCAAGCCGGTAGCCTACTACTCCAGCCCAAAACAAAACCAATCCCTACCCCTAATCCCATCCAACCACCCAGACCCCCACCCCACCGCAGCCGTTGTGCACGCGTCCCACCCCGCAGACCTCGGTCTCGCTCTACTCCCACCACTCCTCCCGCACCCCGCGACTCCCTCCTCCCCTCGCGAGCCCTCCCTCGTTCCCCAACCGCCCGCGGCCAGGGACCGCGAGCCCCACCTCCCTCAACCGCCGCCAGCATCTTGTCCGCGTGCCTCCCGAGCGCCGCTAGCCGCAGGACCCCGCCGACGCCCTGTCCTTCTCGCCTCCCTCCTCGGTTTGTGACCCTGCCGCCGCCAACCTCTCTCTCCCCAGCAGGCACCGCCGCCGCCCTCTACCACCTCGCCTCCCTCTGGAACCTCTCCTTGCTCGCCATGCAGGACCCCAGCGACCGCCGCTGCTCCTCCCGCCCCTCTCCTCTACTCGGGCTGCCAAGTCCCACCAGCGCCATCTTCCTCCCCCTCTGTGGCCGTCTTCTGCGCCACCACGACGCCCTGCCTCTCTGGCCGCCTGCCTCCATGGCTGACCCAAGGGAACCTCCCCGAGCATGGCCCTCCTCTGGAAAAAAACTCGAGCCTGAGCTCCCCGATGCCACATCCTCCTACGCGCGAGCCCGTGTCCTCTCTTTTCATCTGTCGGCCATAACCCAGTCCTTTGGAAAATTCATCTATTTCCGTTTGTTGCCGTGTCATTGTACCTAGGATGCTGCCACCAGTTTTGGAGGAACAACTGAATATCAAAAGTACGGGTACGCTGTCGGATGTGCTCCATCAAGATCTTCTGGAAACAAACTGATGCAAGTTTGGTGCTGCCAAGGTCTTCTCGTTAGCTATGAACCCGAAGGCCACTAGCGCCACACAAGTTCGCCATCACGGACAATTGAGGCCGGAACTCCAAGATCTCTGCCACAAACCCCAAGATCGTCCAGAGGGAACCGACGACCCCGGTCTCAAGGATCCGATGCCCGGACGTCAAGACCGCCCACATGGAAAACCCAAAGAACCCGAAGACCGATCCCGGCGAGCCGAACCCCGTCAAACTCCTCGGAGCCAAGTTTGTTGAACCCAATGTGTGACCTCTATCCGAGACCCCATATCTTTATAATATATATACTTGTTGCATTTAAATTATTCATGCTTGCATCTCATCATGTGGTTTGGGGGCATTATGCCGATTCACGTCATAATTAAATATGGGGTCCATATGCCGGCAAATCTAGTCTTATATTGGTCCCATTTAAATTTGTTTAGTGAACCGGTGCTATCTTTTGTCTTGTTAATGCAACAATTAAATCGTGGGGTATCTAAATAACATGAACTATCTAATTAAATGTCAGGACCCCGGATCCGCTTAATATTGCCTAATTGCATCGCATCTTTGCCATGTCATACATCATACATGCATCATGCCTGATCTTCTGCCGTAGTATTAAATAGTGCATCCGGTGTTTCTTCTAGTGCTTTGCTTCTTCACGGATTAGGCCGATGAGTTGATGTGAGTGTCGACCCAATCTTTGGATGAATCTTCGGCAATGTTTTCAGGCGAGCATTCTCCCCTTTCTACCTATCTTACTTTTATAGTCTTTATTTCCTCCTGTTGATCTATTGCTATCTGTGTTGCGATGCTCTAGTTTTCGTACCCGTGATATCCGTTGTAGCCTTATATTGCCTTGGACACATCCTATCACCTGTTGTTTGGTAGATAGTCGGCCTTGCTTGTCGTAGTTGCTTGCTCAAGTGCTGTTACGTGTCGTCAAGTACCACAGTTGTTGGAAGACTACCATATGCTTTATGTTAGAGTTGATCATGACTTTAATTACCGTTTAATAAATAAAATTGAAGTAAGTAAATAATGCAGAGGCACAGGTGGGCAATAGATGTTATTTGGTTTTTAACCATCCACTTGTGTCCCGTAGGACCCCGAGTACTTGATACCTATTCTTTGAATATTCGCACTATCCGCATGTGGGACCATGAATCCCCCTAGCCAGAGCTTGAGTCATATTTATTTCTTGGGGCAACAAAGTAGTTTGGGGCTTTATTACTATCCTGTATTTATGCCATGCTTTACTGCTTTATTTACGATTGCGCGTGGAGCGCTTGTACTATTTAGGAACAAATGTGGAATGTTTTCGCGGTATCGACAAGCCCAGTCATATTTTCGGGTTCCTAGTTGTTTACAGCCATTGGCACAAACCTCTGGGTCCGTTTCGGAGCCGGCCAACTTCGTCGCGGGTAGCTTGGTAGGGTGGCCTCCTGAAATTTATATGAATCTTGCAATTGCTCTGTCGTGATGCCTCGTTGGGTTTTTATTGGTTTTTCTCGAGGTTGTTTGTGCGTGTGTTGCTATTTGTGCCTCCCTGTAGGGTAAAACTTTCTGAAAGCCGTGTCCGCGGTTATGGACGACTTGGAGCACAATATCTCGATCATAGACAACTATAACTAAAGTAGTGCTATAAATTTGACTTTATAATGACTAGTAATTAGCTTCACTATAATGGAATGGCTAAATAAAAGTGCCAACCATTGTTGTTTTGGATTGTCACCTGTTACCATTGTATCTGACTAGTAAGTATTGCAACTACAACGGAATGGCTAAATAAAAGTACCAACAACTGTTGGGTTTTGGGATGCCTCATGCTATATGTATCTGACTAGTAAGTATTGCAACTACAACGGAATGGTTAACTAAAACTGCCCACTGTTTATAATATCAGGATGAATATCCATACCTGACTAGTAATTGCTGCAATGATAACCAAATAAATAAAACTACCAACTGTGTGAGTTCTTCGGTTGACTTTCTCGGTTGGTATCGAGGGGGAATACCATGATGGGTTCGTTTGGTGTTAGAATCAGGTTGGATCCGAATAGGTCTTTCTCATCCCTATCTGATAGCCGCCAGTTCTATTGAGTCTCTATAGGTTGTTTAGTGCATGTTGCGCTGCCGCTTTAGTCCACCATACCTATGTAGGCGAGGACCGCCGAATTCTAGTCTCGCCGTGTACTGGCCTCAGTACTGACCGCTCTCCTTTTTCCTTTGCCCTTTGTCGGCACCCCTTTTTTTTAATCAGGTTTGAGATTGACGTCGTTAGAAGGGTTACCCTTCTGGCTTGGCCTGGGCAGGGTTATGGACGCCATTGGTTATTCTTCAGGGCTCTTAGCCCAATTTGCATCTTGTCCGTACTCCGACGCTGTATCGTTTTAAAGGTGATTTGGATCTTTGTATTGTATATCTGTATTCTTGACTCTGTGAGTCGCTGTTGTATATCTATGTTCTATGGGTTCCATCGTGGACTATTGTGTAATGATATTACTTCGTGTTCCACCCGCATGCAAGTGCCTGGTGGGCACCTTTGAATCGTTTCTATGCGAGTTTGGCGGGATTCGCTGAGACTTGTATAGGGCCGATTCCGAGGGTGTTACAGTCCATCTATGTCTTTAAAGTTAACTTTAGTCTACAAGACTTTAAATATTAAGATAAAAACTTTATTATGTGTTTTATAGTTAACTTTGGTCTGTTATAATTAAGTTATAAAGCATCTCAAATCCAAACTATTCCAGCAAGCACAAACAACATCAACCACCTCTGATTAACCACTAGGATTGTTTAAACCTTAATAAAGGAATCTTTTCTTCAAAAGTTATTCGTTTTGCCACTTCAGTCAACATATGACAATTAATTGTAATCACCTTACTTTATACTTTACTTGTATACTTAGGTTTGATAACACTTAAGTTCTTTATAAGTGACATTACTTGTAAAGTAAAAATTTGATGGTAAACAATTATAGTACAAGCAATCTTGAGTAGCATTTCACATTTGTGTGTATCTCATTGTTTTATGATATTATAATTATATATTGTTTCACACACACTCACAAGCCTTAATAAGAAGCACAGGTGTGAAACTTAATCTAAAAGGGAAACACATTCTAAAGAAACCATTCCTAGCATTCAAAACCTAGATCAACTTTATCCCCGGGATTCGAGTTTACGATATTGCATTACATTAGTTATGCATAATAGCATCTTGCTTCTTTAAACATTAGTCCTTATTGGACCAATGATGCTGATTTCAGATATTGGATCTTATATTGTCTCGAAGACCGTGAGTGCATAATCTTGCAATCACAAAAGGCAAGTTCACACTTGCTCATGTCCTTTGATTATTTTCTGTAAAGTATTTTGCAAATCCAGTGTTGTCATCACCTGCATTTCAAAAGGGTCAGAAAACACTATTTTCATAATAATATGATTATAGGTTATTTACCATGAGGTAATAACCTACTATGAAAGTTCCGGTGGTAAAGGAACATATTATCTAGGATCTAACAACCAATGTCACCAGTGATTCTTGCGCCGTATATTACGCATTAACCACGAGATTTGGAATGGGACGGAGAAGTCAGCTATATCCTTTTCCTCTCATATGGAGGCAAGACGACCTTAACGTGACGTTGTGATTCCTTGTGCGGATCCAACATATGGGTGGGCACCCTTACGCCCAACACTTTTGGTGTCTAGATTATCTATGAATGGTGTTTAGGGGTATAGTCCATTTATTATGGTACTTGTCCAGGCATCACCAGGTCATAGAGTCTTCGGTAACTCACCAGGGTTTTAGCCTGCCCGAAAGGGGGCTTAACGGAGGTGAGACGGCCCCAAAGGATCGTGCAGACATATGAGGTCGTGGAGAGGGCAGTGATTGGCTTGGATCATCTACTGGGCCCCACACCATAGGAAGTGTGGACGGGAAAGATCACCCGGTTGTGCAATAAGGATTTTATCTCTCATGGGTAAAGTAACGCACCTCGGCAGAGTGTAAGAACTGTAACTTGTTACTCCCTGTTTCGGGAAGGAGCTGCGAATGCTACGGGAAAGGAACTCCATGAAAGTTCTAGTAAACCCGTGAAGGCTGACAGACATAGCTTTTCATAATAAAAGCAACCTTTGAAGAAATGTTTACAAAAAACCTGCATTGCCTATGACCTATGGTCTATGGCTGTAGATATAGTGCATCAAACACTCTTTTTCTAGTGAACTTGCTGAGTACGCTCGTACTCAACGTATCTAATTAACCTTTGCTAGGTTCTAAAGCCAGTACAGACGACATCTACATCAAGTTATGCTCCAGGAATCATCATCAAAAGCTAAAGCTCTTCAATGAAGTCAAGAAAGTCTACATATACACCAACTCAAGTGAATACGAAGTTACTGATTAGATAGGAATATAATCTCTAGGCATAGAACCTATTTCTGTAGTGTATTGCGATAGCAGCAATGCCCGACCATTAGTTAAGATACTAGTCTTAATAGTATGATAGTTTTTGTGTTATTTATTTCTGATTCTTCTTTGTAAGAAGTTTCTTTCTCTCTCTTTAACCTAGTGTGTTCTCTGGATCTTGTGTAAAGAGTTGAGTTGTAACCTATAGTCATGTCTTGGACCTGCTATGTTTCTGTTTAACCACTCTGAGGGATGTAATACTCATGAACGGTGTTTCATTGGTGTTATGTCAACGACTATAGTGTACTACATCATGCAGTGGTATGTTGGGTCACCACAGTTGGTGACTTGTTCATAGTCATGACATGGTGTCAGCATGTCCCAAGTCAACCCAAACAAAGCATCAAAGGAGAATACCACCATACTATGCTTTTGCATGCTAAAACACCGCATGAGTTTTTCAAGGCACACTAAGCAATCCCAATTGTTTGGAACAAGTCATGCTACAACAATTATCACTAAGCATAAGGTCAAAACAACACCTAGCATGAAATGCTAAAGTCTAAGTCACAGTCAAAGCAAGGTCCTCTTGCACTATTTCAAGCAAGAACTTTCTACTCCTTTCGAACACCAATTAATTTATTTGAAACAACACTGCGAGAACGGGGGTCCAAACTACTTTATTGAAGCAAACTAAGCAAATCAAATGACAACTAAGACACTCCAAGAACAACACAACAGTGCATGAAACAATAAAAACGAAGTGTCTAGAAATACCTGGGCTTTTTTATTGATAAAGAAGGGGATGCATTGGGCATCCCCAAGCTTTGACGCTTGTACCTCTTGAATATTTCTTGGGGTGACACGGGGTGGCATCCCCAAGCTTGAGATTTTTTCCATTCTTCATCTTATTACTTCATTCTCTCTTTACACCTAAAATTTTTCCTTCATACAAAACTTCACACAATCTTCATTAGCAACATTAGTGTATTCAAAAGATAATAGACCCTTGGGTTTAGGTTTAGACTAGAAAAACTTTCACTAAAAACACTATCTACTGTAGCAATTCCCTCAAAAGCTCAATTTCCCAAAAATAACCCAAAGGAATCAATAAGAAGCAAATGCTAATAATGGCAGAAATCTGTCAAAACAGACCAGCAGGTAGAAACCGATTTTTTCGTAGACCTTCTATTGCTCAAATAAAAAAGTGTTGAACAAAAGGAAGTTAGGTAACACACTGGGGGATTTATTCGTAAAATATAAGCTCAATCCGACTTACAGTGATTCCTCACGAATTTTTACGGTGGAGCACAAGCAACTCCCAAAATCTTACTTCCCTCTCATTAGAGGTCATTCTTGGCACAAAAAGCAAACAAAAATGATAAGGATAGATCATTACTGAAGTAATAACTTCCAAGACTCAAGAAAACTCTTGGGTTATCTCCCAACAAGTACTTTTATTTAACGCCTTTAAGTTAGGCACAAGAAGCAAGAATCAAGTTTTTTCAAATGAAGAATCATTAACATCAACTCTCTTGCTCCTACCTTTCTTACCTTTCTTCTTCTCTTTAGGGAATATATGATTGCTTACTAGAGGAGAAAAATTCATAATGCCTTTTCCCACATCTATTATTGCTCCAAGGTGTTTCAGCAGGGATCTTCCGAGTGTAATCTGTCCTTTTCCTACACATTCAATAACAAGATAATCAGTTATTCCAATGGGTAATAAAGTTGCATTGTTGGTAAGAGATATTTCTCGTCCTCCTTTAGAAAGTCCCCAAAGACTCAAAGACTCGTAGATATCTTTAGGCATAAGGCAAAATTCATACATGATATCACAGCGAGCATCAAAAGTTGCACTATTTATACAGACTTTTATTGTAGGAAACCACTTTGAAGGATCAGAATTTATTGGAACATAACCATGATGCTCTCTAAGTGTGATAGAAACTGTTCAAAGCAGCAGTACTGGACCCAAGAGTGTTCAACCTAGCATAAATATCTATAAAATAAGAATCAAACTTGCCAGACATATCATAAATTATGATCAACTTCTTTATAGCATCTAAAGCTTCATCCTTAGTACAACGAAAAATATCTTTCTCAGCTACATCATCCAAAGCATATCTATAACAAAGAGCAATACGGTGGTAGAAACTATTAATAACCAAGCTAAGACTCATCTTAGGTGATGCAGCCCGACCTACGGTCGTTGCCACATCAAGGTCTCCAACTTATGCCAAGTCGTCATGGACTCCAAAGGTGAATCCTATCCTCTTTGAGATCCCACCTCCTACCCTACTGAAATGTATACTACTTCATTCTCCATCCTATGGCCATGATAGGTTCACACCGATGAGTACGGAGACGAGGGAGGAAGCCCGAGGACTCGCGCCCGACAAGACGGAGGCTTGGAAGAGGAGACGGAAGAAAGATCCAGCTGGAATCGGCGTCAGCACCGGCGGACTCCGGCGACAGCCCCGGCGAACCGAGCGCCCCGCCGGAATCCCCGGCGCCAGGACCGGTCGACCAGCACCACCGCCGAAACCGCTTGCAGAGAGCCCTTCCGGCGCCCGACCGGAATAACCGGCGACGACCAGAAATCCCGGCACCAGATCCGGCGCGACCGGACTCACCACCGGAATCCCCTGCCTGTGCACGGATCTGGGTTTGATGCCCTGGAATATTCCCTTTACTTACCCCTTTGCCTAGTTTATTCCCAAACTACCCCTTGTTTAGTGGTTGGCCTATAAATAGAGCCCCCAACCCTCATGTACCCCTTAGTCATAGATGATAGACTAAAGAAAACCCCCATTGTGGAATCTCTAGTTTTGCCTCATCCCCTTTTCCAAGGGGACCGACTATCGTCGCCAACCTCGATTGGACTTTGCATCACGCATCCATCGTTGAACAAGGCCTTGGAGTTCAGTGTCTCGTCTCCAAGTTGTCAAGACCCTCCCCAAGGTGTTCTTCCCTCTCCGATGTGGATTTGAGGGAGCACGTTGACCGATCTTTCCTTGCGAGGATTCTATCGGACCGGTGGCCGCCGTTCGGGAGCAATCGGCCTTGTATCGTGTGAGTTTTGCGTGTGGTCATCGTGTTCTTCGCGAGGTGTGTGTCCGCTTCCTCTACCTTCTCCCTTTCCCCTCGCTTTCCCATCAATTTGACCACGAGATCCGTAAAGATCGGGCCACCCAAGAGGTTAACCCCTCCATCATTAGGCTTAGTTTCCCTTTGTAAAGCAGAGATTCTAGACCAAGCTTCTTTGAAACTATCTTCACTTCCTTTCTTGATAGGAAAGATCCTTTCCATAGGTGAAACAGGGATTGGACCAAAACCAGACATCGTAGCAACTAGGGCAAGAACTAATTTTGTGTGTGTTTTTTATAAGGGAAAGAAAACCAAACTAAACTAATTTTTTTGGAGTTTTTGATAAAAATAGGCAAACAAAACCAAGCAAAAGAAAATAAGGAAACCAAAAACAAAGTAAAGATAAAGCGTTGAGAAGGACTCCCCTTGTGAAGACGTCCTTAGCCTCCCCGGCAACGGCGCTAGAAAAAGGCTTGATGAGTGCGTGAACACTTCGTTGGGAGACCCCAATAGGAAGGTGTGATGAGCATAGCAACAAGTTTTCCCTCAGTAAGAAACCAAGGTTATCGAACCAGTAGGAGGAAGGAAACGACTCAAAGGTGTTGCTAGCAACTTGGAGACCTGCACAACACAAACTCAAGACTTTGCCCCAACGAACAGTGAGGTTGTCAATCTCACCGGTTTGCTGTAACAAAGGATTAATTGTAGGATGTGGAAGGTAATGGTGGTTTGCAACAAGTAAACGGTAACAGTGGAAGATGTATCAATGGTAAAGATTGGACTGGGTCCATAGTTCACTAGAGGTGTTCTCCTTAGATAAACAAACATGGCATGCTAGGTAAACAAATTACAGTAGGGCAATTGACAGGACTGAGCAAGGCATAACAATTCAATACTAGACATTCATGATCCTATGAGATTCGATTAGGCAATACAACAAGATACATAGACGTCCATCCAACTGCATCTATGACTAGAAGTCCACCATTGGGTTATCATCCGAACCCCCTCTAGTATTAAGTTGCAAGAAACAGACAACTGCTTTAAGCAAAATGTGTAAGGTAAACAATCCACTCGTTCCATGAACAAGAGACCGTTGTTTTCTCCCTAGTGGCAACATCACATCTACAACCTTAGTGATTTCTGCACTTCCCTTAGATTAAATAGAGGCATGAACCCACTATCGAGCATAAATACCCCCTCTTGGAGTCACTAGCAACTACTTGGCCAAGATAGCTACTAACAACGGAGAGCATTCAAGATAACAAACAACACAGACATGGTAGAATCAATAAGACAAAACCATTAATCAATCTGACATAGTAATCTCAATATCCATCGGATCCTCGCAAACACAACATGCATGATTACAAATAGATGAGATCTTGATCATGAACGGAGCTCACAAGATCTAGACATGAAAGCACAAAGGAGGAGATACAATCATCTAGCTACTACATGGACCCGTAGTCCAAGGTGGAACTACTGACGCTTCATACTGGAGGCTGGCATGATGAAGAAGAAGGCCTCCGGGATGATCTCCCCCCTAGAAGGGTGCTGGAAAGAGCTTCAGATCCCCCGATCTAGGGACGATGGTGGCGGCGGCTATAGACGGTTTCATGGAATTTTTATCGGGTACTTAGGGTTTAGTCATCGGGGACTTCTTATAGGCAAAGCGGGAGGCCGAAGGGCTGCCCGAGGCGGATGCACCCCCCCCCCAAGCATGGGGTGGGACCACCCACGTGGCCAGGGGGAGTCGCCCCCTCGAGGCCCTCCTCCGTCTCGTCTTCTGGCTCCGTGTTCCCCACGGTAAAATATTGACTTTGGCTTTTGTCCCGTCCAATTCCGAGAATATTGAGTTTCTGCCTTTCTAGAACCAAAAACAGAAGAAAACATGCAACTGGCACTACAACATCTTGTTAATAGGTTAGTACCAAAAAAATATAAAAACACCTCAAAGTGCAGACAAAGCAAAGCAAAGTAGATACTAAACAAGCATGGAACATAAAAATATATATATATATGTTTCCAACGTATTAGCAAGCGCGTGGTGGTGTGAATATCCCATAGGGTTTGAGAGCAACTGCATCGACATCAGTGTTCGAGAGGGGGAGTTCATAGCTACAAGCTAGTTATCTATCATCCATGATCATCATCATTGCCAACTGCTTTATGATGGTGGAAGTTGCCGCAATTTAGCAAGCAAGGAATTATGTGCCAGACTGAAGCTGAAGTATCTAGCGCACCCACGTCCATATTATATTTAGTGGTTGAGTGCCAATGGTGAGAAGAAAGTTAGCCACATGGTGCGTGTTGATTTTGAGATAGGGACATACAAAGATTCCATTGACTTTGATGTGGTTCCTATGACAGTATGTCACTTGTTTTTGGGTCGGCCTTGGATCTATGACCATTCCATGCAAAATAATGGCCAAGCCAATACATATCACTTGGACTTCAAGGGCAGAATAATCGATCACCACAAGATATTGTTAATGAGTCTCGTCAGAAAACTGAAGTCAATCTAGAGGATGCACCAACATTAGATAGGCGAGAGAATGTAACAGCCGTAGGTGATATAACGAAAAGTGAGAGAGTGCCCAATTTACTCATATTAGACACCAAAGAAGACATGAGAGAATTTAGTGAGGATCTATTAGGGGTGACCCCTTACGGAGGCCCGATCTTTCACGAATCCCGTGGAAATCGAGGAGGAAGTGAGGGGATGAGGAGGAGATGAAATCCACGAACTCACACGCGAAGAACTCGATGAACACACACACAAAAATACGATACAAGCCGATAGCTCACGCCGGTGGCAACCGGTCCAACATAGTCCCTAGGATCGGCGTTCGGAAAGACACTCTCCCACAGACAACAACGGGGGTGAGAGGCTTGATGAGATCTTGACTAGTTGGAGACGGGACACCAAACTCCAAGGACTTGTACAACTTGAACGCACAAGGCAAAATCCAAGAGGAGGGGGATAATTGGTGCTCCTTCTCAAGGAGCATGAGACTAGCAATTGATAGATCCTCAAGGGGGTGTATTCAATTACAATTATCCAAGTCTAGGGTTTACAATAGAGGGTGGGGGATATTTATAGGCCAGCCACATAAATAGGGGTAGTTTGGGTACGAAAAGGTAAAGTCTAGGCGAAATAAGGGGTTACATGGGCCAAGCACGAAAGATGACTTGAATATGGGGTTTTCCGGCGAGAGGTCCGGCGGCGCCGGAGGTGGTGCCAGAAATTCCGGTAGCCGTCGATATTTCTGGTCGCGAACCGGAAAGCCTTACAGAACATGTTGTCGGTCGTTGCCGGTCCGTTCCGGTCATTGCCGCGAGTTCCAGTGCTGGGGCCAGTTCACCGGGGTCGTCGCCGTTAGTTCCGGGGGTGGAGCCAGTTCACCGGGTGATAAAGGGGTTAACCTCTTGGGTGGCCCGATCTTCATGGATGTCGTGGTCAAATCGATGGGAAAGCGAGGGGAAAGGGAGAAGGTAGCGGGAGCGAACACACACCTCGCGAAGAACACGATGAACACATGCAAAACTCACACGATACAAGGCCGATTGCTCCAGAACGGCGGCCACCGGTCCAATGGAATCCTCGCAAGGAAATATCGTTCAACGTGCTCCCTCAAATCCACATCGGAGAGGGAAGAACACCTTGGGGAGGGTCTAGACAACTTGGAGACGAGACACCGAACTCCAAGGCCTTGTTCAACGATGGATGCGTGATGCGAAGTCCAATCGAGGTTGGTGACGATAGTTGGTCCCCTTTGTAAAGGGGATGAGGCAAAACTAGAGATTCCACATGGGGGTTGTCTTTAGTCTATCATCTATGCCTAAGGGGTACATGAGGGGTGGGGGCTCTATTTATAGACCAGCCACATAAACAGGGGTAGTTTGGGAACGAAACGGGAAAATATAGTAAGGGGGTACATGGCGCTGGGCCGAGTTGGCGCGTGTAGGTTCTGGCACGATCGGTAGTACCGGACTCAGGACTGGTAGTACCACTCTGGTACCGGTAGTACCGCTTGCGGTCCTGGAGCTTCAGTTGGATCCTTCAGTAGTGAGTGGTAGCAGGGGCGGTACTACCGCTGACCGGTAGTACCGGTTCATGCGTCCGGTAGTACCGCTGAGGTCTGGGGCTTGGATGGGTTCCTTCTGGTGCGTGCGGTAGTAGGGCCCGGTAGTGCCGCTCGCACCGGTAGTACCGGTGCTGGATCCGGTAGTACCGCTGGGGCCTGGCAGCTGCCGATCTGTCTCCTTCCGTTTCCTCTTCCAAGCCTCCGTCTTGTCAGGCTTGATGTTCTGGGCTTCCTCCCTTGCCTCCGTACTGGTCGTTGTGAACCTATCATGCATATGTGACGGGGTATGAAGTAGCATACCATTCAATAGGGTAGGAAGTGGGCTCGCATAGAGGAACGGATTCACCTTTGGAGTCCATGACAACTTGGCGCAAGTTGGAGACCATGATGTGGTAACGACCGTAGGTTGGGCTACATCATCTCCCCCTTTCAAAAAGAGTCGTCCTCGACTCTACATGCTCATCACAAAGTAGACGAGGTTGAGAGACATTCTTAATCCTGGGGTTCACCATATAGTTGTCCTCAGGAATATTGACTTGACAACACTTCAATGTGCCTTCACCTTCCGTCAAGCCTACAAAGCTCACGACAAAAGCGAAGCAACACTCAAAGCGTAGCCAATTCATGAAGATTATAGCATGAGTCCTCAAGTAGAAGGAAGTCACCTTAGCATGTACATGATAGGGAAAAGTGTTCGATCTTTCGATGAGATGGTGATAGTCGATTTGGTGGAGTTCGGGCTTGACGATCTGACTACACATGCGAGCACGAGCGCCAATGCAATCGCTAGGCCAATCTCCTAGAGGTTACCGATCCTGCAGGAACACGATCAACCTGACCAACGAGGGTCTTAATTCCTACCTGAAATCGAGAACAAGTAAGAACTAATATTGCAATCAAGATATTGCGGATTATGAGGAAAGCTTTATTGAAAAGGTGGGATCCTGTATAGGTGCGAAGTACAAGAGGCCTCTGCGACGCTCGAGCCTTGGCGAAGTTGCTATGATGGCTAACTTAATGTCTAAACAAAATCCGAGTCTATGGTGACGGATATGGGGAGTATTTAAGGAGGAAAAGGTGGGGTTTCGTCTAGCCATGGAAGTGGTGGCCGAATCCAACCCTAGAAGTCCTTTTCTCCTCAAATACGGACTCTAAAAAGTGGCTATTTAAAATCCTGGGAAAATTACATGGGCCTAGCCCAAAATAAAGGTGTCGCAGCACCATATTAAGCTATGGACGAATTTGTGAAGTATTAATCTTGAATATTTTGTCCAAGCCTTCTTTCTTCATTATGGAGGCCTCAAAGTTCTGAAATCTTCATCCGTGGCCTTCTCTTGAATCATCACATGCTTGCTGCCATCTCCATGCATGGCCATGCTCCAATGCATATCCCTTTCATCCATGCTTGGTCCATCATTCCTAAGAGTAAGAAATACATCTGATTTAGGAAGCATCATATTCTCATGTATGTGAGGAATAGTTCCAAGAAACGAAAGTACCTGATAGTTAAGTTGCTTGGCACGAGAACGAGTAATAGGTCCTTGAATGTGTGTAGCTATAGGTACAATGGTTGTATCAATAGATGGGATGTCCACATCATGCTCCCCTTCTTGAATTGAAGTCGTCCTCGACGCAATCTAATCTTCCTCACCAAAGTAAGGCTTCAAATCTACAATGTTAAACGTAGGACTAACCGTACCAAAGTCTGCAGGCAACTCAAGTTTATATGCATTATAGTTTATTTTCTCTAACACCTTAAAGGGACCAGCAGCACGCGGCATTAACTTAGACTTGCGTAAACCATGAAAACGATCTTTATGCAAATGTAACCAAACAAGATCTCCAACATCGAACACAACATGCTTTCTCCCTTTATCCCCAGCAAGTTTATACTTAGCATTCATGTGCTTAATGTTATCTTTAGTAGTACTATGCAAATTTAATATCATTTCAGCGCGTAGTGTAGCATCCAAATTATTTTGCACCGAAGAAGGTAAAGGCAATAAATCAATAGGTGCACGAGGAACAAAACCATACACGATCTCAAACGGGCACATCTTTGTGGTAGAATGCAGCGAACGATTATAAGCAAATTCTATATGAGGTAAACACACTTCCCACAATTTTAAGTTCTTCTTTAAAACAGCCCGCAACATAGTTGACAAAGTTTTATTTACTACTTCAGTTTGTCCATCAGTTTGGGGATGACATGTAGTACTAAACAGCAATTTAGTCCGAAACTTAGCCCATAAACATCTCCAAAAGTGGCTAAGAAATTTAGTATCACGATCAGAAACAATAGTATTTGGCACACCATGCAAACGAACAATTTCACGAAAGAACAAATCAGCAATATGTGCAGCATCATCCGTTTTATGACAAGGAATAAAGTGTGCCATCTTACAAAACCGATCCACAACAACAAAAATACTATCCCTCCCCTTCTGTGTTCGTGGCAATCCCAAAACAAAGTCCATAGAAATATCCTCCCAAGGAACACTAGGAACATGAAGAGGCATATATAAACCATGTGGATTAAGGGGAGACTTAGCTTTTTGACAAGTAGTGCAGCGTGCCACAAATCTCTCAACATCTCGACGCATACGTGGCCAAAAGAAGTGTGCAGCAAGAACATCCTCTGTTTTCAAGACACCAAAGTGTCCCATCAATTCTCCTCCATGCGCCTCCTGTAACAACAAAACACGAACAAAACTATCTGGAATGCATAGTTTGTTAGCACGGAACACAAATCCATCATTGAAGACGAACTTGTTCCATGTTCTACCATCTCTACAATTCTACAACACATATTTAAATTCAGCATCATGCACATATTGTTCCTTAATAGTTTCCAATCCAAATATTTTGAAGTCAAGTTGAGATAACAAAGTATAACGGCGCGACAAAGCATCAGCAATAATATTATCTTTACCCTTTTTGTGTTTGATAACGTAAGGAAAAGACTCAATAAATTCAACCCACTTTGCATGACGACGATTCAACTTAGCTTGACTATGAATATGCTTCAAAGATTCATGATCAGAATGTATAACAAATTCTTTAGGCCATAGATAATGTTGCCAAGTTTCTAATGTCCGAACCAACGCATATAATTCTTTATCATATGTAGAGTAGTTCAGACTAGCCCCACTCAATTTCTCACTAAAATATGCAACAGGTTTTCCCTATTGTAATAAGACACCTCCCAAACCAATTCCACTAGCATCACATTCAAGCTCAAAAGTCTTATTAAAATCAGGAATTTGGAGTAAGGGAGCATGTGTTAGCTTATCTTTCAATATGATGAAGGCCTGTTGTTGTGCATCGCCCCAAACAAAGGGCACATCCTTCTTGGTGAGTTCATTCAGCGGCGCGGCAATTGATCCAAAGTCTTTGACAAAGCGCCTATAAAAACCAGCGAGGCCAAGAAAACTCATCACTTGTGTGACCGTCTTGGGCTGCGACCAATTCTCAATAGCTTCAATCTTGGCTGGATCCACTTCAATACCCTGTGATGTAACAACATAGCCTCAAAACGCAACTCGATTGGTGCAAAAGGTGCACTTCTCAAGGTTACCAAACAAACGTTCATCACGTAAAGCATTGAAAACAACATGTAAATGGTCCAAATGATCCTTTAAAGATTTGCTATAAATCAGAATATCATCAAAGTAGACTACCACAAAACGTCCAATGAAAGCACGTAAAACTTCGTTCATTAATCTCATGAAAGTGCTGGGTGCATTAGTTAAACCAAACTGCATCACTAACCACTCATATAAACCAAACTTAGTTTTAAATGCTGTTTTCCATTCATCTCCAAATTTCATACGAATCTGGTGGTAACCACTACGGAAATCAACTTTAGAAAACATGGTAGAGCCACTTAATTCATCAAGCATGTCATCCAAACGAGGAATAGGATGACGATATCGAATAGTACTATTATTGATAGCTCTACAATCAGTACACATGCGCGAAGAACCCTCTTTCTTAGGTACCAAAATAATAGGAACATCACAAGGGCTAAGGGACTCACAAATATGATCTCTGTCGAGTAGTTCCCGAATTTGGCGTTGTATCTCCTTTGTCTCCTCTGGATTGGTTCGATAGGGCGCGCGGTTGGGCAACGTAGCACCAGGAATTAGATCAATTTGGTGCTCAATTACTCTAATAGGAGGTAGTCCTGGTGGCAGCTCAGCGGGAAAGACGTCCTCATATTCCTGCAAAAGGTTAGCAATAGAGGGTGGCAAAGAAGGAGGCATATCCTCAAATGAAAACAAAACCTCTTTGCAGATAATTGCATAACATTAAGTATTGTTTACATCTAGTTCAGCAATATCAATTTTATTTGCGAGCATACATGGACTCTTCAAACGAATTTCAGTAGTATGTTTAGAATCAGATTTAGTGTTCTTTGGTGGTACAAAATCTGCAGCAACAATCTGGTTCTCACTTTTATTTTTCTCCTCAGTCTTAGCTCTAGTAGCTCTAGCAAGATCATCTTTTAAAATCTGTTCGGGAGTCATAGGTTTTAGACCAATTTTCTTTCCATCATGCAGTGCTGATGGTAATAGGCATCTATTTATAAGATAGAAAAGTTAGAACAACACAATTCAAGATAAAACAAAAGACAAAACACACAAGTCATGCATACATGAAACCATTACAATAACCAAGGTTCAATCTTATTTTAAAGTAACATTTTGGCAAATAAGGTGATAGGTGGTGGTCCAACTAACGAAGTACGTTTACAATCCTATCTCACTGGATTTGTTGGCTAACACAATGTTCCTAGAAGCAATCAGCCTATCTTGCTCACATGATTCCATCACTAAGTCTATAATATCTCCTCTTAAGGTTTGGTTGGTGGCTTTCAACTCTTGGGTAAGTTCCTTCTCTTTCATCATGTCTTTTTGGAGGTTGAGCATTCTGCACTTGACTCTAGCACTAAGTTCTTTGATAGTCCTCCAAGCTGCTTCTCTTGATGACTCAAAGAATGTGGTGTGCACCACAGTGTTGGTGCACATGCAGAATACTGTTTCTTTATGGTTGTCTTCCTTGTTTTTGTACAAGTGAAGTTGCACCCACCAGTACTCAAATCCTTCATCCATCACTGGAAAGCCTTTGTACACAGCTGCACCATGTATTTCCATTGCCACCATGAGGTCCTTGAGAATTTTGGGGAACTCTGTCTCACACTCCAAGGTCATGGTCATGAGTGGTCCTTTCCTTATGGCTTCGTTGATGGAGTTCATCTACAAATAGAGATGAGAAAGAGAAGGTTAGAAAAGTTTACGAGAAGAATAGACAAGTGTAGAAGTACTTGAAAATTTTTCCTTAGTGGTTTCCAATCCTAGGGTCATAATCCTACAGGCAACACAGTGCTCTGATACCATCTGTAAGATCCCTCCTTTGTAAAGGAAAAGGATCCCTGTGATTGCAATGCTAGTCCCTGGATCATTGCTAGCATCCACAGTTTAAGATGAAGTACACAGATACAAAGGTCATTTATTACATCCATTCCAGAGTTTAAACATAGTCTTTACAACTCAAGGCCACAGGCCTAATACAAGATTTTGGAATAAGTAAATAAACATAAGTCTTCATCTTCATGTGCCACAGGCAAACATGTTGAGTGTAGACTCATGACACCTAATCCTCATCAGAGTAACCTGCAACATCACAAGTTACAGCCACAGTGGGTCAATACTTTGGAATAGTATTGGCAAGTGATACCTTAGTAAATTTTAAGTGGACTATATTACTATATGCATTTTGGCTAAGTGTAGTTTGGCTTGCTTTGCTCAAAATAGGTTTTGCCTATTAGTTGAAATCACTAAGTTTTTCTTTGTCAAAACTTTTCCCAAGAAACCATCAATAGACATTGAGGTCCTTCACCCTTGTTCACCCACAAGATTTTACTTATAAGTTGGAGTGATGAGATTCTTGATAGCTTCCATGTCTTGATGCTCAAGTTGTCCATTGCCATGGACTTGGCTAAGTACTTAGATTTTTCCATCTGCAGAGGTCGTGCACTTTCCCCACCAGACTTGGTTTCCCAAGACAGGACCTTTTAGAAGCCTTCCCTTCGCCAAATGGACGCGTTCCAACCTATCATCCCACTACCACCAACTGTCCAAATGACTAAGATCTAGAAACCTATGTGATCAAGGCAGAGCCCATATTGCCAAGTGGCTGCACTATAAGCTTCTCAACACTTGGCCTCTAAAATCCCTTTGTTCCTGGGTGGCTTTCCACAAGTGAGATACACAAGGTAAACCATAGCCATGGGCCTTGTGTAACCACTCAACCAAAACCACCAATCAAGTCCCATTCCACCCAGGTGATTCATTGACTTAGTTGTTTTATTAGGAAAACATAAGTCCATAGACTTAGAAATATTTTTCATCATAGCATGTATATTTACCAACCCTTGTTTGCTACTAGCTAGGCTAAGCATGGCATAGATACTACTTAACTTAGATAATTTTCTAGCAATTCTACAACTACTTAGGATTTCCCAACATAGCATTTGGCAAAATAGTAGCATGCAAGACTTAGCAAAATATTTCTAATGCTTGTACAAAATATAGGGATGGAAATATTCATGAAGTACCACTTGCCTTGGTAGTGGGGAGAGTAGCACTCTTCACAATCACAATCACTAGCACCAAAATCTACACATAAAATATAGCCACAATCGCATACAAAACATATACAATCAAAAATATATATGCATGCATGCAAGATGCTAAGGAATGATTTTTAAAACCTAACCAAGCAAGTGCATAGTACTGAACCATAAACAAGTCAAAAACTTGCTAAACCAAATTTATTTGGCACTAAAAAGAATTCCTAAACAATTTCTATACTCAAAATAGTCCTAAACAAGTTTCTGCAAATAAAATCATTTTAACAGAAAGGAAACATTAAACACATTGCATAAACAGAAAGGGCTTGTCTCCCTGATTCCAACGGTATCAAATTTGCAAAAATCTAACGTGGGAATCAAAAGTTATAGCCTAATCAAATTTGAATCTAAATCAGTTTGAAATTCTGTTTTAAAACCAAACTCTAGCCACGCGTCGCGCTCTGATTCGTCGGTACCGCTTCGCGTGGATCGACCAGCGTGGACCGTCAGATCTAACTAAACGTGCACAGCTCAGATTGACACTTACCCCTTCGATGCAGATCTAATCTAGAGCGCTGGATCTAGATCCTACGGCTGCTAATCAACTGACCACAACTGAGCGGCGCTAGCGGCGGCGCGTCTGTCAGCGGCGGCGCTGGCGTTCTAGGTCGCACGGGAGTGGGGGAAGAGACTTACCAGAACCGCAGGGAGCTGCTGATGCTCAAGGTGGTGATGGTTCGTCAAGGGGCACGCGAACACGGCGAGGATTCTTCGTCGGAGTAGAGGCAGACGTCGGGCAGGCCTTGGCATCGACGGAGGCGAGGTTCTGCAGCGATCTAAGACAAACCAACGGTGCCGTTAGATGCGCACACACCTGGCGAACTCGTGAGTGTCAAAAAGAGGAGTAGGGGTGGTCGGAAACTACCAGGAGGGGTTGCCGGAGTTGCGCCGAGCCTCGGTCGCTTCCAGTGGTGGACGGTGACGGCGTCCTAGGGCGGTACAGAGAAAATGGAAGATATGAGAAGATGCGCAGAGGGATTTAGATCATACTCGCATGAAGCAGAGACCAAGGGGAGAACGATAATCACCGGAATTGGTCGCCGGAGGTCGTTGGTGCTGCGGTGGTGTGGGCGCGATTACGGGCAGCCTGGTGGCGTACTGTCAGAGCTGAGTGAGGGGAAAAGAGCGGAGTGGGGAGAGGATCTTATAGCCGGGGCAGGGGCGGAGATTACGCACGCATTCATCGCCTATTAAGAGGATTAAAATCGTGGCAGAGGCGGGGAAGAAACGGGCGGCGACGTGTTCCTGCGCGGGATTTGGGGAAGACGACGGTGACGTGGACGGGGCCCGCTTGTCAGCGAAATAAGCAGAGAGGGAGTGGGGTCCAGGCGTCAGTGACTGCGTGGGTGCTTATGCGCGTGCGAGAGAGAGAGAGGTGGCCCGGGTGGGCTGGCTGGGCCGCGTCTGTTGCTGGGCCAAATTCCTGGCGCCGGCCCTTTTCCAATTCTTTTCTCTTTTCTTTTTCTAATTTGATTTTCAGGAATGGCTTTCAAATGAATTCAAACTCCATTTGAATTCAAATCTATTTGGGATTTTTGCAGTGTGCAACATACTCAAATCTAGGTATAAAACCATGTGGTTACTTTGAAGAGGCTTGGTCATTTTTGGAAAAACAAAATAACAGGGACATTGCACTTGGTTTGCAAATGTTTGAAAATGGTTTTTGAAACCATTTCTATTTTATAAAATTTTGTTCTAACTCCACACTCAAACCAATCAACAAGGGAGATAAACAATCTAGGTTTAAAACATTCAAACTCTCAAATGGGGATGGCCATTTGATTTAAGTTTGCGCACATAAAATGATAGCACTATGTGCTTCTGTTTTCTGAAATGAGTTTGAAATTGATCTCAATTCTATATGCATGCATGAATGATATGCAATCTTTGAAATCATGATTTTAGGGATGTTACAAATCTAACCCCTTAAGGTGAATCTCGCCCTCGAGATTCGGATTGGCTAGCAAATAGGTGAGGGTGGTCTTTTCGAAGATCATCTTCTCTTTCCCATGTTGCTTCCTCTTCGGAATGATGATTCCACTGCACTTTGCAAAACTTGATAGTCTTAGTCCTTGTGACTCTTTCTGCAGTCTCAAGAATCTTGATAGGTTTCTCCTCATAAGTGAGATCACTTTCTAGTTGAACTTCCTCCAAAGGTATAGTATCCTTCAAAGAAGTTTCTTCCATTTCTGGGTGACATTTCTTAAGCTGACTCACATGAAACACATTATGGACAGCTGATAGAGATTCTGGCAATTCAATTTCGTAGGCAACTTCTCCTTTGCGACTCAAAATCTTGAATGGCCCAACATATCTTGGTGCCAATTTTCCTTTGACTCCAAATCTTTTCACTCCACGAAGTGGTGACACTCTAAGATAGGCTCTATCACCCACTTCGTAGGTGACTTCTCTACGCTTAGGATCTGCGTAGCTTTTCTGTCGGGACTGTGCTATCTTCAACCTGTCCTTAACCAATTTGACCTTCTCTTCGGCTTCTTTGATAAGATCTGCTCTGAATAAACTTCTTTCTCCCACTCCATTCCATAACAATGGGGTGGTACACTTTCTTCCGTAGAGAAACTCAAACGGTGCCATCTCAATACTGGCTTGATAGCTGTTGTTATAAGAAAATTCTGCGTAAGGCAGACTTTCATCCCAACTTGCTCCATAGTCTAGGGCACATGCCCTCAACATGTCTTCAAGAATTTGATTAGTTCTCTCTGTTTGTCCATCTGTTTGAGGATGAAAAGCAGTACTGAATTCCAATCTCGTTCCCAATGATTCATGTAACTATCTCGAAAAATGGGAAGTGAATTGAGTTCCCCTATCAGACACAATACTCTTGGGCACACCATGTAGACATACAATTCTACTCATGTAGATTTTGGCTAACTTAGCACTTGTATAGGTTGTCTTCACGGGTATGAAATGAGCCACTTTAGTTAGGCGATCCACTACTACCCATATAGAATCATATCCTGACCTGGTCCTTGGTAATCCGGTAATGAAATCCATACCAATCTTGTCCCACTTCCAATCAGGAATAGGTAGTGGTTGAAGCAAACCTGCTGGTTTCTGATGCTCCGCTTTCACTCTACTACACACATCACATAAAGCAATATGTTCGGCGATGTCTTTCTTGAGATTATTCCACCAAAATCTTTCTTTCATGTCCATGTACATTTTGGTGTTACCCGGGTGAATAGAATACGGAGAGTTGTGTGCTTCTTGCAAAATCAGTTTCCGCAACTCCGGGTCTTGTGGAACACAAATACGTTTCCCATGCCATAACGTACCCTGTTCGTCTTCATGGAACCCTTTGGCTTTTCCTTGGCCAATCTTTTCCTTAATCTCTTCGATTTCTTTATCAATCTTCTAGGCTTCTTTGATCTTGTCCAATAAAGTGGGTTGAACATCCAAAGACATGAGATGTCCTTCAGGCACAATCTCCAGTCTGATTTTTCTGAATTGGGTACACAAATCGTCTGGCAATTCTCCTTTGGTAAGGCCATTCACAAATACCTTACGACTTAGAGCATCTGCTACAACATTTGCTTTACCGGGGTGGTATTCCAAACTTAAGTCATAGTCTTTGATAAGTTCTAGCCATCTTCTTTGTCTCATATTAATTTCCTTCTGGGTGAAGATATACTTCAAACTTTTGTGATCCGTGAACACTTCACAACGCTTTCCCAAAAGATAATGTCGCCATGTTTTGAGTGCATGGACAACAGAGGCTAACTCCAAATCATGAGTAGGATAGTTCACCTCATGAGTTTTGAGTTGTCTCGAGGCATAGGCCACAACTTTACCGTCTTGCATAAGTACCGCACCCAAACCTTGATGAGATGCATCACAATATACTTGGAAATCCTTTTCCAAGTCTGGCAGACACAAAACTGGTGCTGTCACAAGTCTCTTCTTCAACTCTTGAAAGCTGACTTCACAACCTTCAGACCAAGCAAACTTCTTGTCTTTCTTTAACAATTCAGTCATGGGCTTAGATACCTTAGAGAAATTCTCAATGAACCTTCTGTAGTAACCTGCTAAGCCAAGGAAACTACGAACTTCCTTCACGGACTTGGGAGATTCCCATTCAGTCACAGCTGAAACCTTAGCAGGATCAACTGCTACACCATCTTTTGTCATAACATGACCAAGAAAACCAACTTCCTCCAACCAGAACTCACATTTGTTGAATTTGGCATAAAGTTTATGCTCTCTTAACTTCTCAAGTATCAAACACAAATGTCCTTCATGCTCTTCTTTGCTCTTGGAGTAGACTAAGATGTCATCTATGAAAACGACAACGAACTTGTCGAGGAATTCCATGAACACTTTGTTCATCATGTTCATGAAGTATGCTGGAGCATTTGTCAGACCAAAAGGAATTACGGTATACTCATACAACCCATACCTTGTGGTGAATGCTGTTTTAGGTATGTCTTGTTCTCTTATCTTGAGTTGAAAGTAGCCTGACCGGAGATCAATCTTTGAGAACACGCATGCTCCTTCTAGCTGATCAAACAAGTCATTGATTCTAGGCAAAGGATATTTGTTCTTGATAGTTACCTCGTTGAGTGAACGGTAATCTATGCATAACCTTTGACTTCTATCCTTCTTCTCCACAGACAAAACTGGGGCTCCCCAAGATGATGAACTTGGTTGAATAAATCCCTTCTGCAACTGTTCTCCAAGTTGCTTCTTGAGCTCTTTCAGTTCATCAATTGACATTTTATATGGCCACTTTGCTATTGGTCCAGACCCTGGCACCAAATCTATCAGAAACTCCACATCTCTATCTGGTGGCATTCCCGGCAGTTCTTCCAGAAATACATCCGGATACTCACTCACAATTGGCACACTGTCCATGCTAACCCCCTTAAGAGAATTAAGCATACTCCTTTTTGCTTCAAAGCTGGTCTTGAATCTGATCCTTTTATTTTCCGGAGTTGTGAGTGAGACAGTATGGTTGGCACAATCTATCACTCCTTTGTACTTAGTCATCCAGTCCATTCCCAATATGACATCCAATCCTTGGGAGTTTAGAATTATCAAGTTAACGGGAAACTTATACTTCCCAAATTCTATGACTAGATCATGGCATCCTGAATTTACTATCATTTCTCCACCAGGAGAACTTACTTTTATAGGACACCCAATAGTTTCTACCGGTAGTTCATTTCTTTCAACAAATGCTCTTGATATGAATGAATGAGATGCACCAGTATCAAAGAGTACAAATGCTGGAATGGAATTGAGTCTGAACTTACCAGCAACAACATCAGGTTCCTCATAGACCTCCTCCACATTGATGTGGTTCACCTGTCCTTTCTGGAAAGGATTGGGCTTGACAGGTCCTTCAACTTTCTTTTCAGGGCACTCATTTGCATAGTGTCCCATCTTCTTGCATTTGAAACATTCAACCTGACTGATGTCTCTCTTAACAGGCTGACTCCCACTTCCACTACCATTACCACTGTGGTGGCTCTTATGTCCACTCTTGTGGTTCTTGTACTTGTCATTGTCATGACTGCGATGATGCTTGTTGTCATGACAGTTGTGGTTGTGGTGCTTGTTGAATTTCCCATGCTTGTGGGATCCTGAGCTTCCACTGTCATCATAATGAGATCGTTTGTGAGACGATCCTGAGTTGTGCTTGTCGGAGTGCTTCCTCTTTCTACTCTCGACTTGCTTCATTTTGTTCTCCAATATTGCAGCTTTGTCACAGAGCGACTGATAAGTGGGAACATATGCCACAGCTAATTGCAGATTCAGCTCATCATTCAAGCCTTCCAGAAATTTTTCCTTTCTCTTGGCATCTGTGTCAACTTCATCCGGTGCATAACACGCCAGATTGTTGAACTCTTCAATGTACTCAGCCACGCTGCGGTGGCGCTGCTTCAGATTGTGGAACTCTTTCTTTTTCAGGCTCATCACTCCTGATGAGATATGAGCAGTGCGAAAACCATCCTCAAAGATAGCCCAAGTCACTTCATCTATGGGAGTGGTGATCTGGAAGTTGTCCCACCAAGTGGCGGCTGGCCCTTCCAGCAGATGTGCTGCAAATCTGACCTTTTCAGCATCCGTGCAGCCCACGGTTACTAAGTCCTTGTTTACCGATCGTAGCCAATCATTGGCCACCATGGGATCAGTCGTCCCTGAGAACTTAGCTGGCCTCAATCGCAAGAATCTAGTGAGCATATCAAAGCCCGGAGGGTTGTTGTTATTGTTGTTATTGTTGTTGTTATTGGGGTTGTTGTTGTTGTTATTGTTTTGGTTCTGGATGAATGTTGTCATCATCTGCATCAGCTGTGTTTGAGCAGTCATCATTTGTTGCATTTCTGGAGTGATGTTGTTGTTGTTGTTGGGATTGGGGTTTGCACGATGGGGAGGCATCTGTGGTTTGTTCAAATAGAGATGAGAATGAGATACCCATAGATGCTTTCATGCACAATACATCACATAAACAAACACAAGGCATGCAACAAAAGATAAAAGTTCAACAACAAGATAACAAGTTCACAAAGTAAAACACACAAGTAGCAAGCCATCCACATGTCGGATGGTCCAATAACAAGTTCTCAAAATAACAAGTATGATAATAAAAGATAAACGAGTAGCCAAGTCTACTCATCGGCATCAATCTCCTCCTCGACAAAGGTAAGACCTGCGTTCTCCATCGCGGCCTTGTTCTCCTTGATAGTAGTGGTCAAGGACTCTATCTTGGCCTTGAGAGCCCTCTTCTGGGAACGAAGCCTCTCTATCACCGTCTGCTGCTGCTCTAGCTCGAAGTCCTTGGACTGCAGTTCTTCAGTCATGTCCCGGATCTTCTTGTTCCTATCCTGGACACGCTTCTCCTGACTCTTGAACTTCCTGTCCTGGGTCTCGAACTTCGCCTCCATTTCCTTGACTATCTCGTCCTGCTGCGCGAAGAGCTTGTCCTTCTCGCGAAGCTGCACCTGGAGCTCGTCATTACTGAGCATGACATTGGTCCTGTCCGTGTCCACGTGCCTAATGAGAGCCTCTAAGTCCTGGAGATACAGACGTATCGGCTCTGTTGCGTCCCTCGAGTCGTCCTCGAAGTGGATGGACTCTCCATCCACATCACGTCTTCTGAAGACGTGGAAGTGGGTGTCTCTAACCTGTCGGGAGTGTCGTCCTAGCAGACGTCCTATCAGGTCCTGCATAACTACCTCCATGCCTCTCTCTGTCATCGTGCATAAGCTTGAAGACGATGGCCTCCGTAGTAGGCTCTGTCTGGCGTCCGTGCTGGTTCACCTTGAAGCCCCAGAGGTCCTTCCTCTCGAACTTGGTGAGTGGATGCACCATGATGGTGGGAAGAGGGAGATTGAGCAAAGTGGTAAGCTCAACGATACGAGGACCAAAGCGGGTAACCTGGAACTCCTCAACAGTGCTGATGGTAATAGGCATCTATTTATAAGATAGAAAAGTTAGAACAACACAATTCAAGATAAAACAAAAGACAAAACACACAAGTCATGCATACATGAAACCATTACAATAACCAAGGTTCAATCTTATTTTAAAGTAACATTTTGGCAAATAAGGTGATAGGTGGTGGTCCAACTAACGAAGTACGTTTACAATCCTATCTCACTGGATCTGTTGGCTAACACAATGTTCCTAGAAGCAATCAGCCTATCTTGCTCACATGATTCCATCACTAAGTCTATAATATCTCCTCCTAAGGTTTGGTTGGTGGCTTCCAACTCTTGGGTAAGTTCCTTCTCTTTCATCAAGTCTTTTTGGAGGTTGAGCATTCTGCACTTGACTCTAGCACTAAGTTCTTTGATAGTCCTCCAAGCTGCTTCTCTTGCTGACTCAAAGAATGTGGTGTGCACCACAGTGTTGGTGTACATGCAGAATCCTGTTTCTTTGTGGTTTTCTTCCTTGTTTTTGTACAAGTGAAGTTGCACCCACCAGTACTCAACTCCTTCATCCATCACTGGAAAGCCTTTGTACACAGCTGCACCATGTATTTCCATTGCCACCATGAGGTCCTTGAGAATTTTGGGGAACTCTGTCTCACACTCCAAGGTCATGGTCATGAGTGGTCCTTTTCTTATGGCTTCGTTGATGGAGTTCATCTACAAATAGAGATGAGAAAGAGAAGGTTAGAAAAGTTTACGAGAAGAATAGACAAGTGTAGAAGTAGTTGAAAATTTTTCCTTAGTGGTTTCCAATCCTAGGGTCATAATCCTACAGGCAACACAGTGCTCTGATACCATCTGTAAGATCCCTCCTTTGTAAAGGAAAAGGATCCCTGTGATTGCAATGCTAGTCCCTGGATCATTGCTAGCATCCACAGTTTAAGATGAAGTACACAGATACAAAGGTCATTTATTACATCCATTGCAGAGTTTAAACATAGTCTTTACAACTCAAGGCCACAGGCCTAATACAAGAGTTTGGAATAAGTAAATAAACATAAGTCTTCATCTTCATGTGCCACAGGCAAACATGTTGAGTGTAGACTCATGACACCTAATCCTCATTAGAGTAACCTGCAACATCACAAGTTACAGCCACAGTGGGTCAATACTTTGGAATAGTATTGGCAAGTGATACCTTAGTAAATTTTAAGTGGACTATATTACTATATGCATTTTGGCTAAGTGTAGTTTGGCTTGCTTTGCTCAAAATAGGTTTTGCCTATTAGTTGAAATCACTAAGTTTTCCTTTGTCAAAACTTTTCCCAAGAAACCATCAATAGACATTAAGGTCCTTCACCCTTGTTCACCCACGAGATTTTACTTAGAAGTTGGAGTGATGAGATTCTTGATAGCTTCCATGTCTTGATGCTCAAGTTGTCCATTGTCATGGACTTGGCTAAGTACTTAGATTTTTCCATCTGCAGAGGTTGTGCACTTTCCCCACCAGACTTGGTTTCCCAAGACAGGACCTTTCAGAAGCCTTCCCTTAGCGAAATGGACGCGTTCCAACCTATCATCCCACTACCACCAACTGTCCAAATGACTAAGTTCTAGCAACCTATGTGATCAAGGCAGAGCCCATATTGCCAAGTGGCTGCACTATAAGCTTCTCAACACTTGGCCTCTAAAATCCCTTTGTTCTTGGGTGGCTTTCCACAAGTGAGATACACAAGGTAAACCATAGCCATGGGCCTTGTGTAACCACTCAACCAACACCACCAATCAAGTCCCATTCCACCCAGGTGATTCATTGACTTAGTTGTTTTATTAGGAAAACATAAGTCCATAGACTTAGAAATATTTTTCATCATAGCATGTATATTTACCAACCCTTGTTTGCTACTAGCTAGGCTAAGCATGGCATAGATAGTACTTAACTTAGATAATTTCCTAGCAATTCTACAACTACTTAGGATTTCCCAACATAGCATTTGGCAAAATAGTAACATGCAAGACTTAGCAAAATATTTCTAATGCTTGTACAAAATATAGGGATGGAAATATTCATGAAGTACCACTTGCCTTGGTAGTGGGGAGAGTAGCACTCTTCACAATCACAATCACTAGCACCATAATCTACACATAAAATATAGCCACAATCACATACAAAACATATACAATCAAAAATATATATGCATGCATGCAAGATGCTAAGGAATGATTTTTAAAACCTAACCAAGCAAGTGCATAGTACTGAACCATAAACAAGTCAAAAACTTGCTAAACCAAATTTATTTGGCACTAAAAAGAATTCCTAAACAATTTCGATACTCAAAATAGTCCTAAACAAGTTTCTGCAAATAAAATCATTTAACAGAAAGTAAACATTAAACACATTGCATAAACAGAAAGGGCTTGTCTCCCTGATTCAAACAGTATAAAATTTGCAAAAATCTAACGTGGGAATCAAAAGTTATAGCCTAATCAAATTTGAATCTAAATCTGTTTGAAATTCTATTTTAAAACCAAACTCTAGGCACGCATCGCGCTCTGATTCGTCGGTACCGCTTTGCGTGGATCGACCATCGTGGACCGTCAGATCTAACTAAACGTGCACGGCTCAGATTGACACTTACCCCTTCGATGCAGATCTAATCTAGAGCGCTGGATCTAGATCCTGCGGCTGCTAATCAACTGACCACAACTGAGCGGCGCTAGCGGCGGCGCGTCTGTCAGCGGCGGCGCTGGCGTTCTAGGTCGCGCGGGAGTGGGGGAAGAGACTTACCAGAACCGCAGGGAGCTGCTGATGCTCAAGGTGGTGATGGTTCATCAAGGGGCGCGCGGACACGGCGAGGATTCTTCGTCGGAGTAGAGGTAGACGTCGGGCAGGCCTTGGCGTCGACGGAGGCGAGGTTCTGGAGCGAGCTAAGACAAACCAACGGTACCGTTAGATGCGCACAAACCTGGCGCACTCGTGCGTGTCAAAAAGAGGAGTAGGGGTGGTCAGAAACTACTAGGAGGGGTTGCCGGAGCTGCGCGGAGCCTCGGTTGCTTCCAGTGGTGGACGGTGACGGTGTCCTAGGGCGGTACAGAGAAAATGGAAGATATGAGAACATGCGCAGAGGCATGTAGATCATACTCGCATGAAGCAGAGACCAAGGGGAGAATGATGCTCACCGGAATTGGTCACCGGAGGTCGCTGGTGCTGCGGTGGTGTGGGCGCGATTACGGGCAGCCTGGTGGCGTACTGTCAGAGCTGAGTGAGGGGAAAAGAGCGGAGTGGGGAGAGGATCTTATAGCCGGGGCAGGGGCGGAGATTACGCACGCATTCATCGCCTATTAAGAGGATTAAAATCGCGGCAGAGGCGGGGAAGAAACGGGCGGCGACGTGTTCCTGCGCGGGATTTGGGGAAGACGACAGTGACGTGGACGGGGCCCGCTTGTCAGCGAAATAAGCAGAGAGGGAGTGGGGTCCAGGCGCCAGTGACTGCGTGGGTGCTTATGCGCGTGCGAGAGAGAGAGAGAGGTGGCCCGGGTGGGCTGGCTGGGCCGCGTCTGTTGCTGGGCCAAATTCCTGGTGTCGGCCCTTTTCCAATTCTTTTCTCTTTTCTTTTTCTAATTTGATTTTCAGGAATGGTTTTCAAATGAATTCAAACTCCATTTGAATTCAAATCTATTTGGGATTTTTGCAGTGTGCAACATACTCAAATCTAGGTATAAAACCATGTGGTTACTTTGAAGAGGCTTGGTCATTTTTGGAAAAACAAAATAACAGGGACATTGCACATGGTTTGCAAATGTTTGAAAATGGTTTTTGAAACCATTTCTATTTTGTAAAATTTTGTTCTAACTCCACACTCAAACCAATCAACAAGGGAGATAAACAATCTAGGTTTAAAACATTCAAACTCTCAAATGGGGATGGCCATTTGATTTAAGTTTGCTCACATAAAATGATAGCACTATGTGCTTCTGTTTTCTGAAATGAGTTTGAAATTGATCTCAATTCTATATGCATGCATGAATGATATGCAATCTTTGAAATCATGATTTTAGGGATGTTACAGTTTGTCATTGTGGCAGGGTTCCGCGAAGTATCTATCATGGTTAGTCCTTTAAAAAGCACAGGTATATACTACGGAAATATGGTGGAAGGCATGCGTAATCCGTCAAGCAATATACGAAGATCTACAAGTTCTTACCAAACAGCAGGAAAAGGCGATGTGCAACCGCGAGGATCAGTGGGTCCAGAGATTGAACCAAGCGATTATCGGGAGTCGAGACACCGCACGTGGGAAGGCTTAGCAAAGGGGTTAGCAATTATCGAAACAGTAGTGCAAAAGTTGAAAGAATGCTCAACGACGGTACTGTGCTGGTCCTAGGCTAGACCATACTAGAGACGCGAGCCTAGATCACCAACGATTTCATGACGCGAACAACAAGCAATGTATGATGATATGGCACCCTGAAAAGCGAACCGAGATGTCAAAAATCACTATGATGGTGAGGTTCTAGAACTGATCTACGGGGTCTAAAAACAGGTTAGCCCCAATTTTTTTTTTTGAAATTTTTGTATTATGCTCTGGAAAGTGCGCGGGTGCCAAAAAAATATCGCTATAACGGCCGATGGAGAAAAGTGATCCCCGGGGTCGAAAGAACAAGGAAGGAAAGTAAAAAAGAAAAACTAGGAAACAATAACTCAACTCGGACTCGTGCCGCGGCAGGAAAGGTGATCGGATCCGTGTCACGGTAGGAAGGCGGTGGCGGAGTTTTTAGGGTTTATGGTGGCTGGGTGTACGGCGGCGGAATATGGTGGCAGAATATGGTGGCGGTGATCTGCGAGGGTGGCGGTGACTACTATGTTCAGAACTCGAAACTCTACGGGGCGAGACTCTAAGACCAGCAACTTGACGCGACGATGCAGACACAAATTCAACAATGCAAAAACTGAAAAGATAATGCAAGGCGTTGATTGGTGATGGGATGGATCTAAACTCTAACTGTGTTTTTGGCTTTTTCGTGGGTTATAGGTAAAAACAGATCTAATATACGAAAATAGTAAAATCTCACCGAGCAACCTGAAATCTAATACCACTTGATAGGGCAAAGGTGTCTGATCTTTCGATGAGATTGTGATAGTCGATTTGGTGGAGTTCGGGCTTGAAGATCCGACTACACGTGCGAGCACGAGCGCCAATGCAATCGCTAGGCCAATCTCCTGGAGGTTACCGATCCTGTGGGAGCACGATCAGCCTGACCAGCGAGGGTCTTAATTCCTACCTGAAATCGAGAACAAGTAAGAACTAATATTGCAATCAAGATATTGCGGATTAAGATGAAAGCTTTATTCAAAAGGTGGGATCCTGTATAAGTGCGAAGTACAAGAGGCCTCTGCGACGCTCGAGCCTTGGCGAAGTTGCTATGATGGCTAACTTAATGTCTAAACAAAATCCAAGTCTATGGTGACGGTTATGGGGAGTATTTAAGGAGGAAAAGTTGGGGTTTCGGCTAGCCATAGAAGTGGTGGCCGAATCCAACCCTAGAAGTCATGTTCTCCTCAAATACGGACTCTAAAAAGTGGCTATTTAAAATCCTGCGAAAATTACATGGGCCTGGACCAAAATAAAGGTGTCGCAGCACCATATTAATCTACAGACGAATTTGTGAAGTATTAATCTTGAATATTTCGTCCAAGCCTTCTTTCTTTATTATGGTGGCCTCAAAGTTCTGAAATCTTCATCCGTGGCCTTCTCTTGAATCATCACATGCTTGCTGCCATCTCCATGCATGGCCATGCTCCAATGCTTGTCCCTCTCATCCATTCTTGGTCCATCATTCCTAAGAGTAAGAAATACATCTGATTTAGGCAGCATCATATTCTCATGTATGTGAGGAATAGTTCCAAGAAACGAAAGTACCTGATAGTTAAGTTGTTTGGCACGAGATCTTGTGATAGGTCCTTGTATGTGTGTAGCTGTAGGTAGAACGGTTGTATGAATAGATGGGATGTCCACATCAATATCCTCCATGCATGAGGAGCCATTGTCGATGTAGAGCTCGAAGTCTTCCATGCTTGAGGATCGATAGTTGATGTCATGCTCCATGTCTTCCATGCATGTGGAGACGTTGTTGGTGTAGTTCTCTGTCATGTCCTCTATACTTGTGGAGTCGTAGTCATGGTGGCTCATCATGGATTCTTCACATATATCATCTTCGGTTTCGGAGTCCCTAGACATGATTCACAAGACCAAGTGTTGTATATGGAAGTGGTAGAGGGTGTTGGGATGCAACGTCAAACCTTACTTTACCTTGGAATATAGTATCGTGCAAGTGACCACACTTGAGAGCAATAAACTAGGCAAAGTGAAGTTCGCGCAAAACACCAAAACCAACTAACAACTAAAAAATATACACACACAAAGCTTATTGTGGATAGGTATGGAAAGTGGCATGTCAAGAAACAATTTTAAATCAAGATGTTGTAATGACAAGTAAATAACCACAATGATCACAAAGCAAAACAAGTCAATCCACAAGATAGGAAATATGTACAAGGAAACACACACGGTGGGATAAATGGGACTTGTGCGACGAAGGAAGTGGGCTATGAACCAAATGATTACCTAGCGAAGACTATAAGCTCGTGTCGCACAAGTGCAAGGCGAGACACTAGTTTGATTGCACAAAAATTGGTGGGCTACAAGATATGCGCAATAAGTACCACCTATATGGTGTTCATCGAGCTTGCGCTTCTTATTCTATGAGGCACATGTATATTTCTTTCTTTTTATTTTCTATATGTATATATATATATTTTTTCACTCTTTTTCTTTCCTTTTCTTTTCACTTGCATCTTCCTTGTGCCAACAACTATACAAGATAACTATATGAGATAGCGCTCACAACATTTTCTCAGAATTCTATAAGGTATCAAATGTGCATAGCCCAAGCAATCATAAGAGGAACTAGTCTCAATAGGTGTTTGTTGCTCCCAAAGATAGTGGGGTTCACAAAGGAATGCAAGTGGAGATAAGTCGCGGGATGTTTATATCTTTTGTCGACGATCTTCACCCTTTATTGTTGTATTCCTCCGTGCTCATGGAATTTGGATGGAGTATATAGCATGAACAACATGGATGATGATGTAGATCTCCTTCTTATCTTCGAAATGAGCTAAAGAACACCAAAATCCGAGTTCGAATGCAAAAGTTATGCTCAAAACGGTGAGAGGCTGAAATATGGGAATCTGCTGTTTTTGCTGCAGTACTGGGAGGTAGTACCGGATTTCTGAGGGGTAGTATTGGTGAAGTGCGGTAGTACCGGATTTTGAGCCCGGTAGTACCGGTTGGTCCTGGGATGCCCAGATTTGACGCGTTTTGGCGATTTTGGGGCGATTTGGGCCGAAAATCTTCAAGAAAAACACCAAATCGAAGGGGGAAACAAAGGAATTAGGCTATGGGAACGCCAAGGAAGGTAGATCAGCAAGTTTAGCAAGTAATCCACGGATCAAAACCTACCAAAACTTACTCAAATCACATATCGATCCAAATCGAAGAGAAATCCGTGGCAACCAAAAGCTGCTGATACCAGATGATAAAGGGGTTAACCACTTGGGTGGCCTGATCTTCACATATCTGGTGGTCAAATCGATGGGAAAGCGAGGGGAAAGGGAGAAGGTAGCGGAAGCAAACACACACCTCGCGAAGAACACGATGAACACACGCAAAACTCACATGATACAAGGCCGATTGATCCCGAACGGCGGCCGATAGAATCCTCGCAAGAAAATATCGGTCAACGTGCTCCCCCAAATCCACATCGGAGATGGAAGAACACCTTGGGGAGGGTCTTGACAACTTGGAGACGAGACACCGAACTCCATGGCCTTGTTCAATGATGGATGCGTGATGCAAAGTCCAATCGAGGTTGGTGATGATAGTTGGTCCCCTTTGTAAAGGGGATGAGGCAAAACTACATATTCCACATGGGGGTTGTCTTTAGTCTATCATCTATGCCTAAGTGGTACATGAGGGGTGGGGTGATGCAGCCCGTCCTACGGACGCACCCCCATCTACAACACGTAGTGCCCCAAGTGGACCAATGACTCGCGCTCGAGCCAAGCTCCTACAAGCTAAGGTTAACTCGCTCCTTTGTGATTCTGGTCTACCTTTGGATGGCTTGCTACTTCATGCAACTGCGTTGTGTATCCTCAGCTATGAAGCAACATCACCCCACCAAGCCCCCAAGGAAGAAGGACCAGGAGAAGCCGTTGCTGGAGCACTGCACACCGGAATCTCTGGTGTACACCGGAGTCTCCGGACCATCCTCCGGTCCGGCCCTAGGAACCAAGCCCGGGACAGACAGAAGGCCACTCCGGCGACGGGTCCGGATATTGACCAGAGTCTTCGGACCCAACACCGGAGTCTCCGGACTGCTCGACGCCAGACATGTCAAAGCCTTTTCGGCCTAGCCCATGTAACCCCCAGTTTCGCCCCAACTTCCAATTTTATTCCTTAACTACCCCTGTTTAAGTGGCTGGCCTATATAAATCCCCACCCCTCTATTGTAAACCCTAGACTTGGATAATTGTAGTTGAAGACACCCCTTTGAGGATCTATCAGCTATTTGTCTCATGCTCCTTGACAAGGAGCACCAAATTATCAACAACCTCTTGGATTTTGCCTCGTGCGTTCAAGTTGTACAAGTCCTTGGGATCTCGGTGTCTCGTGCCCAAGTAGTCAAGATCTCATCAAGCCTCTCGCCCCCGTTGTTGGTCGTGGGAGAGTGCCTTCCCAACGCCGATCCTAGAGATTGTGTTGGACCGGTTGCCACCGGCGTAAGCTATCGGCTTGTATCGTGTTTTCGTGTGTGTGTGTGTGTGTGTGTTCATCAGGTTCTTCATGTGTGTGTTCATGGATTTCATCCCCTCCCTCTTCCCACCGCTTTCCCCCTCGAATCCCACGAAATTCGTGAAAGATCGGGCCACCCCAAGGGGTCACCCCTAACATATTGGTATCAAGAGCAAGGTTAATCACGAATTTCCCCTCAATTTTTCTTCTACCCACCATAAATTCGAATTTTTTCCCAAAAATAGCCCAAATTTGCCTTTGGATCGATCTATTGTTTTGGAGTGTTATTTGTGGTTTTGATCCGACCAAATATTGTCTAAGGTGTTAGTCTAGCTTTTGCTTGTGTTTCCCAGCCCAATTTTGGCCAAATTTTCGCGGATTTGAGGACTCTAGGCGTGAATCTACGCTCAAGAACACGAGCAGATTTTCCACACCGGAGTCTCCGGCCCTGTGCACCGGAGTCTCCGGCCTACACCGGAGTCTCCGGCCTACACCGGAGTCTCCGGCCCTGGACGCCAGTTTTGACCTTTTCCTCTTTTCTGCATTGGCTAATCTATCCGTTTGTTGTTTGTGTTCCGTGTGCGTGTCACCAATTAACAGATAGCTTCCGCAACATTGCCCGCGCTCTTCGACACCACAGACCCCAAACTCTTCCCCACTCCATCGGCACAAGATCATCATCAACAACTAAGGTATAACTTGTGTCAACCCTTGTAGCCATATCTTCCTTTGTGTGTACCTATCCTATGAGAGCTACTCCTTTTGTGTTTGTCTAAGCATTATGCACTTGCCATTGGAAAGTGAGAGTGTGAGGGCACATACAAAAGTTAACATAGTAGCATAGAAAGGGAGAAAAAGAAAAAGAAAAAAAATAGAAAGATACATAGTCTCCCAATACAAAGAGAGTATCAAGCTTGTAAGCAAAAGAGAGAGGAAAAAGCGCGCCAAGGCAAGTGCACAAATCCGTTGCTTACCCTCTTTTGGCAAACGAGTTGTGGTCTCTCCTTGAGTTGGCACGACAACCAAGCGTAGTCTTCGTTAGGCCCTTTTGTGCTCACTTCCATAGTCGTGCTAACCCCATTTTTCTCCACGCGTGTGTGTAGTCATAGGTTCTCGTCACCTTTTGAGTCGACCATTTCCTTTTGACTTGAGTTTTGTTGGATCTTCTCCACTTTTAACAATCATTTTTGTTTGGTTGGTTCTTTGGCTTTCCACCCTCCTTTCCACCAAAATCTTTTGAGAGTGTAGTTCCTTGTGTGTGAGTTTCTTTGCGATTTCACTTTGCAAGCTTTTAGCTCTCTTGTGTGGCAATTGGTTTGATACAATCTCCAAGGTGAGGTAAAAGGCTAACTCTCCATGTTTCTCCTCCATATACAACCCTTGTCGGCTTTGCATCATGGACAGGAATGGCGAGTCGTCCCAACCACCACCACCTCCAGAGGGCGACACACAATACATGACAAGATGGGATCATTGGAAGGTTCGAGGATAATTCAACTACCGTTGTGAAGCCCTTGAGAGGCGCCAAGACGAACAATTCAGCGAAGCCCGAGTGGAATTGAAGAACATCGACAACCGCTTCGAAGAACTCCGAGGACAAATGCATGCCATGCAACACAACCTCGGCCATCAAAATGAAGCTCTTGGTCGCGCCCTCGCCGCAACGGATGAGATGCTTCAACGCCTCATTGATGGTCTAGCAAGGCCACGATCTCGCGACTCAAGCTCGTCACGGCACTCCTCAAGTGAATCAAGCGCTCCTCGCCATCATGCTTCAAGGCACCAAGATGGACCCGTCCTTCACTCCATGAGCTCTTCGCAAGTGGTACCATCTCCGCAACACGCCGCGACATCAAGCTATGATGGTGACCTCTCCGCAAGATCCCCAAGACGTGAAGCGAACCGTCCACAACAAAGGGCACTTGTGATTCAATAAGAGCAACCTCACATGGACCACCAAGCCCATTGCCAATGACATGTTCCTTCAACAACAAGTGAAGCATCCGAAGTGGATGAACAAGATCGCCGTCGGCGTGAAGCACTCGAAGATCCACCAAGGCGTCATCATCGACATGAACGTCAACGTCAACAACATGATCATCATGACGAGCCTCCTCCATGTCGAGAAGAAAGGGAGCAGCCCATTGCGCATGCGGCTCGGCGTCCTCCTCGCCACATGGCGCAAGACAATGCTCATCGTCCTCAACCACGACAAGAACAAGAGCAAGCTCCCCAAGCTCGTCGTGAGGACCAACAACCTCCTCCTCGCCCTCAACCCCGCCAACAAAATGAGCAAGCTCCCCAAGCTCGTCGTCAAAATGAAGTTCCTCCACCAAACGCAGCACCTCAACAACCGCACGGGCAACGCAACCATCACCAAGCAAGACATGAGAGCTCGGATGATGATGATGGCCGCCAAAATCATGGCAACCGCCGCCACCGGAACCGCAATGAAGGAGAAACTTTCGGCAATCTCAAATTCACCATGCCCAAGTTCACCAGTTCCAACGAGCCCGAAGAATATCTCTCGTGGGAACTCAAGGTTGACAAGATCTTCCGCATGCACAACTATAGCAATGAGAAGATGATGTCCATGGCATCCCTCGAGTTTGATGAGTATGCCAACCTTTGGTGGGAACAAGTCCAACTCGCTCGTGAAGCAAAAGAAGACCCTCCAATCTCAACTTGGCAAGATATGAAGGCTCATATGAGATCCCGCTTTGTTCCTTCGCACTACACGCGTGAACTTTTCAACAAGCTCCAAACGCTTAGTCAAGGGACAAAGACCGTGGAAGAATACTTCAAGCAAATGGAGCTCAACATGATCCGTGCCAACATTGAAGAGCGTGATGAACAAACAATGGCACGTTTCCTCAATGGCTTGAACCATCCAATCAAGCGCATCACCGAGTTCCAAAAGTACAACAACATGGTTGAGCTTGTACACATAGCATCACAAGCCGAGCGTCAAGTGCAAGAGGACATCAAGTACAACAAGCCAAAGACGTACTTCACATACAAGCAAGCACCAACCACTACTCCAACAACACCAAGCGAAAGCTCATCAAATACCACCAAGCTTCCCTTCAACCCAACACTTCGTCAAGGAAAACCGCCCCCAAGTGGCAAATACACAAAGGATGAACAACCATTCAATGGTGTGTGCTACAAGTGTGGACGCAAAGGACACAAGTCGGCCGCATGTGGAAACAAGAAAGTTTTGTTCATCCACGACAATGGCGATGAAGAATACAGTTTGATGCAAGGGTCAAGAAAGTAATGGCAAGGCAACATTTGGAAGATGACCAAGATCTACTTGTGTGTGAGCATGACGCAAGTGCATCGCTTGTCGTCACAAGGGTCTTAACTACTCAAGTCAATGAGAATGAATACCAAAGATCAAACATCTTTCAAACTCGTGCCGGTATCAATGGGAAGTCCATAAAAGTTGTCATTGATGGAGGGAGTTGCCATAATCTTGCAAGCACGGAATTATGTGAGAAGCTCAACCTCACCCTCCACCCACACAAGAGTCCATACCATATACAATGGCTAAGTGACCAAGGGTCCGTCAAGATCAAGCACACTGTTTCGGTAAGCTTCTCAATTGGACCATACAAAGACACAGTGGAGTGTGATGTGGTTCCAATGACAGTTTGCCATATGTTGCTCGGTAGGCCATGGCAATATGACTAGCGTGCCTTGCATAATGGTCACGCCAACACTTATACCTTCAAATGGCTTGACAAGACTTGTCTTTTGCAACCAATGACTCCTAGCCAAATAATTGAGGACAATGCAAAGGCTTTAGCGAGGGCGCAAAGCACAAAACCACCTCGTGAGAAGAGCGGTGAGTGAGAGAACCACACTATAGTGAGTGAGAGCCACAAGCCAAACTCAAGTGGAAAAAATAAGAGTGTTCTTCTTGCCACCAAAAGTGAGATGAGAGAAGTGCGGAACAACCCATCCATCTTCCACTATGTCCTTGTATGCAAGGGACTAGCGCAAGGAACTAATGACTTGACAAATGTTCCTCCTTCTTTGATGGCTATTTTGCAGGAATTCGAAGATGTATTTCCTGAAGACCTCCCTCATGGACTACCCCCTCTTCGCGGAATCGAGCACCGCATCAACCTCATACCCGGCGCCCCACTCCCAAACCGCGCCGCATATTGCACGAACCCCAGAAGAGACGAAGGAGATAGAACGACAAATCAACCAACTCGTCTCCAAAGGTTTGATCCAAGTAAGCACTAGTCCAAGCGCGATACCCGTGATTCTAGTTCCAAAAACGGATGATACGTTGCGGTTATGCATGGACTGCCGTCCAATCAATGCTATCACCATGCGTTATCGACATCCTATACCGCGTCTTGATGACATGCTTGATGAGTTGTGTGGAGCCACTATATTTTCAAAAATTGACCTTCGTAGTGGTTACCAACAAATTCGCATGGCCGAAGGTGATGAGTGGAAAACCGCCTTCAAGACCAAGCTTGGTCTCTATGAATGGTTGGTTATGCCTTTTCGCTTATCAAATGCCCCATCTACCTTCATGCGCCTCATGAACCATATTTTGAGATCTCTCATTGGGAAGAGTGTCGTTGTTTACTTTGATGACATCCTTGTCTATAGCAAGTCACTAGAGGAGCATGTTACTCATGTTAACGAGGTCCTACAAATCCTTCGTCATGAAAAGCTTTATGCTAATCTCCCAAAGTGCACTTTTGTAAAAGGCAAACTGATTTTCCTTGGTTTTGTTGTGTCTTCTAATGGCATTGAAGTCGATGTCTCAAAAGTTAAGGACATACGAGATTGGCCCATCCCTACCAATGTTAGTGAACTTCGCAGTTTTCATGGGTTGGCCGGTTTTTACCGTCGCTTTGTGAAAGACTTTTCTATCATTGCTTGCCCTCTCAACGAATTGACCAAGAAAAATGTCACATTCGTTTGGGGCAAAGCACAACAAAAAGCGTTTGATGAGCTCAAAAAGAGGCTCACCGAAGCACCACTCCTCGCTTTACCGGATTTCACAAAAACTTTTGAGGTCGATGTGACGCTAGTGGTATTGGCATTGGAGGCGTCCTTATGCAAAATGGGCGTCCTATTGCATACCATAGTGAGAAACTTGATGGTGCATGCCTTAACTATCCAATTTATGACAAAGAGCTTTTTGCCTTGGTTCGTGTCCTTCAAGTGTGGCAACACTACCTTTGGCCCAAAGAATTTACATCCACTCCGACCATGAGTCGTTGAAATATCTTAAGGGCCAAGCCAATTTGAGTAAAAGGCACGCCAAATGGGTTGAGTTCATGGAATCTTTTCCTTACATTGTCAAGTACAAGAAGGGCAAAGAAAATGTAGTAGCGGACGCCTTGTCTCGCAAAAACACAAACCTTCTTACGAGACTCGAAGTAAATGTCTTGGGTCTTGATGACATCAAATCTTTGTACGCGTCCGACCCATTCTTTGGATCAATTTTTGCAAAGTATTCAATAGACAAAGGGGTTGATGATTTCTATTTGCATAAGGGTTTTCTTTTCAAACAAAACAAACTTTGCATTCCGAAGTCGTCTCTCCAAATTTTGCTTCTTCAAGAGTCCCATGGTGGAGGACTTATGGGCCACTTTGGCTGTGACAAGACATATGACATGCTCTCCACTCACTACTATTGGCCAAATATGAAGCACGACGGGGAGCGCCACGTCCAACGATGCACTACTTTTGTCCAAGCTAAGTCCAAGTCCAACCCTTTTGGTCTTTATATGCCATTACCTATTCCTCATGCACCTTGGTCGGACACTAGCATGGACTTTGTGTTAGGATTGCCTAGATCTAAACATGGACATGATTCTATATTTGTGGTAGTGGATCGCTTTTCCAAAATGGCACACTTCATTCCGTGCCATAAGACCGATGATGCTTCACATGTAGCAAATTTGTTTTTCAGGGAAATAATTCGCCTACACGGTGTACCAAGAACAATCGTCTCTGACCGCGACATCAAATTCATGAGCTACTACTGGAAGACACTCATGGCCAAGCTCGGCATCAAGCTCCTCTTCTCGTCCGCCTCGCATCCTAAAACCGATGGACAAACCGAGGTCGTCAATCGAAGCCTTGGCACACTTCTACGTGTGTTGATAAAGAAGAACCTTAAAGATTGGGAGGAATGTATCCCTCATGCCGAGTTTGCCTACAACCGCGCCAAACACTCCACCACCATGAGGAGCCCGTTCATGATCGTCTATGGATTCGAGCCTCTCACCGCGCTCGATATCCTTCCCCTTCCCCTTCATGAACGTTCCAATATGGACGTTGAAAAGCGTTCCCAAACAATGAAGAAACTCCATGAAGACACCAGAGCTACGGTCGAGCAACAAGTACTTCGCCAAGCATCAAGGCTGAACAAGAAGAAGAAGGAGCTAATCTTCGAAGAAGGCGACCTTGTGTGGATACACTTGAGCAAAGACCGCTTCCCCAATGATCGTGACTCTAAGCTCAAACCAAGGGGAGATGGCCCCTTCAAGGTCCTCAAAAGAATCAACAACAATGCATACGTCATCGACATACCAACCTCCAAGTACCTAGTGAGCAATACGTTCAACGTCAAGGACCAATCGCTATACCATGGAGAGAATCAAGATGTCAACCATGAAGAGTCGAGGACGACTCTTTCCCAAGGGGGGGAGCTGATGCAGCCCGTCCTACGAACGCACCTCCATCTACAACAACTAGTCCCCCAAGTGGACCAATGACTCGCGCTCGAGCCAAGCTCCTACAAGCTAAGGTTAACTCGCTCCTTTCATCATGTGATTTTGGTCTACCTTTGGATGGCTTGCTACTTCATGCAACTATGTTGTTTATCCTCAGATATGAAGCAACATCACCCCACCAAGCCCCCAATGAAGAAGGACCAGGAGAAGAAGCTGCTGGAGCACTGCACACCGGAATCTCCGATGATAGGGCAAAGGTGTCCGATCTTTCGATGAGATGGTGATAGTCGATTTGGTGGAGTTCGGGCTTGATGATCCGACTACACGTGCGAGCACGAGCGCCAATGCAATCGCTAGGCCAATCTCCTGGAGGTTACCGATCCTGCGGAAACACGATCAGCCTGACCAGCGAGGGTCTTAATTCCTACTGAAATCGAGAACAAGTAAGAACTAATATTGCAATCAAGATATTGCGGATTAAGATGAAAGCTTTATTGAAAAGGTGGGATCCTGTATAGGTGCGAAGTACAAGAGGCCTCTACGATGCTCGAGCCTTGGCAAAGTGGCTATGATGGCTAACTTAATGTCTAAACAAAATCCGCGTCTATGGTGACGGCTATGGGGAGTATTTAAGGAGGAAAAGGTGGGGTTTCGGCCAGCCATAGAAGTGGTGGCCGAATCCAACCCTAGAAGTCCTTTTCTCCTCAAATACGGACTCTAAAAAGTGGTTATTTAAAATCCTGTGAAAATTACATGGGCCTGGCCCAAAATAAAGGTGTCGCAGCACCATATTAAGCTATGGACGAATTTGTGAAGTATTAATCTTGAATATTTCGTCCAAGCCTTCTTTCTTCATTATGGTGGCCTCAAAGTTCTGAAATCTTCATCCGTGGCCTTCTCTTGAATCATCACATGCTTGCTGCCATCTCCATGCATGGCCATGCTCCAATGCTTGTCCCTCTCATCCATGGTTGGTCCATCATTCCTAAGAGTAACAAATACATATGATTTAGGCAGCATCATATTCTCATGTATGTGAGGAATAGTTCCAAGAAACGAAAGTACCCGATAGTCAAGTTGTTTGGCACGAGATCTTGTGATAGGTCCTTGTATGTATGTAGCTATAGGTACAAAGGTTGTATCAATAGATGGGATGTACACATCATGCTCCCCTTCTTGAATTGAAGTCGTCCTCGATGCAATCTGATCTTCCTCACCAAAGTAAGGCTTCAAATCTACAATGTTAAACGTAGGACTAATCGTACCAAAGTCTGCAGGCAACTCAATTTTATATGCATTATCGTTTATTTTCTCTAACACCTCAAAGGGACCAGCAACGCGGCGTTAACTTAGACTTGCGTAAATCAGGAAAATGATATTTACGCAAATGTAACCAAACAAGATCTCCAACATCAAACATAACATGCTTTATCCCTTTATCCCCAGCAAGTTTATACTTAGCATTCATGTGTTCTATGTTATCTTTAGTAGTCTTATGCAAGTTTAATATCTTTTCAGCGCATTGTGTAGCATCCAAATTATTTTGCACCGAAGAAGGTAAAGGAAATAAATCAATAGGTGCACGAGGAACAAAATCATACACGATCTCAAACGGGCACATCTTTGTGGTAGAATGCAGCGAACGATTATAAGCAAATTCTATATGAGGTAAACACTCTTCCCACAATTTTAAGTTCTTCTTTAAAACAACCCGCAACATAGTAGACAAAGTTCTATTTACTACTTCAGTTTGTCCATCAGTTTAGGGGTGACATGTAGTACTAAACAGCAATTTAGTCCCCAACTTAGCCCATAAACATCTCCAAAAGTGGCTAAGAAATTTAGTATCACGATCAAAAACAATAGTATTTGGCACACCATGTAAACGAACAATTTCACGAAAGAACAAATCAGCAATATGCGCAGCATCATCCGTTTTATGACAAGGAATAAAGTGTGCCATCTTAGAAAACCGATCCACAACAACAAAAATACTACCCCTCCCCTTCTGTGTACGTGGCAATCCCAAAACAGAGTCCATATAAATATCCTCCCAAGGAACACTAGGAACAGGAAGAGGCATATATAAACCATGTGGATTAAGGCGAGACTTAGCTTTTTGACAAGTAGTGCAGCGTGACACAAATCTCTCAACATCTCGACGCATACGTGGCCAAAAGAAGTGTGTAGCAAGAACATCCTCCGTTTTCTTGACACCAAAGTGTCCCATCAAGCCTCCTCCATGCGCCTCCTGTAACAACAAAAGACGAACAGAACTATCTGGAATGCATAGTTTATTAGCACGGAACACAAATCCATCGTTGAAGACGAACTTGTTCCATGTTCTACCATCTCTACAATTCTGCAACACATCTTTAAATTCAGCATCATGCACATATTGTTCCTTAATAGTTTCCAATCAAAATATTTTGAAGTCAAGTTGAGATAAAAAAGTATAACAGCGCGACAAAGCATCAACAATAATATTATCTTTACCCTTTTTGTGTTTGATGACATAAGGAAAAGACTCAATAAATTCAACCCACTTTGCATGACGACGATTCAACTTAGCTTGACTATGAATATGCTTCAAAGATTCATGATCAGAATGTATAACAAATTCTTTAGGCCATAAATAATGTTGCCAAGTTTGTAATGTCCGAACCAACGCATATAATTCTTTATCATAAGTAGAATAATTCAGACTAGCCCCACTCAATTTCTCACTAAAATATGCAATAGGTTTTCCCTCTTGTAATAACAAACCTCCCAAACCAATTCCACTATCATCACATTCAAGCTCAAAAGTCTTATTAAAATCAGGAAGTTGGAGTAAGGGAGCATGTGTTAGCTTATCTTTCAATATGATGAAGGCCTGTTGTTGTGCATCGCCCCAAACAAAGGGCACATCCTTCTTGGTGAGTTCATTCAGCGGCGCGGCAATTGATCCAAAGTCTTTGACAAAGCGCCTATAAAAACCAGCGAGGCCAAGAAAACTCCTCACTTGTGTGACCATCTTGGGCTGCGGCCAATTCTCAATAGCTTCAATCTTGGCTGGATCCACTTCAATACCCTGTGATGTAACAACATAGCCAAGAAATGCAACTCGATTGGTGCAAAAGGTGCACTTCTCAAGATTACCAAACAAACGTGCATCACGTAAAGCATTGAAAACAGCACATAAATGTTCCAAATGATCCTCTAAAGATTTGCTATAAATCAGAATATCATCAAAGTAGACTACCACAAAACGTCCAATGAAAGCACGTAAAACTTCGTTCATTAATCTCATGAAAGTGCTGGGTGCATTAGTTAAACCAAACGGCATCACTAACCACTCATATAAACCGAACTTAGTTTTAAATGTTGTTTTCCATTCATCTCCCAATTTCATAGAATCTGGTGGTAACCACTACGCAAATCAACTTTAGAAAACATGGTAGAGCCACTCAATTCATCAAGCGTGTCATCCAAACGTGGAATAGGATGACGATATCGAATAGTAATATTATTTATAGCTCTACAATCAGTACACATGCGCGAAGAACCATCTTTCTTAGGTACAAAAATAATAGGAACAGCACAGGGGCTAAGGGACTCACGAATATGATCTCTGTCGAGTAGTTCCTGAATTTGGTGTTGTATCTCCTTTGTCTCCTCTGGATTGGTTCTATATGGCGCACGGTTGGGCAACATAGCACCAGGAATTAGATCAATTTGGTGCTCAATTCATCTCATAGGAGGTAGTCCTGGTGGCAGCTCAGCGGGAAAAATGTCCTCATATTCCTGCAAAAGGTTAGCAACAACGGGTGGCAAAGAAGGAGGGATATCCTCAAATGAAAACAAAACCTCTTTGCAGATAAAATTTCAGCAATATCAATTTTATTTGCAAGCATACATGGACTCTTCAAACGAATTTCAGTAGCATGTTTAGAATAAGATTTAGTGTTCTTTGGTGGTAAAAAATCTGCGGCAACAATCTGATTCTCACTTTTATTTTTCTCCTCAGTTTTAGCTCTACTAGCTCTAGCAAGATCATCTTTTAAAATCTGTTCGGGAATCATAGGTTTTAGACCAATTTTCTTTCCATCATGCATAAGAGAATAGTGATTAGTTTTGCCATTATGAACAGATTCTCTATCAAATTGCCATGGTCTACCAAGTAACAAAGAACAAGCTTGCATAGGTACAACATCACAATCAACAAAATCAGAATATGTACCAATAGTAAAATGCACGCGTACCGTTCTTGTTACCTTGATCTTGCGAGAACTCTCAAACCATTGAATGTAATATGAATGTGTGCGTTGTATTTTTGGAAGTGCAAGCTTCTCTACCATGTCAACACTAGCCAGATTATTACAACTCCCTCCATCAATGATGATCCTTATAAATCTTTCCTTGACAACACCACGTGTTTGGAACAGGTTGTGGCTTTGATCTTGCTTAGATTTTCTCAATTGCACACTCAACACAGGATGTGTAATTAAGCTCTTGTATTGATCAGCAGTTTCAGCTCCCATTACCTCTGTCTCTTCATCAGAATCACAATTGTCTCCATCTCGTGCAGAAATAAGGGCTAATGTATCTTCATCAAAGTCACTCGCTGAATCATACTGTCCATCATCACGCACCATCATAACACGTTGTGTTGTGCACTGTCTCTCAATATGACCAAAACCCCAGCACTTGCGGCATTGTATATCCTTTGTTTAACCTGTGGAAGCCATAGAAGATGCACTACGAGCAGGAGCATTGGATGACGGTGGAGGAGCAGCTGAAGGAAATCTTGTGGTGGCCTTGGATGTGGTAGTAGCTGGTGGAGAATCACGAGAAGGAGGCGCTGATTGTCGGGATGTCCAAGTGGATGTGCGACCTGCAAAATTATTAGTCCTCCTCCATGGTGTTTGGCGATCCTATACTTCATGTTCAGCTTTGCAAGCAAGATGAAACAAACGAGTGATGGAATTATATTCCTTATAGTCTAATATGTGTTGAATGTCCTTGTTTAATCCACCAAAGAAACCTGCAAGCATTTGTTCAGTAGATTCTACAAGACCGCACGGAACCATCCCCGTTTGCAATTCCTGATAATACTCTTCTACAGAATTTTTTCCTTGTTCTAAACGTGTCAGATTCTTTAGTAAATCACATTGATAAGTGGGAGGCACAAAACGAACGCGCATAGCAGTTTTTAAAGCAGTCCAAGTACAAGGAATAGTAGTAGGATTTAAACGACAATACTCAGACCACCAAAGGGAAGCAAATTTAGTAAATTCACATGTAGCAGCACTAACACGCATATTTTTAGGATATTTTAAACATGCAAAACGTTGTTCTACTTCCATCTCCCATGTAAGATATGCATCAGGATTATATTTACCCTCAAAAAGATGGAATATTTAATTTAAGCTTTGCAACATGATCATCATCACGTACCGGTGGTCGAGCGTTGCGGTGGTAATGTCGGGGACGCCCAGCAGGGTGTGGAGGTTGTTCAACCTCCTCGTCAAACAGATCGTTGTCGTCGGGGTCGTAGTAGTACCCGTCGTCTGTCCCCAATGGCGCAGCAGCAGCCGCGGTTGAAGTCTGAGGTGCCTCAGCTGCAGCGGTAGCTGGCTGAGGTGCGGCGGCAGCCGAACCAGCAGTACGACCCGTGATCGGAATGCGCCGTGCGCCATGCCGAGGTGCTAATGGTGCGGGTGCGGGTGCCGGCAATCTATCCAACACCTACTAGAACCGAGCATCAAGCTTGTCGTTGAAGGATTTCTCGAGTCCATCGATCTTGTCCATGGCGTTGGTGAGCTTGGTGTCAAAATCCTCCAGTCGTGCATCCACATCTTCAGCACGACCGACCAAGAGCTCGGAGAAGTGGGCATGTAGTTCTTGGTTCTTCATTGTGGAAGGGTTATGCGAAGTATCTATCATGGTTAGTCCTTTAAAAGCATAGGTACATATGCCTATAACTACGGAAATATGGTGGAAGGCACGCGTAATCCGTCAAGCAATATACGAAGCTCTTACAAGTTCTTACCAAATAGTAGGAAAAAGGCGATGTGCAACCGCTAGGAGCAGTGGGTCCAGAGATTGAACCGAGCGATTACCAGGAGTCGAGACACCGCACATGGAGAAATATGTGGAGCTCTGCGAAGGCTTAGCAAAGAGGTTAGCAATTATCAAAACAACAATGCAAATGTTGAAAGAATGCTCAACGACGGTACTGTGCTGGTCCTAGGCTAGACCGTACTAGAGACGCTAGCCTAGATCACCAACAATGTCACGACGCGACACAACAAGCAATGTATGATCATATGGCTCCCTGAAAAGCGAACCGAGATGTCGCAAATCACTATGATGGCGAGTGTCTAGAACTGATCTACGGGGTCTAAAAACAGGTTAGCCCCAATTGTTTTTTTGAAATTTTTGTATTATGCTTCGGAAAGCGCGCAGGCGCCAAAAAAATATCGCTATAACGGCCAATGGAGAAAAGTGATCCCCGGGGCCGAAAATCAATATAGCCAGATTTTTTTTGCTCTCCTTCTGGACATACGACTGAACTCTGAGCTCGACACAGACTTTAGCTCCCCTCGGAAACAAGAAGGAAGGAAAGCAAAAAGAAATAACTAGGAAATAATAACTCAACTCGGACTCGTGCCGCGGCAGGAAAGGTGATCGGATCCGTGTCGCGGTAGGAAGGTGGTGGCGGAGTTTTTAGGGTTTATGGTGGCTGGGTGTATGGCGGCAGAATATGGTGGCGGAATATGGTGGCGGTGATCTGCGACGGTGGCGGTGACTACTGTGATCAAAACTCGAAACTCTAAGGGACGAGACACTAAGACCAGCAACTTGACGCAACGATGCAGACACAAATTCAACAATGCAAAACTGAAAAGATAATGCAAGGCGTAGATTGGTGATGGGATGGATCTAAACTCTAACTATGTTTTTGGCTTTTTCGTGGGTTATAGGTAAAACACATCTAATCTACGAAAATAGTAAAATCTCACCGAGCAACATGAAATCTGATACCACTTGATAGGGCAAAGGTGTCCGATCTTTTGATGAGATGGTGATAGTCGATTTGGTGGAGTTCGGGCTTGACAATCCGACTACACGTGCGAGCACAAGCGCTAATGCAATCGCTAGGCCAATCTCCTGGAGGTTACCGATCCTGCGGAAACACGATCAGCCTGACCAGTGAGGGTCTTTGTAACATCCCAAAAATATCAAACTTAGATCAACAAAACACTAATCCTAAAGTTTGGGGTTAACAAAAACTTTTCTAAATCAATTCATGAAAGCATGTATATGTGTATGCATGAATTTTGAAATTCTTTAAAAACTACTTTGTTTGTGTGATCCATTGCTTGTAAAATGTTTCTTAGGTGAAAGAACATCATCTAAAACATTCCCCACACTTTTCCTAAAGAAAAATAAGTCAAAACCAATATATTAAGTGAATGGTCATTTTGACCAATTTAACTCCCATGCCTACTTTGGCTGTCTCAAACTTTCAAAACCTAACAGAAACTTTTCTGGATCTTTGCACCCCTTGAATGTACTCATAACAAAGTATCAAGGCCCACCTTGTGATCATCCAGAAACTTTCAAATGCATAGTTTAAATGACAACTAAAAATTGAATGTTCTTCATATGGGAAGATCCCACTTTTTCAAAACCCACTTAAACAAGCTCAATTTTCAAAACCCAAGCATCTGCAGACTCACCAGATCCAATCTAGCAAACCCACCAAAAATCATTTAAAAACTCAAAACTTGATTTCATGCGGCCATTTCATCAAACAGGTTGCAGACACAAATCAAACAAAACACAAAACACTATAGTGTGCAGTGTTTTGAGCCTAACTTGTTCCCTAGTTAGCTCTCACACAATCCAGTAGATCATATAGAGAGGTTAGACCAGCTTTAGCACCCCTGTGAGCTTGCCATTGCCATTAATGGTGAACAGCCGAAGCCAACCATGCCACCCCATAGTCGACAGCAGGCTAGAGGAAGAACTAGCCGTGCCAACCTTGTCTGGGAGGCAGCCCACCGTCCACCGCCACTGCCTGTCCCAGCCGCGAGCATTGCCAAGCCCTGGACCACGCGCACCAGACACGCCCAGACCATGCCGAGCGTGCGCCAGAGCGCCACCCTCGACCACCACCCACAGACCGCGCGCCGCCCTCACCGCGCGCACACACGATCACCACCGACCCAGGAGACCGCCAGACATCCCCTTTTAACACCCCGCGCCATACAGCCACCGCCCGCCGTCGAGAACGCCGCCTCTGCCGCGCAGAGCACCGCCCGTTCCAGACCAAACCACACCGCCCCATCCCTCGCGACCATGTCGTTGAGCACTGCCAGGAGACACAGCACCGTCCCCTACCCTTGCCCATGCCTTTAGCTGCCTGTAACGTCGCCTCCGACGAGCTCACCTTGCGCCCCGACGGTCCCCTCGCTCGACTATAAATAGAGGCCACCCCCGCACGATTTCTTCACACCATCTCACTCCCCTCTCCTCACTGATCGTGCCACACCATTCTCAGAGCAAGGCGAGCACCACCACGCCGGAATTTCACTGGAGCCTGCCGCTGCCGGAGAAGAAAGGAGCCAGCGATTGGAGCCGCCCCAGGAGAAGCCACCGGTACCAGGAGGTTCGCCGTCGTCGACTTCGTCGTTCGCCCGCCTCTCCGACCCTCGCCCGTACTCCGGTGAGCCCCCAGCACCCCTCACTGGCCGCGCTAGGTTTTGTTCTCGCCGGAGCTGTCTCGCGTCGACGATGACCCTCAGCCGTTGGATTAGAACCAGATCAAACGAACCACGTTGCCCCATACCGCTTCGCCCAGCCCCGTGTCACTGACGAGTGGGGACACCCACTTACGCAGCCCGCGGGAGCACTGCGCTTAGCAGGCCGGCCCGTTAGAATTTCCCGCGCAGCCCAATAATTCAAATTAAATCTTTTCTTTTTAATTTCAAACACACTTCTGTACCCAACTTCAAAAATCAACCCAGATCGATTTAGTGCACCAAATTAGATGAAACCAATTTTGTTGGAAAGGTCTGTGAATGCTTAATCCAAGCCCGTTGGATTCAAGTCATTTGGATCTGTAGATCACCCTTAGCAAAAATGACAAGGCAGAAGCTTTTCTGCATTCAAACATTTTTCAAATTTAAACCACAATAGCTTTTGAGTTGATTCCAACTCTCAAAAATCACTTTCAACCATACCTTTCAGAATATATAAAAATATATATAGGTTACTTGCAGAAATTTTGTTCAAGGAATAAAAGAATGCTTCATAAGAATTTCTAGCCACTTTAATTAATTAAAATAAAAGGGGAAAACCTTGTTAAATTGTGACACCACTTTAAATCACATTCCCATGGACTACAACATGTGGTGATGACATGTGTCAACATGATCCCATGTTTAGTTTGGAGAATATTAAATCTTAAGTAGTTTTTCAATGAGTAGAAATTACTTTTCTAAAATAAGAAGACTTAAACCAATCCTTAACCTTGTAATGTTAGAGATGATGCTAGATCATCTATAGGACCCTTGTGTGTGATGATTGCAAGTAGTTAAGTATTGTTTGGTGATTGTGTACCTCGTATTTATTCATAGACGCTAGTACCGACCAAGGCTAATAGGAAGAAGGAGGATACTACGAAGAGGAAGCCGAGGAGAACTTCAACCACTGCTCTGCACAAGGCAAGCTTATACTGATATTGATGCAAGCTTATACTGATATTGATGCAAGCTGTGGCATCCCGCAAAACCACTACTAGAAAATCGCGTTGTTTTTGTGCATTGCATCGTCAAGACCACATGCTCATGTCATCATGCCACATTGCATTTGAGCATCGTCATCATCTTGCATTTGCTTGCATCAATCTATTTGCGGAAAACCTGTCTTTATTTTTCTAAACGCCCCGTCTTGTTTTGAAAATGCAAACCCCGGGTCTCCGGATTATTTTGTTGTCTGCTGTCGGTTTGCAAACGGTGCATTTAAAACGAACAAGTTTTTAATTATTTTAGTGGGGCAGTCGAACGGGCCGATTCGACCCGAACGACCACCCCAGAAATAAAATAAAACGGTCCACCCCTTAAGCCTAAAATATCTAACCAGTCCCACCTAAATCCCTAAGTCACCTATCCTAATCCTACCCAGCCCCAGCCACCTCAGTCCCTCCAATCATTGAACGCCACATCAGCCCACCCCAAATTCCCACCAATCCTATGCCGCCACCTACCCCCACTCCCTCTCCCCTCCCTCACATGCACTCACGCACACACCCAGCAGCCTGCCGCCGTCCCCACCTGCTCTTCCCGCCCAGCGCCACCTCGGGATCCCGCCCCCCCACCTGGCGCGTCCCACTCCCAACCACCGAGCCCCACCTGGCCCCACCACCTGACCTCCCCTGCCCCGCGTCTCCCACCACCGTCTCTTTCCTCCCCGTCTTCTTCCTCCTGGCTTCCTTCTCCAACCCCCCTGCTCCCTTCCGCGCGCCCACCTCCCTCCAACCCCGCCGCCGGCGCCTGCCGCCCCCCCAACTTCCGTGCCGCGGCGCCTCCTTTCCCCCTCTGCCGGCTCGCCCAGCGGCGAGGCCGCCCGCCCTTCTCCCCTCCGCCGTAGCTCCCTCTCTCCACCGCGTCCCTGCGCTGCCCCGCACCCCGCCTCCTCCTCCCACCTCACCGCCGACCGTGCCTCCCCGCCCCTCCCGCGACGCTCCGCCTCCGGCCGGCGCCGGCTCCCTCCTCGCCGGCCCGCTCTCCACCTCGCCTCCCCAGGACCGCCGCCCCTGCCCGTCGCCCGGCCGCCATCCTCCACCGCCCTTCCGCGTCGCCCGACGCCGGCCGCCGCGCGCGTCTCCCTCTCTCTCCCATCGCCGGCCTCCCGAGCACCTCCCCCTTCAGCGCCGCCGCCTACAGGGCTGCGTCCCCCTCCGGCCACCTTCGCCGCCTGAGCTCGCCGGACCCCGCGCGCCCCGCGGCCCCGAGGCCGCCGGCCCGCCTCATCTCAGTCGTCTGCGACCCGACCACCCTCCACCGCCAGTCCGCCTTCCCCCCTGCTCGCCCTCCGCCGGAGCCCCGCCACCGGCCTTCCCCGGCGCTGTCTGTCCCTGCCTCCTCTTTGGACCGCTGCGGTCGACCTCTGGCCATCCATGTCTGTGTGCTCGCATCCAGTGCGCGCGTGCCCGTTTTTTGTCAGTGTCGTGTGCTCCGTAGTCAGCGTGTTGAAGGCCACTACTTCCAAGTTTCAGACAAGAGGGAAGTTTTGGGTGGCGTTTGATTCATGTTAGCAGCGATGGTATTGCTGCCCAGAAACCTCTTGGTGAACAAGAGCTCCAAGTAGAACAGGTACCCAAGAAGCCACCCGAACATCTGGTACTAATCCCAAGTTTGTCATCGACAACTGAAGCCCGGAACCTCGGAATGACAAGTTCTCCACCCAAGGGCGACAAGACTTTCTTCACGGATTTCAAGTACTCCGACATGGAACACCAGGGTCTACCTCATGGATCCGAATACCGATCTTCAAACCCTCCGAAGCCACCAAGGTCGCCATGGAACGACAAGCACTTCACCCCGGACGCCAAGTCCGACCCGACCCGCGGACCCGACAAGGTCTTCACGACGACAAGATCTACCTCACGGACGCGACAAGAACTACCCCCGATACCCGAGAACGATCCCGCCGAGCCCGAACCCGTCGAACCCTGGACCCTGAGACCTACCCCGAACCCCGGAACCCCAAGTTCGTCGAGACCCTCTTATGTGTGAACCCCTTCCCGGAACCCTATTTTATAATATAATACAACTTGTTGCATATTAATCATTCATCTCGCATGCATATCGTTGGTTTGGGGGCCTTATGCCGATTCACCTAATAATTAAATATGGGGCCCATATGCGGGCAAATCTAGTCTCATATCGGCCTCATTTAAATTTGTGCATCGAACCGGTACCATATCTTGCCATGTTAATACAACGATTAAATTGCGGGTTAGCTAAACAACATGAACCACCTAAATATTGTCGGGACCCCGGTTCCGCTTAATATGACCTAATTGCATCGCACCTTTGCCATGCCATACATCATACATGCATCATGCCCGATCTTCTGCCGTAATCTTAAATATTGCATCCGGTGTTTATTCTAGCGATTTGCTTCTTCGCGGATAAGGCCGTTGAGTTGATGCGAGTGTCGCCCCGACCTTCGGTTGAACCTTCGACAATGTTTTCAGGCGAGCATCTCCCCCTTTCTACCTATCTTACTTTATAGTATTTATTTCCCTCCTGTTGATCTATTGCTACCTGTGTTGCGTTGCTCTAGTTTCCGTACCCGTGAAATTCCTTGCAGCCGTATATTGCCTTGGACACATCCTATTACCGTTGTTTGGTAGATAGCTGGACTTGCGCGTCGTAGTCGCTTGCTCAATTGCTGTTGCGTGTCTTCAAGTGCCACAGTTGTTGGTGTATGGCCGCATGTTGATGTTGGAGATGATCATGGTTTTACTTATCGCTCACTTTAATTCCTGTTTAACAACTAAAATTAAAATAAGCAGAGGCATCGGTGGGTGATAGATAATATTTGGTTTCCGAACGCCCACTTGTGTCCCGTAGGACCCCGAGTACTTGATACCTGTTCCTTGATTTATCGCGCTATCCACATCCGGGAGGTATATGGGACCCCCCTGAGCCAGAGCTTGATTCAGTCTTATTTCTTGGGGCCACAAACTAGTTTGAGGTTTTATTTACGATCCTGTACTTATGCCATGTTTTACTGTTTATTTACGATTGTGCGAGGAGCACACTGTACTGTTTAGGTAAGCGGAATGTTTTCGCGGTATCGACAAGCCCAGCCACACTTTCGGGTTCCCAGTCGTTTACAGCCATTGTCGCAAACCTTGAGTCCGTCTCGGAGTCAGCTGGCTTCATTGCGGGTCTACTCAATGGGGTGGCCCCCTGAAATAATTCTGAATCCTGTGATTGCTTTGTCGTGAAGGCCTCGTTGGGTTTTGATTTGGTTTTTCCGAGGTTGATCGAGTGTGTGTTGCTATTGGTGCACCCCGGCCGGGTAAAACTTTCTGAAAGCCGTGTCCGCGGTTATGGACGACTTGGAGCACAGTATCTCGACCATAGACAAGCATAACTAAAGTTTACTGCTATAAATTTGACTTTATAATGACTAGTAATCAGCTTCACTATAACGGAATGGCTAATTAATACTGCCCACAATTGCTTGTTACGAGTGTCGCTTGCGACCATTGTACCTGACTAGTAATTATCGCAACTACAACGGAATGGCTGAATAAAAGTACCAACAACCGCTGGGTTTTGGGGTTATCTCATGTTATTTGTATCTGACTAGTAAGTGTCGCAACCTCAACGGAATGGTTAACTAAAAGTGCCCACTGCTTATTTTACCAGGATGAATATCTTTACCTGACTAGTAATTACTGCAACGATAACTGAATAAATAAAACTGCCAACTGTGTGAGTTCCTCGGTTGACTTCCTCGTATGGTCTCGAGGGGAAACACCAGGATGGGTTTGTTTGGTGATAGTATCAGGTTGGTTCCGGATAGGTCCTTCTTACCCCTCTCTGAATGCCGCCAGTTGTATCGAGTCTCTATAGGTTGTTTAGTGCATGCTGCCGCTGCCGCTTCAGTCCACCATACCTATGTAGGCGAGGACCGCCGAATTCTAGTCTCGCCGTGTACTGGCCTCAGTACTGACGCTCCTCTTTTTCCTTTGCCCTTTGCCGGCACCCCTTTTGTTTAAGCAGGTTTTGAGATCGACGCCGTTAGCAGGGTTACCCTTCCGGCTTGGCCTGGGCAGGGTTATGGACGCCATTGGTTATTCTACAGGGCTCTTAGCCCCATTTGCATCTTGTCCGTAGCTGGACGCTCTATCGTTTTCAAGGTGATTTGGATCTTTGTATATTATATCTGTATTCTTGACTCATTGAGTCGCTGTCGTATATATATCTGTTCTGTGGGTCCCATCGAGGACTATTGTGTAATGTTATTACTTCGTTTTCCACCCGCACGAAAGTGCCTGGTGGGCACCTTAAATCGTTTCTATGCGGGTTTTGGCGGGAATCGCTGAAACTTGCATAGGGTCGACTCTGAGGGTGTTACAGAGTGGTATCAGAGCTCAGCAGTTGCGATACCCCACAAGTCCAGGCTGTAGGATAACCTAGCTAACGGCCGAAGCAGAGTGTCAAAACTTTTTTTTTTAAATCGGTTGGATAGTTCTGATTAGGTCTGATTTTACTCCTTACCCCTCTGCTGCTCTCCTCTCACCTCTGCGTATTTTGAATTCGCTCTCGTCTTTTTTCTTCGAGTCCAGGATTTCTCGTGGTTGGGTTCCGTCGTACCTTCAGGGTTTCGCTTCCTTCTTTGATAACGGTGTTCAAGCTGCCTGATGAATCCGTCTACTGTGGTACCATTCTTTGTTCCTTGTTTGTGCCTTCCGGTGTTTTCCGACGCGATGACATCATCTACGCCAGATCCGATGCAGAGTCTGCATCGCTCCTTTGTTTCCGAACCTCGGTTGTCGAGATCTTCAGTCTGATTCCGAGAATGGTTGCACGCTTTTCCACTGATTGTGCAGATTAATAGTTTGGGTGCGTGATGGATTGGCCCCCATGCCGACTACCCCTTCTATTCGTTTTTGTACATTGAAGTGGATGAGAATGCATCGGTTCCCTCTTTCCATCGAAGCTAGAGGTGGCTTTATTGCTGATACCTCTACCTTCGACCTTTTGTTCCCGGAGTGTTCTCCCGACGATCACGGACAACGACCTCTTGTTAGTGGTGTCGCGAGGATCTACACGAAGCAAGAAGATTCAGATCGCCGACCTTCTTTCCGGTACCATGAGGCGGATCTCGAGGGCGAGATCCATTGTTAGTGGTGTCGAATTGTGGCATCCCGCAAAACCACTACTAGAAAATCGCGTTGTTTTTGTGCATTGCATCGTCAAGACCACATGCTCATGTCATCATGCCACATTGCATTTGAGCATCGTCATCATCTTGCATTTGCTTGCATCAATCTATTTGCGGAAAACCTGTCTTTATTTTTCTAAACGCCCCGTCTTGTTTTCAAAATGCAAACCCCGGGTCTCCGGATTATTTTGTTGTCTGCTGTCGGTTTGCAAACGGTGCATTTAAAACGAACAAGTTTTTAATTATTTTAGTGGGGCAGTCGAACGGGCCGATTCGACCCGAACGACCACCCCAGAAATAAAATAAAACGGTCCACCCCTTAAGCCTAAAATATCTAACCAGTCCCACCTAAATCCCTAAGTCACCTATCCTAATCCTACCTAGCCCCAGCCACCTCAGTCCCTCCAATCATTGAACGCCACATCAGCCCACCCCAAATTCCCACCAATCCTATGCCGCCACCTACCCCCACTCCCTCTCCCCTCCCTCACATGCACTCACGCACACACCCAGCAGCCTGCCGCCGTCCCCACCTGCTCTTCCCGCCCAGCGCCACCTCGGGATCCCGCCCCCCCCACCTGGCGCGTCCCACTCCCAACCACCGAGCCCCACCTTGCCCCACCACCTGACCGCCCCTGCCCCGCGTCTCCCACCACCGTCTCTTTCCTCCCCGTCTTCTTCCTCCTGGCTTCCTTCTCCAACCCCCCCCTGCTCCCTTCCGCGCGCCCACCTCCCTCCAACCCCGCCGCCGGCGCCTGCCGCCCCCCCAACCTCCGCGCCACGGCGCCTCCTCTCCCCCCTCTGCCGGCTCGCCCAGCGGCGAGGCCGCCCGCCCTTCTCCCCTTCGCCACAGCTCCCTCTCTCCACCGCGTCCCTGCGCTGCCCTGCACCCCGCCTCCTCCTCCCACCTCACTGCCGACCGTGCCTCCCTGCCCCTCCCGCGACGCTCCGCCTCCGGCCGGCGCCAGCTCCCTCCTCGCTGGCCCGCTCTCCACCTCGCCTCCCCAGGACCGCCGTCCCTGCCCGTCGCCCGGCCGCCATCCTCCACCGACCTTCCGCGTCGCCCGACGCCGGCCGCCGCGCGCGTCTCCCTCTCTCTCCCATCGCCGGCCTCCCGAGCACCTCCCCCTTCGGCGCCGCCGCCTGCAGGGCTGCGTCCCCCTCCGGCCACCTTCGCCGCCCGAGCTCGCCGGACCCCGCGTGCCCCGCGGCCCCGAGGCCGCCGGCCCGCCTCATCTCAGTCGTCTGCGACCCGACCACCCTCCACCGCCAGTCCGCCTTCCCCCCTGCTCGCCCTCCGCCGGAGCCCAGCCACCGGCCTTCCCGGCGCTGTTTGTCCCTGCCTCCTCTTTGGACCGCTGCGGTCGACCTCTGGCCGTCCATGTCTGTGTGCTCGCATCCAGTGCGCGCGTGCCCGTTTTTGTCAGTGTCGTGTGCTCCGTAGTCAGCGTGTTGAAGGCCACTACTTCCAAGTTTCAGACAAGAGGGAAGTTTTGGGTGGCGTTTGATTCATGTTAGCAGCGATGGTATTGCTGCCCAGAAACCTCTCGGTGAACAAGAGCTCCAAGTAGAACAGGTACCCAAGAAGCCACCCGAACATCTGGTACTAATCCCAAGTTTGTCATCGACAACTGAAGCCCGGAACCTCGGAATGACAAGTTCTCCACCCAAGGGCGACAAGACTTTCTTCACGGATTTCAAGTGCTCCGACATGGAACACCAAGGTCTACCTCATGGATCCGAATACCGATCTTCAAACCCTCCGAAGCCGCCAAGGTCGCCATGGAACGACAAGCACTTCACCCCGGACGCCAAGTCCGACCCGACCCGCGGACCCGACAAGATCTTCACGACGACAAGATCTACCTCACGGACGCGACAAGAACTACCCCCGATACCCGAGAACGATCCCGCCGAGCCCGAACCCGTCGAACCCTGGACCCTGAGACCTACCCCGAACCCCGGAACCCCAAGTTCGTCGAGACCCTCTTATGTGTGAACCCCTTCCCGGAACCCTATTTTATAATATAATACAACTTGTTGCATATTAATCATTCATCTCGCATGCATATCGTTGGTTTGGGGGCCTTATGCCGATTCACCTAATAATTAAATATGGGGCCCATATGCGGGCAAATCTAGTCTCATATCGGCCTCATTTAAATTTGTGCATCGAACCGGTACCATATCTTGCCATGTTAATACAACGATTAAATTGCGGGTTAGCTAAACAACATGAACCACCTAAATATTGTCGGGACCCCGGTTCCGCTTAATATGACCTAATTGCATCGCACCTTTGTCATGCCATACATCATACATGCATCATGCCCGATCTTCTGCCGTAATCTTAAATATTGCATCCGGTGTTTATTCTAGCGATTTGCTTCTTCGCGGATAAGGCCGTTGAGTTGATGCGAGTGTCGCCCCGACCTTCGATTGAACCTTCGACAATGTTTTCAGGCGAGCATCTCCCCCTTTCTACCTATCTTACTTTATAGTATTTATTTCCCTCCTGTTGATCTATTGCTACCTGTGTTGCGTTGCTCTACTTTCCATACCCGTGAAATTCCTTGCAGCCGTATATTGCCTTGGACACATCCTATTACCGTTGTTTGGTAGATAGCTGGACTTGCGCGTCGTAGTCGCTTGCTCAATTGCTGTTGCGTGTCGTCAAGTGCCACAGTTGTTGGTGTATGGCCGCATGTTGATGTTGGAGATGATCATGGTTTTACTTATCGCTCACTTTAATTCCTGTTTAACAACTAAAATTAAAATAAGCAGAGGCATCGGTGGGTGATAGATAATATTTGGTTTCCGAACGCCCACTTGTGTCCCGTAGGACCCCGAGTACTTGATACCTGTTCCTTGATTTATCGCGCTATCCACATCCGGGAGGTATATGGGACCCCCCTGAGCCAGAGCTTGATTCAGTCTTATTTCTTGGGGCCACAAACTAGTTTGAGGTTTTATTTACGATCATGTACTTATGCCATGTTTTACTGTTTATTTACGATTGTGCGAGGAGCACACTGTACTGTTTAGGTAAGCGGAATGTTTTCGCGGTATCGACAAGCCCAGCCACACTTTCGGGTTCCCAGTCGTTTACAGCCATTGTCGCAAACCTTGAGTCCGTCTCGGAGTCAGCTGGCTTCGTTGCGAGTCTACTCAATGGGGTGGCCCCCTGAAATAATTCTGAATCCTGTGATTGCTTTGTCGTGAAGGCCTCGTTGGGTTTTGATTTGGTTTTTCCGAGGTTGATCGAGTGTGTGTTGCTATTGGTGCACCCCGGCCGGGTAAAACTTTCTGAAAGCCGTGTCCGCAGTTATGGACGACTTGGAGCACAGTATCTCGACCATAGACAAGCATAACTAAAGTTTACTGCTATAAATTTGACTTTATAATGACTAGTAATCAGCTTCACTATAACGGAATGGCTAATTAATACTGCCCACAATTGCTTGTTACGAGTGTCGCTTGCGACCATTGTACCTGACTAGTAATTATCGCAACTACAACGGAATGGCTGAATAAAAGTACCAACAACCGCTGGGTTTTGGGGTTATCTCATGTTATTTGTATCTGACTAGTAAGTGTCGCAACCTCAACGGAATGGTTAACTAAAAGTGCCCACTGCTTATTTTACCAGGATGAATATCTTTACCTGACTAGTAATTACTGCAACGATAACTGAATAAATAAAACTGCCAACTGTGTGAGTTCCTCGGTTGACTTCCTCGTATGGTCTCGAGGGGAAACACCAGGATGGGTTTGTTTGGTGATAGTATCAGGTTGGTTCCGGATAGGTCCTTCTTACCCCTCTCTGAATGCCGCCAGTTGTATCGAGTCTCTATAGGTTGTTTAGTGCATGCTGCCGCTGCCGCTTCAGTCCACCATACCTATGTAGGCGAGGACCGCCGAATTCTAGTCTCGCCGTGTACTGGCCTCAGTACTGACGCTCCTCTTTTTCCTTTGCCCTTTGCCGGCACCCCTTTTGTTTAAGCAGGTTTTGAGATCGACGCCGTTAGCAGGGTTACCCTTCCGGCTTGGCCTGGGCAGGGTTATGGACGCCATTGGTTATTCTACAAGGCTCTTAGCCCCATTTGCATCTTGTCCGTAGCTGGACGCTCTATCGTTTTCAAGGTGATTTGGATCTTTGTATATTATATCTGTATTCTTGACTCATTGAGTCGCTGTCGTATATATATCTGTTCTGTGGGTCCCATCGAGGACTGTTGTGTAATGTTATTACTTCGTTTTCCACCCGCACGAAAGTGCCTGGTGGGCACCTTGAATCGTTTCTATGCGGGTTTTGGCGGGAATCGCTGAAACTTGCATAGGGTCGATTCTGAGGGTGTTACACAAGCGATACCAACCAAGTATACTGATGCAAGCTAACACTTGCAAGATACTATACCTATGCAAGCGCATAAGACACCCTTTTGTTGCCACAACCCATGCTTGTGATATGATTACTATATGCCCTCAGCGTATGTAACCATACCCACTTGCTAGACCAATCCTAGTTTTATGGCAAGCTTTTTACTTTATTTCTTTATCAAAGTTTACTTAGAGGCTACCCAAGAATTTTGGTAGATACTAGACAGTTGTGCTGAAGGTTGCATAAAGAGCATTAAACTTTGGCCTAAGCTAGAAACCTTGATATCAGCTTATGATATAAGGTTGGACTTAGTTGCAACTCCAATAGTTACCACCCCTCTATTGGTACTACCCCACCTGTAGATGCTAGTGCTAAGCATAAAACTTGATCAACTTTAGATGGGAATACTTGGTGGAAAAATGGTTATGAAAACCTTGGAATGATGGATCATTCTATTGAAATGTTTTGGACAGGTGTTTCCAAACACTTGATGATTTTGGTGATGAAAATGTTGAGGCATGAGCCTTAGCCCTTTATAAAACTGATGGTTTTCTGGATGCGATACCATTCCAATTTTATTGTACAACCACAATACCCGAATATTGGGTAGGGCTTGACTGGAAACTTATATACCTTAGTATTAGTTCCCTCACGGCCAAGGTCTGAGCTGAGGCTACCTTGTGAAGATTGTCCACCTGTGTAGTACCCAAGATGACAGTGGTCATGGTTGGGAGGCCAAACTCACAGGAGAGGTGCTTATACTAGGGAGTGTAATTGGAAGGTTAGATTATCCGCATACTGAGTATGGTGAATTCAGGATTTGTTCCTGACGGATGTATCGAATGTTGTGGTGAAAGTGTACAATCTCTGCAGAGTGTTAAACTATTCGAATAGCCGCGTCCGCGGTTATGGACAGTTGGAGTGGCCATACTGTTCCCCCGTCAGACTTTTCAAAATAACTTGTGAACGACTTGAGACTTTGGCTTGGCCACAACAGAGTTGTGACTGGAAATACAAGATCCCACTTAGGAGTATAAAATTGTGACTAGCTTGGGAACTTAGTAGTATAAATCTGGCTTTTGCAAAACAACCCTAGAGCCTAGTGTCCTATTATCCAAAACCCCCTTTTTCTTGTTAGTATTAGTTTGCGAGTACTTAAAGAGTACTCATGGATTTGTCCCTGGCTATTCCCATGGCCAGACTATGAAGAGGAGTACCTGGAGGATGGACCCCAGGACGGTTACGACAACTAGGATCATCTCCCATCGTCAGCATTGCCTGTGACCCCGAAGATGGAGCCTCGCCTACGCTACCGTTACTATTCCGTATTCCGTTGCTTGATGTTGTATTAAGGACTGGATCATGAGATCCCTATTTGTGTAAGAACTTAGTATCGTTGTAATGGATGAAGTACTATGGTATCCAATTCTGTTATGTCTCGCAAAAATGGTAATCCTAGGATTGCGATGTATGGCATAATAGGCATCTAGGATTGAAAAATCCGGGTGTTGACAAGTTGGTATCAGAGCCATCCTGACCATAGGAGACCCTAGTTAGATTGGACGCTGAACCAAAAAACTTAGTTTCAACACTCAAAAACAAAACTATTTACGAAAACTTATTCTCATTCTTACCTCTTAAATTCTTTAATAAACTTCATGTACCTCAAAAACTTTTGCAAAATATATAAAATTTTGACACACTTGATCACTTTGCTAAAACTACTCATCCTCTATTTTTATAGATGGACGTGAAGTACAGCAAGTTTTACCAACTCGGAAATGGAGGAGACCTTATCTTTGAGAGGGATCTGGATCAGCTTTCGGAACTTTTGGAGCGCCCGCATCCCGAGTTCTTCGGAGCTCAGCTCAATGATCAAGGGGGAGAAGATCTACAGTGGCTAATTGTTGCAAGCCTCCGAGGAAACATTGAACCTCCCACTGCGGAGGGAATTCAGTTTACCTTGAGGGAAAACAACTGGCTTGATGGACATGCCAGAGCAATGCAGGAAGCTCTTTCCCGTCTGTGTGGGCAGAGCATCAATCAGATCAAGGGTACTCGCTTTGAGTTTTGCCCAAGACGTGATGCAAATGGTCAACCACTGGAAGCCCCATACCACCCCGAGCTGAAGACTCAATTGGACCAGCTTAGCTTCATGATGTATGATCGTCAGCAGGAACTGGACAACTGCTGTGACTATTGCAACCACAAGTCTGCCATCATCAAGACGAAGGATCAGACCATCGCCATGCTAGCAAAGGATCGCAAGTCTCGCCGTCGTCAGCTCGACAAGAAGGAGCGCATTATTGCCCGTCTTCGCCATCGTATCTCAGCTCTGGAAGAGACCATCCATGAGAGAGACATGCAGTTAGAGGAAAGGGAGAATGCCGGAGAAGATCTTCGTGGAGACCCTTACTCCTATCTCAGCGATGACGATGATTTTCTGGAGGATCAGGCCATGTACTTCTTCACCGATGAGGATGATTTCGCCTTCATTGATGATGCGGAAGATGATGAAGGCACAGACTCCGAGCAATAGTAGCACTGAGCACTAGCGTAGTGAGTAGTAGTCGGTCCCACTGTATCGTAGTTCCCAGAGTGGTTCTTAAAACCATCTGTTTTGCTTTGTTGTGGTGTGTGTTGTACTGTGTGCTATGAGTGAATGAATGAAAAAGCAAGTTGCTAGAAAACTTGAGTCAAACTCTAAAAACTTTTCAAAGACCCAAAACCTTAGAAATTTCCCTCTTTTCTCATGATCTATATCAATCTTCAGATGCCACGTGGAGGAAGTGGTTCAGCCCCGGACCCAATGTTGCAGATCCTGCAAATGTTGACTTCTCACCGCGAAGCTGAACGAGCGGAACGGCAAGCCAACCTAGCCACTCTGCAACAGATAGCCCAGCTAGCCCACAACAACCAAGGTCATGGAAACCAGGACAACCACAAATCTAAGCTCAAAAATTTCCAGAATACCAACCCACCCGTTTTCACCAAGTCAGAAGAACCCCTAGACGCCGATGATTGCCTGCAAACCATGGAGAATAACTTAGAAGTAGCCGGAGTAGAAGCCAACGAGAAAGTCTTGTTCGCCACTCATTATCTAGCCGGAGATGCCAGGGCATGGTGGAACAGTGTTCGTGCAATGACCGGAGGCCAAATGATGACCTGGGAGGAATTCAAGGTCAAGTTTAGCAGAACCCATGTGCCGCCAGGTTTGATCAAGAGAATGAGAGACGAGTTCAGAGAATTGAAGCAAGGAAGGATGACTGTAGTGGAATACCGTGACAAATTTTTGTCATTAGCTAGGTACGCCCCAGATGAGATAGACACCGAAGCCAAGAAGAAAGAAAGATTCCTGAATGGTCTGCATGACGAGATGCAGACAGTATTAGTCAATATTCCCTTTGCTGATATTGAAGCCCTTGTCGACTCCGCTATCCAGATGGAAGGAAAGATCAACCAGGCCAATGAGAACCGCAAGCGTCGCATGATGCATCAACCAGGAACCCATCAGACCCCAAAGTATCACCCCAACCCATCTCCAGGATTTGCCCCAAGGACCAACAGACCCCCTATGACCCGTCCGAACTATCCCAACCGTGGAAACCCTAGACCCGGAGGAAATCACAACAACCCCGGCAATTCTAGCACTTTCACCCGTGCCCCACCCAAGTTCAACACCAACCATGCTACCGCCAACCCCAATACTGCCCCGAGGACTGGAAGCAATGATGTGCCTGTCGCAGCCAAGGACAAGTCCCAAGTGACCTGTTATGACTGTGGAAATAAAGGCCACTATTCCAACGAGTGCCCCAACAAGAAGAACGCTACAGCCCCTAATACCAATGTCCCAGCCCAGCAGCAGCGTCGTGTCCAGCCAGGGAGAAGATTTGCTCCAGGAAATTCACTCAACCGCAATGGCCGCCTTTTTCTCATGCATGCTAAAGAAGCTCAGGAAGCGCCAGACGTCGTGCTGGGTATGTTTTCTGTTAATTCAGTACTCGCAAGAGTGTTGTTTGATTCTGGTGCATCGCATTCATTTGTCACCGAAGAATTTGCATGCACTAGTAAAATCCAACCAACCAAACTGAAGCATGTGATGATTGTACAAATTCCCGGATCGACCACCAAGGCTAGGCAAATTTGCAAAGCCGTCCCTATCCGAATCCATGGCATAGATTTTTATGCTAATCTAATAGTACTCGGAACTAAAGGTTTGGAAGTAGTACTAGGAATGGATTGGATGTCCAAACATAAAGGAATGATTGACTGTGCCAAGAAAGCCATTACCATGACTAGTACCGCCGGAATATTAGTCGAGCATATATCAGAAACCTTACCTCGCCAATTCAAGTGTAACAAGAGTCTAGCCCAACCTACCATCGACCAAGTTCGAGTAGTCTCTGAATACCCCGATGTATTTCCAGATGTTTTGCCCGGTATGCCCCCAGATAGGGATATCGAGTTTATCATCGAACTAATCCCCGGAACAGGACCTATAGCCCAGAGACCCTATAGTATGAACCCGTCAGAACTAGAAGAACTGAAGAAGCAACTGGATTCCATGTTAGAAATCGGATTGATTCAACCAAGTGCGTCCCCATGGAGGTCACCTGTCTTGTTTGTGGACAAGAAGGATGGAGGTAACCGTTTATGTACGGATTATCGAAAGTTGAATGATGTCACCATCAAGAACAAGTACCCCTTGCCCAAGATAGAGGATTTGTTTGATCAGTTGACCGGTGCCCAGGTGTTTTCTAAGATTGATCTTAGAACTGGTTATCATCAACTCAAAATTCGTGCAGAGGATATTCCAAAGACTGCCTTTACCACCAGATATGGGTTGTATGAGTATACAATCATGTCTTTTGGATTAACCAATGCCCCCGCTTATTTCATGAACCTCATGAATAAGATTTTTATGGACTTCCTGGATAAGTTTGTCGTTGTTTTCATCGATGACATTCTGATTTATTCCAAATCGGAAGAAGAACATGAGCTACACCTAAGGACCATTCTTGGAACCCTTAGAGAGCATCAGCTGTATGCAAAATTTAGCAAATGTGAATTCTGGTTACAGGAAGTAGGATTCCTCGGTCACATTGTATCCGCCGGAGGAATTGCCGTTGACCCTGCCAAAGTGAAAGATGTAGAAGATTGGCAAGCCCCAACCACTCAAACCCAAGTTCATGCTTTTCTCGGATTGGCGGGATATTACCACAAATTTGTCGAAGGATTCTCTAGTATCGCCCAACCCATGACCCAATTGCTGAAGAAGGACAAGAAGTTTGAATGGACAGACAAGTGTGAAGCGAGTTTCCAAGAACTCAAAAGGAGATTGATTTCCGCCCCAATCTTGATCATGCCGGATATCACGAAGCCCTTCGATGTGTATTGTGACGCATCCAAGATTGGTCTCGGATGTGTGCTAATGCAAGAAGGCCAAGTTATATCCTATCTATCGCGACAATTGAAGCAGCATGAACAAAATTATCCAACCCATGACCTCGAACTCGCAGCCGTAGTTCTAGCCCTGAAGACATGGAGACATTACCTTATGAGAAACCGTTGTGAGATTTATTCGGATCACAAGAGCCTAAAGTATATATTCACTCAGAAGGAGCTGAATATGAGGCAGAGAAGATGGATTGAGCTAATCAAGGATTACGACCTGGACATTCATTATCACCCTGGAAAATCCAACGTAGTAGCCGATGCCCTTAGCAGATTGCCGTGCCGCTTGAACTCCATGATTTTGAAGGAGCAACCAAGTTTGCACAAAGAGATGGAAGATTTTCGAATAGAATTAGTAAGTGAAGGATTTTTGGCTAGCATAGAACTTCAGCCCACTTTGATCAGTCAGGTTAAAGAGGCACAGAAAGGAAATGCTAGTATCGACGGAATTAAACGTCGTATCGGTACAGGCAAAGTACCCGGATTCACCGAGGACGAAGAAGGAGTTTTGTGGTACAAAGGACGCCTTTGTGTACCAGCAGATTCTGAGTTAAAAGAAGTTATCTTGAAGGAGGCTCATGATACTCTTTATTCTATCCATCCAGGAGGAACTAAGATGTATCAAGATTTGAAAGAGCAATTTTGGTGGCATAAGATGAAGAGAGAAATCGGAAGCTATATCGCCAAGTGTGATATATGTCAGCGAGTCAAGGCAGGACATCAAAGACCCGCTGGATTGTTGCAACCTTTGCAAATTCCGGAATGGAAATGGGATTCTGTAGGAATGGACTTTATCACTGGACTACCTACTTCTAGTAGGGGAAATGACTCTATTTGGGTCATAGTGGACAGATTGTCCAAAGTCGCCCATTTCTTGCCCGTTAAAACCACCTATCAGAGTTCGAAGCTAGCAGAGTTGTACATCGCTAGGATCGTTAGTTTGCACGGAGTCCCCAAGAATATCGTATCGGATCGAGGAACTCAGTTTACCTCGAGATTCTGGAAGAAGGTCCAGGAAGGTTTAGGAACCCGCCTAGATTTCAGTACCGCGTATCACCCTCAGACCGATGGACAAACGGAGCGAGTAAACCAAATACTCGAAGATATGCTTAGAGCATGTGTGCTAGAATATGGATCCAAGTGGGAAGACTGTCTGCCGTTTGCAGAATTTTCCTACAACAATAGTTACCAAGCCAGTTTGCAAATGGCCCCATTTGAATTCATGTACGGAAGGAAGTGCCGCACCCCTTTGAACTGGTCGGAAGTAGGAGAGAGTCAAATTTTCGGACCCGACATCCTACGAGAAGCAGAAGAGAAGGTTCACAAAATTCGAGAACATCTCAAGACAGCCCAATCCCGACAAAAGAGTTACGCCGACAAGAGACGTCGAGACCTCGCCTTTAACATTGGAGACTTTGTTTACCTGAAAGTGTCGCCATTGAAGGGAATGCAACGTTTCCAACTCAAAGGAAAGTTAGCCCCCAGATATATCGGACCTTTCAAAATTTTGAACCGTCGAGGAGAAATATCGTATCAACTCGAGCTACTAGAAGAGATGTCAGCAGTGCACAATGTGTTCCATATCTCGTTACTTCGCAAATGTCTCGAAGTCCCCGAGAAGACCGAAGTGTTCAAGAATATCGATCATAGGACCATAGAGATCAATGATGACCTGACCTATCCCGAAGTACCCATCCGTATATTGGAGGAAGCTTTTTGAACGACCAGAACCCGAAGCATCAAGTTTCTCAAGATTCAGTGGAGCAACCACACAGAGGAGGAAGCTACTTGGGAACGCGAAGATCACATCAGGACGGAGTTTCCAGATCTCTTCAAATCCTAGGTAATCTTTTCGTCCTTTTTCAAATCTCGGGACGAGATTTTGTTTAAGGGGGGAAGGTTTGTAACATCCCAAAAATATCAAACTTAGATCAACAAAACACTAATCCTAAAGTTTAGGGTTAACAAAAACTTTTCTAAATCAATTCATGAAAGCATGTATATGTGTATGCATGAATTTTGAAATTCTTTAAAAACTACTTTGTTTGTGTGATCCATTGCTTGTAAAATGTTTCTTAGGTGAAAAGAACATCATCTAAAACATTCCCCACACTTTTCCTAAAGAAAAATAAGTCAAAACCAATATATTAAGTGAATGGTCATTTTGACCAATTTAACTCCCATGCCTACTTTGGCTGTCTCAAACTTTCAAAACCTAACAGAAACTTTTCTGGATCTTTGCACCCCATGAATGTACTCATAACAAAGTATCAAGGCCCACCTTGTGATCATCCAGAAACTTTCAAATGCATAGTTTAAATGACAACTAAAAATTGAATCTTCTTCATATGGGAAGATCCCACTTTTTCAAAACCCACTTAAACAAGCTCAATTTTCAAAACCCAAGCATCTGCAGACTCACCAGAACCAATCTAGCAAACCCACCAAAAATCATTTCAAAATTCAAAACTTGATTTCATGCGGCCATTTCATCAAACAGGTTGCAGACACAAATTAAACAAAACACAAAACACTATAGTGTGCAGTGTTTTGAGCCTAACTTGTTCCCTAGTTAGCTCTCACACAATCCAGTAGATCATATAGAGAGGTTAGACCAGCTTTAGCACCCCTGTGAGCTTGCCATTGCCATTAATGGTGAACAGCCGAAGCCAACCATGCCACCCCATAGTCGACAGCAGGCTAGAGGAAGAACTAGCCGTGCCAACCTTGTCTGGGAGGCAGCCCACCGTCCACCGCCACTGCCTGTCCCAGCCGTGAGTGTTGCCAAGCCCTGGACCACGCGCACCAGACACGCCCAGACCATGCCGAGCGTGCGCCAGAGCGCCACCCTCGACCACCACCCACAGACCGCGCGCCGCCCTCACCGCACGCACACACGATCACCACCGACCCAGGAGACCGCCAGACATCCCCTTTTAACACCCCGCGCCATACAGCCACCGCCCGCCGTCGAGAACGCCGCCTCTGCCGCGCAGAGCACCGCCCGTTCTAGACCAAACCACACCGCCCCATCCCTCGCGACCATGTCGTTGAGCACCGCCAGGAGACATAGCACCGTCCCCTACCCTTGCCCATGCCTTTAGCTGCCTGTAACGTTGCCTCCGACGAGCTCACCTTGCGCCCCGACGGTCCCCTCGCTCGACTATAAATAGAGGCCACCCGCGCACGATTTCTTCACACCATCTCACTCTCCTCTCCTCACTGATCGTGCCACACCATTCTCAGAGCAAGGCGAGCACCACCCCGCCGGAATTTCACTGGAGCCTGCCGCTGCCGGAGAAGAAAGGAGCCAGCGATTGGAGCCGCCCCAGGAGAAGCCACCGGTACCAGGAGGTTCTCCGTCGTCGACTTCGTTGTTCGCCCGCCTCGCCGACCCTCGCCCGTACTCCGGTGAGCCCCCAGCACCCCTCACTGGCCGCGCTAGGTTTCGTTCTCGCCGGAGCTGTCTCGCGTCGACGATGACCCTCAGCCGTTGGATTAGAACCAGATCAAACGAACCACGTTGCCCCATACCGCTTCGCCCAGCCCCGTATCACTGACGAGTGGGGACACCCACTTACGCAGCCCGCGGGAGCACTACGCTTAGCAGGCCGGCCCGTTAGAATTTCCCGCGCAGCCCAATAATTCAAATTAAATCTTTTCTTTTTAATTTCAAACACACTTCTGTACCCAACTTCAAAAATCAACCCAGATCGATTTAGTGCACCAAATTAGATGAAACCAATTTTGTTGGAAAGGTCTGTGAATGTTTAATCCAAGCCCGTTGAATTCAAGTCATTTGGATCTGTAGATCACCCTTAGCAAAAATGACAAGGCAGAAGCTTTTCTGCATTTAAACATTTTTCAAATTTAAACCACAATAGCTTTTGAGTTGATTCCAACTCTCAAAAATCACTTTCAACCATACCTTTCAGAATATATAAAAATATATATAGGTTACTTGCAGAAATTTTGTTCAAGGAATAAAAGAATGCTTCATAAGCATTTCTAGCCACTTTAATTCATTAAAATAAAAGGGGAAAACCTTGTTAAATTGTGACACCACTTTAAATCACATTCCCATGGACTACAACATGTGGTGATGACATGTGTCAACATGATCCCATGTTTAGTTTGGATAATATTAAATCTTAAGTAGTTTTTCAATGAGTAGAAATTACTTTTCTAAAATAAGAAGACTTAAACCAATCCTTAACCTTGTAATGTTAGAGATGATGCTAGATCATCTATAGGACCCTTGTGTGTGATGATTGCAAGTAGTTAAGTATTGTTTGGTGATTGTGTACCTCGTATTTATTCATAGACGCTAGTACCGACCAAGGCTACGAGGAAGAAGGAGGATACTACAAAGAGGAAGCCGAGGAGAACTTCAACCACTGCTCTGCACAAGGCAAGCTTATACTGATATTGATGCAAGCTTATACTGATATTGATGCAAGCGATACCAACCAAGTATACTGATGCAAGCTAACACTTGCAAGATACTATACCTATGCAAGCGCATAAGACACCCTATTGTTGCCACAACCCATGCTTGTGATATGATTACTATATGCCCTCAGCGTATGTAACCATACCCACTTGCTAGACCAATCCTAGTTTTATGGCAAGCTTTTTACTTTATTTCTTTATCAAAGTTTACTTAGAGGCTACCCAAGAATTTTGGTAGATACTAGACAGTTGTGCTGAAGGTTGCATAAAGAGCATTAAACTTTGGCCTAAGCTAGAAACCTTGATATCAGCTTATGATATAAGGTTAGACTTAGTTGCAACTCCACTAGTTACCACCCCTCTATTGGTACTACCCCACCTGTAGATGCTAGTGCTAAGCATAAAACTTGATCAACTTTAGATGGGAATACTTGGTGGAAAAATGGTTATGAAAACCTTGGAATGATGGATCATTCTATTGAAATGTTTTGGACAGGTGTTTCCAAACACTTGATGATTTTGGTGATGAAAATGTTGAGGCATGAGCCTTAGCCCTTTATAAAACTGATGGTTTTCTGGATGCGATACCATTCCAATTTTATATTACAACCACAATACCCGAATATTGGGTAGGGCTTGACTGGAAACTTATATACCTTAGTATTAGTTCCCTCACGGCCAAGGTCTGAGCTGAGGCTACCTTGTGAAGATTGTCCACCTGTGCAGTACCCAAGATGACAGTGGTCATGGTTGGGAGGCCAAACTCACAGGAGAGGTGCTTATACTAGGGAGTGTAATTGGAAGGTTAGGATTGATTATCCGCATACTGAGTATGGTGAATTCAGGATTTGTTCCTGACGGATGTATCGAATGTTGTGGTGAAAGTGTACAATCTCTGCAGAGTGTCAAACTATTCGAATAGCCGCGTCCGCGGTTATGGACAGTTGGAGTGGCCATACTGACTTTTCAAAATAACTTGTGAACAACTTGAGACTTTGGCTTGGCCACAACAGAGTTGTGACTGGAAATACAAGATCCCACTTAGGAGTATAAAATTGTGACTAGCTTGGGAACTTAGTAGTATAAATCTGGCTTTTGCAAAACAACCCTAGAGCCTAGTGTCCTATTATCCAAAACCCCCTTTTTCTTGTTAGTATTAGTTTGCGAGTACTTAAAGAGTACTCATGGCTTTGTCCCTGGCTATTCCCATGGCCAGACTATGAAGAGGAGTACCTGGAGGATGGACCCCAGGACGGTTACGACAACTAGGATCATCTCCCATCGTCAGCATTGCCTGTGACCCCGAAGATGGAGCCTCGCCTACGCTACCGTTACTATTCCGTATTCCGCTGCTTGATGTTGTATTAAGGACTGGATCATGAGATCCCTATTTGTGTAAGAACTTATGTATCGTTGTAATGGATGAAGTACTATGGTATCCAATTCTGTTATGTCTCGCAAAAATGGTAATCCTGGGATTGCGATGTATGGCATAACAGGCATCTAGGATTGAAAAATCCGGGTGTTGACAGTCTTAATTCCTACCTGAAATCGAGAACAAGTAAGAACTAATATTGCAATCAAGATATTGCGGATTAAGATGAAAGCTTTATTGAAAAGGTGGGATCCTGTATAGGTGCGAAGTACAAGAGGCCTCTACGACGCTCGAGCCTTGGCGAAGTTGCTATGATGGCTAACTTAATGTCTAAAAAAAATCCGAGTCTGTGTGACGGCTATGGGGAGTATTTAAGGAGGAAAACGTGGGGTTTCGGCCAGCCATAGAAGTGGTGGCCGAATCCAACCCTAGAAGTCCTTTTCTCCTCAAATACGGACTCTAAAAACTGGTTATTTAAAATCCTGTGAAAATTACATGGGCCTGGCCCAAAATAAAGGTGTCGCAGCACCATATTAAGCTATGGACGAATTTGTGAAGTATTAATCTTGAATATTTCGTCCAAGCCTTCTTTCGTGGCCTCAAAGTTCTGAAATCTTCATCCGTGGCCTTCTCTTGAATCATCACATGCTTGCTGCCATCTCCATGCATGGCCATGATCCAATGCTTGTCCCTCTCATCCATGCTTGGTCCATCATTCCTAAGAGTAACAAATACATTTGATTTAGGCAGCATCATATTCCCATGTATGTGAGGAATAGTTCCAAGAAACGAAAATACCTGATAGTTAAGTTGTTTGACACGAAATCTTGTGATAGGTCCTTGTATGTGTGTAGCTGTAGGTACAACGGTTGTATCAATAGATCGGATGTCCACATCATCCGGTGTACACCGGAGTCTCCGGTCCTGTACACCGGAGTCTCCGGACCATCCTCCGTTCCGGCCCCAGGAACCAAGCCTAGGACAGACAGAAGGCCCCTCTGGAGACGAGTCCAGAGATTGACCGGAGTCTCCGGCCCAGACCGGAGTCTTCGGACCCAACACCGGAGTCTCCGGCCTACTCGACGCCAGGCATGTCAAAGCCTTTTGGGCCTGGCCCATGTAACCCCCAGTTTCGCCCCAACTTCTAGTTTTATTCCTAAACTACCCCTGATTAAGTGGCTGGCCTATATAAAGCCCCACCCCTCTATTGTAAACCCTAGACTTGGATAATTGTAGTTGAAGACACCCCTTTGAGGATCTATCAGCTATTTGTCTCATGCTCCTTGACAAGGAGCACCAAATTATCCACAACCTCTTGGATTTTGCCTCGTGCGTTCAAGTTGTACAAGTCCTTGGGATCTCGGTGTCTCGTGCCCAAGTAGTCAAGATCTCATCAAGCCTCTCGCTCCCATTGTTGGCCGTGGGAGAGTGCCTTGCCCAACGCCGATCCTAGAGATTGTGTTGGACCGGTTGCCACTGGCGTGAGCTATCGGCTTTTATCGTGTTTTCGTGTGTGTGTTCATCGGGTTCTTCGCGTGTGTTTTCGTGGATTTCATCCCCTCCCTCTTCCCACCGCTTTCCCCCCTCGAATCCCACGAAATTCGTGAAAGATCGGGCCACCCAAGGGGTCACCCCTAACATGGGGCTCTATTTATAGGCCAGCCACATAAACATGGGTAGTTTGTGAAAAATACGGGAAAATATAGTAAGGGGGTACATGGCGCTAGGCTGAGTTGGCACGTACAGGTTCTGGCACGACCGGTAGTACCAGACTCAGGACCGGTAGGACCGGTCATAACCGGTAGTACCGCTTGCGGTCCTAGAGCTTCAGTTGGATCCTTCAGTAGTGAGCGGTAGCAGGGGCGGTAGTACCGCTGACCGATAGTACCGGTTCATGCGTCCGGTAGTACCGCTGAGGTCTGGGGCTTGGATGGGTTCCTTATGGTGTGTGCGGTAGTAGGGCCTGGTAGTGCCGCTCGCACCAGTAGTACCGGTGCTAGATCCGGTAGTACCGCTGGGGCCTGGCAGCTGCCGATCTGTCTTCTTCCATCTCCTCTTCCAAGCCTCCGTCTTGTCGGGCTTGATGTTCCGGGCTTCCTCCCTTGCCTCCGTACTGGTCGATGTGAACCTATCATGCATATGTGATGGGGTATGAAGTAGCATACCATTCAATAGGGTAGGACCTAGGCTCGCATAGAGGAATGGATTCACCTTTGGAGTCCATGACGACTTGGCGCAAGTTGGAGACCATGATGTGGTAACGACCGTAGGTCGGGCTACATCACCGGGCCTGGCGCCGGTTTGTCCTGGAGCATATTCTCATGCTGCCTTTGGTCCCTCCCTTGGCGATGCTTCCTTGGGGAAGCGGTCTTTACTCAAGTGTATCCACACAAGGTCGCCTTCTTCGAAGATCATCTCTTTCTTGTTCTTGTTTCGCTTTGATGCTTGGCAAAGGACTTGCTGCTCGATCGTAGCTCTTGTGTCTTCATGGAGTTTTTTCGTTGCTTGGGCATGCCTGTCGATGTCCATGTTGGTGTGGTCGTGGAGAGGAAGAGGAAGTACGTTGAGCGTGGTGAGAGGATCGAATCCATAGACGATCATGAACGGGCTCCTCATGGTGGTGGAGTGCTTTGCACGATTGTAGGCGAACTCGGCGTGAGGGATACATTCCTCGAGATCTTTAAGATTCTTCTTTATCAACACACAGAGAACCAAGGCTGCGGTTGACGACCTCGGTTTGGCCATCGGTTTGAGGATGCGAGGCATAGTAGCTTGATGCCGAGCTTGGCCATGAGTGTCTTCCAAAAGTAGCTCATGAATTTGACGTCGCGGACGGAGACGATTGTTCGTGGCACTCCATGAAGGCGGATTATTTCCCTGAAAAGAGATTTGCGACATGTGAAGCATCATATGTCTTATGGCACGGAATGAAGTGTGCCATTTTTAAAAAACAATCCACTACAACAATTATAGAATCATGACCATGTCTAGACCTAGGCAATCCTAACACAAAGTCCATGCTAATATCCGACCAAGGTGCATGAGGAATAGGCAATGGCATATAAAGACCAAAAGGGTTAGACTTAGACTTAGCTTGGACACATGTAGTGCATCGTTGGACATAGCGCTCCACGTCGCGCTCCATCTGGGGCCAATAGTAGTGATTGGAGAGCATGGCATATGTCTTGTCACGGCCAAAGTGACCCATAAGGCCTCCACCATGCGACTCTTGAAGAAGCAAAATTTGGAGAGACGACTTCGGAATGCAAAGCTTATTTTGTTTGAATACAAAACCCTTATGCAAATAGAAATCATCAACCCCTTTGTCTTGAACACTTGAGTTTGAATCAACTCAAAAGCTATTATGGTTTTAATTTGAAAAATGTTTGAATGAAGAAAAGCTTCTGCCTTGTTATTTTTACCATGGACAGATCCAAACGACTTGAATCCAACGGGCTTGGATTCAGCATTCTCAGACCTTTCTAACAAAATTGGTTTCATTCAATTTGGTTCACTGAATCGACCTGGGTTGATTTTTGAAACTAGGTGCAGAAGTGTGTTTGAAATAAAATGGAAAAGGTTTAATTCAAATAACTGGGCTGCGCGGGAAGTGATACTGGGCCGGCCTGCTAAGCGCAGCGCTTCCGCGGGCTGTTTAAGTGGCTGTCCCCACACGTCAGTGAGACAGGGGGTGCGAAGCGGTATGGGGCGATGTGGTGCGTTCGATCTAGTTCTAATCCAACGGCTGAGGGTCATCGTCGACGTTGGGCAACGCCGACGAGACAGAAACCTAACGCGGCAAGTGAGGGTCGTTGGGGGCTCACCGGGGTTCGGCGAGGGTCGGCGAGGCGGGCGAACGACGAATTCGACAACGGCGGTTCTCCTGGTACCGGCAGCTTCTCCTAGGGCGGCTCCAATCACTGGCCCCCTTCTTCTTCAGAGGCGGCGGGCTCCGGTGAAATTCCGGCGATGCGCTGCTCGCCTTTCTCTGGGACTGAGGTGGGGTGTTTCTGGGTGAGAGAGGAGTGGAATGGTGTGAAGGATTTGATCGGGGGAGGCCTCTATTTATAGTCGCGATGGTGGCGACATGGCTACGGGCTGCTAGAAGCATGGCCGGCGGTGGTGATCGATTGGTGGTCTCCTGGCGATGCTCTACGGCTTTAATGCGCTTGTAGGGGCAGTGCGGTTTGGTCTGGAACACGCGACGCTCTGCGCGGCAGAGGCGGCGTCTTCAACGGTGAGCGGTGGCTACGGGGCACGGGCGGTGAAATGGGCATGTCTGGCGGTCTCCTAGGTCGGTGGCGATCATGTATGCACGCGGCGAGGGCGGCGCGCGGTCTGTGGGCTTCGGTCGAGGGTGGCGCTCTAGCGCTTGCTCGACATGGTTGACAGAGGCACGGGCGCGTTGTTCCTGGGTGCTCTGGTTGATGTCTTCGAGGCAGGGCTGGTCGAGAGGGGGCGGTGAGGCATGGGTGATCTTCCAGACAAGGTTGGCACGGCTAGTTTCTCTCCCAGCTTGCTGTCTACACTGGGGTGGCATGGGTGGCTTCGGCTGTTCACCATTGATGTCATTGCCAAGCTTACAGTGGGGCTAGTGCTTGGTTAAGATTGTTAGATGATCTACTAAGGCTAGTGGTGCCTAGAGAGGGAACAAGTTAGGCTCAATTCACTGCTCAAAACAGTGTTTGGATTTTGTTTGATTTGTGTCTGCAAGGTGTGTTATGCGGTAACCCCTTGGGGTGGCCCGATCTTTCACGAATCTCCGCGGGAATCGAGGGTAAAGCGGTGGAAGGGGGAAAGTGGATGGAATCCACGAACACACGCCACGAAGAACCCGACGAACTCACGCACACAAAACACGATACACGCCGATAACTCACGCCGGTGGCAACCGGTCCAACATAATCCCTAGGATCGGTGTTGGGCGAAGCTCGCTCTCCACGCCAACAATGGGGGACGAGGTGCTTGGTGAGATCTTGACGACTTGGGGGCAAGAAACCGAGAACCCAAGGCCTTGTAAAACTTGAACGCACTAGGCAAGATCCAAGAGGGGGTGGATAATCCGGTGCTCCTTGGTAGGAGCATGAGACCAATAGATATAAGTTCCTCAAAGGGTTTCCTTAATCTATTATTATCCAAGTCTAGGATTTACAATGGAGGGTGGGGGCTATATATAGGCCAACCACATAACCAGGGGTATTTTCGGAACAAATAGCGAAATATAGAGAGGGTTACAAGGCACTGGGCCGACTTAACACGATCAGGTTCTGTGTCGTCCGGTAGTACCGGTCCAGCTCGACCGGTAGTACCGCTTCCTGGCCCGGTAGTACCGCTTGTCGTCCTGGGACTTGCGCTGGGGCCTTCTGTTGGTGGCGGTAGCAGGGGGCGGTAGTGCCGTGGTCCGGTAGTACCGGGTCTGGGGCCGGTAGTACCTCCAGTGACAGAGAGCATTTGGCTAGCGCTGGGGTCTTCTGTTGTTGGCGCTAGCAGGGGCGGTAGTGCCGCCGAGCGGTAGTACTGGTCGCCAGGTCCGGTAGTACCGCTGGCGACAGAGAGCGTTTGGTCTCTTCTGCTGGTGCTCCTCCGTCCTGTGGGTCCTTCTCTTCGTACCTGATGATGCACAAGGTATGGGTATGAACTAGCAGGCCATCCAAAGGTGTATCGAAGTCACACAAGGAGAGGAGCGAGTTCACCTTAGCTTGAAGGAGTTTGGCTCGGGCGCGAGTCATGGGTCCACTTGGGGAGCTCGTGGAAGTAGATGTAGTAGCGGTCGTAGGACGGGCTGCATCAGCTCCCCCCCCCCTTGGGAAAGAGTCGTCCTCGACTCTTCTATCGTCGCAACTTCATCTTCTCCATGGTAGGGTGAGAGGTCCTTGACATTGAATGTCGAGCTCACAAGATACTTTGATGTTGGGATATCAATGATATAAGCGTTGTTGTTGATCCTCTTGAGCACTTTGAATGGTCCATCACCTCTTGGATTTAGCTTGGAGTCGCGTTCCTTGGGGAAGCGGTCTTTACTCAAGTGTATCCACACAAGGTCGCCCTCTTGAAAGATTATCTCTTTCTTGTTCTTGTTTAGCCTTGATTCTTGGCGAAGGACTTGTTGCTCGATAGTAGCTCATGTGTCTTCATGGAGTTTCTTCATTGTTTGGGCACGCTTGACAATGTCCATATTGGCACGTTCATGAAGTGGTAGCGGAAGGATATCGAGCGCGGTGAGAGGCTCGAAGCCGTAGACGATCATGAACGGGCTCCTCATGGTGGTGGAGTGCTTGGCGCGGTTGTAGGCGAACTCGGCGTGTGGAATACATTCCTCCCAGTCTTTAAGGTTCTTCTTTATCAACACCCGGAGGAGTGTGCCAAGACTTCGATTGACGACCTCGGTTTGTCCATCGGTTTGAGGATGCGAGGCGGACGAGAAGAAGAGCTTGATGCCGAGCTTGGCCATGAGAGTCTTCCAGAAGTAGCTCATGAATTTTACGTCGCGTTCGGAGACGATTGTTCTTGGCACACCGTGTAGCCGAATTATTTCCCTGAAAAACAAATTTGCTACATGTGAAGCATCATCGGTCTTATGGCACGGAATGAAATGTGACATTTTGGAAAAGCGATCCACTACTACAAATATAGAATCATGTCCATGTTTAGATCTAGGCAAGCCTAACACAAAGTCCATGCTAATGTCTGACCAAGGTGCATGAGGAATAGGCAATGGCATATAAAGACCAAAGGGGTTGGACTTAGACTTAGCTTGGATACATGTAGTGCATCATTGGACGTGGCGCTCCACGTCGCGCTTCATCTTTGGCCAAAAGTAGTGGGTGGAGAGCATGTCATATGTCTTGTCACGACCAAAGTGACCCATCAGGCCTCCACCATGGGACTCTTGAAGAAGCAAAAGTTGGAGAGACGATTTCGGAATGCAAAGCTTGTTTTGTTTGAAAAGAAAACCCTTATGCAAATAGAAATCATCAATCCCTTTGTCTATTGAACATTGTGTAAATATTGGTCCAAAGAAAGGGTCGGACGCGTACAAAGATTTGATGTCATCAAGACCCAAGACATTTACTTCGAGTCGTGTAAGAAGGCTTGTGTTTTTGCGAGACAAGGCGTCCGCTACCACACTTTCTTTGCCCTTCTTGTATTTGACAATGTAAGGAAAAGACTCCATGAACTCAACCCATTTTCTGTGCCTTTTACTCAAATTGGCTTGGCCCTTAAGGTACTTCAACGACTCATGGTCGGAATGTATGATAAATTCTTTGGGCCAAAGATAGTGTTGCCACACTTGAAGAACTCGAACCAAGGCAAAAAGTTCTTTGTCATAAATGGGATAGTTTAGGCATGCGCCATCAAGTTTCTCACTATGGTAAGCAATAGGACGCCATTTTGCATAAGGACGCCACCGATGCCAATACCGCTAGCGTCACATTCAATCTCAAAAGTTTTTGTGAAATCCGGTAGTGCAAGAAGTGGTGCTTCGGTGAGCCTCTTTTTGAGCTCGTCAAAAGCCTTTTGTTGTGCTTTTCCCCAAACGAACGTGACATTTTTCTTGGTCAATTCGTTGAGGGGGCAAGCAATGGTAGAAAAGTCTTTCACAAAGCGACGGTAAAAGCCAGCCAACCCATGAAAACTACGAAGTTCACTAACATTTGTAGGGATGGGCCAATCTCGTATGTCCTTTACTTTGGAGACATCAACTTCAATGCCATTAGAAGACACAACAAAACCAAGGAAAATCAGCTTGTCTCTTGCAAAAGTGCACTTTGGGAGATTAGCATAAATCTTTTCTTGACGAAGGATTTGAAGGACCTCCTTAACATGAGTAACATGCTCCTCTAGTGACTTGCTATAGACAAGAATGTCATCAAAGTAAACAACTACACTCTTCCCAATGAGAGATCTCAAAATATGGTTCATGAGGCGCATGAAGGTAGATGGGGCATTAGATAAGCCAAAAGGCATAACCAACCATTCATAGAGACCAAGCTTGGTCTTGAAGGCGGTATTCCACTCATCACCTTCGGCCATGCGAATTTGATGGTAACCACTACGAAGATCAATTTTCGAAAATATAGTGGCTCCACATAACTCATCAAGAATGTCATCAAGATGCGGTATAGGATGTCGATAACGCATGGTGATAGCATTGATTGGACGGCAGTCCATGCATAACCGCAACATATCATCCGTTTTTGGAACTAGGATCACGGGGACCGCGCTTGGGCTAGTGCTTACTTGGATCAAACCTTTGGAGACGAGTTGGTTTATTTGACGTTCGATCTCCTTCGTCTCTTTCGGGTTCGTGCGATACGCGGCGCGGTTTGGGAGTGGTGCGCTGGGTATGAGGTCGATGCGGTGCTCGATTCCACGAAGAGGAGGAAGGCCATGAGGAAGCTCTTCGGGAAATACATCTTGGAATTCCTGCAAAATAGCCATCAAAGAAGGAGGAACATTTGTCAAGTCATTAGTTCCTTGCGCTAGTCCCTTGCATACAAGGACATAGTGCAAGATGGATGGGTTGTTCCGCACTTCTCTCATCTCACTTTTGGTGGCAAGAAGAACACTCTTAGTTTTTCCACTCGAGTTTGGCTTGTAGCTCTCACTCACTATGGTGTGGTTCTCTCGCTCACCACTCTTCTCACAAGGTGTTTTTGTGTATTGCACCCTCGCTAAATCCTTTGCATTGTCCGCAATTATTTGGCTAGGAGTCATTGGTTGCAACACACAAGTTTTATCAAGCCATTTGAAGGTGTAAGTGTTTGAGTGACCATTATGCAAAGCACGCTTGCCATATTTCCACGGCCTTCTGAGCAACATATGGCAAACCGTCATTGGGACCACGTCACATTCCACCGTGTCCTTATAGTGCCCAATTGAGAACGTCACCGAGACGGTGTGCTTGATCTTGACGGATCCTTGGTCACTTAGCCATTGGATATGGTAGGGGTGTTTATGCGGATGGAGGGTGAGATTGAGTTGCTCACACAATTCCGTACTTGCAAGGTTGTGGCAACTCCCTCCGTCGATGACAACTTTGATGGACTTCCCATTGATGCCGGCACGAGTTTGGAAGATGTTCGAGCGTTGGTCTTCATTCTCATTGGCTTGGGTAGTCAAGACCCTTGTGACTACAAGCGATGGACTTGCGTCATGCTCACACACAAGAAGTTCTTGGTCCTCTTCCAAATGTTGCCTTGCCATGGCTTCCTTGACCCTTGCATCAAACTCTTCCTCACTCAAGTATTCTTCATCGCCGTTGTCATGAATGAACAAAACTTTCTTGTTCCCACATGCGTTCGACTTGTGCCCTTTGCCTCCACACTTGTAGCATTCACCATTGAATGGTTGATCATACCTTGTGTGTTTGCCACTTGGGGGTTGTTTTCCTTGAGGGAGTGTTGGCTTGAAGGGAAGCTTGGTGGTACTTGAGGAGCTTCCACTTGGTGTTGTTGGAGTAGTGGTTGGTTCTTGCTTGTAGGTGAAGTACGTTTTTGGCTTGTTGTACTTGATGTCCTCTTGTACTTGACGCTCGGCCTTTGATGCGATGTGCACAAGCTCAACCATGTTGTTGTAATTTTGGAACTCGGTGATGCGCTTGATGGGATGGTTCAAGCCATTGAGGAAGCGTGCCATTGTTTGTTCATCTCGCTCTTCAATGTTGGCACGGATCATGTTGAGCTCCATTTGCTTGAAGTACTCTTCCACGGTCTTTGTCCCTTGACTAAGCGTTTGAAGCTTGTTGAAGAGGCCACGCGTGTAGTGTGAAGGAACAAAGCGGGATCTCATATGAGCCTTCATATCTTGCCAAGTTGATATTGGAGGCTCTTCTTTTGCTTCGCGAGCGAGTTGGACTTGTTCCCACCAAAGGTTGGCATACTCATCAAACTCGAGGGATGCCATGGCCATCATCTTCTCATTGCGATAATTGTGCATGCGGAAGATCTTGTCAACCTTGAGTTCCCACGAGAGATATTCCTCGGGTTCATTGGAACTGGTGAACTTGGGCATGGTGAATTTGAGCTTGCCAAAAGTTTCTTCTCCATTGCGGTTCCGGTTGCGGCGGTTGCCATGATTTGGGCGGCCATCATCATCATCCGAGATCTCATGTCTTGCTTGGTGATGGTTTCGTTGCTCTTGCGGTTGTTGAGGTGCCGCGTTTGGTGGTGGAACTTGGTTTTGGCGACGAGCTTGGGGAGCTTGCTCTTTTTGTTGGCGCGGTTGAGGACGAGGAGGAGGTTGATGGTCCTCACGACGAGCTTGGGGAGCTTGCTCTTGTTCTTGTCGTGGGTGGTGCCGAGGAGCATTGTCTTGCGCCCTGTGGCGAGGAGGACGTCGAGCCGCATGCACAATGGGCTGCTCTTCTTCTTCTTGATGTGGCGGAGGCTCGTCATGACCATCATGTTGCCGACGTGGACGATCATGTCGATGATGACGCCTTGGAGGATCTTCGAGTGCTTCACGTCGACGGTGATCTTGTTCGTCCTCTTCGGATGCTTCACTTTGTGTGGAAGAGACATGTCGACGACGATGTCCTTGGTGGTCCATGTGAGGTTGCTCTTGTTGAATCACAAGTGCCCTTGGTTGTGGCCGGTTCCCTTCACGTCTTGGAGGTCTTGCGGAGAGGTCACCATCATAGCTTGACGTTGCGGCGTGACGCGGAGATGGTGCCGCTTGCAAAGAGCTCATGGATTAAAGAACGGGTCCATCCCGGTGCCTTGAAGCGTGACTTCTAGGTGCACTTGATTCACTTGAGGAGTGCCGAGATGAGCTTGATTCGCGCGAGTGTGGCCTTGCTAGTCCATCAATGAGGCGTTGAAGCTTCTCATCCGTTGAGGCGAGTGCACGACCAAGAACTTCATTTTGATGACCGAGGTTGTGTTGCATGGCATGCATTTGGCCACGGACTTCTTCGAAGCGGTTGTCGATGTTCTTGAATTCCACACGGGCCTCGCTAAATTGTTCATCTTGGCGCCACTCGAGAGCTTCACAACGGTAGTTGAATTCTCCTCGGACCTTCCAATGGTCCCATCTTGTCATGAATTGTGTGTCATCCTCCGGAGTTTGTGGTGGTTGGGATGACTCTCCATGCCTGTCCATGATGAAAAGCCAACAAGGGTTGTATATGGAGAAAAAGGGTGCGGAGAGTTAGCCTTTTACCTCACCTTGGAGATTATATCAAACCAATTGCCACCCAAATGAGCGAACAGCGTGCAAAGTGAAATGGGCAAGAAACTCACACACAAATATGCTACAACTCTCAAAATCTTTTGGTGGAAGGTTAGGATTATGGAAAACCAAACGAAACGATCCAAGCAAAAGGTTATTGTCCTACGTGGTAAAGAACCAAAGATCAAAAGCAAAAGGATACGATCTACAAAAACACGGAAAACACACACGTGGAGAAAAACGGGGTTAGCACGACTATGAAAATGAGCACAAAAGGTCCTAACGAAGACTACGCTCGGTTGTCGTGCCAACGCAAGGAGAGACCACAACTCGTTTGCCAAAAGAGGATAAGCAATAGATTTGTGCACTTGCCTTGGTGCGCTCTTTCTTCTCTCTTTCTTGGCTTACAAGCTTGGTATTCTCTTTGTATTGGGAGACTATGTATCTTTTTTTTTCTCTTTTTTTTGATTATTTTCCTTTTTCTCCCTTTCTATGCTACTATGTTAGCTTTTGTATTTGGCCTCACACTCTCACTTTCCGAAGGCAAGTGCACAATGCTTAGACAAACACAAAATGAGTTGCTCTCATAGGATAGATACACACAAAGGAAGATATGGGGTTGTCAAAGTGGTGCAAGTTATACCTTTGGTATTGTTGATGACTTACAACCGTTGGTGGGGATGATGTTCGAGTGTCGCGGTGTCGATGAGCGCGGGTGGCTTTGATGCGGAAGCTTGTGTTAAGATGGCGACAAACACGCGAAACACGAACAAGCAAAAGGGGGGAAGTCAGCAAACGAAAATGAGGCGTCAAGAGAAGAAGAAAAGTTTCTGTGACTGGCGGTAGTACCGCTTGGTACGGGCGGTAGTACCGGACGGCGGTAGTACTGCCTGCTCAACCGGTAGTACCGCTGGTCACAGAACAAGAACGAAAACGAGATCCACTTGACACAAACCTCAAATTCGTGGGAAATCTGACCGAAAGGCTGGGCTAGGAACAACAGGGGCTATAGATCGACTCCAAAAGCAACAGATCTATGGACCAAAACCACGAAAAACTCACCAAATCCAGAGATCGATCCGAAGGCAAATTGGGGCTCTTTTTGGTGGGATTTTCGATTTTAAGGGGGATAAAGAAAAATTGGGGGGAAATTCGTGATCAACCTTGCTCTTGATACCAAGATGTTATGGGGTAACCCCTTGGGGTGGCCCGATCTTTCACGAATCTCCGCGGGAATCGAGGGTAAAGCGGTGGAAGGGGGAAAGGGGATGGAATCCACGAACACACGCCATGAAGAACCCGACGAACTCACGCACACAAAACACGATACACGCTGATAACTCACGCCGGTGGCAACCGGTCCAACATAATCCCTAGGATCGGTGTTGGGCGAAGCTCGCTCTCCACGCCAACAACGGGGGACGAGGTGCTTGGTGAGATCTTGACGACTTGGGGGCGAGAAACCGAGAACCCAAGGCCTTGTACAACTTGAACGCACTAGGCAAGATCCAAGAGGGGGGTGGATAATCCGGTGCTCCTTCGTAGGATCATGAGACCAATAGATATAAGTTCCTCAAAGGGTTTCCTTAATCTATTATTATCGAAGTCTAGGGTTTACAATTGAGGGTGGGGGCTATATATAGGCCAACCACATAAACAGGGGTATTTTGGGAACAAATAGCGAAATATAGAGAGGGTTACAAGGCGCTGGGCCGACTTAACACGATCAGGTTCTGTGTCGTCCGGTAGTACCGGTCCAGCTCGACCGGTAGTACCGCTTCCTGGCCCGGTAGTACCGCTTGTCGTCCTGGGACTTGCGCTGGGTCCTTCTGTTGGTGGCGGTAGCAGGGGGCGGTAGTGCCGTGGCCCGGTAGTACCGGGTCCGGGGCCGGTAGTACCGCCAGTGACAGAGAGCATTTGGCTAGCGCTGGGGTCTTTTGTTATTGGCGGTAGCAGGGGGCGGTAGTGCCGCCGAGCGGTAGTACCGGTCGCCAGGTCCGGTAGTACCGCTGGCGACAGAGAGCGTTTGGTCTCTTCTACTGGTGCTCCTCCGTCCTGTGGGTCCTTCTCTTCGTACCTGATGATGCACAAGGTATGGGTATGAAGTAGCAGGCCATCCAAAGGTGTATCGAAGTCACACAAGGAGAGGAGCGAGTTCACCTTAGCTTGAAGGAGTTTGGCTCGGGCGCGAGTCATGGGTCCACTTGGGGAGCTCTTGGAAGTAGATGTAGTAGCGGTAGTAGGACGGGCTGCATCAAGGTGTTTGATGAAATGGCCGCAATAATTCAAGTTTTGAATTTTGAAAAGATTTTTGGTGGGTGTGCTAGTTTGGTGCTGTTGAGTCTGCAGATGCTTGGGTTTTGAAAGTTGTGCTTGTTTGAGTGGTTTTTGAAAAATTGGGATCTTCTCATATGATTAAGATTCAATTTTGAATTGCCATTTAAACTATGCATTTGAAAGTTTCTGGATGATCACAAAGTGGGCCTTGATACTTTGTTATGAGTACAATCAAGAGGTGCAAAGATCCAGAAAAGTTTCTGTTAGGTTCTGAAAGTTTGAGACAGCCAAAGTAGGCATGGGAGTTAATTTGGTCAAAATGACCATTCACTCATTTAGCTTTGTTTTGATTTATTTGTCTTTGAGAAAAGTTTGGGAATTGTTTAGATGATGTTTATTTCACCTAAGCAACATTTTACAAGCAAATAAACACACAAACAAGGTGGTTCAAAAGAATTCAAAATGAAATGCATACTCACATGCATGCTTCCATAATTTTATTTAGAAAAGTTTTTGTTAACCCTAATTTTGATGATTAGAGTTTGTTGATCCAAGTTTAGTATTTTTGGGATGTTACAAACCTTCCCCCCTTAAACAAAATCTCGTCCCGAGATTTGGAAAAGTACGAAAAAGATTACCTAGGATTTGAAGAGATCGGGAAACTCTGTCCTGATGCGATCTTCGCGCTCCCAGGTAGCTTCCTCTTCTGTGTGGTTGCTCCACTGAATCTTGAGAAACTTGATGCTTCGGGTTCGGGTAGTTCTGAAAGCTTCTTCCAAAATACGGATGGGTACTTCAGGATAGGTCAGGTCATCGTTGATCTCTATGGTCTGGTGGTCGATGTTCTTGAACATTTCGGTCTTCTCTGGAACTTCGAGGCACTTGCGAAGTAATGAGATATGGAACACATTGTGCACGGCTGACATCTCTTCAGGTAGTTCCAATTGATACGAAACTTGTCCTCGACGGTTCAGAATCTTGAAGGGTCCGATATATCTGGGAGCTAACTTTCCTTTGAGTTAGAAACGCTGCATTCCCTTCAATGGCGACACTTTCAGATAAACAAAATCTCCTATGTTGAAAGTGAGGTCTCTACGTCTCTTGTCGACGTAACTCTTCTGTCTGGACTGGGCGGTCTTGAGGTGCTCACGAATCTTGTGAACCTTCTCTTCTGCTTCTCGTAGGATATCGGGTCCAAAAATCTGACTCTCTCCTACTTCCGACCAGTTCAAAGGGGTGCGACACTTTCTTCCGTACATGAATTCAAATGGGGCCATTTGCAAACTGGCTTGATAACTGTTATTGTAAGAAAATTCTGCAAATTGCAGACAGTCTTCCCACTTGGATCCATATTCTAACACACATGCTCTCAGCATATCTTCGAGTATTTGATTTACTCGCTCCGTTTGTCCATCGGTCTGAGGGTGATACGCGGTGCTGAAATCTAGGCGGGTTCCTACACCTTCTTGAACTTTCTTCCAGAATCTCGAGGTAAACTGAGTTCCTCGATCCGATACGATGTTCTTGGGTACTCCATGCAAACTAACTATTCTAGCGATGTACAACTCCGCTAGCTTCGAACTCTGATATGTGGTCTTGACGGGCAAGAAATGATGTGGACATCCCTTCTACTGATACAACCGTTGTATCTACAACTACACACATACAAGAACCCATCACAAGATCTTGTGCCAAACAACTTAACTATCAGGTACTTTCGTTTCTTGGAACTATTCCTCACATACATGAGAATATGATGCTGCCTAACTCAGATGTATTTATTACTCTTAGGAATGATGGACCAAGCATGGATGAGAGGGACAAGCATTGGAGCATGGCCATGCATGGAGATGGCAGCAAACATGTGATGATCCAAGAGAAGGCCACAGATGGAGATTTTAGAACTTTGAGGCCACCATAATGAAGAAAGAAGGCTTGGACAAAATATTCAAGATAAATACTTCACGAATTCGTCCATAGCTTAATATGGTGCTGTGACACCTTTATTTTGGGCCACGCCCATGTAATTTTCGCATGATTTTAAATAGCCACTTTTTAGAGTCCGTATTTGAGGGGAAAAGGACTTCTAGGGTTGGATTCAGCCACCACTTCCATGGCTGGCCGAAACCCCACCTTTTCCTCCTTAAATACTCCCCATAGCCGTCACCCTAGACTCGGATTTTGTTTAGACATTAAGTTTGCCATATAGCAACTTCGCCAAGGCTCGAGCGTCGCAGAGGCCTCTTGTACTTCGTGCCTATATAGGGTCCCACCTTTTCAATAAAGCTTTCCTCTTAATCCGCAATATCTTGATTGCAATATTAGTTCTTACTTGTTCTCGATTTCAGGTAGGAATTAAGACCCTCGCTGGTCAGGCTGATCGTGATCCCGTAGGATCGGTAACATCCTGGAGATTGGCCTAGCGATTGCATTGGCGCTCGTGCTCGCACGTGTAGTCGGATCGTCAAGCCCGAACTCCACCAAATCGACTATCATCATCTCATTGAAAGATCGGACACCTTTTCCCTATCAAGTGGTATCAGATTTCAGGTTGCTCGGTGAGAGTTTACTGTTTTCGTAGATTAGATCTGTTTTCCCTATAACCCACGAAAAACCCAAAAACACAGTTAGAGTTTAGATCCATCCCATAACCAATCTACGCCTCGCATTATCTTTTCAGTTTTTGCATTGTTGAATTTGTGTCTACATCGTCGCGTCAAGTTGCTGGTCTTAGTGTCTTGTCCCTTAGAGTTTCGAGTTCTAATCATAGTAGTCACCGCCACACTTGCCGATCATCGCCACCATATTCCGCCACCATACACCCAGCCACCATAAACTCTAAACGCTCCGCCACCGCCTTCCTACCGTGACACGGATCCGATCACCTATCCTGCCGGGGCATGAGTCCGAGTTGAGTTATTGTTTCCTAGTTATTTCTTTTTACTTTCCTTCTTTGTTGTTTCCGTGTTACGCTAAAGTCCGTGTCGAGCTCAGAGTGTGGTCGTAAGTCCAGAAGGAGAGCAAAAAAAAAATTTCTGGCTATACTGTTTTTCGACCCCGGGGATCACTTTTCTCCATCGGCCGTTATAGCGACATTTTTTTGGCGCCTGCGCGCTTTCCGGAGCAAAATAAAAAATTTCGAATTTTTTTTTGGGGCTAACCTATTTTTAGACCCCGTAGATCAGTTTTAGACACTCGCCATCATAGTGATTTTCCGCATCTCGGTTCGCTTTTCAGGGTGCCATATCATCATACATTGCTTGTTGTGTCGCGTCGTGACATCGTTGGTGATCTAGGCTCGCGTCTCTAGTACGGTCTAGCCTAGGACCAGCACAGTACCGGCGTTGAGCATTCTTTCAACTTTTGCATTGCTGTTTTGATAATTGCTAACCCCCTTTGCTAAGCCTTCCCAGAGCTCCACAGATATTCTCCACGTGCGGTGTTTCGACTCCTGGTAATCGTTTGGTTCAATCTCTGGACCCACTGATCCTCACGGTTGCACATCGCCTTTTCCTTCTGTTTGGTAAGAACTTGTAAGAGCTTCGTATATTGCTTGACGGATTATGCGTGCCTTCCACCATATTTCCGTAGTATATACCTGTGCTTTTTAAGGACTAACCATGACAGATACTTCACGGAACCCTTCCACAATGACGAACGAAGAACTACATGCCCACTTCTGCGAGCTCTTGGTCAGTCGCGCTGAAGACGTGGATACACGCCTAGGGGAGTTTGACGCCAAGCTCACCAACGCCGTGGACAAGATCGATGGACTCGAGAAATCCTTCAACGCCAAGCTTGACGCTCGGTTCAAGGAGATTTTGAACAGATTTCCCGCACCCACACCCGCACCCACACATGGCGCACGGCGCATCCCGATCACGGGTCGAACTGCTGGTTCGGCTGCCGCCGCACCCCAGGCGGCTACCGCTGCGGCTGACGCACCTCAGACTTCTGCCGCTGCTGCTGCTGCGACATTGGGGACATACGACGGGTACAACTACGACCCCGATGATGACGATCTGTTTAACGATGAGGTTGAACAACCTCCACAGGTACCTGCTGGCCGTCCCCGACATTACTACCGCAACGCTCGACCACCGGTACGTGATGATGATCATGTCGCAAAGCTTAAATTAAATATTCCATCTTTCAGGGTAAATATAATCCTGATGCATATCTTACATGGGAGATGGAAGTAGAACAACGTTTTGCATGCTTAAAATATCCTGAGAATTTGCTTCCCTTTGGTGGTCTGAGTATTGTCGTTTAAATCCTACTACTATTCCTAGTACTTGGCCTCCTTTAAAAACAGCTATGCGTGTTCGTTTTGTACCTCCCACTTATCAACGTGATTTACTAAAGAATCTGACACGTTTAGAGCAAGGAAATTTTTTTGTAGAAGAGTATTATCAGGAATTGCAAACGGGGATGCTTCGGTGTGGTCTTGTTGAATCTACTGAACAAATGCTTGCACGTTTCTTTGGTGTATTAAACAAGGACATTCAGCACATCTTAGATTATAAGGAATATAATTCTATCACTCGTTTGTTTCATCTTTCTTGCAAAGCTGAACGTGAAGTGCAGGATCGACAAACACCATGGAGGAGGACTAATAATTCTGCAGGTTGCACATCCACTTGGACATCCCGACAATCAGCGCCTCTTTCTCGTGATTCGCCACCAGCTAATACCACATCCAAGTCCACCACAAGATTTCCAGCTGCTCCTCCACTGTCATCTAATGCTCCTGCTCGTAGTGCATCTTCTATGGCTTGCACGGGTAAGACAAAGGATATACAATGCCGCAAGTGCTGGCATTTTGGTCATATTGAGAGACAGTGCACAACACAACGTGTGATGATGGTGCGGGATGATGGTCAATACGATTCAGCGAGCGACTTTGATGAAGATACATTAGCCCTTATTTCTGCTAGAGATGGAGACAATTCTGATGCTGATGAAGAGACAGAGGTAATGGGAGCTGAAGCTGCTGATCAATACAAGAGCTTAATTACACAATGTGTGGTGAGTGTGCAATTGAGCAAATCTGAGCAAGATCAACGCCACAACCTGTTCCAAACACATGGTGTTGTCAAGGAAAGAGCTATACGGATCATCATTGATGGAGGGAGTTGTAATAATCTGGCTAGTGTTGACATGGTAGAGAAGCTTGTGCTTCCAACAAGACAACGCACACATTCATATTACATCCAATGGTTTGAGAGTTCTCACAAGATCAAGGTAACAAGAACGGTACGCGTGCATTTTACTATTGGTACATATTCTGATTTTGTTGATTGTGATGTTGTACCTATGCAAGCTTGTTCTTTGTTACTTGGTAGACCATGGCATTTTGATAGAGATCTGTTCATAATTGCAAAACTAATCACTATTCTCTTATGCATGAAGGAAAGAAAATTGGTCTAAAACCTATGACTCCTGAACAGATTTTAAAAGATGATCTTGCTAGAGCTAGTAGAGCTAAAACTGAGGAGAAAAATAAAAGTGAGAATCAGATTGTTGCTGCAGATTTTGTACCACCAAAGAACACTAAATATGATTCTACACATGCTACTGAAATTCGTTTGAAGAGTCCATGTATGCTTGCAAATAAAATTGATATTGCTGAACTAGATGTAAACAATACTCAATGTTATGCAATTGTCTGCAAAGAGGTTTTGTTTTCATTTGAGGATATGCCTCCTTCTTAGCCACCCGTTGTTGCTAACCTTTTGCAGGAATATGAGGACGTCTTTCCCGCTGAGCTGCCACCAGGACTACCTCCTATTAGAGGAATTGAGCACCAGATTGTTCTAATTCCTGGTGCTACGTTGCCCAACCGCGCGCCATATAGAACCAATCCAGAGGAGACAAAGGAGATACAACGCCAAATTCAGGAACTACTCGATAGAGATCATATTCGTGAGTCCCTTAGCCCCTATGCTATTCCTATTATTTTGGTACCTAAGAAAGATGGTTCTTCGCGCATGTGTACTGATTGTAGATCTATCAATAATATTACTATTCCATATCGCCATCCTATTCCACGTTTAGATGACATGCTTGATGAATTGAGTGGCTCTACCATGTTTTCTAAAGTTGATTTGCATAGTGGTTACCACCAGATTCGTATGAAATTAGGCGATGAATGGAAAACAACATTTAAAACTAAGTTCGGTTTATATGAGTGGTTAGTAATGCCGTTTGGTTTAACTAATGCACCTAGCACTTTCATGAGATTAATGAACGAAGTTTTACTTGCTTTCATTGGATGATTTGTGGTAGTCTACTTTGATGACATTCTGATTTATAGCAAATCTTTAGAGGATCATTTGGACCATTTACGTACTGTTTTCAATGCTTTACGTGATGCATGTTTGTTTGGTAACCTTGAGAAGTGCACCTTTTGCACCAATCGAGTTGCGCTTCTTGGCTATGTTGTTACATCACAGGGTATTGAAGTGGATCCAGCCAAGATTGAAGCTATTGAGAATTGGCCGCAGCCCAAGACGGTCACACAAGTGAGGAGTTTTCTTGGCCTCACTGGTTTTTATAGGCGCTTTGTCAAAGACTTTGGATCAATTGACGCGCCACTGAATGAGCTTACCAAGAAGGATGTGCAATTTGTTTGGGGCGATGCACAACAACAAGCCTTCGTCATATTGAAAGATAAGCTAACACATGCTCCCTTACTCCAACTTCCTAATTTTACTAAGACTTTTGAGCTTGAATGTGATGCTAGTGGAATTGGTTTGGGAGGAGTGTTATTACAAGAGGGAAAACCTGTTGCATATTTTAGTGAGAAATTGAGTGGGGCTAGTCTGAACTATTCTACTTATGATAAAGAATTATATGCGTTGGTTCGGACATTATAAACTTGGCAACATTATCTATGGCCTAAAGAATTTGTTATTCATTCTGATCATGAATCTTTGAAGAATATTCGTAGTCAAGCTAAGTTGAATCATCGTCATGCAAAGTGGGTTGAATTTATTGAGTCTTTTCCTTATGTTATCAAACACAAAAAGGGTAAAGATAATGTTATTGCTGATGCTTTGTCGCGCCGTTATACTTTGTTATCTCAACTTGACTTCAAAATATTTGGATTAGAAACTATTAAGGAACAATATGTGCATGATGCTGAATTTAAAGATGTGTTGCAGAATTGTAGAGATGGTAGAACTTGGAACAAGTTCGTCTTCAATGATGGATTTGTGTTCCGTTCTAACAAACTATGCATTCCAGATAGTTATGTTCGTCTTTTGTTGTTACAGGAGGCGCATGGAGGAGGATTGATGGGACACTTTGGTGTCAAGAAGACGGAGGATGTTCTTGCTGCACACTTCTTTTGGCCACGTATGCATCGAGATGTTGAGAGATTTGTGGCACGCTGCACTACTTGTCAAAAAGCTAAGTCTCGCCTTAATCCACATGGTTTATATATGCCTCTTCCTGTTCCTAGTGTTCCTTGGGAGGATATTTCTATGGACTTTGTTTTGGGATTGCCACGAACACAGAAGGGGAGGGATAGTATTTTTTTTGTTGTGGATCGGTTTTCTAAGATGGCACACTTTATTCCTTGTCATAAAACGGATGATGCTGCGCATATTGCTGATTTGTTCTTTCGTAAAATTGTTCGTTTGCATGGTGTGCCAAATACAATTGTCTCTGATCGTGATACTAAATTTCTTAGCCACTTTTAGAGATGTTTATGGGCTAAGTTGGGGACTAAATTGCTGTTTAGTACTACATGTCATCCCCAAACTGATGGACAAATTGAAGTAGTAAATAGAACTTTGTCTACTATGTTGTAGGCTGTTTTAAAGAAGAACTTAAAATTGTGGGAAGAGTGTTTACCTCATATAGAATTTGCTAATACTCGTTCGCTGCATTCTACCACAAAGATGTGCCCATTTGAGATTGTGTATGGTTTTGTTCCTCGTGCACCTATTGATTTATTGCCTTTACCTTCTTCGGTGCAACATAATTTGGATGCTACACAACGCGCTGAAATGATATTAAACTTGCATAAGACTACTAAAGATAACATTGAACACATGAATGCTAAGTATAAACTTGCTGGGGATAAAGGGAGAAAGCATGTTGTGTTTGATGTTGGAGATCTTGTTGGGTTACATTTGCGTAAAGATCGTTTTCCTGATTTACGCAAGTCTAAGTTAATGTCGCGTGCTGCTGGTCCCTTTAAGGTGTTAGAGAGAATAAATGATAATGCATATAAACTTGAGTTGCCTGCAGACTTTGGTACGGTTAGTCCTACGTTTAACATTGCAGATTTGAAGCCTTACTTTGGTGAGGAAGATGAGATTGCGTCGAGGACGACTTCAATTCAAGAAGGGGAGCATGATGTGGATATCCATTCTATTGATACAACCGTTGTACCTACAGCTACACACATACAAGGACCCATCACAAGATCTCGTGCCAAACAACTTAACTATCAGGTACTTTCGTTTCTTAGAACTATTCCTCACATACATGAGAATATGATGGTGCCTAAATCAGATGTATTTATTACTCTTAGGAATGATGGACCAAGCATGGATGAGAGGGACAAGCATTGGAGCATGGCCATGCATGGAGATGGCAGCAAGCATGTGATGATCCAAGAAAAGGCCACGGATGGAGATTTCAGAACTTTGAGGCCACCATAATGAAGAAAGAAGGCTTGGGCGAAATATTCAAGATTAATACTTCACGAATTCATCCATAGCTTAATATGGTGTTGCGACACCTTTATTTTGGGCCAGGCCCATGTAATTTTCGCAGAATTTTAAATAGCCACTTTTTAGAGTCCGTATTTGAGGGGAAAAGGACTTCTAGGGTTGGATTCGGCCACCACTTCCATGGCTGGCCGAAACCCCACCTTTTCCTCCTTAAATACTCCCCATAGCTGTCACCCTAGACTCGGATTTTGTTTAGACATTAAGTTAGCCATATAGCAACTTCGCCAAGGCTCGAGCGTCGCAGAGGCCTCTTGTACTTCGCGCCTATACAGGATGCCACCTTTTCAATAAAGCTTTCCTCTTAATCCGCAATATCTTGATTGAAATATTAGTTCTTACTTGTTCTCGATTTTAGGTAGCTCCCTGGTCAGGCTGATCGTGTTCCCGCAGGATCGGTAACCTCCAGGAGATTGGCCTAGCGATTGCATTGGCGCTCGTGCTCGCACGTGTAGTCGGATCGTCAAGCCCGAACTCCACCAAATCGACTATCATCATCTCATTGAAAGACCGGACACCTTTGCCCTATCAAGAAATGGGCGACTTTGGACAATCGGTCCACTATGACCCAGATAGAGTCATTTCCCCTACTAGAAGTAGGCAGTCCAGTGATAAAGTCCATTCCAACGGAATCCCATTTCCATTCCGGAATCTGCAAGGGTTGCAACAATCCAGCGGGTATTTGATGTCCTGCCTTGACTCGCTGACATATGTCACACTTGGCGATATAGCTTCCGATTTCTCTCTTCATCTTATGCCACCAAAATTGCTCCTTCAAATCTTGATACATCTTAGTTCCTCCGGGATGGATAGAATTAAGAGTATCATGAGCCTCCTTCAGAATCACTTCTTTCAACTCCGAATCTGCTGGTACACAAAGGCGTCCTTTGTACCATAGAAATCCTTCTTTGTCTTCGGTGAATTCAGGTACTTTGCCTATACCGATATGACGCTTGATTTCGTCGATACTAGCATTTCCTTTCTGCGCCTCTTTGATCTGGCTGATCAAAGTGGGTTGAAGTTTTATGCTAGCCAAAAATCCTTCACTTACTAATTCCATTCGAAAATCTTCCATCTCTTTGTGCAAACTTGGTTGCTCCTTCAAAATCATGGAGTTCAAGAGGCACGGCAATCTGCTAAGGGCATCTGCTACCACGTTGGCTTTACCAGGGTGATAGTGAATGTCTAGATCATAATCCTTGATTACCTCAATCCACCTTCTCTGTCTCATGTTCAGTTCCTTCTGAGTGAATATATACTTCAGACTCTTGTGATCCGTATAGATCTCACAACGATTTCCCATCAGGTAATGCCTCCATGTCTTCAGGGCTAGAACTGCGGCTGCGAGTTTGTGGTCATGGGTTGGGTAGTTTTGCTCATGTTGCTTCAGTTGTCGAGATAGATAAGATATAACTTTGCCTTCTTGCATTAGCACACATCCGAGACCGATCTTGGATGCATCACAATACACATCGAAGGGCTTCGTGATATTTGGCATGATCAAGATTGGGGCTGAAATCAATCTCCTCTCGAGTTCTTGAAAACTCGCTTCACATTTGTTGGTCCATTCAAACTTCTTATCCTTCTTCAGCAATTGGGTCATGGGTCTGGCGATACTCGAGAATCCTTCTGCGAATTTGCGGTAATATCCCGCCAATCCGAGAAATGCACGAACTTGGGTTTGAGTGGTTGGGGCTTGACAATCTTCTACATCTTTCACTTTGGCAGGGTCAACGGAAATTCCTCCGGCTGATACAATGTGACCGAGGAATCCTACCTACTGTAACCAGAATTCACATTTGCTAAACTTTGCATACAGCTGATGCTCTCCAAGGGTTCCAAGAATGGTCCTTAGGTGTTGTAGAGTTCCCAACCTTTGATAAGGTAGAGATCCCTGTGTTTACAATGCTAGTCCCTGGATCAATAGCTAGCATCCACAGTTAAGATGTAATATCAAGAAACAAAGGTCATAATACAACTTTATAACCAGGAATAACATAATTTTATTACATCTTACATAGCTCATTTGGCTATTACAATACATTGCAGCAGAAAATCTATAAGCATGGGGTCCTTCATCTTCAAAGTGCCACAGGCAAACATGCTGATTGTAGACTTTGTAATCCTAATCAATCAACTTCACTAATATCAATCAAACCTTCAACATTACAAGTTATAGCCACAAGGGTCAATACATTTGAATTGTATTGGCAAGTTTCACTACTAAGTAGAATATAAGTGGATCCTATCATTACATGCATATTTGGCTAAGTAGGGTTTTAGGCTCATTGCAAAAAGCAATAATTTATCCTATCTTTTCAAAATGGTTTTGTTCTTTTGTCAAATCTTTCTGAACTCCTTGGTAAATCCCCAAGTGTTTCAAGTCTTTGTCAAAATCTCTTGAGCTCCTTGGTAAATCCCCAAGTGCTTCAAGTTTTTATCAAAATCTCTTGAGCTCCTTGGTAAATCCCCATGTGCTTCAAGTTTTTATCCAAATCTCTTGAGCTCCTTGGTACCCCCAAGTGCTTCAAGTCTTTTGTTGTTACTTTAAAGTTTTTCTTTTAGAAATTGGAATGTCGAGATTTCCCATAGCTTCAAGCTTTAGTTGCTCAGTATTGTCCATAACCGGGGACACGGCTAAGTACTTAGATTTTTATCTTCTGCAGAAGTTGTACACTTTACCCACATGACACAATCTCATCTTGTTGCCACTAGTGGCCACTGGATAAGTACTCACCAAGATGGAGTACTGGCAGATTGAGAATGTGACAAAGTCTTTCCAAAGGGTCCTCCCATACATCATAGCTAGCTTGCCTTCAGGCACCCATGTAGGGTTCCGAGTTCCCTCATTTTCAGTAACCTGAAGACAATGCATGGGTCTTCCCAATGTAGCTGACTAAGCCATAGCCATAATAGCATGTGGCTGTACACGAAAGCCACAGTTGGAGAAACATGTTCAATCTCTAAGTCCCTGGGTGGTTTTCATCTAGTGCACAACAAAAGAGATTGACATCGACATGGTTCCTTTTTGTTGCCACCTTGTCCAAAACTTGAGTATCCTTGTCCACCCAGGTGGTTCATTGAGTACTTGTTTTATTATATAAAACATAAGTCTTTTTCTCAACTTCATAAAAATCTCAACATGTATCTCTTCTCAAAATATCTAGCATGGCTAAGCATTTTACAACTACATTGTTTTCACTAAGGAATATATAAGGTGTCCTATTAGGATTTAGCATAGCATAAGTAAAGAAATTCTTTTCATACATGTTTCAAAATCCACTAAGTATAATGAAAATAGTAGGACTTTGGATGATAGTGTAACTTGCCTTTTGGTAGGGCATGTTGGTTCACTACTTGATCTTGCTAATCTCACACTTTTCTAACTTCACTACAAATCAATCAAGCAAACACAATATCAACTAGCATTCCAACCAATAATCAAACAATTCAATCACACATAAAATAATAGAAACTAAGTCATACATGCAAGCATGCAAAAGATAGTTTTATTTGCAAAGGTGGTCTCCACTAGGCTCTAAACTTTGTAAGGTTCAAAGTGGTCATTTTCCAAAGTGGCAAAGTCATTTGCAAAAGAGTTTTATCTATAAACCATTTTTGAATCCAATCAATATTTTATGTGTTGGAAAATGTTTTTAGCAAAGCAATAATTTTATATTGTTCACCAAATAAGTTGTTAGTTCACAAAACTTGGTGTTTAGGGTCAGTAGCTTTGAATCAAAACATTTTCCAAAGGATTTTGTTCAAAAATCATTTTCATAACCAAATCCATATTTTTATTTGGCTAGAAATGGGCTAATTCAAGTTTTTATTCCTAAACTTCACAAAATACATTTTTTAAATCCATGGGTTGGTTCCTAGGGTCAGTAGGTTCACAACAAACCATTTTGCAAAGATTTCAACCTCAAAATCATTTTGGAATAATTTTTATAACCTAAACAAGCATACAAATGTTTCTGCAAAAACAAACATTTTACCAGAGGCTTTTTACTAAACAAATTGCATGGTTGGCTAGGGCTTGTTCCACTGATTCCATTTATATAAAGTTTGCAAATTTTGGACGTGTGGATCAAAAGTTACAAGGTTTTCAAATTTGCATCTAAATCAGATTTCAAATTCTGTTTCAAACAGAACTGGTGCCACGCGGCGCAAAACTACTGGTCGAAACCGGTTCGCACGGATCGGCCTATGTGGGGCGTTGGATATAATCAGATCGCACGGCTCAGACGAGCTCGTACCCTTTCGCTCAGGTTCTATTATCAGCCATAGGATCAAGATCTAATGGTGTGAATCTATTCGACCATACTCGAGCGGCGCTGACGGCGGTGAGCGGCGGCGCACGGTCGGACGAGGTGCTATCGGCAGTTACAGGAAGCAAGGAAGAGGTTGGCGAGGTTTACCAGACTCGTAGAGGCTTCCTGAAGCTCGAGGTGGTACTGGCTGGCGAAGGGGCGCACTAGTGCGGGGTTAATTGCTCGCCGGAGTCAAGGACGGCGTCGGGTTCGTCTGGTGGTCGTCGAGGGTGGTGCTGCGGTTCGCCCCGAGGGAAAACAAGGGCACGGTTAGATGCAGCCGAGTGTGGCGAGTGTAGGAGCATGAACGAGAGTGCGTGAGGCGGTCTGTCTTACCAGGGGAAGGTCGCCGGAGAGAGACGCAGACGCGGCGGCGCTCAGTCAAGGTGGTTGCCGACGTTCTGGGGCGCCCGTGAGTGAACGGACAGCACAGAGAGAAGGGCCAGAGGCTGGGGAGTGTGTGAGCTTGGTCGAGGGGCGAGGGGCGGTGTGTGCTGGCCGGAATTCGCTGGGGACGGTGGTCGAAGCAGTGGCGGTGCCAGGGAAATTCAGAGCAGCCTAGTGGCTCTGGTCGAATGGGTTCTGAGGGGAAAGGAAGAGGAGTTGCTGGCGATTAAGAGTGCGCGGTCGCAGGGAGGATTCATTGTGCCATTTACGCGTATTGATTCGAGCATTCAACGGCAGGAAACGGCGAGGAGTAATCGGCGCGAGTTTGAAGACGATGAACAGTGGTGTGGGGTCCGGGAGTCAGCGAGGGAGTGAGAGGGAAAGAGGGGCCACTGGTCAGTGTCTGCGCTGGTGGATCTTCTGGTGACAAACGATTCGCGCGTGGGAAGTAGCTGGGCTGGTACTGGGCTTGCTGGGCCAGACGTGTTGGGATGCTGTCTGATTCTATTTTTTTTCTTTCTAATTGCTTTATCTTTTTCTGATTCAATTTTCTGTTTTGGAAATTCAAACAAACAATTCAATCAACAAAACAACTCAAAACATTCACCACACTTGTAATGAGTTTTTGGTTCTGTTTAACAACATAACCCAAGTCCAAAACAAAATAATATTTTTATTTTTAGGGTCCATTAATAATTAAATAAAATGGACCTTAGTTATTAAATCAAATGGGTTTTGATTTAACCTCCATTTGAAATCCAAATCTTTTTATTAAAAGATCCAAAATAGTATTTCCAAATATTTTTAGCTTTATTGTTTATTTATCTTTTTAAATCCCTTTAGGATTTTATTTGATCCAAATAGGTTTGAAAGTTTCCAATTGGATTCAAAAAGTTTCTTCTCACCCTAAAAATCAACAAAGTTTTATTTTATTCATTTATTTTTCACATAACAAAATTTGGAAATCTTGGGATGTGACAGGCTACCACCCTTAAAATAAATCTCGTCCCGAGATTTGGGAAGGCTAGGGTTACAAGTAGGCTCAAAGCATCTAGGGTACTACCACCCTTAAAAAATTTCCAACTAAATTACATGTTGGCTTGCTTGGGATCTTGGGGAAACTTCTCTGGGCAAACATCTGCATGGTGTCCTTTGTTTCCACACTTGACACATGTGTCAAGGCTGAGATCCTTCATAGGCTTGTTTATCTTGTTCTTCATCTTTTCTGGACAATTGCTTGCATAATGTCCTGGGTTTTTGCAATTGAAACATATGATAAGTTTGAGTTCTTCACGTGTCTCTTGTGGACAAGTTGTTGCATAATGGCCTAGCTCTTTGCAGTTGTTGCACCATACTTGTCCAATCTCCTTATACTTCTGTTTCTCTGGACATTCACTGGAATAGTGTCCCATTTCTTTACAATGATGACATTGCACATGGCTTTTGTCCTTCTTTTTCTTTTTGGGTTTCTCCAAATCTAGGAGTGCATCTAGTTCATGTTGTTCATATGTTATCTTGTAGGTAGGAATGTCTACATGCTTCTTGGACCTTCTATTGCTCTTTGGATAATTCATATGCCTCTTCTTTGGTCCTTTAAATTGGGTTGTATTGCATGGAGGTATAAGTGGAGCTTTTCCTTTGTCCTCATTCTTCTTGGTAGACTTGGATCCTTCTTGATAGTTTGCAATCATTTGTTGCACTCCACCTTGTTTCCTTTGTTCAACTATGGAATAGATGGGGCATTGGATAGGGACATGATTGTTTCCTTCACATAGGTAGCAAGTAGCTTGAGAGGTGGGACATTGGCCTACTGGATGCTTCTCTTCACAGTTGGGGCATTGATATCCATGCTCCTTGGAAGTGTGATCCTTGTCTCCACAAATATTGCAAGCTTTGGTTCCTTTAAGAATAACATCTTTGCCATCCTTGGAAAAGTTGCTTTCCATGTTGAGCATTTGGTCTGTCACCTTATGCAACATTTGGGCTTGGTCTTCCAAAAACTTTTGCAGTGTTGGATCTTCCCCACTAGTGTTGGCTATGAACTGAGCTATCATTTGGTTCAACTGGTTTTGGGTTGCTATGAGTTCCTCCATGTTGTCCTCTTGGTTGGTGTTGTTGTCCTCAACCTTGATGTTGGAGTCTCTTGGAGTAGTCATCTGTTTGGGTTGAATTGAGATTAGAATAGGCAAGATACTTCTAAGGAAATAATTCTAATCACACACATCACAATTCACTCAAGCAATGTGCAAGCAATCTCAAGCCAAACATTTCACTCAAACCACAAAGTTCAAGCATATACTTAGGCAACCAAAAATAATTTTGTTACACCACATAAGTTGGTGTGTTTGACTTATCTAAAATATGGTGGTCCATCTATATGGTTCACTTGTGATCTTTCCATCCTTCTTGGTTGATTCTTTTTGCATGAGATCATGGTTTACTTGGGAAAACTCTTAGTCATTAAACTTCAAAGGTGATGATGGCTCCTTCTAATTTGTTTTTCCTTAGTCTCCAAATCTTGAGTAAGATTTCTTGTCTCACTTGTCCTTAGTGACAACCATGGTTGAAGTCCTTGGTGAATATGCTGAAGATGTTGAAGTCATTAGAGTTGAAGAAGTTGAAGTCATTAGAGTTGAAGATGTTGAAGTCATTAGAGTTGAAGATGTTGAAGTCATTAGAGTTGAAGAAGTCCTTAGCTCATGGTGAAGTTCTTGGCCATGGGGTAGGTTTTTCCATCAAGTTGAAGTAGAAGAGATGTAGAGTTGAAACCAAAATGGTTGAGAAAAGAGTTTACAAGATTGTTTGTAAATATGTTTTGGAACAAACACAACTCTTATTTTCCTAATGGTCTTTGTCCAATCCTAGGTTTACAAATCCTACAGGCAACACAATGCTCTGATACCATCTGTAGAGGTCCCAACCTTTGATAAGGTAGAGATACCTGTGTTTACAATGCTAGTCCCTGGATCAATAGCTAGCATCCACAGTTAAGATGTAATATCAAGAAACAAAGGTCATAATACAACTTTATAACCAGGAATAACATAATTTTATTACATCTTACATAGCTCATTTGGCTATTACAATACATTGCAGCAGAAAATCTATAAGCATGGGGTCCTTCATCTTCAAAGTGCCACATGCAAACATGTTGGTTGTAGACTTTGTAATCCTAATCAATCAACTTCACTAATATCAATCAAACCTGCAACATTACAAGTTACAGCCACAAGGGTCAATACATTTGAATTGTATTGGCAAGTTTCACTACTAAGTAGAATATAAGTGGATCCTATCATTACATGCATATTTGGCTAAGTAGGGTTTTAGGCTCATTTGCAGAAAGCAATAATTTATCCTATCTTTTCAAAATGGTTTTGTTCTTTTGTAAAATCTTTCTGAACTCCTTGGTAAATCCCCAAGTGTTTCAAGTCTTTGTCAAAATCTCTTGAGCTCCTTGGTAAATCCCCAAGTGCTTCAAGTTTTTATCAAAATCTCTTGAGCTCCTTGGTAAATCCCCAAGTGCTTCAAGTTTTTATCCAAATCTCTTGAGCTCCTTGGTACCCCCAAGTGCTTCAAGTCTTTTGTTGTCACTTTAAAGTTTTTCTTTTAGAAATTGGAATATCGAGATTTCCCATAGCTTCAAGCTTTAGTTGCTCAGTATTGTCCATAACCGGGGACACGGCTAAGTACTTAGATTTTTATCTTCTGCAGAAGTTGTACACTTTACCCACATGACACAATCTCATCTTGTTGCCACCAGTGGCCGCTGGATAATGTAGAGGGAGTGTCCCAACCTTTAAATAACATAAGGTGGAGTCCCTTGTGTTTACAATGCTAGTCCCTGGATCAATAGATAGCATCCACAGTTAAGATGTAATATCAAGAAACAAAGGTCATAATACACTTTATAACCAGGAATAACATAATTTTATTACATCTTACATAGCTCATTTGGTTATTACAATACATTGCAGCAGAATAACTATAAGCATGGGGTCCTTTATCTTCAAAGTGCCACAGGAAGATGTTAGTTGTAGACTTTGTAATCCTAATCAATCAATCTTCACTAAAATCAATCAAACCTGCAACATTACAAGTTACAGCCACAAGGGTCAATACATTTGAATTGTATTGGCAAGTGATACTATGGTAGTATAGTGGAGTCTATCATCTATATGCATTTGGCTAAGTGGAGTTGAGGCTTGCTTTGCTCAAAATAGATTTTTCCTTAACATTTGAAAACACTAAGTTTTTGTTTGACAAAATCATTTCCAAGGCAACTCTCAATCAAAGATTGACGATTTCAATAACCCTTGTTCAAACCACAAGATTTTAACTTAGAAATTTGAATGATGAGATTCTTGATTGCTTCCATGTCTTGATGCTCAAATTGTCCTTTACCAGGTACATGGCTAAGTACTTAGATTTTACACTCTGCAGAGGTGGTGCACTTTCCCCACAAGACTTGGTTTCCCAAGACAAGATCTTTCAGAAGCCTTCCCTTAGACCAAAATGGACGCGTTCCAACCTATCAAAAACTACCACCCACTGTCCATATGGCTAAGTTCTTGCAACCTATATGATCATGGCAGAGCCCATATTGCCAAGTGGCTGCACTTGAAGCTTCTCAACATTTGACATCTCAAATCTCTTTGTTCCTGGGTGGCAATCCACAAGTGAGATACAAAAGGTTCACCAGTCCCCTGGCCTTGTGTAACCACTCAACCAAAACCACCAAGCAAGTCCCATTCCACCCAGGTGATTCATTAACTTAGTTGTTTTATTAAACAAAACACAAGTCCTCAGACTTAGAAAATTTTACATAGTGTGAATATATATTCCACCCATGTTTTCTATTAGCTAGGCTAAGCTTGATAGTAGTAGGAATCTTAACTTAGGAAAATCCTACTAAGGATTCATCTACTAGGTTTTCCTATAGCAAGGTTCATACTTAGCAAAATTCCATGCAAGTTTTACTTAGAGAAAATCACTAATGCATAGTGAAAGTAATGGGACAAAAAGTATGAAGCATCACTTGCCTTTTTGGTAGAGTATGGGTTCACTCCTTGTCCTTGCAACAATCACACTCTTCAAGTCACTACAAATCAACCAAGCAAGGCACATACTCAATCTACCAATCAAGCAAAACAACACATAAAATGACAAAGTCAAAGCAATGCATGCAAGCATGCCAAGCTTTGTTTTATTTGGAAAAGTGGTTCCTAATGGGTCATAGACATTTTGGAAACACCTATTGGTCATTTTGTAAAGTGGCAAAGTCATTTGCCAAAGGTTTCATTTCATAAACCATTTTCAAAACAAAGTATCATTTTATGTGGTGTAAAAATATTTTTACTAAGGCATTAATCTCTAGGGTTCACAAAATATGTTTTCAACCCACAAAACTTGATGTTTGGGGTCAGAGAGTTTAAAACAAAACATTTTCCAAAGGTTTTCTTCCAAAACCATTTTTAATAAATAAACCACATTTCTATTTGACTAGAAATGGTTTTAAATCAAAGAATCATTATTTTATTTCACCAAATACATTTTTGAGTCCACAAAGTGTTTCCTATGGTCAGTAGGTTCAAAGCAATCCAATTGCAAAAGATTTTAACCCTAAATTCATTTTTAAACAAATTTTTTTACATCCTTAACAAGCATACAAATGTTTCTGAAAAAACAAGCACTCTAACAGATACTATTTGCTAAACCAAGGGCATGGTTGGCTAGGGATTGCTCTACTGATTCCAATGATACCAAATTTGCAATTTTTAACGTGTGGATCAAAAGTTACAGTGGTTTCAAAATGGCATTTAAATCTGATTTCATAATCTGTTTTAAACAGAACAGGGGACACGCGGCGCATCGCTATTCGCGGGTTCCGGTTCAGTGTGGATCACGCTGCAGACCGTTGGATTAAAAAGGATCTGTGCAGCTCTGATCAACGCATACCCTTTCGCTTACTTTCTATCTTATCCGCTAGATCGAGATCTAACGGCTCTCAGTGCCCCGACCAGAAGCTGGCGGCGCTGGACTTTGACGCGCGGCGGCGGCGGCTTGTCAGTGGCGTCACCGGCGTTACAGGAAGCGAGAAGGAGGGAGAGGGTGCTCACCTGGTTCGCTGAATGATGCTGATGCTCAACGTGCTCTCGGGGAAGCAGGGGGCGTACGAGGGTAGGAGGAATTCCTCTCCGGAGTTTGGTCTGGCGACGGTTGGCTCTGGTCGAGGTCGAAGACGAAGCTGTCGATCACCAGGAGGCAAACAAAGGGCGTGATCAGATGCAGGAGACCACGGAGATGACGTGTGCATGAACGAGAGGGGTCGGGGTGGTCTGGACTTACTGGAGGAGCTCGACGGAGAACGGCAGAAGACGGCGGCGCTCTGTCGTGTTTGTTATTGGCGTTCTAGAGCATGCGCGGACGAGTGGTTGGTTCTGGGAGATGCGTAGGGAGATGGGATCACGCTCGGGTGGTCGAGGGGGCCAGGCGGTGGCTGGGCTCGCCGGAATCGTCGTGGATGTTCGTCGGAGACAGGGGGGTGGTTGAGCAAAATTCGACAGCCTGGGGGCGTGTCGAGGAGGGGCGACAGAGGGGAAAGAGAGAAGAGTCACTGGCGTTTTAACGTGCATGGTTAAGGCGAGTAATGGTGGTTGCGTTAAGACGAATTAGTGCCGCGGAATCACTGCAGGAAACGGCGACGGGGGAGGGAGAAGAGGTCGCGCGGGTGAGGAGGATGAACAGGAGAGTGGGGTCCAGTCGTCAGTGGGAAAAGAAGTGAGAGGGAGGTCCACCAGTCATCGTCTGTCTGAGTTAGATTCTGAGTACAAATCGTTTTCTTCGGGAGGGGAAGCTGGGCTGGTTTGCTGGGCTTGGCCGGCTGGGCTAGGTCCAAATCCATTTTTATTCTTCCTGAAACCTTTTTCCTTTTCTAATTCTTTTTCTGTTTTTGAAATTCAAACAATCAAACAACATTCAAACAATCACCACACTTGCAATAAGTTTTTGGTTCTGTTTATCAACAGAAACCAAATCCCAAAATAAAATAATATTTAATTCTTTTTAGGATCCATTCAATAATTAAATAAAATAGACCATAGTTATTTATTCAAATAGGGTTTGATTTATTTAATGAAATCTCCATTTGAAATCCAAATATTTTCAAAACCAAATCAGTAGGTTTTATTTGGAAATATAAGATATTTGGAAAACTTGTTTAAAACAAAATAACATTTTTATTTTATGGTCCATTAACAATTAAATAAAATGGGTCTTAGTTATTAAATCAAATAGGATTTGTTTTATTTAAATATTTATTTTGAAATCTAAAATAAAACCAAAACACTTCAGTAGGTTTTATTTGAGAATATAAAATACTTGGAAAACTTATTTTAAATAATTAAATAAGTTTTGATGTTTTGTAAATAGTAAAACCTTTATTAATAAAAACTTGGATATTAAATCCTTATTACTTTATTTAAATAAACCTTTACTATTTTTATCAAAACAAAATGTTTTATTTTCAAAAGCTTGGCCAAGGTTTAATTTGGCTCTATAAAATAATCTTTATTTAAATATTTCTTTTCCCTTTGAAAACCAAAGCCTTTATAAAAAGATTTCAAAGTAGTAGTAAAATATTTTTATTTTTCCTTTACTAAATATTTATATTTTTAATCCCTTTAGGATTTCTTTGTTCAAAATAGGTTTGAAGATTTCCAATTGGATTCAAAAGTTTCTTCTGGCCCTGAAAATGAACAAAGTTTTATTTTATTCATTTATTTTCACATTACAAGATTTGGAAAATCTTGGGATGTGACAGATAAGTAGTCACCAAGATGGAGTACTGGCAGATTGAGAATGTGACGAAGTCTTTCCAAAGGGTCCTCCCATACATCATTGCTAGCTTGCCTTCAGGCACCCATGTAGGGTTCCGAGTTCCCTCATTTTCAGTAACCTGAAGACAATGCATGGGTCTTCCCAATGTAGTTGACTAAGCCAGAGCCATAATAGCATGTGGCTGTACACGAAAGCCACAGTTAGAGAAACATGTTCAATCTCTAAGTCCCTGGGTGGTTTTCATCTAGTGCACAACAAAAGAGATTGCCATCGACATGGTTCCTTTTTGTTGCCACCTTGTCCAAAACTTGAGTATCCTTGTCCACCCAGGTGGTTCATTGAGTACTTGTTTTATTATATAAAACATAAGTCTTTTGCTCAACTTCATAAAAATCTCAACATGTATCTCTTCTCAAAATATCTAGCATGGCTAAGCATTTTACAACTACATTGTTTTCACTAAGGAATATATAAGGTATCCTATTAGGATTTAGCATAGCATAAGTAAAGAAATTCTTTTCATGCATGTTTCAAAATCCACTAAGTATAATGAAAATAGTAGGACTTTGGATGATAGTGTAACTTGTCTTTTGGTAGGGAATGTTGGTTCACTTCTTGATCTTGCTAATCTCACACTTATCTAACTTCACTACAAATCAATAAAGCAAACACAATATCAACTATCATTCCAACCAATAATCAAACAATTCAATCACACATAAAATAATAGAAACTAAGTCATACATGCAAGCATGCAAAAGATAGTTTTATTTGCAAATGTGGTCTCCACTAGGCTCTAAACTTTGTAAGGTCGAAAGTGGTCATTTTCCAAAGTGGCAAAGTCATTTGCAAAAGAGTTTTATCTATAAACCATTTTTGAATCCAATCAATATTTTATGTGTTGGAAAATGTTTTTAGCAAAGCAATAATTTTATATTGTTCACCAAATAAGTTGTTAGTTAACCAAACTTGGTGTTTAGGGTCAATAGCTTTGAATCAAAACATTTTCCAAAGGTTTTTGTTCAAAAATCATTTTCATAACCAAATCCATATTTTTATTTGGCTAGAAATGGGCTAATTCAAGTTTTTATTCCTAAACTTCACAAAATACATTTTTTAAATCCATGGGTTGGTTCCAAGGTCAGTAGGTTCACAACAAACCATTTTGCAAAGATTTCAACCTCAAAATCATTTTGGAATAATTTTTATAACCTAAACAAGCATACAAATGTTTCTGCAAAAACAAACATTTTACCAGAGGCTTTTTACTAAACAAATTGCATGGTTGGCTAGGTCTTGTTCCACTGATTCCATTGATATAAAGTTTGCAAATTTTGGACGTGTGGATCAAAAGTTACAAGGTTTTCAAATTTGCATCTAAATCAGATTTCAAATTCTGTTTCAAACAGAACTGGTGCCACGCGGCGCAAAACTACTGGTCGATACCGGTTCGCATGGATCGGCCTATGTGGGGCGTTGGATCTAATCAGATCGCACGGCTCAGACGAGCTCGTACCCTTTCGCTCAGGTTCTATTATCAGCCATAGGATCAAGATCTAACGGTGTGAATCTATTCGACCATACTCGAGCGGCGCTGACGGTGGTGAGCAGCAGCGCACGGTCGGACGAGGTGCTATCGGCGGTTACAGGAAGCAAGGAAGAGGTTGGCAAGGTTTACCAGACTCGTAGAGGCTTGCTGAAGCTCGAGGTGGTACTGGCTAGTGAAAGGGCGCACTGGTGCGGGGTTAATTGCTCGCCGGAGTCAAGGACGGCGTCGGGTTCGTCTGGTGGTCGTCGAGGGTGGTGCTGTGGTTCGCCCCGAGGGAAATCAAGGGCACGGTTAGATGCAGCCGAGTGTGGCGAGCGCAGGAGCATGAACGTGAGGGCGTGGGGCAGTCTGTCTTACCAGGGGAAGGTCGCCGGAGAGAGACGCAGACGCGGCGGCGCTCAGTCGAGGTGGTTGCCGACGTTCTTGGGCGCCCGCGAGTGAACGAACAGCACAAGGAGAAGCGCCAGAGGCTGGGGAGTGTGTGAGCTTGGTCGAGGGGGCGCGGGGCGGTGTCTGCTGGCCGGAATTCGCTGGGGACGGTGGTCGGAGAAGTGGCGGTGCCAGGGAAATTCAGAGCAGCCTAGTGGCTCTGGTCGAATGGGTTCTGAGGGGAAAGGAAGAGGAGTTGCTGGCGATTAAGAGTGTGTGCTTGCAGGGAGGATTCATTTTGCCATTTATGCGTATTGATTCGAGCATTCAACGGCAGGAAACGGCGAGGAGTAATCGGCGCGAGTTTGAAGACGATGAACAGTGGTGTGGGTTCCGGGCGTCAACGAGGGAGTGAGAGGGAAAGAGGGGCCACTGGTCAGTGTCTGCGTGGGTGGATCTTCTGGTGAAAAACGATTCGCGCGTTGGGAAGTAGCTGGGCTGGTACTGGGCTTGCTGGGCCAGACGTGTTGGGCTGCTGTCTGATTCTATTTTTTTTCTTTCTAATTGCTTTATCTTTTTCTGATTCAATTTTCTGTTTTGGAAATTCAAACAAACAATTCAATCAACAAAACAACTCAAAACATTCACCACACTTGTAATGAGTTTTTGGTTCTGTTTAACAACATAAACCAAGTCCAAAACAAAATAATATTTTTATTTTTAGGGTCCATTAATAATTAAATAAAATGGAGCTTATTTATTAAATCAAATGGGTTTTGATTTAACCTCCATTTGAAATCCAAATCTTTTTATTAAAAGATCCAAAATAGTATTTCCAAATATTTTTAGCTTTATTGTTTATTTATCTTTTTAAATCCCTTTAGGATTTTATTTGATCCAAATAGGTTTGAAAGTTTCCAATTGGATTCAAAAAGTTTCTTCTCACCCTAAAAATCAACAAAGTTTTATTTTATTCATTTATTTTTCACATAACAAGATTTGGAAAATCTTGGGATGTGACAGGTGTACCTCATGTTCTTCTTCTGATTTGGAATAAATCAGAATGTCATCGATGAAAACAACGACAAACCTATCCAGGAAGTCCATAAAAATCTTATTCATGAGATTCATGAAATAAGCGGGGGCATTGGTTAGTCCAAAAGACATGACTGTATACTCGTATAATCCATATCTGGTGGTAAAGGAAGTCTTTGGAATATCCTCTGCACGAATCTTGAGTTGATGATAGCCAGTCCTAAGATCAATCTTAGAAAACACTTTGGCACCGGTCAACTGATCAAACAAATCTTCTATCTTGGGCAAGGGGTACTTGTTCTTGATAGTGACATCATTCAACTTCCGGTAATCCGTACACAAACGGTTACCTCCATCCTTCTTGTCCACAAACAAGACAGGTGATCTCCAAGGTGACGCACTTGGTTGAATCAATCCAATTTCCAGCATGGCATCCAGTTGCTTCTTCAGTTCTGCTAGTTCCGGGGATTAGTTCAATGATAAACTCGATATCCCGATCTGGGGGCATACCGGGCAAAACATCTGGAAATACATCGAGGTATTCACAGACTATCCGGACTTGGTCAATGGTAGGTTGGGCTATACTCTTGTTACACTTGAATTGGCGAGGTAAGGTTTCAGATATATGCTCGACTGATTTTCCGGCTGTACTGGTCATGGTTATGTCTTTCTTGGCACAGTCAATCAATCCTTTATGTTTGGACATCCAATCCATTCCTAGTACTACTTCCAAACCTTTAGTTCCGAGTACTATCAGATTAGCATAAAAATCTATGCCATGGATTCGGATAGGGACGGCTTTGCAAATTTGCCTAGCCTTGGTGGTTGATCCGGGAATTTGAACAATCATCACATGCTTTAGTTTGGTTGGTTGAATTTTACTAGTGCATGCAAATTCTTCAGTGACAAATGAGTGCGATGCACCAGAATCAAACAACACTCGTGCAAGTACTGAATTAACAGAAAACATACCCAGCACGACGTCTGGCGCTTCCTGAGCTTCTTCAGCATGCATGAGGAAAAGACGACCATTGCGGTTAAGCGAATTCCCTAGGGAAAATCTCCTTCCTGGCTGAACACGACGCTGTTGCTGAGCTGGGACATTGGCATTGGGGGCTGCGTCATTATTCTTGTTGGGGCATTCGTTGGAATAGTGACCCTTATTTCCGCAGTCATAACAAGTCACTTGCGACTTGTCCTTTGCTGCTACAGGCACAGGATTGCTTCCAGTCCTTAGGGCAGTGTTGGTGTTGGCGGTAGCATTGTTGTTGTTAAACTTGGGTGGGGCACGGTTGAAATTGCTAGAGTTGCCGGGGTTGTTGTGATTTCCTCCGGGCCTTGGGTTTCCACGGTTGGGATAGGTCGGACGGTTCATCGGGTGTCTGTTGGTTCTTGGGGCAAATCTTGGAGATGGGTTAGAGCGATATTTTGGGGTCTGATGGGTTCCTGGCTGATGCATCATACGACGCTTGCGGTTCTCATTGGCTTGGTTGATCTTTCCTTCCATCTGGATAGCAGAGTCGACAAGGGCTTCAATATCAGCAAAGGGGATATTGACTAACACTGTCTGCATCTCATCATGCAGACCATTCAAGAATCTCTCTTTCTTCTTGGCTTCGGTGTCAATCTCATCCGGGGCATACCTAGCTAATGACAAAAATTTGTCATGGTATTCCACTACAGTTATTCTCCCCTGCTTCAGTTCTCTGAACTCGTCTCTCATTCTCTTGATCAACCTGGTGGCACATGGGTTCTACTGAACTTGACCTTGAATTCCTCCCAGGTCATCATCTGGCCTCCGGTCATTGCGCGAACACTGTTCCACCATGCCCTGGCATCTCCGGCTAGATAGTGGGTGGCGAACAGAACTTTCTCGTTGGCTTCCACTCCGGCGACTTCTAGGTTATTTTCCATGGTTTGCAACCAATCATCGGCGTCTAGGGGCTCTTCTGACTTAGTGAAAACAGGTGGGTTGGTATTCTGGAAATTCTTGAGCTTAGATCCATGGTTGTCCTTATTTCCGTGGCCTTGGTTGTTGTGGGCAAGCTGGGCTATCTGTTGTAGTGTGGCTAGGTTGGCTTGACGTTCCGCTCTTTCAGCTTCACGGTCAGAAGTCAACATTTGCAGAATCTGCAACATCGGGTCCGGGGATGAACCACTTCCTCCACGTGGCATCTGAAGATTGAGAAAGATCATGAGAAAAGAGGGAAATTTCTAAGGTTTTGGGTCTTTGAAAAGTTTTTAAAGTTTGACTCAGATTTTTCTAGCAACTTGCTTTTTCATTCATTCATTTATTCATAGCACACGATACAACACACCACAACAAAGAAAAGCAGATGGTTTTAAGAACCATTCTGAAAACTACGATGCAGTGGGACCGAATACTATTCACTACGCTAGTGCTCAAGTGCTACTACCCCTCGGAATCGGTGGCTTCATCGTCCTCATCATCATCGATGAAGGCGAAATCATCCTCATCGGTGAAGAAATCCATAGCATGATCCTCCAGAAAATCATCATCATCGCTGAGATGGGAGTAGGGGTCTCCACAAAGATCCTCTCCGGCATTCTCCCTTTCTTCTAACTGCATGTCTCTCTCGTGGATGGTCTCCTCCAAAGATGAGATGCGGTGGCGAAGACGGGCAATGATACGCTCCTTCTTGTCGAGCTGACGGCGGCGAGACTTGCGATCCTTCGCTAACATGGCGATGGTCTGATCCTTCATCTTGATGATGGCAGACTTGTGGTTGGAGTAGTCACGACATTTATTAAACTCCTACTGACGATCGTACATCATGAAGCTGAGGTGGTCCAATTGAGTCTTCAACTCAGGGTGGTATGGTGCTTCCAGTGGTTGTCCATTTGCATCACGCCTCGGGCAAAACTCAAAGCGGGTTCCCTTAATCTGATTGGTGCTCTGCCCACACAGACGGGAAAGAGCTTCCTGCATGGCCCTGGCAAGTCCATCGAGCCAGTTGTTCTCTCTTAAGGTAAACTGAATTCATTCCGTAGTGGGAGGTTCAATCTTTCCTCGGAGACTTGCAACAATTAGCCACTGCAAATCTTCTCCTCCTTGATCATTAGCTGAGCTCCGAAGAACTCGGGGTGCGGACGCTCCAGAAGTTCCGAAAGCTAGTCCAAATCCCTCTCAAAGATAAGGTCTCATCCATTCCCCAACTGATAAAACTTGCTGTACTTCACGTCCATCTATAAGAATATAGGATGAGTAAGTTAGTAGAGTGATCAAGTGTGTCAAAATTTTATGTATTTTGCAAGAGTTTTTGAGGAACATAAATTTTCATGAAAGAATAAAAGGGATAAGAATGAGAATAAGTTTTTGTAAATATTTGTTTTATTTGGTTTTGAAACTAAGTTTTTGGTTCAAACGTCCAGTCTAACTAGGGTCTCCTATGGTCAGGATGGCTCTGATACCAACTTGTCAACACCCGGTTTTTAATTCCAGATGCCTGTTATGCCATACATCGCAATCCCAGGATTACCATTTTTGCGAGACATAACAGAATTGGATACCACAGTACATCATCCATTACAAACCATACATAAGGTTTTACACAAATAGGGATCTCATGATCCAGTTCTTAATACAACTTCAAGCAGCGGAATACGAAATAGTAACGGTAGCGTAGGCGAAGCTCCATCTTCGGGGTCACAGGCAATGCTGACGATGGGAGATGATCCTAGTTGTCGTAACCTTCCTGGGGTCCATCCTCCAGGTACTCCTCTTCATAGTCTGGCCACGGGAATAGCCAGGGACAAAGCCATGAGTACTCTTTAAGTACTCGCAAACTAATACTAACAAGTGAAAAGGGTTTTTTGATAATTGGACACTAGGCTCTAAGGTTATTTTGCAAAAGCCAGATTTATCTCTACTAAGCTGAGAAGCAAGATAAGCTAGTCACCATTTTATAACTCCTAAGTAGGAACTTGTATTTCATATCACAACCCTGTTATGGTCAAGTCAAAGTCTCAATTCATTTCACAAGTCTTTTGAAAACATCTGACGGGGAAACAGTATGGCCACTCCAACTTTCCATAACCGCGGACGCGGCTATTCGAATAGTTTGACACTCTGCAGATATTGGACACTTTCACCACAACATTCGATACATCCGTCAGGAACAAATCCTTAATTCACCATACTCAGTATGCGGATAATCAATCCTAACCTTTCAATTACACGCCCTAGTATAAGCACCTCTCCTATGAGTTTGGCCTCCCAACCATGACCAACTGTCATCTTGGGTACTGCATAGGTGGACAATCTTCACAAGGTAGCCTCAGCTCAGACCTTGGCCGTGAGGGAACTAATACTAAAGTATATAAGTTTCCAGTCAAGCCCTACCCAATCTTCGGGTATTGTGGTTGTACGATAAAATTGGAATGGTATCGCATCCAGACAACCATCAGTTTTATAAAGGGCTAAGGCTCATGCCTCCTCATTTTCATCACCAAAATCATCAGGTGTTCGGAAACACATATCCAAAACATTTCAATAGAATGATCCATCATTCCAAGGTTTTCAAAACCATTTTTCCACCAAGTATTCCCATCTAAAGTTGATCAAGTTTTATGCTTAGCACTAGCATCTACAAGTGGAGGTAAGTACTAATGAGGGGTGGTAAACCAATGGAGTTTCAACTAAGTTCAATCTCATGCCTTAGGATGACATCAAGATTATCTAGCTTAGGCCAAATTTTATGCTCTTTATGCAACCTTCAATTATCTTTCTAGTATCTATAAATCACTTAAGTAAACTCTAAGTACTAGCATTGATAAAGAAATAAAGTATAAAGCTTGTAAGTAAAACTAGGATTGGTTTATCAAGTGTAGATGATCACATATGCTTAAGGCATATAGTGGTCAGGGTAACAAGCAAGTATTAGCTTGCATAAGTATCAGTATAGCTTGCATTAGTAGGGTATCTTGCAAGTGTTAGCTTGCACATTCAACTGGTAGTATTAGGCTTGCCTTGTGCAGGGAAGTGGTTGATGTTCTCCTCGGCTTCTTCTTCGTAGAATCCTCCTTCCTCTTCGTATCCTTGGTCGGTACTAGCGTCTATAAATACATACGATGTACACAATCACCAAACAATACTTAACTACTTGCAATCATCACACAAAAAGGGTCCTATAGATGATCTAACATCATCTCTAACATTACAAGATTAAGGCTTGGTTTAATTCCTTTTATTTTTAGAAAAGTAATTTCTACTCATTGAAAAACTACTTAAGATTTAATATTCTCCAAACCAAACATGGGATCATGTTGACACATGTCATCACCACATATTTTAGTTCATGGGAATGTGAATTAAAGTGGTGTCACAATTCAATAAGGTTTTACCTTTTATTTTAATTAAATAAAGTGACTAGAAATGCCTATGTAGCATTCTTTTATTACTTGAACATTATTTCTGTAAGTAAACCTATATATTTTTATATATTCTGAAAGGTATGGTTAAATGTGATTTTTGAGAGTTGGAATCAACTCAAAATCTATTATGGTTTTAATTTGAAAAATGTTTGAATGAAGAAAAGCTTCTGCCTTGTTATTTTTACCATGGATGATCTACAGATCCAAACGACTTGAATCCAACGGGCTTGGATTCAGCATTCTCAGACCTTTCTAACAAAATTGGTTTCATTCAATTTGGTTCACTGAATCGACCTGGGTTGATTTTTGAAACTGGGTGCAGAAGTGTGTCTGAAATAAAATGGAAAAGGTTTAATTCAAATAACTGGGCTGCGCGGGAAGTGATACTGGGCTGGCCTGCTAAGCACAGCGCTTCCACGGGCTGTTTAAGTGGCTGTCCCCACACTTCAGTGAGACAGGGGGGTGTGAAGCGGTATTGGGCGATGTGGTGCGTTCGATCTAGTTCTAATCCAACGGCTGAGGGTCATCGTCGATGTTGGGCAACGCCGGCGAGACAGAAACCTAACGCGGCAGGTGACGGTCGTTGGGGGCTCACCGGGGTTCGGGCGAGGGTCGGCGGGGCGGGCGAACGACGAAGTCGACGACGGAGGTTCTCCTGGTACCTGCAGCTTCTCCTGGGGCGGCTCCAATCGCTGGCCCCCTTCTTCTCCAGAGGCGGCAGGCTCTGGCGAAATTCCAGCGATGCGCTGCTCGCCTTTCTCTGGGACTGAGGTGGGGTGGTTCTGGGTGAGAGAGGAGTGGAATGGTGTGAAGGATTCGAGCGGGGGAGGCCTCTATTTATAGTCGCGACGGTGAGACCGAACGGCATGGGCAAGCGACGGTGGCGACACGGCTACGGGCTGCTAGAGGCATGGCCGGCGGTGGCGATCGATTGGTGGTCTCCTAGCGATGCTCTACGGCTTTAATGCGCTTGTAGGGGCGGTGCGGTTTGGTCTGGAACACGCGACGCTCTGCGCGGCAAAGGCGGCGTCTTCGACGGCGAGCGGTGGCTACGGGGCACGGGCGGTGAAATGGGCATGTCTGGCGGTCTCCTGGGTCGGTGGCGATCATGTATGCACGCGGCGACGGCGGCGCGCGCTCTGTGGGCTTCGGTTGAGGGTGGCGCTCTTGTGCATGCTCGGCATGGTTGACAGAGGCACGGGCGCGACGTTCCTGGGTGCTCTGGTTGATGTCTTCGAGGCAGGGCTGGTGGAGAGGGGCAGTGAGGCATGGGTGATCTTCCAGACAAGATTGGCATGGCTAATTTCTCTCCTATCTTGCTGTCTACACTGGGGTGGCATGGGTGGCTTCGGTTGTTCACCATTGATGTCATTGCCAAGCTTATAGTGGGGCTAGTGTTTGGTTAAGATTGTTAGATGATCTACTAAGGCTAGTGGTGCCCAGATAGGGAACAAGTTAGGCTCAATTCACTGCTCAAAACAGTGTTTGGATTTTGTTTGATTTGTGTCTGCAAGGTGTTTGATGAAATGGCCGCAAGAATTCAAGTTTTGAATTTTGAAAAGATTTTTGGTGCGTGTGCTAGGTTGGTTCTGTTGAGTCTGCAGATGCTTGGGTTTTGAAAGTTGAGCTTGTTTGAGTGGTTTTTGAAAAAGTGGGATCTTCTCATATGATTAAGATTCAATTTTTAATTGCCATTTAAACTATGCATTTGAAAGTTTCTGGATGATCAAAAAGTGGGCCTTGATACTTTGTTATGAGTACAATCAAGGGGTGCCAAGATCCAGAAAAGTTTCTGTTAGGTTCTGAAAGTTTGGGACAGCCAAAGTAGGCATGGCAGTTAATTTGGTTAAAATGACCATTCACTCATTTAGCTTTGTTTTGATTTATTTGTCTTTGAGAAAAGTTTGGGAATTGTTTAAATGATGTTTATTTCACCTAAGCAACATTTTACAAGCAAAGAAACACACAAACAAGGTGGTTCAAAAGAATTCAAAATGAAATGCATACTCACATGCATGCTTCCATAATTTTATTTAGAAAAGTTTTTGTTAACCCTAATTTTGATGATTAGAGTTTGATGATCCAAGTTTAGTATTTTTAGGATGTTACAAAGAGGTAGGATGTCGAGTGTGGTGAGAGGCTCGAATCCATAGACGATCATGAACGGGCTCCTCATGGTGGTGGAGTGTTTGGCGCGGTTGTAGGTGAACTCGGCGTGGGTAATGTATTCTTCCCAACCCTTGAGGTTCTTCTTGATCAACACGCGGAGTAGTGTTCCGAGGCTCCGGTTGACAACCTCGGTTTGTCCATCAGTTTGGGGATGTGATGCGGACGAGAATAGCAGCTTGATGCCGAGCTTAGCCATGAGTGTCTTCCAAAAGTAGCTCATGAACTTGACGTCTTGGTCGAAAACGATTGTTCTTGGTACACTGTGAAGACGGGTTATTTCCCTGAAAAACAGATATGCTACATGTGAAGCATCATCGGTCTTATGGCACGGAATGAAGTGTGCCATTTTGGAAAAACGATCCACTACGACAAATATAGAATCGTGTCCATGTTTAGATCTAGGTAATCCTAACACAAAGTCCATGCTAATGTCCGACCAAGGTGCATGAGGGATAGGCAATGGCTTGTAAAGACCAAAAGGGTTAGACTTAGACTTAGCTTGGACACATGTAGTGCATCATTGGACGTGGCGCTCCACGTCGCGCTTCATCTTTGGCCAAAAGTAGTGAGTGGAGAGCATGTCATATGTCTTGTCATGGACAAAGTGACCCATAAGGCCTCCACCATGGGACTCTTGAAGAAGCAAAATTTGGAGAGACGACTTCAAAATTCAAAGCTTGTTCTGTTTGAATAGAAAACCCTTATGCAAATAGAAATCATCAACCCCTTTGTCTATTGAACATTTTGGAAAAATTGATCCAAAGAATGGGTCGGAAGCGTACAAAGATTTGATGTCATCAAGACCCAAAACATTTACTTCGAGTCGCGTAAGAAGGCTTGTATTTTTGTGAGATAAGGCGTCTGCTACCACATATTCTTTGCCCTTCTTGTACTTGACAATGTAAGGAAAAGACTCCATGAACTCAACCCACTTGTCGTGCCTTTTACTCAAATTGGCTTGACCCTTAAGATATTTCAACGACTCATGGTTGGAATGTATGATAAATTCTTTGGGCCAAAGGTAGTGTTGCCACACTTGAAGTACACGAACCAAGGCAAAAAGGTATTTGTCATAAATTGGATAGTTAAGGCGTGCGCCATCAAGTTTCTCGCTATGGTATGCAATAGGACGCCCATTTTGCATAAGGACGCCTCCTATTCCAATACCACTAGCGTCACACTCGATCTTAAAACTTTTTTTGAAATCCGGTAAAGCAAGAAGTGGTGCTTCGGTGAGCCTTTTGTTGTGCTTTGCCCCAAACGAATGTGACATTTTTCTTGGTCAACTTGTTGAGAGGGCAAGCAATAGTTGAAAAGTCTTTCACAAAGCGACGGTAGAAACCGGCAAACCCATGAAAATGACGAAGTTCACTCACATTGGTAGGGACGGGCTAATCTCGTATGTCCTTAACTTTTGAGACATCAACTTCAGTGACATTATAAGAAACAACAAAACCAAGGAAAATCAGTTTGTCTTTCGCAAAAGTACACTTCGGGAGATTAGCATATAGCTTTTCATGACGAAGGATTTGAAGGGCCTCCTTAACATGTGTAAGATGCCCCTCTAGTGACTTGCTATAGACAAGAATATCATCAAAGTAAACAACGACACTCTTTCCAATGATAAATCTCAAAATATGGTTCATAAGGCGCATGAAGGTGGTTGGGGCATTAGATAAGCCAAAAGGCATAACCAACCATTCATAGAGACCAAGTTTGGTCTTGAATGCGGTTTTCCACTAATCACCCTTGGCCTTGCGTATTTGATGGTAACCACTACGAAGATCAATTTTCGAAAATATAGTGGCTCCACACAACTCATCAAGCATGTCATCAAGATGCGGTATAGGATGTCGATAACGCACGGTGATACCATTCAATGGACGGCAGTCCATGCATAACCGCAACATATCATCCATCTTTGGGACAAGAATCACGGGTACCGCGCTTGGTCTCGTGCTTACTTGGATCAAACCTTTGGAGACGAGTTGGTTGATTTGTCGTTCTATCTCCTTCGTCTCTTCTGTGTTCGTGCGGTATGCGGCACAGTTTGGAAGGGGTGCGCCGGGTATGAGGTTTATGTGCTGTTCGATTCCATGAAGAGGGGGTAGTCCATGAGGAAGCTCTTCGGGGAACACATCTTGGAATTCCTGCAAAATAGTCATCAAAGAAGGAGGAACATTTGTCAAGTCATTAGTTCCTTGCGCTAGTCCCTTGCATATAAGGACATAGTGCAAGATGGATGGGTTGTCCCGCACTTCTCTCATCTCACTTTTGGTGGCAAGAAGAACACTCTTAGTTTTTCCACTCGCGTTTGGCTTGTGGCTCTCACTCACTATAGTGTGGTTCTCTCGCTCACCGCTCTTCTCACAAGATGGTGTTATGCTTTGCGCCCTCGCTAAAGCCTTTGCATTGTACGCAATTATTTGGCTAGGAGTCATTGGTTGCAAAACACAAGTCTTATCAAGCCATTTGAAGGTATAAGTGTTTGTGTGACCATCATGCAAAGCACGCTTGTCATATTGCCACGGCCTACCTAGTAACATATGGCAAACCGTCATTGGAACCACATCACACTCCACTGTGTCCTTGTATGGTCCAATTGAGAACGTCACCGAGACGGTGTGCTTGATTTTGACGGACCCTTGGTAACTTAGCCATTGTATATGGTAGGGGTGCTTGTGTGGATGGAGGGTGAGGTTGAGCTTCTCACACAATTCCGTGCTTGGAAGATTGTGGCAACTCCCTCCATTGATGACAACTTTGATGGATTTCCCATTGATACCAGCACGCGTTTGAAAGATTTTTGATCTTTGGTCTTCATTCTCATTGACTTGAGTAGTTAAGACCCTTGTGACAACAAGCGATGGACTTGCGTCATGCTCACCCACAAGTAGTTCCTTGTCATCTTCCAAATGTTGCCTTACCAAATCTTCCTTGACGCTTGCATCAAACTCATCTTCACTCAAGTATTCTTCATCGCCATTATCGTGGATGAACAAAACTTTCTTGTTTCCACATGTGGCCGACTTATGTCCTTTGCCTCCACACTTGTAGCGTTCACCATTGAATGGTTGATCATCCTTTGTGTATTTGCCGTTTGGGGGCGGTTTTCCTTGAGAAAGTGTTGGCTTGAAGGGAAGATTGGTGGTACTTGATGAGCTTCCATTTGGGGTTGTTGATGTAGTGGTTGGCGCTTTCTTGTAGGTGAAGTACGTCTTTGGCTTGTTGTACTTGATGTCCTCTTGCACTTGACATTCGGCTTTTGTTGCTATGTGCACAAGCTCAACCATGTTGTTGCACTTTTGGAACTCAGTGATGTGCTTGATTTGGTGGTTCAAGCCATTGAGGAAACGTGTTATTGTTTGCTCATCACGCTCTTCAATGTTGGCATGGATCATGTTGAGCTCCATTTGCTTGAAGTACTCTTCCATGGTCTTTGTCCCTTGACTAAGCATTTGAAGCTTGTTTAATAGGCCACACGTGTAGTGCGAAGGAACAAAGCGGAATATCATATGAGCCTTCATATCTTGCCAAGTTGTAATTGGAGGCTCTTATTTTGCTTCACGAGCGAGTTGGACTTGTTCCCACCAAAGGTTGGCATACTCATAAAACTCAAGGGACGCCATGGATATCATCTTCTCATTGCTATAGTTGTGCATTCGGAAGATCTTGTCAACCTTGAGTTCCCACGAGAGATATTCTTCAGGTTCATTGGAACCGGTGAACTTGGGCATGGTGAATTTGAGCTTGCCGAAAGTTTCTTCTTCATTGCGGTTCCGATATTGGCGGTTGCCATGATTTTGGTGGCCATCTTCATCATCTGAGATCTCACGTCTTGCTTGGTGATGGTGGCGTTGCCCTTGCGATTGTTGTGGTGCCACATTTGGTGGTGGAACTTGGTCTTGACGACGAGTTTGGGGAGCTTGCTCGTGTTCTTGGTGAGAATGATGATGAGGAGGATGCGCTTGGTCCTCACGACGATCTTGGGGAGCTTGCTCTTGTTCTTGGCGTGGTTGATGACGAGGAGGCGGCGCTTGGTCCTCACGAGGTTGGTTCGGTGTATGGTCATCATGACGATGAGCATTGTTGATGCAGCCCGTCCTACGGACGCACCTCCATCTACAACACCTAGTCCCCCAAGTGGACCAATGACTCGCGCCCGAGCCAAGCTCCTACAAGCCAAGATTAACTCGCTCCTTTCCTCATGTGATTTTGGTCTACCTTTGGATGGCTTGCTACTTCATGCAACTACGTTATGCATCCTCAGCTATGAAGTAACATCACCACACCAAGCCCCCAACGAAGAAGGAACGGGAGAAGAAGCTGCTGGAGCTCTGCGCACCGGAGGCTCCGGTGTAGATGGGAGTCTCCGGTCCCCAACACCAAAGTCTCCGGACCTTCCTCTGGTCCGACCCCAAGAACCAAGCCCGGGACAGCCAGATGCCCCCTCCGGAGACAGGTCCGGAGATTGACCGGAGTCTCCGGCCCAGACCGGAGTCTCCGGACCCAACACCGGAGTCTCCGGCCTGCTCGATGCCAGGCATGTCAAGGCCTTTTGGGCCTGGACCATGTAACCCCCAGTTTCGCCCCAATTTCCAGTTTTATTCCAAAACTACCCCTGTTTAAGTGGTTGGCCTATATAAAGCCCCACCCCTCATATGTAAACCCTAGACTTGGATAATAATAGATTGAGGACACCCCTTTGAGGATCTTTCATCTATTGGTCTCATGCTCCTACCAAGGGGCACCCTATTATCCACAACCTCTTGGATCTTGCCTAGTGCTTTCAAGTTGTACAAGGCCTTGGGTTCTCGGTTTCTCGCCCCCAAGTAGTCAAGATCTCACCAAGCACCTCGTCCCCGTTGTTGGCCGTGGAGAGAGAGCTTCTCCCAACACCGATCCTAGGGATTATGTTGGACCGGTTGCCACCGGCGTGAGTTATCGGCGTGTATCGTGATTTGTGTGCGTGAGTTCATCCGGTTCTTAGTGTGTGTGTGTTCGTGGATTTCATCCCCTCTTCCCCTTCCACCGCTTTCCCCTTGATTCCCACAGAAATTCGTGAAAGATCGGGCCACCCCAAGGGGTTACCCCATAACATATTGGTATCAAGAGCAAGGTTGATCACGAATTTCCCCTCAATTTTTCCACCATAAATTCGAAAATTTCCCAAAAAACAGCCCCAATTTGCCTTTGGATCGATCTATCGTTTTGGAGTGTTATTTGTGGTTTTGATCCGACCAAATCTTGTCTAAGGTGTTGGTCCAGCTTTTGCCTGTGTTTCCCAGCCCAATTCTGGCCAAATTCTCGCGGATTTGAGGACTCTAGGCGTGCATTTCCGCTCAAAAACACGAGCAGATCTTCCACACCGGAGTCTCCGGCCCTGTGCACCGGAGTCTCCGGTCTACACCGGAGTCTCCGGCCCAGACCGGAGTCTCCGGCCCTGGACGCCAGTTTTGCTCTTTTTCCTCTTTTCTGCATTGGCTAATCTGTCCAATTGTTGTTTGTGTTCCGTGTGCGTGTCACCAACTAACAGATAGCTTCCGCAAACATCGCCGCGCTCTTCAACACCACGGACCCCAAACTCTTCCCCGCTCCATCAACACAAGATCATCATCAACAACTAAGGTATAACTTGTGTCAACCCTTGTAGCCATATCTTCCTTTGTGTGTACCTATCCTATGAGAGAAACTCATTTGTGTTTGTCTAAGCATTGTGCACTTGCCATTGGAAAGTGAGAGTGTGACGGCAAAGACAAAAGCTAACATAGTAGCATAGAAAGAGAGAAAAAGAAAAAGAATCAAAAAAAAGAGGAAAAGAAAAAGAAAAATAGAAAGATACATAGTCTCCCAATACAAAGAGAGCATCAAGCTTGTAAGCAAAAGAGAGAGGAAGAAGCGTGCCAAGGCAAGTGCACAAATCCGTTGCTTACTCTGTTTTGGCAAACGAGTTGTGGTCTCTCTTTGAGTTGGCACGACAACCGAGCGTAGTCTTCGTTAGGCCATTTCGTGCTCACTTCCATAGTCGTGCTAACCCCATTTTTCTCCACATGTGTGTGTAGTCGTAGGTTCTCGTCACCTTTTGAGTTGACCATTTCCTTTTGACTTGAGTTTGTTGGATCTTCTCCACTTTTGACTATCCTTTGCATTCGGTTGGTTCTTTGGTTTTCCCACAATCCTACCCATCCACCAAAAGCTTTTGAGAGTTGTAGCTTATTTGTGTGTGAGTTTCTTTGCCATTTCACTTTGCACGCTATTCGCTCCTTTGTGTGGTAATTGGTTTGATATAATCTCCAAGGTGAGGTAAAAGGCTAACTCTACGCACCCTTATTCTCCATATACAACCCTTGTCGGCTTTGCATCATGGACAGGAATGGCGAGCCATCCCAACCACCACCACCTCTGGAGGACGACACACAATACATGAAAAGATGGGACCATTGGAAGATCCGAGGAGAATTCAACTACCGTTGTGAAGCCCTTGAGCGGCTCCAAGATGAACAATTTAGCGAAGCCCGAGTGGAGTTCAAGAACATCGACAACCGCTTCGAAGAAGTCCGAGGCCAAATGCATGCCATGCAACACAACCTCGGTCATGAAAATGAAGCTCTTGGTCGCGCCCTCGCCTCAACGGACGAGAAGCTTCAACGCCTCATTGATGGGTTAGCAAGACCACGCTCGCGAGACTCAAGATCATCACGGCACTCCTCAAGTGAATCAAGTGCACCTCGCCGTCACGCTTCAAGGCACCGGGATGGACCCGTCCTTCAATCCATGAGCTCTTCTCAAGCGGTACCATCTCCGCGACACGCCGCAACGTCAAGCTATGATGGTGACCTCTCCGCAAGACCTCCAAGACGTGAAGCGGACCGGCCACAACCAAGGGCACTTGTGATTCAACAAGAGCAACCTCACATGGACCACCAAGCCCATCGCCATCGACATGTTCTTTCAACAACAAGTGAAGCATCCGAAGTAGAAGAACAAGTTCGCCGTCGGCGTGAAGAACTTGACGATCCACCAAGGCGTCATCATCGACATGAACGTCAATGTTGACAACATGATCATCATGACGAGCCTCCTCCACATCAAGAAGAAAGAGAGCAGCCCATTGCGCATGCGGCTCGACGTCCTCCTCGCCACATGGTGCAAGACAATGCTCCTCGGCATCAACCACAACAAGAACAAGAGAAAGCTCCCCAAGCTCATCGTGAGGATCAACAACCTCCTCCTCGTCCTCAACCGCGTCAACAACACGAGCAAGCTCCCCAAGCTCGTCGTCAAAACCAAGTTCCACCACCAAAAGCGGCACCTCAACAACCACAAGAGCAACGCCACCATCACCAAGCAGGACATGAGAGCTCGAATGATGAAGATGGCCGCCACAATCATGGCAACCGTCGCCACAGGAACCGCAATGAAGAAGAAACTTTTGGCAAGCTCAAATTCACCATGCCCAAGTTCACCGGTTCCAATGAGCCCGAAGAATACCTCTCGTGGGAACTCAAGGTTGACGAGATCTTCCGCATGCACAACTATAGCAATGAGAAGATGATGGCCATGGCATCCCTCGAGTTTGATGAGTATGCCAACCTTTGGTGGGAACAAGTTCAACTCGCTCGTGAATCAAAAGAAGAGCCCCCAATCTCAACTTGGCAAGATATGAAGGCCCATATGAGATCCCGATTTGTTCCTTCGCACTACACGCGTGACCTTTTCAATAAGCTTCAAACACTTAGTCAAGGGACAAAGACCGTGGAAGAGTACTTCAAGCAAATGGAGCTCAACATGATCCGTGACAACATTGAAGAACGTGATGAGCAAACAATGGCACGTTTCCTCAATGGCTTGAACCATCCAATCAAGCGCATCACCGAGTTCCAAAAGTACAACAACATGGTTGAGCTTGTGCACATCGCATCAAAGGCCGAGCGTCAAGTGCAAGAGGACATCAAGTACAACAAGCCAAAGACATAATTCACATACAAGCAAGATCCAACCACTACTCCGACAACACCAAGTGGAAGCTCATCAAATACAACTAAGCTTCCCTTAAAGCCAACACTTCCTCAAGGAAAACCGCCCCCAAGTGGCAAATACACAAGAGATGAACAACCATTCAATGGTGAGTGCTACAAGTGTGGAGGCAAAGGACACAAGTCGGCCGCATGTGGGAACAAGAAAGTTTTGTTCATCCATGACAACGGCGATGAAGAATACTTGAGTGAAGATGAGTTTGATGCAAGGGTCAAGGAAGCCATGGCAAGGCAACATTTGGAAGAGGACCAAGAACTACTTGTGTGTGAACATGGCGCAAGTCCATCGCTTGTGGTCACAAGGGTCTTAACTACTCAAGCCAATGAGAATGAAGACCAACAATCAAACATCTTCCAAACTCGTGCCGGTATCAATGGGAAGTCCATCAAAGTTGTCGTCGATGGAGGGAGTTGCCACAATCTTGCAAGCACGGAATTGTGTGAGAAACTCAACCTCACCCTCCATCCACATAAGCACCCCTGCCATATTCAATGGCTAAGTGACCAAGGGTCCATCAAGATCAAGCACACCGTCTCGGTAACGTTCTCAATTGGACCATACAAAGACACGGTGGAATGTGACGTGGTCCCCATGACGGTTTGCCATATGTTGCTAGGAAGGCCGTGGCAATATGACAAGCGTTCTTTGCATGATGGTCACTCAAACAATTATACCTTCAAATGGCTGGAAAAAACTTGTGTTTTTTAACCAATGACTCCTAGCCAAGTAATTGCGGACAATGCAAAGGCTTTAGCGGGGGCGCAAAACACAAACACACCTTGTGAGAAGAGTGGTGAGCGAGAGAACCACACTATAGTGAGTTCCACAAGCCAAACTCGAGTGGAAAAACTAAGAGTGTTCTTCTTGCCACCAAAAGTGAGATGGAGAAGTGCGGAAAAACCCATCCATCTTGCACTATGTCCTTGTATGCAAGGGACTAGCGCAAGGAACTAATGACTTGACAAATGTTCCTCCTTCTTTGATGGCTATTTTGCAGGAATTCCACGATGTATTTCCCGAAGATCTTCCTCATGGCCTACCTCCTCTTCGTGGAATCGAGCACCGCATCGACCTCATACCCGGCGCCCCACTCCCAAACCGCGCCGCGTATCGCACGAACCCGAAAGAGACGAAGGAGATAGAACGACAAATCAACCAACTCGTCTCCAAAGGTTTGATCCAAGTAAGCACTAGCCCAAGCGCGGTCCCCGTGATTCTAGTTCAAAAACGGATGATACGTTGCGGTTATGCATGGACTGCCGTCCAATCAATGCTATCACCGTGCGTTATCGACATCCTATACCGCGTCTTGATGACAAGCTTGATGAGTTATGTGGAGCCACTATATTTTCGAAAGTTGATCTTCGTAGTGGTTACCATCAAATTCGCATGGCCGAAGGTGATGAGTGGAAAACCGCCTTCAAGACCAAGCTTGGTCTCTATAAATGGTTGGTTATGCCTTTTGGCTTATCAAATGCCCCATCTACCTTCATGCGCCTCATGAACCATATTTTGAGATCTCTCATTGGGAAGAGTGTCGTTGTTTACTTTGATGACATCCTTATCTATAGCAAGTCACTAGAGGAGCATGTTACTCATGTTAAGGAGGTCCTTCAAATCCTTCGTCATGAAAAGCTTTATGCTAATCTCCCAAAGTGCACTTTTGCAAAAGACAAGCTCATTTTCCTTGGTTTTGTTGTGTCTTCTAATGGCATTGAAGTTGATGTCTCAAAAGTTAAGGACATACGAGATTGGCCCATACCTACCAATGTTAGTGAACTTCGTAGTTTTCATGGGTTGGCTGGCTTTTACCGTCGCTTTGTGAAAGACTTTTCCACCATTGCTTGCCCCCTCAACGAATTGACCAAGAAAAATGTCACGTTCATTTGGGGAAAGCACAACAAAAGGCTTTTGATGAGCTCAAAAAGAGGCTCACCGAAGCACCACTTCTTGCATTACTGGATTTCACAAAAACCTTTGGGATTGAATGTGACGCTAGTGGAATCGGCATTGGAGGCGTCCTTATGCAAAATGGGCGTCCTATTGCATACCATAGTGAGAAACTCGATGGCGCACGCCTTAACTATCCCATTTATGACAAAGATCTTTTTGCCTTGGTTCGTGTCCTTCAAGTGTGGCAACACTACCTTTGGCCCAAAGAATTTACCATCCATTCCGACCATGAGTCATTGAAATATCTTAAGGGCCAAGCCAATTTGAGTAAAAGGCACGCCAAATGGGTTGAGTTTAGGGAATCTTTTCCTCCCACGTCCATACGGGGGAGGAATGTATTCCACACGCCGAGTTCGCCTACAACCTTTTGTTCCCACCAAAGGTTGGCATAATCATCAAACTCTAGGGACGCCATGGCCATCATCTTCTCATTGCTATCGTTGTGCATGCGGAAGATCTTGTCAACTTTGAGTTCCCACGAGATATATTCTTCGGGTTCATTGGAACCGGTGAACGTTGGCACGGTGAATTTGATCTTGCCGAAAGTTTCCTCTTCATTGTGGTTCTGGCATCGGAGGTTGCCGTGATATTGGTGGCCATCTTCATCATCTGAGCTCTCGCGTCTTGCTTGGTGATGGTGGTGTTGCCCTTGCAGTTGTTGTGGTGCCGCATTTGGTGGTGGAACTTGGTCCTCACGACGAGCTTGGGGAGCTTGCTCTTGTTCTTGGCGCGTTTGTTGACGAGGAGGAGGCGCTTGGTCCTCATGAGGTTGGTTCGGCCTTTGGTCATTATGACAACGAGCATTATCTATTGCCATGTGGCGAGAGGATGGCGTGCCACATGTGCAGTCGACCCCTCCCGTTCTTCATGATGTGGTGGAGGCTCGTCATGGTGATCATGTTGTCGATGTTGACGTTCATGTCGATGGTGACGCATCGGTGGATCTTCCAGTGCTTCACGTCGTCGGCGATCTTGTTCGTAAAATTCGGAGGCTTCACTTGTTGTTGAAGGAATGTATCATTGGTGAGGATCCTGGGGGTCCACTTGAGGTTGCTCTTGTTGAATCACGAGTGCCCTTGGTTGTGGACGGTTCGCTTCACGTCTTGGAGGTCTTATAGAGAGGTCACCATCATAGCTTGACGTTACGGCGTGTCGCGAAGATGGTACCTGATACGTCGGAAATGTATCTATAATTTTTGATCTTTCATGATTGTTTACTATCTACTTTGCTTTTATTTATCTACACTTTGAGGTGTTTTTATATGTTTTCTGGAACTAACCTATTAACAAGTTCCCACAGTGCCAGTTGCCTATTTTCTTCTGTTTTTGGTTCCAAAAAGGCAGAAAATCAATATTCTCGGAATTGGATGGGACAAAAGCCAAAGCCAATATTTTACCGTGGGCAACACGAAGCCAGAATACGAGGCGGAGGAGGCTCACCAGGGGGCCTCACCCCTGGCCGCGCGGGTGGGCCCACCATGCGTCTGGGGGGTTGCAGCTGCCCTGGTGGCCACCCTGCCTCGCCTCTTAGCCTATAAGAAGCCCCCGATGTAGAAACCCTAGGCACCCGATCAAAACTCCATGAAACCGTCTGTAGCCGCCGCCACCATCGTCTCTATATCGGGGGGATCTGAAGCTCTTCCCGGCACCCTACCGGAGGGGAGATCATCCCGGAGGCCTTCTTCTTCATCATGTCAGCCTCCAGTATGAAGCGTGAGTAGTTCCACCTTGGACTACGGGTCCATGTATGTAGAGGTCCCAACCTAGATAAGGTAGAGATCCTTGTGTTTACAATGCTAGTCCCTGGATCAATAGCTAGCATCCACAGTTTAAGATGTAATATCAAGAAACAAAGGTCACAATACAACTGTATAACCATGAATAAAATAGTTCATTACATCTTACTTAGCTCATTTGGCTATCTTATTACAATACAGCAGAAATAAATATGTAGCATGGAGTCCTTCATCTTCAAATTGCCACAGGCAATCATGTTGGTTGTAGACTTGTAATCCTAATCAACACACTTCACTAACATCAAACAAACCTGCAACATAATAAGTTACAGCCACAAGGGTCAATACATTTGAATTGTATTGGCAAGTGATACTATGGTGGAATAGTGGTACCTATCATCTATATGCATTTGGCTAAGTGGAGCTTAGGCTTGCTTTCCTCAAAATAGATTTTCCTTATCATTTGAAAACACTAAGTTTTTGTTTGTCAAAATCACCCAAGGAACAACCAATGAATATTGGTTAACCTTTACCCTTGTTCAACCACAAGATTTTAACTTAGAAATTGGAATGAGGAGATCCTTGATAGCTTCCATGTCTTGATGCTCAAATTGTCCATTGCCGGGGACACGGCTAAGTACTTAGATTTTACTCTCTCGATAGGTGGTGCACTTTCCCCACAAGACTCGACATGCATCGAGACAAGATCTTTTAGAAGCCTTCCCTTAGACCAAAATGGACGCGTTCCCAAACCTATCACCTCCTACCACCAATGATAGGGCAAAGGTGTCCGATCTTTCGATGAGATGGTGATAGTAGATTTGGTGGAGTTCGGGCTTGACGATCCAACTACACGTGCGAGCACGAGCGCCAATGCAATCGCTAGGACAATCTCCTGGAGGTTACCGATCCTGCGGGAACACGATCACCCTGACCAGCGAGGGTCTTAATTCCTACCTGAAATCAAGAACAAGTAAGAACTAATATTGCAATCAAGATATTGCGGATTAAGATGCAAGATTTATTGAAAAGGTGGGATCATGTATAGGTGCGAAGTACAAGAGGCCTCTGCGACGCTCGAGCCTTGGCGAAGTTGCTATGATGGCTAACTTAATGTCTAAATAAAATCCGAGTCTATGGTGACGGCTAAGGCGAGTATTTAAGGAGGAAAAGGTAGGGTTTCGTCCAGCCATAGAAGTGGTGGCCGAATCCAACCCTAGAAGTCCTTTTCTCCTCAAATACGTACTCTAAAAAGTGGCTATTTAAAATCCTGCGAAAATTATATGCGCCTGGCCCAAAATAAAGGTGTTGCAGCACCATATTAAGCTATGGACGAATTTATGAAGTATTAATCTTGAATATTTCGACCAAGCCTTCTTTCTTCATTATGGTGGCCTCAAAGTTCTGAAATTTTCATCCGTGGCCTTCTCATGGATCATCACATGCTTGCTGCCATCTCCATGCATGACCATGCTCCAATGCTTGTCCCTCTCATCCATGCTTGGTCCATCATTCCTAAGAGTAAGAAATACATCTGATTTAGGCATCATCATATTCTCATGTATGTGAGGAATAGTTCCAAGAAACGAAAGTACCTGATAGTTAAGTTGTTTAGCACAAGATCGAGTGATAGGTCCTTGTATGTGTGTAGCTGTAGGTACAACAGTTGTATCAATAGATGGGATGTCCACATCAACCAACTATCCATCTGGCTAAGTTATTGCAACTTGTATGATCCAGGCAGAGCCCATATTGCCATGTGGCTGCACTTGAAGCTTCTCAACATTTGACATCTCAAATCTATTTGTTCCTGGGTGGCTTTCCACAAGTGAGATACACTAAGGTAGGCCATAAATATGGGGACCTGTGTAACCACTCAACATAAACCATTCACACAATTCCACTCAGGTGATTCATTCACATAGTTGTTTTATTAAACAAAACACAAGTCATTGACTTAGAAATATTTCATAGCATGAATATAATCCACCCTTGTTTTCTACTAGCTAAGATAAGCATGATAGTAGTAGGAATCTTAACCTAGGAATTTTTTTACTAAGGGATCATCTACTAGGATTTCCCATGTCATAGCTTATACTTAGAAAATTCCATGCAAGTCCTACTCAAAATATCACTAAGCATAGTGAAAATAATGGGATAAAAGTATGAAGCACCACTTGCCTTTTTGGTAGAGAATATAGATTCACTCCTTGATCTTGAAATGGTCACACTCTTCAAAGTTCACTACAATTCAATCAAGCAAGCAAATATTCAAACTAGCATTCAAACAATTCACCACATGAAATAAAGAAAACAAAACAATGCATGCAAGCATGCAAAATATGGTTTTATTTTGAAAGGTGGTTTATAATAGGTTATAGACATTTTAAAACACCTATTGATAATTTATAAAAGTGGCAAAACCATTTGAAAACAAGTTAGTGAAAATGGCCACTTTAAATCATTTTTCTTTGGCTAGAAATGATTTTAGTCAAAGGAATAATTTCTAATGTTAGCCAGAATGTTTTTAAATAGCAATATTATTGTTTATGGTCAAAGTGTTTCAAAACAAATCTATTTACAAAAGGTTTCACCCAAATTCATTTTTAAATCAAAGTAACATTTTATTTTTTTAGAAATGTCTTTGATCAAAGTAATAATTTTCTAGGGTTTAATCAAATACATTTTTTTAAATCCAAAACTTAGTGTTTAGCGTCAGAGAGTTTAAATCAAATCATTTTCCAAAGGTTTTATTAAAAAAGCATTTTTAAACCATAATCAACATTTTTATTTAACTAGAAATGCTTTTATTCAAAGATTTATTCCTTAGTGTCACAAAATATACTTTTAAATCTACAAGTTGGTTTTTATGGTCAATAGGTTCAAAAAAATCCATTTACAAAATATTTTACCTTAAAAACATTTAGCCTAAACAAGTTTCTGCAAAAACAACCAATTTTATAGAAGCAAATCACTAAACAAAGGGCATGGTTGGAAAGTATTCTTTTTCCTGATTCCAATGATATAAAATTTGTAAAATTTGGACGTGTGGATTTAAAGTTATGAATTTTACAAATATAAACATCTAATAAACAAGTTTCTGTTTTTAAAACAAATCACTGGACACGTGGCTGAATCTTATTCGCTAGTACCGTTTGGTTTGGATCGAGCGATACAGTGTGTTGGATCTAAAGTAAATCGTGCGGCTCTGATCTAATCATACCGATTCGCTTAAGTGATTCTATCTACGTCATAGTATCAAGATCTAACGGCTCTCAACCATACGACCATATCCTGGCGGTGCTTGGCGACGGCACGCGGTGCAGGCGCTCTGCTCGCGGTGGTTCCGGCGATACAGGAAGCAAGGGAGAGTATGGGGTGGCTCACCGAGTTTGCAGTGACGAGAGGATGCTCAACATTGTTGTTCTCGCCGGAGTTGCTCACTGGCTCAGGCACGCACGACCATGGTCGAAGACGAGTGCCTGGGATGCAAGCGAGCGAGGGAATGCGTCAGGAGGATGCGCACGGTCTCGAGGGTTGTAGGGATACTCACCAGAACACAAGGGGCGCTCGAGGTTGGCGTCAGTAGCTCACTGGAGTTGAGCTAGCCGTCGGTGGCGAGACGTTGTCCTTGCCGACGTTTTGGAGCGCGCGCACGAGTGAGCTAGTGTTACTGGGAGATGCGTAAGGAGATGGGGAACAAGCTAGTGGGTTCCAGAGGTAGTGGGGAGGCCGGTTGTCGCCGGAATCGGCTGGGAATGGTCGTCGGGGCAGCGAGGTTGCAAGAAGAAATCCAGGCAGCCTGGAGGCAGAGAGGGGACGGCGTCTTGGGGGCAAGATAGAGGGAAGAGGGGTGATTAAATGGGCGTGATTGCTGGGAGGTTTAACTGCGACATTCAATCGGATTTCATTCCGCGGAATCAAAGCAGAAACGGCGAGAGAGGGGGAGGAATTGGTCGCGGGGTGAGGAAGACGATGACGCGGTAGTGGTGTCCGTTGTCAGCGAGTGCGGAGGGGGTACGGTGGGGTCTGGTCGTCAGTGGGTGACTGGGTCGATTCGCTGGTGAGAGAAAAATGGTTCGGGGTGTAGGGTTCGCATCATAGAAAACAAAAAATTTCCTATGATGGGAACTATGTACCAAGATCTATCTACTAGATACAAACAACGGACGGATGTATATCCGTAGAGAACATACCCTTGAAGACCGACAAAGCTTAACGAGTTGAACTCGTGGTTGATGTAGATGATCTCTTGCCGATCTCAAGATCGAGATGAAGTCCTAGCGCCGCAAAGTAGCAGCGCATCCGTGCTCGCACACACGTACAAGACACTGAGCAACCTCCGACTCCTCGCTCTAGCTATGTAGCGGAAGCGCAACCCTTTCTTGCCGAATAGTCACCGGGAACATGTATCTCGCTAGTCCAAGACCATGGGGATAAATTCTAGAGGGGGAGAGAGATCCTTCACGAGGAGGTGTGAGTGAGAGAGAGGGAGGGGGTTCCTTTTATAGGAGAGGGGGGACCCCAAGGGGGTGCCAGGTGCATGGGTGCTGCCCCCTTGCCATCCCCTCATTCATGTGGGTGGACACTCCACTCACAAAATTCCTTTAAATTCCCTCCACTCAAAATCCCACTCAAAATTGCTTTTAAATTTCCACCAAATGTAATGCAAACTCTCATTAAATAAAACTATTTTTATTTATTCAGAATTTTTTCAATTACTTTAATGACAAACATTCACATATAACCCCTTGCTAGAATTCCATTTCACATGCAAAAACACTTTCTGCAATTTCACCCGAAAACCTGTTTCGGTATCTAGTGAAATAAATTCCTACGCTTGTTATTCTTTCCGGCATGAAACATTTGCTCCAACTGGATGTTAGTGTCCCTTAAGTGTGTCACCCTACAGTTCGCGAATAATGTGGACATGATCGAGACCCTTCTCCGATCAATAATCAGTAGCGGGACCTGGAGATCCATACTGACTCCCAGACATTCAACGATGACTTTCCTGTGATCATCGGAACCTTTTACGCTTGTATCTTAATCCCTTTGTTTCACGATATATTTACATGTCCGAGATTCGATCATCGGCATCTCCATGCCTAGTTTGATCTCGTTACTGACATGCACTCTTTTCTCGCTCCCGTGGTATAACATTCTAGTGATCAAATCACTTGCTTGCAAGCTAACCATTGTGATATCACCGAGAGGGCCCAGATGTTGGAGATATGCCCAAGAGGCAATAATAAAGTGGTTATTATCATGTCTTCACACTTATGATAAATGTTTACATACCATGCTATAATTGTATTAACCGGAAACATTAATACTTGTGTGATTTGTAAACTAAAATAAGAGTCCCTAGTAAAGCCTCTTGTTAAACTAGCTTGTTGGTTAATATATGATCATTGTTTCCTGATCATGAACATAGAGATGTTATTAACAACAGGATCATATCGTTAGGAGAATGATGTGATGGACATACTCCTATAGATAAGCGTAGCATAAAGATCAAGTCATTTCAATAGTTCAATTGCTATATGCTTTCTGATACATAGTAACCTAATTCCTTCGACCATGAGATCATGCATATCACCTTTACTGGATGGATGCTTTGATGTCATCAAACACCACACCGTAACAGGGTGGCTATAAAAGTGGCATTGAGTGTTCGGAAAGTATTGGTTGAAACACATGGATCAAGAGTGGGATTTGTCCATCCATATGACGGATAGATATACTCTGGGCCCTCTCGGTGGAATGTCATCCAATTAGCTTGCAAGCATGTGACTGGGTCACAAGGGATCACATATCACGGGAACGAGAAAAGAGTACTTATCAGTAACGAGGTTGAACTAGGTATGCAGAGATACCGACGATCATAAACTTCGGATAAGTAAACTATCGTGAGACAAAGGGAAATTGGTATCGTATGTAAGTGGTTCATTCGATCGCAAAGTAATCGTAGAAATATGTGGGAGCCATATGAATTTCCAGATTCCTCTATTGGTTATTGTTCGGAGAAGTGTCTCGATCATGTCCGCATAATTCACGAACCGTAGGGAGACACACTTAAGGATTCGACGTTGTTTGAATAGTTATGGTATTATGAGAAAGAGACCGAATGTTGTTCGGAGTCTCGGATGGGATCCGGGATATCACGAGGTGATCCGGAATGGTCCGGAGAATAAGATTCATATAAGGAAAGTCCCGTTTCGGAGTTCGGGAATGATTCCGGTGTTTTCATCGGGAATGTTCTAGAAGGTTCCGGATCGTCCGGCACTCCGGGGGGGAAGGGGTACATGAATGTGTCATTACATATTGGAATGATTGCATCATGTACTAAGTGTTCTTGCTGTCCCAAATATAGGATTAAATTGAATCCTAAAACAGAAAAGTCAAATGTCCAGTTTGAAAGTCAAACGGCTAAAACAAGAAACTGTGGGAAACAAGCAAGAGGAGTTGGAATCAACTTGGAGGAGGAGTTGGACTCCTCCAGGCCGGCGGCCAGCCCTAGGCCGAGTTGGGGAGGGACTCCCTCCCTCCCCTGGCGCGCCAAGACCCCCCTCCCATAAAAGGAGGGGCAGGGCTCCTCCTAGACACACACAAGTTTCCTATCCTCTAAACTAAACCCTAGATCTAGACCCCGGTTTAGAGCTATTCGGTTTAGAGCCTTCTAATTGGTTTAGAGCCCTCTAATTGGTGTGTCTAATTACTAGACCACTAATAGCCTCTCTCATAAGCTCCACCATACTCGCACCGGCTTAAGGCGAAGCCCTGCGGGATTTCCCCTCTACCTCCGGTACCACGCCGTTGTGCTGCCGGAATCGCGAGGAGAGTGCTACAACCTCCGCTGCCTGCTGGAACAAGGGAGAGGAAGGTCTTCGTCGAGTACCGAACGTGTGACCGACTGCGGGAGCGCTGCGGGAACGCGGCGCCGGAAGGATCGTCTACGCGATCTTGAGATCGGAAAGAGTACGACTACATCACCCACGAGAATCTGCTCTCGTTAAACACTTTGGAATCTTCGAGGGTGAGTTATTCCATCGACTCGTTGCTACAATCTAGTAGATAGATCTTGGCTTGTTTGTTTGTATGCGATAGAAAATTTTTGTTTTCCATGCTACGAACCCCTACAGTGGTATCAGAGCCGTGTCTATATGTAGATCTGTTGCACGAGTAGAACACAATGGTCATTGTGGGCGTTGATGCTTTTATTGTAGATTGCTTTTTGTGTACTTTGCATCTTGCGGTATGTTGGGATGAAGCGGCCCGGGCTGACCTTACATGACATCGTTCATGAGACTTGCTCCACGTTTGACATGCAACTTGTATTGCATAAGTGGCTTTGCGGGTGCCTGTTTCTCCTAGCATAGTTAAGATCCAATTTACAACGGGTAATCAACAATGCTAGTATCAATGTTGTGGTTCTTGTTCGTAAGTTAGAACGACACTTATGGAAAGCCCCAAACCACGTAAAATATGCAAAGAAAGTAGAAGCGTCTAACTTTGTTTTGCAGGGGTGTGCAGTGATGTGATATGGCCATGATTGTGATTATATTTGATGTATGCAATGTTCCTTATTGTAAGTTGGCAACCGGCAGGAGCCATATGGTTGTCTTTAATTTCTGTTAAGACCTGCGTGTCTATTCAAAATAGTTGTAATAGTTGATGCTGGTGGACGACAACCATGAAGAAGCATCATTGACCTTGATGCTATGCCGGTGATGATGGAGATCATGTTCGTGCTTGAAGATGGAGATCGAAAGCACAAAGAAGAAAGGCCATATCATATCACATATTATGAATTGCCTGTGATGTTAATCCTTTATGCATCTTGTATTGCTTAGTAGACGACGGTAGCATTATAAGATGATCCCTCATGCACATAAATTTCAAGTTCTAAAGTGTTCACCCTTAGTATGCACCGTTGCCAAAGCTTGCTGCTTCGAAGCACCACGTGATGATCGGGTGTCTTTGATTCCGCGGGTGAATACAACGTAAGCAAGCCAGATTTGCTTATGCGGTAGCTAAGGTTTGATCTTGACGAGCCTAGCATGTACAGACATGGCCTCAGGAACACGGATTACCGAAAGGTAGAGCATGAGTCATATAGTAGATATGATGAACATGTTGATTGTTCGCCATTGAAGCTATATCAATTCTCGTGATGATCGGTTTTGATGTGGTGAATTTGGTTCGTGTGATCACTAAAACAATGTGAGGGATATTGTTTTGAGTGGGAGTTCACCTAGATTAATTTAATTATTAATTAGAACTCAATTTATCATAAACTAAATCAAAGTGAAATTGCATAGTTGTTGTAGTCATTGGCATCCGTTTACCACCTTGCGCTTAGTTATAATTGAGATGATAGAACTATAGAATTCTGGTTAGTTACTTTACGAACTGGTATCGTATTGTTTTGAAGTGTTAATCTAAAGTTTAAAAGTCCTATTGCAAACTTTCAGTAAGTTCCGGTTACTCCATGAAGTTTAATAATTAGTATTAAATCAAGAGTAACAATTCCAAGTGTTAGTATATAAGTATCATGTTTGTATCCATGATTCTTGATATTCAAAGGATTCCCTTAATATCAAGATTATCTAGGATCTGAAAGAGTTGTTTCAGAAACCATGATGTGTGGAAGATATTGTGATATCTGAAACAAAGTTTTGGTTGCAACATGATAGAGTATAATATGGCAAAAGTCATGTTCTCATATTTGATGAGAATTTGCAAAAAGGTAGGAGACACTTGTTGTCCTAATCCTCCAAAAGGTTTTGGATAGCAACATTATACTCATAATTCATCGTTATAAGCTAAAAGTAGCTTGATCATGGAAGATTCCATGATAAGGGTGAATATTTGATGTAGGTAAAATGTTTACTGCACCAAGAGATTACTAAAGAAAGGAATTTGAAAGAACACCAAACATTTGATGATGGTGATCTACTTCAAAGTGCAAGTCCAAAGACATTGGTATTTAACTATACATGTTTTTGACTTTGTGTCATATGTATGACTCCACTGTTGATGTTGAGAGATTCTTTCAAACAGAAAAAGAAATACTGAAAGAAAATCTCATAAATATATGGCAGAAAAAAAAAAGACTAGAATCGTTCAGTTTAAGTATATAGATGATATACATGTTATGGCTATATTCTTTGCTCATTAAACAATGTGGTTCTTAAGTATTTGATACTGAATTTGTTGGTATGAATCGTCATACGAAACAACAGAATTCATGAACTACAATGGCCTAAGTAACTAGCAAAAGAATATGTGATGATGTTCATCGAGAACAAATAAAGGGTTATTATGTTGCTCGTTAAAACATCAAAGCTTGCCTTCAAGATTTGTTTTATCAGGTATTATGAGAACAAAAGGGTTGTTCAAATAATTGCCGTAATCCATAAAAGATGGATGATTCACAAATCTCGTTGGAGAAATCACATCCATAAAACTAGTGCTAAAATGTCGAAAGACAAATTGATTGAAAGATCACTTAGGAAGTGACATCGCTGTTTGAATTATATTGGAAAGATAACATGAAGAAACTCCATGTGGATGGAATTTTGGAGTCTTCTGATTTTTGATCAAATGACGCTTGTGAAACTTTCCTAGAGATAATTAAAACTTCGTTCATAGGCCAAAAGGGAATGAATGACTAGCTTATTGGAACTTGTACATATTGTTGTACGAAATCCATTATGTGTAGTCAAGAGCGATGGATTTCAACTTCATATGCTTTCTCCAAAAATTTGAGTGAATATATGAATATTTACTTAATAAGGATAAAGTATGAAACACTTGAAAAGTTCAAAGACTTTCAAGATGAAGTGCAAAATCATTGTAACAAGAATATAAACAGTTTATGATAAAGATCATAAAGGAAGATATTTGAGTTACAAGTTTAGCATAATACCTAAGATTTAAGGAATCGTTTCGTAGATTTGCATTTCCCGAAACACCATAAGAGTATGGAGCGTTCGAGATATGTAATTAAACCTTGTTTGACATGGTAAGATCAAAGGTATAATTCATAAAACTGCCATTGTATTTTAAAGATTAAAAGTTTTAGAGATTACCGTTTTTCCACTAAAAAGAGCTCCATCATAAACCGCTGAAATGACACCATATAAGGTTATGGTTTGGGATAAAACCCAAGTTGTCCTTTCTTAAACATTGGTATGCTATGCATAAGAAAGATGTGTGCAACCAAAGTCGGATGAACCTGTCTTTGTATAAACTGTTCCTCCATAAAACACCGGAGACAAAAGTGTTTGTTGCTTAGAACGTCAAGTTTCTTTGAGAAGAAATTTTTCGTGAAAAGTTAAGTGGGAGGACAATAGAAACTTTGATAAGGTTAAAAGAACCTTAGCTATATGTGCAGAGTTGCGCAGCGCCGAAAAGTGTTCCGGAGACAGCAACAATGCTCATGGCTCACGTACCTCAAATGTTGTGGTCACAGAGATCTAAGTTCCTATTGAAACAAGTAGGTCGGATGAACAATCAAATACCAAGATTTGAGGGTTGAAACATTATTTGAGAATAATGAACCGACTACATGCAAAGAAGCGATGATGGGCCCTGACTCCGTCAAATGGCTTGAAGCCATAAAATCCGTGATAGTTCCATACACGAGAAATCAAGTTTTGAACTTGAAGGACCCTCGAGAAAGGTGTAAGACCTTACAGTTGTGTCTGGATCTATAAAGAAATAGACATGGATGTTTTACATCTATGAAATAGTCGACATGTTGGGAAAGAGTTCACAACAAGTTGTATATGACAAGATTTGATCTTTCATAGCGATTTTTAGTCTAGACGGATTAATGTAGCAACCAATACATATAATTTGTTATGTGGTAGTAGAATAAACAAAACAAGTTCTTCTAATAGAATGGTTACCTAGGACGTGTGCATGACACGGTCCAAAGGGTTTTGTTAATTCAAAGGATGCTAAATGCATATGCAAACTTCAATGGTTGAAGTAAGCATAGCGGAGTTGGAATCTTCACTATGATGAAACTGTTAAAAGAGTTTAATTTCATCGGAGACAATGAAGATGCTTGCATTTGCAAGAAATTAAGTGGGAGCGCTAAGACATATTTCTAATACATTATGTGGAGGACATATTGTTGATTAGAAAAGATGTATCTTTTATTAACACATATTAAGAATTTCATCCTGATGAAAGACTTAGGCAAAACCCAAATATTTGGCATCAATAGACGCTAATATGGTTGTGCCAGAAGTACATTGACAAGATATTGAATGAGTTCAATATAGAAACTACAAGAGAGGTTCTTGTCGCACAGAAAGGATTGAATGAGTTCAATGTTGATGATATATTCGAGTGTATTGACATTTGGTAAAGTGAAACAAATAATCAAGTATAGATTGATACTTGATGTATGAAATCACAAAGAGTATTTATATCAATCATACTGTGATATGTACAAATCCAGATATGTCCTATGCTCTAAAAGTTGTGAGCGTATACCAGAATGATTCGTAAGATGATCATTGGACAATAGTAAGGATATTCTTATGATCTTTTGGAAGAACTAAGAGTATATTATTTGTAGAAGTGACAAATAGATGGTTAGTTCATTGTAAAAGTACTACATTGATACTAGCTTTGTCACAAAGTACAAATTAAGTTTATCTCAATCTAAACTAAGGGTGGCACAATATAATGGAAAATAAGTTCCATAATGGATTTGGATGAGTTCCAAAGTTAAGACATTGTGACAGATACTACAACAAAAGGCTAAAGTATATGACTGCTATTATAGCAGCAAAAGAGGGCATTTGTGTCAAGAAGTTTGTTATCAAACTAAGTGTAGTTCATAGTGGGATAATACTATGAAGATATATTGTGCGACAATATTATCAACATGTTTTAACCCCAAAGAGCTAAAGGTCACACCGAAAGACCAAATTTATACAAAGCCATCTCATTAGAGAATGAGTGATGCGTAGAGACGCAAAGACATGCAATTACACACGGACCTGGAAGTGTCAGATCCGGAGATCAGTTGACCACTAGCAATCGTGTACATACAACACCGGAAAGCCATAGGTGTTATATACACAAAGGTTCGAAACTAGATTATTGACTCTAGTGCAAGTGGGAGACTGTTGGAGATATGCCCAAGAGGCAATAATAAAGTGGTTATTATCATGTCTTCACACTTATGATAAATGTTTACATACCATGCTATAATTGTATTAACCGGAAACATTAATACTTGTGTGATTTGTAAACTAAAATAAGAGTCCCTAGTAAAGCCTCTTGTTAAACTAGCTTGTTGGTTAATATATGATCATTGTTTCCTGATCATGAACATAGAGATGTTATTAACAACAGGATCATATCGTTAGGAGAATGATGTGATGGACATACTCCTATAGATAAGCGTAGCATAAAGATCAAGTCATTTCAATAGTTCAATTGCTATATGCTTTCTGATACATAGTAACCTAATTCCTTCGACCATGAGATCATGCATATCACCTTTACTGGATGGATGCTTTGATGTCATCAAACACCACACCGTAACAGGGTGGCTATAAAAGTGGCATTGAGTGTTCGGAAAGTATTGGTTGAAACACATGGATCAAGAGTGGGATTTGTCCATCCATATGACGGATAGATATACTCTGGGCCCTCTCGGTGGAATGTCATCCAATTAGCTTGCAAGCATGTGACTGGGTCACAAGGGATCACATATCACGGGAACGAGAAAAGAGTACTTATCAGTAACGAGGTTGAACTAGGTATGCAGAGATACCGACGATCATAAACTTCGGATAAGTAAACTATCGTGAGACAAAGGGAAATTGGTATCGTATGTAAGTGGTTCATTCGATCGCAAAGTAATCGTAGAAATATGTGGGAGCCATATGAATTTCCAGATTCCTCTATTGGTTATTGTTCGGAGAAGTGTCTCGATCATGTCCGCATAATTCACGAACCGTAGGGAGACACACTTAAGGATTCGACGTTGTTTGAATAGTTATGGTATTATGAGAAAGAGACCGAATGTTGTTCGGAGTCTCGGATGGGATCCGGGATATCACGAGGTGATCCGGAATGGTCCGGAGAATAAGATTCATATAAGGAAAGTCCCGTTTCGGAGTTCGGGAATGATTCCGGTGTTTTCATCGGGAATGTTCTAGAAGGTTCCGGATCGTCCGGCACTCCGGGGGGGAAGGGGTACATGAATGTGTCATTACATATTGGAATGATTGCATCATGTACTAAGTGTTCTTGCTGTCCCAAATATAGGATTAAATTGAATCCTAAAACAGAAAAGTCAAATGTCCAGTTTGAAAGTCAAACGGCTAAAACAAGAAACTGTGGGAAACAAGCAAGAGGAGTTGGAATCAACTTGGAGGAGGAGTTGGACTCCTCCAGGCCGGCGGCCAGCCCTAGGCCGAGTTGGGGAGGGACTCCCTCCCTCCCCTGGCGCGCCAAGACCCCCCTCCCATAAAAGGAGGGGCAGGGCTCCTCCTAGACACACACAAGTTTCCTATCCTCTAAACTAAACCCTAGATCTAGACCCCGGTTTAGAGCTATTCGGTTTAGAGCCTTCTAATTGGTTTAGAGCCCTCTAATTGGTGTGTCTAATTACTAGACCACTAATAGCCTCTCTCATAAGCTCCACCATACTCGCACCGGCTTAAGGCGAAGCCCTGCGGGATTTCCCCTCTACCTCCGGTACCACGCCGTTGTGCTGCCGGAATCGCGAGGAGAGTGCTACAACCTCCGCTGCCTGCTGGAACAAGGGAGAGGAAGGTCTTCGTCGAGTACCGAACGTGTGACCGACTGCGGGAGCGCTGCGGGAACGCGGCGCCGGAAGGATCGTCTACGCGATCTTGAGATCGGAAAGAGTACGACTACATCACCCACGAGAATCTGCTCTCGTTAAACACTTTGGAATCTTCGAGGGTGAGTTATTCCATCGACTCGTTGCTACAATCTAGTAGATAGATCTTGGCTTGTTTGTTTGTATGCGATAGAAAATTTTTGTTTTCCATGCTACGAACCCCTACACCAGAGTATATCTATCCGTCATAGGGATGAAAAAATTCCACTCTTGATCCATGAGTCTCAACATAACACTTTAGTAGCTTTGAAGACATCTTAATAATCACCCAGTTACGGTGTGACGTTTGATGTCAACAAGAAACTCTTCCGGTGTTAGTGATTGGCATGATCTCATGGTCTAAGGATTAGGATCACTTCATAAGTTGTTTTATAGCAATATAAACTCAATGACTTTGATCGTAATGCTATACTTCGGATGAATGTTCATCACATCATTACACTAATGTTGTGATATCGTTATTAAAAACATCCAATGTCTATGATCAGGAAACTGTGATCATCTTGTTAATCAACGAGCTAGTTTATGAGAGAGGCATAACTAGGAACTTTCTGTTTGTTTATTAAACACACATGTATTAACGTTTCCGTATTAATACAATTATAGCATCCAAAATAAACATCTATCATATACTTGGAATACACATAATAAACACTTTATTATTGCCTCTCAGGGCATATTCCCTTCAGTCTCCCACTTGCACTAGAGACAATAATCTAGTTACATAGTGATGTATCTAACACCCATGGAGTTCTGGTGTAGATCATGTTTTGCTCTAGGAAGAGTTTTAGTCAACGGATCTGCTACATTGAGATCCGTATGTACTTTACAAATATTTATATCTCCATCCTTGACATGCTTGCGGATGGAGTGAAACCGGCGCTTAATATGCTTGGAATGCTTGTGAGACCTTGGCTCTTTGGCATTGGCAATGGCACCATTGTTGTCACAATAGATCACCACTGGGTCCAACGCGTTTGCAACCACACCTAGTTCGGTATGAACTACTTCATCCAAACTGCTTCCTGAGCCGCTTCCGAAGCAGCAACATATTCAGCCTCCGTCGTTGATCCCGCCACCACAGGTTGTTTGGAGCTCCTCCAACTAACCCCTCTGCCATTCATGAGAAATACGTATCCGGATTGAGACTTAGAGTCATCCGGATCGGTGTCAAAGGTAGCATCGACATAACACTTAGCGACGAGCTCTTCTTCACCTCCGTATACAAGAAACATATCCTTAGTTCTTCGCAAGTACTTAAGGATATTCTTGACCGCTTTCCAGTGTTCCGAACCTGTATCCGATTGGTACCTACTAGTCAAACTAATAGCATGTGCCACAACCGGTCTTGTACATAGCATGGCGTACATTATAGAGCCTATGGCTGAAGCATGGGGGACTTTGTCCATTTTCTCTATTTCTTCCGCCGTAGCCGGACTTTGAGTCTTACTCAATGTCGTGCCTTGTGTGATAGGTAAGAACCCCTTCTTACTATGTTCCATTTTAAACTTCTTTAAAATCTTATCAAGGTATGTACTTTGCGATAGCCCTATTAGGCGCCTAGATCTATCTCTATAGATCTTTATGCCTAATATGTATGACGCTTCACCTAGGTCCTTTATTGAAAATTTGCTGTTTAGATAACTTTTAACACTGTTTAAAAGATCTATATCATTTCCGATCAATAATATGTCATCCACATATAGTATCAGAAATGCCACATTGCTCCCACCCACTTTCTTGTAAATACAAGCTTCTCCATAAGTTTGGACAAATCCAAACTCTTTGATCACCTCATCAAAGCGGAGATTACAACTTCGTGATGCTTGCTTCAATCCATAGATGGATCGCTGAAGCTTGCACACCTTGTTAGCATCCTTAGGATCGACAAAACCCTTTGGTTGTATCATATACAACTCTTCTTCAATATTACCATTGAGAAACGTGGTTTTGACATCCATCTGCCATATCTCATAATCGAAATATGCAGCAATTGCTAACATAATCCTAACTGATTTTAGCATCGCTACGGGAGAGAATGTCTCATCGTAGTCAACTCCTTGAATTTGTCGAAACCCCTTTGCGACAAGTCGAGCTTTATAGACGATTATATTACCATCAGCATCAGTTTTCCTTTTTGAAAATCCATTTATTCTCCACGGCCTTTCGGTCGTAAGGTAAGTCCACCAAGTTCCAAACTTGATTTTCATACATGGATTCCATCTCGGATTTCATGGCTTCTAACCATTTGTTGGAATCCGGGCTCATCATCGCTTCTTCATACGTCCCAGGGTCATCATTTTCATCAACCATGAAATTCATGACAGGATTTCCGTACAGCTCGGGAGTTGCACCCATCCTGCTAGACCTGCGAGGTTTGGTAGTATTCTCTTTAGGAGTTTCATGATCATTATCAATAGTTTCTTCTTCAACGGGTGAAGCCAACTCCGGAACTACTTCCGGCGCTGCGCTACTCGCCATACTTTGAAGAGAAGGTTCAATAACCTCTTCGACTTCTACCTTCTGACTACTCACACCTTTCATGAGAAACTCTTTCTCTAGAAAGGATCCATTCTTGGCAACAAAAACCTTGCCCTCGGATCTGTGATAGAAGGAATACCCAATAGTTTCCTTAGGGTATCCTATGAAGACGCATTTTTCCGCTTTGGGTTCGAGTTTATCCGCTTGAAGTTTCTTCACATAAACATCGCATCCCCAAACTTTAAGAAATGACAGCTTAGGTTTGTTTCCAAACCATAATTCATACGGTGTCTTTTCAACGGATTTAGATGGTGCCCGATTTAAAGTGAATGCAGAAATTTCTAGTGCATAACCCCAAAATGACAATGGCAAGTCCGTCAGAGACATCATAGATCGAACCATATCCAATAAAGTATGATTACGACGTTCCGACACACCATTTCGTTGTGGTGTTCCGGTAGGTGTGAGTTGTGAAACAATTCCACACTCTTTCATGTGAGTGCTAAACTCGTAACTTAGATACTCACCTCCACGGTCGGACCATAGAAATTTGGTCTTTCTATTACGATGATTTTCCACTTCATTCTGAAATTCCTTGAACTTTTCAAATGTTTTAGACTTGTGTTTCATCAAGTAGATATAACCGTATCTACTCAAATCATCCGTGGAAGTAACAAAATAACGATATCCACCTCGCGCCGACACACTCATTGGACCACATACATCAGAATGTATGATTTCCAATAAATCTGTCACCCGTTCCATTGAACCGGAAAACGGCGTTCTAGTCATCTTGCCCATAAGGCATGGCTCACATGTATCAAATGATTCAAAATCAAGTGATTCCAAAAGTCCATCCGAATGGAGCTTCTTCATGCGTTTAACGCCAATATGACCTAGACGGCAGTGCCACATATATGCGGATATATCATCATTTAGTTTAATCCTTTTGGCATCAACATTATGAATATGTGTAACATTATTATCGAGATCCAAAATAAATAAACCATTCATCATCGGTGCATGACCATAAAATATTTCATTCATATAAATAGAACAACCATTGTTCTCGGATTTAAATGAATAACCACTCCGCATCAAACACGATCCAGATACATTGTTCATGCTCAGTGCTGGCACCAGATAACAATTCTTCAAGTTTATTACTAATCCCGGTGGCAAATGGAGAGGCAGCGTTCCGATGATGATCACATCAACGCTTGATCCATTGCCGACACACATCTTGACCTCACCCCTTGCTAGCGGTCGCTTGTTCCACAGCCCCTGATTCGAGTTACAAATATTAGCAACTGAACCGGTATCAAATACCCAGGTGCTACTGTGAGCACTAGTCAAGTACACATCAATAACATGTATAACATATATACCTTTGTTTGCCTTGCCGGCCTTCTTGTCTACCAAATACTTGGGGCAGTTGCGCTTCCAGTGGCCGGTCCCCTTACAATAGTAGCACTCGGTATCAGACTTAGGGCCAACTCGGGGTTTCTTTTCAGGCACAGCAACCGGCTTGCCACCCTTACTTCCCTTCCGTTTTCCCTTCTTGTCTTTCTTGAAACCAGTGTTCTTATTGATCATCAACACTTGATGTTCCTTTTTGATCTCCACTTCTGCAGTTCTAAGCATTGACAGAAGCTCGGGAAGAGACTTCTTCATGCCTAGCATATTATAGTTCATCACGAAGCTCTTATAGCTAGGTGGTAGAGACTGCAGAACACGATGGATGCCTAAGTCAATGGGAATCGATATTCCCAAGGACACAAGCTTATCGGTGTAACCCGACATCTTGAGTACATGCTCACTAACGGAGTTGTGCTCTTCCATCATGCAGCTAAAGAACTTTTCTGAAGCATTGTAGCTCTCTACAGCAGCATGTGTGTCGAAAATCATTTTCAACTCACCCATTGTATCAAATGCATTGCCGTTTTCGAAACGCTTTCGAAGTTCCGGCTCTAGCCCATACAATATGCCGCAATGAACTAAGTTGTGGTCCTCCTGACGAGTCTGATAGACATTCTTCTCCTCATCAGGGGCATCCTCGAAAGGTGGGGGCCCTAGTGGCGCTTCTAGCACATATTGCTTTTGTGCAGCAGAGAGGATAATCCTCAAATTCATGGCCCATTCGGTAAAGTTGCTACCGTTCGTTGCAAGTTTCTCTTTCTCCATGAACACATTGAAATTAAAAGCAAGTGGTTCCATCTACAATTGAATTTGTAAAGTTTAGACTAAGTTTATGATAGATTGAATTCATCTAATCCACATTAAGAATGAACTCCCACTCAAAAACGACATCCCTCGAGCCTTTTTGGTGATTACATGAACCAAATCCACTACACCAAGTCCGATCATCACGTGAGTTGGTGTAGCTTCAAAGGCGAGCATCAAATGGGCATCATATCTACTATATGACTCATGCTCAACCTTTCGGTCCGTGTTCCGAGGCCATGTTTGTACATTCTAGGCTCGCCAAGTTAGAACCTTAGTATTCGCGTGTGTAACTGTCTTACACCCGATATATGGTCGTGGATCCAAGAACACCCGATCATCACGTGATGTCTTGGAGCGACGAAAACATAATCGGTGCATACTAAAGGAAGAACACATTCTTATCTTGATATTTAAATAAGGGATCATCTTATTATGCTAATAAAGCGCTAAACAAGCAATATAAGATGCTATCAAACATCACATGTTTATTAGTGAAATGATATGGTTCCCGCATATGATCTCTATCATGTGCACCGTGGTATGATCACTATCATACCTTTATGTGTAAGGCCAAGGTATATGGAACTTACACGCTATGTGTGTTGTAAGAGTATCATCTCATACTTCTACTTACAACATCACCATATCATAACACTAGCCCAACAACAGTCTCAACTAGATGCCTGTAATTTATCCATTATAAGTTTTACGTGGCTTAGGGCTTTCGAATATAGAACCGTTCTTACCTACGAACATGAACCACAACGAGGATAACCAAATTCTTGACAACTCGTTGAAAAATAGATATTGACTATAGTAGGAGAGATAGACACCCGCTAGCCACTTATGCAAACTAGTTGCATGTCAAGCGTGGAACATGTCTCATGTGCGAGGACATGTAAAGTTTGTCCAGGCCGCTTCATCCCACTATGCCACCAATATCCAAAATTACAACTAAGGAGCAAAAACATGATCATCATCGCACACATACTCATATGTGTACTACCCGTGTAATGCATCTACGCATAGATCCGGCTCTGATACCACTGTAGGGTTCGCATCATAGAAAACAAAAAATTCCTACGATGGAAACTATGTACCAAGATCTATCTACTAGATACAAACAACGTGCGGATGTATATCCGTAGAGAACATACCCTTGAAGACCGACAAAGCTTAACGAGTTTAACTCGTGGTTGATGTAGACGATCTCTTGCCGATCTCAAGATCGAGAGGAAGTCCTAGCGCCGCAAAGCAGCAGCGCATTCGTGCTCGCACACACGTACAAGACACCGAGAAACCTCCGCCTCCTCGCTCCAGCAATGCAACGGTATTACAACCCTTTCTTGCCGAATAGCCACCGGGAACATGTATCTCGCTAGTCCGAGAGCATGGGGGATAAATTCTAGAGGGGGAGAGAGATCCTTCAAGAGGAGGTGTGAGTGAGAGAGAGGGAGGGGGTGCCTTTTATAGGAGAGGGGGGAACCCCAAGGGGGTGGCCGGCACATGGGGGCTGCCCCCTTTACCTACCCTCATACATGTGGGTGGACACTCCACTCACAAAATGCCTTTAAATTCCCTCCACTCAAAATCCCACTCAAAATTGCTATTAAATTTCCACCAAATTTAATGCAAACTCTCATTAAATAAAAATCTTTTTATTTATTCAGAATTTTGTCAATTACTTTAATGACAAACATTCACATATAACCCCTTGCTAGAATTCCATTCCACATGCAAAAACACTTTCTGCAATTTCACCCAAAAACCTGTTTCGGTATCTAGTGAAATAAATTCCTGCGCTTATTATTCTTTCCGGCATGAAAAATTTGCTCCAACTGGATGTCAGTGTGCCTTAAGTGTGTCACCCTACGGTTCGCGAATAATGCGGACATGATGGAGACCCTTCTCCGATCAATAATCAGTAGCGGGACCTGGAGATCCATACTGACTCCCACACATTCAACGATGACTTTCCTGTGATCGTCGGAACCTTTTATGCTTGTATCTTAATCCCTTTGTTTCACGATATATTACATGTCCGAGATTCAATCATCGGCATCTCCATACCTAGTTTGATCTCGTTACTGACATGCACTCTTTTCTCATTCCCGTAATATAACATTCTAGTGATCAAATCACTTGCTTGCAAGCTAACCAATGTGATATGTAACATCCCAAAAATACTAAACTTGGATCATCAATTTATAATCATCAAAATTAGGGTTAACAAAAACTTTGTTAAATAAAATTATGAATGCATGCATATGTGTATGCATGGATTTTGAATTCTTTTAAAACCACCTTGTTTGTTTGGTTAATTGCTTGTAAAATGTGTCTTAGGTGAAATAAACATCATCTAAAACATTTCCCACACTTTTCCTAAAGACAAGTAAATCAAAACACATATATTAAATGAATGGTCACTTTGACCAATTTAACTCTCATGCCTACTTTGGCTGTCTCAAAATTTTAGAACCTAACAGAAACTTTTCTGGATCTTTGCACCCCTTGAATGTACTCATAACAAAGTATCAAGGCCCACTTTGTGATCATCCAGAAACTTTCAAATGTAGTTTAAATGACAATTCAAAATTGAATCTTTATCATATGGGAAGATCCCACTTTTTCAAAAGCCACTCAAACAAGCTCAACTTTCAAAACCCCAGCATCTGCAGACTCACCAGCACCAATCTAACAAACCCACCAAAAATATTTTCAAAATTCAAAACTTGATTTCATGCGGCCATTTCATCAAACATGTTGCAGACACAAATCAAACAAACATCAAACACTATTGTGAGAAGTGATTCTTGCCTAACTTGTTCCCTAGTTAGCTCACAACCAGCTCAGTAGATCATCTAGGAAGATTAGCCAAGCACTAGCACCACTGTGAGCTTGCCATTGCCATCAATGGTGAACAGCCGAGCACACCCTTGCCACCCCATAGTCGACAGCAAGCTAGGAGCAGCAGCAAGCCTAGCCAGCATGTCTGGGAGGCAGCCCACCGTCCACCGCCACTCATTGTCCCAGCCGCGAGCGTTGCCAAGCCCTAGACCACGCGCACGAACCGCCCAGACCGCCAGAGACCATGCCGAGCGTGCGCCAGAGCACCACCCTCGACCAGCGCCCACAGACCGCGCGCCGCCCTCACCGCATGCACACACGATCGCCACCGACCCAGGAGACCGCCAGACATCCCCGTTTGCCGCCCCGTGCCGCACAGCCACCGCCCGCCGTTGAAGACGCCGCCTCTGCTGCGCAGAGCATCACCCGTTCCAGACCAAGCCGCACCGCCGCATGCCTCGAAACCATGTCGTTGAGCATCTCCAGGAGACATCGCACCGTCCCCTACCCTTGCCCATGCCATTAGCCGCCTGTAACATCGCCCCCGACGAGCTCACCGTGCGCCCCGACGGTCCCCTCGCTCGACTATAAATAGAGGCCGCCCCCGCTCGATTTCTTCACACCATCTCACTCCCCTCTCCTCACAGATCGTGCCACACCATTCTCAGAGCAAGGTGAGCACCACCCCGCCGTAATTTCACCACAGCCCGCCGCCTCTGGATAAGAAGGGAGCCATCGATTTCGTCCACCCCAGGAGCTGCCGCGACCACCCCTGAGTTCGCCGTCATCGACTTCGTCGTTCGCCCGCCTCGCCGACCCTCGCCCGTACCCCGGTGAGCCCCCAGCACCCCTCACTGGCCGGGTTTCGTTCTCGCCGGCGCTGTCTCGCGTCGACGATGACTCCCAGCCGTTGGATTAGAACTAGATCGAACGATCCACGTTGCCCCATACCGCTTCGCCCAGCCCCGTGTCACTGACGAGTGGGGACACCCACTTAAGCAGCCCGCGGGAGCACTACGCTTAGCAGGCCGACCCGTTTACTTTTCCCGCGCAGCCCAGTTATTCAAATTAAACTTTTCCATTTCAATTCAAACACACTTCTGTACCCAACTTAAAAAATCAACCGAGATCGATTCAGTGGACTAAATTGAATGAAACCAATTTTGTTGGAAAGGTCTGTGAATTCTGAATCCAAGCCCGTTGGATTCAAGTCATTTGGATCTATAGATCACCCATGGTAAAAATAACAAGGCAGAATCTTTTCTGCATTCAAACATTTTTCAAATTTAATCCATAATAGCTTTTGAGTTGATTCCAACTCTCAAAAATCACATTTAACCATATCTTTCAGAATATATAAAAATATATAGGTTTACTTACCAAAATAATGTTCAAGTAATAAAAGAATGCCCCATAGGCATTACTAGCCACTTTAATTAATTAAAATAAAAGGGTAAAACCTTATTAAATTGTGACACCACTTTAAATCACATTCCCATGGACTACAATATGTGGTGATGACATGTGTCAAGATGATCCCATGCTTGGTTTGGAGAATATTAAATCTTAAGTAGTTTTTCAATGAGTAGAAATTACTTTTCTAAAAATAAAAGGAATTAAACCAAGCTTTAATCTTGTAATGTTAGAGATGATGCTAGATCATCTATAGGACCCTTGTGTGTGATGATTGCAAGTAGTTAAGTATTGTTTGGTGATTGTGTACCTCGTATTTATTCATAGACGCTAGTACCGACCAAGGATACGAGGAGGAAGGAGGATACTACGAAGAAGAAGCCGAGGAGAACTTCAACCACTGCTCTGCACAAGGAAAGCTTATACTGATACTGATGCAAGCCTAATACTACTAGTGAATGTGCAAGATGATACTATACCAATGCAAGCTACCCTTGCAAGATACCCTACTGATGCAACAAACCACTATTTGTTACTATGCCTACTTTATGCCTTAAGCATATGTGATCATACCCACTTGATAAACCAATCCTAGTTTTATTCGCAAGCTTCTTCCTTTATTTTCTTTATCAAAGCTTACTTAGAGTTTACTTAAGAGATTGGTAGATACTAGAAAGATATGTGAAGGTTGCATAGAGAGCATAAAATTTGGCCAAAGTTAGAAACCTTGATATTAGCCTGAGACATAAGGTTGTACTTAGTTGAAACTCCACTAGTCCACCACCCCTCATTAGTGCCTACCCCCACTTATAGATGCTAGTGCTAAGCATAAATCTTGATCAACTTTTAGATGGGAATACTTGGTGAAAAAATGGTTATGAAAACCTTGGAATGATGGATCATTCTATTGAAATGTTTTGGACATGTGTTTCCGAACACCTGATGATTTTGGTGATGAAAATGTTGAGGCATGAGCCTTAGCCCTTTATAAAACTGATGGTTGTCTGGATGCGATACCATTCCAATTTTATCGTACAACCACAATACCCGAAGACTGGGTAGGGCTTGACTGGAAACTTATATACCTTAGTATTAGCTCCCTCACGGCCAAGGTCTGAGCTGAGGCTACCTTGTGAAGATTGTCCACCTGTGCAGTACCCAAGATGACAGTTGGTCATGGTTGGGAGGCCAAAATCACAGGAGAGGTGCTTATACTAGGGCGTGTAATTTAAAGGTTAGGATTGATTATCCGCATACTGAGTATGGTAAATTCAGGATTGTTCCTGACGGATGTATTGAATGTTGTGGTGAAAGTGTACAATCTCTGCAGAGTGTCAAACTATTCGAATAGCCGTGTCCGCGGTTATGGATAGTTGGAGTGGCCATACTGTTCCCCCGTCAGACTTTTCAAAATGACTTGTGAAATGAATTGAGACTTTGACTTGAACACAACAGAGTTGTGATATGAAATACAAGTTCCCACTTAGGAGTTATAAAAGTGTGACTAGCTTTGGAACCTAGTAGAGATAAATCTGGCTTTTGCAAAACAACCCTAGATCCTAGTGTTCTATTATCCAAAAACCCCTTTACCTGTTAGTATTAGTTTGCGAGTACTTAAAGAGTACTCATGGCTTTGTCCCTAGCTATTCCCATGGCCAGACTATGAAGAGGAGTACCTGGAAGATGGACCCCAGGAAGGTTACGACAACTAGGATCATCTCCCATCGTCAGCATTGCCTGTGACCCCGAAGATGGAGCTTCGCCTACGCTACCGTTATTATTACGTATTCCGCTGCTTGAAGTTGTATTAAGAACTGGATCATGAGATCCCTATTTGTGTAAGAACTTATGTATCGTTTGTAATGGATGATGTACTATGGTATCCAATTCTGTTATGTCTCGCAAAAATGGTAATCCTGGGATTGCGATGTATGGCATAACAGGCATCTAGGATTGAAAAATCCGGGTGTTGACAAGTTGGTATCAGAGCCATCCTGACCATAGGAGACCCTAGTTAGACTGGACGTTTGAACCCAAAAACTTAGTTTCAAAACCAAAGAAAATAAATATTTACAAAAACTTATTCTTATTCTTATCTCTTTAATTCTTTCCTAAAAATTCATGTTCCTCAAAAACTCTTGCAAAATACATAAAATTTTGACACACTTGATACCCCTGATAATCTACTCATCCTCTATTTTTATAGATGGACGTGAAGTACAACAAGTTTTACCAACTTGGGAATGGAGAAGACCTTATCTTTGAGAGGGATCTGGACCAGCTTTTGCAACTTCTGGAGCGTCCGCACCCCGAGTTCTTCGGAGCTCAGCTCAATGATCAAGGAGGAGAAGACCTGCAGTGGCTAATTGTTGCAAGTCTCCGAGGAAAGATTGAACCTCCCACTGCGGAGGGAATTCAGTTTACCTTGAGGGAAAACAACTGGCTCGATGGACTTGCCAGAGCAATGCAGGAAGCTCTTTCCCGCCTGTGTGGGCAGAGCATCAATCAGATCAAGGGTACTCGCTTTGAGTTTTGCCCAAGGCATGATGCAAATGGACAACCACTGGAAGCCCCATACCACCCCGAGCTGAAGACCCAATTGGACCACCTTAGCTTCATGATGTATGACCGTCAGCAGGAGTTGGACAACTGCCGTGACTACTGCAACCACAAGTCTGCCATCATCAAGACAAAGGACCAGTCCATCGCCATGCTAGCAAGGGATCGCAAGTATCGCCGCCGTTAGCTCGACAAGAAGGAGCGCATTATTGCCCGTCTTCGCCACCGCATCTCATCTTTGGAGGAGACCATCCACGAGAGAGACATGCAGTTGGAGGAAAGGGAGAATGCCGGAGAGGATCTTCGTGGAGACCCTTACTCCTATCTCAGCGATGACGATGATTTTCTGGAGAATCAGGCCATGGACTTCTTCACCGATGAGGATGATTTCGCCTTCATCGATGATGATGAAGATGATGAAGCCACAGACTCCGAGGAGTAGTAGCACTTGAGCACTAGCGTAGTGAGTAGTATTCGGTCCCACTGTATCGTAGTTTCCAGAATGGTTCTTAAAACCATCTGTTTTTCTTTGTTGTGGTGTGTGTTGTACTGTGTGCTATGAATGAATGAATGAATGAAAAAGCAAGTTGCTAGAAAAACCTGAGTCAAACTTTAAATTTTTTTCAAAGACCCAAAACCTTAGAAATTTCCCTCTTTTCTCATTATCGATCTAAATGTTCAGATGCCACGTGGAGGAAGTGGTTCAGCCACGGACCCGATGTTGCAGATCCTGCAACTGTTGACTTCTGACCGCGAAGCTGAAAGAGCGGAACGTCAAGCCAACCTAGCCACCCTGCAATAGATAGCCCAGTTAGCCCACAACAATCAAGGCCACGGAAATCAGGACCACCATGGATCTAAGCTCAAGAATCCAAAACACCAACCCACCTGTTTTCACTAAGTCAGAAGAGCCCCTAGACGCCGATGATTGGCTGCAAACCATGGAAAATAACCTAGAAGTCGCCGGAGTGGAAGCCAACGAGAAAGTCCTATTCGCCACCCATTATCTAGCCGGAGATGCCAGAGCATGGTGGAACAGTGTTCGCGCAATGACCGGAGGCCAGATGATGACCTGGGAGGAATTCAAGGTCAAGTTTAGCAAAACCCATGTGCCACCAGGTTTGATCAAGAGAATGAGATACGAGTTCAGAGAGCTGAAGCAAGGAAGAATGACTGTAGTGGAATACCGTGACAAATTTTTGTCATTAGCTAGGTATGCCCCGGACGAGATAGACACCGAAGCCAAGAAGAAAGAAAGATTCCTGAATGGTCTGCATGACGAGATGCAGACGGTGTTAGTCAATATCCCCTTTGCGGATATTGAAGCCCTTGTCGACTCTGCCATCCAGATGGAAGGAAAGATCAACCAAGCCAATGAGAACTGCAAGCGTCGTATGATGCATCAGCCAGGAACCCATCAGACCCCAAAGTACCGCCCCAACCCATCTCTAGGATTTGCCCCAAGAACCAACAGACCCCCGATGAACCGTCCGACCTATCCCAACCGTGGAAACCCTAGACCCGGAGGAAATCACAACAACCCCAGCAACTCTAGCAATTTCACCCGTGCCCCACCTAAGTTCAACACCAACAATGCTACCGCCAACACCAACACTGCCCCGAGGACTGGAAGCAATGCTGTGCCTGTAGCAGCCAAGGACAAGTCGCAAGTGACTTGTTATGACTGTGGAAATAAAGTCCACTATTCTAACGAGTGCCCCAACAAGAAGAATGCTACAGCCCCCAATGCCAATGCCCCAGCTCAACAGCAGCGTCGTGTTCAGCCCGGAAGAAGATTTGCCCCAGGGAATTCACTCAACCGCAATGGCCGTCTTTTTCTCATGCATGCTGAAGAAGCTCAGGAAGCGCCAGATGTCGTGCTGGGTATGTTTTCTGTTAATTCAGTACTTGCAAGAGTGTTGTTTGATTCTGGTGCATCGCATTCATTTGTCACCGAAGAATTTGCATGCACTAGTAAAATTCAACCAACCAAATTGAAGCATGTGATGATTGTGCAAATTCCCGGATCAACCACCAAGGCTAGGCAAATTTGCAAAGCCGTCCCTATCCGAATCCATGGCATAGATTTTTATGCTAATATGATAGTACTAGGAAATAAAGGTTTGGAAGTAGTACTAGGAATGGATTGGATGTCCAAACATAAAGGATTGATTGACTGTGCCAAGAAAGCCATCACCATGACCAGTACAGCCGGAATATCAGTCGAGCATATATCTGAAACCTTACCTCGCCAATTTAAATGCAACAAGAGTATAGCCCAACCTACCATTGACCAAGTCCGGATAGTCTGTGAATACGCCGATGTATTTCCAGATGTTTTGCCCGGTATGCCCCCAGATAGGGATATCGAGTTTATCATTGAACTAATCCCCGGAACCGAACCCATATCCCAGAGACCCTATAGTATGAACCCGTCGAAACTAGAAGAACTGAAGAAGCAACTGGATTCCATGCTAGAAATCAGATTGATTCAACCAAGTGCGTCCCCATGGAGATCACCTATCTTGTTTGTGGACAAGAAGGATGGAGGTAACCGTTTGTGTACGGATTATCGGAAGTTGAATGATGTCACCATCAAGAACAAGTACCCCTTGCCCAAGATAGAAGATTTGTTTGATCAGTTGACCGGTGCCAAAGTGTTTTCTATGATTGATCTTAGAACTGGCTATCATCAACTCAAAATTCGTGCAGAGGATATTCCAAAGACTGCCTTTACCACCAGATATGGATTGTATGAGTATACCGTCATGTCTTTCGGATTAACCAATGCCCCCGCTTATTTCATGAACCTCATGAATAAGATTTTTATGGACTTCCTGGATAAGTTTGTCGTTGTTTTCATCGATGACATCCTGATTTATTCCAAATCAGAAGAAGAACATGAGCTACACCTAAGGACCATTCTTGGAACCCTTAGAGAGCATCAGTTGTACGCCAAGTTTAGCAAATGTGAATTCTGGTTACGGGAGGTAGGATTCCTCGGTCACATTGTATCCGCCGGAGGAATTGTCGTTGACCCTGCCAAAGTGAAAGATGTAGAAGATTGGCAAGCCCCAGCCACTCAAATGTAAGTTCGTGCTTTTCTCGGATTGGCGGGATATTACCACAAATTCGTAGAAGGATTCTCGAGTATCGCCAGACCCATGACCCAATTGCTGAAGAAGGACAAGAAGTTTGAATGGACAACAAGTGTGAAGCGAGTTTTCAAGAACTCAAAAGGAGATTGATTTCAGCCCCAATCTTGATCATGCCGGATATCAAGAAGCCCTTTGATGTGTATTGTGACGCATCCAAGATTGGTCTCGGATGTGTGCTAATGCAAGAAGGCAAAGTTATATCTTATCTATCTCGACAATTGAAGCAACATGAGCAAAACTACCCAACCCATGACCTCGAACTCGCAGCCGTAGTCCTAGCCCTGAAAACATGGAGACATTACCTGATGGGAAATGGTTGTGAGATTTATTCACATCACAAGAGCCTAAAGTATATATTCACTCAGAAGGAGCTGAATATGAGGCAGAGAAGATGGATTGAGCTAATCAAGGATTATGACCTGGACATTCACTATCACCCTGGTAAAGCCAACGTGGTAGCCGATGCCCTTAGCAGATTGCCATGCCGCTTGAACTCCATGATTTTGAAGGAGCAACCAAGTTTGCACAAGGAGATGGAAGATTTTCGAATGGAATTAGTAAGTGAAGGATTTTTGGCTAGCATAGAACTCCAGCCCACTTTGATCAGTCAGATTAAGGAGGCGCAGAAGGAAAATGCTAGTATCAACGGAATCAAGCGTCGTATCGGTACAAGCAAAGTACCCGGATTCACCGAGGACGAAGAAGGAGTGTTGTGGTACAAAGGACGCCTTTGTGTACCAGCAGATTCTGAGTTGAAAGAAGTTATTTTGAAGGAGGCTCATGATACTCTTTATTCTATCCATCCCGGAGGAACTAAGATGTATCAAGATTTGAAAGAGAAATTTTGGTGGAATAAGATGAAGAGAGAAATCGGAAGCTATATCGCCAAGTGTGATATATGTCAACGAGTCAAGGCAGGACATCAAAGACCTGTTGGATTGTTCCAACCTTTGCAGATTCCGGAATGGAAATGGGATTCTGTAGGACTGGACTTTATCACTGGACTACCTACTTCTAGTAGGGGAAATGACTCTATCTGGGTCATAGTGGACAGATTGTCCAAAGTCGCCCATTTCTTGCCCGTCAAGACCACATATCAGAGTTCGAAGCTAGCGGAGTTGTACATCGCTAGAATCGTCAGTTTGCATGGAGTCCCCAAGAACATAGTATCGGATCGAGGAACTTAGTTTACCTCGAGATTCTGGAAGAAAGTTCAAGAAGGTTTAGGAACCCGCCTAGATTTCAGTACGGCGTATCATCCTCAGACCGATGGACAAACGGAGCGAGTAAATCAAATACTCGAAGATATGCTGATAGAATGCGTGTTAGAATATGGATCCAAGTGGGAAGACTGTCTGCGGTTCGCAGAATTTTCGTACAACAATAGTTATCAAGCCAGTCTGCAAATGGCCCCATTTGAATTCATGTACGGAAGAAAGTGTCGCACCCCTTTGAACTGGTCAGAAGTAGGAGAGAGTCAGATTTTCGGACCCGACATCCTACGAGAAGCAGAAGAGAAGGTTCACAAGATTCGTGAGCACCTCAAGACCGCCCAATCCCGACAGAAGAGCTACGCCGACAAGAGACGTAGAGACCTCGCCTTCAATATAGGAGATTTTGTTTATCTGAAAGTGTCGCCATTGAAGGGAATGCAGCGTTTCCAACTCAAAGGAAAGTTAGCCCCCAGATATATCGGACCTTTCAAAATTCTGAACCGTCGAGGAGAAGTATCGTATCAATTGGAGCTACCCGAAGAGATGTCAGCAGTGCACAATGTGTTCCATATCTCGTTACTTCGCAAGTGTCTCTAAGTCCCCGAGAAGACCGAAGTGTTCAAGAATATCGACCATCGGACCATAGAGATAAACGATGACCTACCCTATCCCGTAGTACCCATCCGCATTTTGGAAGAAGCTTTTCGAACTACCCGAACCCGAAGCATTATGTTTCTCAAGATTCAGTGGAGCAACCACACATAAGAGGAAGCTACCTGGGAGCGCGAAGATCACTTCAGGACGGAGTTTCCCGATCTCTTCAAATCCTAGGTAATCTTTTCGTCCTTTTTCAAATCTCGGGATGAGATTTTGTTTAAGGGGGGAAGGTTTGTAACATCCCAAAAATACTAAACTTGGATCATCAATTTCTAATCATCAAAATTAGGGTTAACAAAAACTTTGTTAAATAAAATTATGAATGCATGCATATGTGTATGCATGGATTTTGAATTCTTTTAAAACCACCTTGTTTGTTTGTTTCATTGCTTGTAAAATGTGTCTTAGGTGAAATAAACATCATCTAAAACATTTCCCACACTTTTCCTAAAGACAAGTAAATCAAAACACATATATTAAATGAATGGTCACTTTGACCAATTTAACTCTCATGCCTACTTTGGCTGTCTCAAACGTTCATAACCTAACAGAAACTTTTCTGGATCTTTGCACCCCTTGAATGTACTCATAACAAAGTATCAAGGCCCACTTTGTGATCATCCAGAAACTTTCAAATGCATAGTTTAAATGACAATTCAAAATTGAATCTTTATCATATGGGAAGATCCCTCTTTTTCAAAAACCACTCAAACAAGATCAACTTTCAAAACCGCAGCATCTGCAGACTCACCAGCACCAATCTAGCAAACCCACCAAAAATATTTTCAAAATTCAAAACTTGATTTCATGCGGCCATTTCATCAAACAGGTTGCAGACACAAATCAAACAAACATCAAACACTATTGTGAGCAGTGATTCTTGCCTAACTTGTTCCCTAGTTAGCTCACAACCAGCTCAGTAGATCATCTAGGAAGATTAGCCAAGCAGTAGCACCACTGTGAGCTTGCCATTGCCATCAATGGTGAACAGCCGAGCACACCCTTGCCACCCCATAGTCGACAGCAAGCTAGGAGCAGCAGCAAGCCTAGCCACCATGTCTGGGAGGCAGCCCACCGTCCACCGCCACTCACTGTCCCAGCCGCGAGCGTTGCCAAGCCTTGTACCACGCGCACGAACCGCGCCCAGACCGCCAGAGACCATGCCGAGCGTGCGCCAGGGCACCACCCTCAACCAGTGCCCACAGACCGCGCGCCGCCCTCACCGCGTGCACACACGATCGCCACCGACCCAGGAGACCGCGAGACATCCCTATTTGCCGCCCCGTGCCGCACAACCACCGCCCGCCGTCGAAGACGCCGCCTCTGCCGCGCAGAGCATCACCCGTTCCAGACCAAGCCGCACCGCCCCATGCCTCAAAACCATGTCGTTGAGCATCGCCAGGAGACACCGCACCGTCCCCTACCCTTTCCCATGCCATTAGCCGCCTGTAACATCGCCCCCGACGAGCTCACCGTGCGCCCCGACGGTCCCCTCGCTCGACTATAAATAGAGGCCACCCCCTCTCGATTTCTTCACACCATCTCACTCCCCTCTCCTCACTGATCGGGCCACACCGTTCTCAGAGCAAGGCGAGCACCACCCCACCGGAATTTCACCGGAGCCCGCCGCCTCTGGAGAAGAAGGGAGCCATCGATTTCGTCCACCCCAGGAGCTGCCGCGACCACCCCTGAGTTCGCCGTCGTCGACTTCGTCGTTCACCCGCCTCGCCGACCGTCGCCCGTACCCGGTGAGCCCCCAGCACCCCTCACTGGCCGCGCTAGGTTTCGTTCTCGCCGGCGCTGTCTCGCGTCGACGATGACTCCCAGCCGTTGGATTAGAACTAGATCGAACGATCCACGTTGCCCCATACCGCTTCGCCCAGCCCCGTGTCACTGACGATTGGGGACACCACTTAAGCAGCCCGCGGGAGCACTGTGCTTAGCAGGCCGGCCCGTTTACTTTTCCCGCGCAGCCCACTTATTCAAATTAAAAAAAATTCCATTTCAATTCAAACACACTTCTGTACCCAACTTCAAAAATCAACCCAGATCGATTCAGTGCACCAAATTGAATGAAACCAATTTTTTTGGAAAGGTCTGTGAATGCTGAATCCAAGCCCGTTAGATTGAAGTCATTTGGATATATAGATCACCCATGGTAAAAATAACAAGGCAGAAGCTTTTCTGCATTCAAACATTTTTCAAATTTAAACCATAATAGCTTTTTAGTTGATTCCAACTCTCAAAAATCACATTTGACCATACCTTTCAGAATATATAAAAATATATAGGTTTACTTACAGAAATAATGTTCAAGTAATAAAAGAATGCCCCATAGGCATTACTAGCCACTTTAATTAATTAAAATAAAAGGGTAAAACCTTATTAAATTGTGACACCACTTTAAATCACATTCCCATGGACTACAATATGTGGTGATGACATGTGTCAACATGATCCCATGTTTGGTTTGGAGAATATTAAATCTTAAGTAGTTTTTCAATGAGTAGAAATTACTTTTCTAAAAATAAAAGGAATTAAACCAAGCTTTAATCTTGTAATGTTAGAGATGATGCTAGATCATCTATAGGACCCTTGTGTGTGATGATTGCAAGTAGTTCAGTATTGTTTGGTGATTGTGTACCTCGTATTTATTCATAGACGCTAGTACCTACCAAGGATACGAGGAGGAAGGAGGATACTACGAAGAAGAAGCCGAGGAGAACTTCAACCACTGCTCTGCACAAGGAAAGCTTATACTGATACTGATGCAAGCCTAATACTACTAGTTAATGTGCAAGCTGATACTATACCAATGCAAGCTACCCTTGCAAGATACCCTACTGATGCAACAAACCACTACTTGTTACTATGCCTACTGTATGCTTTAAGCATATGTGATCATACCCACTTGATAAACCAATCCTTCTTTATTCGCAAGCTTCTTACTTTATTTTCTTTATCAAAGCTTACTTAGAGTTTACTTAAGAGATTGGTAGATACTAGAAAGATATGTGAAGGTTGCATAGAGAGCATAAAATTTGGCCTAAGTTAGAAACCTTGATATTAGCCTGAGACATAAGGTTGTACTTAGTTGAAACTCCACTAGTCCACCACCCCTTGTTAATGCCTACCCCCACTTATAGATGCTAGTGCTAAGCATAAAACTTGATCAACTTTTAGATGGGAATACTTGGTGGAAAAATGGTTATGAAAACCTTGGAATGATGGATCATTCTATTGAAATGTTTTGGACATGTGTTTCCGAACACCTGATGATTTTGGTGATGAAAATGTTGAGGCATGAGCCTTAGCCCTTTATAAAACTGATGGTTGTCTGTATGCGATACCATTCCAATTTTATCGTACAACCACAATACCCGAATATTGGGTAGGGCTTGACTGGAAACTTATATACCTTAGTATTAGCTCCCTCACGGCCAAGGTCTAAGCTGAGGCTACCTTGTGAAGATTGTCCACCTGTGCAGTACCCAAGATGACAGTTGGTCATGGTTGGGAGGCCAAACTCACAGGAGAGGTGCTTATACTAGGGCATGTAATTGAAAGGTTAGGATTGATTATCTGCATACTGAGTATGGTAAATTCAGGATTTGTTCCTGACGGATCTATCGAATGTTGTGGTGAAAGTGTACAATCTCTGCAGAGTGTCAAATTATTCGAATAGCCGCGTCCGCGGTTATGGATAGTTGGAGTGGCCATACTGTTCCCCCGTCAGACTTTTCAAAATGACTTGTGAAATGAATTGAGACTTTGACTTGAACACAACAGAGTTGTGATATGAAATACAAGTTCCCACTTAGGAGTTATAAAATTGTGACTAGCTTTGGAACCTAGTAGAGATAAATCTGGCTTTTGCAAAACAACCCTAGAGCCTAGTGTCCTATTATCCAAAAACCCCTTTACCTGTTAGTATTAGTTTGCGAGTACTTAAAGAGTACTCATGGCTTTGTCCCTAGCTATTCCCATGGCCAGACTATGAAGAGGAGTACCTGGAAGATGGACCCCAGGAAAGTTACGACAACTAGGATCATCTCCCATCGTCAGCATTACCTGTGACCCCGAAGATGGAGCTTCGCCTATGCTACCGTTATTATTACGTATTCCGCTGCTTGAAGTTGTATTAAGAACTGGATCATGAGATCCCTATTTGTGTAAGAACTTATGTATCGTTTGTAATGGATGATGTACTATGGTATCCAATTCTGTTATGTCTCGCAAAAATGGTAATCCTGGGATTGCGATGTATGGCATAACAGGCATCTAGGATTGAAAAATCCGGGTGTTGACATGATATCACCGAGAGGGCCTAGAGTATATCTATCCGTCATAGGGATGAACAAATTCCACTCTTGATCCATGAGTATCAACATAACACTTTAGTAGCTTTGAAGCCATCTTTATAATCACCCAGTTACGGTGTGACGTTTGATGTCAACAAGAAACTCTTCCGGTGTTAGTGATTGGCATGATCTCATGGTCTAAGGATTAGGATCACTTCGTAAGTTGTTTATAGCAATATAAACTCAATGACTTTGATCGTAATGCTATACTTCGGATGAATGTTCATCACATCATTACACTAATGTTGTGATCTCGTTATTAACAACATCCAATGTCTATGATCAGGAAACTGTGATCATCTTGTTAATCAACGAGCTAGTTTATGAGAGAGGCATAACTAGGAACTTTCTGTTTGTTTATTAAACACACATGTATTAACGTTTCCGTATTAATACAATTATAGCATGCAAAATAAACATCTATCTTATACTTGGAATACACATAATAAACACTTTATTATTGCCTCTCAGGGCATATTCCCTTCACGGGGAGTGAGGGGGAGTTGGGCTCCTGCTGGGCTAGATGGGCTGGGCTACTTCTTTTCTTATTTTTTTCTTCTCTGAATCTTTTTCTTTTTCCATTTCTATTTTTCTGTTTTGAATTCAAACTCTTATTTGAAATCAGATTTATTCATCAAATCTTTTCAAAACTTTTCAGTAGGTTTTATAATGTTTATAAATGTGACTTAAAGTCCGTTTTAGAATAATTCTTTTATTCATTTATGGTTTATTATTTATTTAAATTAGGCACTTGTCTTTATTTAAATAGGATTTAAATATGTTTCCAACCCATATTATTTTATTTAAATGTTTCAAACTTTATTTGAATTCCAATTTTTGTCAAACCTTTTATAGTAGGTTTTATTTATTCATTAGTGTAAATAATTCACTTTGAATTATTACAAATATTTTTAATATGATTTAATATTTAAATTGGCATTTTTCCTTATTGAATACGGTTTTAAACCTATATAAATTTTATTCAAATAATTCTTTTTAAGTGAAAAAGATAACTTTTTAATCCAGTTTGGCAAATTCCAATTTATTATTTTCTCATGATTTAATTAATCATTTCTATTAGAGATTTTGTCTTCCATTTAAATATCATTTGAATATGGTTTAATCCCATATACTTTTATTTGAATATTCTTTATCCCTTTATTTTATTTGGATTTGAATTATCTTTGTTCCATTTTCTTCTGGATTTAATTCAAGATTTAAATTGTCTTCTAAATAATTTTCTTGGGATTTTATTATTTAGGTAATTTGTCTTTATTTAAATAAATATGGATAATATTCAATCCTTATGATTTTATTTAGATAATCTTTTACCCTTATTTATTATTAAATAATCTTTCATTTTATTTGTTTATGGATTTGGCCAAGAATTAATTTGGCTTTTAAATATTCCTTATTTATTTATTTCTTTCTTTTTCTCATAAAATCCATATATTTTTATTTATAGATCCAAAATTGGTGATTCCAATTTGTATAATTTTTATTTAATATTTGTTTATCTTTTTAAATCTCTTTAGGATTCATTTTATCAAGATTTTGGTATGGATTTTAATTAGGAGCTTTATTAGCTTTGGAAATTAATTCTTTTCATCTTATTAAATTCATAAGTTTTTATCCATGGTTCCAAATTAAATGAAACCAATTTCTATGGTTTTATAATATTTTTGTTTATCATTTTTTATCATTTTAAAATGATTTTTGCTGAATTTTTATATGGATCAAATCCATAGTCTTTGAGAGATCTTGGAAATGATTTCTTCCATTAGGGTTTTAGGGTTTTAGTTTAACTTTTCCAAGTGTTTAAATTTCAAGATACATTCATTGATGAATGCATTCCACTTGATTGAAATTTGTTGGATTACATTTTATTCAAATTTGTTCAAGAAGGGTTTTGATGTTTCCATTTTGAAACAAAAAGTTTCTTTTCACCCTAAATTTCAACAATTATTTCTTTTGTTTATTTATTTTTCACATTTCAAAATTTGGAAAATTTTGGGATGTGACAATGTAGTAGCTAGATAGTTGTATCTCCTCCTTTGTGCTTTCATTATAAATCTTGTGAGCTCCATTCATGATCAAGATCTAATCTATTTGTAATCATGCATGTTATGTTTGTGTGCATCCGATGGATATTGAGATTACTATGTCAGACAGATTAATGGTTTTTTATTATTGATTCTATCATGGTTGTGTTATTTGTGATCTTGCATGCTCTCCGTTGTTAGTAGATATCTTGGCCAAGTAGTTGCTAGTGACTCCAAGAGGGGTATTTATGCTCGATAGTGGGTTCATGCCTCTAGTTTCCAAGGGAAGTGACAAGAATCTCTTCGGTTGTAGATGTGTTGTTGCCACTAGGGAGAAAACAACGGTCTCTTGTTCATGGAACAAGTGGATTATTTACCTTACACACTTTGCTTAAAGTAGTTGTTTGTTGCTTCCAACTTAATACTAGAGGGGGTTCGGATGATAACCTGAAGGTGGACTTATAGTCATAGATGTAGTTGGATGGCGGTCTATGTATATTGTTGTATTGCCCAATCGAATCTCATAGGATCTTTTTGTCTAGTATTGCATTGTTGTGCCTTGCTCAGTCCTGTCAATTCCCTGCTGTAATTTGTTTACCCAGCATGCCATGTTTGTTTATCTAAGGAGAAGACCTCTAGTGAACTATGGACCCCGGTCCAATCTTTACCATTGATACATCTTCCACTGTTACTGTTTATTTGCTGCAAACCATCATCACCTTCCACACCATACAGTTAATCCTTTGTTACAACAACCGGTGAGATTGACAACCTCACTGTTAGTTGGGGCAAAGTCTTGAGTTTGTGTTGTGTAGGTTTTCATGTTGCTTGCAACACCTTTGAGACGTTTCCTTCCTCCTACTGGTTCGATAACCTTGGTTTTTTACTGAGAGAAAACTTGCTGCTGTGTTGCATCACACCTTGCTCTTGGGGTTTACCGACGAAGCGCTCTCAGGCGCCATCAACAAGTTTCCTGGCGCCGTTGCCGGGAAGGCTAAGGACGTCTTCACAAGGGGAGTCCTCATCAACCTTTCTTTTTTCTTTGTTTTTAGTTTGCTTACTTTATTTTTCTTGGTTTTGTTTGCCTCTTTTTATCAAAAACTCCAAAAAAAAATAGTCTAGTTTGGTTTGCTTTCTCTTATAAAAAACACAAAAAATTAGTTCCTGCTCTAGTTGATGGTCTGTTATTGCCTTGCTTTGTCATGCTTGCTATCAATGGATGGTTTCTTTGAAACTAGTTCTTATTGGCAAGGTGGGTTCATGGAAGAACAAACGAATTATTATAAGGAACACCGTTTGTCACAAAAAGGGAAACACCTATGGGAACAAATTGATAAATTGAATACTATTGCTAGAGAGGTGTGCTCTACTTATAATGTTACTTATTGCTTTGATAAAGCTTGTTGTTGTAGGAGGTATAAACACCTCCATTTTCAATGTGAGTATAATGATAATGTTACCATGATGTGGACATCCCATCTATTGATACAACCATTGTACCTACAGCTACACACATACAAGGACCTATCACTCGATCTCGTGATAAACAACTTAACTATCGGGTACTTTCGTTTCTTGGAACTATTCCTCACATACATGAGAATATGATGCTGCCCAAATCAGATGTATTTCTTACTCTTAGGAATGATGGACCAAGCATGGATGAGAGGGACAAGAATTGGAGCATGGTCATGCATGGAGATGGCAGCAAGCATGTGATGATCCAAGAGAAGGCCACGGATGAAGATTTCAGAACTTTGAGGCCACCATAATGAAGAAAGAAGGCGTGGACGAAATATTCAAGATTAATACTTCACAAATTCGTCCATAGCTTAATATGGTGCTGCGACACCTTTATTTTGGGCCAGGCCCATGTAATTTTCGCAGGATTTTAAATAGCCACTTTTTAGAGTCCGTATTTGAGGAGAAAAGGACTTCTAGGGTTGGATTCAGCCACCACTTCTATGGCTGCCCGAAACCCTACCTTTTCCTCCTTAAATACTCGCCTTAGCCGTCATCATAGACTCGGATTTTGTTTAGACATTAAGTTAGCCATCATAGCAACTTCGCCAAGGCTCGAGCGTCGCAGAGGCCTCTTGTACTTTGCACCTATACAGGATCCCACCTTTTCAATAAAGCTTTCATCTTAATCCGCAATATCATGATTGCAATATTAGTTCTTACTTGTTCTCGATTTCAGGTAGGAATTAAGACCCTCGCTGGTCAGGCTGATCGTGTTCCCGAAGGATCGGTAACCTCCAGGAGATTGTCCTAGCGATTGCATTGGCGCTCGTGCTCGCACGTGTAGTCGGATCGTCAAGCCCGAACTCCACCAAATCGACTATCACCATCTCATCAAAAGATCGGACACCTTTGCCCTATCAAGTGGTATCAGATTTCAGGTTGCTCAGTGAGATTTTACTGTTTTCGTAGATTAGATCCGTTTTACCTATAACCCACGAAAAAGTCAAAAACACAGTTAGAGTTTAGATCCATCCCATCACCAATCTACACCTTGCATTATCTTTTCAGTTTTGCATTGTTGAATTTGTGTCTGCATCGTCGCATCGAGTTGCTGGTCTTAGTGTCTCGTCCCTTAGAGTTTCGAGTTCTAATCACAGTAGTCACCGCCACCCTCGTAGATCACCGCCACCATATTCCGCCGCCACACACCCAGCCACCATAAACCCTAAAACTCCACCACCGCCTTCCTACCGCGACACGGATCCGATGACCTTTCCTGCCGCGGCACGAGTCCGAGTGGAGTTATTGTTTCCTAGTTTTTTTTCTTTTTACTTTCCTTCCTTGTTGTTTCCGGGTTGAGCTAAAGTCCATGTCGAGCTAAGATTTCAGCCGTAAGTCTAGAACCGCCGCCGAAAAAAAATTCGGGCTATACTTATTTTCGGCTCCGGGGATCACTTTTCTCCGTCAGTCGTTATAGCAATATTTTTTTGGCGCATGCGCGCTTTCCGGAGCATAATACAAAAAATTGAATTTTTTTTTGGGCTAACCTATTTTTAGACCCCGTTGATCAGTTATAGACACTCGCCATCATAGTGATTTTCGACATCTCAATTCGCTTTTCAGGGTGCCATATCATCATACATTGCTTGTTGTGTCGCGTGGTGACATCGTTGGTGATCTAGGATCGCGTCTCTAGTACGGTCTAGCCTAGGACCAGCACAGTACCATCGTTGAGGATTCTTTCAACATTTGCATTGTTGTTTTGATAATTGCTAACCCTTTTGCTAAGCCTTCCCAGAGCTCCACAAATTTCTCCACGTGCGGTGTCTCGACTCCTGGTAATCGCTCGGTTCAATCTCTGGACCCACTGCTCCTCACGGTTGCACATCGCCTTTTCCTGCTGTCTGGTAAGAACTTGTAAGAGCTTCGTATATTGCTTGACGGATTACGCGTGCCTTCCACCATATTTCCGTAGATAGGCATATATACATGTGCTTTTTAAAGGACTAACCATGACAGATACTTCGCGTAACCTTGCCACAATGACGAACCAAGAACTACATGCCCACTTCTCCGAGCTTTTGGTCAGTCGCGCTGAAGATGTGGATGCACGACTGGGGGAGTTTGATACCAAGCTCACCAACGCCATGAACAAGATCGATGGACTCGAGAAATCCTTCAACGACAAGCTTGACGATCGGTTCAAGGAGGTTTTGGACAGATTGCCGGCACCCGCACCCGCACCCGCCCCATTGGCACCTCGGCATGGCGCATGGCGCATTCCGATCACAGGTCATACTGCTGGTTCAGCTGCGGCCGCACCTCAGCCGGCTACCGCTGCAGGTGAGGCACCTCAGGCTTCCACCGCGGCTGCTGCTGTGACATTGGGGGCAGACGACGGGTACTACTACGACCTCGACGATGAAGATCTGTTTGACGAGGAGGTTGAACAACCTCCACACCCTGCTGGCTGACCCCGAAATTACCACCGCAATGCTCGACCACCGGTACATGATGATGATCATGTTGCAAAACTTAAATTAAATATTCCATCTTTTGAGGGTAAATATAATCCTGATGCATATCTTACATGGGAGATGGAAGTAGAACAACGTTTTGCATGTTTAAAATATCCTGAGAATATGCGTGTTAGTGCCGCTACATGTGAATTACTAAATTTGCTTCCCTTTGGTGGTCTGAGTATTGTTGTTTAAATCCTACTACTATTCCTCGTACTTGGACTGCTTTAAAAACTGTTATGCGTGTTCGCTTTGTGCCTCCCACTTATCAACGTGATTTACTAAAGAATCTGACACGTTTGGAACAAGGGAAAAATTCCGTAGAAGGGTATTATTAGGAATTGCAAACGGGGATGGTTCGGTGTGGTCTTGTTGAATCTACTGAACAAATGCTTGCACGTTTCTTTGGTGGATTAAACAAGGACATTCAACACATATTAGACTATAAAGAATATAATTCCATCACTCGTATGTTTCATCTTGCTTGCAAAGCTGAACGTGAAGTGCAGGATCGCCAAACACCATGGAGGAGGACTAACAATTCTGTAGGTCGCACATCCACTTGGACATCCCGATAATCAGTGCCTCCTTCTCGTGATTCTCCATCAGCTACTACCACATCCATGGCCACCACAAGATTTCCTCCAGCTGCTCCTCCACCGTCATCCAATGCTCCTGCTCGTAGTGCGTCTTCTATGGCTTTCACGGGTAAAACAAAGGATATACAATGCCGCAAGTGCTGGGGTTTTGGTCATATTGAGAGACAGTGCACAACACAACGTGTTATGATGGTGCGTGATGATGGTCAATATGATTCAGCGAGTGACTTTGATGAAAATACATTAGCCCTTATTTCTGCTCGAGATGGAGACAATTATGATTCTGATGAAGAGACAAAGGTAATGGGAGCTGAAGCTGCTGATCAATACAAGAGCTTAATTACACAACGTGTGTTGAGTGTGCAATTGAGCAAATCTGAGCAAGATCAACGCCACAACATGTTCCAAACACGTGGTGTTGTCAAGGAAAGAGCTATAAGGATCATCATTGATGGAGGGAGTTGTAATAATCTGGCTAGTGTGGACATGGTAGATAAGCTTGCACTTCCAACAAGACAACGCACACATTCATATTACATCCAATGTTTTGAGAGTTGTTGCAAGATCAAGGTAACAAGAACGGTATGCATGAATTTTACTATTGGTACATATTCTAATTTTGTTGATTGTGATGTTGTACCTATGCAAGCTTGTTCTTTGTTACTTGGTATACCATGGCAATTTGATAGAGAATCTGTTCATAATGGCAAAACTAATCACTATTCTCTTATGCATGATGGAAAGAAAATTGGTCTAAAACCTATAACTCCCGAACAGATTTTAAAAGATGATCTTGCTAGAGCTAGTAGACCTAAAACTGAGGAGAAAAATAAAAGTGAGAATCAGATTGTTGCTGCAGATTTTGTACCACCAAAGAACACTAAATCTGATTCTAAACATGCTACTGAAATCCGTTTGAAGAGTCCATGTGTGCTTGCAAATAAAATTGATATTGTTGAACTAGATGGAAACAATACTCAATGTTATGCAATTATCTGCAAAGAGGTTTTGTTTTCATTTGAGGATATGCCTCCTTCTTTGCCACCCGCTATTGCTAACCTTTTGCAGGAATATGAGGACATCTTTCCCGCCGAGCTTCCACCAGGACTACCTCCTTTTAGAGGAATTGAGCAACAAATTGATCTAATTCCTCGTGCTACGTTGCCCAACCACGCGCCATATAGAACCAATCTAGAGGAGACAAAGGAGATATAACACCAAATTCAGGAACTACTTGACAGAGATCATATTCGTAAGTCCCTTATCCCCTGTGATGTTCCTATTATTTTAGTACCTAAGAAAGATGGTTCTTCGCGCATGTGTACTGATTGTAGAGCTATCAATAATATTACTATTCTATATCGTCATCCTATTCCACGTTTGGATGACATGCTTGATGAATTGAGTGGCTCTACCATGTTTTCTAAATTTGATTTGCGTAGTGGTTACCACCAGATTCGTTTGAAATTGGGAAATGAATGGAAAACAACATTTAAAACTAAGTTCGGTTTGTATGAGTGGTTAGTGATGCCGTTTGGTTTAACTAATGCACCCAACACTTTCATGAGATTAATGAACGAAGTTTTACGTGCTTTCATTGGACGTTTTGTGGTAGTCTACTTTGATGATATTCTGATTTATAGCAAATCTTTAGAGGATCATTTGGACCATTTACGTGCTGTTTTCAATGCTTTACGTGATGCACGTTTGTTGGGTAATCTTGAGAAGTGCACCTTTTGCACCAATCGAGTTGCGTTTCTTGGCTATGTTGTTACATCACAGGGTATTGAAGTGGATCCAGCCAAGATTGAAGCTATTGAGAATTGGCCGCAGCTCAAGACAGTCACACAATTGAGGAGTTTTCTTGGCCTCGCTGGTTTTTATAGGCGCTTTGTCAAAGACTTTGGATCAATTGCCGCGCCGCTGAATGAACTTACCAAGAAGGATGTGCCCTTTGTTTGGGGCGATGCACAACAACAGGCCTTCGTCATATTGAAAGATACGCTCACACATGCTCCCTTACTCCAACTTCCTGATTTTAATAAGACTTTTGAGCTTGAATGTGATGCTAGTGGAATTGGTTTTGGAGGTGTGTTATTACAAGAGGGAAAACCTGTTTTATATTTTAGTGAGAAATTGAGTGGGGCTATTCTGAACTATTCTACTTATGATAAAGAATTATATGCGTTGGTTCAGACATTAGAAACTTGGCAACATTATCTATGGCCTAAAGAATTTGTTATACATTATGTTCATGAATCTTTGAAGCATATTCGTAGTCAAGCTAAGTTGAATCGTCGTCATGCAAAGTGGGTTGAATTTATTGAGTCTTTTCCTGATGTTATCAAACACAAAAAGGGTAAAGATAATATTATTGCTGATGCTTTGTCGCGCTGTTATACTTTGTTATCTCAACTTGACTTCAAAATATTTGGATTGGAAACTATTAAGGAACAATATGTGCATGATGCTGAATTTAAAGATGTGTTGCAGAATTGTAGAGATGCTAGAACATCGAACAAGTTCGTCTTCAATGATGGATTTGTGTTCCGTGCTAACAAACTATGCATTCCAGATAGTTTTGTTCGTCTTTTGTTGTTACAGGAGGCGCATGGAGGAGGATTGATGGGACACTTTGGTGTCAAGAAAACGGAGGATGTTCTTGCTGCACACTTCTTTTGGCCATGTATGCGTCGAGATGTTGAGAGATTTGTGGCACACTGCACTACTTGTCAAAAAGCTAAGTCTCGCCTTAATCCACCTTGTTTATATATGCCTCTTCCTGTTCCTAGTGTTCCTTGGGAGGATATTTCTATGGACTTTGTTTTGGGATTGCCACGTACACAGAAGGGGAGGGATAGTATTTTTGTTGTTGTGGATCGGTTTTCTAAGATGGCACACTTTATTCCTTGTCATAAAATGGATGATGCTGCGCATATTGTTGATTTGTTCTTTCGTGAAATTGTTCATTTACATGGTGTTCCAAATACTATTGTTTCTGATCGTGATACTAAATTTCTTAGCCACTTTTGGAGATGTTTATGGGCTAAGTTGGGGACTAAATTGCTGTTTAGTACTACATGTCATCCCCAAACTGATGGACAAACTGAAGTAGTAAATAGAACTTTGTCTACTATGTTGCGGGCTGTTTTAAAGAAAAACTTAAAATTGTGGGAAGAGTGTTTACCTCATATAGAATTTGCTTATAATCGTTCGCTGCATTCTACCACAAAGATGTGCCCGTTTGGGATCGTGTATGGTTTTGTTCCTCGTGCACCTATTTATTTATTGCCTTTACCTTCTTTGGTGCAAAATAATTTGGATGCAACACAACGCACTGAAATGATATTAAACTTGCATAAGACTACTAAACATAACATAGAACACATGAATGCTAAGTATAAACTTGCTGGGGATAAAGGGAGAAAGCATGTTATGTTTGATGTTGGAGATCTTGTTTGGTTACATTTGCGTAAAGATCGTTTCCTGATTTATGCAAGTCTAAGTTAATGTCGCGTGCTGCTGGTCCCTTTAAGGTGTTAGAGAAAATAAACGATAATGCATATAAACTTGAGTTGCCTATAGACTTTGGTACGGTTAGTCCTATGTTTAACATTGCAGATTTGAAGCCTTACTTTGGTGAGGAAGATGAGATTGCGTCGAGGACGACTTCAATTGAAGAAGGGGAGCATGATGTGGACATCCCATCTATTGATAAAACCGTTGTACCTACAGCTACACACATACAAGGACCTATCACTCGATCTCGTGCTAAACAACTTAACTATTAGGTCCTTTCGTTTCTTGGAACTGTTCCTCACATACATGAGAATATGATGCTGCCTAAATCAGATGTATTTCTTACTCTTAGGAATGATGGACCAAGCATGGATGAGAGGGACAAGCATTGGAGCATGGCCATGCATGGAGATGGCAGCAAGCATGTGATGATCCAAGAGAAGGCCACGAATGAAGATTTCAGAACTTTGAGGCCACCATAATGAAGAAAGAAGGCGTGGACGAAATATTCAAGATTAATACTTCACAAATTCGTCCATAGCTTAATATGGTGCTGCGACACCTTTATTTTGGGCCAGGCCCATGTAATTTTCGTAGGATTTTAAATAGCCACTTTTAGAGTCCGTATTTAAGGAGAAAAGGACTTCTAGGGTTGGATTCGGCCACCACTTATATGGCTTCCCGAAACCCTACCTTTTCCTCCTTAAATACTCGCCTTAGCCGTCACCATAGACTCGAATTTTCTTTAGACATTAAGTTAGCCATCATAGCAACTTCGCCAAGGCTCGAGCGTCGTAGAGGCCTCTTGTACTTCGCACCTATACAGTATCCCACCTTTTCAATAAAGCTTTCATCTTAATCCGCAATATCTTGATTGCAATATTAGTTCTTACTTGTTCTCGATTTCAGGTAGGAATTAAGACCCTCGCTGGTCAGGCTGATCGTGTTCCCGCAGGATCGGTAACCTCCAGGAGATGGGCCTAGCGATTGCATTGGCGCTCGTGCTCGCACGTGTATTCGGATCGTCAAGCCCGAACTCCACCAAATCGACTATCACCATCTCATCGAAAGATCGGACATCTTTGCCCTATCATACCATATCCTCTTATGTAAAAGGAAATTATGACTTTTATAATGTGGAACAGATTGAAGAATTTATTGCCTTCAAGGGTGCATTTGAACTTGTCAGTTTGCTTGAAAATACTGACGATGCACCTTATGAATATGAGGTTTATGAGATACTTAAATTTTGCTTTGATAATTACAAGGAAGAAAATGGCTATATTCTTGAATATTTTAATAAGTGCTTTCCACAAACAGAAGAGACTAATGCCTTTAGGAGCTTATGGAAGAAGAAATTGTTGAAACAGGAAGCTCGTTAGATGAAAAAGAGGAGGATGAATGTTATGCTCCTATGGATTCTTTTGAAATATCTACTATGGGTAAAACTTGTGATGATGTTCCTATGCCTGTTACCTATAGTAGTGATCATGATTGGGAAAAGAACACTACTTTTGATATTGAAAATCTCTTTGGTACCAATTCTAAAAATTCTATCGCCTATGATGATACTTTACCTACAATTTATGATGATTACAGTGATGAGTATGATATTTTTAGTCCACCTACTATCGAGGAGAAAATTAATTGTGATTACAATATGCCTCCTATATTTGATGATTATGGTGATGAGAATAATAATGATATCTATTTTGTTGAATTTGCTCCCAATACAATTAATAAGAATGACTATATGATATGGGGTGGCGTGATCTTCTCAGCAAGCACTTGTCGATGATGATGGTGGATGATAGATAACTAGCCTATAGCTATGAACTCTCCCGCTCGAACCCTGATGCCAATGCAACAGCTCTCGAACCCTATGGGATATTCACAACACCACGCTCTTGCGCACGCATCCGTCGACCACGAACGGTAGTTTGCAATATACTAATTCCCAATGGAACAACAGATCACACTCAATTGCAGTAGTATAACTCGATCACAGGGTAATTCCAGAGGTTCTTGATAAGAAACAACTCCAAAATAGTTTTAACATGGTCTGACTGAAAAGAAACGATACCCCCATCTATTTAAGAGAGAGGGGGCAGCTAGGCTAAGAGTCCAATACGCAAACGACTAAAACTAAGATACATGCCGACCCAAGTGGGACAGCTCTCTAGGCGCACAGGCCTGCTTCCCGCCGTGGCAGCATATTGGGCCTAAAACGTGCCGCGGCAGGACTCTCTGCCGTGGCAGGACTCTCTGCCGTGGCAGGATTTCAGCCACTTTCTGTGCCGCGGCAGCCTGTCGTGGCAGGATTTAGCATCGTTTCTCTGCTGCGGCAGAGACTCTGCCACGTATTGATCCCTTCCTTTGTAGCTCCTTGCGCTTCCTCCCTCTCCTCCCTCGTGCTTGCTTTATTGATCAACACACCTTGCTCCATGTGCTTCACCTCCTTGCTCCGTGATATACCTTCTTCTCCAATGTACCTGATCATACAATAACACAAAGACTTAGGCAGTATAAAATTCTCATTAAGTAAAATATCAGGTTCATTAAGAAACAAATTCACCTGTTGTTCTAGTATCTTAGCACGAGCTCTTGTAATTGGTCCAATTCGAATCTCATTGGACTTATCCTTGTTAGTAGCAGCTGGAACATCATCAGTAGTAACTGGGGTAGGTGTAAGTATAGGGATGTCCTCATCACTATGCTTATGTAGAGAGTAATAATCATTATATGCATGTGGCTCATGATAAGAATGTTTTATGTGATAGTTATATTTTTAAATTTATTCATGATGCTACTGAAAGTTATTATGAGAGAGGGAAACATGTTTTTATGCATCTCAATAATATTAAGTTTCCTCTCTTTATGTTGAAAGTTTTGAAGTTGCACTTTTTTGCTTTCCTATGCTTGTTGCTTTGTGCTTTAATGACTTGTTTCTTTACAAGATCCTATGTATAGGAAGTGGGTTAGACTTAAATGTGTTTTGAATTTTCTTCTTGATGCTCACTTTTAATTTCATTCATAATTCTTATGTGAGCATCTTCTCAAACTATCATGCCTAACTTAAAGGCGTTAAAGAAAAGTACTTGTTGAGAGATAACCCAAGAGTTTTCTTGAGTCTTGGAAGTTATTACTTCAGTAATGACCTCTCCTTATCCTTTTTGTTTGCTTTCGTGCCAAGAATGACCTCTAATGAGAGGGAAGTAAGATTTGGGGAGTTGCTGTCTCGAAACAGATTGCTGTCCTCCACCATAAAAATTCCTGAGGAGTCTCTATAAGTCGGATTGAGCTTAAAATCTACGAATAAATCATCTAGTATGTTAGCTAACTTTATTTAGTTCAACACTTTTTGATTTGATAAAAGAAGGTTTTCGAAAAATTCGGTTTCTACCTGCTGGTCTATTTTGCCAGATTTCTGCCATTATTTGCATTTACTTCTTATTGATTCCTTTTTGGGTTCTGTTTGGGAAATTGAACTTTTTGAAAGAGTTGCTACAGTAGCTTGTGTTTTTAGTGAAAAGTTTTTCTGTTCCAAAGCTAAACCCAAAGGTCTATTATCCTTTGAATACACTAATGTTGCTAATGAAGATTGTGTAAACTTTTTTATGAAGGAAAATTTTCAGGTGTAGAGAAAGAATGTAGAGGTCCCAACCTTTAATAAGGTAGAGATCCCTGTGTTTACAATGCTAGTCCCGGGATCAATAGCTAGCATCCACAGTTAAGATGTAATATCAAGAAACAAAGGTCATAATACAACTTTATAACCAGGAATAAAATAATTCATTACATCTTACATCGCTCATTTGGCTAACTCATTACAATGCAGCAGAAATAACTATAGCATGGAGTCCTTTATCTTCAAAGTGCCACAGGCAATCATGTTGGTTGTAGACTTGTAATCCTAATCTTTAAACTTCACTAATATCAAACAAACCTGCAACATAACAAGTTACAGCCACAAGGGTCAATACATTTGAATTGTATTGGCAAGTGATACGATGGTAGTATAGTGGAGTCTATCATCTATATGCATTTGGCTAAGTGGAGCTTTAGGCTTGCATTGCTCAAAATAGATTTTCCTTATCATTTGAAAAATACTAAGTTTTTTGCTTGTCAAAAATCACCAAAGGAACCACCAATAGAAATTGGTGAACCTTAAACCCTTGTTCAACCTCAAGTTTTTAACTTAGAAATTTGGATGATGAGATTCTTGATAGCTTCCATGTCTTGATGCTCAAATTGTCCATTGCCAGGGACATGGCTAAGTACTTAGATTTTACACTCTACAGAGGTGGTGCACTTTCCCCACAAGACTTGGTTTCACCAAGACAAGATCTTTCAAAAGCCTTCCCTTAGACCAGAATGGACGCGTTCCAACCTATCAATCCCCTATCACCAACTGTCCATTTGGCTAAGTTATTGCAACCTCTATGATCCAGGCAGAGCCCATAATGCCATGTGGCTGCACTAGAAGCTTCTTAACATTTGGCATCTCAAATCCCTTTGTTCCTGGGTGGCTTTCCACAAGTGTGATACACAAGGTAAACCATAGAAATGGGCCTTGTGTAACCACTCAACACAAACCAATCATTCCATTCCACCCAGGTGTTTCATTCACTTAGTTGTTTTATTAAACAAAACATAAGTCCAAAGACTTAGAAATATTTCTCATAGCATGATTATATAATCCACCCTTGGTTTCTACTAGCTAGGCTAAGCATGGCAATAGCAAGTATCTTAACTTAAAGGAAATTCTAACATTGCTACAACTACTAGGATTTCCCAAGCATAGCATATAGATACTTAGAAAAATAATCATGCAAGTCCTATACAAAATATTTCTAATGCATAGGTAAAATATTGGGATAGAAACATGAAGCACCACTTGCCTTTTTGGTAGAGATTACAAGTTCACTCCTTGATCTTGCAATAGTCACACTCTTCAAATGTCACTACAATTCAATCAAGCAAGCAAATATTCAATCTACCATTCAAGCAATCATCACATCAAATAATACAAACAAGGCAATGCATGCAAACATGCCAAAGATTGTTTTATTTGAAAAGGGGTTTATAATAGATTATAAACATTTGAAAAACACCTATTGGTCATTTATAAAAGTGGTAAAACCATTTGCAAAAGATTTTACCTATAAACCCTTTTTAAACCAAATCATTATTTTATGTGGATGAAAATGCTTTTTAGAAAAGTAATAATCTATAGGGTTCATCAAAAATATTTTAATCATAAAACTTTGTGTTTAGGGTCAGAGAGTTTAAATCAAAACATTTCCCAAAGGGTTTTCCTCCAAAGGCATTTTTAACATATAAACATTATTTATTTTTATTTGACTAAAAATGTTCTAAATCAAAGATTTATTCTTTTGCTTCACAAAATATGTTTTTGAATCCACAAGTTGGTTTCTATGGTAAGTAGGTTCAAAAAATTCCATTTGCCAAAGATTTTATCACAAAAATAATTTTAGACTGAATTTTATATTCAAATTATGCCTACACAAGTTTCTGCAAAAACAACCATTTTACCAGAAGCAATTTTATAAACAAAGTGCATGGTTGGATAGTACTTGTTTTTATGATTCCATTGATATAAAATTTGTAAAATTTGGACGTGTCTATTGAAAGTTATGAATTTTGCAAGTTTACATATCCAATAGAACAAATTCTATTTTTAAAACCAGAGTCTGGCCACGTGGCGCGTTTCTATAGGCCGGTACCGGTTCGTGTGGATCACACAGCTACGGCCGTTGGATCTAACTATCAACGCACGGACTAGATCAACAGATACCGTTTCGCTAGCTTTCTATCTAAGCCAACAGATCAACATCCAACGGTCCAGACGCAACGACCTTAGATGGGCAGCGCTGGCGCGGTGGCGAGCGGCGGAGGCACTCTGTCTACGGCGTCGCGGCGACTATAATAAGCGAGGGAAGAAGGGGAGGAGCTTACAAGAACCGCAAGAGATTGCTGATGCTCAACGTGGTCGTCACTTGTCGAGGGGCGCACGGGGTTGATCGTAATTGCTCGCCGGAGAGGTGCCTGGCGTCGGGTGTGGTCTGTCATCATCGGCGGCGAGCTTGTCGGCCACCAGAAGGTAAGATGAGGGTATAGTTAGATGCGGGCGAGTGTGACGGTTATAGGAGCATCAACTAGAGGGTCAGTGGTGGTCTGTACTTACCAGGAGGACTCGCCGGAGTCGAGGCAGACAGCGGTGTGCTCGGGTGTGGTCGTTGTCGAGCTTAGGGAATGCGCGCGGGCGAGTGGGGAGTACTAGGAGGTTCGCGGGATGGTGGGGATTGCGTTTGCATGGTCGAGGAAGCAAGGCACGATGGTGACTGGCCGGAATTGATGAAAGTGCTTGCCGGAGCAGTAGGCGTTCTCGAGCTAAATCTGAGCGGCCTGGTAGCAGAGGGTGGACGGCTTCTGGGGGGAAATGGAGAGGGGGAGCCGGCGTTTAAGGGTGTGTGGTCGCGGCGAGACTAAGGCGAGGCATTGATGGAGATTTAACGATGGAATCATCGTCTGAGAAACGTCCAGAGGGGGGCATGGTCTTCGCGTGGGTGAGGACGAAGACTGGCAGGCGGGACCTGGTTGTCTGCGAGAGAGAGAGTGAGGTGAGGTGGGGTCCAGATGTCAGCGAGGCTGCGGGTTCGCGGTTGAGTAGGAAAATGTTTCGGGGAGAAGGGGGAACTGGGCTCGCTGGCTTAGATGGGTTGGGTTAGTGGGCTGGCTTTGTTCATTTTTTTTGTTCTGCTTCTCTTTTTCTTTTTCCATTTCTATTATTCTGTTTTGATTTTGTTTAATCATTTCAAACAACCATTTGAATTCAAACTTCAACCAAACTTTGTCTAGATTTTAATATTGTTATTTAACACAATATAAACTCAAATTTGGAATATTTCTTTTACTCTTTTAGGGTATATTAATTATTTAAAATAGGCCCTTGTATTAATTCAATAAAGATTTAATAATGTTTTCAAATTCCATTTCAAATCTAAATCTTTCCAAATCTTTTCAGTAGGTTTTATTTATTTATTAGGGTGTCAAATAATTCACTTTGAATTATTTGGAATATTTTTAATATGATTTATTAATCATTTAAATTGGGTATTTGTCTTTATCCCAATGAAATTAAATATGGGTATAATTCCATAAATTTATTTAGTTGTTTTCTTTGATCCCGTTTATGTTAATTAAATAACTTTTATTCCACTTGGGTAAATTCCAAATTCTATTTTCCATGATTTAATTAATCATTATTTTTAGGGAATTTGTCTTAAACCAATGGATTAGAATTTGGTTAAGGCTATATTATTTTATTTCAATATTATTTATCCATTTATTTCATTTGAACTTGGATTATGATTATTCCATTTGTTTATGGTCTTGGCCAAGTTTTATTTGGCTCTTATCTAATAGTCCTTATTTTTTATTTCTTCCTTTGTCTTTTAAAAACCATATCTTTTTATTTAAAGATCCAAAACTTGGTGATTCCAATTTGTAAAATCTTATTTAATATTTTCTTATCCTTTGAAATGTCTTTAGGATTATTTGCTCACCATTTGGTATGGATTTCTAGATAGGTGCTATATTAGCTTTGGAAATTCAATTTCCTTATCTTATTAAATTCATAAGATTTTATCTATGGCTCCAAATTAAGTGAAAACAACTCATATGGTTTTATAATATTTCTATTTGTCATTCTTGATCATTTTGATATGTTTGTTTGACCAATTTTTATGTTGGTCAAATCCATAGGCTTAGAGATATCTTGGAAATGATTTATTCCATTAGGGTTTTAGGGTTTTGGTTTATATTCCAAATGTTTTAAATTTCAAGATGCATTTATGAAGAATGCATTCCACTTGATTTGAATTTAGTTGGATTCAAACATTATTCAAAGTTTGTTCAAGATGGGTTTTAATATTTCCATTTAGAAACAAAAAGTTTCTTTTCACCCTAAATTTCAACAATTATTTATTTTCTTTATTTATTTTTCACATTACAAATTTTGGAAAATTTTGGGATGTGACAGGCTACCACCCTTAAAATAAATCTCGTCCCGAGATTTGGGAAAGATAGGGGTTACAAGTTGGCTTAAAGCAACTAGGGTACTACCACCCTTAAAAAAATTCCACTAGATTACATCTTGGTTTACTTGGGATCTTGATGTATCTTCTCTAGGCACTTGTTTGCATAATGGCCTAGTTCTTTGCATTTGAAACACATCACTTGGCTAATATCTTTCTTTTCCTTTGGTATCATTGCCTCTTGTTTGTTTCCTTGGTTCTTCTTATTTTCTGGACAATCACTGGCATATTGTCCCATCTCTTTGCAATTGTAACATTTGCAACTGGCTTATGTCCTTCTTCTTCTTTTCGGGTCTCTCCAAAGCTAGGAGTTCTTCTAGTTCATGCTCTTCATACTTCACCACAAAGGTGGGAAATCTTTCTCTCTTCTTCGGACAGTTACTAGTGATATGACCTTCTTCTTCACAAGAGTAGCAACACTTTGTGGTCACTTTGGATTTGGCCTTATGAGGCATCGTTCTGACTTTGCCTTGTCACATCCCAAGATTTTCCAAATCTTGTAATGTGAAAAATAAATAAACAAAATAAAATTATTATTGAAAATCAGGGTGAAAAGAAACTTTTGTTTCTAAATGGAAACTTAAAATCCCATCTTGAACAAACTTTAATTAAGGTTTGAATTCAAATGTATGTTTGAATTGCTTATTCAAAATCAAAACAGAAAATCAGAAATAGAAAAAGAAAAACAAAACAGATAGAAAAAAATGAATCTGGTCGACCCAACCCAGCTAGCCCACTAAAGCCCATCTGCAGCCCACCTCTCCCTCACCGAGCGAACCGTTATTCACTCAAACCCGCACCCCTCGACCGCTGACAGAACGACCCCACCCTCACTCTCTCTCACTCGCAGACAACCGGGTCCCACTCCCTAGCTTTCTTCCTCACCCGCCGCGACTTCTTCTCCCCTCACCTCGCCGGTTGTTTCTGCCGTGAATGCGCGCTGTCAATTCGCGTTAATGGCTGATTAAATCCTGCGCTGCAACGACGCCTCTTAAACGCCCTGGTCTCCTCTCCCCTCTCCCCCGGACCACACCACACAGGAGCCACCAGGCTGCGTCAATTCTGCCTCGCATTGCCACTGTCTTCGACGAGCCCCGCAAACTATTCCGGCCAGTAGACACCGCCCCTTGCCCCCTCGACCAAACTCACTTGCTCCCCACTCCCTGAAGAACCACCCCATAGCGTTAACTCGCCCGCGCGTGCTCTGCAGCGTCGACAACAACGACGAACAGTAGCGCCACCGTCTGCTTTCTTCTCCGGCGACTCCTCTGGTAAGAACCTGACCGCCCCTCTCCTTCTCCTTCACGCACGCATCATCGCCATGACCTTGCGCATCTAACCGTGCTTTCCGTTTGCTCCCTAGTGACCCGTAGCGCCGCCCTCGACGACGACAGAGCGTGGCCATCGTCAGACGCAACTCCGACGAGCAATTATCAGCAACCTCGTACGCCCCTTGCCTTCCCGCGAGTGCCTTGAGCTTCGTCGTGACCTCCTGAACCGGGTGAGCATCTCCTTACTCTTCCTTGCTTCCTCTAGCGCCAGCTCTGCCGCTAGCCGAACGTCGCCGCCGCGCGCAGCCGTTGAGCGCCACCAGAACTTGGTCAGAGTGATGATGGCTGTTAGATGACGATCTAATGGAGGCGATAGATTCACTTAACACCGAAGGGGTACGCAATCTGTGCCGTGCGATGTAACTTGATCCAACGCCTCACGTTGCTGATCCACGCGAACCGGTACGGGCGAATAAGAATTAGCCACGTGTCTCTGTTCGTCTGAATTAAAACAGAATTGATCTATTAGATTCTAGATTTTATAAAATCTATAACTTTTAATCTACACGTCCAAATTTTGCAAACTTTATATCAATGGATTCAGAAAAGAAAGCCCTAGCCAACCATGCACTTTGTTTAGAAAATAGCTTCTGTTAAATTGTTTGTTTTTATAGAAACTTGTGTATGCATGTTTAGGTTATAAAATTTATTCCAAAATGATTTTGAGGATAAAATCTTTGGAAAATGGTGTGTTTTGAACCTACTGACCATAGGAAACAAATTGTGGTTTCAAAAATGTATTTGGTGAAACAAAAGAATGAATCTTGGATTTAAACCATTTCTAGTCAAATAAAAATATGGTTTAATTATTAAAAATGGTTTTGGAAGAAAACCTTTGGAAAATGTTTTGGAAATAAACTCTCTGACCCTAAATACAAGGTTATATGGTTTGAAAACATATTTTGTGAAACTTATAGAATTTTGCCTTATTAAAATCATTTCTTCATCACATAAAATAATGACTTGATCTAAAAATGGTTTATGAAGTAAAATCTTATACAAATGATTTTGCCACTTTATAAAATGACCATTAGGTGTTCTCAAATGTTTATGAACCATTAGAAACCACTTCTTCAAATAAAACAATCCTTGACATGCTTGCATGCATTGCTTTGTTTTTATCATTTTTTATGTGATGTTGCTTGAATGGTAGATTGAATTATTGTTTGCTTGATTGAATTGTAGTGATTTGAAGTGAGTGAACATTGCAAAGATCAAGGAGTGAACCTATACTCTCTACCAAAAAGGCAAGTGATGCTTCATACTTTTGACCCATTATTTTCACTATGCATTAGTGATATTTCTAAGTAAGACTTGCATGGAAATTTTGCTAAGTATAAACCATGCTATGGGAAATCCTAGTAGATGAAACCTTAGTAAAATTTTCCTAAGTTAAGATTCCTACTACTATCATGCTTAGCTTAGCTAATAGAAAACAAGGGTGGAATATATATTCATACTATGGAAAAATTTCTAAGTCTGAGGACTTGTGTTTTGTTTAATAAAACAACTAAGTGAATGAATCACCTGGGTGGAATGGAAGGATTGGTTTGTGTTGAGTGGTCATGCAAGTCCAGTATGCTGGGGAAAACTTGGGCATCACCAAGTCCAGTATGCTGGGGAAAACTTGGTGCCTCACTTGTGGATGGCCACCCAGGAACAAAGAGATTTGAGATGTCAAATGTTGAGAAGCTTCAAGTGCAGCCACTTGGCATTATGGGCTCTGCCTGGATCATATAGGTTGCAATAACTTAGCCAAATGGACAGTTGGTGGTAGGGGTTTGATAGGTTGGAACGCGTCCATTCTGGTCTAAGGGAAGGCTTCTGAAAGATCTTGTCTTGGTGAAACCAAGTCTTGTGGGGAAAGTGCACAACCTATGCAGAGTGTAAAATCTAAGTACTTAGCCATGTCCCTGGCAAAGGACAATTTGAGCATCAAGACATGGAAGCTATCAAGAATCTCATCATCCAAATTTCTAAGTTAAAAACTTGAGGTTGAATAAGGGTTTAAGGTTCACCAATTTCTATTGGTGGTTCCTTGGGTGATTTTTGACAAGCAAAAAACTTAGTATTTTTAAAATGATAAGGAAAATCTATTTTGAGCAATGCAAGCCTAAAGATCCACTTAGCCAAATGCATATAGATGATAGACTCCACTATACTACCATAGTATCACTTGCTTATACAATTCAAATGTATTGACCCTTGTGGCTGTAACTTGTTATGTTGCAGGTTTGTTTGATATTAGTGAAGTTTAAAGATTAGGATTACAAGTCTACAACCAACATGTCAGCCTATGGCACTTTGAAGATGAAGGACCCCATGCTTATAGGTATTCTGCTGCAATGTAATGTAATAGCCAAATGAGCTATGTAAGATGTAATGAATTATTTTATTCCTGGTTATAAAGTTGTATTATGACCTTTGTTTCTTGATATTACATCTTAACTGTGGATGCTAGCTATTGATCCCGGGACTAGCATTGTAAACACAGGGATCTCTACCTTATTAAAGGTTGGGAACCTTACAGATGGTATCAGAGCACTGTGTTGCCTGTAGGATTTGTAAACTTAGGATTGGACAAAACCCCTTAGAAAAATAGGAGTTGTATTTGTTCCAAAACTTATTTACAAACAATCTTGTAAACTCTTTCCTCAACCATTTTGGTTTTAACTCTACATCTCTTCTATTTCAAACTTGATGGACAAAGCCTACCCCATGGCTAAAGACTTCACCATGAGCAAAGGACTTCATCAACTCTAATGACTTCAACATCTTCAACTCTAATGACTTCAACATCTTCAACTCTAATGACTTCAACATCTTCAACTCTAATGACTTCAACATCTTCAACTCTAATGACTTCAACATCTTCAACATTTTCACCAAGGACTTCAACATTAGATATCACTAAGGACTACAAGTGAGACAAGAAATCTTGCTCAAGACTTGAAGACTAAGGAAACACAACTTAGAAGGAACCATGATCACCTTTGAAGTTTTGTGACTAAGACACAAGATTTTCTCCAAGGATACAAAGATCTTGTTCAAGAAGAATCAACCAAGAAGGATGGAATGATCTCAAGTGAACCATATAGATGGACCACCATATTTTGTTTAAGTCAAACCCACCAACTTATGTGGTGTAGCAAAAATATTTTGTTGCCTAAAAATGTGCTTGAACTTTGTTGTTTGAGTGGAATGGTTGTTTGTGGTTGCTTGCAAATTTCTTGTGTGAATTGTGATGTGTGTGACTAGAATTATTCCCTTAGAAAATATTTTTCCTATTCTAATCCCAATCCAACCCAAACATATGACTTCTCCAAGAGACTCCAACATCAAGGATGGTGACAACAATAACAACCAAGAGGTCAACATGAGAGACCAACTGCTTGCAAGACAAACCCAGTTGAACCAAGTGACAACTCAGTTCTTAGCCAACAACAATGAGTTAGACCCAACCATGCAAGAAGTTTTGAAAACTCAATCCCAAGTGTTGCAAGGGATGGAAAATCAAATGATCAACATGGGAGACAACTCTTCCCAAGGAGTTTGTGACAACAAGGATGACAAAGATGTTATTCTAGAAGGAACCCAAGCTTGCAACATTTGTGGAGACAAGGACCACACTTCCAAGGAGCATGAAGATCAATGCCCCAATTGTGAAGAGAAACATCCAATTGACCAATGCCCCACATCCCAGGCTACTTGTTACCTATGTGAAGGAAACAATCATGTCCCTATCCAATGCCCCATATATTCCATAGTTGAGAAAAGGAAACAAGGTGGAGTGCAACAACTGATTGCAGACTACCATGAGAGAGCCAAGTCTACCAAGAAGGATGAAGACAAAGGAAAATCTCAGTTTGTACCTCCCAGCAACATGACTCAATTTAAAGGACCAAAGAGGAGGCATATGAATTATCCAAGGAGTAATAGAAAGTCAAGGAGACCAGTAGACATTCCTACCTTTGATATAACATATGAAGAACATGAATTAGAAGCACTCCTAGCTTTGGAGAAACCCAAGAAAAAGAAGGACAAAAGCCATGTGCAATGTGGTCATTGCAAAGAAATGGGACACTATGCCAGTGAACGTCCAGAGAAGCAGAAGTATAAGGATATTGGCCAAGTGTGGTGCAACAACTGCAAAGAGCTAGGCCATTATGTAGCGACTTGTCCACAGAAGATACGTGAAGAACTCAACCTTATCACCTGTTACAATTGTGGTAAACAAGGACATTATGAAAGCAACTCTCCAGAAAAGATGAAGCACAAGATAAACAAGCCTATGAAGGATCTCAGCCTTGTCACATGTTTCAAGTGTGGAAACAAAGGACACTTGTCACATCCCAAAATTTTCCAAATTTTGAAATGTGAAAAATAAATAAACAAAATAAAACTTTGTTGAAATTCAGGGTGAGAAGAAACTTTTTGAATCCAATTGGAAACTTTCAAACCTATTTGGATCAAATAAAATCCTAAGGGGATTTAAAAAGATAAACAATTAATGAAGAAAGTTTTAATAATTAGAAATTCCATTTTTTGGATCTTTTAATAAAAAGGTTTGGATTTCAAAAGCAAAGTAGAATTTATAAATAAAGATTATTTTATAGAGCCAAATTAAATCTTGGCCAAGCTTTTGAAATAAAAATATTCCTATTTGATAAAAAGGGTAAAGGTTTATTTAAATAAAATAATGAGGATTTATTAACATCTAATTTTATTAAAGGAAAGACTTTCCATTTTAAATAAACACTAAAACTTAGTAATTTATTTTAAATAAGTTTTCCAAGTGTTTTATATTTCCAAATAAAACCTACTGAAATGATTTTTGTAATATTTAGATTTCAAATGGAGATTTTAATAAATCAAGACCTATTTGAATTAATAACTAAGGACTATTTTATTTAATCATTAAATAAATTCTAAAAGAATAAAAGTATTACTTTATTTTGGACTTTGGTTTGTGTTGTTAAACAGAACTAAAATCAATACAAAGTTTAGCAAAAGTTTGGTGGTAGTTTGATTTGAATTGTGGTTTGAATTGTTTGTTTGAAATTCAAAACAGAAAATCAAATAGAAAAAGGAAAAAAGATTCTGTATAAAAAAAATGAACCAAACCTGACCCAACCTAATTGGCCCAGCAGCCCACCAGTCCAGCCCAACTAAACCCCACGCGTGAAACGTTTTTCACCCACACTCGCACCCACACAGACGCAGACAGGCAGGCCCCACTTTTTCCCCCTCCACCTCGCTGACAGACAGGTCCCACCGCCACCTCACCGTCGTCTTAAACCCCCAAACCACGCCCCTGTCGTTGCCTCCGAGTTACTGCCGGCATCAATTACGCGTAAATGGCCGCATAATTCCCTGCAGTGATCACGCCCCCTTAAGCGCCCCTCTACGCTCTCTCTTTTCCCCCAAGCAGCTCCTCCCCTCTGCCTCTAGGCTGCCCCAATTCGAGCCCGCGCCCTAACTGCTCCGACGAACCTCTGCTCCGATTCCGGCCAGCACCCTCACCCCCGCAAGCTCTGCTTCACGCGAGAGTGATCCCCAGCCTCTGGCGCATCTCCCTGTGCTTTCCGTTCATCTGCGCGAGCACCGTGAGCTCGGCAACGTCTTCCCAGAGCCAGCGCCGCCGTCTGTCTCCAACTACGGCGAAGTCTCCCCGGTAAACCCGACCACCCCTCTCTTCCCCGTGGACACTATAATGATCACCATGCCCTTGCGAACCTAACGGTGTCTCCCTTTTGTCCTAGGGTGCCCTCCATCCTCGCCTCCGATGACAAACAGAACGTGCCTGACGCTGCGACAACTCCGGCGAGCGATTGCCGTCCACACAGAGCGCCCCTCGACAAGCGACGACCATGTTGAGCATCAGCGAAGCAAGGCGAACCTGGTAAAGCCCTTTCCCATCACCCTTGCTTCCTAAATCGCCGGCACCGTCCACGTCTGACCACGCCGCCGCCAACCACCGTCGTTGCGCCACCAATCTTTGGTCGAACACGCGTGAGCCGTTGGATCCTCATCCTGTGGCATAGACAGAACAACTTAAACGAAGGGGTATGAGCGCATCTGAGCCGTATGATTTAAATGAGATCCAGCGGTCCAGAGATCTCAATCCACCCGAAGCGGTATCAGCCAATAATATCACGCCGCGTGGCACTACTTTCGTGTAAAACAGAATTTAGAATCTGATTAAATTGCAAACTTGTAAATTGCATAACTTTGATCCACACTTCCAAAATTTGCAAATTTTATATCAATGGATTCAGAAAAACAAGCCCTAGCCAACCATGCACTTTGTTTAGTAAAACGCTTCTGGTAAAATGTTTGTTTTTGCAAAAACTTGTGTATGCTTGTTTAGGATATAAAATTTATTCCAAAATGATTTGGGGGATGAAATCTTTGCAAAATGGTTTGTTGTGAACTTAATGACCCTAGGAACCAACTCATGGATTTAAAAATGAATTTGGTGAAGTTTAGGATTGAATAATTGAATTAGCTCATTTCTAGTCAAATAAAGACATTGATTTTGATATGGAAATGATTTTTGAGTAAAACCTTTGGGAAATGTTTAGATTCAAACCTTCTGAACCTAAACACCAAGTTTTGTGAATTAACAACTTATTTGGTGAACAATATAAAATTATTGCTTTACTAAAAGCATTTTCCACCACATGAAATAATGATTTGATTTAAGAAATAGTTTATAGATAAAACCCTTTTGCAAATGGTTTTGCCACTTTAGTAAATGACCACTTTGAACCTTATAATGTTTAGAGCCTATTAGAAACCACCTTTGCAAATAAAACAGTCTTTTGCATGCTTGCATGCATGACTTTGTTTCTATTATTTTATGTGTGATGAATTGTTTGAATATTGGTTGGAATGCTAGTTGAATCTATGTTTGCTTGATTGATTTGTAGTGAAGTTAGAAGAGTGATATTAGCAAGATCAAGAAGTGAACCAACATTCCCTACCAAAAAGGCAAGTGACACTATCATCCAAGTCCTACTATTTTCATTATACTTAGTGGATTTTTGAAACATGCATGAAAAGGATTTCTATACTTTATGCTATGCTAAATCCTAATAGGATGCCCTTATATATTCCTTAGTGAAAACAATGTAGTTGTAGTATGCTTAGCCCAACTATATATTGGGATGGGATACATGTTATGACTATATGAAGTATTGAAAAGATATATGTTTTATATAATAAAACAAGTACTCAATGAACCACCTGGGTGGACAAGGATACTCAAGCTTTTGGACAAGGTGGCAACAAAAGGAACCATGTTTATATGGCAATCTCTTTTTATTGTGCACTAGAAGAAAACCACCCAGGGACTTAGAGATTGAACATGTTTCTCGAACAGTGGCTTCCGTGTACAGCCACATGCTAAATGGGCTCTGGCTTAGTCAACTACATAGTGGAAGACCCATGCATTGGCATCTTCAAGTTAACTAGAATTGTGTAAGGGAACTTGAAACCCTACATTGGTGCCTGGAAGACAAGATAGCATTGTGTATTGGGAGGACTTCTATGGAAAGACTTCGTCACATTCTCAATCTGCCAGTACTCCATCTTGGTGAGTACTTATCCAGCGGCCACTGGTGGCATCAAGATGAGATTGTGTCATGTGGGTAAAGTGTACAACTTCTGCAGAAGATAAAAATCTAAGTACTTAGCCGTGTCCCCGGTTATGGACAATACTGAGCAACTAAGGCCTGAAGCTATGGAAGATCTCGACATTCCAATTTCTCAAAGTTAAAAACTTGAGGGTGACAACAAGGGATTTGAAGCACTTGGAGTTTTCCAAGAAGTTCAGAAAGATTTGACAAAAGATCAAAACTATTTTGAAAAGATAGGATAAAACTATATTGCTTTCTGCAAATGAGCCTAAACCCTACTTAGCCAAATATGCATGTAATGATAGGATCCACTTATATCTACATAGTAGTGAAACTTGCCAATACAATTAAATTATATTGACCCTTGTGGCTGTAACTTGTTATGTTGCAGGATTGTTTGATATTAGTGAAGTTTAATGATTAGGATTACAAGTCTACGACCAACATGTCTGCCTGTGGCACTTTGAAGATGAAGGACCCCATGCTTATAGATATTCTGCTGCAATGTAATGTAATAGCCAAATGAGCTATGTAAGATGTAATAAACTATTTTATTCCTGGTTATAAAGTTGTATTATGACCTTTGTTTCTTGATATTACATCTTAACTGTGGATGCTAGCTATTGATCCAGGGACTAGCATTGTAAACACAGGGATCTATACCTTATTAAAAGGTTGGGAACCTTACAACACTATGCAGATGTTTGCCCAGAGAGATTTCAGCAAGATCCCAAGCAAGCCAAGATGTAATTTAGTTGGAAATTTTTTAAGGGTGGTAGTACCCTAGATGCTTTGAGCCAACTTGTAACCCCTAGCCTCCCCAAATCTCGGGACGAGATTTATTTTAAGGGTGGTAGCCTGTCACATCCCAAGATTTTCCAAATCTTGTAATGTGAAAAATAAATAAACAAAATAAAATTATTATTGAAAATCAGGGTGAAAAGCAACTTTTGTTTCTAAATGGAAACTTAAAATACCATCTTGAACAAACTTTAATTAAGGTTTGAATTCAAATGGATGTTTGAATTGCTTATTCAAAATCAAAACAGAAAATCAGAAATAGAAAAAGAAAAACAAAACAGATCAAAAAAAATGAATCTGGTCGACCCAACCCAGCTAGTCCACTAAAGCCCGTCTGCAGCCCACCTCTCCCTCACCGAGCGAACCGTTATTCACTCAAACCCGCACCCCTCGACCGCTGACAGAACGACCCCACCCTCACTCTCTCTCACTCGCAGACAACCGGGTCCCACTCCCTAGCTTTCTTCCTCACCCGCCGCGACTTCTTCTCCCCTCACCTCGCCGGCTGTTTCTGCCGTGAATGTACGCTGTCAATTCGCGTTAATGGCTGATTAAATCCCGCGCTGCAACGACGCCTCTTAAACGCCCTGGTCTCCTCTCCCTTCTCCCCCAGACCACACCTCACAGGATCCACCAGGCTGCGTCAATTCTGCCTCGCATTGCCACTATCTCCGACGAGCCCCGCAAACTATTCCGGCCAGTAGACACCACCCCTTGCCCCCTCGACCACACTCACTTGCTCCCCACTCCCTGACGAACCACCCCATAGCGTTAACTCGCCCGCGCGTGCTCTGCAGCGTCGACAACAACGACAAATAGTAGCGCCACCGTCTGCTTTCTTCTCCGGCGACTCCTCTGGTAAGAACCTGACAGCCCCTCTCCTTCTCCTTCACGCACGCATCATCGCCATGACCTTGCGCATCTAACCGTGCTTTCATTTTGCTCCCTAGTGACCCGTAGCGCCGCCCTCGACGACGACAGAGCGTGGCCGTCGTCAGACGTAACTCCGACGAGCAATTATCAGCAACCTCGTACGCCCCTTGCCTTCCCGCGAGTGCCTTGAGCCTCGCCGTGACCTCCTGAACCGGGTGAGCATCTCCTTACTCTTCCTTTCTTCCTCTAGCGCCAGCTCCGCCGCTAGCCGAACGTCGCCGCCGCGCGCAGCCGTCGAGCGCCGCCAGAACTTGGTCAGAGTGATGATGGCCGTTAGATGACGATCTAATGGAGGCGATAGATTCACTTAACACCGAAGGGGTACGCAATATGTGTCGTGTGATGTAACTTGATCCAACGCCTTACGTTGCTGATCCACGCAAACCGGTACGGGCGAATAAGAATTAGCCACGTGTCTCTGTTCGTCTGAATTAAAACAGAATTGATCTATTAGATTTTAGATTTTGTAAAATCTATAACTTTTAATCTACACGTCCAAATTTTGCAAACTTTATATCAATGGATTCAGAAAAGCAAGCCCTAGCCAACCATGCACTTTGTTTAGAAAATAGCTTCTGTTAAATTGTTTGTTTTTACAGAAACTTGTGTATGCATGTTTAGGTTATAAAATTTATTCCAAAATGATTTTGAGGATAAAATCTTTGGAAAATGGTGTGTTTTGAACCTACTGACCATAGGAAACAAATTGTGGTTTCAAAAATGTATTTGGTGAAACAAAAGAATGAATCTTGGATTTAAACCATTTCTAGTCAAATAAAAATATGGTTTAATTATTAAAAATGGTTTTGGAAGAAAACCCTTGGAAAATGTTTTGGAAATAAACTCTCTGACCCTAAATACAAGGTTATATGGTTTGAAAACATATTTTGTGAAACCTATAGAATTTTGCCTTATTAAAATCATTTCTTCATCACGTAAAATAATGACTTGATCTAAAAATGGTTTATGAAGTAAAATCTTATACAAATGATTTTGCCACTTTATAAAATGACCATTAGGTGTTTTCAAATGTTTATGAACCATTAGAAACCACTTTTTCAAATAAAACAATCCTTGACATGCTTGCATGCATTTCTTTGTTTTTATCATTTTTTTATGTGATGTTGCTTGAATGGTAGATTGAATTATTGTTTGCTTGATTGAATTGTAGTGATTTGAAGTGAGTGAACATTGCAAATATCAAGGAGTGAACCTATACTCTCTACCAAAAAGGCAAGTGATGCTTCATACTTTTGACCCATTATTTTCACTATGCATTAGTGATATTTCTAAGTAAGACTTGCATGGAAATTTTGCTAAGTATAAACCATGCTATGGGAAATCCTAGTAGATGAAACCTCAGTAAAATTTTCCTAAGTTAAGATTCCTACTACTATCATGCTTAGCTTAGCTAATAGAAAACAAGGGTGAAATATATATTCATACTATGGAAAAATTTCTAAGTCTGAGGACTTGTGTTTTGTTTAATAAAACAACTAAGTGAATGAATCACTTGGGTGGAATGGAAGGATTGGTTTGTGTTGAGTGGTCATGCAAGTCTAGTATGCTTTTTACCCAATATAGAAATGGGCCTTGTGTAACCACTCAACACAAACCAATCATTCCATTCCACCCAGGTGTTTCATTCACTTAGTTGTTTTATTAAACAAAACATAAGTCCAAAGACTTAGAAATATTTCTCATAGCATGATTATATAATCCACCCTTGGTTGCTACTAGCTAGGCTAAGCATGGCAATAGCAAGTATCTTAACTTAAAGGAAATTCTAACATTGCTACAACTACTAGGATTTCCCAAGAATAGCATATAGATACTTAGCAAAATAATCATGCAAGTCCTATACAAAATATTTCTAATGCATAGGTAAAATATTGGGATAGAAACATGAAGCACCACTTGCCTTTTTTGTAGAGATTATAAGTTCACTACTTGATCTTGCAATAGTCAAACTCTTCAAATGTCACTACAATTCAATCAAGCAAGCAAATATTCAATCTACCATTCAAGCAATCATCACATCAAATAATACAAACAAGGCAATGCATGCAAACATGCCAAAGATTGTTTTATTTGAAAAGGGGTTTATAATAGATTATAAACATTTGAAAAACACCTATTGGTCATTTATAAAAGTGGTAAAACCATTTGCAAAATATTTTACCTATAAACCCTTTTTAAACCAAATCATTATTTTATGTGGTTGAAAATGCTTTTTAGCAATGTAATAATCTATAGGGTTCATCAAAAATATTTTAATCATAAAACTTTGTGTTTAGGGTCAGGGAGCTTAAATCAAAACATTTCCCAAAGGGTTTTCCTCCAAAAGCATTTTTAACATATAAACATTATTTTTTTATTTGACTAAAAATGTTCTAAATCAAAGATTTATTATTTTGCTTCACAAAATATGTTTTTGAATCCACAAGTTGGTTTCTATGGTCAGTAGGTTCAAAAAATCCATTTGCCAAAGATTTTATCACAAAAATAATTTTAGAATGAATTTTATATTCAAATTATGCCTACACAAGTTTCTGCAAAAACAACCATTTTACCAGAAGCAATTTTTATAGCATGGTTTGATGATTTTTCCAAATACATTTTATAGGGTTCACCAAATACATTTTCAAGTCATAAAACTTGGTGTTTGGGGTCAGAGAGTTTGAAACAAAACATTTCCCAAAGGTTTTCTTCCAAAACCATTTTTAATAAATAAACCATATTTTTATTTGACTAGAATTGGTTTAAATCCAAGATTCATTATTTTGTTTCACCAAAAACATTTTTGAATCCACAAAGTATTTCCTATGGTCAGTAGGTTCAAAACACACCATTTGCAAAAGATTTTATCCCCAAAATCATTTTTGAACGATTTTTACATCCTAAACAAGCATACATATGTTTCTGCAAAAACAAACATTTTACCAGAAGCTTTTTAGTAAACAAAGTGCATGGTTGGACAGGGCTTGTTTTTCTGAATCCATTGATATAAAGTTTTCAAAATTTGGACGTGTAGAACTAAAGTTATGGATTTTTCAAATTTGCATACCAATCTGATTCCAAATTCTGTTTTAATTCAAACTAGTGCCACGCGGCGCAATTTTATTGGCCGGTACCGCTTCGGGCGGATCGAGCTCTGTGGATCGTTGGATCCAACTAAGATCGAGTGGCGCAGAGGCACACGATACCCCTTCGTCTACGTTCTATCACAGCCAGACGATCAAGATCTAACGGACACGTTTGCTTGGTCAATAACGGGCGGCGCTGCGCGGCGGCGCGCGGTCAGACGATGTGCTTGCCGATGTTGCAGGAATCAAGGGAGAGGGGAAAATGGCTTACATCGTTCGCGTGGTCGAGGTGAAGCTCGAGGTAGCGTTGGCTTGGCGAGGGGCGCACGGTGGTGACGGTAATCGCTCGCCGGAGTTCAAGACGGCGTCGGTTGCGGTCAGTCGTTGTCGAGGGCGACGCTGCGGTTCACTCCGAGGCAAAACAAGGACACAGTTAGACACGGATGAGTCTGGTGTTCACGCGAGTATGATTGAGAGGGCTCGGGGTGGTCTGGCTTACCAGGGGGAGGTCGCCGGAGTGATGGCAGACGGTGGCGCTACGGGTCGTCGTCGTTGTCGAGGCTCAGAGGCGCGCGCGAGTGAGCTGGCGCTACGGGGAGGTGCGCCTGGGTCTGGGGAGTGTGTGAGCTTGGTCGAGGAGGCAAGGGGCGGTGTCTACTGGCCGGAATTGCTTGCGGAACTCGCCGGAGACAGCGGCAGTGCAACGCAAAATGGGAGCAGCCTGGTGGCTCTCGAGGCGTGGTGTTTAGGGGGAAAGGAAGAGGAGAAACGGGCGTTTAAGCGAGTGTGGTCAGGGGGAGTTGATCACGCGGCATTGAAGCGAATTGATGACGCGAATCAATCGGCAGTAACGGGAGGAAGAACAGGTCGCGTGGGGAAGAAGCTGACGTGGTCGTGGGGTCGTCTTGTCAGCGATAGAGGGGAAAGGGGAGTGGGGTCCAGTTGTCATTCGCTGTGCGGGTTAAATCGTGAGTGAAAGAAAACGCTTCGGGGGAGAGAGGGAAATGGGCTGCTGGGCTTAGTGGGCCAGGTGGGTCGGGCTGTTTGTTTCTCTCTTTTTTTATTTAGTACTCTTTTTCTTTTTCTAATTGATTTTCTGTTTTGAAATTCAATCAAACAATTCAAACATTCAAATCAATCAAACTTCCACCACACTTTGCATTTGAGTTTGGTTCTGTTTAACAACACAAATCCAAGTCCCAAAATAAAATAATATTTTTGTTCTTTTTAGGATCTATTTAATAATTAAATAAAATAGTCCTTAGTTATTAATTCAAATAGGATTTGTTTTATTAAAATCTCCATTTTGAAAGCTAAATAATAACAAAACCAAATCAGTAGGTTTTATTTGAAAATATAAAATACTTGGAAAACTTGTTTAAAATAATTTAACAAGTTTTGATGTTTAATTAAAATGGCAAAGCCTTTACTTTAATAAATTTGGATATTAATAAATCCTCATTATTTTATTTAAATAAACTTTTACTCTTTTTAGTAAATAGAAATATTTTTATTTCAAAAGCTTGGCCAAGATTTAATTTGGCTCTATAAAATAATCTTTATTTATAATTCTATCCTTTTCTTTTGAAACCAAATCTTTTTATTAAAGGATCCAAAATTAGTAATTTCACTTATTTAAGATTTTCTTTATTAATTGTTTATCTTTTCAAATCCCTTTAGGATTTGTTTGATCAAATAGGTTTGATGGTTTCCAATTGGAATCAAAAAGTTTCTTCTCACCCTGAAAATCAACAAAGTTTTATTTTATTCATTTATTTATCACATAACAAGATTTGGAAAATCTTGGGATGTGACACTACGAGAGTAGCGTGCTTAGTGCTCTTCGGGCTGCTTAGTTTAGCAATCTGGTGCCCGTTTTGTTGAGTCATTGCTAGGGTCTCTTCTTGTGCATTGCAACACGAGCATTACTCCGATATACCTCCATTTTGAGCTCCTTTTGAGAGTTGCAATTGCCCCATTTATCTCCATTGTGTGTGTTTCCGTGGGTCTTTGTCATACGGTCAGCACTAGGATTTATGAATTGGTGTTGTTAGGTATCCATACCAAGCTCCACTATATACCCCTAGTTGTCGTGTGATAATCTTTCCCTCGGTATTCGCTTCGTCACATCCGTGCACGTTCTGCTCATACAAGTTGGTAAGCTATCCTAATTCAATTTGGAACGGTAAGATACATTGTTTTCTTTCAGTTTCGAGTGAGTTGTGAGAGTTCCACCATACACCTATTTTTGTTTGCACTAACCTACTAATCATGTCTGAGAGTGTTAATGTGCAGATGAAAAAGGATCCTACTACTGTGGTGCATTGGAATGAATATGAAGCCTTGCGAGATCACTTGACACGTCAGATAGATGTTGCTATTACCAATATACACGAAGATGTGCGTGTTATTGATTTGGAACTTAAAGAGGCAAAACAAACAGCTGCCACCACTCAAGACACCATGACTGCAATTTAACGTTCTATCACTGATTTAACAGGAGCTATGACTACGTTGCAAGCAACTGTTGATCTTCAGCACAATCAGCAACAAAATGCTGAGGAGGAAGAGGGTGATGCAAGTATTCATGGTGACAATCATGGACATTTTGATGATGATGCAGCTGCTCCTGCTGCACATCCTGAAGGCCATGGCAATGGAGGCCGTGGCAATGGAGGACGTGGCAATGGAGGACGAGGTGCTGCTATACCTCATGGCCGTGGTTTTGCTCCTTTCGGTGCATGTCCTAATTTTGCTAATCCTGAGGTTCAACAAGAGGATGGGCTAGGGAAACCAAAATTTTCTCTTCCCAAGTTTGAGGGCTCTAATGATGTTGAAGAGTATCTTATATGGGAGATGGAGATAGAGAAATTATGGCGTTTGCATGAATACACCGAGGATAGAAAAATCAAGTTAGCATCTTCTGAATTTGATGGGTATGCTTTGCCTTGGTGGGATAATCTTGTGCGTACAAGGCAAGAAGAAGGTGACCCCCCCAATTATTACATGGAGAACTATGAAGCAAGTGATGCATGACAGATTTATTCCGCGCAACTACATTCGTTCTCTCTATGATAAACTGCAGAATTTGAAGCAAGGCACGAAGAGTGTTGATGATTATTATCAGGAGATGGAGTTGATTATGCAGTGTGCTAGAGTACGTGAAGAGCCTGAACAAACCTTGCAGCGTTTCCTCTCAGGTTTGACGTATAATATCAAGCGCACTATTCGGCATCACCAATATCATGATATGAATGATCTATTACATCATGCACGTCAAGCTGAAGCTCAGTTGGCTGAAGAAGCCAAATATAAAGCTCATTCTTCTCCAGCTAGTGGTTCTTTCACACCACGACCAGCTGGTAGCGTACCCCCGCAAAGTACCAATTCAGGTTTTCATGCTTCGTCATCGAACAGGTCAGATACTGTTGTTTCGAATGCAAAGAAAACAGCACAACCTGCAGCTAGTGATACTGGTTCATCTTCATCTACCGCAAGAAACCGGGACATGGCTTGTCACACATGTGGTGGCTTGGGTCACCTTAGGAAGGATTGTCCGAACAATAAAGTGATGCTGATTAATGAGGACAACGAGAATGAAACCGGTGATGATGCTGACCCTGAGTTTGAAGCTTTGGATGATGATGGTTATTCAAGTTATGGTCCTATTGATGCATATGCGACTCACTATCCCACCATTGTTTGCTCACAGAAAGTCCTGAATGTTATGCCTAGCTCTGAAAGTAAGCGATGCAATTTGTTCCAAACAAAGGCTGTTGTTGGTCCTGGCAAGGCATGCAAAGTGATAGTTGATGGTGGTAGCTATCGCAACTTGGCTAGTAAAGATCTTTGTGCAAATATGAAACTGAAGTATTTACCGCACCCCAATCCATATTATATTCAGTGGCTGAGTGATAATGGAGAGATGAAGGTTATCTACATGGTGCGTGTGGAATTTCATATTGGACCATATAAAGATACCATTGTATTTGATGTGGTCCCTATGACCGTGTGTCATTTGTTGTTAGGCCGCCCATGGCAATATGATCGCAATGTGCAACACAATGGGAGAGCCAACACATATCATTTGAATTGGCATGGTAGAGACATTACTTTGTGTCCCATGACACCACAACATATTATAAATGAATCTCGTCAAAATATTGAAGTGAATCTTGAGAAAGAAACTGAGAGAGTAGATAGACGAGAGACTACACCTTCGGTGAGTGAGAGCCAAAAGCCAAATATGAGTGGTAAAAAGAAAGGTGAGGGAGTGCATTCCTTAGTAATGTTATCCACCAAATCGGATCTAAGAGAGTTTCGTGAGGATCCTACTGCTGTCCCACTTGTGCTTATGTACAAGGGTGAAATTTTAGTTTCTAACGACATGACCCCTCTCTCTCTCTCTCTTGGTGTTTCTGATGTATTACAGGAATTCAGCGACGTGTTTCCAAGCGAGGTACCTGCAGGTTTGCCACCAGTGCGAGGTATTGAGCATCAAATTGATTTTATACCGGGAGCATCGTTGCCCAATCGATTCCCCTGCCGCACCAACCCCGAAGAAACGAAGGAAATTCAGAAGCAGGTGCAAGAACTTCTCGACAAAGGGTATATTCGTGTGAGCCTAAGTCCTTGTGTTGTTCCTGTTATTTTAGTTCCTAAGAAAGATGGTACATGGCGCATGTGTGTAGATTGTAGAGCTATTAATAACATCACTATTCGTTATCGCCATCCTATTCCACGCTTAGAGGATATGCTGGATGAACTGAGTGCTGCTGCTATTTTCTCTAAAATTGATTTGCGTAGTGGTTATCATCAAATTAGGATGAAAGAAGGGGATGAGTGGAAAACAGCCTTTAAAACTAAGTTCGGATTATATGAGTGGTTAGTAATGCCATTTGGGTTAACTAATGCACCTAGTACTTTCATGCGATTGATGAACCATGTTTTAAGGCATTTCATTGTCAAGTTTGTGGTTGTGTACTTTGATGATATATTAATTTACAGCCGCAATGAATCTGAACATAGTGCTCATATCCGACAAGTTTTACAAGTGTTGTGTGATAATAAGCTTTGTGGCAATATTGATAAGTGCACATTTTGCAAAGATAAGGTCATATTTCTGGGATATATTGTTTCTAAAAATGGAGTTGAGGTAGATGCATCTAAAATTGAAGCTATACAAAATTGGCCTACTCCTATGAATGTTAGTCAAGTACGAAGCTTTCATGGTCTTGCTGGTTTCTATAGGCGTTTTGTGAAAGATTTTAGTACTATTGCGGCCCCTTTGAATGAACTTACTAAGAAAGGTGTTGAATTTGTTTGGGCCCCAGCCCAAGATCATGCTTTTGATGAACTGAAACGTTTGTTAACTACTGCACCATTACTTGCACTTCCTGATTTTAATAAACACTTTGAGATTGAATGTGATGCTAGTGGAATTGGTATTGGAGGTGTGCTGATGCAAGAGGGTAAACCAATTGCATATTTTTCTGAGAAATTGAGTGGTGCATGGTTAAATTATACTGTTTATGACAAAGAATTGTATGCACTTGTTAGAGTTCTTGAGGTTTGGCAACATTATTTGTGGCCATAAAATTTATCATACATTCTGATCATGAGGCTTTGAAATATTTAAAAGCTCAATCCAACTTGCATAGATGTCTTGCTAAGTGGGTTGAATTCATTGAGTCTTTCCCATACATCATTAAGCATAAGAAGGGTAAAGATAATGTTGTTGCTGATGCTCTATCTAGGAAAAATATGTTGTTGACACACTTAGATGTAAAGGTTCCTGGTTTAGAGAGTTTGCGTGCTTTATATGCTACCGATCATGATTTTGCAGCACCATATGGTTTGTGTACTAATGGGAAAGCATGGGAAAAAATACCATATACATGATGGCTTTTTGTTTCGAGCTAACAAACTATGTGTTCCAGAATCGTCCGTGTGTTTGCTATTGTTGCAGGAATCACATGCCGGTGGTTTAATGGGTCACTTTGGACGAGAGAAGACTTTGCTCATGCTCGCTGATCACTTTTATTGGCCTAAGATGAGGCGTGATGTGGACAGATTTGGGAAGCGTTGCATTACTTGCAACAAGTCCAAATCAAAACTGAAGCCTCACGGTTTGTATACTCCTCTTCCTGCTCCTACTACACCATGGAAAGATATCAGCATGGATTTTGTGTTAGGACTATCCCGAACCAGGAGAGGACATGATTCAGTTTTTGTGGTAGTTGATTGATTTTCTAAGATGGCACATTTTATTGCCTGCCACAAAAGCGACGATGCGTCGCATGTTGCTAATCTGTTTTTCAGGGACATCGTACGCTTACATGGAGTACCAAAGACGATTGTTTCTGACCGTGCTGGGAAGTTTATGAGCTATTTCTGGAAGACACTTTGGGGAAAACTGGGAACAAAGTTACTCTTCAGTACCACTTGTCATCCCCAAACTGATGGTCAAACGGAGGTGGTAAATCGCACACTTTCAACGTTGCTGCGATCAATGATCAAGAAGAACCTGCGTGTGTGGGGGGACTGTTTGCCGCATGTGGAGTTTGCATATAACAGGGCGGTCCACTCAACAACGCAGCTTTGTCCGTTTGAGGTGGTCTATGGTTTTAAACTAATTACACCACTTGATTTGTCGCCCCTTCCACTTCAAGAGAGAGTTAACATGGAGGCATCCAAGAGGGAAGATTTTTTGAAGAAGATACATGAGAAGACAAAGGAAGCAATTGAGAAGAAGGGCAAGTACACCGCTGATCGTGTTAATAAGAAGAGAAAGGAGGTGTTGTTCCAGCCAGGTGACATGGTATGGGTGCATTTTCGCAAAGACAGATTTCCACAACAGCGCAAGTCCAAGTTGCAGCCAAGAGGTGCTGGTCCATATAAAGTGCTTGCCAAGATAAATGATAATGCGTACAAGATTGATCTTCCTATTGATGAGTTTGGCGTCAGTAATTCGTTCAATGTTGCTGATTTGACGCCATATGATGGAGAAGACCTTGGAGCGTCGAGGTCGACGCCTTTTGATGGGGGGAGGATGATGAGGATATCTCTAGTCCTTTACCATTATCTCCCAATGATGATGATGATGTTGCTGCACAAGACAAGTCCAATGAAATCAGAATTGGACCAATGACAAGGGCACGTGCAAAGCTACTAGGCCAACAGGTGAATTCACTCTTAATTGAATCTTATATTTTAATGGATGAGAACTTTATACTGCCTAAGTCTATGCATCTTTGTATGATCAGGTTTGTTGATAACACAAGCGTTGCACGTGGAGAAGAAGGAGATTTGCAACAAGAGGAACAAGCAATGATTTCCAATATCAGCAAGCGCGCGAGGGAGGAGAGAGAGGCAGACGCACTAGGAGACAATGAAGAAATCACGTATGATCAAGAGAGGGATGAGGAGCACCTAGAGATACATGTTTGAGATGTTCCACGATGTTTGGCCTGTGTGCCAATTAGGCCGAACCCATATATGGGTCGGTATGTATCAGTTTGAGTCGAACCGAGTCAGTTTGGGCCAAGTTATGGCTGTTTTTAGGCCCAATTATGAGGGAGGACGCCCCAGCCCTCATATATATCCCAGCAGCCATCGCAATTAGGGTTAGACCATGTTTAGATTAAACCAATACTTGTTTCGTTGAACTGCTGCAAGCATTCATCTGAAATTATATGTTCCTCTTTGATTCGATCAGGAATATCTACCATATCTCCACTTTGATTCGATCTGGAGTTTGCTACTGAAAGTCTTCGTGTTTTCTGTTGTTCCATTGGGAATTGGTAGAATGCAAACCGCTTCGTTGTCAGCGGCTACGTGCGCAAGTGTGTGAAGTTGCGAATACCAACTGGGTTGAGATCTGTTGCATTGGCAGTGGGGGAACAGCCGGTGATTCACAGCATCCCACAAGTTATCTCCATTACCTCCACCATCATCTACGACGTGCTCAACAAGAAGATCGGGCCACCCCTTATCACTTACACACTTTGCTTAAAGTAGTTGTTTGTTGCTTGCAACTTAATACTAGAGGGGGTTTGGATGATAACCTGAAGGTGGACTTCTAGTCATAGATGCAGTTGGATGGCGGTCTATGTATATTGTTGTATTGCCCAATCATATCTCATAGGATCTTTTTGTCTAGTATTGCATTGTTGTGCCTTGCTCAGTCATGTCAATTCCCTGCTGTAATTTGTTTACCCAGCATGCCATGTTTGTTTATCTAAGGAGAACACCTCTAGTGAACTATGGACCCCGGTCCAATCTTTACCATCGATACATCTTCCACTGTTACTGTTTACTTGCTGCAAACCATCATCACCTTCTACACCATACAGTTAATCCTTTGTTACAGCAACCAGTGAGATTGACAACCTCGCTGTTAGTTGGGGCAAAGTCTTGAGTTCGTGTTGTGTAGGTTTTCATGTTGCTTGCAACACCTTTGAGACGTTTCCTTCCTCCTACTAGTTCGATAACCTTGGTTTCTTACTGAGAGGAGCTCATGGAGTGAAGGACGGGTCCGCCGTTGTGCCTTGAAGCGCGATGGCGTGAAGAGCTTGATTCGCCCGAGGAGTGCCGTGACGAGCATGAGGCGCGAGATCACGGCCTTGCTAGCCCATCAATGAACCGTTGAAGCTTGTCATCCGTTGCGGAGAGGTCACGATGAAGAGCTTCATTTTGGTGGCCGAGGTTGTGTTGCATGGCATGCATTTGTCATCGGACCTCCTCGAAGCGGTTGTCGATGCTCTTGAACTCCACTCGGGTTTCACTAAATTGTTCGTCTTGGCGCTGCTCAAGGGAGTCATAATGGTAGTTGAATTCTCCTCGGATCTTCCAAAGATCCAACCTTGTCATGTATTGCGCGTCTCCCTCTTGAGGTGGCATTGGTTGGGACGACTCACCGTTCCTGTCCATGATGCAAAGCCGACAAGGATTGTATATGGAGGAGAATACGTGGAGAGTTAGCCTGTTACCTCACCTTGGAGATTGTATCAAACCAATTGCCACACAAGAGAACTAAGAGCTTGCAAAGTGAAATCGCAAAGAAACTCACACACAAGGAACCTACAACTCTCAAAAGCTTTTGTTGGAAGGTTCGGATTGTGGAAAGCCAAACGAAACGATCCAAGAAATAAGGTTATTATTCTAGGTGGTAAAGAACCAAAGATCAAAAGAAAAAAGGTTATGATCTACCAAAACACGAGGGAACACACACGTGGAGATGAGTGGGGTTAGCACAACTATGAAAGTGAGCACAAAATTTCCTAACGTAGTCTAAGGGTGCCGTGCCAACGCAAGGAGAGACCACAACTCGTTTACCAAAAGAGGGTTCCGCAACGGATTTGTGCACTTGCCTTGGTCACGCTTTTTCCTCTCTCTTTGCTTAGAAGCTTGTACTCTCTTTGTATTGGGAGACTATGTATCTTTCTATTTTTGCTTTTTCTTTTTCTCTCTTTTTTTGATTCTTTTTATCCCTTTCTATACTACTATGTTAACTTTTGTATTTTCCCTCACACTCTCACTTTCCAATGGCAAGTGCACAATGCTTAGATAAACACAAAATAAGTTGCTCTCATAGGATAGATACACACAAAGGAAGATATGGGGCTGTCAAAGTGGCGCAAGTTATACCTTTGGTATTGCTGACGACTTGCAACATGTGTTGGGGAAGATGCTCAGGTGTCGCGTTGTCGAGTAGCGCGTGATTTACTGATTTGTGGAAGCTTGTTGTTTGTTTTGGGCGACACACACGCGAAACACGAACAAACAAGAAGGAAACTGTCAAAATTTGGGATCTTTAAAAAATTTCGGTGCAGGAACCGGCGGAGCCGAGCCTGCTGCCGGAATTTCTGGTCGTCGGTTCGGTGGTGCCGGAGCTGTTGCCATAAATTCCGGTTGTAGAACCGGTTCGCCGGATCTGGTGCTGAAACCTGCTCGTGACGAACTCCAGAAAGTCAAACTAATAAATTCGTCAAAAATCCGTCCAAATTGGGCTGGGGAAGGTCAAGGATTGTCGATCAAGACCCAAAGAAACAGATCTATGGACCAAAACCACGAAAAACTCACCAAATCCAGAGATCGATCCGAAGGCAATTTGGGGCTCTTTTTGGGAATTTTCGATTTTATGGTGGTTAGAAGAAAAATTGAGGGGAAATTCGTGATCAACCTTGCTCTTGATACCAAGATGTTAGGGCAGACCCCTTAGGGAGGCCCGATCTTTCAAGAATACCGTGGAGATCTAGGAGGAAGTGGGGGATGAGGAGGAGGATGAAATCCACGAACTCACACACGAAGAACTCGACGAACACACACACGAAAACACGATACAGGCCGATAGCTCACGCCGGTGGCAACCGGTCCAACACAATCCCTAGGATCGGCGTTGGGCAAGACACTCTCCCACGGCCAACAACGGGGGTGAGAGGCTTGATGAGATCTTCACTACTTGGAGACGGCACACCGAACTCCAAGGACTTGTACAACTTGAACGCATAAGGCAAAATCCAAGAGGAGGGGATAATTGGTCCTCCTTGTCAAGGAGCATGAGACTAGAATTTGATACATCCTCAAGGGGGTGTCTTCAGTTACAATTATCCAATTCTAGGGTTTACAATAGAGGGTGGGGCCTATTTATAGGCCAGCCACATAAACATGGGTAGTTTGGGTATGAAAAGGTAAAGTCTAGGCAAAATAAGGGGTTACACGGGCCAAGCCCGAAAGTTGACTTGAATCTAGGGTTTTCCGGCGAGAAGTCCAGCAGCGCCAGAGGTGGTGCCGGAAATTCTTGTAGCCTCCGGTCCGGTAGCGAACCGGAAAGCCTTACAGAACATGTTGTCGGTCGCTGCCGGTCCGTTCCGGTCGATGCCGACAATTCCGGCGCTGGGGCCGGTTCGCCGGGGTCGTCGACGGTAGTTGCAGCGGTGGAGCCGGTTAACCGGGCCTGGCGTCGGTTTGTCCTGGAGCGTCTTCTCGTGCTGCCTTTGGTCCCTCCCTTGGCGATGCTTCATTGGGTTCATAGCTGAGGATGCACAAAGTATGGGCATGAAGTAGCAAGCCATCCAAGGGTGTATCGAAATCACACGAGGATAGGAGCGAGTTAACCTTAGCTTGTAGGAGCTTGGCTCGAGCGCGGGTCATTGGTCCACTGGGGCGACTAGTAGGCGGGGATGTAGAAGAGTCCGTAGGACGGGCTGCATCAGGATCCTATTGCCATGCCTCTTGTGCTCATGTACAAGCGTGAGGTTTTGGTTTCTAACAACATGACCCCTGTTTCTCTTGGTGTTTCTAATGTGTTACCGGAATACAAAGACGTGTTTCTGGAGGAGATACCTGCTGGATTGCCACCATTGCGAGGTATGGATCATTAAACTGACTTGATTCCTGGAGCGTCATTGCCCAACCGTGAACCCTACCGCACAAATCCCGAAGAGACGAAGGAAATTCAGAAACAAGTATAAGCACTTCTCGGCAAAGGGTGTATTCGTATCAGCTTAAGCCCTTGTGTTATTCCTGCTATTTTAGTTCCTAAGAAAGATGGTACATGGCTCATGTGTGTAGATTGTAGAGCAATAAATAACATCACTATTTGATATCGTCATCCTATTCCTCGTTTAGAAGATACGTTAGATGAATTGAGTGGCGCTGTTGTTCTCTAAAATTGATTTGCGTAGTGGTTATCATAAAATTAGGATGAAAGAAGGGGATGAATGGAAAACTTCCTTTAAGACTAATGTTAGGGGTGACCCCTTCGGGTGGCCTGATCTTTCACGAATTACGTGGGAATCGAGGGGAAAGCGGTGGAAGGGGGAAGGAGATGAAATCCACGAACACACATGCGAAGAACTCGATGAACACACACACACACACGATACAAGCCGATAGCTCACGCCAGTGGCAACCGGTCCAACACAATCCCTAGGATCGGCGTTGGGCAAGACACTCTCCCACGGCCAACAATGGGGGTGAGAGGCTTGATGAGATCTTGACTACTTGGGCACGAGACACCGAAATCCCAAGGACTTGTACAACTTGAACGCACTAGGCAAAATCCAAGAGGTTTGTGGATAATTTGGTGCTCCTTGTCAAGGAGCATGAGACACATAGTTGATAGATCCTCAAGGGGTGTCTTCAACTACAATTATCCAAGTCTAAGGTTTACAATAGAGGGTGGGGGCTATATATAGGCCAGCCACATAAACAGGGGTAGTTTAGGAACAAAATGGGAAAATATAGAGAGGGGTTCAGGGTGCTGGGCCAAGCTGACGCGAACAGGTTCAGGCACGTCCGGTAGTACCGAGTTTGCCACCGGTAGTACCGGTCTCAACCGGTAGTACCGCTCAGGAACCGGTAGTACCGCTTGCAATCCTGGGGCTTCGATTGGCGTCGTCATTAGTGAGCAGTAGTGGGGCGCGGTAGTACCACTGACCGGTAGTACCGGTTCTAGCTCCGGTATTACCGCGAGCGTCTGGGACTTGGTTGGGTTCCTCTTGGAGCGTCCGGTAGCAGGGGCCGGTAGTGTCGCTTGGACTGGTAGTACCGGTCGCCGTATCTGGTAGTACCGTTGGTGCTTGAGTGCGTCTGGTCCCTTCCGCAGTGGTTTGTCCGTTCCGTGGGTCCTTCTCTTCGTACCTGATGATGCATAGGGTGGATGTATGAAGTAGAAAACCATCCAGGGCCGTGACGAAATCACACAAGGAAAGGAGCGAGTTAACCTTAGCTTGTAGGAGTTTGGCTCGGGCGCGAGTCATGGGTCCACTTGGGGGGCTCGGAAGAGTAGATGTAGTAGCATTCGAAGGACGGGCTGCATCAGCTCCCCCCCCCTTGGGAAAGAGTCATCCTCGACTCTTCAACCTTCTCAACATCATTATCTCCATGGAAGGGTGAAAGGTCCTTAACATTGAACGTTGGGCTCACAAGGTACTTCGATGTTGGGATATCAATGATTTAGGCGTTGTTGTTGATCCTCTTGAGCACTTTGAACGGTCCATCACCTCTTGGCTTGAGTTTGGAGTCGCGATCCTTGGGGAAGCGGTCTTTACTCAAGTGTATCCACACAAGGTCGCCTTCTTCGAAGATCATCTCTTTCTTGTTCTTGTTTAGCCTTGATGCTTGACGAAGGACTTGTTCCTCGATCGTAGCTCTCGTGTCTTCATGTAGCTGTTTCATTGCTTGGGCACGCTTGTCAACGTCCATGTTGGTGCGGTCGTGTAGAGGAAGAGCTAATATGTCAAGCGTGGTGAGAGGCTCGAATCCATAGACGATAATGAACAGGCTCATCATGGTGGTGGAATGCTTTGCGTGATTGTAGGCGAACTCAGCGTGTGGGACGCATTCCTCCCAATCTTTAAGATTCTTCTTTATCAACACATGTAGAAGTGTGCCAAGGCTTCGATTGACGACCTCGGTTTGTCCATCGGTTTGGGGATGCGAGGCGGACGAGAATAGGAGCTTGATGCCGATCTTAGCCATGAGTGTCTTCCAGAAGTAGCTCATGAATTTGACGTCACGGTCGGAGACGATTGTTCTTGGTACACCGGGTAGCCAAATTATTTCCCTAAAAAACAAATTTGCTACATGTGAAGCATCATCGGTCTTATGGCACGGAATGAAGTGTGCCATTTTGGAAAAGCGATCCACTACCACAAATATAGAATCATGTCCATGTTTAGATCTAGGCAATACTAACACAAAGTCCATGCTAATGTCCGACCAAGGTGCATGAGGAATAGGCAATGGCATATAGAGACCAAAGGGATTAGACTTGGACTTATCTTGGACACAAGTAGTGCATCGTTGGACGTGGCGCTCCACGTCGCGCTTCATCTTGGGCCAATAGTAGTGAGTGGAGAGCATGTCATATGTCTTGTCACAGCCAAAGTGACCCATAAGTCCTCCACCATGGGACTCTTGAAGAAGCAAAATTTGGAGAGACGACTTCGGAATGCAAAGCTTGTTTTGTTTGAAAAGAAAACCCTTATGCAAATAGAAATCATCAACCCCTTTGTCTATTGAACACTTCGCAAAACTTGATCCAAAAAATGGGTCGGACGCGTACAAATATTTGATGTCATCAAGACCCAAGACATTTACTTCAAGTCGTGTAAGAAGGTTTGTGTTTTTGCGAGACAAGGCGTCCGCTACTACATTTTCTTTGCCCTTCTTGTACTTGACAATGTACGGAAAGGATTCCATGAACTCAACCCATTTGGCATGCCTTCTACTCAAATTGGCTTGGCCCTTAAGATATTTCAACGACTCATGGTCGGAATGGATGATAAATTCTTTGGGCCAAAGGTAGTGTTGCCACACTTGAAGGACACGAACCAAGGCAAAAGGCTCTTTGTCATAAATTGGATAGTTAAGGCGTGCACCGTCAAGTTTCTCACTATGGTATGCTATAGGACGCCCATTTTGCATAAGGACGCCTCCAATGCCAATACCACTAGCGTCACATTCGATCTCAAATTTTTTTGTGAAATCCGGTAAAGCGAGGAGTGGTGCTTCGGTGAGCCTCTCTTTGAGCTCATCAAATGTGTTTTGTTGGGCTTTGCCCCAAACAAAAGTGACATTTTTCTTGGTCAACTCGTTCAGAGGGCAAGCAATGGTAGAAAAGTCTTTCACAAAGCGACGGTAGAAGCCGGACAACCCATGAAAACTGCGGAGTTCACTAACATTGGTAGGTATGGGCCAATCTCTTATGTCCTTAACTTTAGAGACATCAACTTCAATGCCATTAGAAGACACAACAAAACCAAGGAAAATTAGTTTATCTTTTGCAAAAGTGCACTTTGGGAGATTAGCATAAAGCTTTTCATGACGAAGGATTTGAAGGACCTCCTTAACATGAGTAACATGCTCCTCTAGTGACTTGCTATAGACAAGGATGTCATCAAAGTAAACAACGACACTCTTCCAAATGAGAGACCTCAAAATATGGTTCATGAGGCGCATGAAGGTAGATGGGGCATTTGATAAGACAAACGGCATAACCAACCATTCATAGAGACCAAGCTTGGTCTTTGAAGGAGGTTTTCCACTCATCACCTTCGGCCATGCGAATTTGATGGTAACCACTACGAAGATCAATTTTTTAAAATACAGTGGCTCCACACAACTCATCAAGCATGTCATCAAGACGCGGTATAGGATGTCGATAACACACGGTAATAGCATTGATTGGACGGCAGTCCATGCATCACGCACGAAAATATTTTGCTTGGTCTTTGTTGTGTGAAGGCACAAATGCATACACGTCAACCTCTATGGACTATATGTTGACAAGAAGAACCGAAGAGAGTTACCTATGGCTACCCTTCATCGAGCTATCTCTACAAGCTAAGGTGACTTCCTTCTACTTGAGGACTCATGCTATAATGTTCATGAATTGGCTACGCTTTGAGTGTTGCTTCGCTTTTGTCGTGAGCTTTGTAGGCTTCATGGAGGGTGAAGGAACATTGAAGTGTTGTCAAGTCAATCTTCCCGAGGACGACTATATGGTGAACCCCAGGATCAAGGATATCCTTTGACCTCTTCTACTTCGTGATGAACATAAAGATTCGAGGACGACTCTTTTTGAAGGGGGGAGATGATGCAGCCCGACCTACGGTCGTTACCACATCATGGTCTCCAACTTACGCCAAGTCGTCATGGACTCCAAAGGTGAATTTGTTCCTCTATGCGAGCCCACTTCCTACCCTATTGAATGGTATGCTACGTCATACTCCGTCACATATGCATGATAGGTTCACACCGACAAGTACGGAGGCATAGATGATAGACTAAAGACAACCCCCATTGTGGAATCTCTAGTTTTGCCTCATCCCCTTTACCAAGGGGACCGACTATCGTCACCAACCTCGATTGGACTTTGTATCACGCATCCATCATTGAACAAGGCCTTGGAGTTCATTGTATCGTCTCCAAGTTGTCAAGACCCTCCCCAAGGTGTTCTTCCATCTCTGATGTGGATTTGAGGGAGCACGTTGACCGATCTTTCCTTGCGAGGATTCTATCGGACCGGTGGCCGCCGTTCGGGAGCAATCGGCCTTGTATCGTGTGAGTTTTTCGTGTGTTCATCGTGTTCTTTGCGAGGTGTGTGTTCGCTTCCGCTACCTTCTCCCTTTCCCCTCGCTTTCCCATCGATTTGACCATGAGATCCGTGAAGATCGGGACACCCAAGAGGTTAACCCCTTTATCAGCTTACTTGGATCAAACCTTTGGAGACGAGTTGGTTGATTTGTCGTTCTATCTCCTTCGTCTCTTCCGGGATCGTGCGATACGCGGCGCGGTTTGGGAGGGGAGCGCCGGGTATGAGGTCGATGCGGTGCTCGATTCTGCGAAGAGGGGGTAGTCCATGAGGAAGCTCTTTGGGGAATACATCTTGGAATTCCTGCAAAATAGCCATGAAAGAAGGAGGAACATTTGTCAAGTCATTAGTTCCTTGCGCTAGTCCCTTGCATACAAGGACATAGTGCAAGATGGATGGATTGTTCCGCACTTCTCTCATCTCACTTTTGGTGGCAAGAAGAACACTCTTAGTTTTCCACTCGAGTTTGGTTTGTGGCTCTCACTCACTATAGTGTGGTTCTCTCGCTCACCACTCTTCTCACCATGTGGTTTTGTGCTCTGCGCCCTCGCTAAAGCCTTTGCATTGTCTGCAATTATTTGGTTAGAAGTCACTGGTTGCAAAACACAAGTCTTTTCAAGCCATTTGAAAGTATAAGTGTTTGTGTGACCATCATGCAAAGCACGCTTGTCATATTGCCACTGCCTTCCTAGCAACATATGGCAAACCGTCATGGGGACCACATCACATTCCACCGTGTCTTTGTATGGTCCAATTGAGAACGTTACCGAGACGGTGTGCTTGATCTTGACGGACCCTTGGTCACTTAGACATTGTATATGGTAGGGGTTCTTGTGCGGATGGAGGGCGAGGTTGAGTTTCTCCGTGCTTGTAAGATTGTGGCAACTCCCTCCGTCGATGACAACTTTGATGGACTTCCCATTGATACCGGCACGAGTTTGGAAGATGTTTGATCTTTGGTATTCATTCTCATTGACTTGAGTAGTTAAGACCCTTGTGACCACAAGCGATGGACTTGCGTCATGCTCACACACAAGTAGGTCTTGGTCATCTTCCAAATGTTTCCTAGCCAATGCTTCCTTGACCCTTGCATCAAACTCATCTTCGCTCAAGTATTCTTCATCGCCATTGTCGTGGATGAACAAAACTTTCTTGTTTCCACATGTGGACGACTTGTGTCCTTTGCCTCCACACTTGTAGCATTCACCATTGAATGTTTGATCATCCTTTGTGTATTTGCCACTTGGGGCGGTTTTCCTTGAGGAAGTGTTGGCTTGAAGGGAATCTTGGTGGTACTTGATGAGCTTCCACTTGGTGTTGTTGGAGTAGTGGTTGGTGCTTGCTTGTAGGTGAAGTACGTATTTGGCTTGTTGTACTTGATGTCCTCTTGCACTTGACGTTCGGCTTTTGATGCTATGTGTACAAGCTCAACCATGTTGTTGTACTTTTGGAACTCGGTGATGCGCTTGATTGGATGGTTCAAGCCATTGAGGAAACATGCCATTGTTTGTTCATCACGCTCTTCAATGTTGGCCTGGATCATGTTGAGCTCCATTTGCTTGAAATACTCTTCCACGGTCTTTGTCCCTTGACTAAGCGTTTGAAGCTTGTTGAAACGGTCACACGTGTAGTGCGAAGGAACACAGCGGGGTCTCATATGAGCCTTCATATCTTGCCAGGTTGAGATTGGAGGCTCCTCTTTTGCTTCACGAGCGAGTTGGTCTTGTTTCCACCAAAGGTTGGCATACTCATCAAACTCAAGGGAGGCCATGGCCATCATCTTCTCATTGCTATAGTTGTGCATGCGGAAGATCTTGTCAACCTTGAGTTCCCACGAGAGATATTCTTCGGGTTCATTGGAACTGGTGAACTTTGGCATGGTGAATTTGAGCTTGCAGCAAGTTTCTTCTTCATTGCGGTTCCGGTGGCGGTGGTTGCCATGATTTTGGCGGCCATCTTCATCATCCGAGCTCTCATGTCTTGCTTGGTGGTGGTTACATTGCCCTTGCGTTTGTTGAGGTGCCGCGTTTGGTGGTGGAACTTGATTTTGACGACGAGCTTGGGAGATTGCTCGTGATGTTGGCGCGGTTGAGGACGAGGAGGAGGTTGTTGGTCCTCACGACGAGCTTGGGGAGCTTGATCTTGTTCTTGTCGGGGTTTATGCCGATGAGCATTGTCTTGCGCCATGTGGCGAGGAGGACGACGAACCGCGTGCGCAGTGGGCTACTCCCTTTCTTCTTGATGTGGAGGAGGGTCGTCATGATGATCATGTTTTCGACGTTGACGTTCATGTCGATGATGACGCCTTGGTGGATCTTCGAGTGCTTCACGCCGACGGAGATCTTGTTCGTCCACTTCGGATGCTTCACTTGTTGTTGAAGGAACATGTCATTGGCGATGGGCTTGGTGGTCCACGTGAGGTTGCTCTTGTTGAATCACGAGTGCCCTTGGTTGTGGACGGTTCGCTTCACGTCTTGGAGGTCTTGCGGAGAGGTCACCATCATAGCTTGACGTCGCGGCGTGTCGCGGAGATGGTACCGCTTGAGAAGAGCTCATGGAGTGAAGGACGGGTCCATCCCGGTTCCTTGAAGCGTGATGGCGAGGGGCACTTGATTCACTTGAAGAGTGCCGTGACGAGCTTGAGTCGCGCGATCGTGGCCTTGCTAGCCCATCAATGAGGCATTGAAGCTTCTCATCTGTTGCGGCGAGGGCGCGACCAAGAGCTTCATTTTGATGGCCGAGGTTGTGTTGCATGGCATGCATTTGTCCTCGGACTTCTTCGAACCGGTTGTCGATGTTCTTGAATTCAACTCGGGCTTTGCTAAATTGTTCGTCTTGGCGCCGCTCAAGGGCTTCACAATGGTAGTTGAATTCTCCTCGGACCTTCCAATGATCCCATCTTGTCATGTATTGTGTGTCGTCCTCTTGAGGTGGTGGTGGTTGGGACGACTCGCCATTCCTGTCCATGATGCAAACCCGACAAGGGTTGTATATGGAGAAGAAGAACGCGGGAGTTAGCCTTTTACCTCACCTTGGAGATTGTATCAAACCAATTGCCACACAAGAGAGCTAATAGCTTGCAAAGTGAAATCGCAAAGAAACTCACACACAACTAAGCTACACTCTCAAATGCTTTTGTTGGAAGGTTAGGATTGTGGAAAACCAAACGAAACGATCCAAGCAAAAGGTTATTGTTCTAAGTGGTAAAGAACCAAAGATCCAAATCAAAAAGGATACGATCTACAAAAACACGGGAGAACGCACACGTGGAGATTAGAGGGGTTAGCACGACTATGAAAATGAGCACAAAAGGTCCTAACGAAGACTACGCTCGGTTGTCGTGCGAACTCAAGGAGAGACCACAACTCGTTTGCCAAAAGAGGATAAGCAACGGATTTGTGCACTTGCCTTGGCGCGCTTTTTCCTCTCTCTTTTTACTTACAAGCTTGATACTCTCTTTGTATTGGGAGACTATGTATCTTTCTTTTTTTTTGATTCTTTTTCTCCCTTTCTATACTACTATGTTAACTTTTGTATTTTCCCTCACACTCTCACTTTCCAAAGGCAAGTGCACAATGCTTAGACAAACACAAAATGAGTTGCTCTCATAGGATAGATACACACAAAGGAAGATATGGGGCTGTCAAAGTGGCGCAAGTTATACCTTTGGTATTGTTGTCGACTTGCAACCGTTGTTGTGGATGATGTTCGAGTGTCGCGGTGTCGTTGAGCGCGTGGTGACTTTTGTTGCGTAAGCTTTTTTTAGTATGGCGACAAACACGCGAAACACGAACAAGCGAAAGAGATCAGTCAGCAAACTAAATTGAGGTGTCAAAAAGGAGCTAGAAAACTGTCAGTAGAGAGCGGTAGTACCGCCGGGTACGACCGGTAGTACCGGAGATTTGCGGTAGTACCGCTGTACGACCAGTAGTACCGCCTGGCGCAGAACTGGCACACGATCAACCTGAAAACATCCTCAAATTTGTGGTAATCTGACCGAAAGGCTGGGCTAGGAAAATAAGAAGGCTGTAGATCGACTCCAAAAGCAACAGTTCTATGGTCCAAAACCACGAAAGACTCACCAAATTCAAAGATCGATCCGAAGGTGATTTGGGGCTCTTTTTGGGGAATTTTTGATTTTATGATGGATACAAGAAAAATTGAGGGGAAATTCGTGATCAACCTTGCTCTTGATACCAATATGTTAGGGGTGACCCCTTGGGGTGGCCCGATCTTTCACGAATTCCGTGGGAATCGAGGGGAAAGCGGTGGAAGGGGGAAGGAGATGAAATCCACGAACACACACTCGAAGAACTCGATGAACACACACACACAAAAACATGATACAAGCCGATAGCTCACGCCGGTGGCAACCGGTCCAACACAATCCCTAGGATCGGCGTTGGGCAAGACACTCTCCCACGGCCAACAACGGGGGTGAGAGGCTTGATGAGATCTTGACTACTTGGGCACGAGACACCGAGATCCCAAGGACTTGTACAACTTGAATGCACTAGGCAAAATCCAAAAGGTTTGTGGATAATTTGGTGCTCCTTGTCAAGGAGCATGAGACAAATAGTTGATAAATCCTCAAGGGGTGTCTTCAACTACAATTATCCAAGTCTAAGGTTTACAATAGAGGGTGGGGGCTATATATAGGCCAGCCACATAAACAGGGGTAGTTTAGGAACGAAAATGGGAAAATATAGAGAGGGGTACAGGGTGCTGGGCCGAGCTGACGCGAACAGGTTCAGGCACGTCTGGTAGTACCGGATTCGCCACCGGTAGTACCGCTGACCGGTAGTACCGGTTCCAGCTCCGGTAGTACCGCGGGCGTCTAGGACTTGGTTGGGTTCCTCCTGGAGCATCCGGTAGCAGGGGCCGGTGGTGCCGCTTGGACCGGTAGTACCGGTCACCGTATCCGGTAGTACCGCTGGTGCCTGAGTGCGTCTGGTCCCTTTCGTAGTGGTTTCTCCGTTCCGTGGGTCCTTCTCTTTGTACCTGATGATGCACAGGGTGGACGTATGAAGTAGCAAACCATCCAGGGGCGTGTCGAAATCACACAAGGAAAGGAGCGAGTTAACCTTATCTTGTAGGAGTTTCGGGCGCGAGTCATGGGTCCACTTGGGGGGCTCATAAGAGTAGATGTAGTAGCGTTCGAAGGACGGGCTGCATCAATTAAGTTTGGTTTATATGAGTGGTTATTAATGACCTTTGGTTTAACTAATGCACTTAGTACTTTCATGAGATTAATGAACCATGTCTTAAGGAATTTTATATGCAAGTTTGTGGTTGTGTATTTTGATGATATATTAATCTACAACCACAATGAACATGAGCATAGTAATCATATTAGACAAGTCTTGCAAGTATTATGCGATGCTAAGCTATATGGTAATCTTGACAAGTGTACATTTTGCAATTATAAGGTCATATTTCTTGGATATGTTGTCTCTAAAATGGAGTTGAGGTAGATTCATCTAAAATTGAAGCTATTCAAAATTGGCAAACTCCCATGAATGTGAGTCAAGTACGGAGTTTTCACGGTCTAGATGGTTTCTATAGGCGTTTTGTGAAAGACTTTAGTACTATTGCTACGCCTTTAAATGAACTAACTAAGAAAGGTGTACCTTTTGAGTGGAGCATAGCTTTAGATTATGAGTTTGATGAACTGAAACGATTATTAACTTCTACACCATTGCTTGCACTACCAAATTTTTCTAAGCAATTTGAGATTGAATGTGATGCTAGTGCCATAGGAATTGGTGGTGTGTTGATGCAAGAGGGTCGTCCAATTGCATATTTTTCTAAGAAATTATCTGGTGCGTTAAACTATCCTGTCTTTGATAAAGAATTGTATGCGCTTGTCAGAATTCTTGCGGTTTGCCAACATTATTTGTGGCCAAAGGAATTTATCATACATTCTGATCATGAGGTATTGAAATATCTAAAAGCTCAGTCTAACTTACATAGGCATCTTGCTAAGTGGGTTGAGTTCATTAAGTCTTTTCCATACATAAGTAAACATAAGAAGGGAAAAGATAATATTGTTGCTGATGTTCTATCTAGGAAGAACATGTTGTTAACACATTTGGATATAAAAGTTCCTGGTTTAGAGAGTTTATGTGATTTGAATGCAACTGATTGTGATTTTGCTGAACCATATCGTTTGTGTGCTATTGGGAAGGCATGGGATAAATTTCACATACATGATGGGTATTTGTTTTGTGCTAACAAATTATGTGTTCCAGAGTCGTCGGTTCATTTGTTGTCGCTACAGGAACCACATGCTAGAGAATTGATGGGTCACTTTGGCCGTGAGAAGAAGCTACTCATGCTCGCTGATCACTTTTACTGCCCTAAGATGAGGCATGACGTGGACAGGTTTGTCAAGAGGTGCATTACATACAACAAGTCAAAGTACAAGTTGAAGTCTCACGATTTGTATACGCCATTACCTGCACCTACTACATGATGGGAAGATATAAACATGGATTTTGTATTAGGTTTGCCTAGAATTAAAAGAGGCCATGATTTAATTTTTCTGGTAGTGGATAGATTCTCTAAGATGTCACACTTTATAGCCTGCCACAAAAGCAATGATGCGTCGCATATTGCTAACTTGTTTTTTAGGGACATTGATGTAGCCCGACCTACGATCGTTACTACATCATGGTCTCCAACACACGCCAAGTCGTCATGGACTCCAAAGGTGAATCCATTCTTGATGTGGGTTAACCTCTTGGGTGGCCCGATCTTCATGGATCGCGTGGTCAAATCGATGGGAAAGTGAGGGAAAAGAGAGAAGGTAGCGGAAGCGAACACACACCTCGCGAAGAACATGATGAACACACGCAAAACTCACACAATACAAGGCCGATTGCTCCCTAACGGCGGTCACCGGTTCGATAGAATCCTCGCAAGGAAAGGTCGGTCACTGTGCTCCCTCAAATCCACATCGGGGAGGGAAGAACACCTTGGGGAGGGTCTTGACAACTTGGAGACGAGACACCGAACTCCAAGGCCGTGTACAACGATGGATGCATGATGGAAAGTCCAATCAAGGTTGGTGACGATAGTCGGTCCCCTTGGTAAAGGGTATGAGGCAAAACTAGAGATTCCACAATGGAGTTGTCTTTAGTCTATCATCTATGCCTAAGGGATACATGAGGGGTGGGGGCTCTATTTATAGGCCAACCACTAAACAAGGGGTAGTATGGGGATAAACTAGGAGAAAAGATAAGTAAAGGGAATACATGGGCTATGGCCCAACTGGTGCACGCAAGCACTGTCATGACCGGTAGTACCGGTCCTCGGGGCCGGTAGTACCGGGCTTCACTGGTAGTACCGCTCTAGGTTCCCGGTAGTACCGCTTCAGCTGTTGACGAGCTCCACGTGTGGTAGTAGCGGTCTTGATGGCCGGTAGTACCGCTCACGGGCGATAGTACCGCAAGCCGGTACCGGAGCATCCAGCGGCGATGGCGCGGGCTTCTGTATGGGCCGGTAGTACAGATCATGTTGGGCGGTAGTACCAGGGCGCGGTAGTACCGCTGATGGGAGCGGTAGTACCGCAGGCGCCTGCCTTCTTCCGTCTCCTCTTCCAAGCCACCGTCTTGTCGGGCTTGATGCTCCGGGCTTCCTTCCTGGCCTCCGTACTTGTAAATGTGAACCTATCATGGACATAGGACATAGTATGAAGTAGTATACCATTCAATAGGGTAGGAAGTGGGATCGCATAGAGGAACAGATTCACCTTTGGAGTCCATGACGACTTGGCGTAAGTTGGAGACCTTGATGTAGTAACGACCATAGGTCGGGCTACATAAGTTCTTCTATGCGTGCCCAGCTACTACCCTATTGAATCGTATACTACTTCATACTCCGTCACATATGCATGATAGGTTCACACCGACAAGTATGAAGACAAGCGAGGAAGCCCGGGACATCAAGCCCGATTGGACGGAGGCTTGGAAGAGGAGACGGAAGAAGAAGCGGCTGAACCCCCGGAGTCTCCGGCCCTGAAGACCGAAGTCTACGACCTGCTATACAGGAGTCTCTGGACCAACGCACCAGAGTCTCCGGCCGACCTCCGGACCGTCCCCAAAACCTGACCCGGGGACAGTATGTATGCTCCTCCAGAGACGGACTAGAGACTAACCGGAATCTCCGGACCACATCGGAGTCTCTAGCCAATCACACCGGAGTCTCCGGTCTATGAGATGGGCCTGCGTGCCGCCAGCTGGACCCTTGGCCTATGTACCCCCTTATTCCACCCAAACCCTAGTTTTATCCCCAAACTACCCCTTGTTTAGTGGCTGGCCTATAAATAGAGCCCCACCCCTTCATGTATGCCTTAGGCATAGATTATAGACTAAATACTACCCCCTTTGTGTGGAATCTCTAGTTTTGCCTCATCCCCTTACAAGGGGACTGACTATCATCACCAACCTCGATTGGACTTTGCATCACGCATCCATCATTGTATAAGGCCTTGGAGTCAGTGTCTTTTCTCCAAGCTGTCAAGACCCTCCCCAAGGTGTTCTTCCCTCTCCGATGTGGATTTGAGGGAGCACCTTAACCGATATTTCCTTGCGAGGATTCTATCAGACTAGTGGCCTCTGTTCAGGAGCAATCGGCCCTGTATCGTGTGGGTTTTGTGTGTGTTCATCGTGTTCTTCACGAGGTGTGTGTTTGCTTCCGCTACCTTCTCCCTTTCCCCTCGCTTTCCCATCGATTTCCATAGGGATTCGTGAAAGACCGGGCAACCCTAAGGGGTCACCCCTAACATATTGGTATCAAGAAACTCCTTGCTCACGAATTTCTCCACAAATTTTTCTTCTATCCACCATAATTTTGAAAATCTCCAAAAAATACCCCAATATCGTGTTTTGGATCGATCTGTGATTTGAGTGAGTTTGGTAGTTTTTGATCTGTGGATTCCTTGCTAAACTTGTTGATATGCCTTCCTCTATGTTCTCATGGCCTAATTCCTTGATTTCCCCCATCAATTTGAGGTTTTGGTTCGAGTTTTTCCGCCAAACCGCGTCCGTTCGATTTCTGGACATTCTGGAATCTCCCGGACCGGAGTCTCCGGCCCACACCAAAGTTTCCGGGGTTAGTGAGCTCTAGACCAGAGTTTCCTCCCCTGTAGACAGAAAAACCGCTTCACGGTTTTGAGCATAACTTTTGCATTCGAACTCAGATTTTGGTGTCCTTTAGCTCGTTTCGAAGAGGAGAAGGAGCTCTACATCAACATAGACGTTGTTCATGCTATCTAATCCATACAAATTCCGTGAGAAAGGTGGAATCCAAAAATAAAGGGTGAAGATCATCGATGAAAGGTATAAACATTTCGCGACTTTTCCCCACTTGCATTCCTTTGTGAACTCTACTATTGTTGCAACCAACCTATTGAGACTAGTTCCTCTTATGGTTGCTTGGGCTATGCATATTTGATACCTTATAGAATTCCAAGAAAACGTTGTGAGCGCTATCTCATATAGTTATCTTGTATAGTTGTTGGCACAAAGAAAAGGCAAGTGAAAAAGGAAAAGAAAGAAAAGGAGAAAAAATAGAAAAAGGAAAAGAGAAAAATAAAGAAATATACAAGTGCCTCATAGAATAGGAATCAGAAGCTCGATGAACATCATATAGGTGGTACTTATTGTGCATATCTTGTAGCCCACCAATTTATTGAAATCGAACTAGCGTCTCTCCTTCCACTTGTGCGACACGAGCTTATAATCTTCGCTAGGTAATCATTTCGTTCTTAGATCACTTTCTCCGTCGCACAAGTCCCATTTATCTCACCGTGTGTGTTTCCTTGTACATATTTCCTAACTTGTGGATTGACTTGTTTGCTTTGTGATCATTTTGGTTCTTTACTTGCCATTACAACATCTTGATTTCAGATTTTTTCTTGACATGCCACTTTCCATACCTATCCACCATAGGCCTTCTATGTGTGTTTTTTAGTTGGTAGTTGGTTTGGTGTTCCGTGTGAACTTCATGTTGCTTGGTTTATTGCTCTCAAGTGTGGCCACTTGCACGATACGATCTTCCAAGGTAAAGTAAGGTTTGACGTTGTATCCCTAACACCCTCTACCACTGCCATATACACCGCTTGGTCTTGTGTATCATGTCTAGGGACTCCGGAACTGAGGATGATATCTATGAAGAATCCATAAAGGCTCCGCATGCTTTGAGGATTGACTATGTGTAACATCCTAGCATTTAGGACTAAACAAAGGGTAGATTTAGGAATTTGTGCATCTGCATGCATGCATCTGAAAATTCGGGTAAATTTTTTGCCAAATTAAAAGACTAGAGTAATCAGAATTCTCACTCCGATGAATTAGGTTTAGTGTCATCAGAAGGGGAGTGAGATGAATTTTGACATGACCTCTATTGTTTTCTGGAGTTATAAGGGGAGAAATTTGACTTATAAATAATTATTCATAATAATACAAATACAAGTATTATAAATAAAAGTATAAAGATTATTAAAATCCAACATTACAATCTTCTTCTACAATAAAAGAATAAAGGAATATTACAATGAAACAAATAAGTGAATAAAGAAAATTGGAAAATGAATTAAAATAATTAAAATAGGTAGACAAATTATTTATTAAAAGAATATATATTACATTATTCTTTTATAATAAAGGAATAATAAAAGATAGATACAACTATAATAATATAAATTATTGCATTACAATATCATTACATAATTTCTTGTTAGAAAAGAAATACTTTAATCAAATATATAAAGTATTACATGGTATTACAAAAGAATAAGAAAATTAAAGTAATTCAAATCTAAACTACAATTCCTATATCTAGTCTTGATATTCCTGGATAAACTTTTGATTCCTGCAAAAAAAATTAAATTGAAGATAAAACAAAAACAACAAGGATTAGGGGTAAGTAATAGTGCTTTCAGTAGTAACACTGTGATGCGTTGTTTTGTCACATCATTTAGCATATTAAAATGGGGCAAGTTTCACCAAATGAAATAGTATCTGTTCTTATTGTAAATTTTGCCTCAGTACAACCTCGTAGGCAGATGGGCAAGTTTCACCAATTTAGTAAAAGGTAAAAAATCAAATAGTAAAACCATCAGCAAATATCAAGATATTTTAACTTGATCTGATCCATAACATCACAACAAGCAACCACACAGCTCTCACACACATGCATACCTATGTGTTGTCAACACAGGAGGCACTGTGTGAGAGAGATAAGTACACAGCCGCAACAGAGAGAGTTCCAGGCTAAACTTTCTTCACCATAGCAAGAACAGCAAATACACCCAACACATATCAACCAGCCATGACATTTCTATACTTCCAGAGATCATATTTAGCACCAAAACCCCATACTACACCATCATCACAGCACCAGCACCCTACTTGCTTGAAGGATCCATCCAAGGACACTAGGAGGAGGCCAGGAGCACAAGGAGTAGGCCAAAAGCACAAGAATCAAGCCAACAGGAGATCAAGGAGGATCAGCTTAAGCACAGGAATAAGAAGAGCCAGCTGATCAAGCATACATCTTAGGAACATCATCATCAAGCTTCCATACTAGGTTGTTATTCATCCCTAAGACAGCCAAAATATCTAATATCAATTGTTCTTCTATTTTCTTTTCCCAAGATGGATTTTTGGGTAATAGGAAGCTCTCAGTATAGTGTAGAAATACTACACTAATTTCATCCCAGAGCTGTTAAAAGCCAACAAGTATTTGTTCTTATTTTACATCTGGGCTCAGAACCACATCATGGGCAAGGGTTGGACTAAATCTTAGTCAAGGATATTTTGAGCAGATCATATAGTTGATCTAGACAACTGTGCATCCTCCAGAGAGGTACCACAGTAGCTAGATCATCTATAAAGGCTACAAATCTTACATATAGGACATAGCTAATAAATCAAAGCACCAACTTTATGAAATCTTAAGCAATCTAAATCATTTTCCTAGGTGAGGGTCACCAGGAATCATTCCATCAATTCAAAGATCTAGGTCTCAGCTTTATACATCATTGACCAAGATCACATATTAAGATTTTACCTCTAGATCATCTAGATTAGAGGATATCATTTTTTCCACACCTACTTGGCAAGACTAGGAGATCCATTAGTGGAAACTCACTGTGTTGCATCCTAAAGGAGGCATCACAGTGGCATTCCACTATTGAATCTACACAATACAAGAAATCATCACCACATAATCATTTTCCTAGCTTACAACAGCTAGAAACCATGTAAATTCTTACTGTAATCTTGACAGAATAAATAGCCACTTACTTATATATAAGCTAAATTTACATTCTTTGCATGGCAGACAAGCATCCTAAATGGCTGCTATATTCTTTATCACTGTGCCCAATCAAGAAGAAGTCACCATAGTGGCACACAACATAGAAACAACCACTAGATGCTTTTATAACCAATCAGTTAAAAAACTCCAACTATAATCTATCATCTTCCTAACAACAAGATTAGGAATCAAGTATATATGCATTTACATACAGTAGTGACAATTAACAGGGTAGTATCACGCAATTCTTTGTTTTCCACAACACTTACTACCACAGGGATAACTCAGGCACAATCTTGTATAACTTGATTCATTTACTAGTTAACAGAAAACGTTTGGAAAGGATTGTGGTATTATCACATAAAACATATGCTTCTAAATCACAGCTTATGAATCCCAATTCAACATCAACATAATCTAATCTTATTAAGATCTACAAAACACCATGTACATTGTCAAATCATATGAATCAGCTAAAAAGCCACATTGAGTACAGGATTCAGGGAAGCACAAACCAAAATCATCAATCTAGTTTTAATTCCATTCACTTAGCAAGATTAGTAGCAAGGCCATTATAAGCTACGCATGATACGATAAGCTACTGCTAGAACAGATTAGGATTTGACCTCTAGGAGGAACAGAGACACTCTAAAAATATGGGGGTAGATGGGATAACTTACCCAGGGTCCTCGCTTAAGTCGAGAAGAGGAAGCAGTTCAGGCCATCAATGGTGACCACGGCGCGGCGGCACGAGGAGCACCGTAGTGCTCAACCCGCACCGAGCCGCCCCAGTGGATACATGCGCATATAAGCGGCGGCGCCAGCAACCCATTCACCAGCAAACCACCTTAACCGCACCACCACCTCGCCACCGTCACCATCCAGGGGTCACCAGAGCACATCGGAGCCGAAACCCTAGCAACAAGAATGTAGTGGGGGCGAGTGAAAGAGGGATCAAATGACAGATCGAATTGGATAGGAAGGAGTAGCGGAGGGGTGCGCTTCGAGGATGACCGATGGTGGCGGCCAAGGAGGCCGGAGCCGGCCATGGTTGCGCAGCGACGGCGGCGACACCACGTCGCCAGAGTGGGAGAAGGTGAGGAACGAGCCAGCGTGGGAGAAGGAAGGGGCCGCATGGATCGAGTCGACCGACTCGGTCGGTTGGGCTCTGTGGCTTAGTCCAACCAGGTGGACTGAGCTGGGTATTGGTCTAGATGGGCCCAAGAACTTGGCCCAATATAAATAAAAACAAAAGTGGAAATTATTAAAATACCTTCTACACATTCTAAGCTCTAGAAAATGTAGAAAAATCCTAAAAATATATCTAATACATCCAAATGTTTATTAAAATAATATCCACCTACGAAAAATATAATCATATTTATTTAAGTTTAATAAAATGCAAATAAATATTAACACCCTTAAATATCTAAATGAAAATTAATTAATTTATAAAAATTAGTAAAAATAAATAAAAATCATTTTTATGAATAAAAAGAAATCTCTTATCTCATAAAAATATTAACTTAAAATTTTGCTAATAAAATTTAAAACAAATATTTAAAGACATCAAATAATTAAGAAATTGCATAAAAAAATAATAATAAAGATAATGTTTAAAAATAAATAAAATTTATTTTTAAAAAGTTAAGCAAGTATATTTACTAGAAAGGTACTAAGTATATTATTATAAAAACATTTTAAAGTTCTTATATCATATAACTTGAATTATCTAAATTATTAAAGTAAGTTAATTGTTTTGTTAATTATTTAATATTATTTCTTAAGTAAGAAATGATTATATTCAAAACACAATCCTTTAACTAGTCTAAAACCATAATTATAATTCAATATAAAATCTAGGTGTAAACAATTAACTCTATAATAATCTTTTAAAATCTTTAACTAACTATAAGTCAAGGATTTACAAAGTTATTCTTTGCAAATCATTAACAATTAATAAATAATCATATTTAACAAACTTGAAATTCACTAAATAAATTATAATGAAATCCACTGTAAAGGGAGTGTCCCAACCTTTAAACAACATAAGGTGGAGTCCCCTGTGTTTACAATGCTAGTCCCTGGATCAATAGCTAGCATCCATAGTTAAGAGGTAATATCAAGAAGCAAAGGTCATAATATAACTTTATAACCAGGAATAACATAATTTTATTACATGTTACATAGCTCATTTGGCTATTACATTACATTGCAGCAGAATATCTATAAGCATGGGGTCCTTCATCTTCAAAGTGCCACAGGCAGACATGTTGGTTATAGACTTTGTAATCCTAATCAACACACTTCACTAAATCAATCAAACCTGCAACATACAAGTTACAGCCACAAAGGGTCAATACATTTGAATTGTATTGGCAAGTGATACTATGGTAGTATAGTGGAGTCTATCTTCTATATGCATTTGGCTAAGTGGAGTTGAGGCTTGCATTGCTCAAAATAGATTTTTCCTTAACATTTGAAAATACTAAGTTTTTGCTTTGACAAAATCATTTTTCTCAATCAAAGATTGAAGATCCTTTAACCCTTGTTCAAACCACAAGTTTTTATCTTAGAAATTTGAATGATGAGATTCTTGATTGCTTCCATGTCTTGATGCTCAAATTGTCCTTTACCAGGGACATGGCTAAGTACTTAGATTTTACACTCTGCAGAGGTGGTGCACTTTCCCCACAAGACTTGGTTTCCCAAGACAAGATCTTTCAGAAGCCTTCCCTTAGACCAAAATGGACGCGTTCCAACCTATCAAACTATACCACCCACTGTCCATATGGCTAAGTTCTTGCAACCTATATGATCATGGCAGAGCCCATATTGCCAAGTGGTTGCACTTGAAGCTTCTCAACATTTGACATCTCAAATCTCTTTGTTCCTGGGTGGCCATCCACAAGTGAGATACACAAGGTCAACCATAGACATGGGCCTTGTGAACCACTCAACCAAACTCCACCAAGCAAGTCCCATTCCACCCAGGTGATTCATTAACTTAGTTGTTTTATTAAACAAAACACAAGTCCTCAGTCTTAGAATATTTTTCCATAGTGTGAATATATATTCCACCCATGTTTTCTATTAGCTAGGCTAAGCTTGATAGTAATAGGAATCTTAACTTAGGAAGATTTCCACTAAGGTTTCATCTACTAGGTTTTCCTGTAGCAAGGTTTATACTTAGCAAAATTCCATGCAAGTTTTACTTAGAGAAAATCACTAATGCATAGTGAAAGTAATGGGACAAAAAGTATGAAGCATCACTTGCCTTTTTGGTAGAGTATGGGTTCACTCCTTGTCCTTGCAACAATCACACTCTTCAAATCACTACAATTCAATCAAGCAAGGCACAAACTCAATCTACCAATCAAGCAAAACAACACATAAAATAACAAAGTCAAAGTAATGCATGCAATCATGCCAAGATTTGTTTTGTATGGAAAAGGTGGTTCCTAATGGGTCATAAACATTGGAAAACACCTAGTGGTCATTTGTAAAGTGGCAAAGTCATTTGCAAAAGGTTTCACTTCCTAAACCATTTTCAAAACAAAGTATCATTTTATGTGGTGGAGAAATGTTTTTACTAAGGCATTAATCTATAGGGTTCACAAAATAAGTTTTCAAACCATAAAACTTGGTGTTTGGGTTCAGAGAGTTTAAAACAAAACATTTCCCAAAAGTTTTCTTCCAAAACCATTTTTAATAAATAATCCACATTTCTATTTGACTAGAAATGGTTTTAAATCAAAGAATCATTCTTTTGTTGCACAAAATACATTTTTGAATCCACAAAGTGTTTCCTAATGTTAGTAGGTTCAAATCACACTATTTGCCAAAGATTTTATCCCCAAAATCATTTTTGAACAATTTTTATAATCTAAACAAGCATACAAATGTTTCTGCAAAAACAACCATTTTTCTAGAAGCTTTTCACTAAACAAAAGGCATGGTTGGCTAGGGCTTGTCTTGCTGATTCCATTGGTATAAAATTTGTAATTTTTGGACATGTGGTTTAAAAGTTGTGCAATTTACAAAATTGGAAAACTAATAGATCAAATCTGTCTTTTAAATCAACTACAGGCCACGTGGCTGTTTCTTATTGGTCAATAACGGTTCGCTCGGATCAGCTACGGGGTGCGTTGGATCTAACTGGAAACGTGCGGCGCAGATGGACGCGTACCTTTTCGATTGGATCTAATCCTAGCCGGATGTTTCGCATCCTACGGCTCGTGACTCACTAACCAAAATCCGGCGGCGCTCAACGGTGGCTGGCGGCGGCGACGCGCTGCTGGCGGTGCTACGGCGGCTACAGGAAGCGAAGGAGGGGACGGATATGCTCACTGGGTCCGCCGTGGTATTCTGGTGCTCAACGTGGTCGTAGGAGAGCAGGGGGTGCACGGGGGCGACGGTGATTGCTCGTCGGAGGAGCTTCCGGCGTCGGGTGGTTCTGGAGGTCGTCGAGGGCGAGGATGGAGGGCACCCTAGGACAAACGGGAGGCACAGTTAGGTTCGCAAAGGCAAGGCGATCATCATCGTGTCCACGGGGAAGAGAGGGGAGGTATGGTTTACCGGGGAGACGTCGCCACAGTTGGAGCAGACGGCGGCACTGGCTCGGGGAAGACGTTGCCGACGCTCAGGGACGCGCGCGAGCAAGCTGCGGCTGCAGAAAGGTGCGCCTGGGTTTGGGGAGTGTGTCTGTGTACTTGGTGAGGCAAGAGGTGGCGAGTACTGGCCGGAATCGGCAAGGAGGGTCGTCAGAGTCAGAGGTGCTCGGGGAGGAATTGGGGCGGCCTGGGGGCGTGCTAATGCGGGGTGACAGAGGGGAAATGGAGAGGAGTGGTATGCGTTTAAGCTTGCGTAATCAGAGCGAGTAAATGTGGCCGCGTTAAGGCGAATTGAAGCCGGAGGAATCAACGGCAGGAGCGGGGATGAACTGGTCGCTGCGGGTGAGGACGATGAACAGGAGGGGTGGGGTCGGCTGGTCAGTGAGAGAGAGGAGAGGGAACGGGGTTCACTTGTCATCGTCTGCGTGGGTCAGTAAGTTGGTGCCAACCGTTTCCTTCGGGAGGGAGAGAAACTGGGCTGCGAGTGGGCTTATTGGGCTGGCTCAGTTGGGTCAGGTCCAATTCACATTTTTTTTTCTGTCTGATTGATTTATCCTTTTCTATTTCTATTTTTCTGTTTTGAAATTCAAGCAAACAAATCAACAACCAAAATAATTCAAACCCATTCACCACACTTGTAATTGAATTTGGTTCTGTTTAACACATAAACCAAAGTCCAAAATGAAATAATATTTTTAAATCTTTTTAGGTTCCATTCATTAATTAAATAAAATGGACCATGGTTTATTAATCAAATAGGGTTTGATTTATTTAATAAAATCTCTATTTGAAATCTAAATATTTTCAAAACCAAGTCAGTAGGTTTTATTTCAAAATACAAAATACTTGGAAAACTTATTTGAATTAAAATAAATAAGTTTTGATGGTTAACTAAAATAGTAAAACCTTTATTTATAAAACTTGGATATTAAATCCTTATTAATTTATTTTGAATAAACCTTTACTATTTTTATCAAATAGTAATATTTTATTTCAAATGTTTGGCCAAGTTTTAATTTGGCTTATAAAATAATCTTTATTTATAAAACCACCTTTTCTTTTGAAAACTAAATCTTTTTATTGCAAGATCCAAAATAGTAATTTTAAATATTTTTAAGTTTATTGTTTATTTAACTTTTTAAATCCCTTTAGGATTTTATTTGATCCAAAATAGGTTTTGAAAGTTTCCAATTGGAATCAAAAAGTTTCTTCTTACCCTGAAAATCAACAAAGTTTTTATTTTATTCATTTATTTTTCACGTTACAAGATTTGGAAAATCTTGGGATGTGACAGGCTACCACCCTTAAAATAAATCTCGTCCCAAGATTTGGGGAGGCTAGGGGTTACAAGTTGGCTCAAAAGCATCTAGGGTACTACCACCCTTAAAAAATTTCTAACTAAATTACATATTGGCCTTCTTGGGGTCCTGGGGAAACTTCTCTAGGCAAACATCTGCTTAGTGTCCTTTGTTTCCACACTTGACTCATGTGCCAAGGTTGAGATCCTTCATAGGCTTGTTTAACTTGTTCTTCATCTTTTCTGGACAGAAGTTTACATAGTGGCCTAGTTCCTTGCATTTGAAACACATCACTTGGCTGATATCTTTCTTTTCTTTTGGTATCATTGCCTCTTGTTTGTTTCTTTGATTCTTCTTATTTTCTGGGCATTCATTGGTATAGTGTCCCATCTCTTTGCAATTGTAACATTGCACTTGAGTAATATCCTCCTTGTTAGGGTTGGGGCATTTCTTCTTCTTCTTCTTCTTTTTGGGTCTCTCCAAAGCTAGGAGTTCTTCTAGTTCATGTTCTTCATAGGTGGAAGATCTTTCTCTCTTCTTGGGGCATTGATCTTCATGCTCCTTGGATGCATGATCCTTGTATCTAAAAATATTGCTAGCTTGGGTTCCTTCTAGATTAGCATCTTTGCCATCCTTGTTGTCATTAGCTCCTGGGGAAAAGTTTTCTCTCATGTTGATCATTTGAGTAACCAATCCTTGCAACAATTGGGTTTGAAGTTTCAAAATCCTTTGTATGGCTGGGTCTAGTCCATTGTTGTTGGCTAAAAGCTGAGCTGTCTCTTGGCTCAATTGGTTTTGGGTTGTTATAAGTTCTCTCATGTTGTCCTCTTGGTTGTTGTTGTTGTCACCATCCTTGATGTTGGAGTCTCTTGGAGTAGTCATATGTTTGGGTTGGGTAGGGATTAGAATAGGCAAAATATTTCTAAGGGAATAATTCTATTCACACACATCACAATTCACTCAAGCAATGTGCAAGCAATCACAAACAACTTTTCACTCAAACAACAAAGTTCAAGCACAAACTTAGGCAACAAAAATATTTTTGTTACACCACATAAGTTAGTGTGTTTTACTTAACTAAAATATGGTGGTCCATCTACATGGTTCACTTGTGATCTTTCCATCATTCTTGGTTGATTCTTCTTGCATGAGATCATGGTTTCCTTGGGAAAACTTTTGGTTACCATACTTCAAAGGAAGTGAACTCCTTCTAATTTTGCATTTCCTTAGTCTCCACATCTTGAGAAAGATTTCCTTGTCTCACTTGTAGTCCTTAGTGGTATCCAAGTTGGAAGTCCTTGGTGAATATGCTGAAGATGTTGAAGTCATTAGAGTTGAAGAAGTTGAAGTCATTAGAGTTGAAGAATTCCTTTGCACATGGTGTAGTGTTTGGTCATGGGGTTGGTTTTTCCATCAAGTTGAAAATAGAAGATATGTAGAGTTGAAACCAAAATGGTCGAGGAAAGAGTTTACAAGATTTGTTTGTAAATAAGCTTTTGAACAAAACAACTCCTATTTTTCTAAGGGTTTTGTCCAATCCTAGGTTTACAAATCCTACAGGCAACACAATGCTCTGATACCATCTTTAAAGGGAGTGTCCCAACCTTTAAACAACATAAGGTGGAGTCCCCTGTGTTTACAATGCTAGTCCCTGGATCAATAGCTAGCATCCATAGTTAAGAGGTAATATCAAGAAGCAAAGGTCATAATATAACTTTATAACCAGGAATAACATAATTTTATTACATCTTACATAGCTCATTTGGCTATTACATTACATTGCAGCAGAATATCTATAAGCATGGGGTCCTTCATCTTCAAAGTGCCACAGGCAGACATGTTGGTTGTAGACTTTGTAATCCTAATCAACACACTTCACTAAATCAATCAAACCTGCAACATACAAGTTACAGCCACAAAGGGTCAATACATTTGAATTGTATTGGCAAGTGATACTATGGTAGTATAGTGGAGTCTATATTCTATATGCATTTGGCTAAGTGGAGTTGAGGCTTGCATTGCTCAAAATAGATTTTTCCTCAACATTTGAAAATACTAAGTTTTTGCTTTGACAAAATCATTTTTCTCAATCAAAGATTGAAGATCCTTTAACCCTTGGTCAAACCACAAGTTTTTATCTTAGAAATTTGAATGATGAGATTCTTGATTGCTTCCATGTCTTGATGCTCAAATTGTCCTTTACCAGGGACATGGCTAAGTACTTAGATTTTACACTCTACAGAGGTGGTGCACTTTCCCACAAGACTTGGTTTCCCAAGACAAGATCTTTCAGAAGCCTTCCCTTAGACCAAAATGGACGCGTTCCAACCTATCAAACTCTACCACCCACTGTCCATATGGCTAAGTTCTTGCAACCTATATGATCATGGCAGAGCCCATATTGCCAAGTGGTTGCACTTGAAGCTTCTCAACATTTGACATCTCAAATCTCTTTGTTCCTGGGTGGCCATCGACAAGTGAGATACACAAGGTCAACCATAGACATGGGCCTTGTGAACCACTCAACCAAAATCCACCAAGCAAGTCCCATTCCACCCAGGTGATTCATTAACTTAGTTGTTTTATTAAACAAAACACAAGTCCTCAGACTTAGAATATTTTTCCATAGTGTGAATATATATTCCACCCATGTTTTCTATTAGCTAGGCCAAGCTTGATAGTAATAGGAATCTTAACTTAGGAAGATTTCCACTAAGGTTTCATCTACTATGTTTTCCTGTAGCAAGGTTTATACTTAGCAAAATTCCATGCAAGTTTTACTTAGAGAAAATCACTAATGCATAGTGAAAGTAATGGGACAAAAAGTATGAAGAATCACTTGCCTTTTTGGTAGAGTATGGGTTCACTCCTTGTCCTTGCAACAATCACACTCTTCAAATCACTACAATTCAATCAAGCAAGGCACAAACTCAATCTACCAATCAAGCAAAACAACACATAAAATAACAAAGTCAAAGTAATGCATGCAAGCATGCCAAGCTTTGTTTTGTTTGGAAAAAGTGGTTCCTAATGGGTCATAAACATTGGAAAACACCTAATGGTCATTTTGTAAAGTGGCAAAGTCATTTGCAAAAGGTTTCACTTCCTAAACCATTTTCAAAACAAAGTATCATTTTATGTGGTGGAGAAATGTTTTTACTAAGGCATTAATCTATAGGGTTCACCAAATAAGTTTTCAAACCATAAAACTTGGTGTTTGGGGTCAGAGAGTTTAAAACAAAACATTTCCCAAAAGTTTTCTTCCAAAACCATTTTTAATAAATAATCCACATTTCTATTTGACTAGAAATGGTTTTAAATCAAAGAATCATTCTTTTGTTTCACAAAATAGATTTTTGAATCCACAAAGTGTTTCCTAATGTTAGTAGGTTCAAATCACACTATTTGCCAAAGATTTTATCCCCAAAATCATTTTTGAACAATTTTTATAATCTAAACAAGCATACAAATGTTTCTGCAAAAACAACCATTTTTCCAGAAGCTTTTCACTAAACAAAAGGCATGGTTGGCTAGGGCTTGTCTTGCTGATTCCATTGGTATGAAATTTGTAATTTTTGGACGTGTGGTTTAAAAGTTGTGCAATTTACAAAATTGGAAAACTAATAGATCAAATCTGTCTTTTAAATCAACTTCAGGCCACGTGGCTGTTTCTTATTGGTCAATAACGGTTCGCTCGGATCGGCTACGGGGTGCGTTGGATCTAACTGGAAACGTGCGGCGCAGATGGACGCGTACCTTTTCGATTGGATCTAATCCTAGCCGGATGTTTCGCATCCTACGGCTCCTGACTCACTAACCAAAATTCGGCGGCGCTCAACGGTGGCTGGCGGCGGCGACGCGCTGCTGGCGGTGCTACGGTGGCTACAGGAAGCGAAGGAGGGGACGGATATGCTCACCGGGTCCTCCGTGGTATTCTGGTGCTCAACGTGGTCGTAGGAGAGCAGGGGGTGCACGGGGGCGACGGTGATTGCTCGTCGGAGGAGCTTCCGGCGTCGGGTGGTTCTGGAGGTCGTCGAGCGCGAGGATGGAGGGCACCCTCGGACAAACGGGAGGCACAGTTAGGTTCGCAAAGGCATGGCGATCATCATCGTGTCCACGGGGAAGAGAGGGGAGGTCTGGTTTACCGGGGAGACATCGCCGCAGTTGGAGCAGACGGCGGCGCTGGCTCGGGGAAGACGTTGCCGATGCTCAGGGACGCGCGCGAGCGAGCTGCGGCTGCAGAAAGGTGCACCTGGGTTTGGGGAGTGTGTCTGTGTACTTGGTGAGGCAAGAGGTGGCGAGTACTGGCCGGAATCGGCAAGGAGGGTCGTCGGAGTCAGAGGTGCTCGGAGAGGAATTGGGGCGGCCTGGGGGCGTGCTAATGCGGGGTGACAGAGGGGAAATGGAGAGGAGTGGTATGCGTTTAAGCTTGCGTGATCAGAGCGAGTAAATGTGGCCGCGTTAAGGCGAATTGAAGCCGGAGGAATCAACGGCAGGAGCGGGGAAGAACTGGTCGCTGCGGGTGAGGACGATGAACAGGAGGGGTGGGGTCGGCTGGTCAGTGAGAGAGAGGAGAGGGAACGGGGTCCACTTGTCATCGTCTGCGTGGGTCAGTAAGTTGGTGCCAACCGTTTCCTTCGGGAGGGAGAGAAACTAGGCTGCGAGTGGGCTTATTGGGCTGGCTCAGTTGGGTCAGGTCCAATTCACATTTTTTTTTCTGTCTGATTGATTTATCATTTTCTATTTCTATTTTTCTGTTTTGAAATTCAAGCAAACAAATCAACAACCAAAATAATTCAAACCCATTCACCACACTTGTAATTGAATTTGGTTCTGTTTAACACATAAACCAAAGTCCAAAATGAAATAATATTTTTAAATCTTTTTAGGTTCCATTCATTAATTAAATAAAATGGACCATGGTTTATTAATCAAATAGGGTTTGATTTATTTAATAAATCTCTATTTGAAATCTAAATATTTTCAAAACCAAGTCAGTAGGTTTTATTTGAAAATACAAAATACTTGGAAAACTTATTTGAATTAAAATAAATAAGTTTTGATGGTTAACTAAAATAGTAAAACCTTTATTTATAAAACTTGGATATTAAATCCTTATTAATTTATTTTGAATAAACCTTTACTATTTTTATCAAATAGTAATATTTTATTTCAAATGTTTGGCCAAGTTTTAATTTGGCTTATAAAATAATCTTTATTTATAAAACCACCTTTTCTTTTGAAAACTAAATCTTTTTATTGCAAGATCCAAAATAGTAATTTTAAATATTTTTAAGTTTATTGTTTATTTAACTTTTTAAATCCCTTTAGTATTTTATTTGATCCAAAATAGGTTTTGAAAGTTTCCAATTGGAATCAAAAAGTTTCTTCTTACCCTGAAAATCAACAAAGTTTTTATTTTATTCATTTATTTTTCACATTACAAGATTTGGAAAATCTGGGGATGTGACATCCACCTATTTTGCTTTCTAAAGAAAAATCTCATAGTATGACCTATCAATATTACATATCCTAAATTTAAATCTTTAAAACAAAGTTCCATAACCATAAAATTTCATCTTTAATTATGCTTATGAAAAACTCTAATTAATAATACTACAATTATTATATCTCATGACCAATTACATTTTTATAGTTTACTTTGGTCTGAGATATCCTAAGCTAGATATATAATGACTCAGAATCATTTAAACCTTATTACAACACCATAGCTTCAATCCTATTAATCTCCAGTTTTGAATAATTTTACATAAATAATATTTTCTTCAAATGTTATTCTTTTTGCCACTTCAAAAGAAACATTATACTATTTCTTTAAAGGCATAACAACTTAAAACATGAACTTTATAATAATTACATAATATCATGGAACCTTAAAATTATATTATGATTATACCTTACTCTTCATATTTTATATGTCTACCCTTCTTATAAAGTACACTTAAACTAAGGCAAATCTTAAATAAATCATAAATATATCTCACTGGTAATAATTGAATAATTACTTGGGATTTTGCATTATGCATCTCATTACTTATGCATAACAACATATTGCTTTTTTAAACATTGTCCTTACCGGGCAATGATGATATTTTTGTAGAACCCGAGGTCCAGGGTCAAGTCGAGACATTCGACTACAATACTTTGCTATATCAAGGAAAGTTCACACTTGCTCATGTCCTTTGATTATTTTATGTAAAGTAATTGCAAACTGCGTGTCATCACCTGCATTTCAAAAAGGTCGAAAACACTATTTTCATAATTAACTTGAAGTATCGGTTACTGATCCAGGGTGATCAGCTAATATATTAAGACTGGCAGTTGGGATACCACTACACAGGAATAATCTAGGACTTAACAACCAATGTCGCCAGTGATTCTAGCGCAGTATATTACGAGTTAACCATGGGATTTGGAATGGGATCGGATGGAGAAGTCAGCTGGATCGGCTCCCTTTCGCATGCATTGGACACTGTTCTAGGCATTTGTGAGTTGCAGATCGTGGGTATAGCCGTTTTATACGGGGAAAGGTCTATCGTGGATCTGGGCTTACAAAAGACAGATTACTAGTGTTAATGATTGTTGTGTGTATCCAACTAAGGTATAGCTGTTTTATACGGGGAAAGGTCTACCTTGAATTTGGGCATACAACAATTGCGGTGTATGCGGGGTCGCGGAGAAGGACAGTGATTGGCTTGGATCATCTACTGGGCCCCATACCATAGGAAGTGTGGACGGGAAAGATTCGCCCGGTTGAGCATCAAGGATTTGATCTCTCATGGGTAAAGTGAGGCACCTCTGCAGAGTGTAAGAATTGTAACTTGTTACTCCCTGTTCAGGGAAGGAGTTGCGAACGCTGCACGAAAGGAACTCCATGAAAGTTCTGGTAAACCTGTGAAGGCTGACGGACATAGCTTTTCAGAATAAAAGCAACCTTTGAAGAAATGTTTACGAAAAACTGCATTGCCTACGACTTATGGTCTGTAGCTGTAGATATAGTGCATCAAACACTCCTTTTTAGTGAACTTGCTGAGTACGCTCGTACTCAACGTATCTTCTTAACCCTTGCTAGATTCTGAAGACAATAACGGTTAGGAAGAGGATATACTATATCCAATTGAAGACCAAGAAGAATTCCTCTATGAAGAACCAGAAGTATCCGGAAGCGTCGAAGGGAACAATTACGAAAACATCTATGGAATGGAGCCCGACGTATCTGAAGTGTAGATGTATCATATATAGTGATCTAGTCCAGTAGATCTCTGTCCCCTATCTATATTAAATCTTGTATAAACCTTAAAGTTTAGTTCGCTTCCTTATCTTGCTCTCCGAATTATTATAGCTTAGCCCTGAGTCATTGGGATACCTCTATGGACCTAGGAGGATCTCAAAGTCATCATGTAATTCTGGTTGTAATAATGATAATGTATGATGTGGACTCGCTTTGTTTCTGTTGTACCACTCTAAGGATGTAATATTTGCGGAATGGTACTCCGTGAGTGTTATGTCCACGACTATAGTATACTACAACATGTAGTGGTATGCTGGGTCACCACAGCTGTTATTAGAGCAAAAGCTTTGACCTTAGGTTGGAAACCTATTAAATGGGTAGAACTTGTAGGAAGTATGTAGCAACGGTAAAGAGTTCTCTAGAAATATGATGAGTATTCACTTGAGAATTACATTGTCATGTTTCTAGTGCGATAATTATTTATTATGATGCAATTGGATAGTAATAACAAGTTAATACCTAGTAGGACCAATTATAATCTCATATCTATAGTGAGGAATGACATCTCGGTACTCAAACCGAAATGCTCAAGTGATATATAGGACTATGTAGGTGATTGGACAGATCTTTTGAGACAACTTCTATGGAATATGGAATTACAAATCTCGACTTTTCGTCAAGGTTTATAGTTTTCATTACAGGAAAGTGTTAGTCAAGTACCGTATAGTGCTTATCTTACCAAAAGAGTTGAGGATGAGATAAGTAATGTCATCAGGGAAGATGAGATGTAGGGCGGCGGCGTATCAAATTGCAGCTCTAGAAGCAATAATTAGGCTTTGGAAACAAGAATCCAAGTAAATTGGTAGGTAGTAATCTTACTACTATACCTCAAGATTCCATAAATGCGGAACTTAAGTTGGATCATGCTGCATTCGGGCAGATTGAACCTACTTGAGCTGCCGAATACATAGGTCATAATAGGACATTACTCAATACCTATCATGACACACATTAAGGTTCTAGTCCAGGAGTTGGACATAACCTTGAGGATTAGGTTGATCTTACTAAAGAAATAGAATGCAAAAAGGAGTTATATAGAGAAGCTAGGCATTTTAGAACAGTCTTCTCAAAAGTGGTGTATAAAGAGAATAAGTTTGAGGGACCATAGTCTGAAAGCTGTGCCTATTATCAGAACGGGCCTTAAAGACATGTAAACCATGGACAGGTATAAACCAAAACAGGTAACTTAGGAAACAGTTAATCCAAGTATTCCAGTTAGGAATTACAATGGATGGGGAGTAGAATCTTACACTGGAACCAGGGAGAATCCTATACCCTGTGATCCTAGTAAAGGAGTAGAAACCAATTATGTTAGCATGGAACCTATGATCCATATGGGGGTAGTACCAATCCTATTGACCTGGAAGAAGGCACTGACGGTTATTACATCTATATGTATAACTAAGTCAAGGAAAAAGCAGAGAATACATCTTACTTTGAAAGTGCATTTGAAGGTGGACATGAGAATTCCACAGAAGATCACGCATTTTCTAGTCAATTTTCAATGGCTAATCTCAATCTAAGTACTTCTAATCAAGAGTGCACACCCTCTGGATGTTTATATACTCTAGAAGGTAGTTGTCGGACTTCACGTCATCATGGACGGAATTCCAGGAAGTACTAGAAAGAGAGAGAAAAGTAAGAAGAGACAATCCATAGAAGTAAAGGGCTTAAATGATGTACATAACCAGTAATGTACATCGTAGTGTTTGAGAGGCATGACTTAAGAAGTAAGAGCATGCTCATACAAGCAAGCAAGTCCTTGAAACATACAATTAATGTACTAAGTGAGAGTTAAACCGTAGTTGTGAGGATTGTTTGTAATAGTTTAAAAAAACCATGTATAATACATGGTATAGGTTTGGTTTTTGATTTGCTTGTGTGACTAGCACTGTGCATAGACTTGAGGTCAGAAAACATATGCATGATGTAAGTATGAGTATTCGCTTTATGTAACAGGACTAGAGGGGGTATGGATACAGGAGTAGAAGCTGGGTTTGAAGGACAGCATGTGGAACAAGAATCTAAGCAGAGGGAAAGTAATATGAATGTAATTTCAACTGGACCATCAACTCATCCATTGACAGAGGATAATTTCATGCAATACATGCAAATGATACAAGAATACCAGAATAGGTTCATGCAGGAAATACTCAAACGAATTGGACTCGGAGAGGAAAACAAAGATATCAACGTAAGTCTTTCTGAATTTCAAAATGCCAAACCAATTCCTTTTGCATCTGCATCAGAACCGCTGGATGCAGAGGATTGGATGATGGATACAAAAAGGAAACTTTAAACAGTAGGATGCAATGATGAGAAGTTACGATATGCAACATTTCTTCTATTCGAATCTGCCACAAATTGGTGGGAGAATCAATTAGCTATGCACACAGCAGAAGAGATATTCACCTGGGAAGAATTCAAATAGAAGTTTCGTGAGTATCATGTTCCAGGAAGCATTATGGAATTTAAGAGGAGAGAATTCATGGACTTACGGCAAAACGATGAAATCGTGATGAAATATATTAGCAAGTTTAGTCAATTATCTCGTTATGCAGTTGATGAGGTAAATACGGAGGAGAAGCGCAAGAAAAGGTTCTTGGAAGGACTAAACCCTTATATGAAGATGAAAATACGAGGGTCTGCAACAAGACTTTTCCAAGAGCTGGTTGATGCAGCAATTACTTTCGAGGATGATTACAAGATGTTTTTGGAAGAGAGGAAGAAATTAGCCAAGAAGAAAGATAAAAGGGAATCGAAGAAGTTTCAGTTTACTAAGTCAACATCAAACTTAAGTTTCATACCTAGATTCATATCCACAAGTGGTACATCAAAGTATGAGGCACCAAAAGGAATGAAACAAATCATATGCGGTAAGTGTGGAGCATTAGGTCATATAAGGAGGGATTGTTGGAAGACCGGAAAGGTGTGCTATAGGTGTGGTCTAGAAGGACATAGGAGATCTGAATGTCCCAAAAAGATGGTTACTCGAGGAGTACAACCACCATCAAGGGGTGGAAACTTTGGATGGAACCACGTTGACGAGGCTATGATAGGTATGTTTAATATCAGTAGTCCTTCGACAATAAAGTTGTTCAGGGTTAAAAGTAATCTCATGAAGCTTCGGGAGGAAGTATAAATTAGCATTAGGCATTAACAATAACCAAATCAAGGTTGAGAGTAAACTCAAGGAGTGCTAAGTTTATTAAAAACATTACTTTGGAAAGACAAGAAACTGGGAGGAAAGAAGAATACTCAGGACGAGACTATCGGAAACCTTCTTGAACAAGAAACCACAAACTTCGGGACGAAGTTTAATTTAAGGGGGGAAGTCTGTAACATCCCAGCATTTAGGACTAAACAAAGGGTAGATTTAGGATTTTGTGCATCTGCATGCATGCATCTGAAAATCCGGGTAAAATTTTCACCAAATTAAAAGACTAGAGTGATCAAAATTCTCACTCCGATGAATTAGGTTTAGTGTCATCAGAAGGGGAGTGAGATGAATTTTGACATGACCTCTATTGTTTTCTGGAGTTATAAGGGGAGAAATTTGACTTATAAATAATTATTCATAATAATACAAATACAAGTATTATAAATAAAAGTATAAAGATTATTAAAATCCAACATTACAATGTTCTTCTACAATAAAAGAATAAAGTTATATTACAATGAAACAAATAAGTGAATAAAGAAAATTGGAAAATGAATTACAATAAATAAAACAGGTAGAAAAATTCTTTATTAAAAAATATATATTACATTATTCTTTTACAATAAAGGAATAATAAAAGATATATACAATTATAATAATATAAATTATTGCATTACAATATCATTACATAATTTCTTGTTAGAAAAGAAATACTTTAATAAAATATATAAAGTATTACATGGTATTACAAAAGAATAGAAAATTACAGTAATTCAAATCTAAACTACAATTCCTATATCTTGTCTTGATATTCCTGGATAATCTTTTGATTCCTACAAAACAAATTAAATTGAAGATAAAACAAAAACAAAAAGGATTAGGGGTTAGTAATAGTGCTCTCAGTAGTAACAGTGTGATGCACTGTTTTGTCACATCATTGAGCATATTAAAATGGGGAAAGTTTTGCCAAATGAAATAGTATCTATTCTTATTGTAAATTTTGCCTCAGTACAACCTCACATGCAGATGGGAAAGTTTCACCAATTTTGTAAAAGGTAAAAAGTCAAATAGTAAAACCATCAGCAAATATCAAGATATTTTAACTTGATCTGATCCATAACATCACAGCAAGCAACCACACAGCTCTCACACACGCATGCATACCTATGTGCAGTCAACACAGGAGGCACTGTGTTAGAGAGATAAGTACACAGCCGCAGCAGAAAGTGTTCCAGGCTGAACTTTCTTCACCATAGCAAGAATAGCAAATACACCCAACACATATCAACCAGCCATGCCATTTCTATACTTCCAGAGATCATAGTAAGCACCAAAACCCCATACTACACCATCATCACAGCACCAGCACCCTGGTTGCTTGAAGGAGCCATCCAAGGACACTAGGAGGAGGCCAGGAGCACAAGGAGTAGGCCAAAAGGACAAGAATCAAGCCAACATGAGATCAAGGAGGATCAGCTTAAGCACAGGAATAAGAAGAGCCAGCTGATCAGGCATACATCTTAGGAACAACATCATCAAGCTTCCATACTAGGTTGTTATTCATCCCTAAGATAGCCAAAATATTTAATATCAATTGTTCTTCTATTTTCTTTTCCCAAGAAGGATTTTTGGGTAATAGGAAGCTCTTAGTATAGTGTAGAAATGCTACACTAATTTCATCCCAGAGATGTTAAAAGCCAACAAGTATGTGTTCTTATTTTATATCTGGCCTCAGAACCACATCACGGGCAAGAGTTGGACTAAATCTTAGTCAAGGATATTTTGAGCAGATCATATAGTTGATCTAGACAACTGTGCATCCTCCAGAGAGGTACCACATCAGCTAGATCATCTATAGAGGCTACAAATCTTACATATAGGACATAGCCAATAAATCAAAACACCAACTTTATGAAATATTAAGCAATCTAAATCATTTTCCTAGGTGAGGGTCACTAGGAATCATTCCATCCATTCAAAGATCTAGGTCTCTGCTTTATACATCATTGACCAAGATCACATATTAAGTTTTACCTCTAGATCACCTAGATTAGAGGATATCATTTTTCCCACACCTACTTGGCAAGACTAGCAGATCCATTAGTGGAAACTCACTTTGTTCCATCCTAAAGGAGGCATCATAGTGACATTCCACTATTCAATCTAAACAGTACAATAAATCATCACCACAAAATCATTTTCCTAGCTTACAACAGCTAGAAACCATGTAAATTCTTACTGTCATCTTGACAGAATAAATAGCCACTTACTTATATATAAGCTAAATTTAGATTATTTGCATGGCAGACAAGCATCCTAAATGGCTGCTATATTGTTTATCACTGTGCCCAATCAAGATGAAGGCACCACAGTGGCACACAACATAGAAACAACCACTAGATGATTTTATAACCATTCAGTTAAAAAACTCCAACTATAATCTATCATCTTCCTAACAACCAGATTAGGAATCAAGTATATATACATTTACATATAGTAGTGACAATTAACAGGGTAGTATCAGGCAATTCTTTGTTTTCCACACAACTTACTACCACAGGGATAACTCAGGCATAATCTTGTATAACTTGATTCATTTACTAGTTAACAGAAAACATTTGGAAAGGATTGTGGTATTATCACATAAACCCTGCCATGGTGTCAAAAACAGAATCACCAGCCCAAATCAGTACCACTAGGGCACTTTCTTATCCAAGTTGAAAATTTGTAACTAGTAATAGATCAGCAACAAACCATTATATCAGACCCATGGATTAAAACCATCAGTGCCACACCAATATAGCACATCACTGTAATGCCCATCTAACCAAAATCACAAATGACCAACATATGCTTCTAAATCATAGATTATGAATCCCAATTCAACATCAACATAATCTAATCTTATTAAGATCTACAAAACACCATGTACATTGTCAAATCATATGAATCAGCCAACAAGCCACATTGAGTACAGGATTCAGGGAAGCACAAACAAAAATCATCAATCTAGTTTTAATTCCATTCACTTAGTAAGATTAGTAGCAAGGCCATTATAAGCTACGCATGATACAATAAGCTGCTGCTAGAACAGATTAGGATTTGACCTCCAGGAGGAACAGAGAGACTCTAAAAATATGGGGGTAGATGGGATAACTTACCCGGGGTCCTCGCTTAAGTCGAGAAGAGGAAGCAGTTTAGGCCATCAATGGTGACCACGGCGTGGCGGCACGAGGAGCACCGTAGTGCTCAACCCGCACCGAGCCGCACCAGTGGATACATGCGCATAGAAGCGGCGGCGCCAGCAACCCATTCACCACCAAACCACCTTAACTGCACCACCACCTCGCCACCATCACCATCCAGGGGTCACCAGAGCACATCGGAGCCGAAACCCTAGCAATAAGAATGAAGTGGGGGCGAGCGAAAGAGGGATCAAATGACAGATCAAATTGGATAGGAAGGAGTAGCGGAGGGGTGCGTGTCGAGGACGACCGATGGCGACGGCGGCCAAGGAGGCCGGAGCCGGCCATGGTTGCGCGGCGACGGTGGTGACACCACGTCACCAGAGAAGGAAAGGGCCGAATGGATCGAGTCGACCGACTCGGTCAGTTGGGCTCTATGGCTTAGTCCAACCAGGTGGACTGAGCTGGGTATTGGGTAGATGGGCCCAACAACTTTGCCCAATACAAATAAAAAAAATTGGAAATTATTAAAATACCTTCTACACATTCTAAGTTCTAGAAAAATGTAGAAAAATCCTAAAAATATATCTAATACATCCAAATGTTTATTAAAATAATATCCACCTACGAAAAATATAATCATATTTATTTAAGTTTAATAAAATGCAAATAAATATTAACACCCTTAAATATCTAAATGAAAATTAATAAATTTAGAAAAATTCATAAAAATAAATAAAAATCATTTTTATGAATAAAAAGAAATCTCTTATCTCATAAAAATACTAACTTAAAATTTTACTAATAAAATTTAAAACAAATATTTAAAGACATGAAATTGCATAAAAAATAATAAAGATAATGTTTAAAAATAAATAAAATTCATTTTTAAAAAGTTAAGCAAGTATATTTACTAGAAAGGTACTAAGTATATTATTTTAAAAACATTTTAAAGTTCTTATATTATATTACTTGAATTATCTAAGTTATTAAACTAAGATAATTGTTTTGTTAATTATTTAATATTATATCTTAAGTAAGAAATGATTATGTTCAAAACACAATCCTTTAACTAGTCTAAAACCATAATTATAATTCAATATAAAATCTAGGTGTAAACAATTAACTCTATAATAATCTTTTAAAATCTTTAACTAACTATAAGTCAAGGATTTACAAAGTTATTCTTTGCAAATCATTAACAATTCATAAATAATCATATTTAACAAACTTGAAATTCACTAAATAAATTATAATGAAATCCACCTATTTTTCTTTATAAAGAAAAATCTCATAGTATGACCTATCAATATTACATCTGCTAAATTTAAATCTTTAAAACAAAGTTCCATAACCATAAAATTTCATCTTTAATTATGCTTATGAAAAACTCTAATTAATAATGCTACAATTGTTATATCTCATGACCAATTACATTTTTATAGTTTACTTTGGTCTGAGATATCCTAAGCTAGATATATAATGACTCAGAATCATTTAAACCTTATTACAACACCATAGCTTCAATCCTATTAATCTCCAGAGTTGAATAATTTAACATAAATAATATTTTCTTCAAATGTTATTCTTTTTGCCACTTCAAAAGAAACATTATACCATTTCTTTAAAGACATAACAACTTAAAACATGAACTTTGTAATAATTACATAATATCATGGAACCTTAAAATTATATTATGATTATACCTTACTCTTCATATTTTATATGTTTACCCTTCTTATAAAGTACACTTAAACTAAGGCAAATCTTAAATAAATCATAAATATATCGCACTGGTAATAACTGAAAAATTACTTGGGATTTTGCATTATGCATCTCATTACTTATGCATAACAGCATATTGCTTCTTTAAACATTGTCCTTACCGGGCAATGATGATATTTTTGTAGAACCCGAGGTCCAGGGTCAAGTCGAGACATTCGACTACAATACTTCGCTATATCAAGGCAAGTTCACACTTGATCATGTCCTTTGATTATTTTCTGTAAGTAATTGCAAACTGTGTGTCATCACCTGCATGTCAAAAAGGTCAAAAACACTATTTTAATAATTAACTTGAAGTATCGGTTACTGATCCAGGGTGATCAGCTAATCTATTAAGACTGGCAGTTGGGATACCACTGCACATGAATCATCTAGGACTTAACAACCAATGTTGCCAGTGATTCTTGCGCCGTATATTACGCGTTAACCATGAGATTTGGAATGGGACGGAGAAGTAAGCTGGATCGGCTCCCTTTCGCATGCATTGGACACTATTCTAGGCATTTGTGAGTTGCAGATCGTGGGTATAGCCGTTTTATATGGGGAAAGGTCTATCGTGGATCTGGGCTTACAAAAGACAGATTACTAGTGTTAATGGTTGTTGTGTGTATCCAACTAAGGTATAGCCATTTTGTACGGGGAAAGGTCTACCTTGAATTTGGGCATACAACAATTGCGGTGTATGCGGGGTCGCAGAGAAGGACAGTGATTGGCTTGGATCATCTACTAGGCCCCACACCATAGGAAGTGTGGACGCGAAAGATTCGCCCGGTTGTGCATCAAGGATTTGATCTCTCATGGGTAAAGTGATGCACCTCTGCAGAGTGTAAGAACTGTAACTTGTTACTTCCTGTTCCGGGAAGGAGCTGCGAACGCTGCAGGAAAGGAACTCCATAAAAGTTCTAGTAAACCTGTGAAGGCTGACGGACATAGCTTTTCAGAATAAAAGCAACCTTTGAAGAAATGTTTACGAAAACCTGCATTGCCTACGACCTATGGTCTGTGGTTGTAGATATAGTGCATCAAACACTCCATTTTAGTGAACTTGCTGAGTACGCTCGTACTCAACGTATCTTCTTAACCCTTGCTAGATTCTGAAGAAAATAACGGCCAAGAAGAGGAAATACTATATCCAATTGAAGACCAAGAAGAATTCCGCTATGAAGAACCAGAAGTATCCGGAAGTATCGAAGGGAACAATTACGAAAACATCTATGGATTGGAGACCGACGTATCTGAAGTGTAGATGTATCATATATAGTGATCTAGTCCAGTAGCTTAGATCTCTGTCTCCTATCTATATTAAATCTTGTATAAACCTTAAAGTTTAGTTCGCTTCCTTATCTTGCTCTCCGAATTATTATAGCTTAGCCCTGAGTCATTGGGATACCTCTATGGACCTATGAGGATCTCAAAGTCGTCATGTAATTCTAGTTGTAATAATGATAATGTATGATGTGGACTCGCTTTGTTTCTGTTGTACCACTCTGAGGATGTAATATTTGGGGAATGGTACTCCGTGAGTGTTATGTCCATGACTATAGTATACTACAACATGCTGTGGTATGCTGGGTCACCACACTATGACTCCACAAGTCATAGAGGACATGACAGAGCACTACACCAACAACGGCTCCGCATGCTTTGAGGACCTAGAGAACTACACCAACATGGACTCCACATGCATGGAAGACATGGAGCACGACATCAACTATGGCTCCTCAAGCATGGAAGACTTGGAGCTATACATCAAAAATGGCTCGTCATGCATGGAGAATATGGATCTCTACACCGACAATGGCTCCACATGCTTGGGTGATATGGAGTACTACGACAATAATTACTCCTCAAGCATGGATGACTTCGAGTGCGACATCAATGATGCCTCGCCGAGCATGGAGAACATGGAGAACTTCATCGAGTTTGATGGCTCTTCCATGATCCATGAAGAATTCCTCCACTGCTTGTAGATGGAAGACTAGTACACCAGCAAGAGGAGGCGAATCATCAAGAATCCATGACCTTCAAGGCCAAGCGTGCCACACCAAAGGTCACAACCTACTTCGATGATCCACCTCCAAGGTGTCAAGCGCCACCACCTCCAAGGCATCAAACACCACCATCTACAAGGCATCAAGTGCCACCACCTAGATGGCATTAAGCTCCACCATCTGCAAGGCGCCAAGAGCCACCTACCCCAAGAAGAGTGGCGTCCAAACATCATATACAATAAGAGGCGCCAAGAAACAAGAATCTTTGACAAACATCCTCTCATGAGCATCGCCACCATAAAGAGGATACAAGACATCGTCAAAGGCATCTTCACCACCAAGACAAAGAATTCATGATGAGCACCATCCATAATGCTCAATCAAGCTCAAGAAGGCATCACAAGCACAAGAAGAGTGCCAAGAAAAATGACCATCGTCGTGAGTGTCATGTGGATGACCAAGTGCTTCACTAAGATAAACCTTCGGCAAGGCACGCCAATGACCTCCATCGACACCATATGATAGGATAAAGGTGTCCGATCTTTCGATGAGATGGTGATAGTCGATTTGGTGGAGTTCGGGCTTGACGATCCGACTACACGTGTGAGCACGAGCTCCAATGCAATCACTAGGCCAATCTCCTGGAGGTTACCGATCCCGCGGGAACACGATCAGCCTGACCAGAAAGAGTCTTAATTCCTACCTGAAATCGAGAACAAGTAAGAAATAATATTGCAATCAATATATTTTGGATTAAGATGAAAGCTTTATTGAAAAGGTGGGATCATGTATAGGTGTGAAGTACAACAGGCCTCTGCGACGCTCGAGCCTTGGCGAAGTTGCTATGGTGGCTAACTTTATGTCTAAACAAAATCTAAGTCTAAAGTGATGGCTATGGGGACCATTTAAGGAGGAAAAGGTGGGGTTTCGTCTAGCCATAGAGGTGGTGGCCGAATCCAACCCTAGAAGGCCTTTTCTCCTCAAATATGGACTCTAAAGAGTGGCTATTAAAAATCCTGCGAAAATTACATGGGCCTAGCCCAAAGTAAAGGTGGCGCAGCACCATATTAAGCTATGGACGAATTTGTGAAGTATTAATCTTGAATATTTCGTCCATGCCTTCAATCTTCATTATGATGGCTTCAAAGTTTTGAAATCTCCACTCGTGGCGTCCTCTTCAATCCTCGCATGCTTACTGCCATCTCCATGCATGTTCATGCTCCAATGTTTGTCCTTCTCGTCCCTGCTAGGTCCACCATGCCTAAGAGTAACAAACATATCTGATTTAGGAAGCATCATATTCTCATGTATATGGGGAATAGTTCCAAGAAACGAAATGTCAACACCCGGATTTTTCAATCCTAGATGCCTGTTATGCCATACATCGCAATCCCAGGATTACCATTTTTGCGAGACATAACAGAATTGGATACCATAGTACTTCATCCATTACAACGATACATAAGTTCTTACACAAATAGGGATCTCATGATCCAGTCCTTAATACAACATCAAGCAGCGGAATACGGAATAGTAACGGTAGCGTAGGCGAGGCTCCATCTTCGGGGTCACAGGCAATGCTGACGATGGGAGATGATCCTAGTTGTCGTAACCGTCCTGGGGTCCATCCTCCAGGTACTCCTCTTCATAGTCTGGCCATGGTAATAGCCAGGGACAAAGCCATGAGTACTCTTTAAGTACTCGCAAACTAATACTAACAAGAAAAAGGGGTTTTTGGATAATAGGACACTAGGCTCTAGGGTTGTTTTGCAAAAGCCAGATTTATACTACTAAGTTCCCAAGCTAGTCACAATTTTATACTCCTAAGTGGGATCTTGTATTTCTAGTCACAACTCTGTTGTGGCCAAGCCAAAGTCTCAAGTCGTTCACAAGTCATTTTGAAAAGTCTGACGGGGGAACAGTATGGCCACTCCAACTGTCCATAACCGCGGACGCGGCTATTCGAATAGTTTGACACTCTGCAGAGATTGTACACTTTCACCACAACATTCGATACATCCGTCAGGAGCAAATCCTGAATTCACCATACTCAGTATACGGATAATCAATCCTAACCTTCCAATTACACTCCCTAGTATAAGCACCTCTCCTGTGAGTTTGGCCTCCCAACCATGACCACTGTCATCTTGGGTACTGCACAGGTGGACAATCTTCACAAGGTAGCCTCAGCTCAGACCTTGGCCGTGAGGGAACTAATACTAAGGTATATAAGTTTCCAGTCAAGCCCTACCCAATATTCGGGTATTGTGGTTGTACGATAAAATTGGAATGGTATCGCATCCAGACAACCATCAGTTTTATAAAGGGCTAAGGCTCATGCCTCAACATTTTCATCACCAAAATCATCAAGTGTTTGGAAACACCTGTCCAAAACATTTCAATAGAATGATCCATCATTCCAAGGTTTTCATAACCATTTTTCCACCAAGTATTCCCATCTAAAGTTGATCAAGTTTTATGCTTAGCACTAGCATCTACAGGTGGGGTAGTACCAATAGAGGGGTGGTAACTAGTGGAGTTGCAACTAAGTCCAACCTTATATCATAAGCTGATATCAAGGTTTCTAGCTTAGGCCAAATTTTAATGCTCTTTATGCAACCTTCAGCACAACTGTCTAGTATCTACCAAAATTCTTGGGTAGCCTCTAAGTAAACTTTGATAAAGAAATAAAGTAAAAAGCTTGCCATAAAACTAGGATTGGTCTAGCAAGTGGGTATGGTTACATACGCTGAGGGCATATAGTAATCATATCACAAGCATGGGTTGTGGCAACAATAGGGTGTCTTATGCGCTTGCATAGGTATAGTATCTTGCAAGTGTTAGCTTGCATCAGTATACTTGGTTGGTATCGCTTGCATCAATATCAGTATAAGCTTGCATCAATATCAGTATAAGCTTGCATCAATATCAGTATAAGCTTGCATCAATATCAGTATAAGCTTGCCTTGTGCAGAGCAGTGGTTGAAGTTCTCCTCGGCTTCCTCTTCGTAGTATCCTCCTTCTTCCTCGTAGCCTTGGTCGGTACTAGCGTCTATGAATAAATACGAGGTACACAATCACCAAACAATACTTAACTATTTGCAATCATCACACACAAGGGTCCTATAGATGATCTAGCATCATCTCTAACATTACAAGGTTAAGGATTGGTTTAAGTCTCCTTATTTTAGAAAAGTAATTTCTACTCATTGAAAAACTACTTAAGATTTAATATTCTCCAAACTAAACATGGGATCATGTTGACACATGTCATCACCACATGTTGTAGTCCATGGGAATGTGATTTAAAGTGGTGTCCCAATTTAACAAGGTTTTCCCCTTTTATTTTAATTAATTAAAGTGGCTAGAAATGCTTATGAAGCATTCTTTTATTCCTTGAACAAAATTTCTGCAAGTAACCTATATATATTTTTATATATTCTGAAAGGTATGGTTGAAAGTGATTTTTGAGAGTTGGAATCAACTCAAAAGCTATTGTGGTTTAAATTTGAAAAATGTTTGAATGCAGAAAAGCTTCTGCCTTGTCATTTTTGCTAAGGGTGATCTACAGATCCAAATGACTTGAATCCAACGGGCTTGGATTAAGAATTCACAGAACTTTCCAACAAAATTGGTTTCATCTAATTTGGTGCAATAAATCGATCTGGGTTGATTTTTGAAGTTGGGTACAGAAGTGTGTTTGAAATTAAAAAGAAAAGATTTAATTTGAATTATTGGGCTGCGCGGGAAATTCTAACGGGCCGGCCTGCTAAGCGCAGTGCTCCTGCGGGCTGCGTAAGTGGGTGTCCCCACTCGTCAGTGACACGGGGCTGGGCGAAGCGGTATGGGGCAACGTGGTTCGTTCGATCTGGTTCTAATCCAACGGCTGAGGGTCATCGTCGATGCGAGACAGCTCCGGCGAGAACGAAACCTAGCGCGGCCAGTGAGGGGTGCTGGGGGCTCACCGGAGTATGGGCGAGGGTCGGCGAGGCGGGCGAACGACGAAGTCGACGACGGCGAACCTCCTGGTACCGGTGGCTTCTCCTGGGGCGGCTCCAATCGCTGGCTCCTTTCTTCTCCGGCAGCGGCAGGCTCCAGTGAAATTCCGGCGGGGTGGTGCTCGCCTTGCTCTGAGAATGGTGTGGCACGATCAGTGAGGAGAGGGGAGTGAGATGGTGTGAAGAAATCGTGCGGGGGTGGCCTCTATTTATAGTCGAGCGAGGGGACCGTCGGGGCGCAAGGTGAGCTCGTCGGAGGCGACGTTACAGGCAGCTAAAGGCATGGGCAAGGGTAGGGGACGGTGCTGTGTCTCCTGGCGGTGCTCAACGACATGGTCGCGAGGGATGGGGCGGTGTGGTTTGGTCTGGAACGGGCGGTGCTCTGCGCGGCAGAGGCGGCGTTCTCGACGGCGGGCGGTGGCTGTATGGCGCGGGGCGTTAAAAGGGGATGTCTGGCGGTCTCCCGGGTCGGTGGTGATCGTGTGTGCGCGCGGTGAGGGCGGCGCGCGGTCTGTGGGTGGTGGTCGAGGGTGGCGCTCTGGTGCATGCTCGGCATGGTCTGGGCGTGTCTAGTGCGCGTGGTCCAGGGCTTGGCAACGCTCGCGGCTAGGACAAGCAGTGGCGGTGGATGGTGGGCTGCCTCCCAGACAAGGTTGGCACGGCTAGTTCTTCCTCTAGCCTGCTGTCGACTATGGGGTGGCATGGTTGGCTTCGGCTGTTCACCATTAATGGCAATGGCAAGCTCATAGGGGTGCTAAAGCTGGTCTAACCTCTCTATATGATCTACTGGATTGTGTGAGAGCTAACTAGGGAACAAGTTAGGCTCAAAACACTGCACACTATAGTGTTTTGTGTTTTGTTTGATTTGTGTCTGCAACCTGTTTGATGAAATGGCCGCATGAAATCAAGTTTTGAATTTTGAAATGATTTTTTGTGGGTTTGCTAGATTGGTTCTGGTGAGTCTGCATATGCTTGGGTTTTGAAAATTGAGCTTGTTTAAGTGGGTTTTGAAAAAGTGGGATCTTCCCATATGAAGAAGATTCAATTTTTAGTTGTCATTTAAACTATGCATTTGAAAGTTTCTGGATGATCACAAGGTGGGCCTTGATACTTTGTTATGAGTACATTCAAGGGGTGCAAAGATCCAGAAAATTTTCTGTTAGGTTTTGAAAGTTTGAGACAGCCAAAGTAGGCATGGGAGTTAAATTGGTCAAAATGACCATTCACTTAATATATTGGTTTTGACTTATTTTTCTTTAGGAAAAGTGTGGGGAATGTTTTAGATGATGTTCTTTTCACCTATGAAACATTTTACAAGCAATGGATCACACAAACAAAGTAGTTTTTAAAGAATTTCAAAATTCATGCATACACATATACATGCTTTCATGAATTGATTTAGAAAAGTTTTTGTTAACCCTAAACTTTAGGATTAGTGTTTTGTTGATCTAAGTTTGATATTTTTGGGATGTTACAAACCTTCCCCCCTTAAACAAAATCTCGTCCCGAGATTTGAAAAAGGACGAAAAGATTACCTAGGATTTGAAGAGATCTGGAAACTCCGTCCTGATGTGATCTTCGCGTTCCCAGGTAGCTTCCTCCTCTGTGTGGTTGCTCCACTGAATCTTGAGAAACTTGATGCTTCGGGTTCTGGGCGTTCGAAAAGCTTCCTCCAATATATGGATGGGTACTTCGAGATAGGTCAGGTCATCATTGATCTCTATGGTCCTATGATCGATATTCTTGAACACTTCGGTCTTCTCGGGGACTTCGAGACATTTGCAAAGTAACGAGATATGGAACACATTGTGCACTGCTGACATCTCTTCTGGTAGCTCGAGTTGATACGATACTTCTCCTCGACGGTTAAAAATTTTGAAAGGTCCGATATATCTGGGGGCTAACTTTCCTTTGAGTTGGAAACGCTGCATTCCCTTCAATGGCGACACTTTCAGGTAAACAAAGTCTCCAATGTTAAAGGCGAGGTCTCGACGTCTCTTGTCGGCGTAACTCTTTTGTCGGGATTGGGCTGTCTTGAGATGTTCTCGAATTTTGTGAACCTTCTCTTCTGCTTCTCGTAGGATGTCGGGTCCGAAAATTTGACTCTCTCCTACGTCCGACCAGTTCAAAGGGGTGCGGCACTTCCTTCCGTACATGAATTCAAATGGGGCCATTTGCAAACTGGCTTGGTAACTATTGTTGTAGGAAAATTCTGCAAACGGCAGACAGTCTTCCCACTTGGATCCATATTCTAGCACACATGCTCTAAGCATATCTTCGAGTATTTGGTTTACTCGCTCCGTTTGTCCATTGGTCTGAGGGTGATACGCGGTACTGAAATCTAGGCGGGTTCCTAAACCTTCCTGGACCTTCTTCCAGAATCTCGAGGTAAACTGAGTTCCTCGATCCGATACGATATTCTTAGGGACTCCGTGCAAACTAACGATCCTAGCGATGTACAACTCTGCTAGCTTCGAACTCTGATAGGTGGTTTTAACGGGCAAGAAATGGGCGACTTTGGACAATCTGTCCACTATGACCCAAATAGAGTCATTTCCCCTACTAGAAGTAGGTAGTCCAGTGATAAAGTCCATTCCTACAGAATCCCATTTCCATTCCGGAATTTGCAAAGGTTGCAACAATCCAGCGGGTCTTTGATGTCCTGCCTTAACTCGCTGACATATATCACACTTGGCGATATAGCTTCCGATTTCTCTCTTCATCTTATGCCACCAAAATTGCTCTTTCAAATCTTGATACATCTTAGTTCCTCCTGGATGGATAGAATAAAGAGTATCATGAGCCTCCTTCAAGATAACTTCTTTTAACTCAGAATCTACTGGTACACAAAGGCGTCCTTTGTACCACAAAACTCCTTCTTCGTCCTCGGTGAATCCGGGTACTTTGCCTGTACCGATACGACATTTAATTCCGTCGATACTAGCATTTCCTTTCTGCGCCTCTTTAACCTGACTGATCAAAGTGGGCTGAAGTTCTATGCTAGCCAAAAATCCTTCACTTACTAATTCTATTCGAAAATCTTCCATCTCTTTGTGCAAACTTGGTTGCTCCTTCAAAATCATGGAGTTCAAGCGGCACGGCAATCTGCTAAGGGCATCGGCTACTACGTTGGCTTTTCCAGGGTGATAATGAATGTCCAGGTCGTAATCCTTGATTAGCTCAATCCATCTTCTCTGCCTCATATTCAGCTCCTTCTGAGTGAATATATACTTTAGGCTCTTGTGATCCGAATAAATCTCACAACGGTTTCCCATAAGGTAATGTCTCCATGTCTTCAGGGCTAGAACTACGGCTGCGAGTTCGAGGTCATGGGTTGGATAATTTTGTTCATGCTGCTTCAATTGTCGCGATAGATAGGATATAACTTGGCCTTCTTGCATTAGCACACATCCGAGACCAATCTTGGATGCGTCACAATACACATCGAAGGGCTTCGTGATATCCGGCATGATCAAGATTGGGGCGGAAATCAATCTCCTTTTGAGTTCTTGGAAACTCGCTTCACGCTTGTCTGTCCATTCAAACTTCTTGTCCTTCTTCAGCAATTGGGTCATGGGTCGGGCGATACTAGAGAATCCTTCGACGAATTTGCGGTAATATCCCGCCAATCCGAGAAAAGCACGAACTTGGGTTTGAGTGGTTGGGGCTTGCCAATCTTCTACATCTTTCACTTTGGCAGGGTCAACGGCAATTCCTCCGGCGGATACAATGTGACCGAGGAATCCTACTTCCTGTAACCAGAATTCACATTTGCTAAATTTTGCATACAACTGATGCTCTCTAAGGGTTCCAAGAATGGTCCTTAGGTGTAGCTCATGTTCTTCTTCCGATTTGGAATAAATCAGAATGTCATCGATGAAAACAACGACAAACTTATCCAGGAAGTCCATAAAAATCTTATTCATGAGGTTCATGAAATAAGCGGGGGCATTGGTTAATCCAAAAGACATGACTGTATACTCATACAACCCATATCTGGTGGTAAAGGCAGTCTTTGGAATATCCTCTGCACGAATTTTGAGTTGATGATAACTAGTTCTAAGATCAATCTTAGAAAACACCTGGGCACCGGTCAACTGATCAAACAAATCCTCTATCTTGGGCAAGGGGTACTTGTTCTTGATGGTGACATCATTCAACTTTCGATAATCCGTACACAAATGGTTACCTCCATCCTTCTTGTCCACAAACAAGACAGGTGACCTCCATGGGGACGCACTTGGTTGAATCAATCCGATTTCTAACATGGAATCCAGTTGCTTCTTCAGTTCTTCTAGTTCTGACGGGTTCATACTATAGGGTCTCTGGGCTATAGGTCCTGTTCCGGGGATTAGTTCGATGATAAACTCGATATCCCTATCTGGGGGCATACCGGGCAAAACATCTGGAAATACATCAGGGTATTCACAGACTACTCGAACTTGGTCGATGGTAGGTTGGGCTAGACTCTTGTTACACTTGAATTGGCGAGGTAAGGTTTCCGATATATGCTCGACTAATATTCCGGCGGTACTAGTCATGGTAATGGCTTTCTTGGCACAGTCAATCATTCCTTTACGTTTGGACATCCAATCCATTCCTTGTACTACTTCCAAACCTTTAGTTCCGAGTACTATTAGATTAGCATAAAAATCTATGCCATGGATTCGGATAGGGACGGCTTTGCAAATTTGCCTAGCCTTGGTGGTCGATCCGGGAATTTGTACAATCATCACATGCTTCAGTTTGGTTGGTTGGATTTTACTAGTGCATGCAAATTCTTCGGTGACAAATGAATGCGATGCACCAGAATCAAACAACACTCTTGTGAGTACTGAATTAACAGAAAACATACCCAGCACGACGTCTGGCGCTTCCTGAGCTTCTTCAGCATGCATGAGAAAAAGGCGGCCATTGCGGTTGAGTGAATTTCCTGGGGCAAATCTTCTCCCTGGCTGGACACGACGCTGCTGCTGGGCTGGGACATTGGTATTAGGGGTTGTAGCATTCTTCTTGTTGGGGCACTCGTTGGAATAGTGGCCTTTATTTCCACAGTCATAACAGGTCACTTGGGACTTGTCCTTGGCTGCGACAGGCACAACATTGCTTCTAGTCCTCGGGGCAGTATTGGGGTTGGCGGTAGCATGGTTGGTGTTGAACTTGGGTGGGGCACGGGTGAAAGTGCTAGAATTGCCGGGGTTGTTGTGATTTCCTCCGGGTCTAGGGTTTCCACGGTTGGGATAGTTCGGATGGGTCATAGGGGGTCTGTTGGTCCTTGGGGCAAATCCTGGAGATGGGTTGGGGCGATACTTTGGGGTCTGATGGGTTCCTGGTTGATGCATCATGCGACGCTTGCAGTTCTCATTGGCCTGGTTGATCTTTCCTTCCATCTGGATAGCGGAGTCGACAAGGGCTTCAATATCAGCAAAGGGAATATTGACTAATACTGTCTGCATCTCGTCATGCAGACCATTCAGGAATTTTTCTTTCTTCTTGGCTTCGGTGTCTATCTCATCTGGGGCGTACCTAGCTAATGACAAAAATTTGTCACGGTATTCCACTACAGTCATCCTTCCTTGCTTCAATTCTCTGAACTCGTCTCTCATTCTCTTGATCAAACCTGGCGGCACATGGGTTCTGCTAAACTTGACCTTGAATTCCTCCCAGGTCATCATTTGGCCTCCGGTCATTGCACGAACACTGTTCCACCATGCCCTGGCATCTCCGGCTAGATAATGAGTGGCGAACAAGACTTTCTCGTTGGCTTCTACTCCGGCTACTTCTAAGTTATTCTCCATGGTTTGCAGCCAATCATCGGCGTCTAGGGGTTCTTCTGACTTGGTGAAAACGGGTGGGTTGGTATTCTGGAAATTTTTGAGCTTAGATCCTTGGTTGTCCTGGTTTCCATGACCTTGGTTGTTGTGGGCTAGCTGGGCTATCTGTTGCAGAGTGGCTAGGTTGGCTTGCTGTTCCGCTCGTTCAGCTTCGCGGTCAGAAGTCAACATTTGTAGGATCTGCAACATTGGGTCCGGGGCTGAACCACTTCCTCCACGTGGCATCTGAAGATTGATATAGATCATGAGAAAAGAGGGAAATTTCTAAGGTTTTGGGTCTTTGAAAAGTTTTTAGAGTTTGACTCAAGTTTTCTAGCAACTTGCTTTTTCATTCATTCAGTCATAGCACACAGTACAACACACACCACAACAAAGCAAAACAGATGGTTTTAAGAACCACTCTGGGAACTACGATACAGTGGGACCGACTACTACTCACTACGCTAGTGCTCAGTGCTACTATTGCTCGGAGTCTGTGGCTTCATCATCTTCCGCATTGTGGCATCCCGCAAAACCACTACTAGAAAATCGCGTTGAATTTGTGCATTGCATCGTCATCATCACGCATTGTTTGCATAAAACTATGTTCGCAAAGCCCGTTTTGTTTTTCTAAAACGCCCCGTCTTTTATTCAAATGCCAAACACCGGTTCTCCGGAATTATTTTGTTGTCAGCTATCGGGTTGTGAAAGCCGTGTGTTAAAATAATTAAAATTTAAATTATTTTATTAGGGGCAGTCGAACGGGCCGATTGACCCGATCGACCACCCCAGAAAAATATATCGGTCCACCCCTTATTTTCTAAACCTACCAACTAACCTACCCACACACCCCCAGCCACATCACCCCAACCAGTAGGAGCACGCCACCTCACCTCTTCCCTTCTTCCACCCACTCACATCCTGCCACATCACCCAACTCCCTCCCTCACCCCCTCTCTCTCCTCTCTCTCTCACCCTGCCTCCACCAACCACACACGCACGCACGCACTCACACAGGCCACACACGCACGCACCCGACAACCCCTCCCTGGCCCCGGCCCCACGCCTGGCCCACCCCCAACCCCACGCGACTCCCTCCTCCTCCCAGGCAGCATCTCCCCGTCGGCTCCTCCCCGTCCCCTGTTCATCTTCTCCCGCAGCGCCCGCACGCCTCCTCCACCCCGCAACGCCCCGCCGCCTCTGCGAGCTCCGGCAACCACCGCCGCTCCTCCACCTCCCCAGCAGGCCCCGACGCCGGCACGCGCCTCGCCCGGCCCCGAGCCGCCGCCACGCTCCTCGACTCCCGCTCCTCCGTCGGCCCTCCCCCTCGCCGCGCCGCTGCACCTCCTCTCCGCCCCGCCGCTGCCAGGCCCCATCTCCACCACCCGCCGCTCTCCCTCTCCTCTGTCCCGCGCTCACCTCGCCCCGCCGCCGTTCGCCGCTCCGCCTCTGCGCTCTCCGCACGCAAGCTTTCCCCCGAGCCGCCACCGTCTGCCGGCCCCCTCGCCGCCTCCACGACGCCGCGCGCCCCTGCTCTGGCCGCCCTGCTCGACGCGAGCGCCCCACCGGCCACCGTCCGTCTGCGCCAGGGCCTCCCGGAGCAGCTTCCGCCTCCGCCGCCCGGTGTCCCTCCTTCCGCGTGCCCGTCGCCCTCGCCCGACGTGTCCCCGACGACCTCGCCAGCCCGGCCCGAGCCCGACGCCGTCAGTGCCGCCTGGCCGGAGCTCCGCCCCGCTTCGCCCCAGGCAGAGCCTGCCGCTCCCAGCACCGGCCGCCCCGCTCGCCGGAGACCGCTCCCTCGCCGGCTCGCTGCCGACCCCTTCGCCCCTCAGGCGAGCTGCCGCGGCCCTCCAAGTCATATGATGGACGTGTGGTCACGTGTCGAGGAAACATGGCGAGACAGTGTAGAAGGGACGCCCGAGTGAGATTGTTGTATGCCACCCGGATGACCCCGACGAGAATCGCCCATGCCGAGATCTTCCGTAGATGATTCGACAAAGGACCGAGGCGACAAGATCTTCCCGTTGACAAGGCCACCGACAAGATCTTCGACATGCGTCGCCATATTCGCAGGCCACTCCGCGACACCCGGGGATCGACACAAGACTGGAGCACCCGGGCCTCCTTCATGGAATCCCCAAGGTCTACTGACGCCAGACGCCCGAAGCCGAGGACCCGACAAGAACCCCCAACACGGACACACCGAGTTCTCCATCGAGGAAACCAAGGCCGTCGACGTGGAACCAAAGAGTGCCGAGTACTTCATCGCGGACGCCAAGACCGACCCGATGCGCGGGCCCGACAAGATCGGCCCCGACCTGGGTGGAGCCGGAGACCGCCAAGTACATCTTCCCGGAACACAAGATCTGCCCCGTTACCGAGAACGAGAGAACGATCCCGTCGAGACCGATCCGTCGAACCCTTGACCCTGAGACCGGACCCCGACCCCGGAAACCCAAGATCGTCGAGACCCCTAATGTGTGACCCTTATCCGAACCCCTATTTTATAAAATGTCAAACATAAAACTTGTTGCATATTAAATTGTCATACTCGCATGCATATTACCATGTGGTTTGGGGGCCTTACGCCAATTCACCTAATAATTAAATATGGGGCCCATATGCGGGCAAATCTAGTCTCATATTGGCCTCAGTTAAACTTGTGTAGCGAACCGGTGATATATTCTGGCTTGTTAAACAACAATTAAAATTGCGGGGTAGCTAAACAACTCGAACCATATAATCATTTGTCGGGACCCCGGTTCCGCTTAATCTTGACTAATTGCATCGCACCTTTGCCATGCCATGCATCATACATGCATCATGCCGATCTTCTGCCGTTGTATTAAATATTGCATCCGGTGTTTCTTCCAGTGTTTTGCTTCTTCGCGGATAAGGCTGTTGAGTTGATGCGAGTGTCGCCCCGATCTTCGGTTGACCCTTCGGCAATGTTTTCAGGCGAGCATCTTCCCCTTTCTACCTATCTTACTTTTATAGTATTTATTTCCCTCCTGTTGATCTTGCTATCTGTGTTGCGATGCTCTAGTTTCGTACCCGTGATATCCCTTGCAGCCATATATTGCCTTGGACACATCCTATTACCTGTTGTTTGGTAGATAGTTGGACTTGCGCGTCGTAGTCGCTTGCTCAAGTGCTGTTGCGCGCCGCCATGTACCACAGTTGTTGGAGTATTGCCACATGTTGGATGTTGGAGATGGTCTCGGCTTTACTTTTCGTTCACTTTAATTCCTGTTTAATCACTAAAATTGAAGTAAGCAGAGGCATCGGTGGGTGATAGATAATATTTGGTTTCCGAACGCCCACTTGTGTCCCGTAGGACCCCGAGTACTTGATACCTGTTCCTTGATTTATCGCGCTATCCACATCCGGGAGGTATATGGGACCCCCCTTAGCCAGAGCTTGATTCAGTCTTATTTCTTGGGGCCACAAACTAGTTTGAGGTTTTATTTACGATCCTGTACTTATGCCATGTTTTACTGCTTTATTTACGATTGTGCTACAGATAGCACCTGTACTGTTTAGGATCGGGACACGATTCCGCGGTGTCGACAAGCCCAGTTTTGGGTTCCCAGTCGTTCACAGCCGTATACCCAGACCTTGAGTCCGTCTCGGAGCTAGCTTACTTCGTTGCGGGTAGCTTAATGGGGTGGCCCCCTGAAATATTTCTGAATCCTGTGATTGCTTAGTCGTGAAAGCCTCGTTGGGTTTTGATTTGGTTTTTCCGAGGTTGATCGAGCGTGTGTTGCTATTGGTGCACCCCGGCCGGGTAAAACTTTCTGAAAGCCGTGTCCGCGGATATGGACGACTTGGAGCATAGTATCTCGACCATAGACAAGCATAACTAAAGTTTATCGCTATAAATTTGACTTATAATGACTAGTAATCAGCTTCACTATAATGGAATGGCTAATTAATACTGCCCACAATTGCTTGTTTGGAGTGTCGCTTGCGACCATTGTACCTGACTAGTAAGTATTGCAACTACAACGGAATGGCTAAGTAAAAGTACCAACAACTGCTGGGTTTTGGGTTACCTCATGCTAACTGTATCTGACTAGTAAGTGTTGCCACTATAACGGAATGGTTAACTAAAAGTGCCCACTGCTTATTTTATCAGGATGATTATCTAAACCTGACTAGTAATTGTCGCAACTATAATTGAATAAATAAAACTGCCAACTGTGTGAGTTCCTCGGTTGACTTCCTCGTTTGGTCTCGAGGGGGAAACACCAGGATGGGTTTGTTTGGTGTTAGTTTCAGGTTGGATCCGGATAGGTCATTCTTACCCCTCTCTGATAACCGCCAGTTGTATCGAGTCTCTATAGGTTGTTTAGTGCATGATGCCGCTGCCGCTTCAGTCCACCATACCTATGTAGGCGAGGACCGCCGAATTCTAGCCTCGCCGTGTACTGGCCTCAGTACTGACGCTCCTCTTTTTCCTTTGCCCTTTGTCGGCACCCCTTTTGTTTAAGCAGGTTTTGAGATCGACGCCGTTAGCAGGGTTACCCTTCCGGCTTGGCCTGGGCAGGGTTATGGACGCCATTGGTTATTCTTCAGGGCTCTTAGCCCCATTTTCATCTTGTCCGTAGTCGGACGCCCTATCGTTTTCAAGGTGATTTGGATCTTTGTATATTATATCTGTATTCTTGACTCGTGGAGTCGTGTTGTATATATATCTGTTCTGTGGGTCCCATCAAGGACTGTTGTGTAATGTTATTACTTCGTTTTCCACCCGCACGAAAGTGCCTGGTGGGCACCTTTGAATCGTTTCTATGCGGGTTTGGCGGGCTTCGCTAAAACTTGCATAGGTCCGATTCTGAGGGTGTTACAGAGTGGTATCAGAGCTCAGCAGTTGCGATACCCCACAAGTCCAGCCTGTAGGATAACCTAGCTAACGGCCGAAGTAGAGTGTCAAAACTATTTTGCAAAAACGGTTGGATAGTTCTGGTTAGGTCTGATTTTACTCCTTACCCCTCTGCTATTCTCCTCTTACCTCGACGTGTTTTGAATCTGCTCTCTTCTCTCTCTTCGAGTCCAGGAATTCTCGTGGTTGGGTTTCCGTCGTACCTTCAGGGCTTCGCTTTCTCCCTTTTGTAACGGAGGTGCTACGATCATCAATCTGCAACTGGTAGTTGTGCCCTTCATCCGATCTTTTGTTCTTGAGATCTTTATCTATATGTGTTCCTTGCCGGATATCTGTGTCGTTGAAAAACATATGAGAAGGACGAGCATTGGTGAAGTTGGAGTATACCTTGAGCATGTGTTGTTCATGCCAATGGAACCCTCGCGAAACCTAATCATTGTGTCTTTCATACGATTTCTGCTGGCATCATCCCTTTGATCCGGATACCGCCTATGAAGATCTTCAGTCTAAATCTCGAGAGTTGAGTTGCCTTATTTTCCTACCCATGTATAGAGTTGATAGATTGGGTACGGGATGGATTGATCACCCTAACCGACTCTTACTGTTCACTCTGTACATTGAATTGGTGGATCAATGTAACTTTTCTCTCTTCTAATGGAAGTTAGAGGTGGCCTTATCGTTTGATACCTCTCCCTTCGTCCTTTGTTCTCCGGAGTGTTCTCTCGTCGATCAGGAACAACGAACCTTGTTGGTGGTGTCGCCGCTTTCAAGATGGAGGATGAACCCTTGTTAGTGGTGTCGCGAGGATCTACACGAAGTGCGAAGGATCAGATCGCCGACCTTCCTTCCGGTACCATGAGGCGGATCTCGAGGGCGAGATCCATTGTTAGTGGTGTCGAATTGTGGCATCCCGCAAAACCACTACTAGAAAATCGCGTTGAATTTGTGCATTGCATCGTCATCATCACGCATTGTTTGCATAAAACTATGTTCGCAAAGCCCGTTTTGTTTTTCTAAAACGCCCCGTCTTTTATTCAAACGCCAAACACCGGTTCTCCGGAATTATTTTGTTGTCGGCTATCGGGTTGTGAAAGCCGTGTGTTAAAATAATTAAAATTTAAATTATTTTATTAGGGGCAGTCGAACGGTCCGATTGACCCGATCGACCACCCCAGAAAAATATATCGGTCCACCCCTTATTTTCTAAACCTACCAACTAACCTACCCACACACCCCCAGCCACATCACCCCAACCAGTAGGAGCACGCCACCTCACCTCTTCCCTTCTTCCACCCACTCACATCCTGCCACATCACCCAACTCCCTCCCTCACCCCCTCTCTCTCCTCTCTCTCACCCTGCCTCCACCAACCACACACGCACGCACGCACTCACACAGGCCACACACGCACGCACCCGACAACCCCTCCCTAGCCCCGGCCCCACGCCTGGCCCACCCCCAACCCCACGCGACTCCCTCCTCCTCCCAGGCAGCATCTCCCCGTCGGCTCCTCCCCGTCCCCTGTTCATCTTCTCCCGCAGCGCCCGCACGCCTCCTCCACCCCGCAACGCCCCGCCGCCTCTGTGAGCTCCGGCAACCACCGCCGCTCCTCCACCTCCCCAGCAGGCCCCGCCGCCGGCACGCGCCTCGCCCGGCCCCGAGCCGCCGCCACGCTCCCCGACTCCCGCTCCTCCGTCGGCCCTCCCCCTCGCCGCGCCGCTGCGCCTCCTCTCCGCCCCGCCGCCGCCAGGCCCCATCTCCACCACCCGCCGCTCTCCCTCTCCTCTGTCCCGCGCTCACCTCGCCCCGCCGCCGTTCGCCGCTCCGCCTCTGCGCTCTCCGCACGCAAGCTTTCCCCCGAGCCGCCACCGTCTGCCGGCCCCCTCGCCGCCTCCACGACGTCGCGCGCCCCTGCTCTGGCCGCCCTGCTCGACGCGAGCGCCCCACCGGCCACCGTCCGTCTGCGCCAGGGCCTCCCGGAGCAGCTTCCGCCTCCGCCGCCCGGTGTCCCTCCTTCCGCGTGCCCGTCGCCCTCGCCCGACGCATCCCCGACGACCTCGCCAGCCCGGCCCGAGCCCGACGCCGTCAGTGCCGCCTGGCCGGAGCTCCGCCCCGCTTCGCCCCAGGCAGAGCCCGCCGCTCCCAGCACCGGCCGCCCCGCTCGCCGGAGACCGCTCCTCGCCGGCTCGCTGCCGACCCCTTCGCCCCTCAGGCGAGCTGCCGCGGCCCTCCAAGTCAGATGATGGACGTGTGGTCACGTGTCGAGGAAACATGGCGAGACAGTGTAGAAGGGACGCCCGAGTGAGATTGTTGTATGCCACCCGGATGACCCCGACGAGAATCGCCCATGCCGAGATCTTCCGTAGATGATTCGACAAAGGTCCCAGGCGACAAGATCTTCCCGTTGACAAGGCCACCGACAAGATCTTCGACATGCGTCGCCATATTCGCAGGCCACTCCGCGACACCCGGGGATCGACTCAAGACTGGAGCACCCGGGCCTCCTTCATGGAATCCCCAAGGTCTACTGACGCCAGACGCCCGAAGCCGAGGACCCGACAAGAACCCCCAACACGGACACACCGAGTTCTCCATCGAGGAAACCAAGGCCGTCGACGTGGAACCAAAGAGTGCCGAGTACTTCATCGCGGACGCCAAGACCGACCCGATGCGCGGGCCCGACAAGATCGGCCCCGACCTGGGTGGAGCCGGAGACCGCCAAGTACATCTTCCCGGAACGCAAGATCTGCCCCGTTACCGAGAACGAGAGAATGATCCCGTCGAGACCGATCCGTCGAACCCTTGACCCTGAGACCGGACCCCGACCCCGGAAACCCAAGATCGTCGAGACCCCTAATGTGTGACCCTTATCCGAACCCCTATTTTATAAAATGTCAAACATAAAACTTGTTGCATATTAAATTGTCATACTCGCATGCATATTATCATGTGGTTTGGGGGCCTTACGCCAATTTACCTAATAATTAAATATGGGGCCCATATGCGGGCAAATCTAGTCTCATATTGGCCTCAGTTAAACTTGTGTAGCGAACCGGTGATATATTCTGGCTTGTTAAACAACAATTAAAATTGCGGGGTAGCTAAACAACTCGAACCATATAATCATTTGTCGGGACCCCGGTTCCGCTTAATCTTGACTAATTGCATCGCACCTTTGCCATGCCATGCATCATACATGCATCATGCCGATCTTCTGCCGTTGTATTAAATATTGCATCCGGTGTTTCTTCTAGTGTTTTGCTTCTTCGCGGATAAGGCCGTTGAGTTGATGCGAGTGTCGCCCCGATCTTCGGTTGACCCTTCGGCAATGTTTTCAGGCGAGCATCTTCCCCCTTTCTACCTATCTTACTTTTATAGTATTTATTTCCTCCTGTTGATCTTGCTATCTGTGTTGCGATGCTCTAGTTTCGTACCCGTGATATCCCTTGCAGCCATATATTGCCTTGGACACATCCTATTACCTGTTGTTTGGTAGATAGTTGGACTTGCGCGTCGTAGTCGCTTGCTCAAGTGCTGTTGCGCGCCGCCATGTACCACAGTTGTTGGAGTATTGCCACATGTTGGATGTTGGAGATGGTCTCGGCTTTACTTTTCGTTCACTTTAATTCCTGTTTAATAACTAAAATTGAAGTAAGCAGAGGCATCGGTGGGTGATAGATAATATTTGGTTTCCGAACGCCCACTTGTGTCCCGTAGGACCCCGAGTACTTGATACATGTTCCTTGATTTATCGCGCTATCCACATCCGGGAGGTATATGGGACCCCCTTAGCCAGAGCTTGATTCAGTCTTATTTCTTGGGGCCACAAACTAGTTTGAGGTTTTATTTACGATCCTGTACTTATGCCATGTTTTACTGCTTTATTTACGATTGTGCGACAGATAGCACCTGTACTGTTTAGGATCGGGACACGATTCCGCGGTGTCGACAAGCCCAGTTTTGGGTTCCCAGTCGTTCACAGCCGTATACCCAGACCTTGAGTCCGTCTCGGAGCTAGCTTACTTCGTTGCGGGTAGCTTAATGGGGTGGCCCCCTGAAATATTTCTGAATCCTGTGATTGCTTAGTCGTGAAAGCCTCGTTGGGTTTTGATTTGGTTTTTCCGAGGTTGATCGAGCGTGTGTTGCTATTGGTGCACCCCGGCCGGGTAAAACTTTCTGAAAGCCGTGTCCGCGGATATGGACGACTTGGAGCATAGTATCTCGACCATAGACAAGCATAACTAAAGTTTATCGCTATAAATTTGACTTATAATGACTAGTAATCAGCTTCACTATAATGGAATGGCTAATTAATACTGCCCACAATTGCTTGTTTGGAGTGTCGCTTGCGACCATTGTACCTGACTAGTAAGTATTGCAACTACAACGGAATGGCTAAGTAAATGTACCAACAACTGCTGGGTTTTGGGTTACCTCATGCTAACTGTATCTGACTAGTAAGTGTTGCCACTATAACGGAATGGTTAACTAAAAGTGCCCACTGCTTATTTTATCAGGATGATTATCTAAACCTGACTAGTAATTGTCGCAACTATAATTGAATAAATAAAACTGCCAACTGTGTGAGTTCCTCGGTTGACTTCCTCATTTGGTCTCGAGGGGGAAACACCAGGATGGGTTTGTTTGGTGTTAGTTTCAGGTTGGATCCGGATAGGTCATTCTTACCCCTCTCTGATAACCGCCAGTTGTATCGAGTCTCTATAGGTTGTTTAGTGCATGCTGCCGCTGCCGCTTCAGTCCACCATACCTATGTAGGCGAGGACCGCCGAATTCTAGCCTCGCCGTGTACTGGCCTCAGTACTGACGCTCCTCTTTTTCCTTTGCCCTTTGTCGGCACCCCTTTTGTTTAAGTAGGTTTTGAGATCGACGCCGTTAGCAGGGTTACCCTTCCGGCTTGGCCTGGGCAGGGTTATGGACGCCATTGGTTATTCTTCAGGGCTCTTAGCCCCATTTTCATCTTGTCCGTAGTCGGACGCCCTATCGTTTTCAAGGTGATTTGGATCTTTGTATATTATATCTGTATTCTTGACTCGTGGAGTCGTGTTGTATATATATCTGTTCTGTGGGTCCCATCGAGGACTGTTGTGTAATGTTATTACTTCGTTTTCCACCCGCACGAAAGTGCCTGGTGGGCACCTTTGAATCGTTTCTATGCGGGTTTGGCGGGCTTCGCTAAAACTTGCATAGGTCCGATTCTGAGGGTGTTACACGCATCATCGATGAAGGCAAAATCATCCTCATCGGTGAAGAAGTCCATGGCCTGATCCTCCAGAAAATCATCGTCATCGCTGAGATATGAGTAAGGGTCTCCACGAAGATCTTCTCCGGCATTCTCCCTTTCCTCTAACTGCATGTCTCTCTCATGGATGGTCTCTTCCAGAGCTGAGATACGATGGCGAAGACGGGCAATAATGCGCTCCTTCTTGTCGAGCTGACGGCGGCGAGACTTGCGATCCTTTGCTAGCATGGCGATGGTCTGATCCTTCGTCTTGATGATGGCAGACTTGTGGTTGCAATAGTCACGGCAGTTGTCCAGTTCCTGCTGACGATCATACATCATGAAGCTAAGCTGGTCCAATTGAGTCTTCAGCTCGGGGTGGTATGGGGCTTCCAGTGGTTGACCATTTGCATCACGTCTTGGGCAAAACTCAAAGCGAGTACCCTTGATCTGATTGATGCTCTGCCCACACAGACGGGAAAGAGCTTCCTGCATTGCTCTGGCAAGTCCATCAAGCCAGTTGTTTTCCCTCAAGGTAAACTGAATTCCCTCCGCAGTGGGAGGTTCAATCTTTCCTCGGAGGCTTGCAACAATTAGCCACTGTAGATCTTCTCCCCCTTGATCATTGAGCTGAGCTCCGAAGAACTCGGGATGCGGGCGCTCCAAAAGTTCCGAAAGCTGATCCAGATCCCTCTCAAAGATAAGGTCTCCTCCATTTCCGAGTTGGTAAAACTTGCTGTACTTCACGTCCATCTATAAAAATAGAGGATGAGTAGTTTTAGCAAAGTGATCAAGTGTGTCAAAATTTTATATATTTTGCAAAAGTTTATTAAAGAATTTAAGAGGTAAGAATGAGAATAAGTTTTCGTAAATAGTTTTGTTTTTAAGTGTTGAAACTAAGTTTTTGGGTTCAGCGTCCAATCTAACTAGGGTCTCCTATGGTCAGGATGGCTCTGATACCAACTTGTCAACACCGGGATTTTTCAATCCTAGATGCCTGTTATGCCATACATCGCAATCCCAGGATTACCATTTTTGCGAGACATAACAGAATTGGATACCATAGTACTTCATCAATCCTAACCTTCCAATTACACTCCCTAGTATAAGCACCTCTCCTGTGAGTTTGGCCTCCCAACCATGACCACTGTCATCTTGGGTACTGCACAGGTGGACAATCTTCACAAGGTAGCCTCAGCTCAGACCTTGGCCGTGAGGGAACTAATACTAAGGTATATAAGTTTCCAGTCAAGCCCTACCCAATATTCGGGTATTGTGGTTGTACGATAAAATTGGAATGGTATCGCATCCAGACAACCATCAGTTTTATAAAGGGCTAAGGCTCATGCCTCAACATTTTCATCACCAAAATCATCAAGTGTTTGGAAACACCTGTCCAAAACATTTCAATAGAATGATCCATCATTCCAAGGTTTTCATAACCATTTTTCCACCAAGTATTCCCATCTAAAGTTGATCAAGTTTTATGCTTAGCACTAGCATCTACAGGTGGGGTAGTACCAATAGAGGGGTGGTAACTAGTGGAGTTGCAACTAAGTCCAACCTTATATCATAAGCTGATATCAAGGTTTCTAGCTTAGGCCAAATTTTAATGCTCTTTATGCAACCTTCAGCACAACTGTCTAGTATCTACCAAAATTCTTGGGTAGCCTCTAAGTAAACTTTGATAAAGAAATAAAGTAAAAAGCTTGCCATAAAACTAGGATTGGTCTAGCAAGTGGGTATGGTTACATACGCTGAGGGCATATAGTAATCATATCACAAGCATGGGTTGTGGCAACAATAGGGTGTCTTATGCGCTTGCATAGGTATAGTATCTTGCAAGTGTTAGCTTGCATCAGTATACTTGGTTGGTATCGCTTGCATCAATATCAGTATAAGCTTGCATCAATATCAGTATAAGCTTGCATCAATATCAGTATAAGCTTGCATCAATATCAGTATAAGCTTGCCTTGTGCAGAGCAGTGGTTGAAGTTCTCCTCGGCTTCCTCTTCGTAGTATCCTCCTTCTTCCTCGTAGCCTTGGTCGGTACTAGCGTCTATGAATAAATACGAGGTACACAATCACCAAACAATACTTAACTATTTGCAATCATCACACACAAGGGTCCTATAGATGATCTAGCATCATCTCTAACATTACAAGGTTAAGGATTGGTTTAAGTCTCCTTATTTTAGAAAAGTAATTTCTACTCATTGAAAAACTACTTAAGATTTAATATTCTCCAAACTAAACATGGGATCATGTTGACACATGTCATCACCACATGTTGTAGTCCATGGGAATGTGATTTAAAGTGGTGTCCCAATTTAACAAGGTTTTCCCCTTTTATTTTAATTAATTAAAGTGGCTAGAAATGCTTATGAAGCATTCTTTTATTCCTTGAACAAAATTTCTGCAAGTAACCTATATATATTTTTATATATTCTGAAAGGTATGGTTGAAAGTGATTTTTGAGAGTTGGAATCAACTCAAAAGCTATTGTGGTTTAAATTTGAAAAATGTTTGAATGCAGAAAAGCTTCTGCCTTGTCATTTTTGCTAAGGGTGATCTACAGATCCAAATGACTTGAATCCAACGGGCTTGGATTAAGCATTCACAGAACTTTCCAACAAAATTGGTTTCATCTAATTTGGTGCAATAAATCGATCTGGGTTGATTTTTGAAGTTGGGTACAGAAGTGTGTTTGAAATTAAAAAGAAAAGATTTAATTTGAATTATTGGGCTGCGCGGGAAATTCTAACGGGCCGGCCTGCTAAGCGCAGTGCTCCTGCGGGCTGCGTAAGTGGGTGTCCCCACTCGTCAGTGACACGGGGCTGGGCGAAGCGGTATGGGGCAACGTGGTTCGTTCGATCTGGTTCTAATCCAACGGCTGAGGGTCATCGTCGATGCGAGACAGCTCCGGCGAGAACGAAACCTAGCGCGGCCAGTGAGGGGTGCTGGGGGCTCACCGGAGTATGGGCGAGGGTCGGCGAGGCGGGCGAACGACGAAGTCGACGACGGCGAACCTCCTGGTACCGGTGGCTTCTCCTGGGGCGGCTCCAATCGCTGGCTCCTTTCTTCTCCGGCAGCGGCAGGCTCCAGTGAAATTCCGGCGGGGTGGTGCTCGCCTTGCTCTGAGAATGGTGTGGCACGATCAGTGAGGAGAGGGGAGTGAGATGGTGTGAAGAAATCGTGCGGGGGTGGCCTCTATTTATAGTCGAGCGAGGGGACCGTCGGGGCGCAAGGTGAGCTCGTCGGAGGCGACGTTACAGGCAGCTAAAGGCATGGGCAAGGGTAGGGGACGGTGCTGTGTCTCCTGGCGGTGCTCAACGACATGGTCGCGAGGGATGGGGCGGTGTGGTTTGGTCTGGAACGGGCGGTGCTCTGCGCGGCAGAGGCGGCGTTCTCGACGGCGGGCGGTGGCTGTATGGCGCGGGGCGTTAAAAGGGGATGTCTGGCGGTCTCCCGGGTCGGTGGTGATCGTGTGTGCGCGCGGTGAGGGCGGCGCGCGGTCTGTGGGTGGTGGTCGAGGGTGGCGCTCTGGTGCATGCTCGGCATGGTCTGGGCGTGTCTAGTGCGCGTGGTCCAGGGCTTGGCAACGCTCGCGGCTAGGACAAGCAGTGGCGGTGGATGGTGGGCTGCCTCCCAGACAAGGTTGGCACGGCTAGTTCTTCCTCTAGCCTGCTGTCGACTATGGGGTGGCATGGTTGGCTTCGGCTGTTCACCATTAATGGCAATGGCAAGCTCATAGGGGTGCTAAAGCTGGTCTAACCTCTCTATATGATCTACTGGATTGTGTGAGAGCTAACTAGGGAACAAGTTAGGCTCAAAACACTGCACACTATAGTGTTTTGTGTTTTGTTTGATTTGTGTCTGCAACCTGTTTGATGAAATGGCCGCATGAAATCAAGTTTTGAATTTTGAAATGATTTTTTGTGGGTTTGCTAGATTGGTTCTGGTGAGTCTGTATATGCTTGGGTTTTGAAAATTGAGCTTGTTTAAGTGGGTTTTGAAAAAGTGGGATCTTCCCATATGAAGAAGATTCAATTTTTAGTTGTCATTTAAACTATGCATTTGAAAGTTTCTGGATGATCACAAGGTGGGCCTTGATACTTTGTTATGAGTACATTCAAGGGGTGCAAAGATCCAGAAAATTTTCTGTTAGGTTTTGAAAGTTTGAGACAGCCAAAGTAGGCATGGGAGTTAAATTGGTCAAAATGACCATTCACTTAATATATTGGTTTTGACTTATTTTTCTTTAGGAAAAGTGTGGGGAATGTTTTAGATGATGTTCTTTTCACCTATGAAACATTTTACAAGCAATGGATCACACAAACAAAGTAGTTTTTAAAGAATTTCAAAATTCATGCATACACATATACATGCTTTCATGAATTGATTTAGAAAAGTTTTTGTTAACCCTAAACTTTAGGATTAGTGTTTTGTTGATCTAAGTTTGATATTTTTGGGATGTTACAAACCTTCCCCCCTTAAACAAAATCTCGTCCCGAGATTTGAAAAAGGACGAAAAGATTACCTAGGATTTGAAGAGATCTGGAAACTCCGTCCTGATGTGATCTTCGCGTTCCCAGGTAGCTTCCTCCTCTGTGTGGTTGCTCCACTGAATCTTGAGAAACTTGATGCTTCGGGTTCTGGGCGTTCGAAAAGCTTCCTCCAATATATGGATGGGTACTTCGAGATAGGTCAGGTCATCATTGATCTCTATGGTCCTATGATCGATATTCTTGAACACTTCGGTCTTCTCGGGGACTTCGAGACATTTGCAAAGTAACGAGATATGGAACACATTGTGCACTGCTGACATCTCTTCTGGTAGCTCGAGTTGATACGATACTTCTCCTCGACGGTTAAAAATTTTGAAAGGTCCGATATATCTGGGGGCTAACTTTCCTTTGAGTTGGAAACGCTGCATTCCCTTCAATGGCGACACTTTCAGGTAAACAAAGTCTCCAATGTTAAAGGCGAGGTCTCGACGTCTCTTGTCGGCGTAACTCTTTTGTCGGGATTGGGCTGTCTTGAGATGTTCTCGAATTTTGTGAACCTTCTCTTCTGCTTCTCGTAGGATGTCGGGTCCGAAAATTTGACTCTCTCCTACGTCCGACCAGTTCAAAGGGGTGCGGCACTTCCTTCCGTACATGAATTCAAATGGGGCCATTTGCAAACTGGCTTGGTAACTATTGTTGTAGGAAAATTCTGCAAACGGCAGACAGTCTTCCCACTTGGATCCATATTCTAGCACACATGCTCTAAGCATATCTTCGAGTATTTGGTTTACTCGCTCCGTTTGTCCATCGGTCTGAGGGTGATACGCGGTACTGAAATCTAGGCGGGTTCCTAAACCTTCCTGGACCTTCTTCCAGAATCTCGAGGTAAACTGAGTTCCTCGATCCGATACGATATTCTTAGGGACTCCGTGCAAACTAACGATCCTAGCGATGTACAACTCTGCTAGCTTCGAACTCTGATAGGTGGTTTTAACGGGCAAGAAATGGGCGACTTTGGACAATCTGTCCACTATGACCCAAATAGAGTCATTTCCCCTACTAGAAGTAGGTAGTCCAGTGATAAAGTCCATTCCTACAGAATCCCATTTCCATTCCGGAATTTGCAAAGGTTGCAACAATCCAGCGGGTCTTTGATGTCCTGCCTTAACTCGCTGACATATATCACACTTGGCGATATAGCTTCCGATTTCTCTCTTCATCTTATGCCACCAAAATTGCTCTTTCAAATCTTGATACATCTTAGTTCCTCCTGGATGGATAGAATAAAGAGTATCATGAGCCTCCTTCAAGATAACTTCTTTTAACTCAGAATCTACTGGTACACAAAGGCGTCCTTTGTACCACAAAACTCCTTCTTCGTCCTCGGTGAATCCGGGTACTTTGCCTGTACCGATACGACATTTAATTCCGTCGATACTAGCATTTCCTTTCTGCGCCTCTTTAACCTGACTGATCAAAGTGGGCTGAAGTTCTATGCTAGCCAAAAATCCTTCACTTACTAATTCTATTCGAAAATCTTCCATCTCTTTGTGCAAACTTGGTTGCTCCTTCAAAATCATGGAGTTCAAGCGGCACGGCAATCTGCTAAGGGCATCGGCTACTACGTTGGCTTTTCCAGGGTGATAATGAATGTCCAGGTCGTAATCCTTGATTAGCTCAATCCATCTTCTCTGCCTCATATTCAGCTCCTTCTGAGTGAATATATACTTTAGGCTCTTGTGATCCGAATAAATCTCACAACGGTTTCCCATAAGGTAATGTCTCCATGTCTTCAGGGCTAGAACTACGGCTGCGAGTTCGAGGTCATGGGTTGGATAATTTTGTTCATGCTGCTTCAATTGTCGCGATAGATAGGATATAACTTGGCCTTCTTGCATTAGCACACATCCGAGACCAATCTTGGATGCGTCACAATACACATCGAAGGGCTTCGTGATATCCGGCATGATCAAGATTGGGGCGGAAATCAATCTCCTTTTGAGTTCTTGGAAACTCGCTTCACGCTTGTCTGTCCATTCAAACTTCTTGTCCTTCTTCAGCAATTGGGTCATGGGTCGGGCGATACTAGAGAATCCTTCGACGAATTTGCGGTAATATCCCGCCAATCCGAGAAAAGCACGAACTTGGGTTTGAGTGGTTGGGGCTTGCCAATCTTCTACATCTTTCACTTTGGCAGGGTCAACGGCAATTCCTCCGGCGGATACAATGTGACCGAGGAATCCTACTTCCTGTAACCAGAATTCACATTTGCTAAATTTTGCATACAACTGATGCTCTCTAAGGGTTCCAAGAATGGTCCTTAGGTGTAGCTCATGTTCTTCTTCCGATTTGGAATAAATCAGAATGTCATCGATGAAAACAACGACAAACTTATCCAGGAAGTCCATAAAAATCTTATTCATGAGGTTCATGAAATAAGCGGGGGCATTGGTTAATCCAAAAGACATGACTGTATACTCATACAACCCATATCTGGTGGTAAAGGCAGTCTTTGGAATATCCTCTGCACGAATTTTGAGTTGATGATAACTAGTTCTAAGATCAATCTTAGAAAACACCTGGGCACCGGTCAACTGATCAAACAAATCCTCTATCTTGGGCAAGGGGTACTTGTTCTTGATGGTGACATCATTCAACTTTCGATAATCCGTACACAAATGGTTACCTCCATCCTTCTTGTCCACAAACAAGACAGGTGACCTCCATGGGGACGCACTTGGTTGAATCAATCCGATTTCTAACATGGAATCCAGTTGCTTCTTCAGTTCTTCTAGTTCTGACGGGTTCATACTATAGGGTCTCTGGGCTATAGGTCCTGTTCCGGGGATTAGTTCGATGATAAACTCGATATCCCTATCTGGGGGCATACCGGGCAAAACATCTGGAAATACATCAGGGTATTCACAGACTACTCGAACTTGGTCGATGGTAGGTTGGGCTAGACTCTTGTTACACTTGAATTGGCGAGGTAAGGTTTCCGATATATGCTCGACTAATATTCCGGCGGTACTAGTCATGGTAATGGCTTTCTTGGCACAGTCAATCATTCCTTTACGTTTGGACATCCAATCCATTCCTTGTACTACTTCCAAACCTTTAGTTCCGAGTACTATTAGATTAGCATAAAAATCTATGCCATGGATTCGGATAGGGACGGCTTTGCAAATTTGCCTAGCCTTGGTGGTCGATCCGGGAATTTGTACAATCATCACATGCTTCAGTTTGGTTGGTTGGATTTTACTAGTGCATGCAAATTCTTCGGTGACAAATGAATGCGATGCACCAGAATCAAACAACACTCTTGTGAGTACTGAATTAACAGAAAACATACCCAGCACGACGTCTGGCGCTTCCTGAGCTTCTTCAGCATGCATGAGAAAAAGGCGGCCATTGCGGTTGAGTGAATTTCCTGGGGCAAATCTTCTCCCTGGCTGGACACGACGCTGCTGCTGGGCTGGGACATTGGTATTAGGGGTTGTAGCATTCTTCTTGTTGGGGCACTCGTTGGAATAGTGGCCTTTATTTCCACAGTCATAACAGGTCACTTGGGACTTGTCCTTGGCTGCGACAGGCACAACATTGCTTCTAGTCCTCGGGGCAGTATTGGGGTTGGCGGTAGCATGGTTGGTGTTGAACTTGGGTGGGGCACGGGTGAAAGTGCTAGAATTGCCGGGGTTGTTGTGATTTCCTCCGGGTCTAGGGTTTCCACGGTTGGGATAGTTCGGATGGGTCATAGGGGGTCTGTTGGTCCTTGGGGCAAATCCTGGAGATGGGTTGGGGCGATACTTTGGGGTCTGATGGGTTCCTGGTTGATGCATCATGCGACGCTTGCAGTTCTCATTGGCCTGGTTGATCTTTCCTTCCATCTGGATAGCGGAGTCGACAAGGGCTTCAATATCAGCAAAGGGAATATTGACTAATACTGTCTGCATCTCGTCATGCAGACCATTCAGGAATTTTTCTTTCTTCTTGGCTTCGGTGTCTATCTCATCTGGGGCGTACCTAGCTAATGACAAAAATTTGTCACGGTATTCCACTACAGTCATCCTTCCTTGCTTCAATTCTCTGAACTCGTCTCTCATTCTCTTGATCAAACCTGGCGGCACATGGGTTCTGCTAAACTTGACCTTGAATTCCTCCCAGGTCATCATTTGGCCTCCGGTCATTGCACGAACACTGTTCCACCATGCCCTGGCATCTCCGGCTAGATAATGAGTGGCGAACAAGACTTTCTCGTTGGCTTCTACTCCGGCTACTTCTAAGTTATTCTCCATGGTTTGCAGCCAATCATCGGCGTCTAGGGGTTCTTCTGACTTGGTGAAAACGGGTGGGTTGGTATTCTGGAAATTTTTGAGCTTAGATCCTTGGTTGTCCTGGTTTCCATGACCTTGGTTGTTGTGGGCTAGCTGGGCTATCTGTTGCAGAGTGGCTAGGTTGGCTTGCTGTTCCGCTCGTTCAGCTTCGCGGTCAGAAGTCAACATTTGTAGGATCTGCAACATTGGGTCCGGGGCTGAACCACTTCCTCCACGTGGCATCTGAAGATTGATATAGATCATGAGAAAAGAGGGAAATTTCTAAGGTTTTGGGTCTTTGAAAAGTTTTTAGAGTTTGACTCAAGTTTTCTAGCAACTTGCTTTTTCATTCATTCAGTCATAGCACACAGTACAACACACACCACAACAAAGCAAAACAGATGGTTTTAAGAACCACTCTGGGAACTACGATACAGTGGGACCGACTACTACTCACTACGCTAGTGCTCAGTGCTACTATTGCTCGGAGTCTGTGGCTTCATCATCTTCCGCATTGTGGCATCCCGCAAAACCACTACTAGAAAATCGCGTTGAATTTGTGCATTGCATCGTCATCATCACGCATTGTTTGCATAAAACTATGTTCGCAAAGCCCGTTTTGTTTTTCTAAAACGCCCCGTCTTTTATTCAAATGCCAAACACCGGTTCTCCGGAATTATTTTGTTGTCGGCTATCGGGTTGTGAAAGCCGTGTGTTAAAATAATTAAAATTTAAATTATTTTATTAGGGGCAGTCGAACGGGCCGATTGACCCGATCGACCACCCCAGAAAAATATATCGGTCCACCCCTTATTTTCTAAACCTACCAACTAACCTACCCACACACCCCCAGCCACATCACCCCAACCAGTAGGAGCACGCCACCTCACCTCTTCCCTTCTTCCACCCACTCACATCCTGCCACATCACCCAACTCCCTCCCTCACCCCCTCTCTCTCCTCTCTCTCTCTCACCCTGCCTCCACCAACCACACACGCACGCACGCACTCACACAGGCCACACACGCACGCACCCGACAACCCCTCCCTGGCCCCGGCCCCACGCCTGGCCCACCCCCAACCCCACGCGACTCCCTCCTCCTCCCAGGCAGCATCTCCCCGTCGGCTCCTCCCCGTCCCCTGTTCATCTTCTCCCGCAGCGCCCGCACGCCTCCTCCACCCCGCAACGCCCCGCCGCCTCTGCGAGCTCCGGCAACCACCGCCGCTCCTCCACCTCCCCAGCAGGCCCCGACGCCGGCACGCGCCTCGCCCGGCCCCGAGCCGCCGCCACGCTCCTCGACTCCCGCTCCTCCGTCGGCCCTCCCCCTCGCCGCGCCGCTGCACCTCCTCTCCGCCCCGCCGCTGCCAGGCCCCATCTCCACCACCCGCCGCTCTCCCTCTCCTCTGTCCCGCGCTCACCTCGCCCCGCCGCCGTTCGCCGCTCCGCCTCTGCGCTCTCCGCACGCAAGCTTTCCCCCGAGCCGCCACCGTCTGCCGGCCCCCTCGCCGCCTCCACGACGCCGCGCGCCCCTGCTCTGGCCGCCCTGCTCGACGCGAGCGCCCCACCGGCCACCGTCCGTCTGCGCCAGGGCCTCCCGGAGCAGCTTCCGCCTCCGCCGCCCGGTGTCCCTCCTTCCGCGTGCCCGTCGCCCTCGCCCGACGTGTCCCCGACGACCTCGCCAGCCCGGCCCGAGCCCGACGCCGTCAGTGCCGCCTGGCCGGAGCTCCGCCCCGCTTCGCCCCAGGCAGAGCCTGCCGCTCCCAGCACCGGCCGCCCCGCTCGCCGGAGACCGCTCCCTCGCCGGCTCGCTGCCGACCCCTTCGCCCCTCAGGCGAGCTGCCGCGGCCCTCCAAGTCATATGATGGACGTGTGGTCACGTGTCGAGGAAACATGGCGAGACAGTGTAGAAGGGACGCCCGAGTGAGATTGTTGTATGCCACCCGGATGACCCCGACGAGAATCGCCCATGCCGAGATCTTCCGTAGATGATTCGACAAAGGACCGAGGCGACAAGATCTTCCCGTTGACAAGGCCACCGACAAGATCTTCGACATGCGTCGCCATATTCGCAGGCCACTCCGCGACACCCGGGGATCGACACAAGACTGGAGCACCCGGGCCTCCTTCATGGAATCCCCAAGGTCTACTGACGCCAGACGCCCGAAGCCGAGGACCCGACAAGAACCCCCAACACGGACACACCGAGTTCTCCATCGAGGAAACCAAGGCCGTCGACGTGGAACCAAAGAGTGCCGAGTACTTCATCGCGGACGCCAAGACTGACCCGATGCGCGGGCCCGACAAGATCGGCCCCGACCTGGGTGGAGCCGGAGACCGCCAAGTACATCTTCCCGGAACACAAGATCTGCCCCGTTACCGAGAACGAGAGAACGATCCCGTCGAGACCGATCCGTCGAACCCTTGACCCTGAGACCGGACCCCGACCCCGGAAACCCAAGATCGTCGAGACCCCTAATGTGTGACCCTTATCCGAACCCCTATTTTATAAAATGTCAAACATAAAACTTGTTGCATATTAAATTGTCATACTCGCATGCATATTACCATGTGGTTTGGGGGCCTTACGCCAATTCACCTAATAATTAAATATGGGGCCCATATGCGGGCAAATCTAGTCTCATATTGGCCTCAGTTAAACTTGTGTAGCGAACCGGTGATATATTCTGGCTTGTTAAACAACAATTAAAATTGCGGGGTAGCTAAACAACTCGAACCATATAATCATTTGTCGGGACCCCGGTTCCGCTTAATCTTGACTAATTGCATCGCACCTTTGCCATGCCATGCATCATACATGCATCATGCCGATCTTCTGCCGTTGTATTAAATATTGCATCCGGTGTTTCTTCCAGTGTTTTGCTTCTTCGCGGATAAGGCTGTTGAGTTGATGCGAGTGTCGCCCCGATCTTCGGTTGACCCTTCGGCAATGTTTTCAGGCGAGCATCTTCCCCTTTCTACCTATCTTACTTTTATAGTATTTATTTCCCTCCTGTTGATCTTGCTATCTGTGTTGCGATGCTCTAGTTTCGTACCCGTGATATCCCTTGCAGCCATATATTGCCTTGGACACATCCTATTACCTGTTGTTTGGTAGATAGTTGGACTTGCGCGTCGTAGTCGCTTGCTCAAGTGCTGTTGCGCGCCGCCATGTACCACAGTTGTTGGAGTATTGCCACATGTTGGATGTTGGAGATGGTCTCGGCTTTACTTTTCGTTCACTTTAATTCCTGTTTAATCACTAAAATTGAAGTAAGCAGAGGCATCGGTGGGTGATAGATAATATTTGGTTTCCGAACGCCCACTTGTGTCCCGTAGGACCCCGAGTACTTGATACCTGTTCCTTGATTTATCGCGCTATCCACATCCGGGAGGTATATGGGACCCCCCTTAGCCAGAGCTTGATTCAGTCTTATTTCTTGGGGCCACAAACTAGTTTGAGGTTTTATTTACGATCCTGTACTTATGCCATGTTTTACTGCTTTATTTACGATTGTGCTACAGATAGCACCTGTACTGTTTAGGATCGGGACACGATTCCGCGGTGTCGACAAGCCCAGTTTTGGGTTCCCAGTCGTTCACAGCCGTATACCCAGACCTTGAGTCCGTCTCGGAGCTAGCTTACTTCGTTGCGGGTAGCTTAATGGGGTGGCCCCCTGAAATATTTCTGAATCCTGTGATTGCTTAGTCGTGAAAGCCTCGTTGGGTTTTGATTTGGTTTTTCCGAGGTTGATCGAGCGTGTGTTGCTATTGGTGCACCCCGGCCGGGTAAAACTTTCTGAAAGCCGTGTCCGCGGATATGGACGACTTGGAGCATAGTATCTCGACCATAGACAAGCATAACTAAAGTTTATCGCTATAAATTTGACTTATAATGACTAGTAATCAGCTTCACTATAATGGAATGGCTAATTAATACTGCCCACAATTGCTTGTTTGGAGTGTCGCTTGCGACCATTGTACCTGACTAGTAAGTATTGCAACTACAACGGAATGGCTAAGTAAAAGTACCAACAACTGCTGGGTTTTGGGTTACCTCATGCTAACTGTATCTGACTAGTAAGTGTTGCCACTATAACGGAATGGTTAACTAAAAGTGCCCACTGCTTATTTTATCAGGATGATTATCTAAACCTGACTAGTAATTGTCGCAACTATAATTGAATAAATAAAACTGCCAACTGTGTGAGTTCCTCGGTTGACTTCCTCGTTTGGTCTCGAGGGGGAAACACCAGGATGGGTTTGTTTGGTGTTAGTTTCAGGTTGGATCCGGATAGGTCATTCTTACCCCTCTCTGATAACCGCCAGTTGTATCGAGTCTCTATAGGTTGTTTAGTGCATGCTGCCGCTGCCGCTTCAGTCCACCATACCTATGTAGGCGAGGACCGCCGAATTCTAGCCTCGCCGTGTACTGGCCTCAGTACTGACGCTCCTCTTTTTCCTTTGCCCTTTGTCGGCACCCCTTTTGTTTAAGCAGGTTTTGAGATCGACGCCGTTAGCAGGGTTACCCTTCCGGCTTGGCCTGGGCAGGGTTATGGACGCCATTGGTTATTCTTCAGGGCTCTTAGCCCCATTTTCATCTTGTCCGTAGTCGGACGCCCTATCGTTTTCAAGGTGATTTGGATCTTTGTATATTATATCTGTATTCTTGACTCGTGGAGTCGTGTTGTATATATATCTGTTCTGTGGGTCCCATCAAGGACTGTTGTGTAATGTTATTACTTCGTTTTCCACCCGCACGAAAGTGCCTGGTGGGCACCTTTGAATCGTTTCTATGCGGGTTTGGCGGGCTTCGCTAAAACTTGCATAGGTCCGATTCTGAGGGTGTTACAGAGTGGTATCAGAGCTCAGCAGTTGCGATACCCCACAAGTCCAGCCTGTAGGATAACCTAGCTAACGGCCGAAGTAGAGTGTCAAAACTATTTTGCAAAAACGGTTGGATAGTTCTGGTTAGGTCTGATTTTACTCCTTACCCCTCTGCTATTCTCCTCTTACCTCGACGTGTTTTGAATCTGCTCTCTTCTCTCTCTTCGAGTCCAGGAATTCTCGTGGTTGGGTTTCCGTCGTACCTTCAGGGCTTCGCTTTCTCCCTTTTGTAACGGAGGTGCTACGATCATCAATCTGCAACTGGTAGTTGTGCCCTTCATCCGATCTTTTGTTCTTGAGATCTTTATCTATATGTGTTCCTTGCCGGATATCTGTGTCGTTGAAAAACATATGAGAAGGACGAGCATTGGTGAAGTTGGAGTATACCTTGAGCATGTGTTGTTCATGCCAATGGAACCCTCGCGAAACCTAATCATTGTGTCTTTCATACGATTTCTGCTGGCATCATCCCTTTGATCCGGATACCGCCTATGAAGATCTTCAGTCTAAATCTCGAGAGTTGAGTTGCCTTATTTTCCTACCCATGTATAGAGTTGATAGATTGGGTACGGGATGGATTGATCACCCTAACCGACTCTTACTGTTCACTCTGTACATTGAATTGGTGGATCAATGTAACTTTTCTCTCTTCTAATGGAAGTTAGAGGTGGCCTTATCGTTTGATACCTCTCCCTTCGTCCTTTGTTCTCCGGAGTGTTCTCTCGTCGATCAGGAACAACGAACCTTGTTGGTGGTGTCGCCGCTTTCAAGATGGAGGATGAACCCTTGTTAGTGGTGTCGCGAGGATCTACACGAAGTGCGAAGGATCAGATCGCCGACCTTCCTTCCGGTACCATGAGGCGGATCTCGAGGGCGAGATCCATTGTTAGTGGTGTCGAATTGTGGCATCCCGCAAAACCACTACTAGAAAATCGCGTTGAATTTGTGCATTGCATCGTCATCATCACGCATTGTTTGCATAAAACTATGTTCGCAAAGCCCGTTTTGTTTTTCTAAAACGCCCCGTCTTTTATTCAAACGCCAAACACCGGTTCTCCGGAATTATTTTGTTGTCGGCTATCGGGTTGTGAAAGCCGTGTGTTAAAATAATTAAAATTTAAATTATTTTATTAGGGGCAGTCGAACGGTCCGATTGACCCGATCGACCACCCCAGAAAAATATATCGGTCCACCCCTTATTTTCTAAACCTACCAACTAACCTACCCACACACCCCCAGCCACATCACCCCAACCAGTAGGAGCACGCCACCTCACCTCTTCCCTTCTTCCACCCACTCACATCCTGCCACATCACCCAACTCCCTCCCTCACCCCCTCTCTCTCCTCTCTCTCACCCTGCCTCCACCAACCACACACGCACGCACGCACTCACACAGGCCACACACGCACGCACCCGACAACCCCTCCCTAGCCCCGGCCCCACGCCTGGCCCACCCCCAACCCCACGCGACTCCCTCCTCCTCCCAGGCAGCATCTCCCCGTCGGCTCCTCCCCGTCCCCTGTTCATCTTCTCCCGCAGCGCCCGCACGCCTCCTCCACCCCGCAACGCCCCGCCGCCTCTGTGAGCTCCGGCAACCACCGCCGCTCCTCCACCTCCCCAGCAGGCCCCGCCGCCGGCACGCGCCTCGCCCGGCCCCGAGCCGCCGCCACGCTCCCCGACTCCCGCTCCTCCGTCGGCCCTCCCCCTCGCCGCGCCGCTGCGCCTCCTCTCCGCCCCGCCGCCGCCAGGCCCCATCTCCACCACCCGCCGCTCTCCCTCTCCTCTGTCCCGCGCTCACCTCGCCCCGCCGCCGTTCGCCGCTCCGCCTCTGCGCTCTCCGCACGCAAGCTTTCCCCCGAGCCGCCACCGTCTGCCGGCCCCCTCGCCGCCTCCACGACGTCGCGCGCCCCTGCTCTGGCTGCCCTGCTCGACGCGAGCGCCCCACCGGCCACCGTCCGTCTGCGCCAGGGCCTCCCGGAGCAGCTTCCGCCTCCGCCGCCCGGTGTCCCTCCTTCCGCGTGCCCGTCGCCCTCGCCCGACGCGTCCCCGACGACCTCGCCAGCCCGGCCCGAGCCCGACGCCGTCAGTGCCGCCTGGCCGGAGCTCCGCCCCGCTTCGCCCCAGGCAGAGCCCGCCGCTCCCAGCACCGGCCGCCCCGCTCGCCGGAGACCGCTCCTCGCCGGCTCGCTGCCGACCCCTTCGCCCCTCAGGCGAGCTGCCGCGGCCCTCCAAGTCAGATGATGGACGTGTGGTCACGTGTCGAGGAAACATGGCGAGACAGTGTAGAAGGGACGCCCGAGTGAGATTGTTGTATGCCACCCGGATGACCCCGACGAGAATCGCCCATGCCGAGATCTTCCGTAGATGATTCGACAAAGGTCCCAGGCGACAAGATCTTCCCGTTGACAAGGCCACCGACAAGATCTTCGACATGCGTCGCCATATTCGCAGGCCACTCCGCGACACCCAGGGATCGACTCAAGACTGGAGCACCCGGGCCTCCTTCATGGAATCGCCAAGGTCTACTGACGCCAGACGCCCGAAGCCGAGGACCCGACAAGAACCCCCAACACGGACACACCGAGTTCTCCATCGAGGAAACCAAGGCCGTCGACGTGGAACCAAAGAGTGCCGAGTACTTCATCGCGGACGCCAAGACCGACCCGATGCGCGGGCCCGACAAGATCGGCCCCGACCTGGGTGGAGCCGGAGACCGCCAAGTACATCTTCCCGGAACGCAAGATCTGCCCCGTTACCGAGAACGAGAGAACGATCCCGTCGAGACCGATCCGTCGAACCCTTGACCCTGAGACCGGACCCCGACCCCGGAAACCCAAGATCGTCGAGACCCCTAATGTGTGACCCTTATCCGAACCCCTATTTTATATAATGTCAAACATAAAACTTGTTGCATATTAAATTGTCATACTCGCATGCATATTATCATGTGGTTTGGGGGCCTTACGCCAATTCACCTAATAATTAAATATGGGGCCCATATGCGGGCAAATCTAGTCTCATATTGGCCTCAGTTAAACTTGTGTAGCGAACCGGTGATATATTCTGGCTTGTTAAACAACAATTAAAATTGCGGTGTAGCTAAACAACTCGAACCATATAATCATTTGTCGGGACCCCGGTTCCGCTTAATCTTGACTAATTGCATCGCACCTTTGCCATGCCATGCATCATACATGCATCATGCCGATCTTCTGCCGTTGTATTAAATATTGCATCCGGTGTTTCTTCTAGTGTTTTGCTTCTTCGCGGATAAGGCCGTTGAGTTGATGCGAGTGTCGCCCCGATCTTCGGTTGACCCTTCGGCAATGTTTTCAGGCGAGCATCTTCCCCCTTTCTACCTATCTTACTTTTATAGTATTTATTTCCTCCTGTTGATCTTGCTATCTGTGTTGTGATGCTCTAGTTTCATACCCGTGATATCCCTTGCAGCCATATATTGCCTTGGACACATCCTATTACCTGTTGTTTGGTAGATAGTTGGACTTGCGCGTCGTAGTCGCTTGCTCAAGTGCTGTTGCGCGCCGCCATGTACCACAGTTGTTGGAGTATTGCCACATGTTGGATGTTGGAGATGGTCTCGGCTTTACTTTTCGTTCACTTTAATTCCTGTTTAATAACTAAAATTGAAGTAAGCAGAGGCATCGGTGGGTGATAGATAATATTTGGTTTCCGAACGCCCACTTGTGTCCCGTAGGACCCCGAGTACTTGATACATGTTCCTTGATTTATCGCGCTATCCACATCCGGGAGGTATATGGGACCCCCTTAGCCAGAGCTTGATTCAGTCTTATTTCTTGGGGCCACAAACTAGTTTGAGGTTTTATTTACGATCCTGTACTTATGCCATGTTTTACTGCTTTATTTACGATTGTGCGACAGATAGCACCTGTACTGTTTAGGATCGGGACACGATTCCGCGGTGTCGACAAGCCCAGTTTTGGGTTCCCAGTCGTTCACAGCCGTATACCCAGACCTTGAGTCCGTCTCGGAGCTAGCTTACTTCGTTGCGGGTAGCTTAATGGGGTGGCCCCCTGAAATATTTCTGAATCCTGTGATTGCTTAGTCGTGAAAGCCTCGTTGGGTTTTGATTTGGTTTTTCCGAGGTTGATCGAGCGTGTGTTGCTATTGGTGCACCCCGGCCGGGTAAAACTTTCTGAAAGCCGTGTCCGCGGATATGGACGACTTGGAGCATAGTATCTCGACCATAGACAAGCATAACTAAAGTTTATCGCTATAAATTTGACTTATAATGACTAGTAATCAGCTTCACTATAATGGAATGGCTAATTAATACTGCCCACAATTGCTTGTTTGGAGTGTCGCTTGCGACCATTGTACCTGACTAGTAAGTATTGCAACTACAACGGAATGGCTAAGTAAATGTACCAACAACTGCTGGGTTTTGGGTTACCTCATGCTAACTGTATCTGACTAGTAAGTGTTGCCACTATAACGGAATGGTTAACTAAAAGTGCCCACTGCTTATTTTATCAGGATGATTATCTAAACCTGACTAGTAATTGTCGCAACTATAATTGAATAAATAAAACTGCCAACTGTGTGAGTTCCTCGGTTGACTTCCTCATTTGGTCTCGAGGGGGAAACACCAGGATGGGTTTGTTTGGTGTTAGTTTCAGGTTGGATCCGGATAGGTCATTCTTACCCCTCTCTGATAACCGCCAGTTGTATCGAGTCTCTATAGGTTGTTTAGTGCATGCTGCCGCTGCCGCTTCAGTCCACCATACCTATGTAGGCGAGGACCGCCGAATTCTAGCCTCGCCGTGTACTGGCCTCAGTACTGACGCTCCTCTTTTTCCTTTGCCCTTTGTCGGCACCCCTTTTGTTTAAGTAGGTTTTGAGATCGACGCCGTTAGCAGGGTTACCCTTCCGGCTTGGCCTGGGCAGGGTTATGGACGCCATTGGTTATTCTTCAGGGCTCTTAGCCCCATTTTCATCTTGTCCGTAGTCGGACGCCCTATCGTTTTCAAGGTGATTTGGATCTTTGTATATTATATCTGTATTCTTGACTCGTGGAGTCGTGTTGTATATATATCTGTTCTGTGGGTCCCATCGAGGACTGTTGTGTAATGTTATTACTTCGTTTTCCACCCGCACGAAAGTGCCTGGTGGGCACCTTTGAATCGTTTCTATGCGGGTTTGGCGGGCTTCGCTAAAACTTGCATAGGTCCGATTCTGAGGGTGTTACACGCATCATCGATGAAGGCGAAATCATCCTCATCGGTGAAGAAGTCCATGGCCTGATCCTCCAGAAAATCATCGTCATCGCTGAGATATGAGTAAGGGTCTCCACGAAGATCTTCTCCGGCATTCTCCCTTTCCTCTAACTGCATGTCTCTCTCATGGATGGTCTCTTCCAGAGCTGAGATACGATGGCGAAGACGGGCAATAATGCGCTCCTTCTTGTCGAGCTGACGGCGGCGAGACTTGCGATCCTTTGCTAGCATGGCGATGGTCTGATCCTTCGTCTTGATGATGGCAGACTTGTGGTTGCAATAGTCACGGCAGTTGTCCAGTTCCTGCTGACGATCATACATCATGAAGCTAAGCTGGTCCAATTGAGTCTTCAGCTCGGGGTGGTATGGGGCTTCCAGTGGTTGACCATTTGCATCACGTCTTGGGCAAAACTCAAAGCGAGTACCCTTGATCTGATTGATGCTCTGCCCACACAGACGGGAAAGAGCTTCCTGCATTGCTCTGGCAAGTCCATCAAGCCAGTTGTTTTCCCTCAAGGTAAACTGAATTCCCTCCGCAGTGGGAGGTTCAATCTTTCCTCGGAGGCTTGCAACAATTAGCCACTGTAGATCTTCTCCCCCTTGATCATTGAGCTGAGCTCCGAAGAACTCGGGATGCGGGCGCTCCAAAAGTTCCGAAAGCTGATCCAGATCCCTCTCAAAGATAAGGTCTCCTCCATTTCCGAGTTGGTAAAACTTGCTGTACTTCACGTCCATCTATAAAAATAGAGGATGAGTAGTTTTAGCAAAGTGATCAAGTGTGTCAAAATTTTATATATTTTGCAAAAGTTTATTAAAGAATTTAAGAGGTAAGAATGAGAATAAGTTTTCGTAAATAGTTTTGTTTTTAAGTGTTGAAACTAAGTTTTTGGGTTCAGCGTCCAATCTAACTAGGGTCTCCTATGGTCAGGATGGCTCTGATACCAACTTGTCAACACCGGGATTTTTCAATCCTAGATGCCTGTTATGCCATACATCGCAATCCCAGGATTACCATTTTTGCGAGACATAACAGAATTGGATACCATAGTACTTCATCCATTACAACGATACATAAGTTCTTACACAAATAGGGATCTCATGATCCAGTCCTTAATACAACATCAAGCAGCGGAATACGGAATAGTAATGGTAGCGTAGGCGAGGCTCCATCTTCGGGGTCACAGGCAATGCTGACGATGGGAGATGATCCTAGTTGTCGTAACCGTCCTGGGGTCCATCCTCCAGGTACTCCTCTTCATAGTCTGGCCATGGGAATAGCCAGGGACAAAGCCATGAGTACTCTTTAAGTACTCGCAAACTAATACTAACAAGAAAAAGGGGTTTTTGGATAATAGGACACTAGGCTCTAGGGTTGTTTTGCAAAAGCCAGATTTATACTACTAAGTTCCCAAGCTAGTCACAATTTTATACTCCTAAGTGGGATCTTGTATTTCCAGTCACAACTCTGTTGTGGCCAAGCCAAAGTCTCAAGTCGTTCACAAGTCATTTTGAAAAGTCTGACGGGGGAACAGTATGGCCACTCCAACTGTCCATAACCGCGGACGCGGCTATTCGAATAGTTTGACACTCTGCAGAGATTGTACACTTTCACCACAACATTCGATACATCCGTCAGGAACAAATCCTGAATTCACCATACTCAGTATGCGGATAATCAATCCTAACCTTCCAATTACACTCCCTAGTATAAGCACCTCTCCTGTGAGTTTGGCCTCCCAACCATGACCACTGTCATCTTGGGTACTGCACAGGTGGACAATCTTCACAAGGTAGCCTCAGCTCAGACCTTGGCCGTGAGGGAACTAATACTAAGGTATATAAGTTTCCAGTCAAGCCCTACCCAATATTCGGGTATTGTGGTTGTACGATAAAATTGGAATGGTATCGCATCCAGACAACCATCAGTTTTATAAAGGGCTAAGGCTCATGCCTCAACATTTTCATCACCAAAATCATCAAGTGTTTGGAAACACCTGTCCAAAACATTTCAATAGAATGATCCATCATTCCAAGGTTTTCATAACCATTTTTCCACCAAGTATTCCCATCTAAAGTTGATCAAGTTTTATGCTTAGCACTAGCATCTACAGGTGGGGTAGTACCAATAGAGGGGTGGTAACTAGTGGAGTTGCAACTAAGTCCAACCTTATATCATAAGCTGATATCAAGGTTTCTAGCTTAGGCCAAATTTTAATGCTCTTTATGCAACCTTCAGCACAACTGTCTAGTATCTACCAAAATTCTTGGGTAGCCTCTAAGTAAACTTTGATAAAGAAATAAAGTAAAAAGCTTGCCATAAAACTAGGATTGGTCTAGCAAGTGGGTATGGTTACATACGCTGAGGGCATATAGTAATCATATCACAAGCATGGGTTGTGGCAACAATAGGGTGTCTTATGCGCTTACATAGGTATAGTATCTTGCAAGTGTTAGCTTGCATCAGTATACTTGGTTGGTATCGCTTGCATCAATATCAGTATAAGCTTGTATCAATATCAGTATAAGCTTGCATCAATATCAGTATAAGCTTGCATCAATATCAGTATAAGCTTGCATCAATATCAGTATAAGCTTGCCTTGTGCAGAGCAGTGGTTGAAGTTCTCCTCGGCTTCCTCTTCGTAGTATCCTCCTTCTTCCTCGTAGCCTTGGTCGGTACTAGCGTCTATGAATAAATACGAGGTACACAATCACCAAACAATACTTAACTATTTGCAATCATCACACACAAGGGTCCTATAGATGATCTAGCATCATCTCTAACATTACAAGGTTAAGGATTGGTTTAAGTCTTCTTATTTTAGAAAAGTAATTTCTACTCATTGAAAAACTACTTAAGATTTAATATTCTCCAAACTAAACATGGGATCATGTTGACACATGTCATCACCACATGTTGTAGTCCATGGGAATGTGATTTAAAGTGGTGTCACAATTGAACAAGGTTTTCCCCTTTTATTTTAATTAATTAAAGTGGCTAGAAATGCTTATGAAGCATTCTTTTATTCCTTGAACAAAATTTCTGCAAGTAACCTATATATATTTTTATATATTCTGAAAGGTATGGTTGAAAGTGATTTTTGAGAGTTGGAATCAACTCAAAAGCTATTGTGGTTTAAATTTGAAAAATGTTTGAATGCAGAAAAGCTTCTGCCTTGTCATTTTTTCTAAGGGTGATCTACAGATCCAAATGACTTGTATCCAACGGGCTTGGATTAAGCATTCACAGACCTTTCCAACAAAATTGGTTTCATCTCATTTGGTGCACTAAATCGATCTGGGTTGATTTTTGAAGTTGGGTACAGAAGTGTGTTTGAAATTAAAAAGAAAAGATTTAATTTGAATTATTGGGCTGCGCGGGAAATTCTAACGGGCCGGCCTGCTAAGCGCAGTGCTCCCGCGGGCTGCGTAAGTGGGTGTCCCCACTCGTCAATGACACGGGGCTGGGCGAAGCGGTATGGGGCAACGTGGTTCGTTCGATCTGGTTCTAATCCAACGGCTGAGGGTCATCGTCGACGCGAGACAGCTCCGGCGAGAACGAAACCTAGCGCGGCCAGTGAGGGGTGCTGGGGGCTCACCGGAGTACGGGCGAGGGTCGGCGAGGCGGGCGAACGACGAAGTCAACGACGGCGAACCTCCTGGTACCGGTGGCTTCTCCTGGGGCGGCTCCAATCGCTGGCTCCTTTCTTCTCCGGCAGCGGCAGGCTCCAGTGAAATTCCGGCGGGGTGGTGCTCGCCTTGCTCTGAGAATGGTGTGGCACGATCAGTGAGGAGAGGGGAGTGAGATGGTGTGAAGAAATCGTGCGGGGGTGGCCTCTATTTATAGTCGAGCGAGGGGACCGTCGGGGCGCAAGGTGAGCTCGTCGGAGGCGACGTTACAGGCAGCTAAAGGCATGGGCAAGGGTAGGGGACGGTGCTTTGTCTCCTGGCGGTGCTCAACGACATGGTCGCGAGGGATGGGGCGGTGTGGTTTGGTCTGGAACGGGCGGTGCTCTGCGCGGCAGAGGCGGCGTTCTCGACGGCGGGCGGTGGCTGTATGGCGCGGGGCGTTAAAAGGGGATGTCTGGCGGTCTCCTGGGTCGGTGGTGATCGTGTGTGCGCGCGGTGAGGGCGGCGCGCGGTCTGTGGGTGGTGGTCGAGGGTGGCGCTCTGGCGCACGCTCGGCATGGTCTGGGCGTGTCTGGTGCGCGTGGTCCAGGGCTTGGCAACGCTCGCGGCTGGGACAGGCAGTGGCGGTGGACGGTGGGCTGCCTCCCAGACAAGGTTGGCACGGCTAGTTCTTCCTCTAGCCTGCTGTCGACTATGGGGTGGCATGGTTGGCTTCGGTTGTTCACCATTAATGGCAATGGCAAGCTCACAGGGGTGCTAAAGCTGGTCTAACCTCTCTATATGATCTACTGGATTGTGTGAGAGCTAACTAGGGAACAAGTTAGGCTCAAAACACTGCACACTATAGTGTTTTGTGTTTTGTTTGATTTGTGTCTGCAACCTGTTTGATGAAATGGCCGCATGAAATCAAGTCTTGAATTTTGAAATGATTTTTGGTGGGTTTGCTAGATTGGTTCTGGTGAGTCTGCAGATGCTTGGATTTTGAAAATTGAGCTTGTTTAAGTGGGTTTTGAAAAAGTGGGATCTTCCCATATGAAGAAGATTCAATTTTTAGTTGTCATTTAAACTATGCATTTGAAAGTTTCTGGATGATCACAAGGTGGGCCTTGATACTTTGTTATGAGTACATTCAAGGGGTGCAAAGATCCAGAAAAGTTTCTGTTAGGTTTTGAAAGTTTGAGACAGCCAAAGTAGGCATGGGAGTTAAATTGGTCAAAATGACCATTCACTTAATATATTGGTTTTGACTTATTTTTCTTTAGGAAAAGTGTGGGGAATGTTTTAGATGATGTTCTTTTCACCTAAGAAACATTTTACAAGCAATGGATCACACAAACAAAGTAGTTTTTAAAGAGTTTCAAAATTCATGCATACACATATACATGCTTTCATGAATTGATTTAGAAAAGTTTTTGTTAACCCTAAATTTTAGGATTAGTGTTTTGTTGATCTAAGTTTGATATTTTTGGGATGTTACACGAAAGTACCTGATAATTAAGTTGCTTGGGACGAGCTCGAGTGATAGGTCCTTGTATGTGTGTAGTTGTAGGTACTGCGGTTGTATCAATAGATGGGATTTCCTCATCATGCTCCCCTTCTTGAATTGAAGTCGTCCTCGACGCAATCTCATCTTCCTCACCAAAGTAAGGCTTCAAATCTGCAATGTTAAACGTAGGACTAACCGTACCAAAGTCTGCAGGCAACTCAAGTTTATATGCATTATCATTTATTTTCTCTAACACCTTAAAAGGACCAGCAGAACATGACATTAACTTAGACTTGCGCAAATCAGGAAAACGATCTTTATGCAAATGTAACCAAACAAGATCTCCAACATCAAACACAACATGCTTTCTTCCTTTATCCCCAGCAAGTTTGTACTTAGCATTCATGTGTTATATGTTATCTTTAGTAGTCTTATGTAAGTTTAATATAATTTGAGCTTGTTGAGTAGCATCCAAATTATTTTGCACCAAAGAAGGTGATGGCAATAAATCAATAGGTGCACGAGGAACAAAACCATACACAATGATATGGGATGGCCCGATCTTCTCAGCAAGCACTTGTCAATGATGATGGTGGATGATAGATAACTAGCCTGTAGCTATGAACTCTCTCGCTGGAACAACAGATCACACTCAATTGCAGTAGATAATTCGATCACAGGGTAATTATAGAGGTTATTAATAAGAAACAACTCCAAAATAGTTTTAACGTGGTCTAACCCTAACTATGGGGATGTCCCAGGGCTTATATGGGCGGCTGGGGCGGCCAGAAACCGAAACTAGATGCAGACGACTCAAACTGATACAACCTGACTCGGATCAGGATTCTGTTGGGGCAGACAGTCCAGTCCGTATGAGCCGGACAGTCCGGTGGGGGAGGACACTCCGGTACGTATGGGCCGGACATTCCGGTCCGGCCAGAAACTTCAAAGTTTCCGGGCAGTGTCCGGGTGGTGTCCGATATAGCCTACTGAATGTCCACGCCCGGGGGGCTCTTGGGAGGGCCGGACACTCCGGTTGGTATGACCCGGACAGTCCGGTCCTGGTAGATGTTTTTGCCCTCGTCTTGATGATCTTCCCTCGTGCCTTCCTCCCGCTCCTCCCTCGCGCATCCTTGGGCGATCATCATGTTGTGCTCCATGTGCTTCAGCTCCTTGCTACGTGCTACGCCTTCTTCTCCAATGTACCTGATCATACAATAGCACAATGACTTAGGCAGTATAAATTTCTCATTAAGTAAAACATCAGGCTCATTAAGAAACAAATTCACCTATTGTTCTAGTAGCTTAGCACGAGCTCTTGTAATAGGTCCAATTCAAATCTCATTGCACTTAACCTTGTTTGCAGCAACTGGAACATCTTTAGTAGTAGTTGGGGAGGGTGTAAGTATAGGGATGTCCTCATCATCTCCCCCCCTTCAAAAGGCGCCGACCTCGACGCTCCAAGGTCTTCTCCTTCATATGGTGAAAAATCAACAACGTTGAAGCTGTTGCTAACTCCACCAAACTCAGCAATAGGAATATCAATCGAGTAGGCATTATCATTAATCTTGGCCAACACCTTGTAGGGACCAGCACCACGGGGCTTCAATTTGCATTATTGAAGCTTGGGGAACCTATCCTTGCGCAGATGCACCCAAACCATGTCTCTAGGCTTGAAAAAAATCTCCTTTCTTGCTTGATTCCTTGCAGCAGCAATGTTCTTGCCTTTCTTCTCAATAGCCTCTCGAGTCTTCTCATGTATTTTCTTCACATATTCAGCATGTTTTGATGCCTCCATATCAACTCTCTCATGTAATGGTAGAGGCAACAAATCAAGTGGCGTCAATGGCTTGAACCCATACACCACCTCAAAAGGACAAAGCTGAGTAGTAGAATGCACAGCCCGGTTGTATGCAAACTCAACATGTGGCAAACTCTCTTCCCACTCTCGTAGATTCTTCTTGATCATTGTCCTCAACAATTGTGATAATGTTCTATTCGCCACCTCTGTCTGACCATCTATTTGGGGATGACAAGTAGTACTAAACAACAACTTCGTTCCAAGCTTCCCCCATAAGGTCTTCCAAAAGTAGCTCATGAACTTCACATCACGGTCAGAAACAATCGTCTTTGGTACTCCATGTAGTCTCACGATGCCCCTGAAAAACAGGTTAGCAATATGTGACGCATCGTCGCTTTTGTGGCAGGCAATAAAATGAGCCATCTTAGAGAATCTATCCACTACCACACAAATAGAATTATGATCTCTATGAGTTTTGGGTAAACCTAGCACAAAGTCCATGCTAATATCTTCCCAGGGTGTAGTAGGTGTAGAGAGAGGTGTATACAAACCATGAGGCTTCAACTTTGATTTGGACTTGTTGCATGTAATGCAGCGACTCACAAATCGATAGACATCACACCTCATCTTGGGCTAATAAAAGTGATCAGCTAGCATGAGCAATGTCTTCTCACGCCCAAAGTGACCCATCAAACCTTCAGCATGTGATTCCTGCACTAAAAACAAACGCAAAGACGATTCTGGAATGAATAGTTTGTTAGCTCTAAACAAATAGCCATCATGTATATGATACTTATCCCAGGCATGTTTCAAAGCACACAAACGATATGGTTTAGAAAAATCATGATCAGTTGCATAAAGCATAGAAATACTCTCTAATCCAGGATTTTTAACATCAAGATGTGTCAATAACATGTTCTTCCTAGACAAAGCATGAGCAACCACATTTTCATTTCCTTTCTTATATTTAATGATGTAAGGAAATGACTCAATAAACTTAACCCATTTAGCTAAGCGTCTATGCAAGTTTGATTGAGCTTTAAGATACTTCAATGCTTCATGATTAGAATGTATGATAAATTCTTTTGGCCACAAATAATGTTGCCAAACCTCAAGAACTCTAACAAGTGCATACAATTCTTTATCATAAACAGGATAATTCAGTCTAGCACCAGCAAGTTTCTCAGAAAAATATGCTATAGGACGACCCTCTTGCATCAAAACGCCTCTAATTCCTATACCACTAGCATCACATTCAACTTCAAATTGCTTTGAAAAATCAGGTAATGCAAGCAAAGGTGCAGTATTCAGCAAACGTTTCAATGTATCAAATGCAATATCTTGGGTTGCGCCCCACACTGGCACACCTTTATTAGTTAAATCATTCAATGGAGCAGCAATAGTGCTAAAATATTTCACAAAGCGCCTATAGAAACCAGCTAAGGCATGGAAACTACGCACTTGACTAACATTCATGGGAATAGGCCAATTCTGAATTGCTTCAATTTTAGATTGATCTACTTCTACCCCATGCTTAGATATAACATATCCAAGAAATATGACCTTATCTTTTGCAAATGTGCACTTTTCAAGATTAACATATAATTGATTATCACGCAACACTTGCAAAACTTGTCTAATATGATCACAGTGTTCAGTTTCATTGCGGCTGTATATGAGTATATCATCAAAATAAACAACCACAAAACGACCAATATATTCTCTCAAAACATGGTTCATTAATCCCATGAATGTACTAGGTGCATTAGTAAGACCAAAAGGAATAACTAACCACTCATACAAACCAAATTTTGTTTTGAAAGCAGTTTTCCATTCATCCCCTTCTTTCATCCTATTTTGATGGTATCCACAACGCAAATCAATTTTAGATTAAATAGCAGCACCACTCAATTCATCTAGCATATCCTCTAAGCATGGAATAGAATGACGATATGGAATAGTGATATTATTAATAGCTCTACAATCTACACACATGCGCCATGTACCATCTTTCTTAGGTAATAAAATAACAGGAACAACACAAGGACTAAGAGAGACACGAATGTACCCTTTGTCGAGCAATGCTTGTACTTGTTTATGTATTTCCTTAGTTTCTTCGGGGTTGGTTCGGTATGGTGCCTGGTTTGGTAATGTAGCGCTAGGGATCAAGTCTATCTGGTGATCAATGCCACGCAATGGAGGCAATCCAGCTGGTACATCGTCTGGAAACACATCAAATCCTGCAAAACAGTAGATATACCAATAGAAATAGGGGTTATGTCGGGTGTACGATCTTTCGATGAGATGATAATGGTCGATTTGGTGGAGTTCGGGCTTGACGATCCGACTACACGTGCGGGCACGAGCGCCAATGCAATCGCTAGGCCAATCTCCTGGAGGTTACTGATCCTGCGGAAACACGGTCAGCCTGACCAGCGAGGGTCTTAATTCCTACCTAAAATCGAGAACAAGTAAGAACTAATATTACAATCAAGATATTGCGGATTAAGATGAAAGCTTTATTGAAAAGGTGGGATCCTATATAGGTGCGAAGTACAAGAGGCCTCTGCGACGCTCGAGCCTTCGCGAAGTTGCTATGATGGCTAACTTAATGTCTAAACAAAATCCGAGTCTATGGTAACAGCTAAGGAGAGTATTTAAGGAGGAAAAGGTAGGTTTTGGCAAGCCATAGAATTGGTGGCCGAATCCAACCCTAGAAGTCCTTTTCTCCTCAAATACGGACTCTAAAAAGTGGCTATTTAAAATCCTGCGAAAAATACATGGGCCTGGCCCAAAATAAAGGTGTCGCGGCACCTTTTTAAGATATGGACGAATTTGTGAAGTATTAATCTTGAATATTTTGTCCAAGCCTTCTTTCTTCATTATAGTGGCCTCAAAGTTCTGAAATCTTCATCCGTGGCCTTCTCTTGAATCATCACATGCTTGCTGCCATCTCCATGCATGACCATGCTCCAATGCTTGTCCCTCTCATCCATGCTTGGTCCATCATTCCTAAGAGTAAGAAATACATCTGATTTAGGCAGCATCATATTCTCATGTATGTGAGGAATAGTTCCAAGAAACAAAAGTACCTGATAGTAAAGCTGTTTGGCACGAGATCGAGTGATAGGTCCTTGTATGTGTGTAGCTGTAGGTACAACGGTTGTATTAATAGATGGGATGTCCACATCAGGCCCTATTTCAAAGTTCACACGTACCATATGGTTTACCTTCATCTCACCACTATCACTCAACCATTGTATGTAATATGGCTTAGGATGAAGCAAATATGTCAAATTCAGCTTGGCACACAACTCCTTGCTTGCAAGATTTCTACAGCTACCTCCATCAATAATCACTTTGTGAGCTTTGTTTGGGCCAATTAGAGCTTTCGTTTGGAATAAATTGCAGCGTTGAGAGTCAACAACGGGCTGCACACTAAGAATACGTGGAGAGACCACTATAGTAGGCGCATGTTCAGGAAAGGCATCCATACCTTCCTCCTCATAATCAGCACCATGATCATCAGGATCAACATCATCTCCACTCTCATACTCGCCTTGATCATTAACAAACATCACCTTGCGGTTTGGGCCATCCTTCTTGAAATGTCCCCTTCCTCCACAAGTATGGCACTCCACATCATGAGTACGAGCTGTTGAAATATTGGAACCCGTGCTAGCATCAGAAGCAATATGTTTCCTAGCTTGAGAACCATAGGATGACTGCGGTGTAGGCTTGGAAGATGGTGTAGTAGTGTGACCAGCAGCCGCATTAGGTGTAGAAACATGTAGCGGCGGTGTAGACCTTGCAGAAAAGCGGCTTGTGGAAGGGTATCTTGCACGCGCCTTCACCTCTTCAGCAAGCTGTGATTCGGCCTTCCTTGCATAATGCAAGAATTCATTCATAGTCTCATACCTATGATGACGAACAATGCTCTTGATTGGTAGTTTCAAATTATTGAGAAATCGTTGCATGCTCATCTCAAGAGATTCACGAACTCTAGCACGCTGCATAAGCATCTCCATCTCCATGTAGTACTCATGAACCGACATGGTTCCTTGTCTCAAGTTTGTCAACTTATCAAAAACTGAGCGCAGGTAGTTGGTAGGTACAAAGCGTTCCTTCATGATACGCTTCATTTCTCACCAAGTCATAACCGGAAGGTCATTGTCATCCCTTCAATTCTGTACAAGGGCATCCCACCAATGCAAAGCATAACCATCAAATTCTGATGCTGCAAGCTTGACCTTCTTTTCTTCAGTGTACTCATACAAGCGCTAGAGCTTCTCAATCTTCAACTCCCATGTGAGGTAATCTTTAGGATCAATGGAGCCATCAAACTTGGGAATTGAGAACTTAGGCTTGCCCAATCCATCATCAACGGGCTGGTGAGGTATTCGTTGAGCATGCCCAATTGGAGCAAAGCCACGTCCATGAACAGGTTGAGGAGCACGGCCACGGCCAACCAGATTTGGTTGTTGACCATCACCGACATTGCTTGCTTCCTCATCTTCATGGGCATCATCATATTGCTTACTTTGTCCAATTGCTATTGTGAGAGCATCAAGAGAATGTTGCAACGCTGTGACATTGGTGTTGATAGCTGTTACTTATGTCTGTATGATAGCGACTGCCTCAACATTTGCTTCCAAAGTCACTTGCACGTCCTGAATATTCTTGTCAATGGCATCTGTTTGTGTGGTTGAACACACGTGTCAAATGGGACTTCAATGCTTCATATTCCCGCCAGTTGACAAGCTCGTCGTCCTTCTTTTTCTATGACACAACATCATCACTAGTAGACATGATTAGTAGATTAGTGCAAAAAGCAAAATCGATATGGTGGAACATTCACAACTCACTTCAACTGACAAGAAAGCAGATCTTACCGTTTCAAACTGAATAGAGATGCTTTACCAATTCGAAATCAAACAACTAATGCACTGGTGTGATGAAGTGAATATCGAGGGTATGGAGAACGATCACAGGACACACAGGTTATTTATGGTGGAGCTGTAGGTATGGAATCCTAACTGCACCGCAAACAAGTGCTAGTGCTGATCATATGATAACCCAAGAAACACACACGATGGAGATAAGCATGGCAAAGCAACTTATGAACAGGAATATTGCAATGCACAAGAGAGACGCTAGTAATAGCTCAAAATAAACAGGCACAAGATTGCTCAATCTACAAGTGCTATGATCATTCTAGGCCTCCAATAATGCACACTATGATATCTCTTTTGTCATGCTTATAACTCTTTTATCTTTTTTTATACTAAATTTATTTTCCTTTTTTGTTTATTATTATTATTATTATTTTTCAACTATATGACTCAAAGCAAAACGAATGCAGCAATTTCTGAACAAACTTGGTCGGATAGTCTTGTGTGTGTCGGCCGGATACTCCAAGTGCGCCGGATAGTCCGGTTGATATAGGTCGGATAGTCCGGTTTTCGCCTGTCGAAAATTTCTGCACTTCAAACCCTAATGAGCAGCATGTCGGAGCAAAGCAACTAGTATCGTGTGTATGTTCCTAGGCACGGATGCTATAGATAGGATATGTCTATGGTATGAAAATAAAGGTACGCTATGTGGACTCGGAAAAGTAGATGGAAACTTGTGGAAAACGGTGATGGTGGACTCGGCGGAGAAACAAGATCAAAACCTAAACCTAGACACAAACAAAAAACACAAGAAAAACATGCAGATCGGATCTACGAGAAGACACGACCAGCAACTAGAACGTGAAAACGATGCAATCTAGGCTATGGCAAATCTTTTTGTATGGATTTTTCTGTATATGACTGAAAATAAACTAATCTATGGATGGATTTGTGGATGCTCACCGAGTAAACGAGGAAATCTGATACCAAGTAGATATGGGGTGGCCTGATCTGATAGGGCAAAGGTGTCCGATCTTTCGATTAGATGGTGATAGTCGATTTGGTGGACTTCGGGCTTGACGATCCGACTACACGTGCGAGCACGAGCGCCAATGCAATCGCTAGGCTAATCTCCTAGAGGTTATAGATCCTGCGGGAACACGATCAGCCTGACCAGCGAGGGTCTTAATTTTAAGTTCTTTAAAACAGCCCGCAACATAGTAGACAAAGTTCTATTTACTACTTCTGTTTGTCCATCAGTTTGGGGATGACATGTTGTACTAAACAACAATTTAGTCCCCAACTTAGCCCATAAACATCTCCAAAAGTGGCTAAGAAATTTAGTATCACGATCAGAAACAATAGTATTTGGCACACCATGTAAAAAACAATTTCACGAAAGAACAAATCAGTAATATGCGCAGCATCATCCGTTTTATGACAAGGAATAAAGTGTGCCATCTTAGAAAACCGATCCACAACAACAAAAATACTATCCCTCCCCTTCTGTGTACTAGAAATATCCTCCCAAGCAATCCCAAAACAAAGTCCATAGAAATATCCTCCCAAGGAACACTAGGAACAGGAAGAGGCATATATAAACCATGTGGATTAAGGCGAGACTTAGCTTTTTGACAAGTAGTGCAGCATGCCACAAATCTCTCAACATCTCGACGCATACGTGGCCAAAAGAAGTGTGCAGCAAGAACATCCTCTGTTTTCTTGACACCAAAGTGTCCCATCAATTCTCCTCCATGCGCCTCCTGTAACAACAAAAGACGAACAGAACTATCTGGAATGCATAGTTTGTTAGCACGGAACACAAATCCATCATTGAAGACGAACTTGTTCCATGTTCTACCATCTCTACAATTCTGCAACACATCTTTAAATTCAGCATCATGCACATATTGTTCCTTAATAGTTTCCAATCCAAATATTTTGAAGTCAAGTTGAGATAACAAAGTATAACGGCGCGACAAAGCATCAGCAATAATATTATATTTACCCTTTTTGTGTTTGATAACGTAAGGAAAAGACTCAATAAATTCAACCCACTTTGCATGACGACGATTCAACTTAGCTTGACTACGAATATGCTTCAAAGATTCATGATCTGAATGTATAACAAATTCTTTAGGCCATAGATAATGTTGCCAAGTTTCTAATGTCCGAACCAACACATATAATTCTTTATCATAAGTAGAATAGTTCAGACTAGCCCCACTCAATTTCTCACTAAAATATGCAATAGGTTTTCCCTATTGTACTAAGACACCTCCCAAACCAATTCCACTAGCATCACATTCAAGCTCAAAAGTCTTAGTAAAATCAGGAAGTTGGAGTAAGGGAGCATGTGTTAGCTTATCTTTTAATATGACGAAGGCCTGTTGTTGTGCATCGCTCCAAACAAAGGGCACATCTTTCTTGGTAAGTTCATTCAGCGGCGCGGCAATTGATCCAAAGTCTTTGACAAAGCGCCTATAAAAACCAGCGAGTCCAAGAAAACTCCTCACTTGTGTGACCGTCTTGGGCTGCGGCCAATTCTCAATAGCTTCAATCTTGGCTGGATCCACTTCAATACCCTGTGATGTAACAACATAGCCAAGAAACGCAACTCGATTGGTGCAAAAGGTGCACTTATCAAGATTACCAAACAAACGTGCATCACGTAAAGCATTGAAAATAGCACATAAATGGTCCAAATGATCCTCTAAAGATTTGCTATAAATCAGAATATCATCAAAGTAGACTACCACAAAACGTCCAATGAAAGCACGTAAAACTTCGTTTATTAATCTCATGAAAGTGATGGGTGCATTAGCTAAACCAAACGTCATCACTAACCACTCATACAAACCGAAATTAGTTTTAAATGTTGTTTTCCATTCATCTCCCAATTTCATACGAATCTGGTGGTAACCACTACGCAAATCAACTTTAGAAAACATGGTAGAGCCACTCAATTCATCAAGCATGTCATCCAAACGTGGAATAGGATGACGATATCGAATAGTAATATTATTGATAGCTCTACAATCAGTACACATGCGTGAAGAACCATCTTTCTTAGGTACCAAAATAATAGGAACAGCACATGGGCTAAGGGCCTCACGAATATGATCCCTGTCGAGTAGTTCCTGAATTTGGCGTTGTATCTCCTTTGTCTCCTCTGGATTGGTTCTATATGGCGTGCGGTTGGCAACGTAGCACCAGGAATTAGATCAATTTGGTGCTCAATTTCTCTAATAGGAGGTAGTCCTGGTGGCAGCTCAGCGGGAAAGACGTCCACATATTCCTGCAAAAGGTTAGCAATAGCGGGTGGCAAATAAGGATGCATATCCTCAAATGAAAACAAAACCTCTTTGCAGATAATTGCATAACATTGAGTATTGTTTACATCTAGTTCAACAATATCAATTTTATTTGCAATCATACATGGACTCTTCAAACGAATTTCAGTAGCATGTTTAGAATCAGATTTAGTGTTCTTTGGTGGTACAAAATCTGGAGCAACAATCGGATTCTCACTTTTATTTTTCTCCTCAGTTTTAGCTCTACTAGCTCTAGCAAGATCATCTTTTAAAATCTGTTCGGGAGTCATAGGTTTTAGACCAATTTTATTTTCATCATGCATAAGAGAATAGTGATCAGTTTAACCATTATGAATAGATTCTCTATCAAATTGCCATGGTCTACCAAGTATCAAAGAACAAGCTTGCATAGGTACAACATCACAATCAACAAAATTAGAATATGTACCAATAGTAAAATGCACGCGTACCGTTCTTGTTACCTTGATCTTGCGAGAACTCTCAAACCATTGGATGTAATATGAATGTGTGCGTTGTCTTGCTGGAAGTGCAAGCTTCTCTACCATGTCAACAATAGTCACATTATTACAACTCCCTCCATCAATGATGATCCTTATAGCTCTTTTCTTGACAACGCCGCGTGTTTGGAACAGGTTGTGGCGTTGATCATGCTCAGATTTTCTCAATTGCACACTCAACACACGTTGTGTAATTAAGCTCTTGTATTGATCAGCAGTTTCAGCTCCCATTACCTCTGTCTCTTCATCAGAATCACAATTGTCTCCATATCGAGCAGAAATAAGGGCTAATGTATCTTCATCAAAGTCACTCGCTAAATCATATTGACCACCATCACGCACCATCATAACACGTTGTGTTGTGCATTGTCTCTCAATATGACCAAAACCCCAGCACTTGCGGCATTGTATATCCTTTGTTTTACCCATGGAAGCCATAGAAGACGCACTACGAGCAGGAGTGTTGGATGACGGCGGAGGAGCAGCTGACGGAAGCCTTGTGGTGGCCTTGGATGTGGTAGTAGCTGATGGAGAATCACGAGAAGGAGGCGCTGATTGTCGGGATGTCCAAGTGGATGTGCGACCTGCAGAATTATTAGTCCTCCTCCATGGTGTTTGGTGATCCTGCACTTCACGTTCAGCTTTGCAAGCAAGATGAATTAAACGAGTGATGGAATTATATTCCTTATATTCTAATATGTGTTGAATATCCTTGTTTAATCCACCAAAGAAACGTGCAAGCATTTGTTCAATAGTTTCAACAAGACCACTGCGAACCATCCCCGTTTGCAATTCCTGATAATACTCTTCTACAGAGATTTTCCCTTGTTCCAAACGTGTCAGGGCAAAGGTGTCCGAACTTTTGATGAGATGATGATAGTCGATTTGGTGGAGTTAGGGCTTGACGATCCGGCTACACAAGCGATCTCGAGCGCCAATGCAATCGCTAGGCCAATCTCCTGGAGGTTACCGATCCTGCGGAAACACGATCAGCCTGACCAGCGAGGGTCTTAATTCCTACCTGAAATCGAGAACAAGTAAGAACAAATATTGCAATCAGGACATTGTGGATTAAGATGAAAGCTTTATTGAAAATATGGGATCTTGTATAGGTGCGAAGTACAAGAGGCCTCTGCGAGGCTCGAGCCTTGGCGAAGTTGCTATGATGGCTAACTTTATGTCTAAAAAAAATCCGAGTCTAAAGTGACAGCTATGGGGAGTATTTAAGGAGGAAAGGTGGGGTTTCGGCCAGCCATAGAGGTGTTGGTCGAATCCAACCCTAGATGGCCTTTTCTCCTCAAATACGGACTCTAAAAAGTGGCTATTAAAAATCCTGCGAAAATTACATGGGCCTGGCCAAATGTAAAGGTGGCGCAACACCATATTAAGCTATGGACGAAATTGTGAAGTATTAATCTTAAATATTTCGTCCAAGCCTTCAATATTCATTATGGTGGCTTCGAAGTTCTGAAATCTCCACTCGTGGCGTCCTCTTCAATCCTCACATGCTTGCTGCCATCTCCATGCATGATCAATGATGAGGACATCCCTACAATTACACCTACCCCAACTACTACTAAAGATGTTCCAGTTGCTGCAAAGAAGGTTCAGTCCAATGAGATTAGAAATGGACCTATTACAAGAGCTCGTGCTAATCTACTAGAACAACATGTGAATTTGTTTCTTAATGAGCCTGATGTATTAATTAATGAGAACTTTATACTGCCTAAGTCTTTGTGCTATTGTATGATCAGGTATATTGGAGAAGAGGGCATATCATGGATGAAGCACATGGAGCACAACATGATTATCTCCCAAGGATGCGCGAGGGAGGAGAGGGAGGAAAGCATGAGGAAAGATCATCAAGACGAGGCCAAAACCATCTGCCAGGATCCAACTGTCCGGCTCATACTGACCGGAGTGTCCGGCCCTCCCAAGAGGCCCCCAGGCGTGGATGTTTAGTAGGCCACATTGGACACTGCCCGGACACCGCCCAGAAACTTTAAGTTTCTAGCCGGACCAGACTGTCCGGCCCATATGGACTTGAGTGTCCACCACACCGGACTGTCCGGCTCATATGAACCGTAGTGTCCGCCTCGACAGAACCCTGGTCCGAGTCAGGTTGTACTGTTTGAGTCGTTTGCATCTTAGTTTCGGTTTCTGGACGCCCAAGCCGCCCTGGACGTCCCCATAGTTATGTTTAGACCATGTTTAAACAGTTTTGGAGTTGTTTCTTATTAAGAATCTCTGGAATTACCCTGTGATCGAATTTTCTACTGCAATTGAGTGTGATTTGTTGTTCCATTGGGAATTAGTGGATTGCAAACTACCGTTCGTGGTCGAGGGCTACATGCGCAAGAGCGTGGTGTTGTGAATATACCATAGGGTTCAAGAGCTTTTGCATTGGCATCAGGGTTCGAGCAGGAGAGTTCATAGCTATAGGCTAGTTATCTATCATCCACCATCATCATCTCCAAGTGCTTGCTGAGAAGATTGGTCCACCCCATATCATCTTGGTATCAGAGCTCCTCGTTTACTCGGTGAGCATCCACAAATCCATCCATAGATTAGTTCTTGTTTTAGTCCTATACAGAAAAAAGCCATACAAAAAGATTTTCCCTAGCCTAGATTGCTGTCACATCCCAAGATTTTCCAAATCTTGTAATGTGAAAATAAATGAATAAAATAAACTTTGTTTGATTTTCAGAGCCAGAAGAAACTTTTTGAATGGAACCTCAAACCCATTTGAATCAAATAAAACCCTAAAGAGATTTATAAAGATAAACATTTATTAAAGGAAATTAAAATGTTTAAAAAAATTACTATTTGGAATTTTTAAATAAAAAAAAGCTTTGATTTTCAAATGAAAAAGAATGAATTCATAAATAAAGAATATTTTATAAAGCCAAATTAAAACTTGGCCAAACTTTGGAATTAAAACATTTTACTCTAAATAAAATTAGCAAAGGTTTATTTAAAATAAATTAATAAGGATTTAATATCCAAGTTTTATTAATAAAGGTTCTATCATTTATAAACCAACAAAAACTTATTTGTTTAATTTAAATAAGTTTTCCTAAATATTTGTTATTCACAAATAAAACCTACTAAAGTGTTTTAGTTTTGTTTTAGATTTTAAAGTAAATATTCTCAATAAAACAATCCCTAGTTGATTTAATAATGAAAGTCTATTATATTTAATTAATAATGGACTCTAAAATAAAAAGTATTTTATTTTAAAACAAATCTCCAAGTATTTAATATTTCCAAATAAAACCTACTGATTTGGTTTTGAAAATATTTAGGTTTCAAATAAAGATTTTTATTAATGGAATTAAACTCTATTTGATTTAATAACTAAGACCCATTTTTATTTAATTACTAATGGACCCTAAAATAAGAAGTTATTTTGTTTTAAACAAATTTTCCAAATATTCTTTATTTCCAAATAAAACCCACTGATTTGGTTTTGAAAACATTTGGATTTCAAAGAAGATTTTGTTAAATGAACCAAACCCTATTTTATTAATGAACCATGGTCCATTTTATTTAATTATTAAATGGATCCTAAATTAAATATAAAATTATTATTCTATTTTGGGATTTGGATTATGTTGATAAACAGAACCAAATTCAAATGGAAATTTTGTTGTTTGTTTGAATTAATTTGAGTGTTGTTTGAATGTGTGAATAATTGATTGGAAATTCAAAACAGAAATCAGAAATAGAAAAAGAAAAAGAAATAGACAGGAAAAAAATAATAACAGCAGCCCAACAAGGCCCAGCCCAAACAGCACAATAACCCATTAGCCCACCTCCTCTCCCGAACCGTTTTCTGCACCGCAATAGAAACCCGCCCTGAGGCTGACAGGTGGACCCCTCTCCACTTCTTTTCTTTCACTGCCAGCAGACCCCACGCATCCAGCTCCTTCTTCTTCCTCGCGCGAACCGCGCCTCTCCCCCCTCGCTGCCGTTGCAGGCCTTGATTCCGCGGATTCAATACGCCTTAATGCGGCCACCATTAATCGCCTTGATCATGCGTGTTAAAACCTCAGCGCCTCCTCCTCCTTTTCCCCCAGACCACTCCTCCTCTCTGCCCCTAGGCTGCCTCCAATTCTCTCTATACCATCGCCGCTCCGACGAGCTTCCTCTGTCGATTCCGGCCAAGCCACACCTTCCCGAGCCTCCCCGACCAAACTCACAGCTTCCCCACTACCTGACGCATCTCCCAGTACCCTCTGTTCAACCGTGGGCGCCCAGAACGTCGCCTACGTCAAGCTTCCGATGCCGCCGCGTCTGCCTTCAACTCCGGCAAGAACTCAGGTAGATTCCGACCGCCCCGTACCTTCTCGTTCGTGCACATGACCTCTCCGTGACCTCCCGCACTTAACCATGCCTCTGTTTTGTCCTAGGACGATCTACAACGTCGTCTTCGACCACGACTGAGACCACCCGACGCCGTCCTTTACTCCGGCGAGAAATCGAGCCCGTCCCTGTGAGCCCCTCGCCTCCTCGAAACCACGTCGAGCTTCCCCACGACCTTGCGAGCACTGTGAGCCACTCCTCCCTCTATCTCGCTTCCTGTGTTAGCCAGAACTTCACCGCCAGAGTCCGCGCCGCCGTCTGTCGCCGCTAGCGCCGCCCTCCTCTGGTCAGCCGCACCGTAGCCGTTCGATTTAAATCCAACGAATGCAATAGATTCATTTAACTGAAAGGGTACACTAGCTCTGAACCGTGCGATATGACTTAGATCTAACGTCCTGCAGTGCGCGATCCGTGCGAACCGTTTTAGGCCAATTAAAACTTGACGCGTGGCCAGCTCTAGTTTAAAACAGATTTTTTGAATCAGAATTATTTGCAAACTTCAAACCCTTATAACTTTTGAACCACACGTCCAAATTTGACAAATTTTATGTCGTCGGATTCAGGAGAACAAGCCCTAGCTAACCCTGGCCTTAGTTTTGAAAATAGTATCTGTTAGCTTGGTTGAAATTGCAGAAACATTTGTGTACTTGTTTAGAGTATAAAAATTGTTCAAAATTGAATTTAATGACAAAACCTTTGCAAAATGATTTGTAGTGACCTTACTGACCCTAGGAACCAACCCTTGGTGTTAAAAATGATTTTGGTAAAATATAAGTTGAATTATTTAACTTAGCCATTTTCTAACCAAATAAACCCCTTGATTTTATCATGGAAATGTTTTTGCCACATAAAATGATGAATGAATTTTAAAATGGTCTTAAGATAAAACCCAATTACAAATGACTTTGCCATTTTGGTAAATGACCAATTTGGACCATACAAAGTTTATAAACCTAGTAGAGACCAACCTTGCAAAAGAAACCACCTTTGCATGACTTAGACTCCATTGCTTTGTGTGTGAAATAGTTTGTTTAACCTTTGTTTGGAATGTTAGTTGATTTGGTGATTTGCTTGATTGACTTGTAGTGAAATTAGCAAAGTGTGAAACTAGCAAGATCAAGGAAGTGAACCCCCATTCCCTACCAAAAAGGCAAGTTACACTATCATACAAAAGTCCTACTATTTATATTATTATACTTAGTGGATTTTGAAAATATGCATGAAAAGATATTTTATACTTATACTATACTAAATCCTAATAGGATTCCCTAAACACTCCTTAGTGAAAATATTGAAGTTGTACATGCTTAGCCATGCTATGTTTTGAAAAGAGATACATGTTGAGATTCTACAAAGGTTGAGAAAAAGACTTGTGTTTTACTTAATAAAACAAGGACTCAATGAACCACCTAGGTGGAGGATGCTTTAAGTTTTGGAGAAGGTGGCAACAAAAGGGAACCATGTCTATGGCAATCACTTTGTGTTGTGCTCCAAAAGAAAACCACCTAGGAAACTTAGAGATCAAACATGCTTCTCCAATTGTGGCTTTCGTGTGCAACCACATGCTATTATGGCTCTGGCTTAGTCAATTACATTAGGAAGACCCATACATTGTCTTTAGTTACTGGACATGGGGATCTGGAATGCTTCATGGGGGCTGAAGACAAAGCTAGCAATGATGTATGGGGGGACCTTTTGGAAAGACTTCGTCACATTCTCAATCTGCCAGTACTCCATCTTGGTGAGCACTAATCCAGTAGGCCACTGGTGGCAAAAGGATGGGATTGTGACATGTGGGTAAAGTGTACTCCTTCTGCAGAAGTAAATAAAATCTAAGTACTTAGCCGTGTCCCCGGTTATGGACAATACTGAGCAACTAAAGTTTGAACTATGGGAGATCTCGACATTCCAACTTCTAATATAAAAACTTGATGCCCTTGTGTGTCTACCAAGGAATTCAAAGAGATTTTGTAAAGCTTGTTGCACTTGGGGTTACCAAGGTGCTCAAGAACATGATGTACTTGGGGCTTTACCAAGGGACTCATGAGTTTTGATAAAACTTGATGCACTTGGGGTTACCAAGGTGCTCAAGAGATTTTAACAAGGATTTGAACACTTGGAAAAGAAATTTGACAAAAGACTTTAAAACCCTTTTGAAAAGATAGGATAAAATATTGCCTTATGCAAATAAGCCTTAAAATCTACTTAGCCAAATATGCATATAATGATAGGATCCACTCTTATATATAAAAGTGAAACTTGCCAATACAATTCAAAACGTATTGACCCTTGTGGCTGTAACTTGTAATGTTGCAGGTTGATTGATTTAAAATGAAGATTGTTTGATTGACTAGGACTACAAAATCTACAACCAACATCTGCCTGTGGCACTTTGAAGATGATGGACCCATACTTATAGTTATTCCGCTGCAAATGTAATGTAATAGCCAAATGAGCTATGTTTGATGTAATAAACTTATGTTATTCCTGGTTATAAGTTTATGTTATGACCTTTGTATCTTGATATTACATCTTAACTGTGGATGCTAGCTATTGATCCAGGGACTAGCATTGTAAAACACAGGAGGACTCTACCTTATTGGGTTGGGACCTCTACAATTGCATCGTTTTCCAAGTTTTAGTTGCTGGTCGTCTCTTCTCGTAGATCCAATCTGCAGGTTTTTCTCCTACGAGTCTAGTTTTCATTTGTGTTTAAGTTTAGGGTTTGATCTTGTTTTTCCGCCGGTCCACCATCACCATTTTCCACAAGTTTCATCTACTTTTCCGAGTACATATAGCGTACCTTTGTTTTCATACCATAGACACAACCTATCTACAACATCTGTGCCTAGGAACGTACCCACAAGACTAGTTGCTTTGCTTTGACAGGCTACTCATTAGGGTTTGAAGTGCAAAAATTTTCGATAGGCGAATACCGGACTATCCGGCTCACATCGCCCGGACTATCCGGCGCAAGCGGAGTATCCGGCCGAAAATCACCGGACTATCCGGCCTAGTTTGTTCAAAAGTTGCTCCATTCGTTTTGCATTGAGTCATATAGTTGAAAAATAAAAAAACATAAAAGGAAGAGATATCCATTATTAAAAAAAAGAGAAAAGAGCTACAATCGTGACAAAAAGAGATATCAAAGTGTGCATTATTGGAGGCCTAGTTGATCATAGCACCTGTAGATTGAGCAATCGTGTGCCTGTTTATTTTGAGATATTACTAGCCTCTCTCTTGCGCATTGCAATATTCCTGTTCATAAGTTGCTTTGCCACGCTTATCTCCACCGTGTGTGTTTCTTAGGTTATCATAACGATCAGCACTAGGACTTATTTGCGGTGTAGTTAGGATTCCATACCTACAGCTCCACCATAAATAACATGTGTGCCCTATGATCGTTCTCCATACCCTTGATATTCACTTCATCACATCAGTGCATTAGTTGTTGATTTCGAATTGGTAAAGCATCTCTATTCACTTTGGAATGGTAAGATCTGCTTTCTTGTCAGTTGGAGTGAGTTGTGAGTGTTCCACCATATCGATTTTGCTTTTTGCACTAATATACTAATCATGTCTACTAGTGATGATGTTGTGTCACAGAAAAAGAAGGACGATGAGCTTGTCAACTGGCGGGAATATGAAGCATTGAAGTCCCATTTGACACGTGTGTTCAACCACATGACAAATGCCATTGACAAGAATATTCAGGAAGTGCAAGTGACTTTGGAAGCAAATGTTGAGGTAGTCGCTAGCATACAGACACAAGTAACAACTATCAACACTAATGTCACCGCTTTGAAATGTTCTCTTGATGCTCTTACAATAGAAATTGGACAAAGGCAGCAATATGATGATGCCCATGAAGATGAAGAAGCAAGTAATGTCGGGGATGGTCAACAACCACAGGGTGGCAGTGGCCGTGCTCCTCAACCTGCTCATGGACATGGCTTTGCTCCAATTGGGTGTGCTCAGCGTATACCTCACCAGCCGGTTGATGAGGGATTGGGCAAGCCTAAGTTCCCAATTCCCAAGTTTGATGGCTCCATTGATCCCGGACATTACCTCACATGGGATTTGAAGATTGAGAAGCTCTGGCACTTGTATGAGTACACTAAAGAAAAGAAGGTCAAGATTACAGCATCAGAATTTGATGGTTATGCTTTGCGTTGGTGGGATGCCCTTGTGCAGAATAGAAGGGATGGCAATGACCTTACGGTGATGACTTGGCGAGATATGAAGCGTATCATGAAGGAACGCTTTGTACCCACCAACTACCTGCGCTCAGTTTTTGATAAGTTGACAAACTTGAGGCAAGCAACCATTTCGATTGATGAGTACTACATGGACATGGAGATGCTTATGCAGCGTGCTAGAGTTCGTGAATCTCTTGATATGACCATGCAACGATTTCTCAATAATTTGAAGCTACCAATCAAGAGCATTGTTCGTCATCATAGGTATGAGACTATGAATGAATTGTTGCATCATGCAAGGGAGGCCGAATCACAGCTTGCTGAAGAGGCGAAGGCGCGTGCAAGATACCCTTCCACAAGCCGCTTTTCAGCAAAGTCTACACTGCCGCCACATGTTTCTACACCTAATGCGACTGTTGGTCACAATCCTACACCATCTTCCAAGCCTACACCTCAGTCATCCTATGGTTCTGAAGCTAGGAAACCTGTTGCTCCTACTGCTAGCAGGGGATCCAATATGTCAACAACTCATGATGTGGAGTGCCATACTTGTGGAGGAAGGGGACATTTCAAGAAGGATTTCCCAAACCACAAGGTGATGTTTGTTAATGATCAAGGCGAGTATGAGAGTGGAGATGATGTTGATCCTGATGATCATGGTGCTGATTATGAGGAGGAAGGTATGGATGCCTTCCTAAGCATGCGCCTACTATAGTGGTCTCTCCACGTATTCTTAGTGTGCAATCTATTGTTGACTCTTAGCGCTGCAACTTGTTCCAAACAAAAACTCTAGTTGGCCCAAACAAAGCTTGCAAAGTAATCATTGATGGAGGTAGCTGCAGGAATCTTGCAAGCAAGGAGTTGTGTGCCAAGCTAAATTTGACATACTTACCTCATCCCAAGCCATACTACATACAATGGTTGAGTGACAGTGGTGAGATGAAGGTAAACCATATGGTACGTGTGAACTTTGAAATAGGGCCATACAAGGATTCTATTGATTTTTATGTGGTACCTATGACTATGTGCCATTTACTATTGGGTCGTCCTTGGCTTTATGATCACCATGTGCAACACAATGGCCGGGCCAATACATATCATTTGGAGTTCAAGGGCAAGAAAATCAATTTGCAGCCTATGACACCACAGCAGATTGTCAATGAGTCTCGTCAGAAGATCGAAGTGAATTTGCAAGACGCACCTAGGCGAGAGAGTGTTGAAACTTTGACTGTTGTAAATGAGCCCAAAAAGAAGAATATAACGAAAAGTGAGAGAGTGCCTAATCTATTAATATTAGCCACCAAAGAGAACATGAGACAATTTAGTGAGGATCCTATAGCCATGCCACTTGTGCTCATGTATAAGGGCGAGGTTTTGGTTTCTAACGACATGACCCCTATTTCTCTTGGTGTATCTACTGTTTTGCAGGATTTTGGTGATGTGTTTCCAGAAGATGTGCCAGCTGGATTGCCTCCATTGTGTGGCATTGAGCATCAGATAGACTTGATCCCTGGCGCTAAATTACCAAACCGGGCACCATACCGAACCAACCCCGAAGAAACTAAGGAAATACAGAAACGAGTACAAGCATTACTCGACAAAGGGTACATTCGTGTCTCTCTTAGCCCTTGTGTTGTTCCTGTTATTTTAGTACCTAAGAAAGATGGTATATGGCGCATGTGTGTAGATTGTAGAGCTATTAATAACATCACTATTCGATATCGTCACCCTATTCAACGCTTACAGGATATATTAGATGAATTGAGTGGTGTTTCTATTTTCTCTAAAAATTGATTTGCGTAGTTGTAAGGTTCCCAACCTTTAATAAGGTAGAGACCCTTGTATTTACAATGCTAGTCCCTGGATCAATAGCTAGCATCCACAGTTAAGATGTAATATCAAGAAACAAAGGTCATAATACAACTTTATAACCAGGAATAAAATAATTTATTACATCTTACATAGCTCATTTGGCTATCTCATTTCAATGCAGCAGAATATAACAATAGCATGGGGTCCTTCATCTTCAAAGTGCCACAGGCAGACATGTTGGTTGTAGACTTGTAATCCTAATCATTAAACTTCACTAATAACAATCAAACCTGCAACATAACAAGTTACAGCCACAAGGGTCAATACATTTGAATTGTATTGGCAAGTGATACTATGGTAGTATAGTGGAGTCTATCATCTATATGCATTTGGCTAAGTGGAGCTTAGGCTTGCTTTGCTCAAAATAGATTTTCCTTATCATTTGAAAACTCTAAGTTTTTGCTTTGACAAAATCTTTCCCAAGGCATCTCCCAATAGACATTGGTGATCCTTCAACCCTTGTTCACCCACAAGTTTTTAACTTAGAAATTGGGATGAGGAGATTCTTGATAGCTTCCATGTCTTGATGCTCAAATTGTCCTTTGCCAGGGACATGGCTAAGTACTTAGATTTTACACTCTGCAGAGGTTGTGCACTTTCCCCACAAGACTTGGTTTCACCAAGACAAGATCTTTCAGAAGCATTCCCTTAGACCAAAATGGACGCTCTCCAACCTATCAATCCCCTACCACCAACTGTCCATTTGGCTAAGTTATTGCGACCTATATGATCCAGGCAGAGCCCATAATGCCAAGTGGCTGCACTTGAAGCTTCTCAACATTTGACATTTCAAATCTCTTTGTTCCTAGGTGGCCATCCACAAGTGTGATACACCAGGGTAGTCCATTGAAATGGGCCCTGAGTAACCACTCCACACAAACCAATCCTTCCATTCCACCCAGGTGATTCATTCACTTAGTTGTTTTAATAAACAAAACACAAGTCCTCAGACTTAGAAATTTTCCATAGCATGAATATATATTCCACCCTTGTTTTCTACTAGCTAAGCTAAGAATGATAGCAGTAGGAATCTTAACTTAGGAAATTCTACTAAGGTTTCATCTACTAGGATTTCCCATGGCATAGTTTACACTTAGCAAAATTCCATGCAGGTCCTACTTAGAAATATCACTAAGGCATAGTGAAAATAATGGGACAAAAGTATGTAGCATCACTTGCCTTTTTGGTAGAGAGTATAAGTTCACTCCTTGATCTTTGCAATGTTCACTCACTTCAAATCACCACAATTCAATCAAGCAAACAACATTTCAATCTACCATTCAAGTAATTCATCACATAAAATAATAATAACAAAACAATGCATGCAAGCATGCTAAAGATTGTTTTATTTGGAGAAGTGGTTTCTAATGGGTTATAAACATTTGAAAACACCTAAGGGTCATTTTATAAAGTGGCAAAACGATTTGCAAAAGGTTTTACTTCATAAACCATTTTTAAACCAAATCATTATTTTATGTGGTGAAGAAATGCTTTTAATAAGGCAACATTCTATAGGTTTCACAAAATATGTTTTCAAACCATAAAACCTTGTGTTTAGGGTCAGATAGTTTATTTCCAAAACATTTCTCAAAGGTTTCCTTCAAAAACCATTTTTAATAATTAAACCATATTTTTATTTGACTAGAAATGTTTTAAATCAAAGATTCATTCTTTTGTTTCACCAAATACATTTTTGAAACCACCAATTGATTTCTAGGGTCAGTAGGTTCAAAACAAACCATTTTCCAAAGATTTTATCTTCAAAATCATTTTAGAACAATTTTTATATTCTAAACATGCATACACAAGTTTCTGCAAAAACCAACAATTTAACAGAAGCATTTTACTAAACAAAGGGCATGGTTCGCTAGGGCTTGTCTTTCTGATTCCATGATATAAAATTTGCAAAATTTGGACGTGTGGTTTGAAAGTTATGAATTTTGCAAGTTTACTAATTCAATAGATCAAATTCTGTTTTTAAATCAACACACTGGCCACGCGTCGCGCTGTGATTGGTCGATACCGCTTCGGCTGGATCGTGCTCTCTGGTGCGTTGGATCTAACTTAAATCGCGTGGCTCAGATTCATCCTTACCCTTTCAGTTAAGTTCTATCATGACGCCACGATCTGGATCGGACGGTGCTTAGCTCGCTTGCCAAGGATGGGCGGCGCTGGCGGCGGCTGGTGGCGGCGCTGGCTCTGGCTACGGCGGGGCTGGTGATCGAGGAAGCAAGGGAGGAAAGGGAGTGGCTCACCAGGTTCGCCGAAGTGTGGGGATGCTCGAGGTGGTACTGGCTGGCAAGGGGGCGCACGGGGTCGATGAGAATCGCTCGCCGGAGTTCGTGGGGGTCGTCGGTTGCGCTCAGACGTCAACGGGGACGGGGCTTCGGTGCATGCCAGAGGGAGAGGAGTGTATGGTTAGATGCACAAGGACGAGGCGAAGATGCGTGCGTGAAAGAGAAAGAGAGGGGCGGTCATATTCTTACCAGAGGAGTCGCTGGAGATGAGGCAGACGGCGGCGGAGCTTGAGGTCGTCGTTGTCGAGGTTCTGGGGCGCGCGGGGACGAGCGGGTGCTACGGGGAGATGCGCCAGGGTCTAGGGAGCAAGTGAGCTTGGTCGAAGGGGCAAGGGGCGACGTCGACTGGCCGGAATCGCTCGCGGAGCTCGCTGGAGACAGCGGCAGTGCAGAGTAAAATGGAGGCAGCCTGGTGGCTCTCTGGCAGCGGGGTTTGAGGGGAAATGAAGAGGAGAGGGAGGGGATTTATCAGGCGTGATCACGGGATTGATTTGTCGAGTCATTGCAGCGTATTTACTCCGAGAAGTTAATGGCAGGAACGGCCGGGAGGGGGCATGGTCAGCGGGGTGGGTGAAGATGATGACGACGTGGCGATGGGGTCCATTGTCAGCGAGTGAAAGAGAGTGGGGGTGGGGTCCACGCGTCGGTGTCTCTGCGGGTGCGTTTGCGAGTGAATCACGATTCGCTCGGTGAGAGGGAGAGGTGGGCTGCTGATGGGCTTAGTGGGCTAGCTAGGCTGGGCTGCACCTTTTCAATCTTTTTTTTTGTTTTGTTTGTTTTTCTTTTTCTCATTTGATTTTTCTGTTTTGATTTTGAATAAGCAATTCAAACATTCATTTGAATTCAATCCTTTGCCAAAATTTGTGTAGGTTTAAATACTGATTGGTAACATAATCAGAAGTCAATTTTTGAATAAAACTTTATTCTTTTAGTGCCCTTTTTAATTATTTAAAGTAGATCCTTGTATTAATTTATTCAAGATTTAATAATGTTTTTAATTCCCATTTGAATTCTAAATCCTTCCAAAACCTTTCAGTAAGTTTTTATTTGTTTATTTGGTTCAAATAATTCATCTTGAATTATTTGGAAAGTATTTAATATGATTCATAAATCATTTGAGTAGGGTTTTCATTTTAATTCCAATGGAATTAAATATAGTTTTTAATTCCCTAAAGTTTATTTGGAAGATTCCTTTAATCTTAATTAAGTTGAATTAAACAACTTTTATTTCACTTGGGTAAATTCCAAAATACTATTTTCTCATGAATTATATAATTATTCTTATTAGAGATTTGTCTTTATTAAAATAGGGATAGAATGGTTAATGCCATTTTATTTTATTTTGGAAATTCTTTATCATTTTATTTTATTTGGATTTTGGATTGTAATTCATTCCATTTGCTTATGGTCTTGGACAAGTTTTAATTTGGTCTTTAAATATTCTTTATTTAATATTTCCTTCTTCATCTTATAAAATCCATATCTTTTTATTTAGAGATCCAAACTTGGTGATTCCAATTTGTAAATCTTGCTTAATATTTGTTTATCTTTTTAAATTCCTTTAGGATTATTTGCTCACCATTTGGTATGGTTTTTAGATAAGTGTTTTATTAGCTTTGGAAATTACTTTTCCTTATCTTATTTAAATTCATAAGATTTTATCTATGGCTCCAAATTAAGTGAAACCAATTTCTATGGTTTAATATATTTCTATTTATCATTCTTGATCATTTATAAATGTTTGTTGACAAATTTTTATATGGATCAAATCCATAGGCTTGGAGATAACTTGGAAATGATTTTATTCCATTAGGGTTTTAGGGTTTGGATTTAGTTTCCAAGTGTTTAAATTTCCAGATGCATGTTATGATGAATGCATTTTACTTGATTTGAATTTTGTTGAATTCAAACTTTAATTAAAGTTTGTTCCAGATGGGATTTTAAGTTTCCATTTAGAAACAATAGTTTCTTTTCACCCTAAAATTCAACAATAATTTATTTTGTTTATTTTTTTCACATTACAAGATTTGGAAAATCTTGGGATGTGACAGGCTACCACCCTTAAAATAAATCTCGTCCCGAGATTTGGGGAGGCTAGGGGTTACAAGTTGGCTCAAAGCATCTAGGGTACTACCACCCTTAAAAATTTTCCAACTAGATTACATCTTGGCTTTCTTGGGATCTTGTTGAAACTTCTCTGGGCAAGCATCTGCATAGTGTCCTTTGTTTCCACACTTGAAACATGTGACAAGGCTGAGATCCTTCATAGGCTTTATCTTGTGCTTCATCTTTTCTGTACAATTGCTTGCATAATGTCCTTGGTTACCACAATTGTAACATGTGATAAGATTGAGTTCTTCACGTATCTTCTGTGGACAAGTTGATACATAATGGCCTAGCTCTTTGCAGTTGTTGCACCAAACTTGGCTAATCTCCTTATACTTCTTCTTCTATAGACATTCATTGGCATAGTGTCCCATTTCTTTGCAATGACCACATTGCACATGGCTTTTGTCCTTCTTTTTCTTGGGTTTCTCCAAAGCTAAGAGTGCTTCTAGTTCATGTTCTTCATATGTTATCTCAAAGGTAGGAATGTTTCCTGGTCTCCTTGACCTTCTATTACTCCTTGGATAATACATATGTCTCCTCTTTGGTCCTTTAAATTGAGTCATATTGCATGGAGGTGCAATCTGAGATTTTCCTTTGTCTTCATCCTTCTTGGTAGACTTGGCTCTCTCATGGTAGTCTGCAATCAGTTGTTGCACTCCACCTTGTTTCCTTTGTTGAACTATGGAATAGATGGGGCATTGGATAGGGACATGATTATTTCCTTCACATAGGTAACAAGTAGCTTGGGTTGTGGGGCATTGGTTAGCTAGATGTTCCTCTTCACAATTGGGGCATTGATCTTTATGCTCTTTGGAAGTGTGATCCTTCTCTCCACAAATATTGCAAGCTTGGGTTCCTTCTAGAATATCACCTTTGTCATCCTTGTTGTCACAAACTCCTTTGGAAGAGTGGTCTCCCATGTTGATCATTTGAGTGGCCATCCTTTGCAACAATTGGGATTGAGTTTCCAAAAACCTTTGCATGGTTGGGTCCAATCCATTGTTGTTGGCTAAAAGCTGAGTTGTCACTTAGTTCAACTGGGTTTGGTTTGCTAGTAGTTGTTCTCTCATGTTGTCCTCTTGGTTGCTGTTGTTGTCACCATCCTTGATGTTGGATTCTCTTGCAGAAGTCATCTGTTTGGGTTGGATTGGGATTAGAATAGGTAAAAGATCTTCTAAGGAGTCAATTCTAATCACACACATCACAATTCACTCAAGCAATGTGCAAGCAATCACAAACAAGCATTCCACTCAAACAACAAGTTTCAAGCATATTTTTAGACAACCAAAAATATTTTTTTGTTAGACCAAATAAGTTGGTGGGTTTGACTTAAACTAAATATGGTGGTCCATCTATATGGTTCACTTGAGATTTTTCCATCCTTCTTGGTTGATTCTTCTTGAACAAAATGTTTGTATCCTTGGAGAATTTCTTGCATCTTGGTCTCAAAACTTCAAGGTGATGATGGTTCCTTCTAAGTTGTGTTTCCTTAGTCTTCAAGTCTTGAGTAACATTTCTTGTCTCACTTGTAGTCCTTAGTGATATCCAAGGTTGAAGTCCTTGGTGAAAATGTTGAAGATGTTGAAGTCATTAGAGTTGAAGATGTTGAAGTCATTAGAGTAGATGAAGTCCTTTGCACATGATGAAATCTTTGGCCATGGGAAAGGCTTTGTCCATCAAGTTTGAAATAGAAGAGATGTAGAATCAAAACCAAAATGGTTTGAGGAAAGAGTTTACAAGATTGTTTGTAAATAAGTTTTGGAACAAATATAACTCCTATTTTTCTAAGGGTTTTTGTCAAATCCTAGGGTTACAATCTTATAGGAAACACAATGCTCTCATACCATCTGTAAGGTTCCCAACCTTTAATAAGGTAGAGACCCATGTGTTTACAATGCTAGTCCCTGGATCAATAGCTAGCATCAACAGTTAAGATGTAATATCAAGAAACAAAGGTCATAATACAACTTTATAACCAGGAATAAAATAATTTATTACATCTTACATAGCTCATTTGGCTATTACATTACATTGCAGCAGAATATAACAATAGCATGGGGTCCTTCATCTTCAAAGTGCCACAGGCAGACATGTTGGTTGTAGACTTGTAATCCTAATCATTAAACTTCACTAATAACAATCAAACCTGCAACATAACAAGTTACAGCCACAAGGGTCAATACATTTGAATTGTATTGGCAAGTGATACTATGGTAGTATAGTGGAGTCTATCATCTATATGCATTTGGCTAAGTGGAGATTAGTCTTGCTTTGCTCAAAATAGATTTTCCTTATCATTTGAAAACTCTAAGTTTTTTGCTTTGACAAAATCTTTCCCAAGGCATCTCCCAATAGAAATTGGTGATCCTTCAACCCTTGTTCACCCACAAGTTTTTAACTTAGAAATTGGGATGAGGAGATTCTTGATAGCTTCCATGTCTTGATGCTCAAATTGTCCTTTGCCAGGGACATGGCTAAGTACTTAGATTTTACACTCTGCAGAGGTTGTGCACTTTCCCCACAAGACTTGGTTTCACCAAGACAAGATCTTTCAGAAGCCTTCCCTTAGACCAAAATGGACGCGCTCCAACCTATCAATACCCTACCACCAACTGTCCATTTGGCTAAGTTATTGCAACCTATATGATCTAGGCAGAGCCCATAATGCCAAGTGGCCGCACTTGAAGCTTCTCAACATTTGACATTTCAAATCTCTTTGTTCCTGGGTGGCCATCCACAAGTGTGATACACCAGGGTAGTCCATTGAAATGGGCCCTGAGTAACCACTCAACACAAAACAATCCTTCCATTCCACCCAGGTGATTCATTCACTTAGTTGTTTTATTAAACAAAACACAAGTCCTCGGACTTAGAAATTTTCCATAGCATGAATATATATTCCACCCTTGTTTTCTACTAGCTAAGCTAAGCATGATAGTAGTAGGAATCTTAACTTAGGAAATTCTACTAAGGTTTCATCTACTAGGATTTCCCATGGCATAGTTTACACTTAGCAAAATTCCATGCAGGTCCTACTTAGAAATATCACTAATGCATAGTGAAAATAATGGGACAAAAGTATGTAGCATCACTTGCCTTTTTGGTAGAGAGTATAAGTTCACTCCTTGATCTTTGCAATGTTCACTCACTTCAAATCACTACAATTCAATCAAGCAAACAACATTTCAATCTACCATTCAAGTAATTCATCACATAAAATAATAATAACAAAACAATGTATGCAAGCATGCTAAAGATTTTTTTATTTGGAGAAGTGGTTTCTAATGGGTTATAAACATTTGAAAACACCTAAGGGTCATTTTATAAAGTGGCAAAACCATTTGCAAAAGGTTTTACTTCATAAACCATTTTTAAACCAAATCATTATTTTATGTGGTGAAGAAATGCTTTTAATAAGGCAACATTCTATAGGTTTCACAAAATATGTTTTCAAAACATAAAACCTTGTGTTTAGGGTCAGATAGTTTATTTCCAAAACATTTCTCAAAGGTTTCCTTCAAAAACCATTTTTAATAATTAAACCATATTTTTATTTGACTAGAAATGTTTTAAATCAAAGAATCATTCTTTTGTTTCACCAAATACATTTTTGAAACCACCAATTGATTTCTAGGGTCAGTAGGTTCAAAACAAACCATTTGCCAAAGATTTTATCTTCAAAATCATTTTAGAACAATTTTTATATTCTAAACATGCATACACAACTTTCTGAAAAAACCAACAATTTAACAGAAGCATTTTACTAAACAAAGGGCATGGTTGGCTAGGGCTTGTCTTTCTGATTCCATTGATATAAAATTTGCAAAATTTGGACGTGTGATTTGAAAGTTATGAATTTTGCAAATTTACTAATTCAATAGATCAAATTCTGTTTTTAAATCAACACACCGGCCACGCGTCGCGCTGTGATTTGTCGATACCGCTTCGGCTGGATCACGCTCTCTGGTGTGTTGGATCTAACTTAAATCGCGTGGCTCAGATTCATCCTTACCCTTTCAGTTAAGTTCTATCATGACGCTACGATCTTGATCGGACGGTGCTTAGCTCGCTTGCCAAAGATGGGCGGCGCTGGCGGCGGCTGGTGGCGGCGCTGGCTCTGGCTACGGCGGGGCTGGTGATAGAGGAAGAAAGGGAGGAAAGGGAGTGGCTCACCAGGTTCGCCGAAGTGTGGGGATGCTCGAGGTGGTACTGGCTGGCAAGGGGGCGCACGGGGTCGATGAGAATCGCTCGCCGGAGTTCGTGGGGGTCGTCGGTTGCGCTCAGACGTCGACGGGGACGGGGCTTCGGTGCATGCCAGAGGGAGAGGAGTGTATGGTTAGATGCGCAAGGACGAGGCGAAGATGCGTGCGTGAAAGACAAAGAGAGGGGCGGTCAGATTCTTACCAGAGGAGTCGTCGGAGAAGAGGCAGATAGCAGCGGATCTTGAGGTCGTCGTTGTCGAGGTTCTGGGGCGCGCGGGGACGAGCGGGTGCTACGGGGAGATGCGCCAGGGTCTGGGGAGCAAGTGAGCTTGGTCGAGGGGTCAAGGGGCGACGTCGACTGGCCGGAATCGCTCGCGGAGCTCGCCGGAGACAGCGGCAGTGCAGAGTAAAATGGAGGCAGCCTGGTGGCTCTCTGGAAGCGGGGTTTGAGGGGAAATGAAGAGGAGAGTGAGGGGATTTATCAGGCATGATCACGGGATTGATTCGTCGAGTCATTGCAGCGTATTTACTCCGAGAAGTTAACGGCAGGAATGGCCGGGAGGGGGCATGGTCAGCGGGGTGGGTGAAGACGATGATGACGTGGCGATGGGGTCCATTGTCAGCGTGTGAAAGAGAGTGGGCGTGGGGTCCGTGCGTCAGTGTCTCCGCGGGTTCGTTTGCGAGTGAATAACGATTCGCTCGGTGAGAGGGAGAGGTGGGCTGCTGATGGGCTTAGTGGGCTAGCTAGGCTGGGCTGCACCTTTTCAATCTTTTTTTTGTTCTATTTGTTTTTCTTTTTCTCATTTGATTTTTCTGTTTTGATTTTGAATAAGCAATTCAAACATTTATTTGAATTCAATCCTTTTCAAAAATTTGTGTAGGTTTAAATACTGATTGGTAACATAATCAGAAGTCAATTTTTTAATAAAACTTTATTCTTTTAGTGCCCTTTTTAATTATTTAAAGTAGGTCCTTGTATTAATTTATTCAAGATTTAATAATGTTTTTAATTCCCATTTGAATTCTAAATCCTTCCAAAACCTTTCAGTAAGTTTTTATTTGTTTATTTGGGTTCAAATAATTCATCGAATTATTTGGAAAGTATTTAATATGATTCATAAATCATTTGAGTTGGGTTTTCATTTTAATTCCAATGGAATTAAATATAGTTTTTCATTCCCTAAAGTTTATTTGGAAGATTTATTTAATCTTAATTAAGTTGAATTAAACAACTTTTATTTCACTCGGGTAAATTCCAAAATACTATTTTCTCATGAATTATATAATTATTCTTATTAGAGATTTGTCTTTATTAAAATAGGGATAGAATGGTTAATGCCATTTTATTTTATTTTGGAAATTCTTTATCATTTTATTTTATTTGGATTTTGGATTATAATTCATTCCATTTGCTTATGGTCTTGGCCAAGTTTTAATTTGGTCTTTAAATATTCTTTATTTAATATTTCCTTCTTCATCTTATAAAATCCATATCTTTTTATTTAGAGATCCAAACTTGGTGATTCCAATTTGTAAATCTTGTTTAATATTTGTTTATCTTTTTATATTCCTTTAGGATTATTTTCTCACCATTTGGTATGGTTTTTAGATAAGTGTTTTATTAGCTTTGGAAATTACTTTTCCTTATCTTATTTAAATTCATAAGATTTTATCTATGGCTCCAAATTAAGTGAAACCAATTTCTATGGTTTAATATATTTCTATTTATCATTCTTGATCATTTATAAATGTTTGTTGACAAATTTTTATATGGATCAAATCCATAGGCTTGGAGATAACTTGGAAATGATTTTATTCCATTAGGGTTTTAGGGTTTGGATTTATTTTCCAAGTGTTTAAATTTCCAGATGCATTTTATGATGAATGCATTTTACTTGATTTGAATTTTGTTGAATTCAAACTTTATTTAAAGTTTGTTCCAGGTGGGATTTTAAGTTTCCATTTAGAAACAATAGTTTCTTTTCACCCTAAAATTCAACAATAATTTATTTTGTTTATTTTTTTTCACATTACATGATTTGGAAAATCTTGGGATGTGACAGTAGTGGATACCATAAAATTAGGATGAAAGAAGGGGAAGAATGGAAAACTGCTTTCAAAATAAAATTTGGTTTGTATGAGTAGTTAGTGATGCCTTTTGGTCTTACTAATGCACCTAGTACATTCATGCGATTAATGAATCATGTTTTGAGAGAATATATTGGTCATTTTGTGGTTGTTTATTTTGATGACATACTCATATACAGCAGCAATGAAACTGAACATTGTGATCATATTAGACAAGTTTTGCAAGTGTTGCGTGATAATCAATTATATGCTAATCTTGAGAAGTGCACATTTGCAAAATATAAGGTCATATTTCTTGGATATGTTGTATCTAAGCAAGGGTTAAAAGTAGATCAATCTAAAATTGAAGCAATTCAGAATTGTCCTATTCCCATGAATGTTAATCAAGTGTGTAGTTTCCATGCCTTAGCTGGTTTCTATAGGCTCTTTGTGAAAGATTTTAGTACTATTGCTGCACCATTGAATGAATTGACTAAGAAAGGTGTGGCGTTTGTATGGGGCTCAGCCCAAGATATTGTATTTGATACATTGAAATGTTTGCTTAGTACTGCACCTTTGCTTGCATTACCTGATTTTTCAAAGAAATTTGAAGTTGAATGTGATGCTAGTGGTATAGGAATTGGTGGCGTTTTGATGCCAGAGGGTCGTCCTATAGCATATTTTTTTGAGAAACTTGCTGGTACTAAACTGAATTATCCTATTTATGATAAAGAATTGTATGCACTTGTTAGATTTCTTGAGGTTTGGCAACATTATTTGTGGCCAAAAGAATTTATCATACATTCTGATCATGAAGCTTTGAAGTATCTTAAAGCTCAATCAAACTCGCATAGACGCTTAACTAAATGGGTTGAGTTTATTGGGTCGTTTCCTTACATCATGAAATATAAGAAAGGAAATGAGAATGTGGTGGCTGATGCAGTATCTAGGAAGAACATGTTACTGACACATCTTGATGTTAAAATTCCTGGATTAGAGAGTATTTCTTTGCTTTTTGCAACTGATCATGATTTTGCTGAACCATATCGTTTGTGTGCTTTGAAACATGCTTGGGATAAGTATCATATACATGATGGCTATTTGTTTAGAGCTAACAAACTATGCATTCCAGAATCACCTTTGCGTTTGTTTTTAGTGCAGGAATCACATGCTGGAGGTTTGATGGGTCACTTTGGGCGTGAGAAGACATTACTCATACTAGTTGATCACTTTTATTGGCCCAAGATGAGGCATGACATCTATTGATTTGTGAGTCGCTGCATTACATGCAACAAGTCCAAATCAAAGTTGAAGCCTCATGGTTTGTATACACCTCTCTCTGCACCTACTAAACCCTAGGAAGATATTAGCATGTACTTTGTGCTTGGTTTTACCAAAACTCAGAGAGGTCATGATTCTATATTTGTGGTAGTGGATAGATTCTCTAAGATCGCTCATTTTATTGCCTGCCACAAAAGTGACGATGCGTCGCATATTGCTAACCTGTTTTTCAGGGACATCGTGAGACTACATAGAGTACCAAAGACGATTGTTTTTGACTATGATGTGAAGTTCATGAGCTACTTTTGGAAGACTTTATGGGGAAAGGTGGGAACAAAGTTGTCGTTTAGTACTACTTGTCATCCTTAAACAAATGGTCAGACAGACGTGGTGAATAGAACATTGTCACAATTGTTGAGGACAATGATCAAGAAGAATCGATGAGAGTGGGAAGAGTGTTTGCCCATGTTGAGTTTGCATACAACAGGGCTATGCATTCAACTACTCAGCTTTGTCCTTTTGAGGTGGTGTATGGGTTCAAGCCATTGACGCCACTTGATTTGTTGCCTCTACCATTGCATGAGAGAGTTGATATAGAGGCATCAAAAAATGCTGAATATGCCAAGAAAATACATGAGAAGACTCGAGAGGCTATTGAGAAGAAAGGCAAGAACATTGCTGCTGCAGGGAATCAAGCAAGAAAGGAGATTTTGTTCAAGCCTGGAGACATGGTATGGGTGCATCTGCACAAGTATAGGTTACCCAATCTTCGGCAAACCAAATTGAAGCCTTGTGGTGCTAGTACTTACAAGGTGTTGGCCAAGCCTACTCGATTGATATTCCTATTGCTGAGTTTGGTGGAGTTAGCAACAGCTTCAACGTTGCTGATTTGTCACCATATGAAGGAGAAGACCTTGGAGCGTCGAGGTCGACGCCTTTTGAAGGGGGAGATGATGAGGACATCCCTACAATTACACCTACCCCAACTACTACTAAAGATGTTCCAGTTGCTGTAAAGAAGGTTCAGTCCAATGAGATTAGAATTGGGCCTATTACAAGAGCTCGTGCTAAGCTACTAGAACAACATGTGAATTTGTTTCTTAATGAGCCTGATGTTTTAATTAATCAGAACTTTATACTACTAAGTCATTATGCTATTGTATGATCGGGTATATTGGAGAAGAGGGCGTATCACAGGGCGAGGAGATGAAGCACATGGAGCACAACATGATGATCGCCCAAGGATGCGCGAGGGAGGAGCGGGAGGAAGGCGCGAGGGAAGATCATCAAGATGAGGGAAAAAACATCTGCCTGGACCAGACTGTCCGGCTCATACCGACCAGAGTGTCCAGCCCTCCTAAGAGGCCCCCAGGCATGGACGTTCAGTAGGCCACATCGGACACTGCCCGGATACCGCCTGGAAACTTTAAGTTTCCGGCCGGACCGGACTGTCTGGCCCATATGGACCGGAGTGTCCGCCCCCACCAGAGTGTCCGGCTCGTATGAACCGGAGTGTCCGCCCCGGCAGAATCCTGGTCCGAATCAGGTTGTATCAGTTTGAGTCTTGCGTCTTAGTTTCGGTTTTTGGCTGCCCCAACTGCCCTTATAAGCCCTGGGATGTCCCCATAGTTAGGGTTAGACCACGTTGAAACTAGTTTGGAGTTGTTTCTTATTAAGAACCTCTAGAATTACCCTGTGATCGAATTATCTACTTCAATTGAGTGTGATATGTTGTTCCATTAGGAATTAGTGGATTGGAAACTACCGTTCGTGGTCGACGGCTACGTGCACAAGAGCGTGGTATTATGAATATACCATAGGGTTCGAGAGCTGTTGCATTGGCATCAGGGTTCAAGCGGGAGAGTTCATAGCTACAGGCTAGTTATCTATCATCCACCATCATTATCGATAAGTGCTTACTGAGAAGATCGGGCCACCCCATATCAATCATGCTCCAATGCTTGTCCTTCTCATCCTTGCTAGGTCCATCATTCCTAAGAGTAACAAACATATCTGATTTAAGCAACATCATATTATCATGTATTTGAGGAATAGTTCCAAGAAACGAAAGTACCTGATAATTAAGTTTCTTGGCACGAGCTCGAGTGATATGTCCTTGTATGTGTGTAGTTGTAGGTACTGCGGTTGTATCAATAGATGTGATGTCCTCATCAAGAATGGTGAGCATGATATTTTCCCTTCACCAAAGGAGGCACATGGAGTTGAGGAAACTGAGCCTATACCTATATGTTTGAGTGATGATATGGTCCCAATCCCATGTGAGTATGAGAGCCACTTAGCCCACTTGAGTGAGAGCAAGAGTGAGATGAGTGACTCCACCTTATATGAGATCGAGTGCTTCCACTTTGAAGGCATGAGCGATACACCGAGTGAGTTGAGAGTGGTAGTTGGTAGGTCATGTGCAGCCATTTAGATTTCTAACAACTTACCCGCTACCTCTAGTGTGTTTTCTTATGTTGTGCTAGGTTCCATGGATAAAGAAGCGCCAAGCCTCGAAACAATGATGCCTCAGTTGGAGAAGATTTACATTGTGCATGAAGATGATGCTACGCTATGGCTACATCAAGAAGACGAAGTCGTCCACTACTACCACAACACCCACTTCATATGAGAGGTATGAACAATGTAAAAATAAGGGTGTTGATGATGCCATGATTCCACTAGTGGACATGATGAATTGTGAGGTTATGCATGCTATGGATGATACTTGTGACATTACATATGCTTCATTCATATTCTATATGATTCGCCTTTGCATAATATTGATCATGTGGAATTGTTTGATTGTGATACAATTTCCATAAACATGCCATGCTATATATCTTTTGTGTATCCTCCAATTTCTTCAAACATGCTTTGTCATGATAGTTATTTATTTTCTCCCGTTGCTTGCAATAATATGAATAATTGCTCTTTCACTTGTTTTACTTGCAACAATATTTATCATAAGCATTAGAATGACATGCCCCCCATAGCTTTCTCAATTTTTGGAGATTTTGATGATTGCCATGATAAGCATGTTCCCTACTTGCATACTCACGATGCATCTCTTTCAAACTTGATTGACACTAATGGTGATGTGCACAAGAATAGATACGTCATGATGGATGATGTGTCTCTCTACCATGTACACACGTACTTTCTTTTGTGTATGATGTGTGTAGGTACCCGCACGAGAATGTCAACCTCGGTTGAGCTCGAGTTGACAAAAAGAGCTCTAGAGAGCATACCACAAGTGAGTTCAAGATTGAACCCAGCTCTGATACCTTTTGCATTCTTTGCATCTTTCATGTTGACAAATTGCTCTTTCCTTTGGTTTGCTTGCAAGCATGTTGATGGTATTATCTCACCTTGTGACATTGATGTTTCTTTGCTATTGGATATTGATGCTTTGTGTTATGCAACAAAAATGTTGACCAATTTCTCTTTTCGATGTTTTGTGTGCAACCATAATGCCATTAAGAGCATGTATTGTGACGAGAGCTCCTAAGTACCTCGTATAGTTGTTGCAACAAACTTAAGGACCACTTGTTCTTTCATTTGTTTTGTTTGCTAACATGTTACTTTGGATTCCGCTTGGGATACTCATATTCCCATGATATTTTCTTTTGATGATTTGTGTGTGGCATCCAACATGTCGAACAATTTATCTTTCCAATGGTTGGTTTGCACACATAATTATGTCATTTTGGATATTCTTCCTCCTGTGTTTTTGCCGAATTCTCCTAGCTTTGCATCAACGATGTTGATCAATACTTTAGTCAATTGCTTTGAGTTCCACACTAAGATGTTATATGGAGTTTTTGAGTTCCCACATTTGGATGATGTTCAAACAATTTCCATGCACATTGACCTTGCATATGCATTCTATTTGATATCCTTGTGTTGTGCTAATAGTGTTGTGAAAAAGAATGGACATGCCACAAATGACATGCCCCTCTATCACGCACACAAATATTTTTCTTGACCTTTGTTGTGTGAAGGTACAAATTCTTACACGTCAACCTCTACCAACCATGTGTTGATAATAAGAACCGAAGAGAGTTACCTATGGCTACCCTTCATCGAGCTATCTCTACAGGCTAAGGTGACTTCCTTCTACTTGGGGACTCATGCTATAATCTTCATGAATTGGCTACTCTTTGAGTGTTGCTTCTCTTTTGTTGTGAGCTTTGTATGCTTCATGGAAAGTGAAGGAACATTGGATTGTTGTCAAGTCAATATTCCTGAGGACGACTATATGGTGAACCCCTAGATCAAGAATGTCTTTCGACCTCTTCTACTTTGTGATGGAATGTAGAGTAGAGGAAGACTCTTTTTGAAGGGGGGAACTGATGCAGCCCGACCTACGGTCGTTACTACATCATGGTCTTGATGTGGACATCCCATCTATTGATACAACTGTTGTACCTATAGCTACACACATACAAGGACCTATCACAAGATCTCGTGCCAAACAACTTAACTATCAGGTACTTTCGTTTCTTGGAACTATTCCTCACATACATGAGAATATGATGCTGCCTAAATCAGATGTATTTATTACTCTTAGGAATGATGGACCAGGCATGGATGAGAGGGACAAGCATTGGATCATGGCCATGCATGGAGATGGCAGCAAGCATGAAATGAGTCAAGAGAAGGCCACGGATGAAGATTTCAGAACTTTGAGGCCACCATAATGAAGAAAGAAGGCTTGGACGAAATATTCAAGATTAATACTTCACAAATTCGTCCATAGCTTAATATGGTGCTGCGACAATTCTATTTTGTGCCAGGCCCATGTAATTTTCGCAGGATTTTAGTTAGCCACTTTTTAGAGTCCGTATTTGAGGAGAAAAGGACTTCTAGGGTTGGATTCGGCCACCACTTCTATGGCTGGCCGAAACCCCACCTTTTCCTCCTTAAATACTCCCCATAGCCGTCACTTTAGCCTCGGATTTTTTTTAGACATTAAGTTAGCCATCGTAGCAACTTCGCCAAGGCTCGAGCGTCGCAGAGGCCTCTTGTACTACGCACCTATTCAGGATCCCACCTTTTCAATAAAGCTTCCCTCTTAATCCGCAATATCTTGATTGCAATATTAGTTCTTACTTGTTCTCGATTTCAGGTAGGAATTAAGACCCTCGCTGGTCAGGCTGATCGTGTTCCCACAGGATCGGTAACCTCCAAGAGATTGGCCTAGCGATTGCATTGGCGCTCGTGCTCGCACGTGTAGTCGGATCGTCAAGCCCGAACTCCACCAAATCGACTATCATCATCTCATCGAAAGATCGGACACCTTTGCCCTATCAAGTGGTATTAGATTTCAGATTGCTCGGTGAGATTTTACTGTTTTCGTAGATTAGATCTATTTTTACCTATAACCCACGAAAAAGCCAAAAACACAGTTAGAGTTTAGATCCATCCCATCACCAATCTACGCCTTGCATTATCTTTTCAATTTTGCATTGTTGAATTGGTGTCTACATCGTTGCGTCAATTTGCTGGTCTTAGTGTCTCGTCCCGTAGAGTTTCGAGTTCTGATCATAGTAGTCACCGCCACCCTCGCAGATCACCGCCACCATATTCCGCCACCATATTCCTCCGCCATAAACCCTAAAAACTCGGCCACCGCCTTCCTACCGTGACACGGATCCGATCACCTATCCTGCCGCGGCACGAGTCCGAGTTGAGTTATTATTTCCTAGTTATTTCTTTTTACTTTCCTTCTTTGTTGTTTCCGTGTTAAGCTAAAGTCCGTGTCGAGCTCAGAGTCCGGTCGTAAGTCCAGAAGGAGAGCAAAAAAAAATCTGGCTATACTGTTTCTCGACCCCGGGGATCACTTTTCTCCATCGGCCGTTATAGCGACATTTTTTTGGCGCCAGCGCGCTTTCCGGAGCATAATACAAAAATTTCGAAAAACCAATTTTGGGGCTAACCTATTTTTAGACCCCGTAGATCAGTTTTTGACACTTGCCATCATAGTGATTTTCCGCATCTCGGTTCGCTTTTTAGGGTGCCATATCATCATACATTGCTTGTTGTGGCGCGTCGTGACATCGTTGGTGATCTAGGCTCGCGTCTCTAGTACGGTCTAGCCTAGGACCAGCACAGTACCGTCGTTGAGCATTCTTTCAACTTTTGCATTGCTGTTTTGATAATTGCTAACCGCCTTTGCTAAGCCTTCCTAGAGCTCCACAGATATTCTCCACGTGCGGTGTCTCGACTCCTGGTAATCGCTTGGTTCAATCTCTGGACCCACTGATCCTCGCGGTTGCACATCGCCTTTTCCTGCTGTTTGGTAAGAACTTGTAAGAGCTTCGTATATTGCTTGACGGATTACGCGTGCCTTCCACCATATTTCCGTAGTATATATCTGTGCTTTTTAAAGGACTAACCATGACAGATACTTCGCGGAACCCTGCCACAATGACGAACCAAGAACTACATGCACACTTCTCCGAGCTCTTGGTCGGTCGCACTGAAGATGTGGATGCACACCTAGGGGAAATTGACACCAAGCTCACCAACGCCATGGAAAAGATCGATGGGCTCGAGAAATCCTTCAACGACAAGCTTGACGCTCAGTTCAAGGAGGTTTTGGCCAGATTGCCGGCACCCGCACCCGCACCCGCCCCATTGGCACCTCGGCATGGCGCACGGCGCATTCCGATCACGGGTCGGACTGCTGGTTCGGCTGCCGCCACACCTCAGGCGGCTACCGCTGCAGCTGACGCACCTCAGACTTCCGCCGCGGCTGCTGCTGCGACATTGGGGACATACGATGGGTACTACTACGACCCCGACGACGACGATCTGTTTGATGAGGAGGTTGAACAACCTCCATAGGTACCTGCTGGCCGTCCCAGACATTACTACCGCAACGCTCGACCACCGGTACGTGATGATGATCATGTTGCAAAGCATAAATTAAATATTCCATCTTTTGAGGGCAAATATAATCCTGATGCATGTCTTACATGGGAGATGGAGGTAGAACAACGTTTTGCATGTTTAAAATATCCTGAGAATATGCGTGTTAGTGCTGCTACATGTGAATTTACTAAATTTGCTTCCCTTTGGTGGTCTGAGTATTGTAGTTTAAATCCTACTACTATTCCTAGTACTTGGACTGCTTTAAAAACTGCTATGCGTGTTCGTTTTGTACCTCCCAGTTATCAACGTGATTTACTAAAGAATCTGACACGTTTAGAGCAAGGAAAAAATTCTGTAGAAGAGTATTATCAGGAATTGCAAACGGGGATGGTTCGGTGTGGTATTGTTGAATCTACTGAACAAATGCTTGCACGTTTCTTTGGTGGATTAAATAAGGACATTCAGCACATATTAGATTATAAGGAATATAATTCTATCACTCGTTTGTTTCATCTTGCTTGCAAAGCTGAACGTGAAGTGCAGGATCGCCAAACACCATGGAGGAGGACTAATAATTCTGCAGGTCGCACATCCACTTGGACATCCCGGCAATCAGCACCTCCTTCTCGTGATTCACCACCAGCTACTACCACATCCAAGGACACTACAAGGTTTCCAGCCGCACCTCCACCGTCATCCAATACTCTTACTCGTAGTGCATCTTCTATGGCTTCCACGGGTAAAACAAAGGATATAAAATGCCGCAAGTGCTGGGGTTTTGGTCATATTGAGAGACAGTGCACAACACAACATGTTATGATGGTGCGTGATGATGGTCAATACGATTCAGCGAGTGACTTTGATGAAGATACATTAGCCCTTATTTCTGCTCGAGATGGAGACAAGTGTGATTCTGATGAAGAGACAGAGGTAATGGGAGCTGAAGCTGCTGATCAATACAAGAGCTTAATTACACAACGTGTGTTGAGTGTGCAACTGAGCAAATCTGAGCAAGATCAGCGCCACAACCTGTTCCAAACACGTGGTGTTGTCAAGGAAAGAGCTATACGGATCATCATTGATGGAGGGAGTTGTAACAATCTGGCTAGTGTTGACATGGTAGAGAATCTTGCACTTCCAACAAGACAATGCACACATTCATATTACATCCAATGGTTTGAGAGTTCTCGTAAGATCAAGGTAACAACAACGGTACGCGTGCATTTTACTATTGGTACATATTCTGATTTTGTTGATTGTGATGTTGTACCTATGCAAGCTTGTTCTTTGTTACTTGGTAGACCATGACAATTTGATAGTGGAATCTGTTCATAATGGCAAAACTAATCACTATTCTCTTATGCATGATGGAAAGAAAATTGGTCTAAAACCTATGACTCCTAAACAGATTTTAAAAGATGATCTCGCTAGAGCTAGTAGAGCTAAAACCGAGGAGAAAAATAAAAGTGAGAATCAGATTGTTGCTGCAGATTTTGTACCACCAAAGAACACTAAATCTGATTCCACACATGCTACTGAAATTCATTTGAAGAGTCCATGTATGCTTGCAAATAAAATTGATATTGTTGAACTAGATGTAAACAATACTCAATGTTATGCAATTGTCTGCAAAGAGGTCTTGTTTTCATTTGAGGATATGCCTCCTTCTTTGCCACCCGCTGTTGCTAACCTTTTGCAGGAATATGAGGACGTCTTTCCCGCTGAGCTGCCACCAGGACCACCTCCTATTAGAGGAATTGAGCACCAAATTGATGTAATTCCTGGTGCTACGTTGCCCAACCGCGCGCCATATAGAACCAATCCAAAGGAGACAAAGGAGATACAACGCCAAATTCAGGAACTACTCGACAGAGATCATATTCGTGAGTCCCTTAGCCCCTGTGTTGTTCCTATTATTTTGGTACCTAAGAAAGATGGTTCTTCGCGCATGTGTACTGATTGTAGAGCTATCAATAATATTACTATTCGACATCGTCATCCTATTCCACGTTTAGATGACATGCTTGATGAATTGAGTGGCTCTACCATGTTTTCTAAAGTTGATTTGCGTAGTGGTTACCACCAGATTCGTATGAAATTAGGAGATGAATGGAAAACAGCATTTAAAACTAAGTTCGGTTTATATGAGTGGTTAGTAATGCCGTTTGGTTTAACTAATGCACCTAGCACTTTCATGAGATTAATGAACGAAGTCTTACGTGCTTTCATTGGACGTTTGGTGGTAGTCTACTTTGATGATATTTTGATTTATAGCAAATATTTAGAGGATCATTTGGACCATTTACGTGTTGTTTTCAATGCTTTACGTGATGCACGTTTGTTTGGTAACCTTGAGAAGTTCACCTTTTGCACCAATCGAGTTGCGTTTCTTGGCTATGTTGTTACATCACAGGGTATTGAAGTAGATCCAGCCAAGATTGAAGCTATTGAGAATTGGCCGCAGCCCAAGACGGTCACACAAGTGAGGAGTTTTCTTGGCCTCGCTGGTTTTTATAGGCGCTTTGTCAAAGACTTTGGATCACTTGCCGCGCCGCTGAATGAACTTACCAAGAAGGATGTGCCCTTTGTTTGGGGCGATGCACAACAACAAGCCTTCGTCATATTGAAAGATAAGCTAACACATGCTCCCTTACTCCAACTTCCTGATTTTACTAAGACCTTTGAGCTTGAATGTGATGCTAGTGGAATTGGTTTGGGAGGGGTGTTATTACAAGAGGGAAAACCTGTTGCATATTTTAGTGAAAAATTGAGTGGGGCTAGTCTGAACTATTCTACTTATGATAAAGAATTATATGTATTGGTTCGGACATTAGAAACTTGGCAACATTATCTATGGCCTAAAGAATTTGTTATACATTCTGATCATGAATCTTTGAAGCATATTCGTAGTCAAGCTAAGTTGAATCGTCGTCATGCAAAGTGGGTTGAATTTATTGAGTCTTTTCCTTATGTTATCAAACACAAAAAGGGTAAAGATAATATTATTGCTGATGCTTTGTCGCGCCGTTATGCTTTGTTATCACAACTTGACTTCAAAATATTTGGATTGGAAACTATTAAGGAACAATATGTGCATGATGCTGAATTTAAAGATGTGTTGCAGAATTTTAGAGATGGTAGAACTTGGAACAAGTTCGTCTTCAATGATGGATTTGTATTCCGTGTTAACAAACTATGCATTCCAGATAGTTCTGTTCGTCTTTTGTTGTTATAGGAGGCGCATGGAGGAGGATTGATGGGACACTATGGTGTCAAGAAGACGGAGGATGTTCTTGCTGCACACTTCTTTTGGCCATGTATGCGTCGAGATGTTGAGAGATTTGTCGCACGCTGCACTACTTGTCAAAAAGCTAAGTCTCGCCTTAATCCACATGGTTTATATATGCCTCTTCCTGTTCCTTGGGAGGATATTTCTATGGACTTTGTTTTGGGATTGCCACGAACACAGAAGGGGAGGGATAGTATTTTTGTTGTTGTGGATCGGTTTTCTAAGATGGCACACTTTATTCCTTGTCATAACACGGATGATGATGCGCATATTGCTGATTTGTTCTTTCGTGAAATTGTTCGTTTCCATGGTGTGCCAAATACTATTGTTTCTCATTGTGATACTAAATTTCTTAGCCACTTTTGGAGATGTTTATGCGCTAAGTTGGGGACTAAATTGCTGTTTAGTACTACATGTCATCCCCAAACTGATGGACAAACTGAAGTAGTAAATAGAACTTTGTCTACTATGTTGCGGGCTGTTTTAAAGAAGAACTTAAAATTGTGGGAAGAGTGTTTACCTCATATAGAATTTGCTTATAATCGTTCGCTGCATTCTACCACAAAGATGTGCCCGTTTGAGATCGTCTATGGTTTTATTCCTCGTGCACCTATTGATTTATTGCATTTACCTACTTCGGTGCAAAATAATTTGGATGCTACACAACGCGCTGAAATGATATTAAACTTGCATAAGACTACTAAAGATAACATCGAACACATGAATGCTAAGTATAAACTTGCTGGGGATAAAGGGAGAAAGCATGTTGTGTTTGATGTTGGAGATCTTGTTTGGTTACATTTGCGTAAGGATCGCTTTCCTGATTTACGCAAGTCTAAGTTAATGCCGCGTGCTGCTGGTCCCTTTAAGGTGTTAGAGAAAATAAACGATAATGCATATAAACTTGAGTTGCCTGCAAACTTTGGTACGGTTAGTCCTACGTTTAATATTGCAGATTTGAAGCCTTACTTTGGTGAGGAAGATGACATTGCGTCGAGGACGACTTCAATTCAAGAAGGGGAGCATGATGTGGACATCCCATCTATTGATACAACCGTTGTACCTACAGCTACACACATACAAGGACCTATCACAAGATCTCGTGCCAAACAACTTAACTATCAGGTACTTTCGTTTCTTGGAACTATTCCTCACATACATGAGAATATGATGCTGCCTAAATCAGATTTATTTATTACTATTAGGAATGATGGACCAAGCATGGATGAGAGGGACAAGCATTGGAGCTGGCCATGCATGGAGATGGCAGCAAGCATGAGATGAGTCAAGAGAAGGCCACGGATGAAGATATCAGAACTTTGAGGCCACCATAATGAAGAAACAAGACTTGGACGAAATATTCAAGATTAATACTTCACAAATTTGTCCATAGCTTAATATGGTGCTGCGACACCTCTATTTTGGGCCAGGCCCATGTAATTTTTGCAGGATTTTAGTTAGCCACTTTTTAGAGTCCGTATTTGAGGAGAAAAGGACTTCTAGGGTTGGATTTGGCCACCACTTCTATGGCTGGCCGAAACCCCACCTTTTCCTCCTTAAATACTCCCCATAGCCGTCACTTTAGCCTCGGATTTTATTTAGACATTAAGTTAGCCATCATAGCAACTTCGCCAAGGCTCGAGCGTCGCAGAGGCCTCTTGTACTTCGCACCTATTTAGGATCCCACCTTTTCAATAAAGCTTTCCTCTTAATCCGCAATATCTTGATTGCAATATTAGTTCTTACTTGTTCTCGATTTCAGGTAGGAATTAAGACTCTCGCTGGTTAGGCTGATCGTGTTCCCGCAGGATCCGTAACCTCCAGGAGATTGGCCTAGCGATTGCATTGGAGCTCGTGCTCGCACGTGTAGTCGGATCGTCAAGCCCGAACTCCACCAAATCGACTATCATCATCTCATCGAAAGATCGGACACCTTTTCCCTATCAGGTCTTTAACACACGCCAAGTCATCATGGACTCCAAAGGTGAGTCTGTTCGTCTATGTGAGCCCAATTCCTACCGTATTGAATGGTATACTACTTCATACTCCGTCACAGAGGCAAGGGATGAATCCCAGAACATCAAGCCCGGCAAGACAGAGGCTTTGAAGAGGAGACGGAAGAAGCAGCGGCTGAACCCACGGAGTCTCCGGCCCTAAAGACCGGAGTCTCCGGCCTGCTACACCGGAGTCTCCGAACCGACGAACCGGAATCTCCGGCTGACCTCTAGACCGACCCCAGAACCTGACCTAGGGATAGTCTGTATGCCCTTCAGAGACGGACCGGAGACTAACTGAAATATCTGGACCACACCGGAGTCTCTTGCCCATCACACGGGAGTCTCCAGTCTATGAGATGGGCCCGCGTGCCGCCAGCTGGGACCTTGGCCCATGTACCCCCTTATTCTGCCCAAACCCTAGTTTTATCCCCAAACTATCCTTGTTTAGTGGTTGGCCTACAAATAGAGCCCCCACCCCTTCATGTATCCCTTAGGCATAGATGATAGACTAAAGATAACCCCCTTGTGTGGAATCTCTAGTTTTGCCTCATCCCCTTACAAAGGGACCGACTATCGTCACCAACCTCGATTGGACTTTGCATCACGCATCCATCGTTTTACAAGGCCATGGAGTCGGTGTCTCTTCTCCAAGCTCTCAAGACCCTCGCGAAGGTGTTCTTTCCTCTCCGATGTGGATTTGTGGGAGCACGTTGACCAATCTTTCCTTGCAAGGATTTTATCAGACTGGTGGCTGCCGTTCGGGAGCAATCAACCTTGTATTGTTTGAGTTTTGCGTGTGTTCATCGTGTTATATGTGAGGTGTGTGTTTGCTTCCGCTACCTTATCCCTTTCCCCTCGCTTTCCCATCGATTTCCACGGGGATTCGTGAAAGATTGGGAAACCCTAAGGGGTCACCCCTAACAGACATCGTCCGTACATGGAGTACCCAAGATTATTTTCCTGACAGGGATGTGAAGTTAATGAGCTACTTCTGGAAGACACTTTGGGGGAAAGATAGGTATGAAGTTACTATTCAGCACAACATGCCATCCCCAAACTAATGGTCAAACGGAGGTGGTGAACCAAACACTATCGACATTGCCGCGAGCTATGATCAAGAAGAATCTTACTGAATGGGAGGAGTGTTGCCGCATGTGGAGTTTGCATATAACAGGGCGGTCCACTCTACCACACAACTTTGTCCTTTTGAGGTGGTCTATGGATTCAAACCCATTATGCCACTTGATTTGCCGCCTCTTCCTATCTAAGAGAGAGAGTTAACATGGAAGCATCAAAGAGAGCATATTTTGTGAGGAAGATACATGTGAAGACTAAAGAGGCTATAGAGAAGAAGGGCAAGAACAATGCTGAAAGACTAACAAGAAGCACAAGGAGGTGTTGTTTAAGCCTAGAGATATGGTTTGGGTACATTTTCGCAAGGACATATTTCCGGAGTTGCGTAAATCCAAGTTGCTTCCACGCGGTGCTAGTCCTTATGAAGTGATTGCCAAGATCAATGATAATGCCTATAAGATAGATATTCCTCAAGATGTGGTTGGAGGTGTTAGTGATAGTTTCAATGTTGCTGATTTGACACCTTATGATGGATAAGACCTTGGAGTGTCGAGGTCAACACCTTTTGAAGGGGGGGAGCTGATGAGGACATCCCTACTGATTTGCTATCTCCAACTCCTAATGAAGTTATCGATGTCGCTGTTGGGTTTCATAGCATGGAAAATAAAAAATTCTACCGCATGAAGACAAACAAGCCAAGATCTATCTACTAGATTGTAGCAATGAGTCGATAAGAGTACTCACCCTCGAAGATTCCAAAGCGGTTAACGAGAGCAGATTCTCGTGGGTGATGTAGTCGTACACTTGCCGATCTCAAGATTGTGTAGACGATCCTTCCGACGCTGCATTCCGGCAGCGCTTTCGTAGTCGGTCACACGTTCGGCACTCGATGAAGACCTTCCTCTCCCTTGTTCTAGTAGGCAGCGGTGGTTGTAGTTCTCCCCTCGCGATTCCGGGAGCAGGACGACGTGGTGTCGGAAGTAGAGGGAAGATCCTGCAGGGCTTTGCCTAAGCCGGAGCGGGTTATGGTGGAGAATTAGGGTTTCCGGTGATCTAGGGTTTAGAGGGCCGGAGATGAGGAGGTGGAGTCGGCGGCGTCTAGGGCGGCGGCGACGAACCGGCGGAGGCGACGGTGCGGCGGCGGTGTGGGGTGGGGCTGGTGTTGTGTCTCTTGGGGCACCCCCTCCCCTCTATTTATGAGAGGGTGGGCAGCTTGGGAGAGGGGAGTTTGAATCCTTCCCCAACTCCCTATCCTAGTTGGCTTGTGGTGGAGGGAAAGAAGGATTCTTTCCTTCCTCCACCAGGATACATTGTCCCAGTTTGACTTTTCAAACTTGCCTTTTGACTTTTAATTTGGAACTTTAGTTTCTTTCTTACAAATGCCCAACCAAGGGACCTAGGACATGATTCAATCATTCCACTCATTCATGACATACTCATGTACCCTTCCCCTTCCGGTCTGGTGAACCTTCTAGACCCTTCTAGATCATTCCGGTGAAAACACCGGAATCATTCCCGAACTCCGGAATTGGACTTTCCTTATATGAATCTTATTCTCCGGACCATTTCGGATCTCCTCGTGATATCCCGGATACCATCCGAGACTCCAAACAACATTTGGTCTCCCTACTTACATTCCATATCTACTAAACAACAGCGAATCCTGAAGTGTCTCTCCCTACGTTTCGTGAATTATGCAGACATGACCGAGACTCTTCTCCGATCAATAACCAATAGAGGAATCTAGAAATTCATATGGTTCCCAAATATTTCTATGATTACTTTGCGATCGAATGAACCACTTACATACGACACCAATTTCCCTTTGTCTCGCGATAGTTTACTTATCCGAGGTCTAATCATCGGTATCTCTGCATACATAGTTCAACCTCGTTACCGATAAGTACTCTTTTCTCATTCCCGTGATATGTGATCCCTTTTGAGCTAGTCACATGCTTGCAAGCTAATTGGATGACATTCCACCGAGAGGGCCCAGAGTATATATATTTGTCTTGTGGATGGACAAATCCCACTCTTGATCCATGTGCCTCAACACATACTTTCCGAATAATCAATGCCACCTTTATAGCCACCCAGTTACGATGTGGTGTTTGATGTCATCAAAGCATCCTTCCAGTGATGGTGATTAGCATGATCTCATGGTCGAAGGAATTAGGTTACTATGTATTAGAAATCTTATAGCAAATGAACTATTGAAATGACTTGATCTTTATGCTATGCTTATCTCTAGGAGTATGTTCATCACACCATTCTCCTAATGATATGATCTTGTTGTTAATAACATCTCAATTTTCATGATCGGGAAACCACGATCATCTATCAACCAACAAGCTAGTATTACAAAGAGGCTTTACCAGGGACTCTATTTTAGTTTACAAATCACACAAGTATTAATGTTTGCGGTTAATACTATTATAGCATGAATGTAAACATTTATCATAAACACAAAGATATAATAATAACTACTTTTATTATTGCCCCTCTAGGGCATATCTCCAACAGTCGCTGCCAAGACCAAGTCCAACGAGATCAGGATTGGACCGATTACTTGAGCTCGTGCCAAGCTAATTGAACAACAGGTGAATTCACTCCTAAAAGAATCTGGTGTTTTAATTGATGAGAACTTTATACTGCCTAAGTCTATGCATTTATGTATGATCATGTTCGTTGAGGAAACAAGCATTATGTGAGGAGGAGAAGGGCTGCAAGAGAAGCCCAGCATGATGATCGCCCAAGGATGCGCGAGGGAAGAGCGAGAGGAAGGCGCGAGGGAAGATCATCAAGAAGAAGGACAAAATACCTATGGAGACCGGAGTGTCCGGACGCGTCCATCCGGACCGAGGAGCAACAAGGTGTTACCCTTCTGTGTGCCTGCCAGATCAGACACTATCCGAACACCACCCGGAAATCTTAAAGTTTTTGGCCGCCCCGGAGTGTCCGGCGTGCTCCACCCAGAGTGTCTGGCTAACCCGAAATGTCCGGTTGAAACACACTGGAATGTCCAGCGTGCTCCACCTGGAGTGTTCAGCCGACCCGGAATGTCCTGCCGAAACACACCGGAATGTCCGGCCGCCGACCAATTCTGATCCGAGTCAGCATGTATTAGTTTGAGTCGTATGCATCTTAATTTTTCTTTCTGGCCACCCCAGCCGCCCTTATAAGCCATGGGCCACCCCTATTGTTGAGTTTAGACCACGTTTAAAGTAAACCCTAGTTCTTGTGTTGCTAAGTGCAAACCCTAGAATTCCCCACACGAATTTGTATCGATCTAGTGTGTTTATTACTATCAATCAAGTGTGATTAGTTAATCCATTGGGATTTAGCCAATTGCAAGTTTTGTGTGATTTGCTGTTACATTGGGAATTAAAAGATTGCAATACCGCTCTATGGTCAGCGGCTACGTGCGCAAGTGTGTGAAGTTGTGAATATCTACAAGGGTCGAGAGATGTTGCATTGGCATCAGGGATTGATTGAGAGGTTCTTGAGAAGCATACAAGTTATCATGTACCACCCTCGCTTACTGAGAAGATCGAGCCACCCCATATCAACATAGTTTCCCATAACAAAGAGAGTCTCAAGCTTCTAAGCAAAGAGAGAAAGAAAGTGCAACCAAGGCAAGTGCACAAATTTGTTGCTTACTTTCTTTTTGCAAGCGATCTACTGTCTCTCTTGCGTTGGATGATATCCGAGCTTAGTTTTGATAGGTTTTGTTAGCTCATTTTCCATAGTCGTGTCGACGCCACCATCTACACGTGTTTGTTTTTGTGTGTCTTTTGTATATCATACCTCTTTGCTCTGGATTTTTGGTTCTTATCCATGTTCGACAACATCATTTTGCTTTCTAACCTACCACCATAGGCCTTTTGAGAGTCTCGGTTGCTTTTAGTGTGGGGTTCCTTTTCACATTTGCTTTGCACATCGTTGGTCTTTAGAGTGTGGCTACTTGTCCAATCCATTTCCGAGTGAGGTAATGGGCTAACCCCTCCACATCTTCCATTTCCATATATCCTCCTTCTTTGGCGAATCATGGATAGGAACGGCGAGACAAGCCAAGACCCGACACAAGATGGCGAAGGACCATAAATGATGCGAGAGAGCCACTTCATCGTTCGTGAAGAGTTTCATAGCTGTTGCGATGCCCTCAACACGCGTCAAGATGAACTATTTGGTGAAATTTTCAATGAGTTTAAATGGATGGATGCTCGCATCGATGGCCTCGAGAGCTGAATGAATGCAATGCACCACAACTTCATACACCAAAATGAAGCTCTCCCATGCTCAATGGCCGAGATCGCACGCAACACAAGGCCATTTTATTGTGCATCAAGCTCATCAAGGCACCACTCTAGTGGTTCAAGCTCGTCGCACCATCGATCGCCTCAATATCACGTGTTAGGGTATGACCCTTAGGATGGCTGATCTTTTCATGGGGGAGTAGCGGTGGATTCGAGGGGTAAGGGGAAGAGGATGAACTCGATGAACGCGAACCACAAATAACATGGCGAACTCACACAAAACACACATGCAAATAAGCACCGGTCCAATATCCTATGGGATCAGTATTGAGCAAGAGAATCTTGACAAGATCTTGATTACTTCATAAGGGAAAACCCAATACGAAGATCTTGTACAACCGAACGCTATTAAACTAGATCCGAGAGGTTTGTGATACTAGGTGATCCTCATGAAGGAGGATGAGACTAACTAGATAGAGATCCTCAAGGGGGAGTATTCTTCTAGCCTAATATCAAGTCTAAATTTGAGAGGAGAGCCTTGAAGGCTATTTATAGTGCCTAGGGCGAAAGAGTAGGTGGAAGGAAAATTCTGGGGCATCAAACCCAAAGCTGTGCGCATACAGAGTAGTTTGGCGACCAGTCCGGCAGTGTCGGCCTGTTCGCCTAACCATTCGGCGGTTAAGTTGGTGAACTGGCCTGTGTGCCGGATTTTTCGGCGGGGCGCCGGTTTGTCCATCGGCCAATGGAGTAGTGTACCGACGTGCATTTTAGCGGGGCGCCAGCTATAGATGATTCCGCCGGGTCCTTTGCCAGATGGTTTGGCGCCAGGTCCGGCAGTGCGGGATTGGCTGCCGACTTGGTAGTTCCTCCCTCTTGCATGTACTTGATGACTTCTCTTGGCGTGACATGTTGGGTATCATATATGATACACAAGGTGTTGGCATGAAGTAGCAAGCCATTCAAAGGGGTGTCAAAGTCACATATAGAGAGGAGCGAGTTAACCTTATCATGAAGAATCTTGGCTCAGTCTCTAGTCATTGTTCCACTTGGGGGGCTTGGTAGTGAGGATGTAGCATGAAAAATATATCATAGAAGGCATGGTGATTATTCAAGCAAAAGGTGGTAACATACTTATCATGGCATGTATCAAAATCTCCAAAAGTTGAGAAAGCTATGGGGCCGATCTCAATATGAACCATATGAGCATTATTGGAATCAACAACGGAAGACAATGAAACACATGCATGATCAAGCATTTCCAAAGTATGTGGTTGGCAACAAACATAGGGAAAGAGCAATTGTTCATCAAGTTTGTCACAACAATTGTGGGATAAAATAAAGATTTGTAGCATGGCACGTCTATGGCAATATCATCACACTCAAATAATTCCACATGATCAACATTATGCAAAGGCAAAGAATCACATGGGAACATGAATGAATCATATGAAATGTCACAAGTAGTGGGATCATGGCATATCCTCACAATTCATCACATGGGAACATGAAAGAATCACATGGGAACATTATGCAAAGGCAAAGAGTAGCATGCATATCCTCACAATTCATCATGTTCACTAGTGGGATCATGGCATCAACAACACACGTAGGTTTACCTTGGTCGTACCTCTCATTTGAAGTGGGTGTTGTGGTAGGAGTGGCCTCCATGTGGACGGCTTCTTCATGATATATGGGAGATGGCATCATCTTCATCCACCATGTACATCTTCTCGATAGGAGGCACCATCATCTCCAAGCTTAGAGTATCTTGCTCCAAGGTACCTATCACATCATGAGAAAACACACTAGAGGTAGAGGGTAAGTTGTTAGAAATTGTAATGATCTCACTTGCCCTATCAACTACCACTCTCAACTCACTCGGTGTATCCCTCATGTCCTCAAAGTGGAAGCACACAATCCCCCATGTGGTGGAGTCACTCGTCTCACTTCTGCTCTCACTCAAGTGGTCTAAGTGGCTCTGAAACTCACATGGGATTGGTACCACATCATCACTAAAGCATATGGGAATAGGCTCGTTTTCCTCAACTCCATGTGCCTCCTTTGGTGAAGGGAAAATCCCATGCTCACCATCCTCCACCGCGTAACCCTTGTCCAAGGTTTGGCACCATGTCTTGAAAGCGGCAACTTCATGAGAGGTAATCTTGATGGGTTCATCTAACTTCGCGAAGTAGAGAGCCATAGCTTCCTTCTCATCTGTTGACAATCTTGTATCTTGTGTAGGAAGCTTCCTTGAAGAAGGTTTGTCATGGAAGTTCTTGTCTTTGGAATCTTCATGGTGAGGGTGATGGCTTGTTTGCTTATTCTCCTTCTTTTTCTATGAGGTAGCACCAACGGCATATGAGGTCTTCTCTCTTGAGGGTCTTGAAGCTCGTGTAGTAGTGTTCCTCGAAGAAGTGGTGTCGTTGGCCTCTTGAAGATGTGCATACGCTTGCATGGCATGGAAGTTCTCGGTATCCGAGTGGTGGAGGAAGTCATGGTAGCTCAAGAGGGAGTCTCCATCATAGTCGATGAAGTGTTCCATGTCCACCATGCTTGATAATTCGAAGTCCTCATGGTGATCCATGTGCTCCATGATTGGGGAGTTGCCGTTGGTGTAGTACTCGAAGTCCTCCAAGCATGCGGAGCCAATGTCAGTGTAGTGCTCCGTCATGTCATTGATGCTTGTGGAGTTGTCATTGCCATGGGTCATCTTCCTCGTTGGTTCTGGAGACCCTACACATGTTGCTCATAATACCAAGTGTGATATAGTGGAAATTGGATTCAAGGATGCTACGCCTTAGCTCTCCTTGTAGATAGTATTGGATCACTGGTATGGACCAAGAGAAAACCAAATACAAAGGATAAGTGGTGTTGTATCAATTAACACAAGAAACACCAAACGCACAAGGCTTATGAGGAGCTTAGGTATGGAAAGTGGCATGCAAATTGGAACAACCGGTAATCAAGATTTGTAAAGGTAAGTAAAGAACCACGGTAATCAGAAAGCAAACAAGTTGATACACAAGATAGTACTTAAGATCAAGGAAACACATACGGTGCGATAAATGGGACTTGTGCGACGGAAAAAGCGAGCTAAGAACCAAATATAGGCCTAGCAAAGACTATAAGCTCATGCTGCACAAGTACAAGGAGATAGGATAATTCGATTGAAAAAAAATAGAGGGCTACAAGATTTGCACAATAAGTACCACCTACAAGTTTGTCATCGATCTTGCGCTTCCTACATGTAACTTTTTTTGTAGTTTGTATTTTTTTCTCCTTTTTATTTTTTTCCCTTGATTTTCCTTGTGCCAATAATTATACAAGATAACTATATGAGATAACGCTCACAACTTTTGCTCAGAATTTTCCAAGGTATCAAATGTGCAAAGCCTAAGCAATCAAAGGAGGAACTAGTATAAATATATGCTTATTTTATTGCGAAGATGGTGTGGCTCACAAAGGAATGCAAGTATGGGAGATCGCGGAATTGATATACCTTTTTTCGATGATCTTCACCCTTGCTGATGTGGACATCCCATCTATTTATACAACCGTTGTACCTACAGCTACACACATACAAGGACCTATCACTCGATCTCGTGCTAACAACTTAACTATCAGATACTTTCGTTTCTTGGAACGATTCCTCACATACATGAGAATATGATACTACCTAAATCAGATGTATTTCTTACTCTTAGGAATGATGAACCAAGCATGGATGAGAGGGACAAGCATTGGAGCAGGGTCATGCATGGAGATGGCAGCAAGCATGTGATGATCCAAGAGAAGGCCACGGATGAAGATTTCGGAACTTTGAGCCCACCATAATGAAGAAAGAAGGCGTGGACGAAATATTCAAGATTAATACTTCACAAATTCGTCCATAGCTTAATATGGTGCTGCGACACCTTTATTTTGGGCCAGGCCCATGTAATTTTCGCAGGATTTTGAATAGCTACTTTTTAGAGTCCGTATTTGAGGAGAAAAGGACTTCTAGGGTTGGATTCGGCCACCACATCTATGGCTGGCTGAAACCCTACCTTTTCCTCCTTAAATACTCGCCTTAGCCGTCACCATAGACTCGGATTTTGTTTAGACATTAAGTTAGCCATCATAGCAACTTCGCCAAGGCTCCAGCGTCGTAGAGGCCTCTTTTACTTCGCACCAATACAGGATCTCACCTTTTCAATAAAGCTTTCATCTTAATTCGCAATATCTTGATTGCAATATTAGTTCTTACTTGTTCTCGATGTCAGGTAGGAATTAAGACCCTCGCTGGTCAGGCTAATTGTGTTCCCGCAGGATCGGTAACCTCCAGAAGATTGTCCTAGCGATTGCATTGGTGCTCGTGCTTGCACGTGTAGTCGGATCGTCAAGCCCAAACTCCACCAAATCGACTATCACCATCTCATCGAAAGATCGGACACCTTTGCCCTATCAAGTGGTATCAGATTTCAGGTTGCTCGGTGATATTTTACTGTTTTCGTAGATTAGATCTGTTTTACCTATAACCCACGAAAAAGCCAAAACACAGTTAGAGTTTAGATCCATCCCATCACCAATCTACGCCTTGCATTATCTTTTCAGTTTTGCATTGTTGAATTTGTGTCTACATCATCACGTCGAGTTGTTGGTCTTAGTGTCTCGTCCCTTAGAGTTTCGAGTTCTGATCACAGTAGTCACCGCCACACTCGCCGATCACCGCCACCATATTCTGCCACCATATTCCGCCGCCATACACCCAGCCACCATAAACCCTAATACTCCGCCACCGCCTTCCTACCGCGACACGGATCCGATCACCTTTCCTGCCGCGGCACGAGTCCGAGTTGAGTTATTGTTTCCTAGTTATTTCTTTTTAGTCTCCTTTCTTATTGTTTCCGTATTGAGCTAAAGTCCGTGTCGAGTTAGAAGTTTAGTCGTAAGTCCAGAAGGAGAGCAAAAACAAAGTCTGGAACCGCCTCCGAATTTTTTTCTGGCTATACTGATTTTCAGCCCCGGGGATCACTTTTCTCCATCGGTCATTATAGTGATATTTTTTTGGGGCTAACCTGTTTTTAGACCCCGTAGATCAGTTCTAGACACTCGCCATCATAGTGATTTTCAACATCTCGGTTCGCTTTTCAGGGTGCCATATCATCATACATTGCTTGTTGTGTCGCGTCGTGACATCGTTGGTGATCTAGGCTCGCGTCTCTAGTACGGTCTAGCCTAGGACCAGCACAATACCATAGTTGAGCATTCTTTCAACATTTGCATTGCTATTTTGATAATTGCTAACCCCTTTGCTAAGCCTTCCCAGAGCTCCATAGATTTCTCCACGTGCGGTGTCTCGACTCCTGGTAATTGCTCGGTTCAATCTCTGATGGGGATATGCCTACCGGGGTATACCCAGCAGGACGTTTCCGACTGGGCCAGGAACTGGCGAGTGGGCCTGCAAGACGGCGACTGGCTCAAGGCCCGGTGTGGATCCGAGCGACTGGAAGCTAAAGGCCCAGGCGAGTAGATAGGCCCAGTCGGATTAGGTTAAACGATTACCGAAGCTTTAACTGATTCGGTTGGGATATGTAAACCCTAGGGGAGGTAAGACTATATAAACCTCCCTACGGGGCGTGTAGAGATACGTTCCATCATACACCCAAGCGACTCGCCACCTAGCCGCCGAGCTCGCCCATTGTACCTCCACCATAATACAATCTAGCAGGAGTAGGTCTTTACCCTCCGGGGGGCCGAACCTGGGTAAAACCTTGTGTCTCCGCCCTCATCTCGCACCGCAGATGGCTGGCCGCCCTTGCCCCTCGTTCTACTACTCGCTGCTGATTGCAGCATCTGCCGTGACCATTCCCACGACAGTGGCGCCCACCGTGGGGCCTGGCCGGTCTGGCCGGTGTTCTGCGGCGAGATCCAATCTGCCCATCAACGAGACGGTCGCCACCGGCCGCATGATAGCGATCGGCGAGATGCTTCAAATCTTGTCGGTCAGCACGATCAGCCTCTTCCTCGGCCTCACCGACGTCATCATCTCGGAGGATTCGGCTCGCATCCGCGAGTCGCCGCCACGCGATCGGCTCTCCGAGAGCCAGGTCCGCACGATTCATCGCCTCGCCTCCGAGTACAACTCGGCTCACAGCAACGTGGCCGAAAACTCCGCGGCCGCGGAAGACGTGGCCCTCAACGACGACGCCGACTCGGCGACCCCGGCGTCACTCGCCGGATCCATCACCACGGCTTCACTCGCGGGCTCCATCACCCAGGTTTCCAACGTGGGAGACTTCGAGGATCCCTCCATCCTTGGGATCTTCAACTTCGACTCCGGGTCGGAAAATTCCGCCGACCTCCGCGATGGGACCGGTCGCCACGCCGTGACCTACATGGCGACCGGCACCGATCCGCCGGAGGATCCCTTCTCCACCCCGATCCCTCCTAACACCACGGCAACATAGGTCGAGGAACTCCGCCTGAAGCTGGCGGAGGCAGTCCGCAAGGAACAAGCCGAGCGCGAAAATTTTCGCCTCGAGCAGGTGACGGCGCAGGAGCTGTCGCGCTACCACCAGCAGCGAATCAGGTCGCGCCTGAACCCCACCATCCAGGGGCGCGCCCTGAACTTCGACGACGAAAACGACCCAGCCCGCGCGGCCGAGCGCGCGATCTGCGAGAACGCGCCACCAGAAGGAAGCGCCCGTCCCCCGCCAGGATCGACGGCGATGGGCGCCCCACCTCCACCCAACCGCACACCCCCCAGGGGTCAGCCGCGGATAGTAGCCTCCTCACGGGAGCGAGACGCGAACAGCCTCCCACTGTTCTCCACCCCGATGGACAACCTTGTGGCGGGCCGAGCAGCAGCCGACAACATAACGGCCACCGGCGACGGCGCCCTACAGATCCAGTATGTCAGGGCCCTGCTCGCAAAGGCCGTCGAGCAGCAAAACGCAGGCGCCGACTTGCAGGGTCGAGTGTACTCGCGCTCTTCAGGAAGCAGAGCGGCCTCAAGCGGCCGCCCCATGGCGGCAAACACCCTCAACTGCCCGCCACCAGAGCCATTGCAGCTCCAACATCGACCCGCGAACGCGGCACTCTCCACCAACGACCCCAGGCCAGCGACCAACTTCGTCGCCGCCAACGGTCAACCCATCGACGCCCGCACCCACATCATCAACAACCAAAGTTGGCGCGCACGCCAGCCCGACGACCTGCGACACAGCCTATCCAATCGCCGCGACGGCGAGCCAATGGGGTCGCTAAGTCGTGTAACACCCTCGCCTGATAAGGCTGAGTTCATGTGTATAGTGCCAATCCCTGGATCGGTTCACTGGCACACACAGTACAAAATGATACCAAATATAACTGTGCATCATAAATACAATGAATATGATCCAAAATTTACATTATTTATTCAAGTACACAGCGGAAAACAAATACAAGGTAGATCTCCATCCTTCAAATGTGCCACAGGCGAACAATTGTTGAGTGGAGTCTCGCGACCTATGAACGATCACTCAGATACAATACAACCTGCAATATGAAACGTTGCAGCCATGAATGGTCAATACATTGAATGTATGGCAAGTAGGCTAAAGTGGTTAACAACAGATCTATCAACTACATGCTTATTTGGCCAAGTGGAGTTCAGGCTCATTTGCATAAAGCAACAGTTTTATCCTAACATTTGTAACAAAGTAGTTTTCCAATACGATAAATAGGACACTCTGGTTCACTCCCAGGTGCTCCTACCCAATTATGTTCACCCAACAAGTTTTAAGTAATTAAGAAATAAGGATGAGTGAGAAATATCATAGCATCAGTATCAGGTCGCTCAAATTGTCCATAACCGGGGACACGGCTAAGCACTTAGTTTATACACCCTGCAGGGGTTAGTACACTTTACCCATGTGACTTGGCCAGCCCAGCTCGTACCACCACTCTCATATTGGGTGATGATAGGGAGAAGTCCAAGAAGGAACCGTTCGGGAAGTAGCTCCCCAATCCCGACGCGCACCGGTCCAACCTACACTATCTACATCTCTGGATATGTGGGTTTGAGTTACCACAACCTACTGAGTTCAACCAACCGCCCATTTCATTATTGGCAAATGGTTGCACACGAAAGCTTCCAAATAAAGAAACCAATCCTTTCTCAGTGTCCTGGGCGGCATTCCCCACCAAAATCCACACTCGATGACCCAATCAATGCCATTCCGCCCAGGTGGTTATTTAAAACATGTTGGTTTGTCATTTAGCAAAACATAATCCTTTCAAAACATATAACTTTTCATGATGTGATTCCCTTCCTCGTCTAAATAGCATAGCTAAGCAATCTACCAATACGATGGCTCATAAACAAGGAATACTAGGGAATAATATGGTACATAGCATAGCATATACACATCAATTCCTACATATGCAGTTCTACAAAAACATCTACAATGCATAGGAAAACAATAGGACATTTATGACCAAGATAGCACCACTTGCCTTTGTTGTAGATGTAGTCGATTAGATAATCCTCACAATTATAATGGCCTCTTTCATAATAACCACAATACTTGCAATCATAGTAGTTGCAATCACAGTAGTTGCACTCCTCGCAATCTAGCGTTTGAAGCAAACACAACAAAAACCATTCAAAACATTGCAAAACACAACAGTGCAACATTACAAGAAAACAATGATGAACAGATGCATGCATGACGATTTAATGAGTCACAATAGTTGCATTTAGTGTTCTGAACATAGTTAGATTACATGACGCATGTGGAAAGTCATTTAATGCACTAAAGCTTTTATTACTAAAGTTGTATCGATTTAATATGGTGTATACCACTTTAATTGAACTAAATATGTTTATGTCGTATTAAATTATGAACTAGATGCTACTGGATAGATAATGCAATTTAGAGACAGTGGCAATTTGAATCACCTAAAAAGGAGTTATAGATATTTTCCTATGATTAAAACACTATTTCAATGAGTTTAAATATTTCTGTATGAGTTTCTGTTTTAACAGTGCCAAATAATTTGTCATGCAATTTCTCTATATAGATATTGTCAATACAAAACCTTAGCACTTGGATTCACCCTAATCGGAGTTATAGATCTTTTTGTATGATTTAAATAGTGTTTAATGGTTTTAAATGATTCATATAGTTTCTGTAGTCTAAAAATCAAACTAAAATTATATCTGTAATTTCCACGGAATTGTGATTTCAGGCACATATTATTTGTAATTTTCTAAATAGTATTTATTTTCTTATGAATTTATTACTCTAAATAGGCCATTAAACTATTTAAATCTTCACGGCAAAACCTTACAGTCAAAGGCTGAATTAATTTCATATTGATGATCTACATGGAACCAGCTTTCCAACGGTATATCATTTATATTTTTGTGACAAGCAATTCATTTACTATGAATTTAATAATTTATAAGGAAATTAAAACTAATTAAATTTCTACAGGTTAAATAATCAGCAAAGGCTAGATCCGACCAGATATTATTAAAGTACATTACAGTAGCTTCAATTTGATATATTATTCATATTTTTCGGAGTTACAGATAATTTCTTATGAATTTATTAACCTAAAAGACCATTAAAACTAATTAAATTACTGCAGTAACCACGTATAGTAAAAGTTGGATCTATTCTGATAAGATGATTCTACATGAAATTATCTTCAATTTGATATATTATACGAAATTTTTGGACATGGTATGAATTTTTAATGAATTTTACAAGTTAGATCTATAATATGCAATTTTAAATTCGAACGGAATATTCCAGGGAATATTCCGCTGACTGGACAGGTTGACTTTGCATGCTGACTGAGACTAGATGTTGACCTTACGTTGACGTGGCGTTGATGAGGAAGATGACCGGGATGGCAACATGCCACGCACCGGTTTGATTGGATCTCGACCGTCTGGATAGGATCCGGTGGCTAGAAGAAGAGATTGACCCAATTTTGGCTCAGAATAGACAAGAAATAGATCTGTGTTAGAGAGACAAATCCGTAGGTCAAATCGAAAAACTCAAAACATGAAAGTTGTGGGGAATCATTATTCCTACCTTCTCACCAAAGGAATTTGGATTTGAAGAAACGAGCGCGAGTAGATCTTGGATTTACACCGTAAGATCTGAAATATTGCGATACGAAATTCTCCGGATGTGGTGGATGAAAAGAGGTGAGGTTTATCGGGATTGAAATATTTCGACGCGATCTTCAACTTTCGTTTTTCGACCGAAAGCAAACGACGAAGTCTAGATGGGTTAAAAAGCGAAACAAGATTCGGGCATATGTAGATTCGGGATTTCGAGAGGAAAAACTCGTACAGCTGTGGCTCCACGAGTTTATATGGAGGTTTAGGATGGTTTAGAGATAGTCCTTGGAGTAGGGAACAAGTAGAAACAAACGGAAGTTGATTCGGAGTTGTAGATAAAAAGTTATAGCAGTTTGAGTAGACATAGGTTTTAGAAAACAGGTTTTGCACGCTTTTCAAAGCACTCCCATCTCGATCCTGTACGTGGCTGCCTGCCTCGGTCGGGTCGGCTCGGTCCGGGGGGGCCGGCCCGTTAGGAATTTTTTTTCTCTTTTTTTTTCTTTTTCTTTTTCTATTTACTTGTTTTCCTTATATCTTTTGCATACGAACTCCAAATGATATGATTTTTGTTTCTAAATTTTTCTAAAATCGAATAGATCATTGTAGGATCAAATTTGTAATCTTTTTACTAGTTTGCAAGTAGTGTATTTATAAATCCTTATATATTTCATTTTATTTATATCTTTATTTGTTTGTATTTATTCCATAACTTTTTCATAATAGCTCTAAATGAGCTCAATTTTGTTTCTAAAATTTTGTAGTATTAATTGGATCTCTTTAGGCTATAATTATCAATAATTTATGCCTTAGCAACAGTGGGTTTTAATAAGTCAATTTAATTACCCTTAGGAACATTTGGGCGAATCAACTATAGGATTTAGATACCAGGATTTGGATTTAGTTTGTGAGAACTTTGCATGGATGTAATGAAATGCTTATGAATGCTTCATGATTTTCATTTTGAAATCTTGCACACCAATTCTTCAATCCATAATCAATTCAAGCCCTTTTGCATATATGGCTACTTAGGTCATAACAAAAGAATATAAGATTTTGAATTCAAGGTTGAGAGGATTTTCTATTCAAAAAGTTTCTTCTCATTGAGAATTTTTAACATAGTCAAACAATCAATCAAACTTATTTATTTATTTCACATTCCAAAATTAGGAGAATTTTGGGATGTGACAAGTCGACTCGGCCCCAAGTGCTTCAGACCGATGATCCGAGGCAAGAAGTATCCGCCGAACTTCAAGGCGCCGAAGGAGATAGAAAAGTACGACCCCTCCGTGTGGCTCGATACATACCTCATGGCGATGGGGATCGCAGGCCACACCGACCTGCTAGCCGCCCGTTACCTCCCCTTGATGATGGAGGGGACTTGCAGGCAGTGGATGAATACCCTCCCCCAGGATAGTATCGACTCCTGGGAGGAAATGCGCGACGCCTTCGTCAGGCACTTCGAGTGCTCCTACACCCGCGCCACCACCATCGAGGACCTGGAGCGATGCGTCCAGGGACCCCGCGAGTCGACCCGCAACTGGGTCCAGCGGTGGCAAGAACTCTGGTACAACGCGGTCTGCATCCACCCGGACACTGCGATCCATTGCTTCAAGACCTCGTGCCGCTACGAGCCCTTGGTCGCCAAGCTCAAGCGACATTCTCGCACACTCGACAACATACCGGACCTCCTCGAGATCGCCAAACGGTACGCGGAGGAAGATCCAAACCAGGAAACCGACGACGAGTCGGGAGGCCAACGCCGCACGAGCGGCAACGACAACGGACGACGGTCCGACCTACGCTACAGCAACACTCGCCTCACCGGCAAGCGCCGCAGTGACGGGCGAGTCGACTTCGTCGCCAACGCCGGGCACGCACAACGCGAGCCCAAAATCTTCCGTCGCGACGGTGGACAATGCCGCGACGGCGGCAACTACAAAGCCAAGCCAAGGTTCGACCCGCCGGCCCTCCTTAACCAACCTTGTGCGTTTCATAGCAGGGAAGGGAAACCCGCAACGCACACGACCGCCGACTGCCACACCCTCAGAGAGATTGAGAAGGCACGGCGAGCACGGAAGGACCCCGACAACGACCTGCCAAACGGCGGAAAATTCGGCAAAGTGGCCGGCTCGCTCCATACCTTCACAGGCTTCAACACGAAGCGCCAGAAGAAGGTCATCACCCGCGCCGTCATCGTCAACGCGGTGGCCCAGGTGGACGTTCCCCAGTTCCTCAACTGGTCGGAGCAGCCCATCACCTGGAGCCGCCAGGACCACTCGCCACGCATCGAGTACCCAGGCCGAGTCGCCCTGGTGGTCAAACCTAAGGTGGGCGACTACTGGCTCCCCAAGACATTGATGGACGACGGCAGCTCCATCAACATCCTGTACCTGGACACCTTCAGGCGGCTGCGGCTCCCGCAGTCGATGATCGAGACAACCCACACCATGTTCCACGGCATCTTCCCCGGTCGGAAGGCGTACCCGATCGGCAAGGTCACGCTGCCAGTCACCTTCGGCACACCAGCAAACTTCCGCACCGAGCAGATCGTCTTCGAGCTGGTACCCTTCGACAGCTCCTACCACTGCGTCCTGGGGCGCCAGGCGTTCGCCAAGTTCATGGCAGCGCCCCACTACGCGTACAACGCGATGAAGATCCCCGGGCCGTGCGGCGTCATAACCATCAACGGCGACCCCGACATGGCCGCCGAGTGCGAGGCCAAAGGAGCAGAACTCGTCGACGCCGTCATCGCGGCAGAGACCAACCACGCCGATGAGCTCGCCAAGTACGCGAGCGGGGTCAACAACGACGACCCCACCATACTCAAGAATCCCAACTCGGAGGGCGCAAACACCTCACCCTTCGAGGAAACGACGCACACCCGCACCGTCGAGCTGGTCCCAGGTGACTCTAGCCAGACGGTGACGATCGGGACGGGCATGAGCCCAGCCTAGGAAGGCGCGCTCATCGAGTTCCTCCGTGAGAACAGGGACATCTTCGCATGGAAGCCCTCTGACATGCCCGGTGTCCCTAGGGAGCTCGCTGAGCACAAACTAAATGCCGACCCCAAAGTGCGACCCGTCAAATAGTCGCTGCGGCCCTTCAATGAAGAGCGCCGCCGAACTATCGCCGAGGAAGTACAGCTTCTACTCGCTGCAGGCTTCATCCGGCCAATTAAATACTCCAAGTGGCTGGCAAACCCAGTCTTGGTCGAGAAAAAGAACGGGACTTGGAGGATGTGTATCGACTACACAAACTTGAACAGCGCCTGCCCGAAGGAGCAGTTCGTCCTCCCACGGATCGACCAAATAATCGACTCCACCGCGGGCTTGGAGTCGCTATGTTTCCTCGACGCCTACTCTGGTTACAACCAGATCAAAATGGCTGTCGAGGACGAGGAGAAGACGGCGTTCATCACACCATTCGGAGCTTTCTGCTACACCGCCATGACCTTCGGCCTCAAGAACGCCGGGCGACCTACCAGCGGTGCATGCAGGAGTGCCTCGCGAGCCAAATTGGCCGCAACATCCACGTCTACATCGATGACGTGGTCGTAAAATCCGCTCTCCAGGGTGATCTACTCGCCGACCTGGCAGAAACATTCGCCAACTTGCGGAAATACAAGATAAAGCTTAATCCAGGCAAATGCACCTTTGGTGTACCAGCAGGACAACTACTGGGGTACGTCATCTCTAAGCGAGGGATTGAGGCGAACCCCACCAAGATCGACACGATCGCCCGACTCGGCAAACCCGAGTGCCTGCGCGACGTCCAGAAGCTGGCCAGGCGAGTAGCGGCTCTTAGTCGCTTCATCCCCCGCCTGGGCGAAAAGGCGAAGCCCCTATACCGCCTGATGCGCAAGAACCCCACCTTCCAGTGGGACAAGGAGGCAGACGACGCGCTCGCGACCTCAAGAAGGTGCTACTCGCCGCACCACTACTCGCCGCCCCCGCTGACAAAGAACCCATGCTGGTCTACGTCGTGGCTTCCGAGCGCGTCGTCAGCGCCGTCATGGTCGTCGAACGGCCGGAGGAAGGAAAGGAGCGCCCAGTACAGCGACCGGTGTACTACATCAGCGAGGTCCTCACCGAGTCGCACTAGCGATACCCGCAGTACCAGAAACTGGTATATGCGGTCTTCAGAGCACAGCGGCGCCTGCCGCACTACTTCCAGGAACACCCAATCACGGTCGTCTCCTCAGCATCGTTGCAGGACATCATCCGCAACCGCGAGGCGACAGGGCGGGTCGCCAAGTGGGCCGTCGAGATCAGCGTCCACAACATCAAATACGAGCCACGAAAAGCGATCAAGTCGCAGGCTCTAGCGGACTTCATCGCCGACTGGGAAGAGGCCCAGCAGCCAGAGAAGATGCCATACCTCCATTACTGGAGCCTGCACTTCGACGGCTCCAAGAACGCGGACGGCGCAGGAGCAGGGATCGTGCTGACTTCACCGAAGGGCGACAAGCTCTGCTACGTCCTCTGCCTCGACTTCACCCCCTGCACCAACAACATGGCCGAGTACGAGGCACTACTCCACGGCATGCGGGCTGCCAAGGAGATGAACGTCAACCGCCTACGCTGCTACGGAGACTCCGACCTCGTCGCTGGCACCTGCGACGCCGTCTCCCCCACCATGGCGGCATACCGCCAAGCAGTGGACAAGCTGGGTGGACACTTCACAGGCTACTCCGTTGAGTGGATCGACAGGCGGAAGAACGAGGAGGCCGACGCACTCTCTCGCATTGGGTCGGCTCGACTCGCACCACCCGCCGGGGTCTTCCTGGACACGATCACCAAGCCATCAGTCTCTCCCCCAAGGGAGATCGACATCGGAGTCCCGCTGCAGCCAGAGGCAGCCCTGGTCGCACTCGTCACCGAGCCAGACGACTGTACCAAGCCCTACGTCGCCTACCTAGAGGCCGGCACCTTGCCGGCAGACGAGACGAATGCCCGGATGATCGCACGCCGATGCAAATCCTTCACCATCATCGACGCCGAGCTCCACAAGTGCAGCGTCACCGGCGTGTTCCAACGCTGCGTCCAACCCGCCGAAGGACGCAAGATCCTCCACGACATCCACTCCGGCGACTGCGGCCACCATGCCGGCGCCCGCTCTCTAGCCGCCAAGGCTATGCGACACGGCTTCTACTGGCCCACCGCACACGCCGATGCTGTCGACATTTTCCAGCGGTGCGCCGAGTGCCAGAAGTATGCCAACCAGACGCACGTGCCGAGCTCAGCGCTCAAGACAATCCCCATCACCTGGCCATTCGCCGTGTGGGGTATGGACATGGTAGGCCCCTTCAAAAAGGCTCCCTCTGGCTACACCCACCTCCTGGTCGCGGTCGACAAATTCACAAAGTGGGTGGAGGTCAAACCAGTCCGGAAGTGTGACGGCAAGACTGCCACTAAATTCCTACGCGAGCTCATATATCGCTACGGGTTCCCAAACAGCATCATCACGGACAACGGCACCAACTTCGCCAAAGGAGCCATGGCCGAGTTCTGCGAAGAACACCACATCCGGCTCGATCTCGCGTCAGTCGCCCACCCGGAATCCAACGGCCAGGCGGAATGGGCCAATCAAAGCATCCTCCACGGCCTGAAGCCGCGAATCCAAGTACCACTCGAGCGCACCGCCGGGTGCTGGGTCGAGGAGCTACCCTCCGTCATCTGGGGCATCCGCACCTCGGTCAACAGGTCGACAGGGTTTACCCCCTTCTTCATGGTGTACGGCGCCGAGGCAGTCATGCCCACCGACCTCGAGCACGACTCGCCATGGGTCGTCCACTACACGGAGGCTGCAAACGAACTCGCCCGCCAGGATGGAGTCGATCAACTCGACGAGGCACGTGACCTCGCTCGATCACGCACCGCCATCTACCAGCAGGGACTCCGCCGCTACCATAGCCGGCGGGTGAAAACTCGCACCTTCCAAGAAGGCGACCTGGTGCTGCGCCTCATCCAGGACAAGAAGGGCATGCACAAGCTTTCCCCTCTGTGGGAGGGACCATTCGCCATCGGACGCGTACTCGGCAACGACGCCTACTACCTCATCGACGTCCGCGGGGATGGCAAACTCGACGTCAAGCGACCGTGGAATGTAAACCTCCTATAGAAGTTCTACTCCTAGAACCCCACATATGTACCCTCCGGTCGCTTTGAAATAAAAATAATTGGTTACCGCAAATTGCGCCTACTCTCCGTGTCTTGTGCCACTCGCACTCGTAATAACAGCGTCAAGCTAACTGCAGAAGTCAACCGTTGGTACAGCGATCGGCACGGCCAAGTAGTGCGTTACAAGGGCACTGGGTAACCTCAGGCCTTGCAATGTCCACGAAAAACACCTACCCGGAGCCCCATCGGAGTCGCCTAGCCCGACTGGCTCTATGAGCCAAGACAACTGCCTTCGCTTCTCACAGCGACCACGATCCTCCGCATCCTCGACATAGCGACTCGAACGGCCAAGTACCACGCTCGGGGACTGACGACCAGTCCAGCGCGAGCGGCTAGGAAAAACGCAAAGTATGAGAGCATGCCCAGGACTCGCCATGCAACTGACCCAATGGGCCAGGCAGGAGTGACGCGCTCAAACTAACGCGCCAAGCCCACACCCACCCTCGAGTTGCGCCTAGAACAACCAAGTACCACGCTCGGGGACACGGCCACCCGACCTCGTTCGCTCAAGAGAAAACGGTGAAGTACAGAGCGCTCAAGGGAGTCGCCTTGCGACTGGCTCTCCGAGTCCGGGCGAGTCGACCACAATAACAAAACATCCAAAAACCACAAACACATCACAAACGAGGTAAACCCCATAAAAAGGGCGGACGCGCTCGGGGACTCGTTCAACCCTTAATCGAAAAACACATGACAAATCACAAAACAAACACGATATCTCGTTAATAGCATGTTGCAATCGTCTCAGAATACAAAATATGCCCAAACGGCAGATCTGCTACTAACGCCCCAGGGCAAACTATTCTACTCCGCAGGCTTCGACGATGACTCGCCAGCACCCTTGCGATTGCGGATGAAGGGCGTGTACGGGTTTGACGGGTACGTCGTCAGCTTACCCGCCATCGCCGCGCGGAAGGGTTGATCGATCTTGAAGTCCCGGTGCTGCGGCTCGGGGTCGTTAGGTGCGACGACCGTCTCCTGGTAAGGAAGGAGGTCGCCCATCGCCCAGACGCGCTCGGAGTACACCGCGGCACGGTCCGTCAACTTGAGTACCTCAGAGATCTCCACCGAGCCAGTCGACGACGGGTAGCCACTCGTCACGTCGTCCAGATCGAAGTCCTCTGGAAAGTGGGCGAGCCCAAGGCTAAGCGCCGTCGTTGCTCCATGTCGGAATGCCGACCGCGTCATAAACTCGACGACCGACGGCGCCTTCTCCAAGTACCGCCACACCTCGACGAGGTCGCTGGGAAATACTTCCGTAGGCGACATCTCCTGGAGGTAGGCCCAGATGCACGTCGCCGACAACGTCGCCGAGTCGACAAGCGTGGCCACACATTGCCGCGCGTCGAACGAGCTCGCCTCTTCCGTGCTATCAAGGATACGACCTGCGGATAGAAGATAACAGTGAGTAAATCGGATACTATAAAAAGGCACATGCAACAGGCAGGGGCAGACACACTCACCTATCAAGGGACGGGAGAGATCCGTGATGAAGCTATGAAGCGAAGTATAATCATCCTGAAGCCCAGCAACAAGGGCGTCAGAAACTTTACGCTCTTCCGCGGCGGCCGTAACAGCAGCCTTGGATCGACCTTCCGCCGAACTCGTGTCCTCTTTCGCCTCCTTCAGCTCGCGCTCGAGGTCGGCGATCCGCTTCTCAGCCAAGTTCAACGCCGATTGAGTCGCCGCCAACTCACTCGCTGGGACAAGTCCCTGGCGGGCCTCCTCTGCCTTCGCGGCAACTGCCTGAAGCCCCTTATTCGCCTCTTGGACGGTGGCCAGTTCCTTCTCCGCGTGGTGTTTCGCAGCAAGCCGGTCAGCTGACTCACGTTGCAGACCCTGTACACAATTCAAACAGTCAACCAAAGAGAAATCCTATGTGCCCACCCGCTGAAATTCAGCGAGTGTGCACTCGGGGACTGGCAATCAAGAAATCCTAAGTGCCCACCCGCTGAAATTCAGCGAGTGCGCACTCGGGGACTGGCAATCAAAAAATCCTAAGTGCCCACCCGCTGAAAATCAGCGAGTGCGCACTCGGGGACTAGCAATCAAACAATCCTAAGTGCCCACCCGCTGAAATTCAGCGAGTGCGCACTCGGGGACTGGCAATCAAAAAACCCTAAGTGCCCACCAGCTGAAATTCAGCGAGCGCGCACTCGGGGACCGGACACGAAAAATAAAAACACGACATTAAAAGAATCAGACCGCTGTAACACACCGGCCTGATCCTCGGGGACTGGACATACCTGGATGGCTGCGCCAAGCATGCCATGAAGTTGTATTGCATCCACGGATGCGAGGAGAGCCGGCGTGTGCCCGCGACGCTGCTCGACCTCCGTATCGGCGACCCAAGGTGCATGGCTCGAGGGCGAGGTACCACTCGCTGTAGCCGCTCTGGCCATGAAGCGCGGGAACGTTGCGATGGAGGCATCGGCACCAAAGGAGGCCGGCTCGTCCGCCCCAGGCGAGGGAGCACCCTCCCTCGTGGGTAAGGCCGCCTCCGTTACGGGTTCACTCGGCGCGATCGCCGTGTCGTCGGAGACCGTGACGACTTCGCGCCCTTGGCCTTCTTGGCACTATCCGCGCGGGTGACGACTTCGTCCGCCTTCCTCTTCCGGGAGGGATCTTCCTCGCTGACGACGGGTGGCACCTTAGCCACGGTCGGATGGCCTATCTTCTTCACTCCGGTCCTACAAATTGATTACGTGAGCAAGATAACCTTAGGGCGGAAGGATTCGTGGGGGGTCGGAGGATTTCGGGTCGGCTGGATCACGATGCGGAGGTTGGCGAAAGCGCAATCGGAGGAAATGACGAAGAGATGGTTCTCTGATCGCCTGCCATTCCTCTTATATAGCGGTTGTTACCCGCCAAATCAGGGAGCCGTTACTACGCGGTGATTCCGCTAAAAATTACCCTTGGGTTACCCCAACGGCTAGTTTGACCACGTTTGACGGTCCAACTTCGGTCACTCGGCTCGCCGACCCGATCACTACGACAGTGACTGAGTATTCGCCGACTTGACTCGCCAAAGCTGCGATCAGAATAACTAGTTTCTTCCTTTATTCAGGAGCCCGCCGACGATTCGACTAGATGTCTGCTTTGAAGCCGTATACTCCGACTGCCAGCAACCACCTGCGCCTAATCAACGACGGCCTCGGGGACTACTGATGGGGATATGCCTACCGGGTATACCCAGCAGGACGTTTCCGACTGGCCCAGGAACTGGCGAGTGGGCCTGCAAGACGGCAACTGGCTCAAGGCCCGGTGTGGATCCGAGCGACTGGAAGCTAAAGGCCCAGGCGAGTAGATAGGCCCAGTCGGATTAGGTTAAATGATTACCGAAGCTTTAACTGATTCGGTTGGGATATGTAAATCCTAGGGGAGGTAAGACTATATAAACCTCCTTACGGGGCGTGTAGAGATACGTTCCATCATACACCCAAGCGACTCGCCGCCTAGCCGCCGAGCTCGCCCAATGTACCTCAACCATAATACAATCTAGCAGGAGTAGGTCTTTACCCTCCGGGGGGCCGAACCTGGGTAAAACCTTGTGTCTCCGCCCTCATCTCGCACCGCAGATGGTTGGCCGCCCTTGCCCCTCGTTCTACTACTCGCTGCCGATTGCAGCATCTGCCGTGACCATTCCCACGACAATCTCTGGACCCACTTCTCCTCGCGGTTGCACATCGCCTTTTTCCTGCTGTTTGGTAAGAACTTGTAAGAGCTTCGTATATTGCTTGGCGGATTACGCGTTCCTTCCACCATATTTCCGTAGTTATAGGCATATATACCTGTGCTTTTTAAAGGACTAACCATGACAGATACTTCGTGGAACCATGCCACAATGACAAAACAAGAACTGCATGCCCACTTCTCCGAGCTCTTGGTCGGTCGCACTGAAGATGTGGATGCATGACTAGGGGAGTTTGACACCAAGCTCACCAACTCCATGGACAAGATCAATGGACTCGAGAAATCCTTCAACGACAAGCTTGACGCTCGGTTCAAGGAGGTTTTGGACAGATTGCCGGCACCCGCACCCGCAGCCGCCCCATTAGCAACTCGGCATGGCGCATGGCGCATTCTGATCACGGGTCGTACTGCTGGTTCGGCTGCCGCCGCACCTCAGGCAGCTACCGCTGCAACTGAGGCACCTCTCAGACTTCCACCGCGGCTGCTGCTACGACATTGGGGACGGACGACGGGTACTACTACGACCCCGACGACGACGATCTGTTTCACGAGGAGGTTGAACAACCTCCACACCCTGCTGGCCGTCCCCGACATTACCACCACAACGCTCGACCACCGGTACGTGATGATGATCATGTTGCAAAGCTTAAATTAAATATTCCATCTTTTGAGGGTAAATATAATCCTGATGCATATCTTACATGGGAGATGGAAGTAGAACAATGTTTTGCATGTTTAAAATATCCTAAGAATATGCGTGTTAGTGCTGCTACATGTGAATTTACTAAATTTGCTTCCCTTTGGTGGTCTGAGTATTGTCGTTTAAATCCTACTACTATTCCTAGTACTTGGAATGCTTTAAAAACTGCTATGCATGTTTGTTTTGTGCCTCCCACTTATCAACGTGATTTACTAAAGAATCTGACACGTTTGGAACAAGGGAAAAATTCTGTAGAACAGTATTATTAGGAATTGCAAACGGGGATGGTTCGGTGTGGTCTTGTTGAATCTACTGAACAAATGCTTGCACGTTTCTTTGGTGGATTAAACAAGGACATTCAACACATATTAGACTATAAGGAATATAATTCCATCACTTGTTTGTTTCATCTTGCTTGCAAAGCTGAACGTGAAGTGCAGGATCGCCAAACACCATGGAGGAGGACTAACAATTCTGCAGGTCGCACATCCACTTGGACATCCCGACAATCAGCGCCTCCTTCTCGTGATTCTCCACCAGCTACTACCACATCCAAGGCCACCACAAGATTTCTGCCAGCTGCTCCTCCACCATCGTCCAATGATCCTGCTCGTAGTGCATCTTCTATGGATTCCACGGGTAAAACAAAGGATATACAATGCCGCAACTGCTGGGGTTTTGGTCATATTGAGAAACAGTGCACAACACAATGTGCTATGATGGTGCGTGATGATGGTCAATATTATTCAGCAAGTGACTTTGATGAAGATACATTAGCCCTTATTTCTGCTCGAGATGGAGACAGTTGTGATTCTGATGAAGAGACAGAGGTAATGGGAGCTGAAACTGCTGATCAATACAAGAGCTTAATTACACAACGTGTTTTGAGTGTCCAATTGAGCAAATCTGAGCAAGATCAACGCCACAACCTGTTCCAAACACGTGGTGTTGTCAAGGAAAGAGCTATAAGGATCATCATTAATGGAGGGAGTTGTAATAATCTGGTTAGTGTTGACATGGTAGAGAAGCTTGCACCTCCAACAAGACAACACACACATTCATGTTACATCCAATGGTTTGAGAGTTCTGGCAAGATCAAGGTAACAAGAACGGTACGCGTGCATTTTACTATTGGTACATATGCTGATTTTGTTGATTGTGATGTTGTACCTATGCAAGCTTGTTCTTTGTTACTTGGTAGACCATGGAAATTTGATAGAGAATCTGTTCATAATGGCAAAACTAATCACTATTCTCTTATGCATGATGGAAAGAAAATTGGTCTAAAACCTATGACTCCCGAACAGATTTTAAAAGATGATCTTGCTAGAGCTAGTAAAGCTAAAACTGAGGAGAAAAATAAAAGTGAGAATCAGATTGTTGCTGCAGATTTTGTACCACCAAAGAACACTAAATCTGATTCCAAACATGCTACTGAAATTCATTTGAAGAGTCCATGTATTCTTGCAAATAAAATTGATATTGTTGAACTAGATGTAAACAATACTCAATATTATGCAATTGTCTACCAAGAGGTTTTGTTTTCATTTGAGGATATACCTCCTTCTTTGCCACCCGTTATTGCTAACCTTTTGCAGGAATATGAGGACGTTTTTCCCGCTGAGCTGCCACTAGGACTACCTCCTATTAGAGGAATTGAGCACCAAATTGATCTAATTCCTGGTGCTACGTTGCCCAACCGAACGCCATATAGAACCAATCCAGAGGAGACAAAGGAGATACAACGCCAAATTCAGGAACTACTCGACAGAGATCATATTCGTGAGTCCCTTAGCCCCTGTGCTGTTCCTATTATTTTGGTACCTAAGAAAGATGGTTCTTCGCGCATGTTTACTGATTGTAGAGCTATCAATAATATTATTATTCGATATCGTCATCCCATTACACGTTTGGATGACATGCTTGATGAATTCAGTGGCTCTACCATGTTTTCTAAAGTTGACTTGCGCAGTGGTTACCACCAGATTCGTATGAAATTGGGAGATGAATGGAAAACAACATTTAAAACTAAGTTTGGTTTGTATGAGTGGTTAGTGATGCCTTTTGGTTTAACTAACGCACCCAGCACTTTCATGCGATTAATGAACAAAGTTTTACGTGCTTTCATTGGACGTTTTGCGGTAGTCTACTTTGATGATATTCTGATTTATAGCAAATCTGTAGAGGATCATTTGGACTATTTACGTGTTGTTTTCAATGCTTTACGTGATGCACGTTTGTTTGGTAATCTTGAGAAGTGCACATTTTGCACCAATCGAGTTGCGTTTCTTGGCTATGTTGTTACATCACAGGGTATTGAAGTGGATCCAGCCAAGATGGAAGCTATTGAGAATTGGCCGCAGCCCAAGACGGTCACACAAGTGAGGAGTTTTCTTGGCCTTGCTGGGTTTTATAGGCGCTTTGTCAAAGACATTGGATCAATTGCCGCGCCGCTGAATGAACTTACCAAGAAGGATGTGCCCTTTGTTTGGGGCGATGCACAACAACAGGCCTTCGTCATATTGAAAGATAAGCTCACACATGCTCCCTTACTCCAACTTCCTGATTTTAATAAGACTTTTGAGCTTGAATGTGATGCTAGTGGAATTGGTTTGGGAGGTGTGTTATTACAAGAGGGAAAACATGTTGCATATTTTAATGAGAAATTGAGTGGGGCTAGTCTGAACTATTCTACTTATGATAAAGAATTATATGCGTTGGTTTGGACATTAGAAACTTGGCAACATTATCTATGGCCTAAAGAATTTGTTATACATTCTGATCATGAATCTTTGAAGCATATTCGTAGTCAAGCTAAGTTGAATCGTCGTCATGCAAAGTGGGTTGAATTTATTGAGTCTTTTCCTTATGTTATCAAACACAAAAAGGGTAAAGATAATATTATTGTTGATGCTTTGTCGCGCCGTTATACTTTGTTATCTCAAGTTAACTTCAAAATATTTGTATTGGAAACTATTAAGGAACAATATATGCATGATGCTGAATTTAAAGATGTGTTGCAGAATTGTAGAGATGGTAGAACATGGAACAAGTTCATTTTCAATGATGGATTTGTGTTCCGTGCTAACAAACTATGCATTCTAGATAGTTCTGTTCGTCTTTTGTTGTTACATGAGGCGCATGGAGGAGGATTCATGGGACACTTTGGTGTCAAGAAAACGGAGGATGTTCTTGCTGCACACTTCTTTTGGCCACGTATGCGTCGAGATGTTGAGAGATTTGTGGCACGCTGCACTACCTGTCAAAAAGCTAAGTCTCGCCTTAATCCACATGGTTTATATATGCCTCTTCCTGTTCCTAGTGTTCCTTGGGAGGATATTTCTATGGACTTTGTTTTAGGATTGCCACGTACACAGAATGGGAGGGATAGTATTTTTGTTGTTGTGGATCGGTTTTCTAAGATGGCACACTTTATTCCTTGTCATAAAACGGATGATGCTGCGCATATTGCTGATTTGTTCTTTCGTGAAATTGTTATTTTACATGGTGTGCCAAATACTATTGTTTCTGATCGTGATACTAAATTTCTTAGCCGTTTTTGGAGATGTTTATGGGCTAAGTTGGGGACTAAATTGCTGTTTAGTACTACATGTCATCCCCAAACTGATGGACAAACTGAAGTAGTAAATAGAACTTTGTCTACTATGTTGTGGGCTATTTTAAAGAAAAACTTAAAATTGTGGGAAGAGTGTTTACCTCATATAGAATTTGCTTATAATCATTCGCTGTATTCTACCACAAAGATGTGCCCATTTGAGATCGTGTATGGTTTTGTTCCTCGTGCACCTATTTATTTATTGCCTTTACCTTCTTCGGTGCAAAATAATTTGGATGCTACACAACGCGCTGAAATGATATTAAACTTGCATAAGACTACTAAAGATAACATATAACACATGAATGCTAAGTATAAACTTGCTGGGGATAAAGGGAGAAAGCATGTTGTGTTTGATGTTGGAGATCTTGTTTGGTTACATTTGCGTAAAGATCGTTTTCCTAATTTACGCAAGTCTAAGTTAATGCCGCGTGCTGCTGGTCCCTTTAAGGTGTTAGAGAAAATAAACGATAATGCATATAAACTTGAGTTGCCTGTAGACTTTGGTACGGTTAGTCCTACGTTTAACATTGCAGATTTGAAGCCTTACTTTGATGAGGAAGATGAAATTGTGTGGAGGACGACTTCAATTCAAGAAGGGGAGCATGATGTGGACATCCCATCTATTGATACAACCGTTGTACCTACAGCTACACACATACAAGGACCTATCACTCGATCTCGTGCTAAACAACTTAACTATCAGGTACTTTCGTTTCTTGAAACTATTCCTCACATACATGAGAATATGATGCTGCCTAAATCAGATGTATTTCTTACTCTTAGGAATGATGGACCAAGCATGGATGAGAGGGACAAGCATTGGAGCATGGTCATGCATGGAGATGGCAGCAAGCATGTGATGATCCAAGAGAAGGCCTCGGATGAAGATTTCAGAACTTTGAGGCCACCATAATGAAGAAAGAAGGCGTGGACGAAATATTCAAGATTAATACTTCACAAATTCGTCCATAGCTTAATATGGTGCCGTGACACCTTTATTTTGGTCCAGGCCCATGTAATTTTCGCAGGATTTTTAATAGCCACATTTTAGAGTCCGTATTTGAGGAGAAAAGGACTTCTAGGGTTGGATTCGGCCACCACTTCTATGGCTGGCCGAAACCCTACCTTTTCCTCCTTAAATACTCGCCTTAGCCATCACCATAGACTCGGATTTTGATTAGACATTAAGTTAGCCATCATAGCAAACTTCGCCAAGGCTCGAGCGTCGCAGAGGCCTCATGTACTTCGCACCTATATAGGATCCCACCTTTTCAATAAAGCGTTCATCTTAATCCGCAATATCTTAATTGCAATATTAGTTCTTACTTGTTCTCGATTTTAGATAGGAATTAAGACCCTCGCTGGTCAGGCTGATCGTGTTCCCGCAGGATCGGTAACCTCCGGGATATTGGCCTAGCGATTGCATTGGCGCTCATGCTCGCACGTGTAGTCGGATCGTCAAGCCCGAACTGCACCAAATCGACTATCACCATCTCATCGAAAGATCAGACACCTTTGCCCTATCACTTGCTCACAGATTTTTGTTGGAGTAGATAGCATGAACAACATGGATCATTATGTAGAGCTCCTTATCTTCGAAACAAGCTAAAAAACACCAAAATCCGAGTTCGAATGCAAAAGTTATGCTCAAAATAGTGAAACTGTTTTTTTTGTGTGGAGGGGGGGGGCGCAAATTCCATTATGGGGGCTTCGGAGACTACAGTCGGACTTCACTAACACCGGAAACTCCGGTCCTAGGGCAGAGAGTCCGGTCTGGGAGTTCCAGAACTTCAAGAACACGTCCCTGGCATGATTTTGGGTAGAAAACTCAAAGGAAAACCTCAAAATTGATGGGGAAATCAAGAAATTGGGCTATGGGAACGCAAAGGAAGGTAGATCAACGAGTATAGCAGCGGATCTATGGATAAAACATAGCAAAACTCTCTCAAAATCCAGATCGATCCAAATCACGAATATGGCTATCTTTTGTGGAAATTTTCGAATTTAGGTTAGAAAAAAGAAATTGGTGGCTAGAAACTCAACATAAACTCAAATCCATGGAAACTAAAGGCTCTATTACCATATGATGTGGCTTATAAACACTTTTGTGGTTCGATCTTCATAGATTCGAGGGGATTTGGGGAGGAGAGCAAAGAATGTGATGAACACGAGAAGGAAATCGAAGATACAAACGCACACCACACCTAAATCGGTTTTGCTCTTGTTGGCCCGAACCACCAACCCAATAGAATCACAGAGGGAGAGACCAAAGGTAGAATCCCTTGCGAGAGATTGGCAAGCTCTTGATAGAATCACACATAGGGAGAGAGTAGCAACCAAGTAGAATCCCAAAGGGGAAAGACCTAGCACTACTAGAATCCATACATGGGAGATATCAAGAACTAGAAGAATGCCTTGACGACTTCAATTAAGAAGGCGTTGATACAACTCATAGATAATCTATTGAGAGGGGGTTCCCATCTAGTGTTTGGCCTAAGCCATGAGTATCAACTCATCATCTATTCCATTCTAGGGATTACATATGGGGGTGGGGGCATATATATAGGCCATCCACAAGCTACGGGTAGTTTAGGCATATATAGAGAGTTTTGGGCGTTACATGGGCCAAGCCCATCTTGAGGCTCGCAGGCCTATGTCACTCAGGCCGGAGATTCCGGTGTAGCGGACCGAAGACTGCGGTGCGGGCTGGAGATTCCGGTCTATCTCTGATCCGTCTCCAAAGGGGGTGTCAGACTGTCCCAGGCCTCGGTTCGGGGGGCGGTCCGGAGATTCCGATGTAGCAGACAGCTGACTCCGCTGTGCCGGGGCGGAGACTCCGGTCTGGCTCCAGCATCTTCTTGCATCTTCTCTTCCAGGCCTCTTGCTTGGGTGTCTTGGCTCGTGGTGCATCTTTGTCGCATCCTCTTAGCATCATGGTCATGGTCCTAGTCATATCATGGGCATTTGTCTCAAGTAGAATCCCATTCAAGTAATGACCAAAGGAAGGCAAGAGATGGAAGGAGTTCACCTTGATTGGAATGTTTGGTGTATCATGATGTGGACCAATGATGATTACCATGTGTTGGGCTGGATCAGTTCATCTTGACGTGTCTCGAGGGCATCAGAATGGTTTCGAAACTCTTTATGAATGATGAAGTGGCTAGATCCTGTCATGATGGTCCTTCGCCATCTTGTTCCGGGTCTTGGCTTGTCTCGTGGTTCCTACCCATGATTTACCAACGCAAGGAGGATATATGAAAGTGATATATGTGGAGGGGTTAGCCCATTACCTCACCTTTGGAAATGTATTGGACAAGTAGCCAACACTCAAAAGACCAACGATGAGTAAAGCGAATGTGAAAAACTAACTCACACTAAAAACAACTAAGACTCTCAAAATGGCCTATGGTGGTAGGTTAGAAAGGTGGACATGAAACAAAATAATCAAAGGAAAAGGATGTTGTCAAACACGGATAAGAACAAAAAATCCAAAGAAAAAGGGTACGATCTACAAAAGACACACAAAAACACACACGTGTAGATGATGGGGTTGACATGTCTATGGAAAATGAGCTAACAAAAGCTATCAAAACTAAGCTCGGATGTCGTGCCAACACAAGAGAGATGGTAGCTCATTTGCAAAAATAAAATAAGCAATGGATTGTGTACTTGACTTGGTCGCGCTTTCTTTCTCTCTTTGCTTACAATCTTGAGACTCTCTTTGCTATGGGAGACTTTCTATCTTTTGATATTTTTATTTTTCTCTTTTTTTGATTCTTTTTCTCCCTTCTATGTTATGAAGTTACCTTTTGTATTTGCTTGCACACACTCACTATCCAAGGACAAGTGCAAAATGCTTAGGAAAACAGAAAAGGAGTTACTCTCATAGGATGGATACACACAAAGGAAGATATGGGGTTGACAAAGTGGAGCAAGTTATACCTTTGGTGACGACTTGCGACTGGTATTGGGAAGATGTTCGAGTGTCGTGGTATCGAGAGCGCGGGTATGAAGAAAAGTGGCAGAAGATTGAAGTTAGTTTGGCGATAGGCACGTGAAACACGAACAAAACAAAAGGAAACTAGTCAAAATTGGGGATGTCAAAAATTTCGGCGGCCAAACCGGTGGCACCGAACCTGGCGCAGATCATTCTGACAGTGAATTCGGCGGTGCCGGATCTCACGCTAAACGGTTCGGCAGCAAGGCTTGTTCGCCGGATTTCTCGCTAAAATGTGTTCGTGACGAACATGAAAAGTCAAATATGAAAATTTCTTGGAAAATTCTGTGAAATTGGGCTAGGGAAATGTCAAGGAAGGTAGATCGACACCCAAAACAATAGATCTACGGATCAAAACCACGAAAAACTCACCAAAACCAGAGATCGATCCAAAGGTTGTGAGGTTATTTTTTGGGATTTGTTCGAAAATTATAATGGAGAGAAGAAAATTTTGGGCAAAAATCATGATCAACCTTTGCTCTTGATACCAATATGTTAGGGTATGATCCTTAGGACGGCCGATCTCTCACGATTTCACGGGGGGGGGGGGGGGGGGTAGCGGTGGATTCAAGGGGAAGAGGAAGAGGATGAACTCGATGAACACGAACCACAAAGAACACAGAGAACTCACGCAAATAAACACCGTTGGATCGCACTTGCGGCTACCGGTCCAATACAATCCTATGGGATCGGTATTGGGCAAGAGAATCTTGACGAGATCTTGATAACTTTATCAGGGCAAACCCAATACGGTTCCCTTTGAGGCTGCTGACGTGGTTTCTCTTGTTGGATCACTAGTGCCCTTGCATGGTGACGATTCTCTTATCGCCTTGGAGGTCATGCAGAGAAGTCACCATCATGGCTTGATGTTGCGGCGTGCCCAGGAGAGGGTACCGCTTGCTCATGGAATGGAGTACAGATCCTTCATTGCGCATTGGATCATGACAGTGCGAACAGTTTGACGCACTCAAGAGGTGCCTTGAAGAGCTTGATGCGTGAGAACACGGCCTTGCCAAACCATCAATGAGTCATTGAAGCTTGTCGTCTGTTGCAGCGATGACACATTGTAGAGCTTCATTTTGATGATCGATGTTGTATTGCATTGCAATTTGTCCTCAGATCGAAACGGTTGTCGATTCTCTTGAACTCCATTTCAGTACCACTAAATTGTTCATCTTGGCACTTCTCAAGGGCCTCTCAACGGTGGTTGAATTCTCCTCGAATCTTCCAATAATTTTCTCTTGTCATGTATTGTCCTTATCCTTCCTCTTGAGGTGGAGGTGGTTGGTTCGTCTCACCGTGCCTATCCATGATGCAAAGCCAACAAGGATTGTATATGTAAGATAATATGTGGTGGGGGTTAGCCTTTTACCTCAACTAGGGAATTTTATCAAACTAGTTGCCACACGTGAGAACTAAAAGCTTGCAAAGTGAAATCACAAAGAAAACTCACATTGAAGGAATAACTACAACTCTCAAAAGATTTTGGTAGAAAGTTAGGATTGTGGGAAAGCAAACAAAACAATCCAAAGAAAAGGCTATTGTTAAAGGTTGTAAAGAACCAAAGATCAAAAGCAAAAAGGATATGATCTACAAAGACATGAGGGAACACACACGTGGAGATGAATGGGGTTAGCATGACTGTGAAAATGAGCACAAAATGTCCTAACATAGACTAAGCTCGATGTTGTGCAAACGCAAGGAGAGACCATAAATCGTTTGCCAAAAGAGGATAAGCACCAGATTTGTGCACTTGCCTTGGTTATGCTTTTTCTCTTTTTTTTTCTTACAAGCTTGATACTCTCTTGTGGTGGAGGTGGTTAAAATCAATGAACACACACAGTCATGAAGACATGACACAAACCAATATCTCCCACCTGCGGCAATCGGTCTGGCACAATCCCTAGGATCGGTGATGGGCAAGAACACTCTCCCTCTACCAACAACTGGGTGAGAGGCTTGATGAGATCTTGACAGCTTGGAGACAAGACACTAACTCCAAGGACTTGTACAACTTGAACACACTAGGCAAAATCCAACAGATTGGGGGATAATTGGTGCTCCTTGTCAAGGAGGATGAGACTAGCAATAGATAGATCCTCTAGGGTTTCTTCTATTACAATTATCGAAGTCCAGGGATTACAATGGAGGGTGGGGGTTATTTAGAAGCCACCACTTAAAAAAGGGTAGTTTGGGTACAAAAAAGGTAAAGTCTAGGAGAAATAGGGTATTACACGGGCTAAGCCCAAGGGTTGACTTGTTCCTGGGCGATTTCGGCGGTAAGTCCGACGGCGCCAGAATTGTAGCCGGAATATCTAGCGGCCGCCGGTGTTGGGGGAGACCCCTTAGGGTTGCTCGATCTTCCTCGAACCCCCGCAGAAATCAAGATGCAGGCGAGTGGAAGGAGGGGAGGATGAAATCCAATGACTCACACGCGAAGAACTCGATGAACACACACACATGAAGACACGATACAAACCAATAGCTCATGCCGGCGGCAACCGGTTCGGCCTAATCCCTAGGATCAATGATGGGCGAGAACACTCTCCCTCTACCAACAATAGGGGTGAGAGGCTTGATGAGATCTTGACAGCTTGGAGATGAGACACCGACTCCAAGGACTTGTACAACTTGAACGCACTAGGAAAAATCCAAGAGGTTGAGGGATAATTGGTGCTCCTTGTCAAGGAGCATGAGACTAGCAATAGATAGATCCTATAGCGTTTCTTCGATTACAATTATCCAAGTCTAGGGATTACAATGGAGGGTGGGGGTTATTTATAGGCCAGCCACTTAAACAAGGGTAGTTTGGGCACAAAAAGGTAAAGTATGGATGAAAAAGCGATTACAAAGGCTAAGCCCAAGGGTTGACTTGTTCCTGGGGTGTTCCGGCGATAAGTCCGGCGACGTCGGAATTGTAGCCAAAATTTTTGGCGATCGCCGGTTCTTTCGGTCGTCTGCCAAGATGGCTTACATAGATGTGTTTCGGCTATCGCCGGTTTTCTTCTATCATTGTCGGTATTTCTGGCGTGGGGATCGGTCTACCGTATGCTGCATTGGAATTCCAGCGGGGGAACTGGTTCACCGGGCCTAGCGCCGGTTTGTCCTAGAGCATCTTCTCGTGCTACCTTGGTGACGCTTCATGGGGTTCATGGCTGAGGATTCACAAAGTGGTTGCATGAAGTAGCAAGCCATCCAAGGATGTATCGAAATCACACGAGGAGAGGAGCGAGTTAACCTTAGCTTGTAGGATCTTGGCTCGAGCGCATGTCATTGGTCCACTTAGGGAACTAGGAGGAGAGTATGTAGAGGCATCCGTGGGACGGGCTGCATTAGCTCCCCCTTGTGAAAGAGTTGTCCTTGACTCTTCAACCTCATTAACTTTGCCTTCTCCATGGAAAGGTAAGAGGTCACATTGAACATCTGGCTCAGGAGGTACTTTAATGTCGGTATATCAACAATGTAGGTGCTGTTGTTGATTCTCTTGAGGACTTTGAATGGACCATCACCCCGTGGCTTGATCTTGGAGTCGCGATCCTTGGGGAAGCGGTCTTTTCTCAAGTGTATCCACACAAGGTCACCTTCTTCGAAGATCATCTCTTTCTTGGTCTTGTTTAGCCTTGAATCTTGGCAAATAACTTGTTGCTCGATCGTAGCTCTTGTGTCTTCATGTAGTTTCTTCATTGCTTGGGCATGCTTGTCGACATCCATGTTGGTGCGCTCGTGGAGAGGAAGTGGTCAGATGTCGAGCACGGTGAGGGGCTCGAATCCATAGACAATCATGAATGGGGTCTTCATGGTGGTAGATTTCTTGGCACAATTGTAGGCGAACTCGGCTTGGGGAATGCATTCCTCCCAATCCTTAAGATTCTTCTTTATCAACATGCAGCGGAGTGTTCCGAGGCTTGGGATGATGACCTCAGTTTGGCCATCGGTTTGAGGATGCGAGGCGGACGAGAAGAGTAGCTTGATGCCAATCTTGGCCATGAGTGTCTTCCAAAAGTAGCTCATGAATTTGACGTCGCCGTAGGAGGTGATTGTTCTTAGCACACCGTGAAGACAAATTATTTCCCTGAAAAACAGATTTGCGATATGTGAAGCATCATCGTCTTACGACACGGAATGAAATATGCCATTTTGGAAAAGCGGTCCACTATCAAAAATATAGAATCGTGACCATGTTTAGACCTAGGAAATCCTAACACAAATTACATGCTAATGTCCGACCAAGGTTCATGAGGAATAGTCAATGGCATATAAAGACCAAATGAGTTAGACTTAGACTTAGCTTGTACACATGTAGTGCATCGTTGGATGTGGCGCTCCACGTCGCGCTTAATCTTGGGCCAATAGCAGTGAGTGGAGAGCATGTCATATGTCTTGTCATGACCAAAGTGACCCATGAGGCCTCCACCATGAGATTCTTGGAGAAGCAAAATTTGGAGAGACGACTTTGGAATGCAAAGCTTGTTTTGTTTAAATAGAAAGCCCTTACGAAAATAGAAATCATCACCCCCTTTGAGGACGGAACACTTTGCAAATTTTGGTCCAAAGAATGGGTCGTAAGCATACAAATTTTTGATGTCATCAAGACCCAACACGTTTACTTCGAGTCACGTAATAAGGCTTGTACTCTTGGAGATAAAGCATCCGCAACTACATTTTCTTTGCCTTTCTTATATTTGAGGATGTAAGGAAAACACTCCATGAACTCAACCCACTTAGCGTGCCTTTTACTCAAGCTAGCTTCACCCTTAAGATATTTCTACGACTCATGGTCAGAATATATGATAAATTCTTTGGGCCAAAGATAGTGTTGCCACACTTGAAGGACACATACTAAGGCAAAAAGTTCTTTGCCGTAAATTGGATAGTTCAGGCGTGCGCCATCTAGTTTCTCGCTATGGTTTGCAATCGGACGTCCATATTGCAGAAGGACTCCTCCAATGCCAATACCACTAGTGTCACAGTCTATCTCAAAAGTTTTTGTGAAATCCAGTAAAGATAGGAGAGGTGCTTAGGTGAGCCTCATTTTCGTCTCATCAAAGGCCCTTTGTTGTGCTTTGCCCCAAACAAATGCGACAATCTTTTTGGTCAACTCGTTGAGAGGGCAAGCAATGGTAGAGAAATCTTTAACAAATCGATGGTAGAAACCGGCCAAACTGTGAAAACTACGAAGTTCACTCACATTGGTAGGGATATGCCAATCTCGTATGTATTTCACTTTGGAAACATCAACTTCAATACCGTTTGAAGAAACAACAAATCCAAGAAAAATATATTTGTCTTTAGAGAAAGTGCACATTCTAAAGGATTTATAAAACCTCCTTAACATGTGTAACATGCTCCTCTAGTGACTTGCTATACACAAGGATATCATCAAAATAGACAACGACACTTTTTCCAATGAGAGATCTCAAAATATGGTTCATGAGGCTCATGAAGGTGGAAGGGGCATTGTACAATCTAGAAGGAATAACCAACCATTTGTAGAGACCAAGTTTGGTCTTTGCAAAAAAAGACCAAGTTTGGTCTTAAAGGCGGTTTTCCACTCATCACCTTCGGCCATGCGTATTTGATGGTAACCACTACGAAGATCAATTTTCGAGAAAATAGTGGCTTTACACAACTCATCGAGCATGTCATCAAGACACAGTATAGGATGTCGTTAACGCAAGATGATAATATTTATTGGACGAGAGTCCATGCATAACCTAATACAGCCCAACACATGGAATTCACCATTGGTCCACATCATGCTACACCAACCATTCCCACAAAGGTGAAATTGTTCCACATCTCGCCCTCCTTTGGTTATCATGTAAATGGGATCGTACTTGAGACAAGTGTCAATGCTATGACTAGGCCCATGACCAGGACACCAAGAGGAGGAGGCAAGGATACCACGAGAGCCAAGACGCCCAAGCAAGAAGCATGCAAAGAAGACGGAAGACGACTTTTGGTGCTAGTCCCGGCGACGCTGGAATCCACTCCGAAAGGTCCCGGTGCCAGATCCGACGAATGAGAACTACCGCCGAAACATTTCGGCGCCATATCCAATGAACCGAAACCGCCGCCGAAACGCGCCCGGCCTCCGTCGAACCCTTTCGGCGTCCGCCGAAAAGCTAAATAGAACACCATTCCAGCAACCACCGAAACCAAACCGGCGACCGCCAAAACTTCCGGTGACATTTCTGGCGGTGCCTAACTTACCGCCGGAAATGCCAGTCTGCGCACTGTGATGGTTTTGATTCGAAAATACTCCCTCTTACCTACCTCTTCGCCCCTAGTTCTATAAATAGCCCCCTTGTGGTTTAGATTTGGAGTTGATGATCAATGAAGGCTTGTGCCTAACCCTAGATGGGAACCCCTCTCTATTCTTAATCTATGAGTTGTACAAGACCTTGGAGTTTGGTGTTCGTCTCCAAGTTGCTAACACCCTCCTCAAGTGTTTAGTATCTCCCAATCAAGGATTCTAGTAGTTCTAGGTCTCTCCCTTTGGGATTCTACTTGGTTGCTACTTTCTCCTTGATTGGGATTGTATCATCCGCTTGCCAATCTCTCCTACAGTGATTCCACCTCACAGTCTCTTGCCAAGGATTCTATTGGATTTGTTGTTCGAACCAACGGGGGCAAATCAAATCGGGTGTGTTTTGCGTTTGTTTATGTCTTTACCTTGCATTTGTGTTGTGTTCATCGTGTTCATCGGGTTTTCCCTCACTCCCCGCCTCAAATCCATGAAGATAGGACCACCCTAGGGTCAATCCTACATGGGATCCCATATCAACTGGTATTAGTAGCTTTTGGTTGCCACAGATTTGACTTTGTTCACCGATTTCCACCATAAATTCAGAAATACCAAAAATATTGCCCAAATTGCTTTTTGATTGATCTCTCGTTTTGGTGAGTTTCAGTGGGTTTGGTCCATAGATCTAGTGCTTTAGGAGATGATCTTTGTTTTTCTGTGTTCCCTAACCCCAATTTGACCAATTGCCCTTCAAAATTTTGGAATTCGTCACGAACTTATTCCGGCGAACTGAATCTGCCGCCAAAAATTTCTAGCGAAATTTCCGCCGAACCAGAAATCTCACCGAACATTTCTGCCGACAGGGCCGGCGCCGCCTGATTTCCCACCGAAAAACTGTTTTGACCCCAATTTTGTCCAAATTTTGACAGTTTTGCTTCCTTTTGTGTGTTGTGTTTCTTGTTTGTGTCGCAAACTAGCAACAAGCTTCCGCAACAACTCTTTGCACTCTTCGACACCACGGACCTCACACCATCTCCTACACCAATTGTCGGAAGTTCGCCATCAACAAAAGGTATAACTTGCACCACCCTTGTATAGCCCCTTTCTTCCTTTGTGTGATGCTGATGAGGACATCCCTTCAATTACACCTACCCCAACTACTGAATATGTTCCAGTTGCTACAAAGAAGGTTCGGTCCAATGAGATTAGAATTTGACCTATTACAAGATCTCGTTCTAAGCTACTAGAACAACGGGTGAATTTTTTCTCAATGAGCCTAATGTTTTAATTAATGAGAACTTCATATTGCCTAAGTCATTGTGCTATTGTATGATCAAGTATATTGGAGAAGAAGGCGTAGCATGGAGCGAGGAGCTGAAGCACAAGGAGCACAACATGATGATTTCCCAAGGATGCGCGAGGGAGGAGCAGGAGGAAGGCACGAGGGAAGATCATCAAGACAAGGGAAAAAACACCTGTCAAGACCGGAGTGTTCGGCCCACTCCAACCGGAGTGTTCGGCCCCCTGGAGAAGCCCCGAGGTGTGGACGTTCTGTGTCCCAGTTCGGACACTACCCGAACACTGTCCGGAAACTTTGAAGTTTCCGGCCAGACCGGACTGTCCGGCCCATATGAACCGGATTGTCCGCCCCGACAGAAACCCGGTCCGAATCGGTTGTATGAGTTTGAGTCGTTTGCGTCTTAGTTTTAGTTTCTGGCCGCCATTATAAGCCCTGGGACGTCCCCATACTTAGGGTTAGACCAGTTAAAACTATTTTGGATTTGTTTCTTATTAAGAACTCTGGAATTACCCTGTGATCGAATTATATACTACATTGAGTGTGACCTGTTGTTCCATTGGGAATTAGTGGATTGCAAACTACCGTTCGTGGTCGACGGCTACGTGCGAAAGAGCGTGGTGTTGTGAATATCCCATAGGGTTCAAGAGTTGTTGCATCGGCATCAGGGTTCGAGCGGGAGAGTTCATAGCTATAGGTTAGTTATCTATCATCCACCATCATCATTGACAAGTGCTTGCTGAGAAGATCGGGCCACCCCATATCATCTTGGTATCAGATTTCCTCGTTTACTCGGTGAGCATCAACAAATCTATCCATAGACTAGTTCTTGTTTTAGTCCCATATAGAAAAATCCAAACAAAAAGATTTTCCATAGCCTATATTGCACCGTTTTTCAAGTTTTAGTTACTGGTCGTGTTTTCTCGTAGATACGATCTGCAGGTTTTTCTCGTAGGAGTCTAGTTTTCGTTTGTGTTTAAGTTTAGGGTTTGATCTTGTTCTTTCGCCAAGTCCACCATCACCGTTTTCCACAAGTTGTTCCATCTACTTTTCCAAGTCCACATAGCGTACGTTTGTTTTCTTACCATAGATAGAGCCTATCTACAACATCCGTGCCTAGGAACGTACGCACGAGACTAGTTGTTTTGCTCCAACGGGCTGCTCATTAGGGTTTTGAAGTGTAGAAATTTTTGACAGGAAAAACCAGAATATTCGGCCCGTATCACCCGGACTATCCGACGCAACCGGAGTCTCCAGCCTATATTCACCGGACTATCCAGCACAGTTTGTTCAGAAGTTGCTACATATGTGATGCAGCCCGTCCTACGGACGCACCTCCATCTACACCACCTAGTTCCCCAAGTGGACCAATGACTCGCGCTCGAGCCAAGCTCCTGCAAGCTAAGGTTAACTCGCTCCTTTCCTCATGTGACTTTGATCTACCTTTGGATGGCTTTCTACTTCATGCAACTACGTTATGTATCCTCATCTATGAAGCAACCATGCTGCACCAAGCCCCCATGGAAGAAGGACCAGGAGAAGACGTTGTTGGAGCCCTACACACCGGAATCTCCGGTGTACACCGGAGTCTCCGGTCCTGTACACCGGAGTCTCCGGACCATCCTCCGGTCTGGCCCTAGGAACCAAGCCAGGGACAGTTAGAAGGCCCCTTCGGAGACGGGTCCGGAGATTGACCGGAGTCTCCGGACCCAACACCGGAGTCTCCGGACTGCTCGATGCCAGGCATTTCAAGCCCTTTTGGGCCTGGCCCATGTAAACCCAAGTTTCACCTCAACTTCCAGTTTTATCCCGAAAATACCCCTGTTTAAGTCGGTGTCCTATAAATATCCCCACCCCTCTATTGTAAACCCTAGACTTGGATAATTGTAGTTGAAGACACCCCTTTGAGGATCTATCAACTATTTTTCTCATGCTCCTTGACAAGGAGCACCAAATTATCCACAACCTCTTGGATTTTGCCTCGTGCGATCAAGTTGTACAAGTCCTTGGGATGTTGGTGTCTCATCCCCAAGTAGTTAAGATCTCATCAAGCCTCTCACCCCCATTGTTAGCCGTGTGAGAGTGTCTTGCCCAACGCCGATCCTAGGGATTGTGTTGGACCGGTTGCCACCGGCATGAGATATCGGCTTGTATCGTGTTTTCGTGTGTGTGTGTGTGTTCATCAAGTTCTTCGCGTGTGTGTTCGTGGATTTCATCCCCCTCCTATTTCCACTCGCTTACCCTCGATTCCCACAGGATTCGTGAAAGATCGGGCAACCCCAAGGGATCACCCCTAACATATTGGTATCAAGAGCAAGGTTGATCACGAATTTCCCCTCAATTTTTCTTCTATCCACCATAAATTTGAAAATTTCCCAAAAAATAGCCCCAATTTGCCTTTGGATCGATCTATCGTTTTGGAGCGTTATTTCTAGTTTTGATCCGACCAAATCTTGTCTAAGGTGTTGGTCCAGCTTTTGCCTGCGTTTCCCAGCCCAATTTTGGCCAAATTTTCGCGGATTTGAGGACTCTAGGCGTGAATTTTCGCTCAAGAACACGAGCTGATTTTCCACACCGGAGTCTCCGGCCCTGTGAACCGGAGTCTCCGGCGTACACCGGAGTCTCCGCCCCTGGACGCTAGTTTTGACTTTTCCTCTTGTTCTGCATTGGCTAATCTGTCCTCTTGTTGTTTGTGTTCCGTGTGTGTGTCACCAACTAAAATATATCTTCCACAACATCGCCCATGCTCTTCGACACCACGGACCCCAAACTATTCCCCACTCCATCGACACAAGATCGTCATCAACAACTAAGGTATAACTTGTGTCAACCCTTGTAGCCATATCTTCCTGTGTGTGTACCTATCCTATGAGACCAACTCATTTTGTGTTTGTCTAAGCATTGTGCACTTGCCATTGGAAAGTGAGAGTGTGGGGGCAAATATAAAAGTTAACATAGTAGTATAGAAAGGGAGAAAAATAATCAAAAAATAAGAAGAAAAAATAAAAATAGAAAGATACATAGTCTCCAAATACAAAGAGAGTATCAAGCTTGTAAGCAAAAGAGAGAGGAAAAAGCGCGCCAAGGCAAGTGCACAAATCCGTTGCTTACCCTCTTTTGGCAAACGAGTTGTGGTCTCTCCTTGAGTTGGCACGAAAACCGAGCGTAGTCTTCGTTAGGCCCTTTTGTGCTCACTTACATAGTCGTGCTAACCCCATTTTTCTCCACGCGTGTGTTTAGTCGTAGGTTCTCATCACTTTTCAAGTTGACCATCACCTTTTGACTTGAGTTTTGTTGGATCTTATCAACTTTTTACTATCCTTTTCGTTTGGTTGGTTCTTTGGCTTTCCACACTCCTTTCCACCAAAAGCTTTTGAGAGTGTAGTTCCTCGTGTGTGAGTCTCTTTGCGATTTCACTTTGCAAGCTCTTAGCCCTCTTGTGTGGCAATTGGTTTGATACAATCTCCAAGGTGAGATAAAAGGCTAACTCTCCATGTTTCTCCTCCATATACAATCCTTGTGGCTTTGCATCATGGACAGGAATGGCGAGTCGTCCCAATCAACTCCACCTCAAGAGGAAGACGCACAATACATGACAAGGTGGGATCATTGGAAGATCTGTGGAGAATTCAACTATCATTGTGACGCCCTTGAGCGACGCCAAGATGAACAATTTAGCGAAACCCGAGTGGAGTTCAAGAGCATCAACAACCGCTTCGAGGAGGTCCGAGGACAAATGCATGCTATGCAACATAACCTCGGCCATCAAAATGAAGCTCTTGGTCGTGCCCTCGCCGCAAAGGATGAGAAGCTTCAACGCCTCATTGATGGGTTAGCAAGGTCGCGATCTCGTGGCTCAAGCTCGTCACGACACTCCTTAAGTGAATCAAGCAATCCACGCCATCACGCTTCAAGGCACCAAGAGGGACCCGTCCTTTACTCCATGAGATCTTCTCAAGCGGTACCATCTCCGCGACACGCCGCGACGTCAAGCTATAAGGGTGACATCTCCGCAAGACTTCCAAGACCTGAAGCGAACCGTCCACAACCAAGGGCACTTGTGATCCAACAAGGGCAACCTCACGTGGACCCCCAAGCTCATCGCCAATGACACATCCCTTCAACAACAAGTCAAGCCTCCGAAGTGGACGAACAAGATCGCCGTTGGCATGAAGCACTCGAAGACCCACCAAGGCGTCATCATCGACATGAATGTCAACGTGGACAACATGATCACTATGATGAGCCTCCTCCACATCAAGAAGAAAGGGAGCAGCCCATTGCACATGCGGCTCGCCGTCCTCCTCTCCACATGGAGCAAGACAATGCTCATCGTCATCAACCATGTCAAGAACAAGAGCAAGCTCCCCAAGCTCGTTGTGAGAACCAACAGCCTCCTCCTCGTCCTCAACCGCGCCAACAACACGAGCATGCTGCCCAAGCTCGTCGTCAAGACCAAGTTCCACCACAAAATGAGGCACCAAGACAACCGCAAGGGCAACGCCACCATCACCAAGCAAGACGTGAGAGCTCGGATGATGAAGATGGCGACCAAAATCATGGCAACCGCCAACACCGGAACCGCAATGAAGAAGAAACTTTCGGCAAGATCAAATTCACCATGCCCAAGTTCACCGGTTCCAATGAACCCGAATAATATCTCTCATGGGAAATTAAGGTTGACAAGATCTTCCGCATGCACAACTGTAGCAATGAGAAGATGATGGCCATGGCGTCCCTCGAGTTTGATGATTATGCAAACCTTTGGTGGGAACAAGTCCAACTCGCTTGTGAAGCAAAAGAAGAGCCTCCAATCACAACTTGGCAAGATATGAAGGCTCATATGAAATCCCACTTTGTTCCTTCGCACTATACGCGTGACCTCTTTAACAAGCTTCAAACGCTTAGTCAAGGGACAAAGACCATGGAAGAGTACTTCAAGAAAATGGAGCTCAATATAATCTGTGCCAACATTGAAGAGCATGATGAACAAACAATGGCACGTTTCCTCAATGGTTTGAACCACCAAATCAAGCGCATCACCGAGTTCCAAAAGTACAACAACATGGTTGAGCTTGTGCACATAGCAACAAAAGCCGAACGTCAAGTGCAAGAGGACATCAAGTACAACAAGCCAAAGACGTACTTCACCTACAAGCAAGCGCCAACAACTACATCAAAAACACGAAGTGGAAGCTCATCAATGATGTGGACATCCCATCTATTGATACAACCGTTGTACCTACATCTACACACATACAAGGACCTATCACTCGATCTCGTGCTAAACAACTTAACTATAAGGTACTTTCGTTTCTTGGAACTATTCCTCACATACATGAGAATATGATGCTGCCTAAATCAGATGTATTTCTTACTCTTAGGAATGAAGGACCAAGCATGGATGAGAAGGACAAGAATTGGAGCATGGTCATGCATGGAGATGGCAGCAAGCATGTGATGATCCAAGAGAAGGCCACGAATGGAGATTTCAGAACTTTGAGGCCACCATAATGAAGAAAGAAGGCGTGGACGAAATATTCAAGATTAATACTTCACAAATTCGTCCATAGCTTAATATGGTGTTGCGACACCTTTATTTTGGGCCAGGCCCATGTAATTTTCGCAGGATTTTAAATAGCCACATTTAAGAATCCGTATTTGAGGAGAAAAGGACTTCTCAGGTTGGATTCGGCCACCACTTCTATGGCTGGCTGAAACCCTACCTTTTCCTCCTTAAATACTCGCCTTAGCCGTCCCCATAGACTCGGATTTTGTTTAGACATTAAGTTAGCCATCATAGCAACTTTGCCAAGGCTTGAGCGTCGCAGATGCCTCTTGTACTTCGCACCTATACAGGATCCCAAATTTTCAATAAAGCTTTCATCTTAGTCCGCAATATCTTGATTGCAATATTAGTTCTTACTTGTTCTTGGTTTCGCGTAGGAATTAAGACCCTCGCTGGTCAGGCTGATCGTGTTCCCGCAGTATCGGTAACCTCTAGGAGATTGGCCTAGCGATTGCATTGGCGCTCGTGCTCGCATGTGTAGTCGTGATGTGGACATCCCATCTATTGATACAACCGTTGTACCTACACCTACACACATACAAGGACCTATCACAAGATCTCGTGCCAAACAACTTAACTATCATGTACTTTCGTTTCTTGGAACTATTCCTCACATACATGAGAATATGATGCTGCCTAAATCAGATGTATTTATTTCTCTTAGGAACAATGCTATGCGTGTTTGTTTTGTACCTCCCACTTATCAACGTGATTTACTTAAGAATCTGACACGTTTAGAACAAGGGAAAAATTATGTAGAAGAGTATTATCAGGAATTGCAAACGGGGATGGTTCGGTGTGGTCTTGTTGAATCTACTGAACAAATGCTTGCATGTTTCTTTGGTGGATTAAACAAGGACATTCAACACATATTAGATTATAAGGAATATAATTCTATCACTCGTTTGTTTCATCTTGCTTGCAAAGCTGAACGTGAAGTGCAAGATCGCCAAACACCATGGAGGAGGACTAATAACTCTGTAGGTCGCACATCCACTTCCATATCCCGACAATCAGCGCCTCCTTCTCGTGATTTGCCACCAGCTACTACCACATCCAAGGCCACCACAAGATTTCCAGCTGCTCCTCCACCGTCATCCAATAATCCTGCTCGTAGTGCATCTTCTATGGCTTCCACCGTTAAAACAAAGGATATTCAATGTCGCAAGTGTTGGGGTTTTGGCCATATTGAGAGACAGTGCACAACACAACGTGTTATGATGGTGCGTGATGATGGTCAATATGATTCAGCGAGTGAATTTGATGAAGATACATTAGCCCTTATTTCTGCTCGAGATGGAAACAATTGTGATTATGATGAAGAGACAGAGGTAATGGGAGCTGAAGCTGCTGATCAATACAAGAGCTTAATTATACAACGTGTGTTGAGTGTGCAATTGAGAAAATCTGAGCAAGATCAACGCCACAACCTGTTCCAAACACGTGGTGTTGTCAAGGAAAGAGCTATACGGATCATCATTGATGGAGGGAGTTGTAATAATGTGGCTAGTTTTGACATGGTAGAAAAGCTTGCACTTCCAACAAGACAACCCACACATTCATATTACATCCAATGGTTTGAGAGTTCTCGTAAGGAAAAGGTAACAAGAACGGTACGCGTGCATTTTACTATTGGTACATATTCTGATTTTGTTGATTGTGATGTTGTACCTATGCAAGCTTGTTCTTTGTTACTTGGTAGACCATGGCAATTTGATAGAGAATCTGTTCATAATGGCAAAACTAATCATTATTCTCTTATGCATGATGGAAAGAAAATTGCTCTAAAACCTATGACTCCTGAACAGATTTTAAAAGATGATCTTGCTAGAGCTAGTAGAGCCAAAACTGAGGAGAAAAATAAAAGTGAGAATCAGATTGTTGCTGCAGATTTTGTACCACCAAAGAACAATAAATATGATTCTAAACATGCTACTGAAATTCGTTTGAAGAGTCCATGTATTCTTGCAAATAAAATTGATATTGTTGAACTAGATGTAAACAATACTCAATATTATGCAATTGTCTACCAAGAGGTTTTGTTTTCATTTGAGGATATGCCTTCTTCTTTGCCACCCGTTATTGCTAACCTTTTGTAGGAATATGAGGACGTTTTTCCCGCTGAGCTGCCACCAGGACTACCTCCTATTAGAGGAATTGAGCACCAAATTGATCTAATTCCTGGTGCTACGTTGCCCAACCGAACGCCATATAGAACCAATCCAGAGGAGACAAAGGAGATACAACGCCAAATTCAGGAACTACTCGACAGAGATCATATTCGTGAGTCCCTTAGCCCCTGTGCTGTTCCTATTATTTTGGTACCTAATAAAGATGGTTCTTCGCGCATGTGTACTGATTGTAGAGCTATTAATAATATTACTATTCGATATCGTGATCCTATTCCACGTTTGGATGACATGCTTGATGAATTGAGTGGCTCTACCATGTTTTCTAAAGTTGATTTGCGTAGTGGTTACCACCAGATTCGTTTGAAATTGGGAGATGAATGGACAACTGCATTTAAAACTAAGTTCGGTTTGTATGAGTGGTTAGTGATGCCGTTTGGTTTAACTAATGCACCCAGCACTTTCATGAGATTAATGAACGAAGTTTTACGTGCTTTCATTGGACGTTTTGTGGTAGTCTACTTTGATGATATTCTGATTTATAGCAAATCTTTAGAGGATCATTTGGACCATTTACGTGATGTTTTCAATGCTTTACGTGATGCACGTTTGTTTGGTAACCTTGAGAAGTGCACCTTTTGCACCAATCGAGTTGCGTTTCTTGGCTATGTTGTTACATCACAGGGTATTGAAGTGGATCCAGCCAAGACTAAAGCTATTGAGAATTGGCCGCAGCCCAAGACGGTCACACAAGTGAGGAGTTTTCTTGGCCTCGCTGGTTTTTATAGGCGCTTTGTCAAAGACTTTGGATCAATTCCCGCGCCGCTGAATGAACTTACCAAGAACGATGTGCCCTTTGTTTGGGGCGATGCACAACAACAGGCCTTCGTCATATTGAAAGATAAGCTAACACATGATCCTTTACTCCAACTTCCTTATTTTAATAAGACTTTTGAGCTTGAATGTGATGCTAGTGGGATTGGTTTGGGAGGTGTGTTATTACAAGAGGGAAAACCTGTTGCATATTTTAGTGAGAAATTGAGTGGGGCTAGTCTAAACTATTCTACTTATGATAAAGAATTATATGCGTTAGTTCGGACATTAGAAACTTGGCAACATTATCTATGGCCTAAAGAATTTGTTATACATTCTGATCATGAATCTTTGAAGCATATTCGTAGTCAAGCTAAGTTGAATCGTCGTCATGCAAAGTGGGTTGAATTTATTGAGTCTTTTCCTTATGTTATCAAACACAAAAAGGGTAAAGATAATATTATTGTTGATGCTTTGTCGCGCCGTTAGCTTTGTTATCTCAACTTGACTTCAAAATATTTGGATTGGAAACTATTAAGGAACAGTATCTGCATGATGCTGAATTTAAAGATGTGTTGCAGAATTGTAGAAATGGTAGAACATGGAACAAGTTCGTCTTCAATGATGGATTTGTGTTCCGTGCTAACAAACTATGCATTCCAGATAGTTCTGTTCGTCTTTTGTTGTTACAGGAGGCGCATGGAGGAGGATTGATGGGACACTTTGGTGTCAAGAAGACGGAGGATGTTCTTGCTGCACACTTCTTTTGGCCACGTATGCGTCGAGATGTTGAGAGATTTGTGGCACGCTGCACTACTTGTCAAAAAGCTAAGTCTCGCCTTAATCCACATGGTTTATATATTCCTCTTCCTATTCCTAGTGTTCCTTGAGAGGATATTTCTATGGACTTTGTTTTGGGATTGCCACGAACACAGAAGGGGAGGGATAGTATTTTTGTTGTTGTGGATCGGTTTTCTAAGATGGCACACTTTATTCCTTGTCATAAAACGGATGATGTTGCGCATATTGCTGATTTGTTCTTTTGTGAAATTGTTCGTTTGCATGGTGTGCCAAATACTATTGTTTCTGATCGTGATACTAAATTTCTTAGTCACTTTTGGAGATGTTTATGGGCTAAGTTGGGGACTAAATTGCTGTTTAGTACTACATGTCATCCCCAAACTGATGGACAAACTGAAGTAGTAAATAGAACTTTGTCTACTATGTTGCGGGCTGTTTTAAAGAAGAACTTAAAACTGTGGGAAGAGTGTTTACCTCATATAGAATTTGCTTATAATCGTTCGCTCCATTCTACCACAAAGATGTGCCGGTTTGAGATCGTGTATGGTTTTGTTCCTCGTGCACCTATTGATTTATTGCCTTTACCTACTTCGGTGCAAAATAATTTGGATGCTACATAACACGCTGAAATGATATTAAACTTGCATAAAACTACTAAAGATAACATAGAACACATGGATGCTAAGTATAAACTTGCTAGGGATAAAGGGAGAAAGCATGTTGTGTTTGATGTTGGAGATCTTGTTTGGTTACATTTGCGTAAAGATCGTTTTCCTGATTTACGCAAGTCTAAGTTAATGCCGCGTGCTGCTGGTCCCTTTAAGGTGTTAGAGAAAATAAACGATAATGCATATAAACTTGAGTTGCCTGCAGACTTTGGTACGGTTAGTCCTACGTTTAACATTGCAGATTTGAAGCCTTACTTTGGTAAGGAAGATGAGATTGCGTCGAGGACGACTTCAATTTAAGAAGGGGAGCATGATGTGGATATCCCATCTATTGATACAACCGTTGTACCTACACCTACACACATACAAGGACCTATCACAAGATCTCGTGCCAAACAACTTAACTATCAGGTACTTTCGTTTCTTGGAACTATTCCTCACATACATGAGAATATGATGCTGCCTAAATCAGATGTATTTCTTACTCTTAGGAATGATGGACCAAGCATGGATGAGAAGGACAAGAATTGGAGCATGGCCATGCATGGAGATGGCAGCAAGCATGGGATGATTCAAGAGAAGGCCACGGATAAAGATTTCAGAACTTTGAGGCCTCCATAATGAAGAAAGAAGGCTTGGAAGAAATATTCAAGATTAATACTTCACAAATTCGTCCATATCTTAATATGGTGCTGCGACACCTTTAATTTGGGCCAGGCCCATGTAATTTTCGCAGGATTTTAAATAGCCACTTTTTAGATTCCGTATTAGAGGGGAAAAGGACTTCTAGGGTTGGATTCGGCCACCACTTCCATAGCTGGCCGAAACCCCACCTTTTCCGCCTTTAATACTCCCCATAGCCGTCACCATAGACCCGGATTTTGTTTAGACATTAAGTTAGCCATCATAGCAACTTCTCCAAGGCTCGAGCGTCGCAGAGGCCTCTTGTACTTCGCACCTATACAGGATCCCACCTTTTCAATAAAGCTTTCCTCTTAATCCGCAATATCTTGATTGCAATATTAGTTCTTACTTGTTCTCGATTTCAGGTAGGAATTAAGACCCTCGCTGGTCAGGCTGATCGTGTTCGCGCAACTTCGGTAACCTCCAGGAGATTGGCCTAGCGATTGAATTGGCGCTCGTGCTCGCACGTGAAGTCGGATCATCAAGCCCGAACTCCACCCAAAACGACTATCACCATCTCATCGAAAGATCGGACACCTTTGCCCTATCAAGTGGTATCAGATTTCAGGTTGCTCAGTGAGATTTTACTGCTTTCGTAGATTAGATCTGTTTTACCTATAACCCACGAAAAATCCAAAAACACAGTTAGAGTTTAGATCCATCCCATCAGCAATCTACGCCTCGCATTATCTTTTCAGTTTTTGCATTGTTGAATTTGTGTCTACATCGTCGCGTCGAGTTGCTGGTCTTAGTGTCTCGTCCCTTAGAGTTTCGAGTTTTGATCACAGTAGTCACCGCCACCCTCGCAGATCATCGCCACCATATTCCGCCGCCATACACCCAGCCACCATAAACCTTAAAACTCCGCCACCGCCTTCCTACCGCGACACGGATCCGATCACCTTTCCTGCCGTGGCACGAGTCCGAGTTGAGTTATTGTTTCCTAGTTTTTCTTTTTACTTTCCTTCCTTGTTGTTTCCGCGTTGAGCTATAGTCCGTGTCGAGTTAGAAGTTCAGTTCTAAGTCTAGAAGGAGAGCAAAAAAAAATTCGGAGGCGGTTCCAGACTTACGGCTGAACTTCTAACTCGACACAGATTTTAGCTCAACACAGAAACAACAAGGAAGGAAAGTAAAAAAAAAGAAAAACTAGGAAACAATAACTCAACTCGGACTCATGCCGCGGCAGGAAAGGTGATCGGATCCGTGTCACGGTAGGAAGGCGGTGGCAGAGTTTTAGGGTTTATGGTGGCTGGGTGTATGGCGGCGGAATATGGTGGCGCAATATGGTGGCGGTGATCTGCGAGTGTGGCGGTGACTACTGTGATCAGAACTCGAAACTCTAAGGGATGAGACACTAAGACCAGCAACTCGACGCGACGATGCAGACTCAAATTCAACAATGTCAAACTGAAAAGATAATGTGAGGCGTAGATTGGTGATGGATCTAAACTCTAACTGTGTTTTTGGCTTTTTCGTGGGTTATAGGTAAAACAGATCTAATCTACGAAAGCAGTAAAATCTCACCGAGCAACCTGAAATCTGAGACCACTTGATAGGGCAAAGGTGTCCGATCGTTCGATGAGATGGTGATAGTCGATTTGGTGGAGTTCGGGCTTGACGATCCGACTACACGTGCGAGCACGAGCGCCAATGCAATCGCTAGGCCAATCTCCTGGAGGTTACAGATCCTGCGGGAACACGATCAGCCTGACCAGCGAGGGTCTTAATTCCTACCTGAAATCGAGAACAAGTAAGAACTAATATTGCAATCAAGATATTGCGGATTAAGATGAAAGCTTTATTGAAAAGGTGGGATCCTGTACAGGTGCGAAGTACAAGAGGCCTCTGCGACGCTCGAGCCTTGGCGAAGTTGCTATGATGGCTAACTTAATGTCTAAACAAAATCCGAGTCTATGGTGACGGCTAAGGCGAGTATTTAAGGAGGAAAAGGTAGGGTTTCGGCCAGCCATAGAAGTGGTGGCTGAATCCAACCCTAGAAGTCCTTTTCTCCTCAAATACGGACTCTAAAAGTGGCCATTTAAAATCCTGCGAAAATTACATGGGCCTGGCCCAAAATAAAGGTGTTTCAGCACCATATTAAGCTATGGACAAATTTGTGAAGTATTAATCTTGAATATTTCGTCCACGCCTTCTTTCTTCATTATGGTGCCCTCAAAGTTCTGAAATCTTCATCCGTGGCCTTCTCTTGGATCATCACATGCTTCCTGACATCTCCATGCATGACCATGATCCAATGCTTGTCCCTCTCATCCATGCTTGTTCCATCATTCCTAAGAGTAAGAAATACATCTGATTTAGGCAGCATCATATTCTCATGTATGTGAGGAATAGTTCCAAGAAACGAAAGTACCTGATAGTTAAGTTGTTTAGCACGAGATCGAGTGATAGGTCCTTGTATGTGTGTAGCTATAGGTACAACGGTTGTATCAATAGATGGGATGTTCACATCAGTTCGTTTCCTTCAAGTGTGGCAACACTACCTTTGGCCCAAAGAATTTATCATCCATTCCGACCATGAGTCGTTGAAATATCTTAAGGTCCAAGCCAATTTGAGTAAAAGGCACGCCAAATGGGTAGAGTTCATGGAATCTTTTCCTTACATTGTCAAGTACAAGAAGGGCAAAGAAAATGTAGTAGCAGCCTTGTCTCGCAAAAACACAGACCTTCTTACGTGACTCGAAGTAAATGTCTTGGGTCTTGATGACATCAAATCTTTGTACGCGTCCGACCCATTCTTTGGATCAATTTTTGCAAAGTGTTCAATAGACAAGGGGATTGATGATTTCTATTTGCATAAGGGTTTTCTTTTCAAACAAAACAAGATTTGCATTCCGAAGTCGTCTCTCGAAATTTTGCTTCTTCAAGAGTCCCATGGTGGAGGCCTTATGGGTCACTTTGGCCGTGACAAGACATATGACATGCTCTCCACTCACTACTATTGGCGCAAGATGAAGCGCGACGTGGAGCGCCACGTCCAACGATGCACTACTTGTGTCCAAGCTAAGTCTAAGTCTAACCCCTTTGGTCTTTATATGCCGTTACCTATTCCTCATGCACCTTGGTCGGACATTAGCATGGACTTTGTGTTAGGATTTCCTAGATCTAAACATGGTCATGATTCTATATTGTCGTAATGGATCGTTTTTCCAAAATGGCACACTTCATTCCGTGCCATAAGACCGATGATGCTTCACATGTAGCAAATTTGTTTTTCAGGGAAATAATTCGGCTACACGGTGTACCAAGAACAATCGTCTCTGACCGCGACGTCAAATTCATGAGCTACTTTTGGAAGACACTCATGGCCAAGCTCGGCATCAAGCTCCTATTCTCGTCTGCCTCGCATCCTCAAACCGATGGACAAACCGAGGTCGTCAATCGAAGCCTTGGCACACTTCTATGAGTGTTGATAAAGAAGAACCTTGAAGATTGGGAGGAATGTATTCCACACGCCGAGTTCGCCTACAACCGCGCCAAACACTCCACCACCATGAGGATCCCGTTCATGATCGTCTATGGATTCGAGCCTCTCACCGCACTCGATATCCTCCCCCTTCCTCTTCATGACCACACCAATATGGACGTTGACAAGCGTGCCCAAACAATGAAGAAACTCCATGAAGACACAAGAGCTACGATCGAGCAACAAGTGCTTCGCCAAGCATCAAGGCTAAACAAGAATAAGAAGGAGCTAATCTTCGAAGAAGGCGATCTTGTGTGGATACACTTGAGCAAAGACCACTTTCCCAATGATCGCGACTCCAATCTCAAACCAAGGGGAGATGGCCCCTTCAAGGTCCTCAAAAGAATCAACAACAATGCATACGTCATCGACATACCAACCTCCAAGTACCTAGTGAGCAATACGTTCAACGTCAAGGACCTATCACCGTACCATGGAGAGAATCAAGATGTAAACCATGAAGAGTCGAGGACGACTCTTTCCCAAGGGGAGGTAGCTGATGCAGCCCGTCCCACGGACGCACCTCCATCTACACCACCTAGTTCCCCAAGTGGACCAATGACTCGCGCTTGAGCCAATCTCCTGCAAGCTAAGGTTAACTCGCTCCTTTCCTCATGTGACTTTGATCTACCTTTGGATGGCTTGCTACTTCATGGAACTACGTTATGTATCCTCGGCTATGAAGAAACCGTGATGCACCAAGCCCCCAAGGAAGAAGGACCAGGAGAAGACGCTGCTGCAGCCCTGCACACCAGAGTCTCCGGTCCTGTACACCGGAGTCTTCGGACCATCCTCCGGTCCGGCCCCAGGAACCAAGCTAGGGACAGTCAGAAGGCCCCTCCGGAGACGGGTCCGGAGATTGACCGGAGTCTCCGGCCCAAACCGGAGTCTCCGGACCCGACACCGGAGTCTCTGGACTGCTCGACGCCAGGCATGTCAAGGCCTTTTGGGCCTGGCCCATGTAACCCCCAGTTTCGCCCCAACTTCCAGTTTTATCCTGAAAATACCCCTGTTTAAGTGGCTGGCCTATAAATATCTATCAACTATTTGTCTCATGCTCCTTGACAAGGAGCACCAAATTATCCACAACCTCCTGGATTTTGCCTCGTGCGTTCAAGTTGTACAAGTCCTTAGGATCTCGGTGTCTCGTCCCCAAGTAGTCAAGATCTCATCAAGCCTGTCACTCCCGTTGTGGGTCGTGGGAGAGTGTCTTGCCCAACACCGATCCTAGGGATTATGTTGGACCGGTTGCCATCGGCGTGAGCTATCGACTTGAATCATGTTTTCGCGTGTGTGTGTTCATCGAGTTCTTCAAGTGTGTGTTCGTGGATTTCATCCCCCTCCTCTTTCCACTCGCTTACCCTCGATTCCCACGGGATTCGTGAAAGATCAGGCCACCCCAAGGGATCACCCCTAACAATTTGTTTTGCATTAAGTCATATAGTTGAAAAATAAAAAAATAGAAAATGAAAAGAGATTCAGTATAAAAAAAGAAGAGAAAAGAGCTACAAGCATGACAAAAAGAGATATCATAGTGTGCATTATTGGAGGCCTAGTTGATCATAGCACTTGTAGATTCAGCAATCTTGTGCCTGTTTATTTTGAGCTATTACTAGTGTCTCTCTTGTGCATTACAATATTCATGTTCATAAGTTGTTTTGCCACGCTTATCTCCACCGTGTGTGTTTCTCGGGTTATCATAACGATTGATACGTCGGAAACGTATCTATAATTTTTGATGCTCCATTCTTGTTTAGTATCTACTTTGCTTTTCTTTGTCTACACTTTGAGGTGTTTTTATATCTTTTCTGGAACTAACCTATTAACAAGTTGCTACAGTGCCAGTTGCCTATTTTCTTCTGTTTTTGGTTCGAGAAAGGCAGAAAATCAATATTCTCGGAATTGGACGGGACAAAAGCCAAAGTCAATATTTTACCGTGGGGGACATGAATCCAGAAGACAAGACGGAGAAGCAAACCAGGACGGCTAAACCCCCTAGGCTCGGCAAGGGGTGAGCCCACGCCTGGGCAGGGTGTGGCCCCCTGGTTGCCTCCCGGCCTCGCCTCTTCTCCTATAAGAAGCCCCCGATGCAGAAACCCTAAGTACCCGATCAAAACTCCATGAAACCTTCTATAGCCGTCGCCACCATCGTCCCTAGATCGGGGGATCTGAAGTTCTTCCCGCCACCCTGTCGGAGGGGAGATCATCCCGGAGACCTTCTCTCCGGTATGATGCGTGAGTAATTCCAACTTGGACTATGGGTCCATGTAGTAGCTAGATGGTTGTATCTCCTCCTTGTTCTTTCATGTATAGACCTTGTGAGCTTCGTTCATTATCAAGATCTAATCTATTTGTAATCATGCATGTTGTGTTTGCGGGGATCCGATGGATATTGATATTACTATATCAGATTGATTAATGGTTTTGTCTTTATGATTCTATCATGTCTGTGTTTTTTGTGATGTTGCATGCTCTCCGTTTTTAGTAGCTATCTTGGCCGAATAGTTGCTAGTGACTCCAGGAGGGTGTATTTATGCTCGATAGTGGGTTCATGCCTCTAGTTTCCAAGGGAAGTGACAGAAATCTCTTCGGTTGTAGATGTGCTATTGCCACTAGGGAGAAAACAAAGGTCTCTTGTTCATAGAACAAGTTGATTGTTTACCTTACACACTTTGCTTAAAGCAGTTGTCTGTTGCTTGCAACTTAATACTGGAGGGGGGTCGGATGATAACCTGAAGGTGGACTTCTAGTCATAGATGTAGTTGGATGGCGGTCTATGTATATTGTCGTATTGCCCAATCAAATCTCATAGGATCTTTTTGTCTTGTATTGCATTGTTATGCCTTGCTCGGTTCCTGTCAATTGCCTTGCTGTAATTTGTTTACCCTTCATGCCATGTTGTTTATCTAAGGAGAGCACCTCTAGTGAACTATGGACCCTAGTCCAATCTTTACCATTGATACATCCTCCACTATTACTTGTTTACTTGCTACAAACCATTACCTTCCACGCCATACGTTTAATCCTTTGTTACAGCAAACCGGTGAGCTTGACGACCTCACCGATTCATTGGGGCAAAGTCTTGAGTTTGTGTTGTGCAGGTCTCTGCGTTGCTTGCAACACCTGTGTGACATTTCCTTCCTCCTTCTGGTTCGATAACCTCGATCTCTACTGAGGGAAACTTGCTGCTGTTCTCTTTACACCTTGCTCTTGGGGTTTCCAACGAAGCGTCGCACAACCACACTGGGTACACGCCATCAACGATCAACACTAGGACTTGTTTGCGATGTAGTTAGGATTCCATACCTACAGCTCCACCATAAATAACCTGTGTGCCCTGTGATCGTTCTCCATACCCTTGATATTCACTTCATCACATCAGTGCATTAGTTGTTGATTTCGAATTGGAAAAGCATCTCTATTCACTTTGGAACCGTAAGATCTGCTTTCTTGTTAGTTGGAGTGAGCTGTGAGTGTTCCACCATATCGATTTTGCTTTTTGCACTAATCTACTTGACGAGGTTTAATCTCGTCAATGCCCATTGTTATGAGATTGGGTTTTGGAGAAGATGGGGATGCTGGAGATCGCGGAATGGTTAGAAAACAAGCAACACAGGGACACGAGGTTTACCTAGGTTCAGGCCCCCAGAGGGAAACCCTAATCCTGCTTGTCTGCTCTTGATTATGGCGGAACTGAAAGTTATAGGGGTGTCCAGATGCAATCTGGCGTGAAGGTGTGTATGTGGTGGTATGCGAAGTGCCCTCCTCGCCGTGCCCTCCTAGCCTTTATATAGAGATAGGCAGGTCCCGGACACAGATCGAGTCGGTTACAGGTTTTAGGGTTTGCCCCTTTGAATATCCTATCTATTCTAGTCTTGCTCTCCAAGGATCCGAAAACATCCTGGGCTTGGGCCAACCAAAAGTCTTCATGGTCCGTGTATATTCTTGTGGGCCTTCCTTGGGCTGGACCAGGTATGTTAAGGTCTTGTACCCGTGGGGTATAACCATGTCAGTAGCCCCCGAGTGTTCAGTCGAATCGTAGATTCGGCTGAGGACTCTTCAATCTTTCGGGTGCAGTTGTTTCCTATTTATCAGAGAACGATTTTAGTGTGTAGGGATTGTTGATGTGTGTGCCTGACTCTCCCGACGGAACAGGGCCAGTTAACTGTCTTAGGACAAAACAACACCATCTTCTTCAGATTCGAGTCCCTCGACTTGAATCCGGAACAAATGCTGGCGTAATTCAACTCAGGCCGTTGAGGACTTATAGGAGTAGAATTCCATTAATTTTCAAATGATGTACCCAACGCGTCCGTCAGGATTTTCATCGCGCTCGCGGGCACGGATTTTTACCAGCAGAGCGCAGTCATGTGCGTTGCCAGGCCATCAGATGGTATCTGTAGGTCTTATCTTTGCGTCACAGACACAACATCTGAATGCTTATCACCGCGGAGGTGTTTTGGGTGGCCAAGGAGGATGTTACTCACTTAGCGTTAACTGGGGCAAAGTTGCCGAAAAGTTTTTGCATGCTGATCCGAAGGATCGTAGTCGAAGAATTCATAGGGTGCACGACCAGCGCTCCCTATGGGAGTAGCCCCCGAGTGTCTGTTCGAGTCTCGGATGCTTGAATCCATCTTCCCTATGGGATTATCCCCCGAGTCCGTAGTGGAGTCGTAGACTGGACGTAGGACTCGAAGAATAGTTCAGTGGTGTAGTACCTTGGTCAGACTTCGGGTGCACGGCCAGCGCTCCTGATAGGAGTAGCCCCCGAGTAGTTACTCGAATCGTAGATTCGAGTGAGTACTTTTTGCTCTGTAGTCGAAGATTTTTAACCGTTGCTAGTATAGGTTTGATGACGTCAGTGCTGACGATCGGTGACCTCAAGCGTCTGCGACGCCAGAGATGACGTGACTGGGCGAATGTGGGTCCCACCTTCTGACTTTGAATTGACTGGTCACGCGCGACGTGGAGATAATTACGGAGTCGCCTCGGTTTTCGTGTGTAGTGGACGGTGTGCGAGCGACGGTTCGCTGCCGTGCTGACACGTGGACGGTTGGATTTTGATGTTGGCTCTAGGGCTTCCTGATGAACGGTCATCGTGCATCTTCTTTGTCCTTATAATCATTGGGGGGAAAACTTGTTTGTTTTCACCGCAACCATTCTCGTTTCACTGCTCCCACCTTCTTAAGCTTTCCTCGCCGCGTGCTGGAAGTTCTTCGATCCTTCCCATCTTCGTTCCTGCGCTCACACCATCGCCGTCGCTGCACTGCAATGGGGAAATCAAAGAAGGCCTCCACCGCAGTTGGTACCAGCGCTGCTGCCGGCGGCAAGAAGGGTACCGCCGCTAGTCGCGTCACCGATGGTGGCTGGCGGCGGTCGGAGACGCATGAGGGCGATCTTCGCAAGCTCCATGAGCGGGGTCTGATCCCACAGGACAAGCAGGCCGTCAAGATTCCCGGCGACGAGGTAATTCCCCGTCCACCCGCTGGGTTTCGGGTCATGTTTGTCGCTTTTGTCCTTCGGGGCCTTTCTCTCCCAGTCCACGATTTTCTTCGTGGATTGCTTTTCTTTTATGGCATCCAACTCCATCATCTTTCACCAAATTCTGTTCTTTACATCGCCTTCTTCATCACCTTCTGCGAGTGCTGGCTCGGTATCGAGCCACACTTTAGCCTCTTCCGGAAGCTCTATTTCGTGAATAGGCAATCTGGCTCCGATGGAGTTTATCCCATCGGCGGCTGCATCATTTCCCTTAAATCCAACTTTCTCTTCTTTTCTTTTTCTATGTCTAAGTCCGTCCAATACTGGCGGAGGCGATGGTTTTACATCCGCGACTCCATAGTGGACCTGCAAAATTTTGGCCTTGCTCCTTTCGACCCCTCCCAGAAAATCAAGCCGAAGAGGTCCCGGAAGAACCACATCTTGGATGGTGAGGTGGCGGAGATAGAGGAGCTATATCGTCGGGTGGAGGACCTTCAGGTAATTCCGGATAAAGAGGTGACAGCTATGATACGACTAGGGTTTCGACTGGAGATCTCTCCAAGGGGGACGTCGACGGAATCCTCCGGCCGTTGCTGAAGTTTAAAACTGACGAAGGCATTCTAGGTAGCTCGCTGACCTTTCCATTCAGGGCCTCTCGACCGGTGCCACAGGTGTAGATCTGGGACGTTCGCGTAGCGCTTTTTTCGACTGCGTTTTCTTGCAGTTAATTTATTCTAAAAGTTTGTTTACTTTTGTGCAGGAGTTCAAGGTACCTGGCATGGCGCCTCCACTACCCAAACGTTTTCCAAATGCACCGGACAATGAGGTGGTGGACTCCATGTCTGAGCTCCCTTCGGCACGGTCATCGGCTGAAGAAACTTTTGAGTCGAGCGAGGAGCAGCCTCGAAAGCGGACGTGGAGCTCGAGCGAATCGTCGGATGCCTCGACTCGGCCGATGCCTAGGAACCCGCCATGCCTTGTGAGTCAGAGTGGAGGTGATGGTGGCTCTTCCTCTCCTATTCCGGCCGTGCCCGTGAGGGCTGTGGTGCCGCAGCCGCCGGCGAAGCGGAAGAAGGAAGAGAAGAAGGAAGAGAAGAAGGGCAAGAGGGCCTTTCCTATCTTCATCTTGAGCGATATGGACTCGTAAGTATCTTCAGTTGCTTTTTTCTCTCTTTCATTTTTGCTTGCTTGTATTTGACTGATGTTTTTGTTGTAACCACTCCTCCGATGGCACGTTCAGCGATGGCGCTCGGAGATGGTGGGGAAGTCGAAGGTTGCACCTCCTCCTTCTCAGACGGTGGCCACTTCTAGGGGCGTTGCTCTGAACCCTTCTCCGCAGGAGGCTCGGGTGATTGTCTCCCAGAAGACTACAGCCGGACCTTCGGAGTCGCCGTCTGATCATGTAAGTGCTTTCGTTCTTGCCGTGGGGGGAGCCCCCGAGCATTTTTCGGATGATCTACTGATCATTCCTTCTGATTTGTGCGCTTCTCGGGGGGAGCCCCCGAGCGCTTTTCGTATGATCTGCTGATCATATATTCTTTTTGTGCGTGTTTCGGTGGGATCCCCCAAGTGTCTTTCGGATGATCTGCTGATCATATCTTCTTTTTCTGCGTGTTTCAGGGGGAGCCCCCGAGCGTCTTTCGGATGCTTGATTTTCTTTGCTCGTTTCTTGGGCGCAGCCCCCGAGCCTTTTCCCTGACAAGTTGTGTCTTCTCGCAGCCTTTTGTTCAAGCTGGTGAAGCAGCATCTGGCATTGGAGGCCAACCTTCAGCGACTTCAAGGTTCATTTTTTAGATCGATCTTCTAATTCTTCGGCTGCTTGCTTACTTATCCATCTCATGCCTATTCTTTGCAGACGATAATGACACCGCCCTCCGCGAGCTTGATGCTCTCAAAAAGAGCCTCGGGCAAGCGTTGAAAAAAGCTGAAGATGCTGTTGGCGCTAAGGAGCGCCTTGATAAGTAGCTAGCCGACGCGGCTGTGGCCAAGGAGCGCCTGCAGCGAGAGGCCACAGACCGCGAGGAACAGCTCGCCACCGCTGCGGCCTCGCGCGAGAAGGAGGTAGCCGGCAAGCTGATGGCTGCTACCAAGGCTATTTCGGGTGAGTAGTTTCGTCTGTTACTTGTTCCTTTTTGGCTTCCTTGTCTCTCTAGTATTTTTGGGTTGCACTTTGCCTTTTCCGTTTATCTAGATGCCGCGGGCATCGAGTTTGACTGCGGTGCCCTGGAGCACGGAAGTGCTCTGGATGATGCCACTGCGGCGGTCAAAGACCGCTGCAGTACCGTGGTTGGCTCGCTTGCCAAGGCCAAGGAGGTTCTCGAGCGCTTCTACAAGGAGATCGTCCCTAAGGGCGTCGCCCTCGGGGATGTCTACTTGTTGGCGGATGCGCTGTCGGCCGAGGCGCCTGCGGCGTACAAGCGCAAGCAAAAGGGCATCGGCGCGTCCATGGGGCTGGCAATGGCCATGGCGTCTGGAGCGGAGCTGGATCTTCATCAGGTCACCTCCCAGATGCCGACGGCTCCCGACAGATCCGAGGTAGCCTTTGCCCTCTATGTTACCCGCTGTAAACGCTATGGGCCGAAGCTGATTGACCTGCTGGCGGAGTACGCGGTGAGACAACATGGGGAGGCCAAGAGCAGGCAATCCGGCTCCGAGGCCACTCAGGATGCAGCTTCTTAGGCCTTGTAGTTGTAGGATAGCTTTCGTCTCTTTTGTTGTAATCTATTTTTGAACACTCCTTGTACCACGCAGTGGCCTTTGCTGCATATAATGAATCTCCGAGCTGTTTGCTCATTCGTGCGTTTGTTCATATCCCTGCCTTCTTTTCCTCTAGGGACCTTTGGGTGATGAACCCGTTGATACTTCGTCTGCGCCGCAACTGCGGCCATCCTTGGATGATGCGTCGCAACTTGTTTCTTCATGACCGCATCCGTAGTCTTGAGAAAGAATTGCTTGGCATCCCAGGCCACGCGGATGTTTGAAAGTTGAAGGCGGAGCGAGGCGCCGCCAGAGAGGAGTATCTGATGGGGGAGTTGCGGCATTTTGCCGAACAACTTCAATGTGAGTTTCTTCGAGCTGCTGCTCATTTTTCGGATGTGCATGTTGGCTTGTCATCTTACTTTGTAGGTGTTGCAGGTGCTAACCTTGTTCCTAGGGAGGAAAAAGAGTGTGTTGCTGTTCGGATCAACTGCCTGACCCAGCAAGACATGGAGGCCGGCGGCTTTTTCTGGATGGACCACAATCGTGCTATGGTCCTTGCGACTGTGCAGGATCGTGTTCACCAGGTGTCACGGGTGCTGCGGCAAGTGAAGACTTCTTTGGCGTCAATTCTGCACATGATGTTTCCTCTGGATGAGGCACCATCGACTCTCTGGGGCTTGCTGGCGAAGTTTCGAGATGTGCATCATGTCAGGGAGCTTGTGCGGCATCAGTTGGTTGCAGGGGTGAAGGCTGCGATTTCCCTCGTGCGGTTGCATCGCGCTGATGCAGATCTTGCTGCTGTTGCGGCTGGGCCGCCTCTTCGTCCAGATGGTGGCATGTGGGACATGCGTCTGCATTTTGCGGCTATAAGGCAGTATGCCGAACAAGTTGTGGATCTCTTTGAGCATCGTGCGCAGGTGATTCTTCGGAATAGGTAGGACCTGTAAAAAGGTAGATGTAAAACTTGTCTGTATTCGACTGGGCGTGTTATGCCCCTTGCTGTAAAGGTTGATTGTTTTTAGCACGTAGTGCTTTGTTTGTATGCATTCCCTTTTCGTTAGCCTAACGTGATCAGCTACTTAGGTGTACACGCGTTATCCTCAACCGACGAAGTCGTGAGGTGAGGGGATCCCCCGAGTGTGTTGTAACATGAAGAAAATGCGAATAAGATATGAATATTTGGGGCGAGACACTTAGCTTTATTCATATCGTAATGAGGAGGTACATTGTTCGGCTGAGTAGCCTTGGCTGAATAGCCTCATTGAAATTAAAAGGAGGGGGAGTAGGTAGGGGTAGAAGCATTGCAGCTGTGCAACGATCCATGGGTTGGAGTATGCGACTCCAGACTCCACGTGCTCGAGGCGATAGGCGCCACCTGGGATGACTTCGGTGACGATGTAGGGTCCTTCCCAGGGTGATTTGAGCTTCTTCGGTTGCTCTTGCTTGAGTCGTAAGACTAGGTCTCCTTCGATGAAGGACCTTGGGCGCAACCGATGGTTGTGATAGTTGCGGAGGCTCTGCTGATAGACCGCCGATCGGGCCGTGGCTATGTCGCGTGCCTCGTCGAGTGTGTCGATGGCGTCTTCGAGTGCGGCCGTTGATTTGGCTTCACTATAGGCGACGACCCGTGGGGCTCTGTGGCATACTTCTGTAGGCAACACGGCTTCGGCTCCGTGACCATGAAGAAAGGCGTGTAGCCGGTTGAGCTATTTGGCGTTATGCGCAGGCTCCAGAGGACGAAGGGTAGCTCTTCTGGCCAGACTCCTGCAAGTCGCTGAAGAAGGCTCATCAGGCATTTCTTGATGCCGCCGCCGACGAGGCCGTTGGCCTTTTCGACCTGCCCATCCGTTTGCGGTTGCGCCATAGAGGCGTATGTTATGTTGATCCCGAGGCCTTCGCAGAAGTCCTAGAATTCTTTGGAGATGAAGTTCGACCTGTTGTCGGTGATGATGTTGTGCGTCATGCCCAACCTGTAGACTATGGATTGAAAGAACTTAACGGATTTCTTGCCATTTTGATTAGTAACGAGCACGGCCTCAACCCACTTTGTGAATTTGTCGACTATGACCAGGAGGTAGACGTGGCCTCCTTTCGAGGACTTGGGCAGCTTGCCGATCATGTCGAGGCCCCATTGGGTGAAGGGCCAGGCCAAGGGTACGGGTCGGAGCTCCGATCCTGGTGCGTGCGGTTTATCTGTGAACCTCTGGAACCCGTTGCATCTTCGGACGATGTCCTTGGCATCGTTCATGGCCGTTGGCCAGTAGAATCCAGCTCGTAGAGCTTTGGCGACAAGGGCGCGACTGCCCGTGTGATGGCCGCAGATGCCTTCGTGGATGTCTTGGAGTATAGTTTTGCCATCACCGATGGTGACGCACCTTTGGAGTACATCCGAAATGCTGCGCTTATACAACTCGCCATTGATGATGGTGAAGGCCTTGGACCGGCGAGATATGCGCCGGGCATCTGTCGGGCTGTCAAGCAGCTCCCCGTCTATCAGATATCAGAGGTATGGTTGTGTCCATGTTTCTTCGACTGCCATGACCTGCATCAGGTTGACCACTGCGACCTCTGTGTCGAGCTTTTCTGGTCCTTCCTGTCCTTCGGGTAGCGCAGCCCCCGAGTGTTCTGCTTCTTCGGGTGATCCCTTGGGGAATTTCCTTTTGATGGATGGCACGCAGATTTGTTCGAGGAACACACCTGGTGGCACCCACGCGCAGGTGGAGCCAATGTTGGCGGGTCTATCGGCCTCTTCGTTGCTTTCTCTTCCAACGTGTCGAAGCTCGCAGCCGTCGAAGTCTCCTTCGAGTGAGTTGTAGTGCGTAGTACGCAATCATGTTGGCAGCGTGTGCGTCACACTCGTTCATCGTCTACTGGACGACGAGGTTCGAGTCGACATAGATGACCAGGCACGTCGCGCCGCAGATCTTGGCCATCCTCATGCCGTGGATGAGGGCCTCGTATTCGGCTTCGTTGTTGGAAGATCGAAATTTCATCCGGAGGACGTACTTCATCTTGTCGCCCTGCGGGGAGGTCAGTATGACCCCGGCTCCTACTCTAGCCTCACGCTTGGAGCCATCGAAGTGCATCGTCCATGACTGTGTCATGTCTGGGGTGTCCGGCAGCTGCAGTTCGTTCCAGTGGACGAGGAAGTCCGGAAGGACCTGAGACTTGATCGCATGGCGCTTCTCATAGACTATGTCTAGAGGTGACAGCTCGATGCCCCATAGGGCCACGCGTCATGTGGCCTCCGGGTTGTTCAGGATGCTGTTCAGGGGTGCTTCGTTGATGACTATCACCTGATGCTCCTGGAAGTAGTGGCTCAACCGACGAGCCATCGTGAACACGCCGTAGGCGAGTTTCTGGTAGTGAGGGTACCTCTGCTTTGTCGGTGTCAATACCTCGCTGAGGTAGTAGATTGGGTGTTGGATCCCATGGGTCTTGCCATATTCGTGTCGTTCCACCACGAGCACGGGGCTTACCACCTAGTGTGTAGCTGCTATGTATAGCAGTAGAGGCTCGCGCTCCCTTGGCGTGACCAAGACGGGCGAGGTGGAGAGCAACCGCTTCAGATCTTCGAATGCGTCGTCCGCTTCAGGCGTCCACTCGAATTTGTCTGCCTTGCATAGCAGCTGATAGAAAGGCAGGGCTTTTTCGCCCATGTGGCTGATGAACCTGCTCAACGCCGCGATTCGCCCAGCGAGCTGCTGGACGCCTTTGAGGTTCTTCGGCTTCTCCATGGCCATTATGGCCTGGATTTTCTTTGGGTTTGCCTCGATCCCTCGCTGGGAGATGAAGTAGCCTAGCAGTTGACCAGATGGGATGGCGAAGGCGTACTTTTCTGGGTTTAGCTTGATCTTGTATCGATCAAGGTTGTCGAACGTCTCGCGGAGATCGTCGATCAATGTCTTGGCCTCCCTTGTTTTGATTACTATGTCGTTGACATAGACTTGTATGTTGCGGCCGATCTGGTCTATTAGGCATGCCTGCATGCATCGCTGGTACGTGGCACCTGTGTTCTTCAGCCCGAAGGGCATTGTGTTGTAGCAGAACACTTCGAGCGGCGTGATGAACACTGTTTTCTCCTGATCTTCGACCTTCAGTCGAATCTGATTGTAGCCTGAGTAGGCTTTGAGGAAGGAGAGCTTCTCGCATCCTACAGTCGAATCGATGATCTGATCGATCCAAGGGAGAGGGAAGTGATCCTTCTGGCAGTGTTTGTTCAGTGATGTGAAGTCCACGGACATCCGCAGGATGTCCGTGTCCTTTTTGGGGACCATCACGGTATTGGCCAGCCACTCGCTTTCCTTGATCTCTCTGATGAAATCAGCGTCGAGCAGTCTATTGACCTCGACTCCGATGGCTTCAGCTCGTGGCTCGGACAGTCTTCAGATGGACTGTTTGACGGGCTTGGCGTCTGGAAATACGTTAGGTGCGTGCTCGGCGAACTCCTGGCATGTCCGCAGAACACCAGGCGAAGATTTCCCAGCGCTCACGGAGAAATTCGACGAGCGTGCTTTCCTATGCGGGGCTGAGGTCGTTGGCGATCAGCGCCTTCTTGGAGGCGTCCGTCAGGTGGACTTGCACCTTCTTTGTGTTGACGGTGGAGTCGAAAGACATGTCGGGTGCGTTCTGCCTTGCGACTGGGGGTGCCCCGTTGTCTATCACCTCTCGTAGCCTTATGCGCTCCTCCTGCATGCCGAATGACTGGGATATTCTATTGAAGTCCCTGTCGCAGTGATCCGATCGGGTGCAGCTCCTGTGGACCGTGATGATGCCCCTGGGTCCTGGCATCTTGAGTAGCAGGTACGCGTAGTGCGGCAGTACCAGGAACCGTGCGAATGCCACGCGCCCGAGGATGGCGTGGTATTGTGATGGCCAGTCCACCACTTCGAACTCGAGTCGCTTGCACCGAAAGTTATCGGGCTTGCCGAAGATGACGTCGAGAAATATCTTTCCCAGGGGAATATGCCCTTCCCTGGGACGATGGCATGGAACATTGTGTCGGATTGTTCCAGGCTGCACAACGGGATCCGCATCACTGCTAAGGTGCTGGTGAACATCAGATTGATGCCGCTGCCACCGTCCATGAAGACGCGACTCATATCGAACCCTCCGATCTACGCCTCGAGCACCAGGGCAGCATGACCTGGGCAAGGGACCTGGCGGGGGTGATCCGAACGGCTGAACGTGATGCAGGAGTCCGAACCGCAGAGGTACTCAGGGATGGTGGGTGGAGCGGTCACAGCCAGATTGACCTGACGGGTGATTTTCTTTTGCACCCTGTTTGTTGGGCGCCCTTTTTGGATCATCAGTGATCCTTTTGGCACGGGGTACCTGTTTCCGCCATTGTTCTGCGCAGGTCTGATTGGATGATTCTAAGGTCCCACGGGTGGTGGTGGAGGAGCTCCATGAGCGATTTCACCTGGTGCGGGTGCGTTCCCGTACCTAGGGTTCGGGGCTTGTTGCCTCATCTAGGACATGCTCTCGCTGAGTTTCTGGAACTCGCGGCAGTCCTTGAGCATGTGGCTTGCCTTCTTTTTACCATCCTTCTTGTCGATGTAGAAGTGGATGGTGCATGGACCCGACAATTTGTCGTATGTCGAGGGTCCATCGTCGCGGCCGTAGCGTTGCCATGACTGCGCAAGGCGTCCTCCATCGCGGAAGTTGTTTCCACGGTATCCGCCGCTGCTCCGGGTGGCTTCACTGTGGAGGTCGGCGTAGCCAGCCGCGACCATGTCGGCTTCGTCGCGATCGTCATAGACGCGCAATCTTCTTTTTCTACGGCATTCACGTCGACGGCCGTAGTCATCTTCCTCCTCCGAGTGTGCTCGGTGGACGGAGTCCTCGCCATCTGCCCACCTGTTGGCGATGTCCATGAGGTGCTCGAGTGTCTTGGGCTTGACGCGCCCAAGTTCTTCCTTGAAGTCCTGGCGTTTGACGCCATCCTTGAAGGCGTCGATCGCTCTCTCCTCAGAGATGTGCGCCGTAGAGTTCTTGGTGTTGGACCAGCATAGTATGTACGAGCGAATGGATTTGCCTGTTCGTTAGGTGCAGGCCCGTAGCTCCTCGATCGAGGCTGGCCTCTTGCTGGTGCCCTTGAAGTTTCGGATGAAACTGTACACGAGTTCCTCCCAGCTTCTGATGGATCCCGAGGATAGGCTGCTGAGCCAAATCCGGGCTGTGCCTGTCAGCTGCAGCTAAAGGCATTTCAGGGTGGTGTTCTTGTTTCCGCCGTGTAGCTTGACGGATGACAGGTGATCGCTGAGCCACGCCTTGGGGTCCTATGTTCTGTCAAACTTCGGAGTGTCCGAAGGAAGCTTGAAGTTCCACGGCATCTGCGTCCACCGGACGGATCTGCTGAAGCATCTAGCTCCGCAGACTTCTCCTTCATTGTCGTCCTCCTCGGATTCGGACGAGCATACGCTCTTAGTGCGTGCTTTGTCGATCTTGCGTTGGGTGAGCTCGCTTCGAGCGTCATAATCGCGGCTGCGATGTCGCGAGCTCTTGTGCCTTCGAGGTAGGTCGTGCTCTTCCTCGTCGGATGAAGGTGTGGGGATGCGGTTGAACCTAACCGCAGCCTTCTTTTTTGGCTCCACGGGAGCTTCTCCGTGGAGCGCAGCTCCAATGAGTCCGAGTCCGGTTAGTGCGGATTTGTGCATGGCCCTTTTCGGGTCCCCCACCGGAGGTGGATGGGACGCGAGGTATGTGGTGGCTGCCATGATCGCAGCTTGCCGCGTCTTCGGGATGACGTTGCCGTCGGCATCCATCTCCATGAAAGACGTGTTGAGGGTCCAGGTCACCTCGCGACGTGCAGTGAGGTCCATGTTCTCCATGCGAGAACGGTGCTTGTTGCCGTGCGAACTGGAGCCGCCCATGGCGGAGAGCGTAGCTCGCCTCGCACTGGACTCCGAGGCCGCTTGCTTGCGCTTGTCAAGCACTTCTTGCATCTTCACCTGCGTTTTGTGCTCTTCGACGAGGAGCAGGTGGTATGCCATCAGTAGGTCCCGTGAGGCACCCACAGGCAGGATCTTGTTGCCTGCCATGATTTCGCGTGCTTGAGGCCATCCTTTCTCGCTGAGGTGTATTACCCGATTGGGATCGGTGTCCTCCTCGTTGGGCGAGGGGACTGGTTTCTCCTATTCTTTCCGTTTCTACCCTGCGGGTTGGGTGGCGGGTTGTGTTCCTGATCTACGTCGCTCTGGATGACTGCAGCGCATTGGTAGCGCTCGTAGATCGGATCGCTGCTGCCGCAACTTTCGGATCCGGAACCGTAGGTCCCTTCCTTCGATGGTGGATCGCATAGATCTGAGTTGCACCTGCTGCTGTCATAGGACTCATCTATCGATGGCGATGTGCGTAGCACGGGATGGGGAGCCCATGAAGCGGGCCTGATCGATGGCAGGGGCACCCGATCTGGGAGACGGAGAATGCGGGTCTGCCCCGCCTGGAAGCAGAAGCTCCCGAACAGGATCTCGAGCCCGTCGCCAACGGGTTCGAAGTCCTTCAGAGTGGCTGGCGAGTGGGCGGTGAAGTCGAAAGCGCCGAAGAGGAGATGGCTCTCCGTCTCCGAAGAGTTGTAGATTTCTTTGGTTGGGACTATCACGATCGCACAATCAGCGCCCCGAGTTCCCACAGACGGCGCCAATTGACAAGGTTTAATCTCGTCAATGCCCATTGTTATGAGCTTGAGTTTTGGAGAAGATGGGGATGCTAGAGATCGCGGAACGGTTAGCAAACAAGAAACACGGGGACATGAGGTTTACCCAGGTTCAGGCCCCCGGAGGGAAACCCTACTCCTGCTTGTCTGCTCTTGATTACGGCGGAACCGAAAGTTACAGGGATGCGCAGATGCAATCTGGCATGAAGGTGTGTATGCGGTGGTATGCGAAGTTCCCTCCTCGTCGAGCCCTCCTAGCCTTTATATAGAGATAGGCAGGTCCCGGACGCAGATCGAGTCGGTTACAAGTTTTAGGGTTTGCCCCTTTGAATATCCTATCTATTCTAGTCTTGCTCTCCAAGGATCCGAAAACATCCTGGGCTTGGGCCACCCGAAAGTCTTCATGGGCCGTGTTTATTCTTGTGGGCCTTCCTTGGGCTGGAGCAGGTATGCCAAGGTCTTGTACTGGTGATGATGTTGTGTCACAGAAAAAGAAGGACGACGAGCTTGTCAACTGGCGGGAATATGAAGCATTGAAGTCCCATTTGACATGTGTGTTCAACCACACAACAGATGCTGATAGGGCAAAGGTGTCCGATCGTTCGATGAGATGGTGATAGTCGATTTGGTGGAGTTCGGGCTTGACGATCCGAATACACGTGCGAGAACGAGCGCCAATGCAATCGCTAGGCCAATCTCCTGGAGGTTACCGATCCTGCGGGAACACGATCAGCCTGACCAGCGAGGGTCTTAATTCCTACCTGAAATCGAGAACAAGTGAGAACTAATATTGCATTCAAGATAATGCGGATTAAGAGGAAAGCTTTATTGAAAAGGTGGGATCCTGAATAGGTGCGAAGTACAAGAGAACTCTTCGACGCTCGAGCCTTGGCGAAGTTGCTACGATGGCTAACTTAATGTCTAAACAAAATCCGAGGCTAAAGTGATGGCTATGGGGAGTATTTAAGGAGGAAAAGGTGGGGTTTCGGCCAGCCATAGAAGTGGTGGCCGAATCCAACCCTAGAATTCCTTTTCTCCTCAAATACGGACTCTAAAAAGTGGCTAATTAAAATCCTGCGAAAATTACATGGGCCTGGCCCAAAATAGAGGTGTCACAGCACCATATTAAGCTATGGACGAATTTGTGAAGTATTAATCTTGAATATTCCGTCCAAGCCTTCTTTCTTCCTTATGGTGGCCTCAAAGTTCTGAAATCTTCATCCGTGGCCTTCTATTGAGTCATCTCATGCTTGCTGCCATCTCCATGCATGGCCATGCTCCAATGCTTGTCCCTCTCATCCATGCTTGGTCCATCATTCCTAAGAGTAATAAATACATCTGATTTAGGCAGCATCATATTCTCATGTATGTGAGGAATAGTTCCAAGAAACGAAAGTACCTGATAGTTAAGTTGTTTGGCACGAGATCTTGTGATAGGTCCTTGTATGTGTGTAGCTGTAGGTACAACAGTTGTATCAATAGATGGGATATCCACATCATGCTCCCCTTCTTGAATTGAAGTCGTCCTCGACGCAATGTCATCTTCCTCACCAAACTAAGGCTTCAAATCTGCAATGTTAAACGTAGGACTAACCGTACCGAAGTCTGCAGGCAACTCAAGTTTATATGCATTATCGTTTATTTTCTCTAACACCTTAAAGGGACCAGCAGCACGCGGCATTAACTTAGACTTGCGTAAATCAGGAAAGCGATCCTTACGCAAATGTAACCAAACAAGATCTCCAACATCAAACACAACATGCTTTCTCCCTTTATCCCTAGCAAGTTTATACTTAGCATTCATGTGTTCGATGTTATCTTTAGTAGTCTTATGCAAGTTTAATATCATTTCAGCGCGTTGTGTAGCATCCAAATTATTTTGCACCGAAGTAGGTAAAGGCAATAAATCAATAGGTGCACGAGGAACAAAACCATAGACGATCTCAAACGGGCAAATCTTTGTGGTAGAATGCAGCGAACGATTATAAGCAAATTCTATATGAGGTAAACACTCTTCCCACAATTTTAAGTTCTTCTTTAAAATAGCCCGCAACATAGTTGACAAAGTTCTATTTACTACTTTAGTTTGTCCATCAGTTTGGGGATGACATGTAGTACTAAACAGCAATTTAGTCCCCAACTTAGCCCATAAACATCTCCAAAAGTGGCTAAGAAATTTAGTATCACGATCAGAAACAATAGTATTTGGCACACCATGCAAACGAACAATTTCACAAAAGAACAAATCAGCAATATGCGTAGCATCATCCGTTTTATGACAAGGAATAAAGTGTGCCATCTTAGAAAACCAATCCACAACAACAAAAATACTATCCCTCGCCTTCTGTGTTCGTGGCAATCCCAAAACAAAGTCCATAGAAATATCCTCCCAAGGAACACTAGGAACAGGAAGAGGCATATATAAACCATGTGGATTAAGGCGAGACTTAGCTTTTTGACAAGTAGTGCAGCGTGCCACAAATCTCTCAACATCTCGATGCATACGTGGCCAAAAGAAGTGTGCAGCAAGAACATCCTCCGTCTTCTTGACACCAAAGTGTCCCATCAATCCTCCTCCATGCGCCTCCTGTAACAACAAAAGACGAACAGAACTATCTGGAATGCATAGTTTGTTAGCACGGAACATAAATCCATCATTGAAGACGAACTTGTTCCAAGTTCTACCATCTCTACAATTCTGCAACACATCTTTAAATTCAGCATCATGCACATATTGTTCCTTAATAGTTTCCCTCTTGTAATAACACCCTCCCAAACCAATTCCACTAGCATCACATTCAAGCTCAAAAGTTTTAGTAAAATCAGGAAGTTGGAGTAAGGGAGCATGTGTTAGCTTATCTTTCAATATGACGAAGGCCTGTTGTTGTGCATCGCCCCAAACAAAGGGCACATCCTTCTTATTAAGTTCATTCAGTGGCACGGCAATTGATCCAAAGTCTGTGACAAAGCGCCTATAAAAACCAGCGAGGCCAAGAAAACTCCTCACTTGTGTGGACATCTTGGGCTGCGGCCAATTCTCAATAGCTTCAATCTTGGCTGGATCCACTTCAATACCCTGTGATGTAACAACATAGCCAAGAAACGCAACTCGATTGGTGCAAAAGGTGCACTTCTCAAGGTTACCAAACAAACGTGCATCACGTAAAGCATTGAAAATAGCACGTAAATGGTCCAAATGATCCTCTAAAGATTTGCTATAAATAAAAATATCATCAAAGTAGACTACCACAAAACGTCCAATGAAAGCATGTAAAACTTCGTTCATTAATCTAATGAAAGTGCTAGGTGCATTAGTTAAACCAAACGGCATTACTAACCACTCATATAAACCGTACTTAGTTTTAAATGTTGTTTTCCATTCATCTCCTAATTTCATACGAATTTGGTGGTAACCACTACGCAAATCAACTTTAGAACACATGGTAGAGCCACTCAATTCATCAAGCATGTCATCTAAACGTGGAATAGGATGACGATATCGAATAGTAATATTATTGATATCTCTACAATCAGTACACATGCGCGAAGAACCATCTTTCTTAGGTACCAAAATAATAGGAACATCACAGGGGCTAAGGGACTCACGAATATGATCTCTGTCAAGTAGTTCCTGGATTTGGTGTTGTATCTCCTTTGTCTCCTCTGGATTGGTTCTATATGGCGCGCGGTTGGGCAACGTAGCACCAGGAATTAGATCAATTTGGTGCTCAATTCCTCTAATAGGAGGTAGTCTTGGTGGCAGCTCAGGGGGAAAGACGTCCTCATATTCCTGCAAAAGGTTAGCAGTAGCGGGTGGTAAAGAAGGAGGCATATCCTCAAATGAAAACAAAACCTCTTTGCAGACAATTGCATAACATTGAGTATTGTTTACATCTAGTTCAGCAATATCAATTTTATTTGCAAGCATACATGGACTCTTCAAACGAATTTCAGTAGCATGTGTAGAATCAGATTTAGTGTTCTTTGGTGGTACAAAATCTGCAGCAACAATCTGATTCTCACTTTTATTTTTCTCCTTAGTTTTAGCTCTACTAGCTCTAGCGAGATCATCTTTTAAAATCTGTTCAGGAGTCATAGGTTTTAGACCAATTTTCTTTCCATCATGCATAAGAGAATAGTGATTAGTTTTGCCATTATGAACAGATTCTCTATCAAATTGCCATGGTCTACCAAGTAACAAAGAATAAGCTTGCATAGGTACAACAACACTAGCCAGATTGTTACAACTCCCTACATCAATGATGATTCGTATAGCTCTTTCCTTGACAACACCACGTGTTTGGAACAGGTTGTGGCGTTGATCTTGCTCAGATTTGCTCAATTGCACACTCAACACACGTTGTGTAATTAAGCTCTTGTACCGATTAGCAGCTTCAGCTCCCATTACCTCTGTCTCTTCATCAGAATCACACTTGTCTCCATCTCGAGCAAAAACAAGGGATAATGTATCTTCATAAAAGTCACTCACTGAATCATATTGACCATCATCACGCACCATCATAACACGTTGTGTTGTGCACTGTCTCTCAATATGACCAAAACCCCAGCACTTGCGGCATTGTATATCCTTTGTTTTACCTGTGGAAGCTATAGAAGATGCGCTACGAGAAGGAGTATTGGATGACGGTGGAGGAGCAGCTGGAAACCATGTAGTGGCCTTGGATGTGGTAGTAGCGGGTGGCGAATCACGAGAAGGAGGTGCTGATTTCCGGGATGTCCAAATGGATGTGCGACCTGCAGAATTATTAGTCCTCCTCCATGGTGTTTGGCGATCCTGCACTTCACGTTCATCTTTGCAAGCAAGATGAAACAAATGAGTGATAGAATTATATTCCTTATAATCTAATATGTGCTGAATGTCCTTGTTTAATCCACCAAAGAAACGTGCAAGCATTTGTTCAGTAGATTCAACAAGACCACATCGAACCATCCCCGTTTGCAACTCCTGATAATACTCTTCTACAGAATTTTTTCCTTGCTCTAAACATGTCAGATTCTTTAGTAAATCACGTTGATAAGTGGGAGGTACAAAACGAACACGCATAGCAGTTTTTAAAGCAGTCCAAGTACTAGGAATAGTAGTAGGATTTAAACGACAATACTCAGACCACCAAAGGGAAGCAAATTTAGTAAATTCACATGTAGCAGCACTAACACGCATATTCTCAGGATATTTTAAACATGCAAAATGTTGTTCTACTTCCATCTCCCATGTAAGATATGCATCAGGATTATATTTACCCTCAAAAGATGGAATATTTAATTTAAGCTTTGCAACATGATCATCATCACGTACCGGTGGTCGAGCGTTGCGGTAGTAATGTCGGGGACGGCCAGCAGGTACCTGTGGATGTTGTTCAAGCTCCTCGTCAAACAGATCGTCGTCGTCAGGGTCGTAGTAGTACCCGTCGTCTGTCCCCAATGTCGCAGCAGCAGCCGCGGCGGAAGTCTAGGGTGCGTCAGCTGCCGCGGTAGCCGCCTGAGATGCGGCGGCAGCCGAACTAGCAGCCCGACCCGTGATCGGAATATGCCGTGCGCCATGCCGAGGTGCCAATGGGGCGGGTGCGGGTGCGCGTGCGGGTGCCGCCAATCTGGCCAGAACCTCCTTGAACCGAGCGTCAAGCTTGTCGTTGAAGGATTTCTCAAGCCCATCGATCTTGTCCATGGCGTTGTTGAGCTTGGTGTCAAACTCCCCTAGGCGTGCATCCACATCTTCAGCGCGACCGACCAAGAGCTCGGAGAAGTGTGCATGTAGTTCTAGGTTCTTCATTCTGGCAGGGTTCCGCGAAGTATCTGTCATGGTTAGTCCTTTAAAAAGCACAGGTATATACTACGGAAATATGGTGGAAGGCACGCGTAATCCGTCAAGCAATATACGAAGATCTTACAAGTTCTTACCAAACAACAGGAAAAGGCGATGTGCAACCGCGAGGATCAGTGGGTCCAGAGATTGAACCAAGCGATTACCAGGAGTCGAGACACCGCACGTGGAGAATATCTGTGGAGCTCTGGGAAGGCTTAGCAAAGGGGGTTAGCAATTATCAAAACAACAATGCAAAAGTTGAAAGAATGCTCAACGACGGTACTGTGCTGGTCCTAGGCTAGACCGTACTAGAGACGCGAGCCTAGATCACCAACGATGTCGCGACACCACACAACAAGCAATGTATGATGATATGGCACCCTGAAAAGCGAACCGAGATGCAGAAAATCACTATGATGGCGAGTGTCTAAAACTGATCTACAGGGTCTAAAAATAGGTTAGCCCCAAAATTTTTTTTCGAAATTTTTGTATTATGCTCCGGAAAGCGCGCAAGCGCCAAAAAAATGTCGCTATAACGGCCGATGGAGAAAAGTGATCCCCGGGGTCGAAAAACAGTATAGCCAGAAATTTTTTTTGGAGGCGGTTCCAGACTCTGAGCTCGACACGGACTTTATCTTAACACGGAAACAACAAAGAAGGAAAGTAAAAAAGAAATAACTAGGAAACAAGAACTCAACTCGGACTCATGCCGCGGCAGGAAAGGTGATCGGATCCATGTCGTGGTAGGAAGGCAGTGGCGGAGTATTAGGGTTTATGGTGGCTGGGTCTATGGCGGCGGAATATGGTGGCGGTGATCTGCGAGGGTGGCGGTGACTACTATGATCAGAACTCGAAACTCTACGGGACGAGACACTAAGACCAGCAACTCGACGCGACGATGCAGGCACAAATTTAACAATGCAAAACTGAAAAGATAATGCGAGGCGTAGATTGGTGATGGGATGGATCTAAACTCTAACTGTGTTTTTGGCTTTTTCGTGGGTTATAGGTAAAACAGATCTAATCTACAAAAATATTAAAATCTCACCGAGCAACCTGAAATCTGATAACACTTGATAGGGAAAAGGTGTTCGATCTTTCGATGAGATTGTGATAGTCGATTTGGTGGAGTTCGGGCTTGACGATCCGACTACACGTGTGAGCACGAGCGCCAATACAATCGCTAGGCCAATCTCCTGGAGGTTATCGATCCTGCGGGAACACGATCAGCCTGACCAGCGAGGGTCTTAATTCCTACCTAAAATCGAGAACAAGTAAGAAATAATATTGCAATCAAGATATTGCGGATTAAGAGGAAAGCTTTATTGAAAAGGGGATCCTAAATAGGTGCGAAGTACAAGAGGCATCTGCGACGCTCGAGCCTTGGCGAAGTTGCTACGATGGCTAACTTAATGTCTAAAAAAATCCGAGGCTAAAGTGACGGCTATGTGGAGTATTTAAGGAGTAAAAGGTGGGGTTTCGGCCAGCCATAGAAGTGGTGGCCGAATCCAACCCTAGAAGTCCTTTTCTCCTCAAATACAGACTCTAAAAAGTGGCTAATTAAAATCCTGCAAAAATTACATGGGCCTGGCCCAAAATAGAGGTGTCGCAGCACCATATTAAGCTATGGACGAATTTGTGAAATATTAATCTTGAATATTCCGTCCAAGCCTTCTTTCTTCATTATGGTGGCCTCAAAGTTCTAAAATCTTTATCCGTGGCCTTCTCTTGACTCATCTCATGCTTGCTGCCATCTCCATGCATGGCCATGCTCCAATGCTTGTCCCTCTCATCCATGCTTGGTCCATCATTCCTAAGAGTAATAAATACATCTGATTTAGGCAGCATCATATTCTCATGTATGTGAGGAATAGTTCCAAGAAACGAAAGTACCTGATAGTTAAGTTGTTTGGCATGAGATCTTGTGATAGGTCCTTGTATGTGTGTAGCTGTAGGTATAACGGTTGTATCAATAGATGAGATGTCCATATCAGATGCCATTGACAAGAATATCTAGGACGTGCAAGTGACTTTGGAAGAAAATGTTGAAGCAGCTACCATACAGACACAAGTAACGACTATCAACACCAATGTCACAGCTTTGCAACACTCTATTGATGCTCTGACAATAGCAATTGGACAAAGACAACAACAACCATATGATGATGCCCATGATCAACACCCAAATCAGGTTGGTCTTGGCCGTGCTCCTCAGCTTGTTCATGGACGTGGTTTTTCTCCAATTGGGCGTGCTCAGCATATACCTCTCCAACCGGTTGATGATGGATTGGGCAAGCCCAAGTTCTCAATTCCCAAGTTTGATGGCTCCATTGATCCTGAAGATTACCTCACATGGGAGTTGAAGATTGAGAAGCTTTGGCGTTTATATGAGTACACTGAAGAAAAGAAGGTCAAGCTTGCAGCATAGAATTTGATGGTTATTCTTTGCATTGGTGGGATGCCCTTGTGCAAAATAGAAGGGATGACAATGACCTTCTGATGATGACTTAGCAAGAGATGAAGCGTATCATGAAGGAACGCTTTGTACCCACCAACTACTTGCGCTTAGTTTTTGATAAGTTGACAAACTTGAGACAAGGAACCATGTCGGTTGATGAATGCTACATGGATATGGAGATGCTTATGCAACGTGCTAGAGTTCGTGAATCTCTTGTGATGACAATGCAACGATTTCTCAATAATTTGAAGCTACCAATCAAGAGCATTGTTCATCATCATAGGTATGAGACTATTAATGAATTGTTGCATCATGCAAGGGAGGCCGAATCATAGCTTGTTGAAGAGGCGAAGGTGTGTGTAAGATACCCTTCCACAAGGCGCTTTTCAGCAAGGTCTACACCACCTCCACATGCTCCTACATCTGCTGCGGCTGCTGGTCACACTACTACACCATCTTCCAAGCCTACACCTTAGTCATCCTATGGTTCACAAGCAAAGAAACCCGTGGCTCCTGCTACTAGCTCGGGTTCTAATATGTCAACTGCGCGTACTCGCGATGTGGAGTGTCACACATGCGGAGGTAGAGGTCACTACAAGAGAGATTGTCCAAACCACAAGGTGATGTTTGTTAATGATCAAGGAGAGTATGAGAGTGGAGATGATGTTGATCCTGATGATCAGGGCACTGATTATGAGGAGGAAGGTATGGATGCCTTTCCTGAGCATGCGCCTACTATAGTGGTCTCCACGCATTCTTAGTGTGTAGCCCGTTGTTGTCTCCCAGCACTACAACTTGTTCCAAACGAAAGCTCTAGTTGGCCCAAACAAAGCTTGCAAAGTCATTATTGATGGAGGTAGCTGCAGAAATCTTGCAAGCAAGGAGTTGTGTGCCAAGCTGAATTTGACATATTTACCTCATCCCAAGACATACTATATACAATGGTTGAGTGGCAACGGTGAGATGAAGGTAAACCATATGGTACGTGTGAACTTTGAAATAGGGCCATACAAGGATTCTATTGATTTTGATGTGGTTCCCATGACTGTGTGCCATTTACTATTGGGTCGGCCTTGGCTTTATGATATCCATGTGCAACACAATTGCCGAACCAATACATATCATTTGGAGTTCAAGGGCAAGAAAATCAATTTGCAGCCTATGAAACCACAGCAGATTGTCAAAGAGTCTCGTCGGAATATTGAAGTGAACTTGCAAGATGCACCTAAGCGAGAGAGTGTTGAAACTGTGAGCGTTGTGAATACGCCCCAAAAGAATGATATAATGAAAAGTGAGAGAGTGCCTAATCTATTAATACTAGCCACCAAATAGGACATGAGAGCGTTTAGTGAGGATCCTACAGCCATGCCACTTGTGCTCATGTATAAGGGCGAGGTTTTGGTTTCTAACGACATGACCCCTATTTCTCTTGGTGTATCTACTGTTTTGCAGGATTTTGGTGATGTGTTTCCAGAAGATGTGCCAGCTGGATTGCCTCCATTGCGTGGCATGGAGGATTAGATAGACTTGATCCCTAGCTCCACATTACTAAACCGAGCACCATACCGAACCAACCCCGAAGAAACTAAGGAGATACAGAAACAAGTACATGCGTTGCTCGACAAAGGGTACATTCGTGTCTCTCTTAGCCCTTGTGTTGTTCCTGTTATTTTAGTACCTAAGAAAGATGGTACATGGCGCATGTGTGTAGATTGTAGAGCTATTAATAACATCACTATTCGATATCATCATCCGATTCCACGCTTAGAGGATATGTTAGATGAATTGAGTGGTGCTGCTATTTTCTCTAAAATTGTTTTCCATAGTGGATACCATCAAATTAGGATGGAAGAAGGGGATGAATGGAAAACTACTTTCAAAACAAAATTTGGTTTGTATGAGTGGTTAGTTATGCCTTTCGATCTTACTAATGCACCTAGTACATTCATGAGATTAATGAATCATGCTCTGAGAGAATATATTGGTCGTTTTGTGGTTGTTTATTTCGATGATATACTCATCTACACCCGCAATGAAACTGAACATTGTGATCATATTAGACAATTTTTTCATGTGTTGTGTGATAATCAATTATATGCTAATCTTGAGAAGTGCGCATTTGCAAAAGATAAGGTCATATTTCTTGGATATGTTGTATCTAAGCATGGGGTCGAAGTAGATCAATCTAAAATTGAAGCAATTCAGAATTGGCTTATTCCCATGAATGTTAGTAAAGTGCGTAGTTTCCATGGCCTAGCTGGTTTCTAAAGGCGCTTTGTGAAAGATTTTAGCACTATAGTTGCACCATTGAATGAATTGACTAAGAAAGGTGTGCCATTTGTATGGGGCGTAGCCCAAGATATTGTATTTGATACATTGAAACGTTTGCTTACTACTACACCTTTGCTTGCATTACCTGATTTTTCAAAACAATTTGAAGTTGAATGTGATGCTAGTGGTATAGGTGGTGGCGTTTTGATGCAAGAGGGTCATCGTATAGCATATTTTTCTGAGAAACTTGCTTGTGCTAGACTGAATTATCCTGTTTATGATAAAAAATTGTATGCACTTGTTAGAGTTCTTGAGGTTTGGCAACATTATTTGTGGCCAAAAGAATTTATCATATATTCTGATCATGAAGCATTGAAGTATCTGAAAGCTCAATCAAACTTGCATAGACGCTTAGCTAAATGGGTTGAGTTTATTGAGTCATTTCCTTACATCATTAAATATAAGAAAGGAAATGAAAATGTGGTTGTTGATGCATTGTCTAGGAAGAACATGTTATTGATACATCCTGATGTTAAAATTCCTGGATTAGAGAGTATTTCTGCGCTTTATGCAACTGATCATGATTTTGCCGAACCATATCGTTTGTGTGCTTTGAAACATGCTTGGGATAAATATCATATACATGATGGCTATTTGTTTCGAGCTAACAAACTATGCATTCCAAAATCGTCTTTGCGTTTGTTTTTAGTGTAGGAATCACATGCTGCAGGTTTGATGGGTCACTTTGGGCGTGAGAAGACATTGCTCATGCTAGCTGAACACTTTCATTGGCCCAAGATGAGGCGTGACGTCTATCGATTTGTGAGTCGCTGCATTACATGCAACAAGTACAAATCAAAGCTGAAGCCTCATGGTTTGTATACACCTCTGATAGGGCAAAGGGTGTCGGGTCTTTCGATGAGATGGTGATAGTCGATTTGGTGGAGTTCGGGCTTGACGATCCGACTACTCGTGCGAGCACGAGCGCCAATGCAATCGCTAGGCCAATCTCCTGGAGGTTACCGATCCTGCGGGAACACGATCAGCCTGACCAGCGAGGGTCTTAATTCCTACCTGAAATCGAGAACAAGTAGGAACTAATATTGCAATCAAGATATTGCGGATTAAGAGGAAAGCTTTATTGAAAAGGTGGGATCCTGTATAGGTGCGAAGTACAAGAGGCCTCTGCGACGCTCGAGCCTTGGCGAAGTTGCTATGATGGCTAACTTAATGTCTAAAGAAAATCCGAGTCTATGGTGACGACTAAGGAGAGTATTTAAGGAGGAAATGGTGGGGTTTCGGCCAACCATAGAAGTGGTGTCCAAATCCAACCCTAGAAGTCCTTTTCTCCTCAAATACGAAATCTAAAAAGTGGCTATTTAAAATCCTGCGAAAATTACATGGGCCTGGCCCAAAATAAAGGTGTCGCAGCACCATATTAAGCTATGGACGAATTTGTGAAGTATTAATCTTGAATATTTCGTCCAAGCCTTCTTTCTTCATTATGGTGGCCTCAAAGTTCTGAAATCTTCATCCGTGGCCTTCTCTTGAATCATCACATGCTTGCTGCCATCTCCATGCATGACCATGCTCCAATTCTTGTCCCTCTCATCCATTCTTGGTCCATCATTCCTAAGAGTAAGAAATACATCTGATTTAGGCAGCATCATATTCTCATGTATGTGAGGAATAGTTCCAAGAAACGAAAGAACCTGATAGTTAAGTTGTTTGACACGAGATCGAGTGATAGGTCCTTGTATGTGTGTAGCTGTAGGTACAACGGTTGTATCAATAGATGGGATGTCCACATCATGCTCCCCTTCTTGAATTGAAGTCGTCCTCGACGCAATCTCATCTTCCTCACCAAAGTAAGGCTTCAAATCTGCAATGTTAAACGTAGGACTAACCGTACCAAAGTCTGCAGGCAACTCAAGTTTATATGCATTATCGTTTATTTTCTCTAACACCTTAAAAGGACCAGGAGCATGTGGCATTAACTTAGACTTGCGTAAATCAGGAAAACAATCTTTATGCAAATGTAACCAAACAAGATCTCCAACATCAAACACAACATGCTATCCCCCTTTATCCTCAGCAAGTTTATACTTAGCATTCATGTGTTCTATATTAGCTTTAGTAGTCTTATGCAAGTTTAATATCATTTCAGCGCGTTGAGTAGCATCCAAATTATTTTGCACCGAAGAAGGTAAAGGCAATAAATAAATAGGTGCGCGAGGAACAAAACCATACACGGTCTCAAACGGGCAGATCTTTGTGGTAGAATTCACCGAACAATTATAAGCAAATTCTATATGAGGTAAACACTCCTCCCACAATTTTAAGTTCTTCTTTAAAACAGCCCGCAACATAGTAGACAAAGTTGTATTTACTACTTCAGTTTGTCCATCAGTTTGGGGATGACATGTAGTACTAAACAGCAATTAAGTCCCCAACTTAGCCGATAAACATCTCAAAAAGTGGCTAAGAAATTTAGTATCACGATCAGAAACAATAGTATTTGGCACACCATGTAAACGAACAATTTCACGAAAGAACAAATTAACAATATGTGTAGCATCATCCGTTTTATGACAAGGAATAAAGTGTGCCATCTTAGAAAACCGATCCACAACAAAAAAAAATACTATCCCTCCCCTTCTGTGTTCGTGGCAATCCCAAAACAAAGTCCATAGAAATATCCTCCCAAGGAACACTAGGAACAGGAAGAGGCATATATAAACCATGTGGATTAAGGCGAGACTTACTTTCTGACAAGTAGTGCAGCATGCCACAAATCTCTCAACATCTCGACACATACGTGGCCACAAGAAGTGTGCAGCAAGAACATCCTCCGTTTTCTTGACACCAAAGTGTCCCATCAATCCTCCTCCACGCGCCTCCAGTAACAACAAAAGACGAACAGAACTATCTGGAATGCATAGTTTGTTAGCACGGAACACAAATCCATCATTGAAGAGGAACTTGTTCCATGTTCTACCATCTCTACAATTCTGCAACACATCTTTAAATTCAGCATCATGCACATATTGTTCCTTAGTAGTTTCCAATCCAAAAAAATTGATGTCAAGTTGAGATAACAAAGTATAACGGCGTGACAAAGCATCAGCAATAATATTATCTTTACCCTTTTTGTGTTTGGTAACATACGGAAAAGACTCAATATATTCAACCCACTTTGCATGACAACGATTCAACTTAGCTTGACTACGAATATGCTTCAAAGATTCAGAATGTATAACAAATTCTTTAGGCCATAGATAATGTTGCCAAGTTTCTAATGTCTGAACCAATGCATATAGTTCTTTATCATAAGTAGAATAGTTCAGACTAGCCCCACTCAATTTCTCACTAAAATATGCAACAGGTTTTCCCTCTTGTAATAACACACCTCCCAAACCAATTCCACTAGCATCACATTCAAGCTCAAAAGTCTTATTAAAATCAGGAAGTTGGAGTAAGGGAGCATGTGTTAGCTTATCTTTCAATATCACGAAGGCCTGTTGTTGTGCATCGCCCCAAACAAAGGGCACATTCAGCGGTGCGGCAATTGATCCAAAGTCTTTGACAAAGCGCCTATAAAACCCAGCGAGGCCAAGAAAACTCCTCCCTTGTGTGTCCGTCTTGGGTTGCGGCCAATTCTCAATAGCTTCAATCTTGGCGGGATCCACTTCAATACCCTGTGATGTAACAACATAGCCAAGAAACGCAACTCAATTGGTGCAAAAGGTGCACTTCTCAAGATTACCAAACAAACGTGCATCAGGTAAAGCATTGAAAATAGCATGTAGATGGTCCAAATGATCCTCTAAAGATTTGCTATAAATCAGAATATCATCAAAGTAGACTACCACAAAACATCCAATGAAAGCACGTAAAACTTCGTTCATTAATCTCATGAAAGTGCTGGGTGCATTAGTTAAACCAAACGGCATCACTAACCACTCATACAAACCGAACTTAGTTTTAAATGCAGTTGTCCATTCATCTCCCAATTTCATACGAATCTGGTGGTAACCACTACGCAAATCAACTTTAGAAAACATGGTAGAGCCACTCAATTCATTAAGCATGTCATCCAAACGTGGAATAGGATGACGATATCGAATAGTAATATTATTGTTAGCTCTACAATCAGTACACATGCGCGAAGAACCATCTTTCTTAGGTACCAAAATAATAGGAACATCACAGGCTAAGGGACTCACGAATACGATCTCTGTCGAGTAGTTCCTGAATTTGGCGTTGTATCTCCTTTGTCTCCTCTGGATTGGTTCTATATGGCGCGTGGTTGGGCAACATAGCACCAGGAATTAGATCAATTTGGTGCTCAATTCCTCTAATAGGAGGTAGTCCTGGTGGCAACTCAGCGGGAAAAACGTCCTCATATTCCTGCAAAAGTTTAGCAATAGCGGGTGGCAAAGAAGGAGGCATATCCTCAAATGAAAACAAAACCTCTTTGCAGATAATTGCATAACATTGAGTATTGTTTACATCTAGTTCAGCAATATCAATTTTATTTGCAAGCATACATGGACTCTTCAAACGAATTTCAGTAGCATGTTTAGAATCAGATTTAGTGTTCTTTGGTGGTACAAAATCTGCAGCAACAATATGATTCTCACTTTTATTTTTCTCCTCAGATTTAGCTCTACTAGCCCTAGCAAGATAATCTTTTAAAATCTGTTCGGGAGTCATAGGTTTTAGACCAATTTTCTTTCCATCATGCATAAGAGAATAGTGATTAGTTTTGCCATTATGAACAGATTCTCTATCAAATTGCCATGGTCTACCAAGTAACAAAGAACAAGCTTGCATAGGTACAACATCACAATCAACAAAATTAGAATATGTACCAATAGTAAAATACACGCGTACCATTCTTGTTACCTTGATCTTGCGAGAACTCTCAAACCATTGGATGTAATATGAATGTGTGCATTGTCTTGTTGGAAGTGCAAGCTTCTCTACCATGTCAACACTAGCCAGATTATTACAACTCCCTCCATCAATGATGATCCTTATAGCTCTTTCCTTCACAACACCACGTGTTTGGAATTGGTTGTGGCGTTGATCATGCTCAGATTTGCTCAATTGCACACTCAACACACGTTGTGTAATTAATCTCTTGTATTGATCAGCTGTTTCAGCTCCCATTACCTCTGTCTCTTCATCAGAATCACAATTGTCTCCATCTCGAGCAGAAATAAGAGCTAATGTATCTTCATCAAAGTCATTCGCTGAATCATATTGACCATCATCACGCACCATCATAACACGTTGTGTTGTGCACTGTCTCTCAATATGACCAAAACCCCAGCACTTGCAGCATTGTATATCCTTTGTTTTACCCGTGGAAGCCATAAAAGATGCACTACGAGCAGGAGCATTGGAAGATGGTGGAGGAGCAGCTGACGGAAATCTTGTGGTGGCCTTGGATGTGGTAGTAGCTGGTGGAGAATCACGAGAAGAAGGCTCTGATTGTCGGGATGTCCAAGTGGATGTGCGACCTGCAGAATTATTAGTCCTCCTCCATGGTGTTTGGCGATCCTGCACTTCACGTTCAGCTTTGCAAGCAAGATGAAACAAACGAGTGCTGGAATTATATTCCTTATAGTCTATTATGTGTTGAATGTCCTTGTTTAATCCACCAAGGAAACGTGCAAGCATTTGTTCAGTAGTTTCAACAAGACCACACCGAACCATCCCCGTTTGCAATTCCTGATAATGTTCTTCTACAAAAAATTTCCCTTGTTCCAAACGTGTTAGATTCTTTAGTAAATCACGTTGATAAGTGGGAGGCACAAAACGAACACGCATAGCAGTTTTTAAAGCATTCCAAGTACGAGGAATACTAGTAGGATTTAAACGACAATACTCAGACCACCAAAGAGAAGCAAATTTAGTAAATTCACATGTAGCAGCACTAACACGCATATTCTCAGGATATTTTAAACATGCAAAACGTTGTTCTACTTCCATCTCCCATGTAAGATATGCATTAGGATTATATTTACCCTCAAAAGATAGAATATTTAATTTAAGCTTTGCAACATGATCATCATCACGTACCGGTGGTTGAGCGTTACGGTGGTAATGTCAGGGTCGGCCAGCAAGGTGTGGAGGTTGTTCAACCTCCTCGTCAAACAGATCATCATCGTCGAGGTCGTAGTAGTACCCGTCGTCGTCTGCCCCCAATGTCACAGCAGCAGCCGCGGTGGAAGCCTAAGGTGCCTCAGCTGCAGTAGTAGCCGCCTGAGGTGCGACGGCAGCTGAACCAGCAGTACGACCCATGATCAGAATGCACCATGCGCCATGTCGAGGTGCCAATGGGGCAGGTGCGGGTGCCGGCAATCTGTCCAAAACTTCCTTGAACCGAGCGTCAAGCTTGTCGTTGAAGGATTTCTCGAGTCCATCGATCTTGTCCATGGCATTGGTGAGCTTGGTGTCAAACTCCTCTAGTCGCGCATCCACATCTTTAGCGCGACCGACCAATAGCTCGGAGAAGTGGGCATGTAGTTCTTGGTTCGTCATTGTGGCAGGGTTACGCGAAGTATATGTCATAGTTAGTCCTTTAAAAAAGCACATGTATATATGCCTATACTACGGAAATATGGTGGAAGGCACGTGTAATCCGTCAAGCAATATACGAAGCTCTTACAAGTTCTTACCAAACAGCAGGAAAAGGTGATGTGCAACTGCGAGGAGCAGTGGGTCCAGAGATTGAACCGAGCGATTACCAGGAGTCGAGACACCGCACGTGGAGAAATCTGTGGAGATCTAGGAAGGCTTAGCAAAGGGGTTAGCAATTATCAAAACAGCAATGCAAAAGTTGAAAGAATGCTCAACAATGGTACTGTGCTGGTCCTAGGCTAGACCGTACTAGAGACGCGAGCCTAGAGCACCACCGATGTCACGACGCAACACAGCAAGCAATGTATGATGATATGGCACCATGAAAAGCGAACCGAGATGTCGAAAATGACTATGATGGCAAGTGTCTAGAACTGATCGACGGGGTATAGAAATAGGTTAGCCCCAAAAAAATTGTCGAAATTTTTGTAGTATGCTTCGGAAAGCGCCTAGGCGCCAAAAAAATATCGCTATAACGGCCGATGGAGAAAAGTGATCCCCGGAGCCAAAAATCAGTATAGCTAGAAAAAATTTGGAGGCGGTTCCAGACTTTTTTTTCTCTCCTTCTGGACTTACGACTGTACTTTTTGCTCGACACGGACTTTAGCTCAACACGGAAACAACTAGGAAACAATAACTCAACTCGGACTCGTGCCGCGGCAGGAAGGGTGATCGGATCCGTATCGCGGTAGGAAGGCGGTGGTAGAGTTTTAGGGTTTATGGTGGCTGTGTGTATGGCGGAATATGGTGGCGGTGATCTGCGTGTGTGGCGGTGACTACTATGACCAGAACTCGAAACTCTAAGGGATGAGACACTAAGACCAGCAACTCGACGCGACGATGCAGACACAAATTCAACAATGTAGAACTGAAAAGATAATGCAAGGCGTAGATTGGTGATGGGATGCATCTAAACTCTAACTGTATTTTTGGCTTTTTCGTGGGTTATAGGTAAAACATATCTAATCTACGAAAATAGTAAAATCTCACCGAGCAACCTGGAATCTGATACCACTTGATAGGGCAAAGGTGTCCGATCTTTCGATGAAATGGTGATAGTCGATTTGGTGGAGTTCGGGCTTGACGATCCGACTACACGTGCGAGCACGAGTGCCAATGCAATCGCTAGGCCAATCTCCTGGAGGTTACCGATCCTGCGGGAACACGATCATCCTGACCAGCGAGGGTCTTAATTCCTACCTGAAATCGAGAACAAGTAAGAACTAATATTGCAATCAAGATATTGCGGATTAAGATGAAAGCTTTATTGAAAATGTGGGATCCTGTATAGGTGCGAAGTACAAGAGGCCTCTGCGACGCTCGAGCCTTGGCGAAGTTGCTATGATGGCTAACTTAATGTCTAAACAAAATCCGAGTCTATGGTGACGGCTAAGGAGAGTATTTAAGGAGGAAAAGGTGGGGTTTCGGCCAGCCATAGAAGTGGTGGCCAAATCCAACCCAAGAAGTCCTTTTCTCCTCAAATACGGACTCTAAAAAGTGGCTATTTAAAATCCTGCAAAAATTACATGGGCCTGGCCCAAAATAAAGGTGTCGCACCACCATATTAAGCTATGGACGAATTTGTGAAGTATTAATCTTGAATATTTCATCCAAGCCTTCTTTCTTCATTATGGTGGCCTCAAAGTTCTGAAATCTTCATCCGTGGCCTTCTCTTGAATCATCACATGCTTGCTGCCATCTCCATGCATGACCATGCTCCAATGCTTGTCCCTCTCATCCATGCTTGGTCCATCATTCCTAAGAGTAAGAAATACATCTGATTTAGGCAGCATCATATTCTCATGTATGTGAGGAATAGTTCCAAGAAACGAAAGAACATGATAGTTAAGTTGTTTGGCACGAGATCGAGTGATAGGTCCTTGTATGTGTGTAGCTGTAGGTACAACGGTTGTATCAATAAATGGGATGTCCACATCAGAGAGGGAGGGGACTTCTCCCTCACGAGGGCCACCGCTCTGGGAACGCCCCTCCGGAGGGCCAGGAGTCCGCTTTCTTACCGCGACACGGATCCGATCACCTTTCCTGCCGCGACACGAGTCTGAGTTGAGTTATTGTTTCCTAGTTATTTCTTTTTTACTTTCCTTACTTGTTGTTTCCGTGTTGACCTAAAGTCCGGTCACAAGTCCAGAAGGAGAGCAAAAAAAATTCCAGAGTCTGGTCACAAGTCTAGAACCGCCTCCGAAAAAATTTCTGGCTATATTAGTTTTCGACCTCGAGGATCACTTTTCTCCATTAGCTGTTATAGCGACATTTTTTTTGGCACCTACGCGCTTTCCGGAGCACATAAAAAACAAAAAAATCAAAAAAAAAATTTCAGGGCTATCCTATTTTTAGACCTCGTAGATCAGTTCTAGACACTCGTCATCATAGTGATTTTTGACATCTCGGTTCGCTTTTCAGGGCGCCATATCATCATACCATTGCTAGTTGTGTCTCGTCGTGACATTGTTAGTGCTCTAGGCTCGCGTCTCTAGTACGGTCTAGCCTAGGACTAGGACGATACCGTCGTTGTGCATATTTTCAACTTTGTCTTGCTGTTTTGATAATTTCTAACCCTTTTGCTAAGCCTTCCCAGAACTCCACGGATTTCTCCACGTGTAGTGTCTCGACTCCTGGTAATCGCTTGGTCCAATATCTGGACTACCGATTTTTGCGGTTGCACGTCGCCTTTTCCTTCTGTTTGGTAAGAACTTGTAAGAGATTTATATATTGCTTGACGAATTACGTGTGCCTTCCACCATATTTCCGTATTTATAGGCATATACACCTGAGCTTTTTAAAGGACTAACCATGGCAGATACCCCGCAAATATGACACACCAAGACCTACATGCCCACTTCTCCGAGCTATTGGTAGGGCGCGCTGAAGATGTGGATGCAAGACTAGAGGAGTTTGACAACAAGCTCACCACCTCCATGGACAAGATCGAAGGACTCGAGAAATCTTTCAACGACAAGTTAGACGCTCGGTTCAAGGAGGTTTTGGACAGATTGCCTACACCTGCACCCGCCCCTACTCCGGTTGCATCTCGACTTGGTGCATGGCGCATTTCGATCACGGGTCGTACTACTGGTTCAGCTGCCGCCGCACCTCCGGCTGCTACTACTTCAGCTGAGGCACCTCAGGCTTCCAACACGGCTGCTGTTGTGACCTTCAGGGAAGACAATGGGTGCTACTACGACTTCGACGACGACAATCTGTTGGACGAGGAGGTTGAACAACCTCCACATCCTGCTGGCCGTCCCTGACATTACCACTGAACGCTCGACCACCAATACGTGATGATGATCATGTTGCAAAGCTTAAATTAAATATTCCATCTTTTGAGGGTAAATATAATCCTGATGCATATCTTACATGGAAGATGGAAGTAGAACAACGTTTTGCATGTTTAAAATATCCTGAGAATATGCGTGTTAGTGCTGCTACATGTGAATTTACTAAATTTGGTTCCCTTTGGTGGTCTGAATATTTTTGCTTAAATCCTACTACTATTCCTCGTACTTGGACTGCCTTAAAAACTGCTATGCATGTTCATTTTGTGCCTCCTACTTATCAACGCGATTTACTAAAAAATGTGACACGTTTAGAACAAGGGAAAAATTCTGTAGAAAAATATTATCAGGAATTGCAAACGGGGATGGTTCGGTGTGGTCTTGTTGAAACTACTGAACAAATGCTTGCACATTTCTTTGCTGGATTAAACAAGGATATTCAACACATATTAGACTATAAGGAATATAATACCATCATTCGTTTATTTCATCTTGCTTGCAAAGCTGAACATGAAGTGCGGGATCACCAAACACCATGGAGGAGGACTAATAATTCTGCAGCTCGCACATCCTCTTGGACATCCTGACAATCAGCGCCTTCTTCTCGTGATTCTCCACCAGCTACTACCACATCCAAAGCCACCACAAGGCTTCCTTCAGCTGCTCCTCCATCTTCATCCAATGCTCCTGCTCGTAATGCATCTTCTATGGCTTCCACGGGCAAAACAAAAGATTTACAATGCTGCAAGTGCTGGGGTTATGGTCATATCGAGCGACATTGCACAACACAGCGTGTTATGATGGTGCGTGATGATGGTGAATATGTGATGAGGACATCCCTACAATACCTACCCCAACTACTACTGAAGATGTTCCAGTTTCTGCAAAGAAGGTTCAGTCTAATGAGATTAGAATTGAACCTATTACAAGAGCTCATGCTAAGTTACTAGAACAACGGGTGAACTTGTTTCTTAATGAGCCTGATGTTTTACTTAATGAGAACTTTATACTTCCTAAGTCATTATGCTATTGTATGATCAGGTACATTGGAGAAGAAGGCGTAGCACGGAGCGAGGAGCTAAAGCACATGGAGCACAACATGATGATCGCCCACGGATGCGCGAGGGAGGAGCGGGAGGAAGGCGCGAGGGAAGATCATCAAGACGAGGGAAAAACACCTGTGAAGACCGGCGTGTCCGGCCCACTCCAAACGGAGTGTCCGGCCCCCTGGAGAAGCCCCGAGGTGTGGATGTTCTATGTCCCAGTTCGGAAACTACTCGGACACTGCCCGGAAACTTTGAAGTTTCTGGCCAGACCGGACTGTCCGGCCTATACGGACCGGACTGTCCGGCCAATTTGAACCGGAGTGTTCGCCCCGACAGAAACCTGGTCCGAGTCGGTCATATCAGTTTGAGTCGTGTGCATCTTAGTTTCGGTTTCTGGCCACCTCGGCCGCCCTTATAAGCCCTGGGACATCCCCATAGTTAGGGTTAGACCACGTTAAAACTATTTTGGAGTTGTTTCTTATTAAGAACCTCTGGAATTAACCTTTGATCGAATTATCTACTGCAATTGAGTGTGATTTATTGTTCCATTGGGAATTAGTGGATTGCAAACTACTGTTCGTGCTCGACGGCTACGTGCGCAAGAGCGTGGTGTTGTGAATATCCCAAAGGGTTCGAGACCTGTTGCATTGGCATCAGGGTTCGAGCGGGAGAGTTCATAGCTACAGGCTAGTTATCTATCATCCACCATCATCATCGATAAGTGCTTGCTGAGAAGATCGGGCCACCCCATATCAATATGATTCAACAAGTGACTTTGATGAAGATACATTAGCTCTTATTTCAGCTCGAGATGGAGATAATTCTGATTCTAAAGAAGAGACGGAGGTAATGGGAGCAGAAACTGGTGATCAATATAATATCTTAGTGCCACAACATGTGTTGAGTGTGCAATTGAGCAAATCTGAGCATAATCAACGCGACAACCTGTTCCAAACACGCGGCGTTATCAAGGAAAGATCTATAAGGATAATGTTTGATGGAGGGAGTTGTAATAATCTGGCTAGTGTTGACATGATAGAAAAGCTTGCACTTCCAAAAATACAACGCACACATTCATATTACATCCAATGGTTTGAGAGTTCTCACAAGATCAAGGTAATAAGAACGGTACGCGTGCATTTTACTATTGGTACATATTCTGATTTTGTTGATTGTGATGTTATACCTATGCAAGCTTGTTCTTTGTTACTTGGTAGACCATGGCAATTTGATAGAGAATATGTTCATAATGGCAAAACTAATCACTATTCTCTTATGCATGATGGAAAGAAAATTGGTCTAAAACCTATGACTCCCGAACAGATTTTAAAAGATGATATTGCTAGAGCTAGTAGAGCTAAAACTGAGGAGAAAACTAAAAGTGAGAATCGGATTGTTGCTGTAGAATTTGTTCCACCAAAGAACACTAAATATGTTTCTAAACATGCTACTAAAATTCGTTTGAAGAGTCCATGTATGCTTGCAAATAAACTTGATATTACTGAACTAGATGTAAACAATACTCAATGTTATGCAATTGTCTGCAAAGAGGTTTTGTTTTTATTTGAGGATATGCCTCCTTCTTTGCCACCTGCTGTTGCTAACCTTTTGAAGGAATGTGAGGACGTTTTTTCTAGCTGAGATGCCACCAGGACTACCTCCTATTAGAGGAATTGAGCACCAAATTGATCTAATTCCTGGTGCCACGTTGCCCAACAACGCGCCATATAGAACCAATCCAAAGGAGACAAAGGAGATACAATGCCAAATTTCGGAACTACTCGACAGAGATCATATTCGTGAGTCCCTTAGCCCATGTGTTGTTCCTGTTATTTTGGTACCTAAGAAAGATGGTTCTTCGCGCATGTGTACTGATTGCAAAGCTATCAATAATATTACTATTAGATATCGTCATCCTATTCCACGTTTAGATGACATGCTTTATGAATTGAGTGGCTCTACCATGTTTTCTAAAGTTGATTTGCATAGTGGTTACCAAGTTCGGTTTATATGAGTGGTTAGTGATGCTGTTTGGTTTAACTAATGCACCCAGGACATTTATGAGATTAATGAACGAAGTTTTACGTGCTTTCATTGGAGGTTTTATGGTAGTCTACTTTGGTGATATTATGATTTATAGCAAATTTTTAGAGGATCATTTGGAACATTTACATGTTGTTTTGAATACTTTACGCGATGCACATTTGTTTGGTAATCTTGAGAAGTACACCTTTTGCACCCATCGAGTTGCATTTCTTGGCTATGTTGTTACATCGTAGAGTATTGAAGTGGATCGAACCAAGATTGAAGCTATTGAGAATTGGCCGCAGCCCAAGACGGTCACACAAGTGAGGAGTTTTCTTGGCCTCGCTGGTTTTTATAGGTGCTTTGTGAAGGACTTTGGATCAATTGCCGCACCGCTAAATGAACTTACCAAGAAGGATGTGCCGTTTTTTTGGGACGATGCACAACAACAGGCCTTCATGATATTGACAGATAAGTTAACACATGCTCCATTACTCCAACTTCCTGATTTTAATAAGACTTTTGAGCTTGAATGTGATGCTAGTAGAATTGGTTTGGGAGGTGTGTTATTACAAGAGGGCAAACCCGTTTCATATTTTAGTGAGAAATTCAGTGGGGCTAGTCTGAACTATTCTACTTATGATAAAGAATTATATGTGTTGGTTCGGACATTAGAAACTTGGCAAAATTATCTATGGCCTAAAGAATTTGTTATACATTCTGATCATGAATCTTTAAAGCCTATTCGTATTCAAGCTAAGTTGAGTCGTCGTCATGCAAAGTGGGTTGAATTTATTGAGTCTTTTCCTTATGTTATCAAACACAAAAAGGGTAAAGATAATGTTATTGTTGATGCTTTGTCGCGCCGTTATACTTTGTTGTCTCAACTTGACTTCAAAATATTTGTATTGGAAACTATTAAGGAACAATATGTGCATGATGCTGAATTTAAAGATGTGTTGCAGAATTGTAGAGATGGTAGAACATGGAACAAGTTTGTCTTCAATGATGGATTTGTGTTCCGTGCTAACAAACTATGCATTCCATATAGTTCCGTTTGTCTTTTGTTGTTATAGGAGGCGCATGGAGGAGGATTGATGGGACACTTTGGTGTCAAGAAAACGGAGGATGTTCTTGCTGCACACTTCTTTTGTCCACGTATGCGTCGAGATGTTGAGAGATTCGTGGCACACTACACTACTTGTACAAAAATCTAAGTCTCTCCTTAAACCACATGGTTTATATATGCTACTTCATGTTCCTAGTGTTCCTTGGGAGGATATTTCTATGGAATTTGTTTTGGGATTGCTTCATAGACATAAGGGGAGGGATAGCATTTTGGTTGTTGTGGATCGGTTTTATAAGATGGCACACTTTATTCCTTGTCATAAAACGGATGCTGCTACGCATATTGCTAATTTGTTCTTTCGTGAAATTGTTCGTTTACATGGTGTCCCAAATACTATTGTTTCTGATCGTGATACTAAATTTCTTATCCACTTTTGGAGATGTTTATGGTCTAAGTTGGGGACTAAATTGCTTTTTATTACTACATGTCATCCTCAAACTAATGGACAAACTGAAGTAGTGAATAGAACTTTGTCTAGTATATTGCGGGCTGTTTTAAAGAAGAACTTAAAATTGTGGGAAGAGTGTTTACCTCATATAGAATTTGCTTATAATCGTTCGCTGCATTCTACCACAAAGATGTGCCTATTTGAGATTGTGTATGGTTTTGTTCCTCGTGCACCTATTGATTTATTGCCATTACCTTCTTTGGTGCAAAATAATTTGGATGCTACACAATTCGTTGAAATGATATTAAACTTACATAAGACTACTAAAGATAACAAAGAACACATGAATGCTAAGTATAAACTTGCTGGGGATAAAGGGAGAAAGCATGTTATGTTTGATGTTGGAGATCGTGTTTGGTTACATTTGCGTCAAGATCGTTTTCTTGATTTGTGCAAGTCTAAGTTAATGCCACGTTCTGCTGGCCCTTTTAAGGTGTTAGAGAAAATAAATGATAATGCATATAAACTTGAGGTGCCTGCAGACTTTGGTACGGTTAGTCCTACATTTCACATTGCAGATTTGAAGCCTTACTTTGGTGAGGAAGGTGACATTGCGCCGAGGACAACTTCAATTCAAGAAGGGGAGCATGATGAGGACATCCCATCTATTGATACAACCGATGTTCCTACAACTACACACATACAAGGACCTATCACTCGAGCTCGTGCCAAGCAACTTAATTATCAGGTACTTTTGTTTCTTGGAACTATTCATCATATACATGAGAATATGATGCTGCCTAAATCAGATATGTTTGTTACTCTTAGGAATGATGGACCTAGCAAGGACAAGAAGGACAAGTATTGGAGCATGTTCATGCATGGAGATGGCAGCAAGCATGTGAGGATTGAAGAGGACGCCACAGGTAGAAATTTCAGAACTTTGAAGCCACCATAATGAAGATTGAATTCTTCGACGAAATATTCAAGATTAATACTTCACAAATCATCCATAGCTTAGTATGGTGCTGCGCCACCTTTATTTTGGGCCAGACCCATGTACTTTTCGTAGGATTTTTAATAGCCACTTTTTAGATTCTTTATTTGAGGAGAAAAGGACTTCTAGAGTGTGGCGCCCCGCAAAAACCACTACTAGAAAATCGCGTTGTTTTTGTGCATTGCATCATCATGACCGCATGCTCATGTCATCATGCCACATTGCATTTGAGCATCGTCATGTCATCTTGCATTTGTTTGCATAAAACTATCTTCGAAAAATCTATTTTTTGTCTTCCGAACGCCCCGTCTTTATTCAAACACAAAACCCGGGTCTCCGGAATATTTTGCTTTGTCTACCAACGGTTTTCAAAAGCCCCATTTTTTAAATATTAAAACATTTATTTTATTTTTAGGGGCAGCCGTACCGGGCCGATCCGACCCAGTCGGCCACCCCAGTACAAAACCGGACTACCTAAAACCCTTTTCCTACCCCAACCTAATCTACCCAACCTTCCTCCACCTCATCCCACCCAATCGGTGCTCGCCACCTCAGCTACCATCCCTCCTTCCACCCAACCACCACCTGCCACCTTACCCCACCCCACTGCCCCTGCCGCCGCCAACCAGCAGCAGCATGCAGCCCGGACCCACCCCACTCCCTCACCCACCACACACACGCGAGGTACAACCCCGGCCCCACCCTGACCCCACGCGTCCCGCGTGGAAGCGACGCAACCCCGCGACCCCGTCCTCTCCCTCGATTCCCCCCCCCCCCCCGCTCAGAGCGCTTCTCTCTCCCGATCCACCCGTCGGCCTCGCCTCCTTCCTCTGGCCGATCCCCGGCCTGGCCTCTACGCTCGGCCTCCTCAGCCTCGATCTCGCCGCCGACCTTGTCGGGCCTCGCCGGCAGATGCGCCGTCAACCCCGCCCTGGCCGTCTTCCGGCTCGTCGCTGGCCCGCGCCTCCTCGTCGCCGGTCGCCCCCACCGCTTGCTTGGCTCCCGCACCGACCGCCGCCGTCCCCCTCCTCCTCTCGCCGCCCCATCGGCATGGTCTCCACCCCGTCGGCCGCCGCCCCGTCGGCCTCCTCGCACCGCCGGTCGCCTCCTCCCTCGCCGCCGGCCCGCGCCCTCCGTCGCGCCCTCGACCTCGGCCCCGTCGAGCGAGACCTCACCCACCACCTCCCACGGTCTTGCCCAGCCTCCGCCCGCAGGCATCAACTGCCAGGGCCGCTCGCCCTCATCGCTCCCGTCTCTGTCGTCCTTCGGCCTCCCTCGCCTAGCGCCCGCCTTTGCAGCTCCGCTGCCGCGGCCCTCGTCTCCTCCCTTCGGCCACCGCGCCATCTCTCCGCAGGCCGCGAGCCACCGCGCCCCGCGACCACTGCCGCTCGTCTGCCTTGCACCATGCATCTCCGGCCGCTCCTCTCCCTCGCGTTGTCCGCGTCCGCGTCGCTGCCTCCTCTCTGGTGCTCCGCAACCCGGTCCGAGCTATGTTGTCCACCGCCTGCAGGTCGCCGTGGTTCCTCGGGCCCACATGGCCCAGAGCACCCCGTCGCCTCCACCATAGCGCCGCGCGAGCCTGTCTGTTCGGCAGTGTCTGCCCTCCTCGCCTAACCTCGTCTCGCAATGCGAGCCGCCGACGGTAGCCTCCACCCGTACGTCTCCGGCCATCCCGTCCTCTGCCTCTCGGCAACCACGAACAAGGCGTGTATAAGTTGGTTTTCCTGCTGTTGTTGTGTTGCTCAAACTGAAGGCGAACACGCATGTTGGTGGCATGTGTGCGTGTGCTGTTGAAGATCCTCGAGCTACTCGTGTCGATGCAAGATCGTCGCAGGTTGAACCGAGTCCGACACCGACACCCGAGAACTTCCTCCCGGAACGCCAAGGTATTTGTCGTGGACACCGAACCTCTTCGTCAAGGGAAAACCCCAAGCTCATCGACATGGAACCGACAAGGTCTACTACACGGATTTGAAGACCGATCCCGGTGTTCGGAGAACCAAACCCTGTTGAACCCCGAACCAAGATCGTTGAGACCATGTGTGATCCCTTTCCGAGACCCCATTATTTTTATAATATGACATTATCAACTGATGCATATTAAATTGTTCATGCATGCATACTTGTCTGTGGTTTGGGGGCATTATGCCAATTCATCTCATAATTAAACATGGAGTCTATATGCGGGATATCTTTGTCTTATTTCGGACTTCATTTAAATTGGCATAGCGAACCGAAGCCATGTTTGGTCTTGCTAATCCAACATTTAATTTGCGGGGTAGATAAATAACTTGGACCGTTTAATTAAATGTCGGGACCACGGTTCCGCTTAATATGATCTAATTGCATTGCACCTTTGCCATGTCATACATCATACATGCATCATGCCCGATCTTCTGTCATAGTATTAAATAGTGCATCCGGTGTTTGTGCTAGTGTTTTGCTTCTTCACGGACTAGGCTGATGAGTTGATGCAAGTGTCAACCCGACCTTCGGATGAACCTTCGGCAATGTTTTTCAGGCGAGCATCCCTTCCCCTTCTACCTATTTTGCGTTTATAGTCTTTATTTCCTCTTGTTGATCTATTGCTATCTGTGTTGCGATGCTCTAGTTTCCGTACCCGTGATATCCCTTGCGGCCTTATATTGCCTTGGACACATCCTATTACCTGTTGTTTGGTAGATAGTTGGACCTGCGCGTCGTAGCCGCTTGCTCAAGTGCTGTTGCGTGTCGTCAAGTACCACAGTTGTTGGAGTGTTGCCGCATGTTTAATGTTGGAGATGATCAAGACTTTAATTATTGTTTAATAACTAAAATTGAAAGTAGGTAAATGCAGAGGCACCGGTGGGTAATAGACAATACTTGGTTTTAACCGCTCACTGGTGTCCCGTAGGACCCCGAGTTCTTGACACCTGTTCTGAGATCGAGCGCGCTAACCACAGGTGGGGTGTGTGGGCACCCCCATCGATTTAGTACCTGATTCCAAGTACTGTACTGGGGGCCACAAAGTAGTTTGGAGCTTTATTACTCTCCTGTACTTATGCCATGCTTTACTGCTTTATTTAAGATTGTGCGTGGAGCACCTGTACTGTTTAGGATTGCGGAGTGTTTTCGCGGTATCGACAAGCCCAGTCACATTTTCGGGTTCCCAGTCGTTTACAGCCACTGACGCAAACCCTGGGTCCGTTCCGGAGCCGGCCAACTTCGTTGCGGGTAGCTTAGTGGGGTGGCCCCCCGTGCTTGCTTTGGGTCTGGGAAACGTTGTGTCCGAAACCTCGTCGACATACCGTTGGGTGTATGTTTTGTGATCTTGTACCTACCTGATCCGACAACAAGGGTGTAGGTGCGTGTGGAAACTTTGGTGCACCCCTGCAGGGTTAAATCTTTTCGGGAAGCCGTGTCCGCGGTTATGGACGACTTGGAGCACAGTTCTTGATCATAGACAACCATAACTAAAGTTTACTGTTATAATTTGACTGGTATCCGATATGACTAGTAATCAGCTCCACTACTACGGAATGGCTAAATAAAAGTACCAACAACTGCTAGGTTTGGGATATCTCATGCTAGTTGTATCTGACTAGTAAGTGTTGCAACTACAACGGAATGGTTAACTAAAAGTGCCCACTGCTTATTATATCAGGATGACTATCTATACCTGACTAGTAATTGCTGCAACGATAACTGAATAAATAAAACTGCCAACTGTGTGAGTTCCTCGGTTGACTTCCTCGTTTGGTCTCGAGGGGGAAATACCAGGATGGGTATGCTTGGTGATAGTATTAGGTTGGTTCCGAATAGGTCTTTCTTATCCCTCTCTGATAGCCGACAGTTGTATCGAGTCTCTATAGGTTGTTTAGTGCATGCTGCCGCTGCCGCTTCAGTCCACCATACCTATGTAGGCGAGGACCGCCGAATTCTAGCCTCGCCGTGTACTGGCCTCAGTACTGACGCTCCTCTTTTTCCTTTGCCCTTTGTCGGCACCCCTTTTGTTTTAGCAGGTTTCGACGTCGTTAGCAGGGTTACCCTTCCGGCTTGGCCTGGGCTGGGTTATGGACGCCATTGGTTATTCTTCAGGGCTCTTAGCTCAATTTGCATCTTGTCCGTACTCGAACGCTATATCGTTTTAAAGGTGATTTGGATCTTTGTATTGTATATCTGTATTCTTGACTCTTTAAGTCGCTGTTGTATATATGTTTTGTGGGTTCCATCGAGGACTATTGTGTAATGATATTACTTCGTTTTCCACCCGCACGCAAGTGCCTGGTGGGCACCTTTGAATCGTTTCTATGCGGGTTTGGCGGGAAGCGCTGAAACTTGCATAGGGCCGATTCTGAGGGTGTTACATAGGGTTGGTTTCGGCCACCACCTCTATGGCTGGCCGAAACCCCACCTTTTCCTCCTTAAATACTCCCCATAGCCGTCACATTAGACTCGGATTTTGTTTAGACATACAGTTAGCCATCATAGCAACTTCGCCAAGGCTCGAGCGTTGCAGAGGCCTCTTGTACTTCTCCCCTATACAGGATCCCACCTTTTCAATAAAGCTTTCATATTAATCCGCAATACCTTGATTGCAATATTAGTTCTTACTTGTTCTCGATTTCAGGTAGGAATTAAGACCCTCGCTGGTCAGGCTGATCGTGTTCTGCAGGGATCGGTAAACTCTAGGAGATTGGCCTAGCGATTGCATTGGTGCTCATGCTTGCACGTGTAGTCGGATCGTCAAGCCCGAACTCCACCAAATTGACAATCACCATCTCATCGAAAGATCAGACACCTTTGCCCTATCAATTGCATTGTCACGTTTATCTCCACGTGTGTGTTTCTTGGGTTTTTGTACGATCAGCACTAGGACTTGTTTGCGGTGTAGTTAGGATTCCATACCTAGAGCTCCACCATAAATAACACGTGTGCCTTGTGATCGTTCTCTATACCCTTGATATTCACTTCATCACATCAGTGCATCAGTCTTGATCTTGTTTTGGTTATGCATCTCTATTCACTTTGGAACGGTAAGATCTTGTTTCTTGTCAGTTGTGAGTGAGTTCGAGTGTTCCACCAAACTGATTTTGTTAATTGCACTAATCTACTAATCATGTCTGCTAGTGATTCTGATGTTGTGACATAGAAAAAGAAGGATGAGGAGCTTATCAACTGGCGGGAATATGAAGCATTGAAGTCCCATTTGACACGTGTGTTCAACCACACAACAGATGCCATTGACAAGAATATTTAGGACGTGCAAGTGACTTTGGAAGAAAATGTTCAAGTAGTAGCTAGCATACAGACACAAGTGATAGATATCAACACCAATGTTACAGCCTTACAACGTTCTATAGTAGCTTTCACAGTAGCACTTGAGCAAAGACAGCAACAACCAGTGGATGAAGAGCTATAGGATGATGCCAATGGAATTGTTGCTGGTGCTGCCCCACATCTTGGCAGGGGATGTGTTAGGGTTGACCCCTTGGGGTTGCCCGATCTTTCATGAATCCTCGTGTATCTCGAGGTGAAGGCGACTTGGAGGAGGGGGGATGAAATCCACGAACTCACACGCGAAGAACTTGATGAACACACACACACATGAAGACACGATCCAAGCTAGTGGCAACCGGTCCAACACAATCCCTAGGATCGGCATCGGGCAAGACACTCTCCCACGACCAACAACGGGGGTGAGAGGCTTGATGAGATCTTTACTACTTGGAGATGAGACACCAACTCCAAGGACTTGTACAACTTGAACGCCCGAGGCAAAATCCAAGAGGTGGGGGATAATTGGTGCTCCTTGTCAAGCAGCATGAGACTGGCAATTGATAGATCCTCTAGGGTTTCCTCAATTACAATTATCCAAGTCTAGGGTTTACAATAGAGGGGTGGGGATATTTATAGGCCAACTACTTAAACAGGGGTAGTTTAGGGATAAAAATGGAAGTTGGGGCGAATCTGGGGGTTACATGGGCCAGGCCCAAAAGGCCTTTACTGACGAGCGGTCTGGAGACTCAGGTGGTGCGGTCCGGAGACTCCGGTCTAGGCCGAAGACTCTAGTCCATCTCCGGTCCATCTCTAGAGGGGCATACTGAATGTCCCCGGGCTGGTGTCTGGGGTCGGTCCAGAGGTTGGCCGGAGATTCCGGTGCGTCGGACCGGAGACTCCGGTGTAGGACGGAGATTCCGGTGTGTTTAGCTTCAGCAGCGGCTTCTCCTTGTTTTGCTCCATGTCCTTCTTTCTTGGGGGCTTGGTGAAATATTGGGCTTCATAGTTGAGGATACATAACGTAGTTGCATGAAGTAGCAAGCCATCCAAAGGCATATTAAAGTCACACGAGGAAAGGAGCGAGTTAACCTTAGCTTGTAGGAGCTTGTCTCGGGCGCGAGTCATCGGTCCACTTGGGGGACTTGGTGGGGTAGATGGAGGGGAGTGGACGGGCTGCATCAGCTCCCCCCCTTGGGAAAGAGTCGTCCTCGACTCTTCATGGCTATCCACTTGATCATATCCATGGTAGGGTGACAGGTCCTTGACGTTAAACGTATTGCTCACTAGGTACTTTGAGGTTGGTATGTCGATAACGTACGCATTGTTGTTGATTCTTTTGAGGACCGTGAAGGGACCATCTCCCCTTGGCTTGAGCTTGGAATCGCGATCGTTGGGGAAGCGGTCTTTACTCAAGTGTATCCACACAAGATCACATTCCTCGAAGATCATCTCTTTTTTGGTCTTGTTTATCCTTGACGCTTGGCGAAGCACTTTTTGCTGGATCGTAGCTCATGTGTCTTCATGGAGTCTCTTCAATGCTTGGGCACGCTTGTCGACGTCCATGTTGGTATGTTCATGGAGAGGAAGAGGTAGAATGCCAAGTGCTGTGAGGGGCTCGAATCCATATACAATGATGAATGGGATCTTCATGGTGGTGGACTGCTTGGCGCGTGTAGAGGTCCCAACCTAATAAGGTAGAGATCCCTGTATTTACAATGCTAGTCCCTGGATCAATAGCTAGTATCCACAGTTTAAGATGTAATATCAAGAAACAAAGGTCATATTACAACTTTATAACCAGGAATAAAATAATTCATTACATCTTACATAGCTCATTTGGCTATCTCATTACAATGCAACAAATATAACTAAGTAGCATGGAGTACTTCATCTTCAAAGTGCCGCAGGCAATCATGTTGGTTGTAGACTTGTAATCCTATTCAACCCACTTCACTAACATCAAACAAACCTCCAACATAATAAGTTACAGCCACAAGGGTTAATACATTTGAATTATATTGGCAAGTGATACTATGGTAGAATAGTGGTATCTATCATCTATATGCATTTGGCTAAGTGGATCTTAGGCTTCCTTTGCCCAAAATAGATTTTTCTTATCATTTGAAAACACTAAGTTTTTTTTGTCAAAATCACCCAAGGCATCTACCAATAGATATTGTGATCCTTTAACCCTTGTTCAACCACAAGTTTTTAACTTACAAATTGGGATGAGGAGATCCTTGATAGCTTCCATGTCTTGATGCTCAAATTGTTCATTGCCGGGGACACGACTAAGACTTAGATTTTACTCTATCAAGAGGTGGTGCACTTTGCCCACATGACTCGACATGCATCGAGACAAGATCTTTCAGAAGCCTTCCCTTAGACCAAATGGACGCGTTCCAAACCTATCACCCCTACCACCTTCTGTCCATATGGCTAAGTTATTGCAACCTATATGATCCAGGCAGAGCCCATAATGCCATGTGGCTTCACTTGAAGCTTCTCCACATTTGACATCTCAAATTTCTTTGTTCCTGGGTGGCTTTCCACAAGTGAGATACACTAGGGTAGGCCATAAATATGGGGCCCTATGTAACCACTCAACACAATCCATTCTTTCCATTCCACCCAGGTGATTCATTCACATAATTGTTTTATTAAACAAAAAACAAGTCATAGACTTAGAAATATTTCATAGCATGATTATAATCCACCCTTATTTTTTACTAGCTAGGATAAGCATAATAGTAGCAAGAATCTTAACTTAGGGAAAATCTACTAAGGCATCATCTACTAGGATTTCCCAAGGCATAGTTTATACTTAGAAAATTACATGCAAGTCCTACTCAAAATATCACTAATGCATAGTGAAAATAATAGGACAAAAATGTATGAAGAACCACTTGCCTTTTTGGTAGAGAATATAGGTTTACTCCTTGATCTTGTAATTGTCACACTCTTCAAAGTTCACTACAATTCAATCAAGCAAGGCACAATTTCAAACTAGCATTCAAACAATTCACCACATAAAATAAAGAAAACAAAACAATGCATGAAAGCATGCAAGACATTGTTTTATTTGGAAAAATGGTTTCTAATAGGCTATAAACATTTTAAAACACCTATTGGTCATTTATAAAAGTGGCAAAACCATTTAAAATCAAGTTAGTGAAAATGGGCCATTTAAATCAGTTTTGTTTTGCTAGAAATGATTTAAACCAAAGTAATAATTTCTAGTGTTTGCCAAATATATTTTTGAACACAAATGTTAGAGTTTTAAGGTCAAAGTGTTTAAGACTAATCCATTTGCAAAAGGTTTCACCCAAAAACCATTTTTAAATCAAAGCAACATTTTTATTTTGCTAGAAATGCTTTTTATTAAAAGGAATAATTCCTTAGTGTCACAAGATATATTTTAAATCCAAAAGTCGGTTTTTGTGGTCAGTAGGTTCAAAACAAAACATTTGCAAAATATTTTACTCAAAAATCATTTCTAGAATAATTTTTATATTCAAAATAAGCCTAAAAATGTTTCTGTAAAAACGACAAATTTCTAGAAGCAAAATGCTAAACTAAGGGCATGGTTGAAAAGTTCACATTTCTGTCAATCCAATGATATAAATTTGCAAATTTTGGACGTGTAGATCTAAAGTTATAAATTTTTCAAATCTAAACATCTAATAGATCTTTTTTCTGTTTTAAACAACATGTAGGGCCACGTGGAGTGATCCTATTGGGCGATACCGGTTTGCTAGGATCGCGTGATGTGGATGGTTAGATTTAAAGTGATCTATGTGGCTTAGATTGGTCGTACCGATTCGTTTAAATGATCTATTCTAAGCCGTGCGATCAAGATCTAACGGGCTATAACGCTTCGACCATGGACTGGCGGTGCATGGCGACGGCGAGCGGCGGTGGCGCTCTGCTCGCGGCGGTTCTGGCGGAATAGGAAGCAAGGGAGGAGGAGAAATGGCTCACCAGATTCGTTGTGGCGTGAGGAATCTCAAGGTACTCGTCGTAGACGAAGGGGTGCTCGGATGTGCTGGCGATTGCTCGCAGGATATGGTCCCGGCGACGGGCACACACTGTTGATGATGGAGGAGACGCTACGGACCATGCTAAGTCAAAACAAGGAGTGTGTCAGGAACGCATGAGAGAGGCGAACAAGCTTGGGTCATCCAGAGAGGAGGGGGCGCTCAGGGTTTACCGGGGGAGGCTGCCGGAGTCGAAGTAGTCCGCGGTGGCGCTCGGGTGATGACGAAGCCGAGCTTCTAGGGCACGCTCGGGCGAGCTAGGGCTATAGGGACATGATCATTTCCTTTACATAGGAAACAAGTAACTTGAGATGTGGGGCATTGTTTAGTTGGATGTTTCTCTTCACAATTAGGGCATTGGTCCACATGCTCTTTGTAAGTGTGTTCCATGTCTCCACAAATATTGCAAGCTTGAGTTCCTTCTATAATATCATCCTTGATATCATGTTGTCACAATCATTTTGGGAAAGATTGTTTCTCATGTTAATCATTTGATTGGTCATCCTTTGCAACAATTGGGATTGGATTTCCAAAAAAAATTGCATGGTTGGGTCTAACTCATTGTTGTTGGCTAAAAATTGAGTTCTCACTTGATTCAACTGGGCTTGGGTTGCTAGAAGTTGTTCTCTCATGTGCATCTCTTGGTTGTTGTTGTCACCATTCTTGATGCTGGAGTCTCTTGGAGAAGTCATATGTTTGGGTTGGATTGGGATTAGAGTAGGCAAAAGATTTCTAGGGAAGAAGTCTACTCACACACAACAATTCACACAAGCAATGTGCGAGCAATCACAATCAAGCATTTCACTCCAAACAACAAGATTCAAACATATTTTTAGGCAACAAAATGTTTTTCCTACACCACATAAGTTGGTGGGATCAAATGATAGGGCAAAGGTGTCCGATCTTTCGATGAGATGGTGATAGTCGATTTGGTGGAGTTCGGGCTTGACGATCCGACTACACGTGCGAGCACGAGCTCCAATGCAATCGCTAGGCCAATCTCCTAGAGGTTACCGATCCTGCGGGAACACGATCAGCCTGACCAGCGAGGGTCTTAATTCCTACCTAAAATCGAGAACAAGAACTAATATTGCAATCAAGATATTGCGGATTAAGAGGAAAGCTTTATTAAAAAGGTGGGATCCTGTATAGGTGCGAAGTACAAGAGGCCTCTGCGACGCTCGAGCCTTGGCGAAGTTGCTATGATGGCTAACTTAATGTCTAAACAAAATCCGAGTCTATGGTGATGGCTACGGGGAGTATTTAAGGAGGAAAAGGTGGGGTTTCGGCCAGCCATAGAAGTGGTGGCTGAATCCAACCCTAGAAGTCCTTTTCTCCTCAAATACGGACTCTAAAAAGTGGCTAATTAAAATCCTGCGAAAATTACATGGGCCTGGCCCAAAATAAAGGTGTCACAGCACCATATTAAGCTATGGACGAATTTTTGAAGTATTAATCTTGAATATTTCGTCCAGGCCTTCTTTCTTCATTATGGTGGCCTCAAAGTTCTGAAATCTTCATCAGTGGCATTCTCTTGAATCATCTCATGCTTGCTGCCAATTCCATGCATGGCCATGCTCCAATGCTTGTCCCTCTCATCCATGCTTGGTCCATCATTCCTAAGAGTAATAAATACATCTAATTTAGACAGCATCATATTCTCATGTATGTGAGGAATAGTTCCAAGAAACGAAAGTACATGATAGTTAAGTTGTTTGGCACGAGATCTTGTGATAGGTCCTTGTATGTGTGTAGGTGTAGGTACAACGGTTGTATCAATAGATGGGATGTCCACAGCATGCTCCCCTTCTTGAATTGAAGTCGTCCTCGACGCAATCTCATCTTCCTCACCAAAGTAAGGCTTCAAATCTACAATGTTAAACGTAGGACTAACCGTACCAAAGTCTGCAGGCAACTCAAGTTTATATGCATTATCCTTTATTTTCTCTAACACCTTAAAGGGACCAGCAGCACGCGACATTAACTTAGACTTGTGTAGATCAGGAAAACAATCTTTACGCAAATGTAACCAAACAAGATCTCCAACATCGAACACCACATGCTTTATCCCTTTATCCCCAACAAGTTTATACTTAGGATTCATGTGTTCAATGTTATCTTTAGTAGTCCTATGCAAATTTAATATCATTTCAGCGCATTGTGTAGCATCCAAATTATTTTGCACCGAAGAAGGTAAAGGCAATAAATCAATAGGTGCACGAGGAACAAAACCATACACGATCTCAAACAGGCACATCTTTGTGGTAGAATGCAGCGAACGATTATAAGCAAATTCTATATGAGGTAAACACTCTTCCCACAATTTTAAGTTCTTCTTTAAAACAGCCCGCAACATAGTATACAAAGTTCTATTTACTACTTCAGTTTGTCCGTCAATTTGGGGATGACATGTAGTACTAAACAGCAATTTAGTCCCCAACTTAGCCCATAAACATCTCCAAAAGTGGCTAAGAAATTTAGTATCATGTTCAGAAACAATAGTATTTGGCACACCATGTAAACGAACAATTTCACGAAAGAACAAATCAGCAATATGCACAGCATCATCCGTTTTATGACAAGGAATAAAGTGTGCCATCTTAGAAAACCGATCCGCAACAACAAAAATACTATCCCTCCCCTTCTATGTACGTGGCAATCCTAAAACAAATTCCATAGAAATATCCTCCCAAGGAACACTAGGAACAGGAAGAGGCATATATAAACCATGTGGATTAAGGCGAGACTTAGCTTTTTGACAAGTAGTGTAGCTTGCCACAAATCTGTCAACATCTCGACGCATACGTGGCCAAAAGAAGTGTGCAGCAAGAACATCCTCCGTCTTCTTGACACCAAAGTGTCCCATCAATCCTCCTCCATGCGCCTCCTGTAACAACAAAAGATGAACATAATTATCTGGAATGCATAGTTTGTTAGCACGGAACACAAATCCATCATTGAAGACGAACTTATTCCATGTTATACCATCTCTACAATTCGACAACACATCTTTAAATTCCGCATCATGCACATATTGTTCCTTAATAGTTTCTAATCCAAATATTTTGAAGTCAAGTTGAGATAACAAAGTATAACGGCGCGACAAAGTATCAGCAATAATATTATCTTTACCCTTTTTGTGTTTGATAACATAAGGAAAAGACTCAATAAATTCAACCCACTTTGCATGACGACGATTCAACTTAGCTTGACTACGAATATGCTTCAAAGATTCATGATCAGAATGAATAACAAATTCTTTAGGCCATAGATAATGTTGCCAAGTTTCTAATGTCCGAACCAACGCATATAATTCTTTATCATAATTAGAATAGTTTAGACTAGCCCCACTCAATTTCTCACTAAAATATGCAACAGGTTTTCCCTCTTGTAATAACACCCCTCCCAAACCAATTCCACTAGAATCACATTCAAGCTCAAAAGTCTTAGTAAAATCAGGAAGTTGGAGTAAGGGAGCATGTGTTAGCTTATCTTTCAATATGACGAAGGCCTGTTGTTGTGCATCACCCCAAACAAAGGGCACATCCTTCTTGGTAAGCTCATTCAGCGGCGCGGCAATTGATCCAAAGTCTTTGACAAAGCACCTATAAAAACCAGCGAGGCCAAGAAAACTCCTCACTTTTGTGACCGTCTTGGGCTGCGGCCAATTCTCAATAGCTTCAATCCTGGCTGGATCCACTTGAATACCCTGTGATGTAACAACATAGCCAAGAAAAGCAACTCGATTGGTGCAAAAGGTGCACTTCTCAAGGTTACCAAACAAACGTGCATCACGTAAAGCATTGGAAACAGCACGTAAATGGTCCAAATGATCCTCTAAAGATTTGCTATAAATCAGAATATCATCAAAGTAGACTACCACAAAACGTCCAATGAAAGAACGTAAAACTTCGTTCATTAACCTCATGAAAGTGCTAGGTGCATTAGTTAAACCAGACGGCATCACTAACCACTCATATAAACCGAACTTAGTTTTAAATGCTGTTTTCCATTCATCTCCTAATTTCATACGAATCTGGTGGTAACCACTACGCAAATCAACTTTAGAAAACATGATAGAGCCACTCAATTCATCAAGCATGTCATCTAAACGTGGAATAGGATGACGATATCGAATAGTAATATTATTGATAGCTCTACAATCAGTACACATGCGCGAAGAACCATCTTTCTTAGGTACCAAAATAATAGGAACAACCCAGGGGCTAAGGGACTCACGAATATGATCTATGTCGAGTAGTTCCTGAATTTGGCTTTGTATCTCCTTTGTCTCCTCTGGATTAGTTCTATATGGCACACGGTTGGGCAATGCAGCACCAGGAATTAGATCAATTTGGTGCTCAATTCCTCTAATAGGAGGTAGTCTTGGTGGCAGCTCAACGGGAAAGACGTCCTCATATTCCTGCAAAAGGTTAGCAATAGCTGGGGGCAAAGAAGGAGGCATATCCTCAAATGAAAACAAAACCTATTTGCAAATAATTGCATAACATTGAGTATTGTTTACATCTAGTTCAGCGATATGAATTTTATTTGCAAGCATACATGGACTCTTCAAACAAATTTCAATAGCATGGGTAGAATCAGATTTAGTGTGCTTTGGTGGTACAAAATCTGTAGCAACAATCTGATTCTCACTTTTATTTTTCTCCTCAGTTTTAGCTCTACTAGCTCTAGCAAGATCATCTTTTAAAATCTGTTTGGGAGTCATAGGTTTTAGACCAATTTTCTTTCCATCATGCATAAGATAATAGTGATTAGTTTTGCCATTATGAACAGATTCTCTATCAAATTGCCATGGTCTACCAAGTAACAAAGAACAAGCTTGCATATGTACAACATCACAATCAACAAAATCAGAATATGTACCAATAGTAAAATGCACGAGTACCGTTCTTGTTACCTTGATCTTGCGAGAACTCTCAAACCATTGGATGTAATATGAATGTGTGTGTTGTCTTGTTGGAAGTGCAAGCTTCTCTACCATGTCAACACTAGCCAGATTATTACAACTCCCTCCATCAATGATGATCCGTATAGCTCTTTCCTTGACAACACCACGTGTTTGGAACAGGTTGTGGCGTTGATCTTGCTCAGATTTCCTCAATTGCACACTCAACACACGTTGTGTAATTAAGCTCTTATATTGATCAGCAGCTTTAGCTCCCATTACCTCTGTCTCTTCATCAGCATCAGAATTGTCTCCATCTCGAGCAGAAATAAGGGCTAATGTATCTTCATCAAAGTCACTCGCTGAATCGTATTGACCATCATCCCGCACCATCATCACACGTTGTGTTGTGCACTGTCTCTCAATATGACCAAAACCCCAGCACTTGCGGCATTGTATATCCTTTGTCTTACTCGTGGAAGCCATAGAAAATGCACTACGAGCAGGAGCATTGGATGACGGTGGAGGAGCAGCTGGAAATATTGTGGTGGCCTTGGATGTGGTAGTAGCTGGTGGTGAATCACGAGAAGGAGGCGCTGATTGTCAGGATGTCTAAGTGGATGTGCGACCTGCAGAATTATTAGTCCTCCTCCATGGTGTTTGGCGATCCTGCACTTCACGTTTAGCTTTGCAAGCAAGATGAAACAAACGAGTGATATAATTATATTCCTTATAATCTAATATGTGTTGAATGTCCTTATTTAATCCACCAAAGAAATGTGCAAGCATTTGTTCAGTATATTCAACAAGACCACACCGAACCATCCCTGTTTGCAATTCCTGATAATACTCTTCTACAGAATTTTTCCCTTGCTCTAAACGTGTCAGATTCTTTAGTAAATCACGCTGATAAGTGGGAGGTACAAAACGAACACGCATAGAAGTTTTTAAAGCAGTCCAAGTACTAGGAATAGTAGTAGGATTTAAATGACAATACTCAGACCACCAAAGGGAAGCAAATTTAGTAAATTCACATGTAGCAGCACTAACACGCATATTCTCAAGATATTTTAAACATGCAAAACGTTGTTCTACTTCCATCTCCCATGTAAGATATGCATCAGGATTATATTTACCCTCAAAAGATGGAATATTTAATTTAAGCTTTGCAACACGATCATCATCACGTACCGGTGGTCGAGAGTTGCGGTAGTAATGTCGGGGACGGCCAGCAGGTACCTATGGAGGTTGTTAAACCTCCTCGTCAAACAGATCGTCGTCATCGGGGTCGTAGTAGTACCCGTCGCCTGTCTCCAATGTCGCAGCAGCAGCCGCGGCGGAAGTCTGAGGTGCGTCAGCTGCTGCAGTAGCCGCCTGGGATGTGACAGCGCGATTGTGGGCGAACTCGGCGTGTGGGATGCATTCCTCCCAATCTTTAAGGTTCTTCTTTATCAACATGCGGAGAAGTGTGCCAAGGCTTCGGTTGACGACCTTGGTTTGGCCATCGGTTTGAGGATGCGAGGCGGACGAGAATAGTAGCTTGATGCCAAGCTTGGCCATGAGTGTCTTCCAAAAGTATCTCATGAATTTGACGTCGCGGTCGGAGACGATTGTTCGTGGTACTCCATGAAGGAGGATTATTTCCCTGAAAAACAGATTTACGACATGTGAAGCATCATCGGTCTTATGGCATGGAATGAAGTGTGCCATTTTAAAAAAATGATTCACTACAAAAAATATAGAATCATGACCATGTCTAGAGCTAGGCAAGTGATAGGGCAAAGGTGTCCGATCTTTCGATGAGAAGGAGATAATCGATTTGGTGGAGTTCGGGCTTGACGATCCGACTACACGTGCGAGCACGAGCGCCAATGCAATCGCTAGGCCAATCTCCTGGAGGTTACCGATCCTGCGGGAACACGATCAGCCTGACCAGCAAGGGTCTTAATTCCTACCTAAAATCGAGAACAAGTAAGAACCAATATTGCAATCAAGATATTGCGGATTAAGAGGAAAGCTTTATTGAAAAGGTGGGATCCTGTATAGGTGTGAAGTACAAGAGGCCTCTGCGACACTCGAGCCGTGGCGAAGTTGCTATGATGTCTAACTTAATGTCTAAACAAAATCCGAGTCTAGGGTGACGGCTATGGGGAGTATTTAAGGAGGAAAAGGTGGGGTTTCGGCCAGCCATGGAAGTGGTGGCCAAATCCAACCCTAAAAGTCCTTTTCCCCTCAAATACGGACTCTAAAAAGTGGCTATTTAAAATCCTGCGAAAATTACATGGGCCTGGCCCAAAATAAAGGTGTCGCAGCACCATATTAAGCTATGGAAGAATTCGTGAAGTATTAATCTTGAATATTTCGTCCAAGCCTTCTTTCTTCATTATGGTGGCCTCAAAGTTCTGAAATCTTCATCCGTGGCCTTCTCTTGGATCATCACATGCTTGCTGCCATCTCCATGCATGGCCATGCTCCAATGCTTGTCCCTCTCATCCATGCTTGGTCCATCATTCCTAAGAGTAAGAAATACATCTGATTTAGGCAACATCATATTCTCATGTATGTGAGGAATAGTTCCAAGAAACGAAAGTACCTAATAGTTAAGTTGTTTGGCACGAGATCTTGTGATGGGTCCTTGTATGTGTGTAGCTGTAGGTACAACGATTGTATCAATAGAAGGGATGTCCACATCATGCTCCCCTTCTTGAACTGAAGTCGTCCTCGACGCAATCTCATCTTCCTCACCAAAGTAAGGCTTCAAATCTGCAATGTTAAACATAGGACTAACCGTACCAAAGTCTGCAGGCAACTCAAGTTTATATGCATTATCATTTATTTTCTCTAACACCTTAAAGGGACCAGCAGCACGCGGCATTAACTTAGACTTGCGTAAATCAGGAAAACGATCTTTACGCAAATGTAACCAAACAAGATCTCCAACATCAAACACAACATGCTTTATCCCTTTATCCCCAGCAAGTTTATACTTAGCATTCATGTGTTCAATGTTATCTTTAGTAGTATTATGCAAGTTTAATATCATTTCGGCGCGTTGTGTAACATCCAAATTATTTTGCACCGAAGAAGGTAAAGGCAATAAAATAATAGGTGCACGAGGAACAAAACCATATACAATCTCAAATGGGCACATCTTTGTGGTAGAATGCAGCGAACGATTATAAGCAAATACTATATGAGGTAAACACTCTTCCCACAATTTTAAGTTCTTCTTTAAAACAGCCCGCAACATAGTAGACAAAGTTCTATTTACTACTTCAGTTTGTCCATCAGTTTGGGGATGACATGTAGTACTAAACAGCGATTTAGTCCCCAACTTAGCCCATAAACATCTCCAAAAGTGGCTAAGAAATTTAGTATCATGTTCAGAAACAATAGTATTTGGCACACCATGTAAACGAACAATTTCACGAAAGAACAAATCAGCAATATGCGCAGCATCATCCGTTTTATGACAAGGAATAAAGTGTGCCATCTTAGAAAACCAATCCGCAACAACAAAAATACTATCCCTCCCCTTCTATGTACGTGGCAATCCTAAAACAAAGTCCATAGAAATATCCTCCTAAGGAACACTAGGAACAGGAAGAGGCATATATAAACCATGTGGATTAAGGCAGGACTTAGCTTTTTGACAAGTAGTGCAGCGTGCCACAAATCTCTCAACATCTCGGCGCATACGTGGCCAAAAGAAGTGTGCAGCAAGAACATCCACCGTCTTCTTGACACCAAAGTGTCCCATCAATCCTCCTCCATGCGCCTCCTGTAACAACAAAAGACGAACAGAACTATCCGGAATGCATAGTTTGTTACCACGGAACACAAATCCATCATTGAAGACGAACTTTTTCCATGTTCTACCATCTCTACAATTCTGCAACACATCTTTAAATTCAGCATCATGCACATATTGTTCCTTAATAGTTTCTAATCCAAATATTTTGAAGTCAAGTTGAGATAACAAAGTATAACGGCGCGACAAAGCATCAGCAATAATATTATCTTTACCCTTTTTGTGTTTGATAACATAAGTAAAAGACTCAATAAATTCAACCCACTTTGCATGACGATGATTCAACTTAGCTTGACTACGAATATGCTTCATAGATTCATGATCAGAATGAATAACAAATTCTTTAGGCCATAGATAATGTTGCCAAGTTTCTAATGTCCGAACCAACGCATATAATTCTTTATCATAAGTAGAATAGTTCATACTAGCCCCACTCAATTTCTCACTAAAATATGCAACAGGTTTTCCCTCTTGTAATAACACCCCTCCCAAACCAATTCCACTAGCATCACATTCAAGCTCAAAAGTCTTAGTAAAATCAGGAAGTTGGAGTAAGGGAGCATGTGTTAGCTTATCTTTCAATATGACGAAGTTCTGTTGTTGTGCATCGCCCCAAACAAAGGGCACATCCTTCTTGGTAAGCTCATTCAGCGGCGCGGCAATTGATCCAAAATCTTTGACAAAGCGCCTATAAAAACCAGCGAGGCCAAGAAAACTCCTCACTTGTGTGACCGTCTTGGGCTGCGGCCAATTCTCAATAGCTTCAATCTTGGCTGGATCCACTTCAATACCCTGTGATGTAACAACATAGCCAAGAAACGCAACTCGATTGGTGCAAAAGGTGCACTTCTCAAGATTACCAAACAAACATTTATCACGTAAAGCATTGAAAACAGCACGTAAATGGTCCAAATGATCCTCTAAAGATTTGCTATAAATCAGAATATCATCAAAGTAGACTACCACAAAACGTCCAATGAAAGCACGTAAAACTTCGTTCATTAACCTCATGAAAGTGCTGGGTGCATTAGTTAAACCAAACGGCATCGCTAACCACTCATATAACCGAACTTAGTTTTAAATGCAGTTGTCCATTCATCTCCCAATTTCATACGAATCTGGTGGTAACCACTACGCAAATCAACTTTAGAAAACATGGTAGAGCCACTCAATTCATCAAGAATGTCATCCAAACGTGGAATAGGATGACGATATCGAATAGTAATATTATTGATAGCTCTACAATTAGTACACATGCGCGAAGAACCATCTTTCTTAGGTACCAAAATAATAGGAACAGCACAGGGGCTAAGGGACTCACGAATATGATCTCTGTCGAGTAGTTCCTGGATTTGGCATTGTATCTCCTTTGTCTCCTCTAGATTGGTTCTATATGGCGCGCGGTTGGGCAATGTAGCACCAGGAATTAGATCAATTTGGTGCTCAACTCCTCTAATAGGAGGTAGTACTGGTGGCAGCTCAGCGGGAAAAACGTCCTCATATTCATGCAAAAGGTTAGCAATAGCTGGTGGCGAAGAAGGAGGCATACCCTCAAATGAAAACAAAACCTCTTTGGAGATAATTGCATAACATTGAGTATTGTTTACATCTAGTTCAGCAATATCAATTTTATTTTCAAGCATACATGGACTCTTCAAACGAATTTCAGTAGCATGTTTAGAATCAGATTTAGTGTTCTTTGGTGGTATAAAATCTGCAGCAACAATCTGATTCTCACTTTTATTTTTCTCCTCAGTTTTAGCTCTACTAGCTCTAGCAAGATCATCTTTTAAAATCTGTTCGGGAGTCATAGGTTTTAGACCAATTTTCTTTCCATCGTGCATAAGAGAATAGTGATTAGTTTTGCCATTATGAACAGATTCTCTATCAAATTGCCATGGTCTACCAAGTAACAAAGAACAAGCTTGCATAGGTACAACATCACAATCAACAAAATCAGAATATGTACTAATAGTAAAATGCACGTATACCGTTCTTGTTACCTTGATCTTGCGAGAACTCTCAAACCATTGGATGTAATATGAATGTGTGCGTTGTCTTGTTGGAAGTGTAAGCTTCTCTACCATGTCAACACTATCCAGATTATTACAACTCCCTCCATCGATGATGATCCGTATAGCTCTTTCCTTGACAACACCACGTGTTTGGAACATGTTGTGGCGTTGATCTTGCTCAGATTTGCTCAATTGCACACTCAACACACGTTGTGTAATTGAGCTCTTGTATTGATCAGCAGCTTGAGCTCCCATTACCTCTGTCTCTTCATTAGCAACAGAATTGTCTCCATCTCGAGCAGAAATAAGGGCTAATGTATCTTCATCAAAGTCACTCGCTGAATCGTATTGACCATCATACGGCACCATCATCACACGTTGTGTTGTGCACTGTCTCTCAATATGACCAAAACCCCAGCACTTGCTGCATTGTATATCCTTTATCTTACCCGTGGAAGCCATAGAAGATGCACTACGAGCAGGAGCATTGGATGACGGTGGAGGAGCAGCTGGAAATCTTGTGGTGGCCTTGGATGTGGTAGTAGCTGGTGGCGAATCACGAGAAGGAGGCGCTGATTGTCGGGATGTCCAAGTGGATGTGCGACCTGCAGAATTATTAGTCCTCCTCCATGGTGTTTGGTGATCCTGCACTTCACGTTCAGATTTGCAAGCAAGATGAAACAAACGAGTGATATAATTATATTCCTTATAATCTAATATGTGTTGAATGTCCTTGTTTAAACCACCAAAGAAACGTGCAAGCATTTGTTCAGTAGATTCAACAAGACCACACCGAACCATCCCTGTTTGCAATTCCTGATAATACTCTTCTACAGAATTTTTCCCTTGCTCTAAACGTGTCAGATTCTTTAGTAAATCACGCTGATAAGTGGGAGGTACAAAACGAACACGCATAGCAGTTTTTAAAGCAGTCCAAGTACTAGGAATAGTAGTAGGATTTAAACGACAATACTCAGACCACCAAAGGGAAGCAAATTTAGTAAATTCACATGTAGCAGCACTAACACGCATATTCTCAGGATATTTTAAACATGCAAAACGTTGTTCTACTTCCATCTCCCATGTAAGATATGCATCAGGATTATATTTACCCTCAAAAGATGGAATATTTAATTTAAGCTTTGCAACATGATCATCATCATGTACCGGTGGTCGAGCGTTGCGGTAGTAATGTCGGGGACGGCCAGCAGGTACCTGTGGATGTTGTTCAACCTCCTCGTCAAACAGATCGTCGTCGTCGGGGTCGTAGTAGTACCCGTCGTCTGTCCCCAATGTCGCAACAGCAGCCGCGGCGGAAGTGTAAGGTGCGTCAGCTGCAGCGGTAGCCGCCTGGGGTGCGGCGGCAGCCGAACCAGTAGTCCGACCCGTGATTGGAATGCGCCGTGCGCCATGTGCGGGTGCGGGTGCGGGCAATCTGTTCAAAATCTCCTTGAACCGAGCGTCAAGCTTGGCGTTGAAGGATTTCTCGAGTCCATCGATCTTGTCCACGGCGTTGGTGAGCTTGGTGTCAAACTCCCCTAGGCGTGTATCCACGTCTTCCGCGCGACTGACCAAGAGCTCGGAGAAGTGGGCATGTAGTTCTTCGTTCATCATTGTGGCAGGGTTCCGCGAAGTATCTGTCATGGTTAGTCCTTTAAAAGCACAGGTATATACTACGGAAATATGGTGGAAGGCACGCATAATCCGTCAAGCAATATACGAAGCTCTTACAAGTTCTTACCAAACAGAAGGAAAAGGCGATGTGTAACCGTGAGGATCAGTGGGTCCAGAGATTGAACCGAGCGATTACCGGGAGTCGAGACACCGCACGTGGAGAATATCTGTGGAGCTCTGGGAAGGCTTAGCAAAGGGGTTAGCAATTATCAAAACAGCAATGCAAAAGTTCAAAGAATGCTCAACGACGGTACTGTGCTGGTCCTAGGCTAGATCGTACTAGAGACGCGAGCCTCGATCACCAACGATGTCACGACGCGACACAACAAGCAATGTATGATGATATGGCACCCTGAAAAGCGAACCGAGATGTTGAAAGTCACTATGATGGCGAGTGTCTAGAACTGATCTACGGGTTCTAAAAATAGGTTAGCCCCAGAATTTTTTTTTTCGAAATTTTTGTATTTTTCTCCGGAAAGCGCGCATGCGCCAAAAGAATATCGCTATAATGGCCGATGGAGAAAAGTGATCCCCAGAGCCGAAAACTAGTATAGCCAGAAAAAATTTTCGGAGGCGGTTCCAGATGAAGCGCGACGTGGAGCGCCACATCCAACGATACACTACATGTGTCGAAGCTAAGTCCAAGTCTAACCCTTTTGGTCTTTATATGCCATTGCCTATTCCTCATGCACCTTGGTCGGACATTAGCATGGAATTTGTGTTAGGCTTGCTGATGTGGACATCCCATCTATTGATACAACCGTTGTAACTACAACTACACACATACAAGGACCTATCACAAGATCTCGTGCCAAACAACTTAACTATCAGGTACTTTCGTTTCTTGGAACTATTCCTCATATACATGAGAATATGATGCCGCCTAAATCAGATGTATTTCTTACTCTTAGGAATGATGGACCAAGCATGGATGAGAGGGACAAGCATTGGAGCATCGCCATGCATGGAGATGGCAGCAAGCATGTGATGATCCAAGAGAAGGCCACGGATGAAGATTTCAGAACTTTGAGGCCACCATAATGAAGAAAGAAGGCTTGGACGAAATATTCAAGATTAATACTTCACAAATTCGTCCATAGCTTAATATGGTGCCGCGACACCTTTATTTTGGGCGAGGCCCATGTAATTTTCGCAGGATTTTAAATAGCCACTTTTTAGAGTCCATATTTGAGGAGAAAAGGACTTCTAGGGTTGGATTCGGCTACCACTTCTATGGCTGGACGAAACCCCACCTTTTCCTCCTTAAATACTCCCCATAGCCGTCACCATAGACTCAGATTTTGTTTAGACATTAAGTTAGCCATCATAGCAACTTCGCCAAGGCTCAAGCGTCGCAGAGGCCTCTTGTCTTCGCACCTATACATGATCCCACCTTTTCAATAAAGCTTTCATCATAATCCGCAATATCTTGATTGCGATATTAGTTCTTACTTGTTCTCGATTTCAGGTAGGAATTAAGACCCTCGTTGGTCAGGCTGATCGTGTTCCCGCAGGATCGGTAACCTCCATGAGATTTGCCTAGAGATTGCATTGGCGCTCGTGCTCGCACGTGTAGTCGGATCGTTAAGCCCGAACTCCACCAAATCGAATATCACCATCTCATCGAAAGATCGGACACCTTTTCCCTATCAAGTGGTATCAGATTTCAGGTTGCTCGGTGAGATTTCACTGTTTTTGTAGATTAGATCTATTTTACCTATAACCCACGAAAAAGCCAAAAACACAGTTAGAGTTTAGATCCATCCCATCACCAATCTACGCCTTGCATTATATTTTCAGTTTTGCATTGTTGAATTTGTGTCTGCATCGTCGCGTCGAGTTGCTGGTCTTAGTGTCTCGTCCCTTTGAGTTTCGAGTTCTGATCACAGTAGTCACCTCCACACCCGCAGATCACCGCCACCATCTTCCGCCACCATACTCCGCCGCCATACACCCAGCCACCATAAACCCTAAAACTCCGCCACCGCCTTCCTACCGCGACATGGATCCAATCACCTTTCCTACCGCGGCACCAGTCCGAGTAGAGTTTTTGTTTCCTAGTTATTTCTGTTTACTCTCCTTTCTTGTTGTTTTCGTGTTGATCTAAAGTCCGTGTCGAGCTAAGAGTTCAGTCTGGAACCGCCTCCGAAAAAATTTCTGGCTATACTGATTTTCGGCCCCGGGGATCACTTTTCTCCATCGGCCGTTATAGCGATATTTTTTTCGTGCCTGCGCGCTTTCCGGAGCATAATACAAAAGTTTCAAAAAAAATTTGGGGCTAACCTGTTTCTAGACCCCGCAGATCAGTTCTAGACACTCGCCATCATAGTGATTTTCGACATCTCGGTTCGCTTTTCAGGGTGCCATATCATCATACATTGCTTGTTGTGTCGCGTCGTGACGTCGTTGGTGATCTAGGCTCATGTCTCTAGTACGGTCTAGCCTAGGACCAGCACAGTATCGTCGTTGAGCATTCTTTCAACATTTGCATTGTTGTTTTGATAATTGCTAACCCCTTTGCTAAGCCTTCCCAGAGCTCCACAGATTTCTCCACGTGTGGTGTCTCGACTCCTGGTAATCGCTCGGTTCAATCTCTGGACCCACTTCTCCTCGCGGTTGCACATCGCTTTTTCCTGTTGTTGGGTAAGAACTTGTAAGAGCTTCGTATATTACTTGACGGATTACGCGTGCCTTCCACCATATTTCCGTAGTTATAGGCATATATACCTGTTCTTTTTAAAGGACTAACCATGACAGATACTTCGCGTAACCCTGCCACAGTGACGAACCAAGAACTACATGCCCACTTCTCTGAGCTCTTGGTCGGTCGCGCTGAAGATATGGATGCACGACTAGAGGAGTTTGACACCAAGCTCACCAACGCCATGGACAAGATCGATGGACTCGAGAAATCCTTCAACGACAAGCTTGACGCTTAGTTCAAGGAGGTTTTGGACAGATTGCCGGCACCCGCACCCGCCCCATTGGCACCTCGGCATGGCGCACGGTGCATTCCGATCACGGGTCGTACTGCTGGTTCGGCTGCCGCCGCACCTCAGGCAGCTACCGCTATAGCTGAGGCACCTCAGACTTCCACCGCGGCTGCTGCTGCGACATTGGGGACAGACGACGGGTACTACTATGACCCCGATGATGACGATCTGTTTGACGAGGACGTTGAATAACCTCCACACCCTACTGGCCGTCCCCGACATTACCACCGCAACGCTCGACCACTGTTATGTGATGATGATCATGTTGCAAAGCTTAAATTTAATATTCCATCTTTTGAGGGTAAATATAATCCTGATGCATATCTTACATGTGAGATGGAAGTAGAACAACGTTTTGCATGTTTAAAATATCCTGAAAATATGCGTGTTAGTGCTGCTACATGTGAATTTACTAAATTTGCTTCCCTTTGGTGGTCTGAGTATTGTTGTTTAAATCCTACTACTATTCCTCGTACTTGGACTGCTTTAAAAACTGCTATGCGTGTCCGTTTTGTGCCTCCCACTTATCAACGTGATTTACTAAAGAATCTGACACGTTTGGAACAAGGGAAAAATTCTGTAGAAGAGTATTATCAGGAATGGCAAACGGGGATGGTTCGATGTGGTCTTGTAGAATCTACCTTGCACGTTTCTTTGGTGGATTAAACAAGGACATTCAACACATATTAGACTATAAGGAATATAATTCCATCACTCGTTTGTTTCATCTTGCTTGCATAGCTGAACGTGAAGTGCAGGATCACCAAACACCATGGAGGAGGACTAATAATTCTACAGGTCGCACATCCACTTGGACATCCCGACAATCAGCGCCTCCTTCTCGTGATTCTCCACCAGCTACTACCACATCCAAGGCCACCACAACATTTTCGTCAGCTGCTCCTCCACCGTCATCCAATGCTCCTTCTCGTAGTGAATCTTCTATGGCTTCCATGGGTAAAATAAAGAATATACAATGCCGCAAGTGCTGGGGTTTTGGTCTTATTGAGAGGCAGTGCACAACACAACGTGTTATGATGGTGCGTGATGATGGACAATATGATTCATCGAGTGACTTTGATGAAGATACATTAGCTCTTATTTCTGCTCGAGATGGAGACAATTGTGATTCTGATGAAGAGACAGAGGTAATGGGAGCTGAAACTGCTGATCAATACAAGAGCTTAATTACACAACGTGTGTTGAGTGTGCAATTGAGAAAATCTGAGCAAGACCAATGCCACAACCTGTTCCAAACACGTGGTGTTGTCAAGGAAAGAGCTATAAGGATCATCATTTATGGAGGGAGTTGTAATAATTTGGCTAGTGTTGACATGGTAGAGAAGCTTGCACTTCCAACAAGACAACGCACACATTCATATTACATCCAATGGTTTGAGAGTTCTCGCAGATCAAGGTAACAAGAATGGTACGCGTGCATTTTACTATTGGTACATATTCTGATTTTGTTGATTGTGATGTTGTATCTACGCAAGCTTGTTCTTTTTTACTTGGTAGACCATGGTAATTTGATAGAGAATCTGTTCATAATGGCAAAACTAATCACTATTCGCTTATGCATGATGGAAAGAAAATTGTTCTAAAACCTATGACTCCCGAACAGATTTTAAAAGATGATCTTGCTAGAGCTAGTAGAGCTAAAACTGAGGAGAAAAATAAAAGTGAGAATCATATTGTTGCTGCAGATTTTGTACCACCAAAGAACACTAAATCTTATTCTAAACATGATACTGAAATTCGTTTGAAGAGTCCATGTATGCTTGCAAATAAAATTGATATTGCTGAAATAAATGTAAACAATACTCACTGTTATGCAATTATCTGCAAAGAGGTTTTGTTTTCATTTGAGGATATGCCTCCTTCTTCGCCACCCGCTATTGCTAACCTTTTGCAGGAATATGAGGACGTTTTTCCCGCCGAATTTCCACCAGGACTACCTCCTATTATAGGAATTGAGCACCAAATTGATCTAATTCCTGGTGCTACGTTGCCCAACCGCGCGCCAAATAGAACCAATCCAGAGGAGACAAAGAAGATACAACACCAAATTCAGGAACTACTCGACAGAGATCATATTCGTGGGTCCCTTAGCCCCTGTGTTGTTCCTATTATTTTGGTACCTAAGAAAGATGGTTCTTCGCGCATGTGTACTGATTGTAGAGCTATCAATAATATTACTATTCGATATCGTCATCCTATTCCACGTTTGGATGACATGCTTGATGAATTGAGTGGCTCTACCATGTTTTCTAAAGTTGATTTGCGTAGTGGTTACCACCAAATTCGTATGAAATTGGGAGATGAATGGAAAACAGCATTTAAAACTAAGTTCGGTTTGTATGAGTGGTTAGTGATGCCGTTTGGTTTAACTAATGCACCTAGCACTTTCATGAGATTAATGAACGAAGTTTTACGTGCTTTTATTGGACGTTTTGTGGTAGTCTACTTTGAAGATATTCTGATTTATAGGAAATCTTTAGAGGAGCATTTGGACCATTTACGTGATGTTTTCAATGCTTTACGTGATGCACGTTTGTTTGGTAATCTTGAGAAGTGCACCTTTTGCACCAATCGAGTTGCGTTTCTTGGCTATGTTGTTACATCACAGGGTTTTGAAGTGGATCCAGCCAAGATTGAAGCTATTGAGATTTGGCCGGAGCCCAAGACAGTCACACAAGTGAGTAGTTTTCTTGCCCTCGCTAGTTTTTATAGGCGCTTTGTCAAAGACTTTGGATCAATTGTCGCGCCACTGAATGAACTTACCAAGAAGGATGTGCCCTTTGTTTGGGGCGATGCACAACAAAAGGCCTTCGTCATATTGAAAGATAAGCTAACACATGCTCCCTTACTCCAACTTCCTGATTTTAATAAGACTTTTGAGCTTGAATGTGATGCTAGTGGAATTGGTTTGGGCGGTGTGTTATTACAAGAGGGAAAACCTGTTGCATATTTTAGTGAGAAATTGAGTGGGGCTAGTCTGAACTATTCTACTTATGATAAAGAATTATATGCGTTGGTTCGGAGATTAGAAACTTGGCAACATTATCTATGGCCTAAAGAATTTGCTATACATTCTGATCATGAATCTTTGAAGCATATTCGTAGGCAAGCTAAGTTGAATCGTCGTCATGCAAAGTGGGTTGAATTTATTAAGTCTTTTCCTTATGTTATCAAACACAAAAAGGGTAAAGATAATATTATTGCTGATGCTTGTTCGCACCGTTATACTTTGTTATCTCGAATTGACTTCAAAATATTTGGATTGGAAACTATTAAGGAACAATATGTGCATGATGCTGAATTTAAAGATGTGTTGCAGAATTGTAGAGATGGTAGAACATGGAACAAATTCATCTTCAATGATGGATTTATGTTCCGTGGTAACAAACTATGCATTCCAGATAGTTCTGTTCGTCTTTTGTTGTTACAGGAGGCGCATGGAGGAGGATTGATGGGACACTTTGGTGTTAAGAAAACGGAGGATGTTCTTTCTGCACACTTCTTTTGGCCATGTATGCGTCGAGATGTTGAGAGATTTTTGGCACGCTGTACTACTTGTCAAAAAGCTAAGTCTCGCCTTAATCCACATGGTTTATATTGCCTCTTCCTGTTCCTAGTGTTCCTTGGGAGGATATTTCTATGGAGTTTGTTTTGGGATTGCCACGTACACAGAAGGGGAGGGATAGTATTTTTGTTGTTGTGGATCGGTTTTCTAATATGGCACACTTTATTCCTTGTCATAAAACGGATGATGCTGCGCATATTGCTGATTTGTTCTTTCGTGAAATTGTTCGTTTACATGGTGTGCCAAATACTATTGTTTCTGATCGTGATACTAAATTTCTTAGCCACTTTTGGAGATGTTTATGGGCTAAGTTGGGGACTAAATTGCTGTTTAGTACTACATGTCATCCCCAAACTAATGACAAACTGAAGTAGTAAATATAACTTTGTCTACTATGTTGCGGGCTGTTTTAAAGAAGAACTTAAAATTGTGGGAAGAATGTTTACCTCATATAGAATTTGCTTATAATCGTTCGATGCATTCTACCACAAAGATGTGCCCGTTTGAAATCGTGTATGGTTTTGTTCCTCGTGCACCTATTGATTTATTGCCTTTACCTTCTTCGGTGCAAAATAATTTGGATGCTACACAACGCGCTGAAATGATATTAAACTTGCATAAAACTACTAAATATAACATAGAACACATGAATGCTAAGTATAAACTTGCTAGGGATAAAGGGAGAAAGCATGTTGTGTTTGATGTTGGAGATCTTGTTTGATTACATTTGCGTAAAGATCGTTTTCCTGATATACGCAAGTCTAAGTTAATGCCACGTGCTGCTGGTCCCTTTAAGGTGTTAGAGAAAATAAACGATAATGCATATAAAATTGAGTTGCCTGCAGACTTTGGTACGGTTAGTCCTACGTTTAACATTGCAGATTTGAAGCCTTACTTTGGTGAGGAAGATGAGATTGCGTTGAGGACGACTTCAATTCAAGAAGGGGAGCATGATTAGGACATCCCATCTATTGTAACATCCCTAAAATCTTGATTTCAAAGATTGCATATCATTCATGCATGCATATAGAATTGAGATCAATTTCAAAACTCATTTCAGAAAACAGAAGCACATAGTGCTATCATTTTATGTAAACAAACTTATATCAAATGGCCATCCCCATTTGAGAGTTTGAATGTTTTAAACCTAGATTGTTTATCTCCCTTTTTGAATGAATTGAGTGTGGAATTTGAACCAAACTTTACAAAATGGAAATGGTTTCAAAAACCATTTTTCAAACATTTGCAAATCAAGTGCAAAGTCCCTGTTATTTTGTTTCTCCAAAAATGACCAAGCCTTTTCAAAGTGACCCCATGGTTTTATACCTAGAATTGAGACTGTTGCACACTGCAAAAATCCCAAATAAATTTGAATTCAAATGGAGTTTGAATTCATTTGAAAACCATTCCTGAAATTCATTCTGGAAAAATAAAAAGATTAAAGAAAAGAAAAGGGCCAGACGCTCCTAATCTAGCCCAACAGCACAACCGGCCCAGTTAGCCCACCCGGCTTCCCTCTCTCTCACTCGCACGCATAGACGCACCCACACAGGCACTGACACTCGGACCCCACCCCCTCTCCATCTCACTCGCTGACTGGTGGACCTCGACAGCTCACCTTCGTCTTCCCCAAATCGCGCCCGACCACGTCGCCGGCCGTTTCCTCTGCCCATCACTGCCGCGTTGATTCCTCGCTTAATTGCCCTTGATTCCGCGCTTAATCGCCGCTCCCCTCTCGCCTACATAACCCCCTCTGCACCGCGGTCATTTCCCCTCGCTCAGCGCCTCCACATCGCCACCAGGCTGCCCACAATCGCACTTGCGCTGCCGCAGACAGACACGCTCCAGCGACGAATCACGGTAAGCTCAGACCGTCCCGTTGCCTCTCGTTCAAACCACTGCAACCAGCATGATCTTGTGCATCTGCTAACGCCTCTGGTTTGCTTGCTCGTGACCCAGGTCATCGTTTCCGTTCACACCCGCAACCACCAGCGCCGCCGCTCGACTCCGGCGAGCAATAGCGGTAAGAACTGAGCGCCCCTCGCCTTCCCTTTGCTACCAACTTGTTCGCTAGTCACTTGCGCATCTTCTAAACCCTCTGCCTTGTGCTAGGACGACGCAGAGCCTCGACAGCGACCTCGACAACAAGCGACAGACGCCGCCCGCAACTCCGACGAGCCCCAGCGACCGTGCCCGTGCGCCCCTCGTCAAGCTGCTGCTAAGTTGAGCTTCTCCTCGATGCTACGAACCTGGTGAGCATCCTCCTGCCTCTCTGGATGACCTGTAGCGCCGCGCCGCCGCAGACAGAGCTCGCCGCCGCCAGTAGCCGCCGCCAGCGCCGCCCCGCTTTGGTCGTTTGATCCAGAGCCGTTAGATCTGGATCCAGCGTATAGGATTAGATCACTTAACGAATCGTTATGGGTAGATCTGAGCCGTGTGCTTTAAGTAGATCCGACGGCGCGGGACGGTGATCCTGAGCGAAACGGTATCAACCAATAGAATTAAGACGTGTGGCTAGGGTTTGAGTTTAAAACAGAATTTAAAACAGATTTGGATTCAAATTTGATTAGGCTATAACTTTTGATTCCCACGTTAGATTTTTGCAAATTTTATACCGTTGGAATCAGGGAGACAAGCCCTTTATGTCTATGCATTGTGTTTAGTGAAAAGTTTCTGTTAAAATGACTTTATTTGTAGAAACTTGTTTAAGGCTATTTTGAGTATAGAAATTGTTTAGGATTTTGTTTTAGTGCTAAATAAACTTGGTTTGGCAAGATTTTGACTTGTTTATGGTTCAGTATTGTGCACTTGCTTAGTGGAGTTTTAAAAATCATCACTTAGCATTTTGCATGCATGCATATATATTTTTGTTTGTATATGACTTGTATGTGATTGTGGTTATGTTCTTTGTGTAGACTTTGGTGCTAGTGATTGTGATTGTGAAGAGTGCTACTCTCCCCATTACCAAGGAAAGTGGTACTTCATGAATATTTCCATCCCTATATTTTGTACGAGCATTAGAAATATTTTGCTAAGTTTTGCATGTTACTATTTTGCCAAATGCCATGTTGGGAAATCCTAAGTAGTTATAGAATTGCTAGGAAATTCCTAAGTTAAGTTACTATGCCATGCTTAGTCTAGCTAGTAGCAAACAAGGGAGGTAAAGTATATACATGCTATGATGAAAATATTTCTAAGTCTTTGGACTTATGTTTTTCTTAATAAAACAACTAAGTCAATGAATCTCCTGGGTGGAATGGGACTTGAATGGTGGTTTTTGGTTGAGTGGTTACACAAGGCCCATGGACATGGTTTACCTTGTGTATCTCACTTGTGGTATGCCACCCAGGCACAAAGGGATTTTAGAGGCCAAGTGTTGAGAAGCTTATAGTGTAGCCACTTGGCAATATGGGCTCTGCCTGGATCACATAAGTTGCTTGAACTTAGCCATTTGGACAGTTGGTGGTAGTGGGAATGATAGGTTGGAGCGCGTCCATTTGGTCTAAGGAAAGGCTTCTGAAAGGTCCTGTCTTGGGAAACCAAGTCTGGTGGGGAAAGTGCACAACCTCTGCAGATGGAAAAATCTAAGTACTTAGCCAAGTCCATGGCAATGGACAACTTGAGCATCAAGACATGGAAGTTATCAAGAATCTCATCACTCCAACTTCTAAGTAAAACTTATGGGTAAACAAGGGTGAAGGACCTCAATGTCTATTGATGGTTTCTTGGGAAAAGTTTCGACAAAGAAAAACTTAGTGATTTCAACTAATAGGAAAAACCTATTTTGAGCAAAGCAAGCCAAGCTACACTTAGCCAAAATGCATATAGTAATATAGTCCACTTAAAATTTACTAAGGTATCACTTGCCAATACTATTCCAAAGTATTGACCCACTGTGGCTGTAACTTGTGATGTTGCAGGTTACTCCGATGATGATTAGGTGTCATGAGTCTACACTCAACATGCTTGCCTGTGGCACATGAAGATGAAGACTTATGTTTATTTACTTATTACAAACTCTTGTATTAGGCCTGTGGCCTTGAGTTGTAAAAGACTGTTTTATCTCTGGAATGGATGTAATAAATGACCTTTCTATCTGTGTACTTCATCTTAAACTGTGGATGCTAGCAATGATCCAGGGACTAGCATTGCAATCACAGGGATCCTTTTCCTTTACAAAGGAGGGATCTTACAGATGGTATCAGAGCACTGTGTTGCCTGTAGGATTATGACCCTAGGATTGGAAACCACTAAGGAAAATTTTCAACTACTTCTACACTTGTCTAATCTTCTCGTAAACTTTTCTAATCTTCTCTATCTCATCTCTATTTGTAGATGAACTCCATCAACGAAACCGTAAAGAAAGGACCACTCATGACCATGACCTTGGAGTGTGAAACTGAGTTTCGTAAAATTCTCAAGGACCTCATGGTGGCAATGGAAATACATGGTGCAGCTGTGTACAAAGGCTTTCCAGTGATGGATGAAGGAGTTGAGTACTGGTGGGTGCAACTTCACTTGTATAAAAACAAGGAAGACAACCACAAAGAAAAAGGATTCTGCATGTACACCAACACAGTGGTGCACACCACATTCTTTGAGTCAGCAAGAGAAGCAGCTTGGAGGACTATCAAAGAACTTAGTGCTAGAGTCAAGTGCAGAATGCTCAACCTCCAAAAAGACTTGATAAAAGAGAAGGAACTTACCCAAGAGTTGGAAGCCACCAACCAAACCTTAAGAGGAGATATTATAGACTTAGTGATGGAATCATGTGAGCAAGATAGGCTGATTGCTTCTAGGAATATTGTGTTAGCCAACAGATCTAGTGAGATAGGATTGTAAACGTACTTCGTTAGTTGGACCACCACCTATCACCTTATTTTCCAAAATGATATCTTAAATAAGATTGGACCTTGCTTGATGTAATGGATTCATGTATGCATGACTTGTGTGAATTTGTTTTCCAAGGATATGTATGTGATGTTTGTCTTTGTTATATCTTAAATTGTGTTGTTCTAACTTTTCTATCTTATAAATAGATGCCTATTCCCATCTGTACTGTTGAGGAGTTCCAGGTTACCCGTTTTGGTCCTCGTATCGTTGAGCTTACCACCTTGCTCAATCTCCCTCTTCCCACCATCATGGTGCATCCACTCACCAAGTTCGAGAGGAAGGACCTCTGGGGCTTCAAGGTGAACCAGCCTGGACGCCAGACAGAGCCTACTACGGAGGCCATCGTCTTCAAGCTTATGCACGATGACAGGAAGAGAGGCATGGAGGTAGTTATGCAGGACCTGATAGGACGTCTGCTAGGTCGACACTCCCGACAGGTTAGAGGCACCCACTTCCACGTCTTCGGAAGACATGATGAGTATGGAGAGTCCATCGACTTCGAGGACGACTCGAGGGACGCCGCAGAACCGATATGTTTGTACCTCCAGGACTTAGAGTCTCTCATTAGGCACATGGACACGGACAGGACCAATGTCATGCTCAGTAATGACGAGCTCCAGGTGCAGCTTCGCGAGAAGGACAAGCTTTTCGCACAGCAGGACGAGATAGTCAAGGAAATGGAGGCGAAGTTCGAGACCCAGGACAGGAAGTTCAAGAGTCAGGAGAAACGTGTCCAGGATAGGAACAAGAAGATCCGGGACATGACTGAAGAACTGCAGTCCAAGGACTTTGAGCTAGAGCAGCAGCAGACGGTGATAGAGAGGCTTCGTTCCCAGAAGAGGGCTCTCAAGGCCAAGATTGAGTCCTTGACCACTACCATTGAGGAGAACAAGACCGCGATGGAGAACGCAGGTCTTACCTTTGTCGAGGAGGAGATTGATGCTGATGAGTAGATTTGACTACTCGTTTATCTTTTATTATCGTACTTGTTATTTGAGAACTTGTTATTGGACCATCCGACATGTGGATGGCTTGCTACTTGTGTGTTTTACTTTGTGAACTTGTTATCTTGTTGTTGAACTTTTATCTTTGTGTTGCATGCTATGTGTTTGCTTATGTGCATGAAAACATCTATGGGTATCTCATTCTTATCTCTATTTGAACAAACCGCAGATGCCTCCCCGTCGCGCAAACCCCAACCCCAACAACAACAACAACAACAACAACAACAACATCACACCAGAAATGCAACAAATGATGACTGCTCAAACATAGCTGATGCAGATGATGACAACATTCAATCAAAACCAAAACAACAACAACAACAACAACAACAACCCCAATAACAACAACAATAACAACAATAACAACAACAACCCTCCAGGATTTGATATGCTCACCAGATTTTTGCGATTGAGGCCATCTAAGTTCTCGGGGACGACTGATCCCATGGTGGCCAATGATTGGCTACGATCTGTAAACAAGGACTTAGTAACTGTGGGCTGCACGGATGCTGAAAAGGTCAGATTTTGTTGAGGGGTAACCCTGGGGTTGGCCCGATCTTTCACGAATTCCACGAGAAACGAGGGGAACGAGGTGGTCGGGGGATGAAATCGAGGAAGGCGATGAAAACCACGAACACACACACACCAAAACACGATACACGCCTACTTCTCACGCCGGTGGCAACCGGTCCAACATAATCTCTAGGATCGGTGTTGGGCGAAGCTCGCTCTCCACGCCAACAACGGGGGATGAGGTGCTTGGTGAGACCTTGACGACTTGGGGGCGAGAAACCGAGAACCCAAGGCCTTGTACAACTTGAACGCACTTAAGCAAGATCCAAGAGGTGGGTGGATAATCCGGTGCTCCTTGTTAGGAGCATGAGACCAATAGATATAAGTCCTCAAAGGGTTTTCTTAATATCTATTATTATCCAAGTCTAAGGGTTTACAATAGAGGGTGGGGGCTATATATAGTCCAGCCACAAAACAGGGGTAGTTTCGGAAAGAAAAGGTAAATTATAGGTTGGGTCACAGGGCACATGGCCGAACTGAGGCGATCAGGGTCTGGCAGGACCGGTAGTACCGGTCCGGCATCCGGTAGTACCGGCGGTATCCGGTAGTACCGCTTCCGGAGCGGTAGTACCGCTTGAGGGCCTGGAGCTTCCATCGGAGGCGCCTGTGGAGAGCGGTAGGAGGGGGCGGTAGTACCGGCCACCGGTAGTACCGGTTGTAGGACCGGTAGTACCGCTTGCTTCTGGGGCGTGGAGTGGTGCTTCCTGTGGCGAGCGGTAGGAGGAGGCGGTAGGACCGCTTGGAGCGGTAGTACCGGTCGTCCCAGCCGGTAGTACCGCTTGCGTCTGGCAGCGACTGGTGGCTTCTTCGTACCTGATGATGCACAGAGTTTGCGTGTGAAGTAGCAAGCCATCCAAGGGTGTGTCGAAGTCACACAAGGAGAGGAGCGAGTTCACCTTAGTTTGAAGGAGTTTGGCTCGGGCGCGAGTCATGGGTCCACTTGGGTAGCTCGTGGGAGTAGATGTAGTAGAGGTCGTAGGACGAGCTGCATCAGCTCCCCCCCCCTTGGGAAAGAGTCGTCCTCGACTCTTCAACCGTCACAACTTCCTCTTTGCCATGGTAGGGTGAGAGGTCCTTGACATTGAATGTCGAGCTCACAAGATACTTCGATGTTGGTATATCGATCACATAGGCGTTGTTGTTGATCCTCTTTAGCACCTTGAATGGTCCATCGCCTCGTGGCTTTAGCTTGGAGTCGCGTTCCTTGGGGAAGCGGTCTTTACTCAAGTGTATCCATACAAGGTCGCCCTCATCAAAGATCATCTCTTTCTTGGTCTTGTTGAGCCTTGATGCTTGGCGAAGGACTTGTTGCTCGATAGTAGCTCGTGTGTCTTCATGGAGTTTCATCATTGCTTGGGCACGCTTGACAATGTCCATATTGGCACGTTCATGGAGTGGAAGTGGAAGGATATCGAGCGCGGTGTGGCATCCCGCAAAACCACTACTAGAAAATCGCGTTGAATTTGTGCATTGCATCGTCATCATCATATTTTGTTTGTCTAAAACTATTTTCGCAAAGCCCATTTCGTTTTCTAAAACGCCCCATCTTTATTCAAATATCAAAACCGGGTCGCCGGAATATTTTACTTTGTCTGCTATTAGTTTGCAAAAGGCCTGTTGGAAATAAGTAAAACATTTAATTGTTTTGTGGGAGCAGTCGAACGGGCCGAATGACCCGAACGACCACCCCAGAAAAATATAATCGGTCCACCTAACTGCCCTTCTAAATCCTATTCCTACCAAACTACCTACCCAACCCTCCTCTCCACATCACTCCCTCCAATAGCCAGATGCCACCTCACCCCTCTCTCTCCCTCACCCAATCCCCCCCTGCCACATCACCACCCCTCTCCCCAACCCAGCCAACACGCACGCCACACGCTCACACACGCACTCCACGCTGCAGGCGGGACCCACGCCCCTGGGCCCCCCACACACGCGACTCACGCACGCACTGCCCCCGACTCCTTCTTCTTTCTCCCTCCTCCTCTCTCCCAGTGCTCCACCCGCCTCCACCGGCGCGCGCCCCGCCTCCCCCTCTTCTCCTGCGCCACCCTCGCCTCCGCGGACCACCGGCCCCACCTTCCCCGACCGAACCTCCGCCTCCCGCTCACCTGCCGCCGCCCTCGACCGTGGTCCCGCGCCGTCCTCCTCCGGCGCCGCCAGTTCCCCATCGCCGTCGGCCGCGCCCGCTCTGCTCCGCCCTGACCCCGACGCCGTCCGCCGATGCGCCCCCGCGACCTCCGCCGGTGCCTCTCCTCGCTGGCACACACCTCCGCGCCCCGCCTCTGGCCCGCGGCCGCGACCGCCGCCGCCGTGCGCGCCGCCCGCGCTCGCCCGCCCTCCAGCTCCGCCCGACCGCGATGCCCTCCGGCCCGCCGCCGCCACAGGAGCCTCCCTCTCCTCGCCGGTTCCGCGCCACCGTCGCCGAGCCCCGCTCCCAGCCGTCCGCCTCGCTCCGTCCAGCGCGCCGCCAGGAGCTCCCTTCCTCCGCGCGGGCTCGCGTACTCCTCCACCGTCCGAGCCCGGCCGCCTCCGCCGCCGTTCGTCTTCACCGCCGCGCCGCGCCCGCGTCCGGCCCGGCCCGCCTCCGCGCGCGTCCTCTGCTCCCCCGAGCCCCTCGTCGCGCGGCCCGAGCTCGCCACCGCTAGGTCCTCGTCGGAGCTCCCCCAGGCGCTGCAACAGAGCGAGTTGGCCACGCGTGTACACATGTTTTTCTTTTGGCCTAGTGGCGCATGTGGCTGCTCGTGTATCTGGTGATGTGAAGATGTGGTAGTAGTGTGGTACTGCTACGTGTCTACCCCTACACAAGTCATCAACGTCTCGCAAGAATTTGATGAACCATCCGCGCCACATTCCAAGATCGCCCCGGACCCGATGACCGCCAAGCTCTTCTTCACGGAGATCAAAAGGCCGTTGCCCGAGACCCCGAGACCGACCCCGGTGTTTGGGAGACCGGACCCTCGACACTCCAAGATCGACGCCAAGATCTACCCTCGGACACCGAGACTCCGGCGCGACAAGTACTCCCCCGAATGCCAAGACCGACTCGATGGCGCGGACCCAACAAGACCCGCGCAACGGCAAGAACGACCCCGTGGGACCCGGCAAGATCTGGCCGACGACAAGAACGACACCGACCCGGAAGCACCTGTTTCGCCCCCGACACCAAACCAAGTCCGGCTTCCCGGATTCGACAAGATCTACCCCCGTTATCCGAGAACGCTCCCGCCGAGACCGAACCGTCGAACCCTGGACCCCGAGACCAACCCCGAACCCCAGAACCCCAAGATCTGCCGAACCCTAATGTGTGAACCTCTTATCCGAGAACCCTATTTTATAATATAATAACAACTTGATGCATAATAATTGTCATACTCGCATGCATATCTGTGGTTTGGGGGCCTTATGCCGATTCACCTAATAATTAAATATGGGGCCCATATGCGGGCAAATCTGGTCTCATATCGGCCTCATTTAAATTGTGAAGCGCACCGGTGATATATTTCTGCCTTGTTAAAACAACATTTAAAATGCAGGGTAGCTAAATAACATGAACCATCTAATTAATTGTCGGGACCCCGGTTCCGCTTAATATGACCTAAGTGCATCGCACCTTGCCATGCCATGCATCATACAAGCATCATGCCGATCTTCTGCCGTTGTATTAAATATTGCATCCGGTGTTTATGCTAGTGTTTTGCTTCTTCGCGGATAAGGCCGTTGAGTTGATGTGAGCTTCGCCTCGATCTTCGGATGAACCCTTCGACAATGTTTTCAGGCGAGCATCTCCCCCTTTCTACCTATCTTACTTTTATAGTATTTATTCCCTCCTGTTGATCTATTGCTATCGGTGTTGCGATGCTTTAGTTTCCGTACCTGTGATATACCGTGCAGCCCTATATTGCCTTGGCCACACCCTATTACCTGTTGTTTGGTAGTTAGTTGGACCTGCGCGTCTTAGTCGCTTGCTCAAGTGCTGTTGCGTGTCGTCAAATGCCACAGTTGTTGGAGCCTTGCCGCATGTTTGACGTTGGAGATGAGCATGGTTTTACTTATCGTTCACTTTAATTCCTGTTTAACAACTAAAATTGAAGTAAGCAGAGGCATCGGTGGGTGATAGAAAATATTTGGTTTCCGAACGCCCACTTGTGTCCCGTAGGACCCCGAGTACTTGATACCTGTTCCTTGATTTATCGCGCTATCCACATCCGGGAGGTATATGGGACCCAGCCACACTTCTGGAAGAGCTTGATTCAGTCTTATTTCTTGGGGCCACAAACTAGTTTGAGGTTTTATTACTATCCTGTACTTATGCCATGCTACTGCTTTATTTACGATTGTGCGAGGTGCACACTGTACTGTTTAGGATCAGTGGCACGATTCCGCGGTGTCGACAAGCCCAGCCACACTTTCGGGTTCCCAGTCGTTCACAGCCGTCCCCACAACCTTAAGTCTGTCTCGGAGCCGGCCGGCTTCGTTGCGGGTTCTACTTTAAGGGGTGGCCCCCTGAAATATTTCTGAATCCTGTGATTGCTTTGTCGTGAAAGCCTCGTTGGGTTTTGATTTGTTTTTTCCGAGGTTGATCGAGTGTGTGTTGCTATTGGTGCACCCCGGCCGGGTAAAACTTTCTGAAAGCCGTGTCCGCGGTTATGGACGACTTGGAGCACAGTATCTCGACCATAGACAAGCATAACTAAAGTTTACTGCTATAAATTTGACTTTATAATGACTAGTAATCAGCTTCACTATAATGGAATGGCTAAATAATACTGCCCACAATTGCTTGTTTGGATTGTCGCTTGCGACCATTGTACCTGACTAGTAAGTATTGCAACTACAACGGAATGGCTGAATAAAAGTACCAACAACTGCTGGGTTTTGGGTTATCTCATGCTATTTATATCTGATTAGTAAGTGTTGCAACTATAACGGAATGATTAACTAAAAGTGCCCACTGTTTATTTTATCAGGATGATTATCTATACCTGACTAGTAATTGCTGCAACGAAAACTGAATAAATAAAACTGCCAACTGTGTGAGTTCCTCGGTTGACTTCCTCGTTTGGTCTCGAGGGGGAAACACCAGGACGGGTATGTTTGGTGTTAGCTTCAGGTTGGATCCGTATAGGTCATTCTTACCCCTCTCTGTTTGCCGTCAGCTGTATCGAGTCTCTATAGGTTGTTCAGTGCATGCTGCCGCTGCCGCTTCAGTCCACCATACCTATGTAGGCGAGGACCGCCGAATTCTAGCCTCGCCGTGTACTGGCCTCAGTACTGACGCTCCTCTTTTTCCTTTGCCCTTTGTCGGCACCCCTTTTTGTTTAAGCAGGTTTGAGATCGACGTCGTTAGCAGGGTTACCCTTCCGGCTTGGCCTGGGCAGGGTTATGGACGCCATTGGTTATTCTTCAGGGCTCTTAGCCCCATTTGCATCTTGTCTGTAGCTGGACGCACTATCGTTTTCAAGGTGATTTGGATCTTTGTATATTATATCTGTATTCTTGACTCATTGAGTCGCTGTTGTATATATATCTGTTCTGTGGGTCCCATCGAGGACTGTTGTGTAATGTTATTACTTCGTTTTCCACCCGCACGAAAGTGCCTGGTGGGCACCTTTGAATCGTTTCTATGCGGGTTTGGCGAGTTTCGCTAAAACTTGCATAGGGTCGATTCTGAGGGTGTTACACGCGGTTAGAGGCTCGAAGCCATAGACGATCATGAACGGGCTCCTCATGGTGGTGGAATGCTTGGCGCGGTTGTAGGCGAAGTCGGCGTGTGGAATGCATTCCTCCCAGTCTTTAAGGTTCTTCTTTATCAACACCCGGAGAAGTGTGCCAAGACTTCGATTGACTACCTCGGTTTATCCATCGGTTTGAGGATGCGAGGCGGACGAGAAGAGGAGCTTGATGCCGAGCTTGGCCATGAGGGTCTTCCAGAAGTAGCTCATGAATTTTACGTCACGGTCGGAGACGATTGTTCTTGGCACGCCGTGTAGCCGAATTAATTCCCTGAAAAACAAATTTGCTACATGTGAAGCATCATCGGTCTTATGGCACGGAATGAAATGTCCCATTTTTGAAAAGCGATCCACGACTACAAATATGGAATCATGACCATGTTTAGATCTAGGCAAGCCGAATACAAAGTCCATGCTAATGTCCGACCAAGGTGCATGAGGAATAGACAATGGCATATAAAGACCAAAGGGGTTGGACTTGGACTTAGCTTGGATACATGTAGTGCATCGTTGAACGTGGCGCTCCACGTCGCGCTTCATCTTTGGCCAAAAGTAGTGAATGGGGAGCATGTCATATGTCTTGTCACGGCCAAAGTGACCCATAAGGCCTCCACCATGGGACTCTTGAAGAAGCAAAAGTTGGAGAGACGATTTCGGAATGCAAAGCTTGTTTTGTTTGAAAAGAAAACCCTTATGCAAATAGAAATCATCAATCCCTTTGCCCATTGAACATTGTGCAAATATTGGTCCAAAGAAAGAGTCGGACGCGTACAAAGATTTGATGTCCTCAAGACCCAAGACATTGACTTCGAGTCGTGTAAGAAGGCTTGTGTTTTTGCGAGACAAGGCGTCCGCTACCACATTTTCTTTGCCCTTCTTGTATTTGACAATGTAAGGAAAAGACTCCATAAACTCAACCCACTTTGCGTGCCTTTTACTCAAGTTGGCTTGGCCCTTAAGGTACTTCAACGACTCATGGTCGGAATGGATGATAAATTCTTTGGGCCAAAGATAGTGTTGCCACACTTGAAGAACACGAACCAAGGCAAAAAGTTCTTTGTCATAAATGGGATAATTGAGGCGTGCGCCATCAAGTTTCTCACTATGGTAAGCAATAGGACGCCCATTTTGCATAAGGACGCCACCAATGCCAATACCACTAGCGTCGCATTCAATCTCAAAGGTTTTTGTGAAATCTGGCAATGCGAGAAGTGGTGCTTCGGTGAGCCTCTTTTTGAGCTCATCAAACGCCTTTTGTTGTGCTTTTCCCCAAACGAACGTGACATTTTTCTTGGTCAATTCGTTGAGGGGGCAAGCAATTGTAGAAAAATCTTTCACAAAGCGACGGTAAAGGCCGGCCAACCCATGAAAACTACGAAGTTCACTAACATTTGTTGGGATGGGCCAATCTCGTATGTCCTTGACTTTTGAGACATCAACTTCAATACCATTAGAAGACACAACAAAACCAAGGAAAATCAGCTTGTCCCTTGCAAAAGTGCACTTGGGGAGGTTAGCATAAAGTTTTTCATGACGAAGGATTTGTAGGACCTCCTTAACATGAGTAACATGCACCTCTAGTGACTTGCTATAGACAAGAATGTCATCAAAGTAAACAACTACACTCTTTCCAATGAGAGATCGCAAAATATGGTTCATGAGGCGCATGAAGGTAGATGGGGCATTGGATAAGCCAAAAGGCATAACCAACCATTCATAGAGACCAAGCTTGGTCTTGAAGGCGGTTTTCCACTCATCACCTTCAGCCATGCGAATTTGATGGTAGCCACTACGAAGATCAATTTTCGAAAATATAGTGGCTCCACATAACTCATCAAGCATGTCATCAAGACGCGGTATAGGATGTCGATAACGCACGGTGATAGCATTGATTGGACGGCAGTCCATGCATAACCGCAACGTATCATCCGTTTTCGGGACTAGGATCACGGGAACCGCGCTTGGGCTAGTGCTTACTTGTATCAAACCTTTGGAGACGAGTTGGTTGATTTGACGCTCGATCTCCTTCGTCTCTTCCGGGTTTGTGCGACACGCGGCGCGGTTTGGTAGTGGTGCGCCGGGTATGAGGTCGATGCGGTGCTCGATTCCACGAAGAGGAGGGAGGCCATGGGGAAGCTCTTCGGGAAATACATCTTGGAATTCCTGCAAAACAGCCATCAAAGAAGGAGGAACATTTGTCAAGTCATTAGTTCCTTGCGCTAGTCCCTTGCATACGAGGACGTAGTGCAAGATGGATGGATTGTTCCGCACTTCTCTCATCTCACTTTTGGTGGCAAGAAGAACACTCTTAGTTGTTCCACTCGAGTTTGGCTTGTAGCTCTCACTCTTTATGGTGTGGTTCTCTCGCTCACCACTCTTCTCACAAGGTGTTTTTGCGTATTGCGCCCTCGCTAAAGCCTTCGCATTGTCCGCAATTATTTGGCTAGGAGTCATTGGTTGCAACACACAAGTTTTATCAAGCCATTTGAAGGTGTAAGTGTTTGAGTGACCATTATGCAAAGCACGCTTGTCATATTGCCACGGTCTTCCGAGCAACATGTGACAAACCGTCATTGGAACCACGTCACATTCCACCGTGTCCTTGTAGTGCCCAATTGAGAACGTCACCAAGACGGTGTGCTTGATCTTGACGGATCCTTGGTCACTTAGCCATTGGATATGGTAGGGGTGTCTATGTGGAAGGATGGTGAGGTTGAGTTTCTCACACAATTCCGTGCTTGCAAGGTTGTGGCAACTCCCACCATCGATAACAACTTTGATGGACTTCCCATTGATGCCGTCACGAGTTTGGAAGATGTTCGAGCGTTGGTCTTCACTTTCATTGGCATGGGTAGTCAAGACCCTTGTGACCACAAGCGATGGACTTGCGTCATGCTCACACACAAGAAGTTCTTGGTCCTCTTCCAAGTGTTGCCTTGCCATGGCCTCCTTGACCCTTGCATCAAACTCTTCTTCACTCAAGTATTCTTCATCGCCGTTGTCATGGATGAACAAAACTTTCTTGTTTCCACATGCATTCGACTTGTGCCCTTTGCCTCCACACTTGTAGCATTCACCATTGAATGGTTGATCATCCCTTGTGTTTTTGCCACTTGGGGGCTGTTTTCCTTGAGGGAGGGTTGGCTTGAAGGGAAGCTTGGTGGTACTTGAGGAGCTTCCACTTGGAGTTGTTGGAGTAGTGGTTGACGCTTGCTTGAAGGTGAAGTACGTCTTTGGCTTGTTGTACTTGATGTCCTCTTGCACTTGACGCTCGGCCTTCGATGCGATGTGCACAAGCTCAACCATGTTGTTGTACCTTTGGAACTCGGTGATGCGCTTGATAGGGTGGTTCAAGCCATTGAGGAAGCGTGCCATTGTTTGCTCATCTCGCTCTTCAATGTTGGCACGGATCATGTTGAGCTCCATTTGCTTGAAGTACTCTTCCACGGTCTTTGTCCCTTGACTAAGCGTTTGAAGCTTGTTGAAAAGGTCACGCGTGTAGTGTGAAGGGACAAAGCGGGATCTCATATGAGCCTTCATATCTTGCCAAGTTGCAATTGGAGGCTCTTCTTTTGCTTCGCGAGCGAGTTGGACTTGTTCCCACCAAAGGTTGGCATACTCATCAAACTCGAGGGATGCCATGGCCATCATCTTCTCATTGCTATAATTGCGCATGCGGAAGATCTTGTCGACCTTGAGTTCCCAAGAGAGATATTCCTCGGGCTCATTGGAACCGGTGAACTTTGGCATGGTGAACTTGAGCTTGCCGAAAGTTTCTTCTCCATTGCGGTTCCGGTTGCGTCGGTTGCCCTGATTTGAGCGGTCATCATCATCATCCGAGCTCTCATGTCTTGCTTGGTGATTGTTGCGTTGCTCTTGCGGTTGTTGAGGTGCCGCGTTTGGTGGTGGAACTTGTTGTTGACGACGAGCTTAGGGAGCTTGCTCGTTTTGTTGTCGCTGTTGAGGACGAGGAGGAGGTTGATGGTCCTCACGACGAGCTTGGGGAGCTTGCTCTTGTTCTTGTCGTGGGAGATGTCGAGGAGCATTGTCGTGTGCCCTGTGGCGAGGAGGACGGTGAGCCACATGCGCAATGGGCTGCTCTTCTTCTTCTTGGTGTAGAGGAGGCTCGTCATGACCCTCATGTTGGCGACGTGGACGCTCATGTCGATGATGACGCCTTGGAGGATCGTCGAGTGCTTCTCGTCGACGGTGACCTTGTTCGTCCTCTTCCGATGCTTCACTTGTTGTTGAGGGAGCGTGTCGACGTCGATGGCCGTGGTGGTCCATGCGATGTTGTTCTTGTTGAATCACAAGTGCCCTTGGTTGTGGCCGGTTTGCTTCGCGCCTTGGAGGTCTTGCGGAGAGGTCACCATCGTAGCTTGACGTTGCGGCGTGACGCGGAGACGGTACCGCTTGCGAAGAGCTCATGGATTGAAGAACAGGTCCATCCCGGGGCCTTGAAGCGTGACGACGAGGTGCACTTGATTCACTTGAGGAGTGCCGAGATGAGCTTGATTCGCGCGAGCGTGTCCTTGCGAGTCCATCAATGATGTGTTGAAGCTTCTCATCCGTTGAGGCGAGTGAACGACCAAGAGCTTCATTTTGATGCCCGAGGTTGTGTTGCATGGCATGCATTTGGCCACGGACTTCTTCGAAGCGGTTGTCGATGTTCTTGAACTCCACACGGGCCTCGCTAAATTGTTCATCTTGGCGCCGCTCGAGAGCTTCACAACGGTAGTTGAATTCACCTCGGACCTTCCAATGGTCCCATCTTGTCATGAATTGGTTATCATCCTCCGGAGGTGGTGGTGGTTGGGATGGCTCTCCATGCCTGTCCATCATGCAAAGCCAACGAGGGTTGTATATGGAGAGAAAGGGTGTGGAGAGTTAGCCTTGTACCTCACCTTGGAGATTATATCAAACCAAGTGCCACACAAATGAGCGAAAAAGCGTGCAAAGTGAAATGGCAAGAAACTCTCAAAGGCTTTTGGTGGAAGGTTAGGATTGTGGAAAACCAAACGAAACGACCAAAGCAAAAGGTTATTGTCCTTCGTGGTAAAGAACCAAAGATCAAAAGCAAAAGGATACGATCTACAAAAACACGGAAAACACACACGTGGAGAACAAAGGGGTTAGCACGACTATGAAAATGAGCACAAAAGGTCCTAACGAAAACTACGCTCGGCTGTCGTGCCAACACAAGGAGAGACCACAACTCGTTTGCCAAAAGAGGGTAAGCAATAGATTTGTGCACTTGCCTCGGTGCGCTCTTTCTTTTCTCTTGTTGGCTTACAAGCTTGGTATTCTCTATGTATTGGGGGACTATGTATCTTTCTATCTTATATTTTTCTTTTCCTTTTTTTTAATTCTTTCTCTTTTTCTCCCTTGCTATGCTACTATGTTAGCTTTTGTATTTGACCTCACACTCTCACTTTCCGAAGGCAAGTGCACAATGCTTAGACAAACACAAAATGAGTTGCTCTCAAAGGATAGATACACCGAAGGAAGATATGGGGCTGTCAAGGTGGTGCAAGTTATACCTTTGGTATTGTTGACGACTTGCAACCGTTGGTGGGGGAAGGTGTTCGAGTGTCGCGGTGTCGTTGAGGGCGGGATGACTTTGATGCGGAAGCTGTTGTAAAAATGGCGACAAACACGCGAAACACGAACAAGCGAGAAGGGAAAGGTCAGCGAACGAAAACGAGGCGTCACAGGGCAGGAAGCACGGTCAGTGGCAAGCGGTAGTACCGCTGGTAATGAGCGGTAGTACCGGTGAGCGGTAGTACCGCTTGTACTACCGGTAGTACCGGTCACTAGCGGTAGTACCGCTTGCACAGCCGGCAGTACCGCTTGGCACAGGCCTGGAACGAGGTGAACTTGCCAAAAACCTCAAATTCGTTGGAAAACTGACCGAAAGGCTGAGCTAGAAACAACAGGGGCTATAGATCGACTCCCAAAGCAACAGATCTATGGACCAAAACCACGAAAAACTCACCAAATCCAGAGATCGATCCGAAGGAAAATTGGGCTCTTTTTGGTAGGATTTTCGTTTTTAAGGCGGATGAAAGAAAAATTGGGGGGAAATTCGTGATCAACCGTGCTCTTGATACCAATATGTTGAGGGGTCCTGGGGTTGGACCGATCTTTCACGAATTCCACGAGAAACGAGGGGAACGAGGTGGTCGGGGGATGAAATCGAGGAAGGCGATGAAAACCACGAACACACACACACACCAAAACACGATACACGCCTACTTCTCACGCCGGTGGCAACCGGTCCAACATAATCTCTAGGATCGGTGTTGGGCGAAGCTCGCTCTCCACGCCAACAACGGGGGATGAGGTGCTTGGTGAGACCTTGACGACTTGGGGGCGAGAAACCGAGAACCCAAGGCCTTGTACAACTTGAACGCACTTAAGCAAGATCCAAGAGGTGGGTGGATAATCCGGTGCTCCTTGTTAGGAGCATGAGACCAATAGATATAAGTCCTCAAAGGGTTTTCTTAATATCTATTATTATCCAAGTCTAAGGGTTTACAATAGAGGGTGGGGGCTATATATAGTCCAGCCACAAAACAGGGGTAGTTTCGGAAAGAAAAGGTAAATTATAGGTTGGGTTACAGGGCACAGGGCCGAACTGAGGCGATCAGGGTCTGGCAGGACCGATAGTACCGGTTCGGCATCCGGTAGTACCAGCGGTATCCGGTAGTACCGCTTCCGGAGCGGTAGTACCGCTTGAGGGCCTGGAGCTTCCGTCGGAGGCGCCTGTGGCGAGCGGTAGGAGGGGGCGGTAGTACCGGTTGCAGGACCGGTAGTACCGTTTGCTTCTGGGGCGTGGAGTGGTGCTTCCTGTGGCGAGCGGTAGGAGGAGGCGGTAGGACCGCTTGGAGCGGTAGTACGGTCGTCCCAGCCGGTAGTACCGCTTGCGTCTGTCAGCGACTGGTGGCTTCTTCGTACCTGATGATGCACAGAGTTTGCGTGTGAAGTAGCAAGCCATCCAAGGGTGTGTCGAAGTCACACAAGGATAGGAGCGAGTTCACCTTAGTTTGAAGGAGTTTGGCTCGGGCGTGAGTCATGGGTCCACTTGGGTAGCTCGTGGGAGTAGATGTAGTAGCGGTCGTAGGACGGGCTGCATCAGATTTGCAGCACATCTGCTGGAAGGGCCAGCCGCCACTTGGTGGGACAACTTCCAGATCACCACTCCTATTGATGAGGTGACATGGGCTATCTTTGAGGATGTCTTTCGCACTGCTCATATCTCATCAGGAATAATGAGCCTGAAAAAGAAAGAGTTCCACAATCTGAAGCAGCGTCACCGCAGCGTGGCTGAGTACATTGAGGAGTTCAACAATCTGTCGTGTTATGCACCGGATGAGGTTGACACAGATGCCAAGAGAAAGGAAAAATTTCTGGAAGGCTTGAATGATGAGCTGAATCTACAACTGGCTGTGGCATATGTTCCCACTTATCAGTCGCTCTGTGACAAAGCTGCAATATTGGAGAATAAAATGAAGCAAGTCGAGAGTAGAAAGAGAAAGCACTCCGACAAGCACAGGTCGGGACCTTCACACAAACGATCTCACTATGATGACAGTGGAAGCTCAGGATCCCGCAAGCATGGGAAATTCGACAAGCACCACAACCACAACCGTCATGACAACAAGCATCACCGCAGTCATGACAATGACAAGTACAAGAACCACAAGAGTGGACATAAGATCCACCACAGTGGTAATGGAAGTGGAAGTGGAAGTCAGCCTGCTAAGAGAGACATCAGTCAGGTTGAATGCTTCAAATGCAAGAAGATGGGACACTATGCAAATGAGTGTCCCGAAAAGAAAGTTGAAGGACCTGTCAAGCCCAACCTTTTCAGAAAGGTCAGGTGAACCACATCAATGTGGAGGAGGTCTATGAGGAACCTGATGCTGTTGCTGGTAAGTTCAGACTCAATTCTATTCCAGCATTTGTTCTTTTTGATACTGGAGCATCGCATTCATTCATATCAAAAGCATTTGTTGATAGAAATGGGTTTCCAACTGAAAACATTGGGTGTCCAATAAAAGTTAGTTCTCCGGGTGGAGAAATGATAGTAAGTCTTGGATGCCGGGATCTAGTAATAGAATTTGGAAAACATAAGTTTCCGGTGAGTCTGATAATCCTAGATTCCCAAGGACTGGACGTAATATTGGGAATGGATTGGATGGCTAAGTATGAAGGAGTACTATTTTGTGCTAATCGTACTGTTGCACTCACAACCCCGGAAAGAAAAAGAATTAAATTCAAGTCCAACTTTGAATCCAAAGGAAGTAAGCTAAATTCTCTTAAGGGGGTTAGCATGGACAGTGTGCCAATTGTGAGTGAGTATCCGGATGTGTTTCCGGAAGAATTGCCGGGAATGCCACTAGATAGAGATGTCGAGTTTCTGATAGATTTGGTACCAGGGTCTGGACCAATAGCAAAGAGACCGTATAAAATGTCAGTTGATGAATTGAAAGAGCTCAAGAAGCAACTAGGAGAACAGTTGCAGAAAGGATTTATTCAACCCAGTTCTTCATCTTGGGGATCCCCAGTCTTGTTTGTGGAGAAGAAAGACAGAAGTCGAAGGTTATGCATAGATTACCGTTCACTCAACGAGGTAACTATCAAGAACAAATATCCTTTGCCTAGAATCAATGACTTGTTTGATCAGCTAGAAGGAGCATGTGTGTTCTCAAAGATTGATCTCCGGTCAGGCTATTTTCAACTCAAGATAAGAGAACAAGACATACCTAAAACAGCATTCACCACAAGGTATGGGTTGTATGAGTATACTGTGATGCCTTTTGGCTTGACCAATGCTCCAGCATACTTCATGAATATGATGAACAAGGTGTTCATGGAATTTCTTGACAAGTTTGTTGTCGTTTTCATTGATGACATCTTAGTCTATTCCAAGAGCAAAGAAGAACATGAAGGACACTTGCGTTTGATACTTGAGAAATTGAGAGAGCATAAACTTTATGCCAAATTCAGCAAGTGTGAGTTCTGGTTAGAGGAAGTTGGTTTTCTTGGTCATGTTATGACAAAGGATGGTGTAGCAGTTGATCCTGCTAAGGTTTCAGCTGTGACTGAATGGGAATCTCCCAAGTCCATGAAAGAAGTCTGTAGTTTCCTTGGCTTAGCAGGCTACTACAGAAGGTTTATTGAGAATTTCTCTAAGGTAGCTAAGCCCATGACTGAATTGTTAAAGAAATACAAGAAGTTTGCTTGGTCTGAAGGTTGTGAACTCAGCTTTCAGGAGTTGAAGAAGAGACTTGTGACAGCACCAGTTTTATGTCTGCCAGATTTGGAAAAGGATTTCCAGGTATATTGTGATGCATCTCATCAAGGTTTGGGTGCCGTACTTATGCAAGACGGTAAAGTTGTAGCTTATGCCTCGAGACAACTCAAAAATCATGAAGTGAACTATCCAACTCATGATTTAGAGTTGGCCTCTGTCGTCCATGCACTCAAAACATGGAGGCACTACCTTTTGGGAAAGCGTTGTGAAGTGTTCACTGATCACAAGAGTTTGAAGTATATCTTCACCCAGAAGGAAATCAATATGAGGCAAAGAAGATGGTTAGAGCTTATCAAGGACTATGACTTAAGTTTGCAATACCACCCCGGTAAAGCAAATGTTGTAGTAGATGCTCTAAGTCGTAAGGTATTTGTGAATGGCCTTACCAAAGGAGAATTACCAGACGATTTGTGTACCCAATTCAGAGAACTCAGATTGGAGATTGTGCCTGAAGGACATCTCATGTCTTTGGATGTTCAACCCACTTTGTTGGACAAAATCAAAGAAGCTCAGAAGACTGATAAGGAAATTGAAGAGATTAAGGAAAAGATTGGCCAAGGGAAAGCTAAAAGTTTCCATGAAGACGAACAAGGTACTTTATGGCATGGGAAACGTATCTGTGTTCCACAAGATCCGGAGTTGCGGAAACTGATTTTGCAGGAAGCACACAACTCTTCGTATTCTATTCACCCGGGTAACACCAAAATGTACATGGACATGAAAGAAAGATTTTGGTGGAATAATCTCAAGAGGGACATCGCCGAACATATTGCTTTGTGTGATGTGTGTAGTAGAGTGAAAGCGGAGCATCAGAAACCAGCAGGTTTGCTTCAACCACTACCTATTCCTGATTGGAAGTGGGACAAAATTGGAATGGATTTCATTACCGGACTACCAAGGACCAGGTCAGGATATGATTCAATATGGGTAGTAGTGGATCGCCTAACTAAAGTGGCTCATTTCATACCCGTGAAGACAACTTATACAAGTGCTAAGTTAGCCAAAATCTACATGAGTAGAATTGTATGTCTACATGGTGTGCCCAAGAGTATTGTGTCTGATAGGGGAACTCAATTCACTTCCCATTTTTGGAGACAGCTACATGAGTCATTGGTAACGAGGTTGGAATTCAGTACCGCTTTCCATCCTCAAACAGATGGACAAACGGAAAGAACAAATCAAATCCTTGAAGACATGTTGAGAGCATGTGCCTTAGACTATGGAGCCAGTTGGGATGAAAGTCTGCCTTACGCAGATTTTTCTTATAACAATAGCTATCAAGCCAGCGTTGAGATGGCACCGTTTGAGTTTCTCTACGGAAGAAATTGTACCACCCCATTGTTATGGAATGGTGTGGGAGAAAGAAGTTTATTCGGGCCAGATCTTATCAAAGAAGACGAAGAGAAGGTCAAATTAGTTAAGGACAGGTTGAAGATAGCACAGTCCCGACAGAAAAGCTACGCGGATCCTAAGCGTAGAGAAGTCACCTACGAAGTGGGTGATAGATCCTATCTTAGAGTGTCACCACTTCGCGGAGTGAAAAGATTCGGAGTCAAAGTAAAATTGGCACCAAGATATGTTGGGCCATTCAAGATCTTGAGTCGCAAAGGAGAAGTTGCCTATGAAATTGAATTGCCAGAATCTCTATCAGCTGTCCATAATGTGTTTCATGTGAGTCAGCTTAAGAAATGTCACCCAGAAATGGAGGAAACTTCTTTGAAGGATACTATACATTTGGAGGAAGTTCAACTAGAAAGTGATCTCACTTATGAAGAGAAACCTATCAAAATTCTTGAGACTGCAGAAAGAGTCACAAGGACAAAGACTATCAAGTTTTGCAAAGTGCAGTGGAATCATCATTCCGAAGAGGAAGCAACATGGGAAAGAGAAGATGATCTTCGGAAGGACCACCCTCACCTATTTGCTAGCCAATCCAAATATCGAGGGCGAGATTCACCTTAAGGGGGTTAGATTTGTAACATCCCTAAAATCATGATTTCAAAGATTGCATATCATTCATGCATGCATATAGAAATGAGATCAATTTCAAAACTCATTTCAGAAAACAGAAGCACATAGTGCTATCATTTTATGTGAACAAACTTATATCAAATGGCCATCCCCATTTGAGAGTTTGAATGTTTTAAACCTAGATTGTTTATCTCCCTTGTTGAATGAATTGAGTGTGGAATTTGAACCAAACTTTACAAAATGGAAATGGTTTCAAAAACCATTTTTCAAACATTTGCAAATCAAGTGCAAAGTCCCTATTATTTTGTTTCTCCAAAAATGACCAAGCCTTTTCAAAGTGACCCCATGGTTTTATACCTAGAATTGAGACTGTTGCACACTGCAAAAATCCCAAATAAATTTGAATTCAAATGAAGTTTGAATTCATTTGAAAACCATTCCTGAAATTCATTCTGGAAAAAGAAAAAGATTAAAGAAAATAAAAGGGCCATACGCTCCTAATCTAGCCCAACAGCACAACCGGCCCAGTTAGCCCACCCGGCCTCCCTCTCTCTCACTCGCACGCACAGACGCACCCACACAAACTGATGGAGGGGTTAACCTCTTGGGTGCCCGATCTTCACGTATCTCGTGGTCAAATCGATGGGAAAGCGAGGGGAAAGGGAGAAGGTAGCGGAAGCGAACACACACCTCGCGAAGAACACGATGAACACACGCAAAAACTCGCACGATACAAGGCCGATTGCTCCCGAACGGTGGCCACCGGTCCGATAGAATCCTCGCAAGGAAAGATCGGTCAACGTGCTCCCTCAAATCCACATCGGAGAGGGAAGAACACCTTGGGGAGGGTCTTGACAACTTGGCGAGACATGAACTCCAAGGCCTTGTTCAACGATGGATGCGTGATGCAAAGTCCAATCGAGGTTGGTGACGATAGTCGGTCCCCTTGGTAAAGGGGATGAGGCAAAACTAGAGATTCCACAATGGGGGTTGACTTTAGTCTATCATCTATGCCTCAGGGATACATGAGGGGTGGGGGCTCTATTTATAGGCCAACCACATAAACAAGGGTAGTTTGGGGATAAACTAAGCGAATAGGTAAGTAGGGGGATACATGGGCTGTGGCCCAACTAGTGCGCGCAGGCGCTGCCATGAGCGGTAGTACCGGCTGGGGACCGGTAGTACCGCTTGGTCCGGTAGTGCCGCTCCGGGACCGGTAGTACCGCTTGCGGTCCTGGGGCTTCTGTTGGCGTTGTCTGTTGGGAGCGGTAGTCGGGGGCGGTAGTACCGCTGACCGGTAGTACCGGTCGCCGGATCCGGTAGTACCGCCGGAGACAGAGAGCATTTGGTTCTGTTGGCGTCGTCTGTTGGTGGCGGTAGTGCCGCCGGGCGGTAGTACCGGTCGCCAGGTCCGGTAGTACCGCTAGCGACAGAGAGCATTTGGTTTCTTCCGCCTCCTCTTCCAAGCCTCCGTCTTGTATGGCTTGATGCTCCAGGCTTCCTCCCTGGCCTCCGTACTTGTCAATGTGAACCTATCATGCATATGTGACGGAGTATGAAGTAGCATACCATTCAATAGGGTAGGAAGGGGGCTCGCATAGAGGAACGGATTCACCTTTGGAGTCCATGACGACTTGGCGTAAGTTGGAGACCAAGATGTGGTAACGACCGTAGGTCGGGCTACATCAGCTCCGCCCCTTCAAAAAGAGTCGTCCTCGACTCTACATGCTCATCACAAAGGAGAAGCGGTCGAGAGACCTTCTTGATCCTAGGGTTCACCATATAGTCTTCCTCGGGAAGATTGACTTGACAACACTTCAATGTTCCTTCACCTTCCTTGAAGCCTACACAGCTCACAACAAAAGCAAAGCAACACTCAAAGCGTAGCCAATTCATGAAGATTATTGCATGAGTCCTCAAGTAGAAGGAAGTCACCTTATCGTGTAGAGATAGCTCGATGAAGGGTAGTCATAGGTAACTCTGTTCGTGTAAGGGTCCCAACCTTTAATAAGGTAGAGTCCCCTGTGTTTACAATGCTAGTCCCTGGATCAATAGCTAGCATCCACAGTTAAGATGTAATATCGAGAAACAAAGGTCATAATACAACTTTATAACCAGGAATAACATAATTTTATTACATCTTACATAGCTCATTTGGCTATTACATTACATTGCAGCAGAATATCTATAAGCATGGGGTCCTTCATCTTCAAAGTGCCACAGGCAGACATGTTGGTTGTAGACTTTGTAATCCTAATCAACACACTTCACTAAATCAATCAAACCTGCAACATACAAGTTACAACCACAAGGGTCAATACATTTGAATTGTATTGGCAAGTGATACTATGGTAGTATAGTGGAGTCTATCATCTATATGCATTTGGCTAAGTGGAGTGAGGCTTGCATTGCTCAAAATAGATTTTTCCTTAACATTTGAAAACACTAAGTTTTTGCTTGACAAAAATAATCACCCAAGGCATCTACCAATCAAAGATTGAAGATCCTTTAACCCTTGTTCAACCACAAGTTTTTATCTTAGAAATTTGAATGATGAGATTCTTGATTGCTTCGATGTCTTGATGCTCAAATTGTCCTTTACCAGGGACATGGCTAAGTACTTAGATTTTACACTCTGTAGAGGTGGTGCACTTTCCCCACAAGACTTGGTTTCCCAAGACAAGATCTTTCAGAAGCCTTCCCTTAGACCAGAATGGACGCGCTCCAACCTATCAAACTCTACCACCAACTGTCCATATGGCTAAGTTCTTGCAACCTATATGATCCAGACAGAGCCCATAATTCCAAGTGGTTGCACTTGAAGCTTCTCAACATTTGACATCTCAAATCTCTTTATTCCTGGGTGGCCATCCACAAGTGAGATACACAAGGTAAACCATAGACATGGGCCTTGTGAACCACTCAACCAAAATCCACCAAGCAATTACCATTCCACCCAGGTGATTCATTAACTTAGTTGTTTTATTAAACAAAAACACAAGTCCTCAGACTTAGAAATTTTTCCATAGTGTGAATATATATTCCACCCTTGTTTTCTATTAGCTAAGCTAAGCTTGATAGTAGTAGGTATCTTGACTTAGGAATTTCTACTAAGGTTTCATCTACTAGGATTTCCTATAGCAAGGTTTATACTTAGCAAAATTCCATGCAAGTTTTAATTAGAGAAAATCACTAATGCATAGTGAAAGTAATGGGACAAAAAGTATGAAGCATCACTTGCCTTTTTGGTAGAGGGTATAAGTTCACTCCTTGTCCTTGCAACATTCACACTCTTCAAGTCACTACAATTCAATCAAGCAAGGCACAAACTCAATCTACCAATCAAGCAATTCAACACATAAAATCATAAAGTCAAAGTAATGCATGCAAGCATGCCAAGCTTTGTTTTATTTGAAAAGTGGTTCCTAATGGGTCATGAACATTTGAAAACATCTATTGGTCATTTTATAAATTGGCAAAATTCATTTGCAAGGGATTTCACTTCCTAAACCATTTTCAAAACAAAGTATCATTTTATGTGGCGTAGAAATATTTTCACTAAGGCATTAATCCATAGGGTTCACCAAATATATTTTCAAACCATAAAACTTGGTGTTTGGGGTCAGAGAGTTAAAAACAAGACATTTCCCAAAAGTTTTCCTTCAAAACCATTTTTTAATAAATAAACCATATTTCTATTTGACTAGAAATGGTTTTAAATCAAAGAATCATTATTTTGCATCACCAAATATATTTTTGAAACCACAAAGTGATTATTATGGTCAGTAGGTTCAAATCACACCATTTGCCAAAGATTTTATCCCCAAAATCATTTTTGAACAATTTTTATAACCTAAACAAGCATACAAAAGTTTCTGCAAAAACAAACCTTTTTCCAGAAGCTTTTGACTAAACAAAAGGCATGGTTGGCTAGGGCTTGTTCCACTGATTCCATTGATATAAAATTTGTAATTTTTGGACGTGTGGATCGAAAGTTATACCAATTAAAAATTTGCATTCTAATCATATCAAAAATCTGTTTTAAATCAATTCCAGTCCACGTGGCAGTTTCTGATTGGGCGGTACCGATTCGTGTGGATCGAGCGATACAGACCACAGGATTAAAAAGAGCATGTGCGGCTCAGATCATCGCATACCCTTTCGTTTAAGTGAAACTATCCTATCGCTCTGATCTGGATCTAACGGCTCCCAGTGCCTCGACCAGAAGCTGGCGGCGCTCAATGGTGGCATGCGGCGGCGCGGCTCTGACGGTGACGCTGTCGGCGAACTAGGACACGAGGGGAAGAGTGAAGATGCTTACTAGATTCGCCGTGGAGCACTGATTCTAGTTGATGCTTTGGTTGGCCAAGGGAAGCTCGGAGGCATTGACGATTGCTCGCCGGAGACGGCGTCGGCGTCGGGTATGCTCAGATGTCGTCGAAGATGAGGATAGAGGACGCTCTAAGACAAGTAGATTGCGCCGTTAGGTTTGCAAGAGGGAGGCGAGTATGTGTGCATCACAGAGGGGTGAAAAGGAAGTCTGGTCTCACCAGTAGATGCCGCCGGAGTTGGAGAAGGAGGTGGTGGCGTGCTGGTGTCGTCGGGGGCGACGTCCTGGGCGTGCGCGAGTGAGCTACCGCCACTGGGAGGTACTCCTGGTGCTGGCGAGGACGCTCGTGTGCTCCCTGGGTAGTAGGGTTGTCTGGTTTCGCCGGAATTCGAGCAGGACCTCGTCGGAGTTGGTGAGGTTGCAGCGACCAATTAGAGTAGCCCTGGGGTGGAGAGGAGCTGGAAACAGAGGGGAAATGGAGAGGAGAGGGAGACAATTTATCGTGCGTGGTCAAGGGGCCGATTAATGGTGTGGTTAACGCGTATTACGCCGAGCTTAATTCCCCTGCAACGGCCGGCGAGGGGGAGGGCGTAGTCCGCGGGTGGGGAAGAAGGGGGACGTGGCGGTGGGGTCCTCTGGCAGCGAGAGAAGGAAGAGGAAACGAGGGTCCACCAGTCATTTTCTTAGCGGGTCGTCTGGTGAGTGAGAGAAGAATGCTTCGGGGAAGAGAGGGAAATGGGCTGCTGGGCCTAGTGGGCTGCTGGGTTGGGTCGACCAGACTCATATTTTTTTCCAGTTCTGAATCTTTTTCTTTTTCCAAATCAATTTCTGTTTTGAATTTCAATCAACTATTCAAACATTCAAACAATTCAAACATTCACCACACTTGTAAAGATTTTTGGTTCTGTTTAACCAAAGTCCAAAAATAAAATAAAATAATTTTATTTTTAGAGTCCATTTATAATTAAATAAAATGGACACTAGTTAATAAATCAAAAGGGTTTTAATTTATTTAAAAACTCCATTTGAAATCTAAATATCTTCAAAACCAAATCAGTAGGTTTTATTTGAAAATAGAAGATACTTGGAAAACTTGTTTAAAATAAAATAACATTTTTATTTAAGTTCCATTAATAATTAAATAAAATGGACCTGGGTTATTAAATCAAATAGGATTTGTTTTATTTAAAATCTTTATTTGAAAACTAATTAAAACCAAAACACTTCAGTAGGTTTTATTTGAGAATATCAAATACTTAGAAAACTTCTTTAAAATAAATAAATAAGTTTTAGTGTTTTTTTATTTAAAATGGGAAAAGCCTTTACTTAAATAAAATTGGATATTAAATCCTTATTATTTTATTTAAATAAACCCTTTGCTATTTTTATCAAAACAAAACATTTTATTTCAAAATATTGGCCAAGGTTTAATTTGGCTTTATAAATAATCCTTTATTTAAATTTCTACCTTTTCATTTGAAAATCAAATCTTTTTATAAAAAGATCCAAAAATAGTAATTTTAAATATTTTGAAATTTATTGTTTATTTATCTTTTTAAATCCCTTTAGGATTTTATTTGATCCAAATAGGTTTTGAAAGTTCCCAATTGGATTCAAAAAGTTTCTTCTCACTCTGAAAATCATCAAAGTTTTATTTTATTCATTTATTTTTCACATTACAAGATTTGGAAAATCTTGGGATGTGACACTTCGGTTCTTCTTGTCAACATATAGTCCATAGAGGTTGACGTGTATGCACTTGTACCTTCACACAACAAAGACCAAGCAAAATATTTTCGTGCGTGATAGAGGAGCATGTCAAATGTGGCATGTCCATTCTTCTTCACAACACTATTAGCATAATGCATGTATAGCAAATGGGGTGCATATGCAAGGTCAAAGTGCATGGAAATCGTTTGAACATCATCGAAATGCGGGAACTCAAAAACTCCATACAACATAGTAGTGGGGCACTCAAAGCATTGGATCCAAATTTCAAACAACATCTTTGATGCAAGAATAGGAGAATTTGGCAAAAACACACAAGGAAGCATATCCAAAACAAAAGTATTATGTTTGCAAACAAACCAAATGAAAGAGCAAGTGGTCCTTATGTTTGTTGCAACAACAAGACGAGATTCTTGGAAGCTCTCATGACAATACATGTTCTTAAAGGAATTGTGGTTGCACACAAAACATCGGAAAGGTAAATTGTTCAAAAAATTTGTTGCAACACACAAAGCATCATTATCTAAAGGCGAAGAAACATGAATGTCACGAGGGGAGATAATACCATTAACATGCTTGCAATCAAACCATAGGAAAGAGAAATTTGCCAACATGAAAGATGCAAAGCATGCAAAAGGTATCAGAGCTGGGTTTGATCTTGAACTCACTTGTGGGATGCTCTCTAGAGCTCTTTTTGTCAACTCGTGCTCAACCGAGGTTGACATTCTCGTGCGGGTACCTACACACATCATATGTAAAAGGAAGAACATGTGTGCATGGTAGAGATACACATCATCCATCATGACGTATCTCTTCTTGTGCACATCACCATTAATGTCAATCAAGTACGACATAGATGCATGGTGAGTATGCAAGTGGGGAACATGCTTATCATGGCAATCATCAAAATCTCCAAAAATTGAGAAAGCTATGGGGGCCATCTCATTATAACGCATATGATCAATATTGTTGCAAGCAAAACAAGTGAAATAGCAAGCATTCATCTTATCGCAAGCAACGGGAGAAATTGAATGACTAGCATGACAAGGCAAGTCCAAAGCAATTGGAGGATACACACAAGATGCATAGCATGGCATGTTTATGGCAATGATATCGCAATCAAACAATTCCACATGATCAATATTATGCAAAGGCAAAGCATCACGTGGGAATATGGATGAAGCATAAGTAATGTCACAAGTATCATCCATAACATGCATATCCTCACAATTCATCATGTCCACTAGTGGGATCATGGCATCATCAACACCCTTATTGTTACCTTGGTCATACCTCTCATATGAAGTGGGTGTTGTGGAAGTAGTGGCCTCCTTGTGGAGGACTTGATCTTCTTGATGTGTCCATGGCGTAGCATCATCTTCATCCACCATGTACATCTTCTCCAATTGAGGCATCATTGCTTCATTGCTTGGCGCGTCTTCATCCATGGAACCTAGCACAACACAAGAGAACACACTAGAGGTAGAGGGTAAGTTGTTAGAATTCGAAATGGTCTCACTTGACCTATCAACTACCACTCTCAACTCACTAGGAGTATCGCTCATGCCCTCCAAGTGGAAGCACTCAATCTCACATAAGGTGGAGTCACTCATGGTACTCTTGTTCTCACTCAAGTGGGCTAAGTGGCTCTCATACTCACATGGGATTGGTACCACATCATCACTCAAGCATATGGGGATAGGCTCGGTTTCCTCAACTCCATGCGCCTCCTTTGGTGAAGGGAAAATCCCATGCTCACCATTCTTGACCTTGTCGCCTTCAAGGTTGGATGCCATAAGATGGGCATCATTGCTCGCCTCCATGGTCGAAGGGAAAATCCCATGCTCGACCGTCTTGTGGCCATTTTGTAGTAGTGGTGGAGGTAGGCTCATGCTATCCAACTTGGCGAAGTAGAGGTCTACATTTTCCTCGTTGGCGAGGTCGTGGAAGTCAAGCGTAGGCATCGAAGCTTGATGGCGTGGACGAAGGCTTGCTCTTGGTGCCATTGTGGTGGTGGCACGAGTAGTTGAAGGTGCCCTATGATGGTGTCGACGGAGGTCATTGGCGTGCCTTGCTGATGGTTTATGTAGGTGGCGCACTTGGTCATCCACATGACGCTCACGACGGTGATCATTTGCCTTGGCACTCTTCTTGTGCTTGTGGTGCCTTCTTGAGCTTGATTGAGCATTATGGTTGGTGCTCATCACGAATTCTTCGTCTTGGTGGCGAAGATGCCTTTGACGATGTCTTGTATCCTCTTTATGGTGGCGATGCTCACGAGAGGATGTTTGTCGATGAAGAGTCTTGTTTCTTGGCGCCTCTTGATGCATATGATGTTTGGACGCCACTCTTGTTTGGATAGGAGTTGGAGCTTGACGCCTTGGAGGTGATGTAGCTTGGCGCCTTGGAGATGGTGGCACTTGACGCCATCTAGGTGGTGGCACTTGTCGCCTTGGAGGTGGATCATCGAAGTAGGTGGTGCCCTTTGGTGTGGCACGCTTGGCCTTGAAGGTCATGGAATCTTGATGATGCGCCTCCTCTTGCTTGGCGTAGTAGGCTTCCATCTCCACGCGGTGGAGGAATTCTCCATGGCTCGTGGAGGAGCCATCAAACTCGTTGAAGTTCTCCGTGTCCTCCATGCTTGGCGAGGCGTCGTCGATGTCGCACTCGAAGTCATCCATGCTTGGGGAGTAATTGTTGGTGTAGTACTCCAAATCACCCAAGCATGTGGAGCCATTGTCGGTGTAGTGCTCCATAGGCTCCATGCATGAGGAGCCATTGTCGACGTAGAGCTCCATGTCTTCCATGCATGTGGAGTCGTCGTAGGTGTAGTGCTCCGGGTCCTCAAAGCATGCGGAGCCATTGTCAGTGTTGTGCTCCGTCATGTCCTCTATACTTGTGGAGTCGTAGTCATGGTGGCTCATCATGGATTCTTCATAGATATCATCCTCGGTTCCGGAGTCCCTAGACATGATGCACAAGACCAAGCGGTGTATATGGAAGTGGTAGTGGGAGTTAGGGATACAACATCAAACCTTACTTTACCTTGGAAGATCGTATCGTACAAGTGGCCACACTTGAGAGCAATAAACCAAGCAAAGTGAAGTTCACGCGGAACACCAAAACCAACTACTAACCAAAACACACACACACACACAAGGCCTATGGTGGATAGGTATGGAATGTGGCATGTCAAGAACAAATCCGAAATCAAGATGTTGTAATGGCAAGTAAAGAACCACAATGATCACAAAGCAAACAAGTTAATCCACAAGATAGGAAATATGTACAAGGAAACACACACGGTGGGATAAATAGGACTTGTGCGACGGAGAAAGTGAGCTAAGAACCAAATGATTACCTAGCGAAGACTATAAGCTCGTGTCACACAAGTACAAGGAGAGACGCTAGTTCGATTGCACAAAATTGGTGGGCTACAAGATATGCACAATAAGTACCAACTATATGATGTTCATCGAGCTTGCGCTTCCTATTCTATGAGGCACATGTATATTTATTTATTTTTTCTTTCTTTTTCTATTTTTTTCTCTTTTTCTTTTTTCTTTCTTTCTTTCTTTTCACTTGCCTCTCCCTTGTGCCAACAACTATACAAGATTACTATATGAGATAGCGCCCACAATGTTTGCTCGGAATCTATAAGGTATCAAATGTGCATAGCCCAAGCAATCATCAGAGGAACTAGTCTCAATAGGTGTTTGTTGCTCGCAAAGATAGTGGGGTTCACAAAGGAATGCAAGTGGGGAGAAGTCGCGGAATGTTTATACCTTTCGTCAACGATCTTCACCCTTTATTGTTGGATTCCGCGTTGCTGACGGAATTTGGATGGAGTAGATAGCATGAACAACGTGGATGATGATGTAGAGCTCCTTCTCCTCTTCTAAACGAGCTAAAGAACACCAAAATCCGAGTTCGAATGCAAAAGTTATGCTCAAAACGGTGAGAGGCTGAAATCTGGAAACCTGTTGTTTTCTTTCTGTACTGGGCGGTAGTACCGGATTTTGGGCCCGGTAGTACCGGAAATGGGCGGTAGTACCGGATTTTAAGCCCGGTAGTACCGCTGGGTCTAGAAACTCCCAGTTTTGACGCGTTTTCGTGATTTTGGGGTGATATGGGCGGAAAATCTTCAAGAAAAGCACCAAATCGAAGGGGGAAATCAAGGAATTAGGCTATGGGAACGCAAAGGAAGGTAGATCAACAAGTTTAGCAAGTAATCCACGGATCAAAACCTACCAAAACGCACTCAACTCACAGATCGATCCAAAACTCGAATTGGGGCTATTTTTTGTGGAATTTTCGAATTTATGGGGAAAAGACCAAATCGATGAGAAATCTGTGGCAACCAAAAGCTGCTGATACCAGATGATGGAGGGGTTAACCTCTTGGGTGCCCGATATTCACGGATCTCGTGGTCAAATCGATGGGAAAGCAAGGGGAAAGGGAGAAGGTAGTGGAAGCGAACACACACCTCGCGAAGAACACGATGAACACACGCAAAAACTCACACGATACAAGGCCGATTGCTCCCGAACGGTGGCCACCGGTCCGATAGAATCCTCGCAAGGAAAGATCGGTCAACGTGCTCCCTCAAATCCACATCGGAGAGGGAAGAACACCTTGGGGAGGGTCTTGACAACTTGGAGACGAGACATGAACTCCAAGGCCTTGTTCAACGATGGATGCGTGATGCAAAGTTCAATCGAGGTTGGTGACGATAGTCGGTCCCCTTGGTAAAGGGGATGAGGCAAAACTAGAGATTCCACAATGGGGGTTGTCTTTAGTCTATCATCTATGCCTCAGGGATACATGAGGGGTGGGGGCTCTATTTATAGGCCAACCACATAAACAAGGGTAGTACCGCCGGAGAGAGAGAGAGAGCATTTGGCTTCTGTTGGCGTCGTCTGTTGGTGGCGGTAGCAGGGGGCGGTAGTGCCGTCGGGCGGTAGTACCGGTCACCAGGTCCGGTAGTACCGCTGGCGACAGAGAGCATTTGGTTTCTTCCGCCTCCTCTTCCAAGCCTCCGTCTTGTCAGGCTTGATGCTCCAGGCTTCCTCCCTGGCCTCCGTACTTGTCAATGTGAACCTATCATGCATATGTGACGGAGTATGAAGTAGCATACCATTCAATAGGGTAGGAAGGGGGCTCGCATAGAGGAACGTATTCACCTTTGGAGTCCATGACGACTTGGCGTAAGTTGGAGTCCATTCCTGAAATTCATTCTGGAAAAAGAAAAAGATTAAAGAAAAGAAAAGGGCCAGATGCTCCTAATCTAGCCCAACAACACAACCGGCCCAGTTAGCCCACCCGGCCTCCCTCTCTCTCACTCGCACGCACAGACGCACCCACACAAACACTGACACTCGGACCCCACCCCCTCTCCGTCTCACTCGCTGACTGGTGGACCTCGACAGCTCACCCTCGTCTTCCCCAAATCGCGCCCGACCACGTCGCCGGCCGTTTCCTCCGCCCATCACTGCCGCGTTGATTCCTCGCTTAATTGCCCTTGATTCCGCGCTTAATCGCTGCTCCCCTCTCGCCTACATAACCCCCTCTGCACCGCGGTCATTTCCCCTCGCTTAGCGCCTCCACATCGCCACCAGGCTGCCCATAATCGCACTTGCGCCGCCGCAGACAGACACGCTCCGGCGACGAATCACGGTAAGCTCAGACCGCCCCGTTACCTCTCGTTCAAACCACTACAACCAGCATGATCTTGTGCATCTGCTAACGCAATGTTCGTGACCCAGGTCATTGTTTCCGTTCACGCCCGCAACCACCAGCGCCGCCGCTCGACTCCGACGAGAAATAGCAGTAAGAACTGAGTGCCCCTCGCCTTCCCTTTGCTACCAACTTGTTCGCTAGTCACTTGCGCATATTCTAAACCCTCTGCCTTGTGCTAGGACGACGCGGAGCCTCAACAGCGACCTCGACAGCAAGCGACAGACGCCGCCCGCAACTCTGACGAGCCCCAGCGACCGTGCCCGTGCGCCCCTCGTCAAGCCGCTGCTAAGTTGAGCTTCTCCTCGACGCTACGAACCTGGTGAGCATCCTCCTGCCTCTCCGGACGACCTGTAGTGCCGCGCCGCCGTAGACAGAGCTCGCCGCCGCCAGCGCCGCCCCGCTTTGGTCGTCTGATCCAGAGCCGTTAGATCTGGATCCAGTGTATAGGATTAGATCACTTAACTAATCGTTATGGGTAGATCTGAGCCGTGTGCTTTAAGTAGATCCGACGGCGCGGGAGGGTGATCCTGAGCGAAACGGTATCAACCAATAGAATTAAGACGCGTGGCTAGGGTTTGAGTTTAAAACAGAATTTAAAACAGATTTGGATTCAAATTTGATTAGGCTATAACTTTTGATTCCCACGTTAGATTTTTGCAAATTTTATACCGTTCGAATCAGGGAGACAAGCCCTTTCTGTCTATGCAATGTGTTTAGTGAAAAGTTTCTGTTAAAATGACTTTATTTGCAGAAACTTGTTTAAGGCTATTTTGAGTATAGAAATTGTTTAGGATTTTGTTTTAGTGCTAAATAAACTTGGTTTGGCAAGATTTTGACTTGTTTATGGTTCAGTATTGTGCACTTGCTTAGTGGAGATTTAAAAATAATCACTTAGCATTTTGCATGCATGCATATATATTTTTGTTTGTATATGACTTGTATGTGATTGTGGTTATGTTCTTTGTGTAGACTTTGGTGCTAGTGATTGTGATTGTGAAGAGTGCTACTCTCCCCATTACCAAGGCAAGTGGTACTTCATGAATATTTCCATCCCTATATTTTGTACAAGCATTAGAAATATTTTGCTAAGTTTTGCATGTTACTATTTTGCCAAATGCCATGTTGGGAAATCCTAAGTAGTTATAGAATTGCTAGGAAATTCCTAAGTTAAGTTACTATGCCATGCTTAGTCTAGCTAGTAGCAAACAAGGGTGGTAAAGTATATACATGCTATGATGAAAATATTTCTAAGTCTTTGGACTTATGTTTTTCTTAATAAAATAACTAAGTCAATGAATCTCCTGGGTGGAATGGGACTTGAATGGTGGTTTTTGGTTGAGTGGTTACACAAGGCCCATGGACATGGTTTACCTTGTGTATCTCACTTATGGTATGCCACCCAGGCACAAAGGGATTTTAGAGGCCAAGTGTTGAGAAGCTTATAGTGCAGCCACTTGGCAATATGGGCTCTGCCTGGATCACATAAGTTGCTTGAACTTAGCCATTTGGACAGTTGGTGGTAGTGGGAATGATAGGTTGGAGCGCGTCCATTTGGTCTAAGGAAAGGCTTCTGAAAGGTCCTGTCTTGGGAAACCAAGTCTGGTGGGGAAAGTGCACAACCTCTGCAGATGGAAAAATCTAAGTACTTAGCCAAGTCCATGGCAATGGACAAATTGAGCATCAAGACATGGAAGCTATCAAGAATCTCATCACTCCAACTTCTAAGTAAAACTTGTGGGTGAACAAGGGTGAAGGACCTCAATTTCTATTGATGGTTTCTTGGGAAAAGTTTCGACAAAGAAAAACTTAGTGATTTCAACTAATAGGAAAAACCTATTTTGAGCAAAGCAAGCCAAGCTACACTTAGCCAAAATGCATATAGTAATATAGTCCACTTAAAATTTACTAAGGTATCACTTGCCAATACTATTCCAAAGTATTGACCCACTGTGGCTGTAACTTGTGATGTTGCAGGTTACTCCGATGATGATTAGGTGTCATGAGTCTACACTCAACATGCTTGCCTGTGGCACATGAAGATGAAGACTTATGTTTATTTACTTATTCCAAACTCTTGTATTAGGCATGTGGCCTTGAGTTGTAAAAGACTATGTTTTATCTCTGGAATGGATGTAATAAGTGACCTTTGTATCTGCGTACTTCATCTTAAACTGTGGATGCTAGCAATGATCCAGGGACTAGCATTGCAATCACAGGGATCCTTTTCCTTTACAAAGGAGGGATCTTACATCTATTGATACAACCGTTGTACCTACAACTACACACATACAAGGACCTATCACAAGATCTCGTGCCAAACAACTTAACTATCAGGTACTTTCGTTTCTTGGAACTATTCCTCACATACATGAGAATATGATGCTGCCTAAATTAGATGTATTTCTTACTCTTAGCAATGATGGACCAAGAATGGATGAGAGGGACAAGCATTGGAGCATGTCCATGCATGGAGATGGCAGCAAGCATGTGATGATCCAAGAGAAGGCCACGGATGAAGATTTCAGAACTTTGAGGCCACCATAATGAAGAAAGAAGGCTTGGACGAAATATTCAAGATTAATACTTCACAAATTCGTCCATAGCTTAATATGGTGCCGCGACACCTTTATTTTGGGCCAGGCCCATGTAATTTTCGCAGGGTTTTAAATAGCCACTTTTTAGAGTCCATATTTGAGGAGAAAAGGACTTCTAGGGTTGGATTCGGCTACCACTTCTATGGCTGGATGAAACCCCACCTTTTCCTCCTTAAATACTCCCCATAGCTGTCACCATAGACTCGGATTTTGTTTAGACATTAAGTTAGCCATCATAGCAACTTCGCCAAGGCTCGAGCGTCGCAGAGGCCTCTTGTACTTCGCACCTATACAGGATCCCACCTTTTCAATAAAGCTTTCATCTTAATCCACAATATCTTGATTGCGATATTAGTTCTTACTTGTTCTCGATTTTAGGTAGGAATTAAGACCCTCGTTGGTTAGGCTGATCGTGTTCCCGCAAGATCGGTAACCTCCCAGAGATTGGCCTAGCAATTGCATTGGCGCTTGTGCTTGCACGTGTAGTCGGATCGTCAAGCCTGAACTCCACCAAATCGAATATCACCATCTCATCGAAAGATCAGACACCTTTGCCCTATCAGGGGGGGGGGGCGGATAATCCGCCCCTACTTAGGGTGGAAAGTCCGGCCCTAAAAATTACCATCAGATCCGGACGGATCTGCTATATCAGTCATGTTTTCGTTTCGCGTTTTTCAGATGTTCCGACAGCCATATAAGACTAGGAACGCCCTCTAGATTAGGTTAGCTTTTGATTTCAGTTGATTAGTCTAAAACTATCGTGTGTGTTGCCTGGGGAAGCATCCCTTCGGGGACGGCGATGCCGTTATCTATCATATTAATATTGTCGCGGAGGTTCTTGTGTTTTGGTTTGAGGATTGTCGTGTTCATCAAGAATTCCAAGAGCTGGATTCGTTCCTCTTCGTGACACGCCCAAAGTCCTTAGTAGAATTTCTGAAGCAGGGCCGGATTATCCGGGGGTGTGGGGGCCGGATTATCCGGGGTCTGGAGACATGTAAGTAATCATTGAAAAGCTCTTGGAATTATCTTTCCAACAAGTACTTATTTCCTTGATTTGGAGTTCGTATGAAGAATCCACGCCCGTTTCAATTTCATGGCTTTTGTCTGTCCGAACTGAATCTTCCTTCTTGATGATCTTCTCTTGCGCCTTCCTCCCGCTCCTCCCTCGCGCATCCTTGCCCATATCAATAAGCATTTGTGTGACCATCATGTAAGGCATGCTTGTCATATTGCCAAGGCCTACCTAGCAACATATGGCAAACCGTCATGGGAACCACACCACACTCCACCATGTCCTTGTATGGTCCAATTGAGAATGTTACCGAGACGGTGTGCTTGATCTTGACGGACCCTTGGTCACTTAGCCATGTATATGGTAGGGGTGCTTATGTGGATGAAGGGTGAGGTTGAGCTTCTCACACACCTCCGTGCTTGCAAGATTGTGGCAACTCCCTCCATCGATGACAACTTTGATGGATTTCCCATTGATACCGGCAAGTGTTCGAAAGATGTTTGATCTTTAGTCTTCATGCTCATGGACTTTAGTAGTTAAGACCCTTGTGACAAGAAGCGATGGACTTGCATCATTCTCACACACAATTAGTTCTTGGTCATCTTCCAAATGTTACCTTGCCAAAGCTTCCTTGACTCTTGCATCAAACTCATCTTCACTTAAGTATTCTTCATCGCCATTGTCATGGATGAACAAAACTTTCTCGTTTCCACATGTGGCCGACTTGTGTCCCCTTTCCTCCACACTTGTAGCATTCACCATTGAATGGTTGATCATCCTTTGTGTATTTGCCACTTGGGGGCAGTTTTCCTTGAGGGAGTGTTGGCTTGAATGGAAGCATGTTGGTACTTGATGAGCTGCCATTTGGGGTTGTTGATGTAGTGGTTGGAGCTTGCTTGTAGGTGAAATACGTCTTTGGCTTGTTGTATTTGATGTCCTCTTGCACTTGACGTTCGGCTTTTGTTGCTATGTGCACAAGATCAACCATGGTGTTGTACTTTTGGAACTCGGTGATGCGCTTGATTGGATGGTTCAAGCCATTGAGGAAACGTGCCATTGTTTTCTCATCGCGCTCTTTAATGTTTGCATGGATCGTGTTGACCTCCTTGTGCAGATGTACCCAAACTATATCACCAGGATTGAACAATACTTCCTTGCTTGCTTGATTCCTTGTAGTAGCAATGTTCTTGCCTTTCTTCTCAATAGCCTCTCGAGTCTTCTCATGAATCTTCTTCACATATTCAACATGTTTTGATGCCTCCATATCAACTCTCTCATGTAATGGTAGAGGCAACAAATTTTGTGGCCTTAATGGCTTGAAACCATACACCACCTCCAATGGACAAAGCTGAGTAGTGGAATGTACTACCCTATTGTAAGCAAACTCGACATGTGGCAAACACTCTTCCCACTCCCTCAAATTCTTCTTTATCATAGTCCTCAATAGCTGTGACAATGTTCTATTCACCACCTTTGTCTGACCATCTATCTAGGGATGACAAGTAGTACCAAATAGTAGCTTTGTTCCCGGCTTCCCCGATAAGGTCTTCCAAAATTAGCTCATAAACTTGACATCGCGATCAGAAACAATTGTCCTTGGTACTCCATATAATCTCACAATGTCCCTGAAAAATAGGTTAGCAACATGCGACGCATCGTCGCTTTTGGGGCAGGCAATAAAATGAGCCATCTTAGAGAATCTATCTACTACCACAAATATAGAGTCATGACCTCTCTGTGTTTTAGGTAGACCTAGCACAAAATTAATACTAATGTCTTTCCATGGTGAAGTAGGTGCAGAGAGAGGGGTATACAAAACATGAGGCTTCAACTTTGATTTTGACTTGTGGCGTGTAATGCAGCGGATCACAAATCTGTACACATCACGCCTCATCCTGGGCTAATAAAAATGGTCAACAAGCATGAGCAATGTCTTCTCACGCCCAAAGTGACCCATCAAACCCCCAACATGTGATTCCTGCACTAAATACAAACGCAATGACGATTCTGGAATACACAGTTTGTTAGCTCTAAACAAATATCCATCATGTATATCATACTTATCCCATGCGTTTTTAAGAGTACACAAACGATATGGTTCAGCAAAATCATTGTCAGTTGCATAAATTGCACAAATACGCATTTTTTCCTAGACAAAGCATCAGCAACTACATTTTCTTTTCCCTTCTTATATTTAATGATGTATGGAAAAGATTCAATAAACCTAACCCATTTAGCTAATATTCTATGCAAGTTTGATTGAGCTTTTAAATACTTCAAAACTTCATGATCAGAATGTATGATAAATTTCTTTGGCCACAAATAATGTTGCCAAACTTCAAGAACTCTAACAAGTGCATACAATCCTTTATCATAGATAGGATAGTTCAATCTAGCACCAGCAAGTTTCTCAGAAAAATATTCTATAGGGTGACCCTCTTGCATGCAAACACCACCAATGCCTATACCACTAGCATCACATTCAACTTCAAATTGCTTTGAGAAATCATGTAATGCAAGTAATGGTGCAAAAGTAAGCAAACGTTTCAATTCATCAAATGCAATATCTTGGGCTGCGCCGCACACAAATGGCACACCTTTCTTAGTCAAATCATTCAATGGTGCAGAAAAAGTACTAAAATCCTTCACAAAGTGCCTATAGAAACCAGCTAATCCATGGAAACTACGCACTTGACTAACATTCATGGGAATAGGACAATTCTGAATTGATTCAATATTAGATTGATCCACTTCTACCCAATACTTTGATACAACATACCCCAAAAATATGACCTTATCTTTTGCAAATGTGCACTTCTCAAGATTAGCATAAAATTTGTTATCATGCAACACTTGCAGAACTTGTCGGATATGATTACAATGTTCAGTTTCGTTGTGCCTATAGATAAGAATATCATCAAAATAAACAACCACAAAATGAACAATAAATTATCTTAAAACATGATTCATTAATCTCATGAATGTACTAGGTGCATTAGTAAGCACAAAAGGCATGAGTAGCCACTCATACAAGACAAATTTATTTTTGAAAGCAGTTTTCCATTCATCCCCTTCTTTCATCCTAATTTGACCACTACGCAAATCAATCTTAGAGAAAATAGCAACACCACTCAATTCATCTAGCATATCTTCTAAGCGTGGAATAGGATGACGATATCGAATAGTGATGGTATTAATAGCTCTACAATCTACACACATGCGCCATGTACCATCTTTCTTAGGAACTAAAATAATAGGAACATCACAAGGGCTAAGAGAAACACAGATGTACCCTTTGTCGAGCAATTCTTGTACTTGTTTCTGTATCTCCTTAGTTTCTTAGGGGTTGGTCCTGTAGGGTGCACGATTAGGTAATGTGACGCCTGGAATCAGGCCGATCTGATGCTCTATGCCGCGCATGGGAGGTAGTCCAGCGGGCACATCCTCCAGAAACACATCACCAAAGTCCTGCAAAACAGTAGAGACACCAAGAGAAATAGGGGTCATGTCGTTAGAAACTAAAACCTCGCCCTTATACATGAGCACAAGCGGCATGGCACTAGGATCCTCTCGAAACTCTCTCATATCTTCCTTGGTGGCTAGCATTAAGAGGTTAGACACTCTATCTCTTTTTGTTATATCACTCGTTGTAGGATCTATTACATCATGTATTGCTGCAACACTCGTATGCCCATCAATAGATGCATCTTTCAAATTCACCTCTATCTTCTGTCTAGACTCATTTACAATCTGCTGTGGTGTCACTGGTTGCAGGTTAATCTTCTTTCCCCTAAAGTCCATGTGATAAGTATTCGCACGACCATTGTGTTGCACATGGCGATCATACAGCCAAGGCCGACCCAATAACAAATGGCAAATAGTCGTAGGAACCACATCAAAATCAATAGAATCCTTGTATGGCCCTATCTCAAAATTCACTCGTACCATATGATTTACCTTCATCTCACCACTGTCACTCAACCATTGTATGTAGTATGGCTTGGGATGAGGTAAATATGTCAAATTCAGCTTGGCACATAACTCCTTGCTTGCAAGATTCCTGCAGCTACCTCCATCAATAATAACTTTGCAAGCTTTGTTAGGGCCAATGGGAGCTTTTTTGGAACAAATTGCAGCGCTGAGAGTTAACATCGGGCTACACACTAAGAATGCATGGAGAAACTACTATGATAGGCGCATGCTCAAGAAAGGAATCCATACCTTCCTCATCATAATCAGCGCCATGATCATCAGGATCAACATCATCTCCACTCTCATACTCTCCTTGATCATTGGCAAACATCACCTTGCGGTTAGGACAATCTCTCTTGTAGTGACCTCTACCTCCGCAAGTGTGACACTCCACATCGCGAGTACGCGCAATTGACATATTCGAACCTGAACTAGTAGCAGGAGCAGCGGGTTTCTTTGCATTAGAACCAAATGAGCGCGTGGGAATCGACTTGGCCGCTGATGGAGAAGAGTGTCTGGTCGTTGTAGGGGACGCCATAGATGGTGGCGTGGCCCTGGGGAAGCAGTAGCAGCTGGAAACCTGGTACGTTCCTTGGCCTCTTTGGCGAGCTGAGACTCGGCCTCTCTAGCATAATGCAAAATCTCGTTCATGTTCTCATACTTGTGATGACGTACAATGCTCTTGATTGGCAACCTCAGATTGTTGAGAAATCGCTACATGGTCATCTCAAGTGACTCTCGAATTCTAGCACGTTGCATAAGCATCTCCATCTCCATGTAGTACTCATAAACTGTCAGGTTCCCTTGCTTCAATTGTGTCAACTTGTCAAAAACTAAGTGCAAGTAATTGCTGGGTACAAAGAGTTCCTTCATGATACGCTTCATCTCTCGCCAAGTCATCATCAGAAGGTCATTGTCATCCCTTCTATGCTGAACAAGTGCATCCCACCAACGCAAATCATAACCATCAAATTTTGACGTTGCAAGCTTGACCTTCTTTTCTTCAGTGTACTCATATAGACGCCAGAGCTTCTCTATCTTCAACTCCCATGTGAGGTAATCTTCAGGATCAATAGAGCCATCAAACTTGGGAATTGAAAATTTAGGCTTGCCCAATCCATCATCAACCGACTGGTTAAGTATACGCTGAGCACGACCAAGAGGAGAAAAACCACGACCATGTAGTGGTGCAGGCACAGGGGCATGAGGCCATCCCCTGTCCTGTGGCAGAGCAGCACCAGCAACACTCCCATCATCTTCTAACTCGTCATCTACTTGTTGTTGATGTCGTTGCTCCAGTGCAAGTGTCAATGCCTCTATAGAATGCTGCAAGGCTGTGACATTTGTGTTGAGATCTGTCACTTGCGTCTTGATGGTAGCAACGTCCTGAACATTTGCTTCCAAAGTCACTTGCACGTCCTGAATACTCTTGTCAATGGCATGTGTCGAGTTGTTGAACACAAGTGTCAAATGGGACCTCAATGCTTCATACTCCCGCCAGTTGACAAGCTCATCATCCATCTTTTTCTGTGCTACAAGATCAGAAGCACTAGTAGACATGATTAGTAGATTAGTGCAATAAACAAAATCTGTTTGGTGGAACACTCAAATCACTCACAACTAACAAGATAGTAGATCTTACTATTCCAAAGTGAATAGAGATGCGTAACCAAAACAAGATCAAGACTGATGCACTAATGTGATGAAGTGAATATCAAGGTTATAGAGAATGATCACCGGGCACACAGATTGTTTATGGTGGAGCTATAGGTATGGAATCCTATCAACACCGCAAACAAGTCTTAGAGTTGATCGTACAAAAAACCAAGAACACGTGGAGATAAACGTGGCAATGCAACTATGAAGGGTGTTGCACTATGTGGAGAGACACTAGCAAGGCTCAATGTCACAGGCATGAGATTCCTCAATCTACTGGTGCACAAAGAAATCACTAGGACTCTTGCACAATTCTCTTTTTCTCTCTTTTTCTCTCTTTTTTTGTTATATGATCCTTTTTCTTTTTCTTTTTCTTTTGCTATATTCTCCTTTTTTTTAATATACTAACTAGCGCATATAATTCTTTATCAAAAGTACAATAGTTTGGACTAGCCCAACTCAATTTCTCATGAAAATATGCAACATATTTTCCCTCTTGTAATAAGACACCTCCCAAACCAATTCCACTAGCATCACATTCAAGCTCAAAAGTCTTATTAAAATCAGGAAGTTGGAGTAATGGAGCATGTGTCAACTTATCTTTCAATATCATGAAGACTTGTTGTTGTGCATCGCCCCAAACAAAGGGCACATATTTCTTGGTAAGTTCATTCAGCGGCGCGGCAATTGATCCAAAGTGTTTCACAAAGAGCCTATAAGAACCAACAAGGCCAAGAAAACTCCTCACTTGTGTGACCGTCTTGGGATGCGGCCAATTCTCAATAGCTTCAATCTTGGATGGATTCACTTCAATACCCTGTGATGTAACAACATAGCCAAGAAATGCAACTCGATCGGTGCAAAAGGTGCAATTCTCAAGATTACCAAACAAATGTGCATCGCATAAATCATTGAAAATAGCACGTAAATGTTCTAAATAATCCTCTAAAGATTTTCTATAAATTAGAATATCATCAAAATAGACTACCACAAAACGTCCAATGAAAGCACGTAAAAGTTCGTTCATTAATCTCATAAATGTGTTGGGTTCATTAGTTAAACCAAACAGCATCACTAACCACTCATATAAACCGAACTTAGTTTTAAATGTTGTTTTCCATTCATCTCCCAATTTCATATCAATCTGGTGGTAACCACTACGCAAATCAACTTTTGAAAACATGGTAGAGCCACTCAATTCATCGAGCATGTCATCTAAACATGGAATAGGATGACGATATCGAATAGTAATATTATTGATAGCTCTACAATCAGTACACATGCGCGAAGATAATAGGAACATCACATGGGTTAAGGGACTCACGAATATGATCTTTGTTGAGTAGTTCCTAAATTTGGCGTTGTATATCCTTTGCCTCCTCTGGATTGGTTCTATATGGCGCGCGGTTGGGCAACGTGGCACCATGACTGAGATCAATTTGGTGCTCAATTCCTCTAATAGGAGGTAGTCTTGCTGGCATCTCAGTAGGAAAAACGTCCTCATATTCCTGCAAAAAGGTTAGCAACCACAGGTGGCAAAAAAGGAGGCATATCCTCAAATGAAAACAAAACCTCTTTGTAGACAATTGCATAACATTGAGTGTTATTTACATCTAGTTCAGCAATATCAATTTTATTTGCAAGCATACATGGACTCTTCAAACGAATTTAGTAGCATGTTTAGAATCTGATTTAGTGTTGTTTGGTGGTACAAAATCTGCAGCAACTATTTGATTCTCACTTTTATTTTTCTCCTCAGTTTTAGCTCTACTAGCTCTAGCAAGATCATCATTTGAAATTTGTTTGGAAGTCATAGGTTTTAGACCAATTTTCTTCACATCATGCATAAGAGAATAGTGATTAGTTTTACCATTATAAACAGATTCTCTATCAAAATTCCATTGTCTACCAAGTAACAAAGAACAAACTTGCATAGGCACAACATCACAATCGACAAAATCAGAATATGTACCGATAGTAAAATGCACGCATACCATTCTTGTAACCTTGATCTTACGAGAACTCCCAAACCATTGGATGTAATATGAATGTGTGCGTCGTCTTGGTAGTCAAGCTTCTCCACCATATCAACACTAGCCAAATTATTTCAACTCCCTCCATCAATAATGATCTGTATAGCTCTCTCTTTGACAATGCTTCTTGTTTGGAAAAGGTTGTGGCATTAATCATGTTCAGCTTTCCTCAATTGCACACTCAACACTCCTTGTGCAACTAGACTCTTGTATTGATCAACAGCTTTAGCTCCCATTACCTCTGTTTCTTCTTTAGAATCAGAATTATCTCCATCATGTGCAGCAATAAGAGCCAACATATCTTCATGAAAGTCACTAGCTGAATTATATTCACCATCTTCACGTACCAACATAACACCTTGTGTTATACACATTCGCTCAATATGACCATATCCCCAGCACTTGCGGCATTGTATATCCTTGGTCTTTCCCGTGAAAGCCATAGAAGAAGCACTACAAGTAGGGCCATTGGATGACAATGGAGGAGCAGCTGAAGGAGGCCTTGAGATAGGCGTGGTGGCTTTGGATGTGGTAGGAGTTAGTGGAGGACCACGAGACGAAGGCGCTAATTGTCGGGACGTCCAGGAGGATGTGCGACATGCAGAATTATTAGTCTTCCTCCATGATGGCTGGCGATCCTACACTTCACGTTCAGCTTTGCAATCAAGATGAAACAAATGAGTGATGGTAGTATATTCCTTGTAGTCTAATATGTTTTGAATGGCCTTATTTAATCCACCAAAGAAACTTTCAAGCATTTGTTCATTAATTTCAACAATACAACATCAAACCATCCATGTTTGCAATTCCAGATAATACTCTTCTACAAAAAAAAATCCTTGTTCTAAACGGGTCAATTTCCTGAGTAAATCACGTTGATAAGTAGGAGGCACAAAACGAACATGCATAGCATTTCTCAAAGTAGTCCAAGTATTAGGAATGGTTGTAGGATTTAAGCGACAATGTTTAGACCAGCAAAGTGAAGCAAAATCAGTAAATTCAAATGTATCAGCACCAACACGCATATCCTCAGGATATCTTAAACATGCAAAACGTTGATCTACTTCCAATTCCCATGTAAGTTATGCATTAGGATTATATCTTCCCTCAAATGATGGAATATTTAATTTAAGCGTTGCAACATAATCATCATTGCGTATCGGTGGTCGAGTGTTGCGTTGGTAATGTCGTGGTTTGCCCGCAGGGTGTGGAGGTTGTTCACCCTCCTCATCGATCAAATCGTCCTCACCAAAATCGTACTCGTTCCAGACATCTTCCCCAGGGCCACAGTAGCAGCCACATTGGCAGCCTGTGGTGCATCAGCTGTAGTAGTAGCGGCCGGAGGAGGCGCGGCGGCGGAACCAGCAATACGACCAGTGAGTGGAATGCGTCGTGCACGACCCATGTTATTGGGTCCTCGTTGAGGTGCAGCCGGGGCTGGTGCAGGTGCAGGCAATATGTCCAAAACTTCCTGAAACCGGGCATCTAGCTTGTCGTTGAAGGATTTCTCTAGCCCTTCGAGCTTGTCGATCATGCTGGAGAGCTTATTATCAAACTCCTCGAGCCTGAAATCAATATCTTGAGCACTCCCAACCAAAAGCTTGGTGAAGTGAGCATGCATCTCTACATTCGTCATGTTGTCCATTTCAAGAGGTATATCTGCCATGGTTAGTCCTTAAAAAGCACAGGTGTATATGCCTATAAGTACAGAAATATGGTGGAATACGCGCATAGTCCATCAAGCAATATAGAAAGCTGTTACAAGTTATTACCAAACATGAGGATAAGGTGATGTGCAACCGCAAGGATCAGTTGGTCTAGAGATTGAACCGAGCGATTACTAGGAGTCGAGACACCGCACGTGGAGAAATCTGTGGAGCTCTAGGAAGGCTTAGCAAAGGGGTTAGCAATTATCAAAATAGCAAGGCAAAGTTGAAAGGATGCTCAACGACGGTACCGTGCTGGTCCTAGGCTAGACCATACTAGAGACGCGAGCCTAGAGCACTAACGGTGTCACGACGTGGCACAACTAGCAATGGTATGATGATATGGCGCCCTGAAAAGTGAACCGAGATGTCCAAAATCACTATGATGGCGAGTGTCTAGATCTGATCTACGGGGTCTAAAACAGGATAGCCCCGAATGTTTTTGTGGAAATTTTGCTACCATGCTCTAGAAAGCGTGCAGGCACCAAAAAATGTCGCTATAACCACCGATGGAGAAAAAAGATCCCCAAGGTCGAAAACTAGTATAACCAGAATTTGTTTTGTTTCCGTACTTGCTCTCCTTCTGGACTTGCGACCGAAATTTACCTCAACACGGACTTAGATTATTGCATGGAAACAATCAAGGAAGGAAGGAAAAAAATAACTAGGGAAGAACAACTCTACTCGGACTCGTGCCACGATAGGAAAACCGATTGGATCCATGTCGTGGTAGGAAGGAGGTGGCGGAGTCTAGGGTTTATGGCGAGGAGTATATGGCGGCGGAATAAGGTGGTGAGTGCATGGCGATGGTAGAGATCTACAAGCGTGACAGTGGTGACTATTGTGACCAGAACTCAAAACTCTAAGGGACGAAACACTAAGACCAGCAACTCGATGCGACGATGCAGACATGAATTCAACAATGCAAAAACTGAAAAGATAAGGCCAGACGGAGATTGGTGATAGGATAGATATAACTCTAACTGTGTTTTTGGATTTTTCATGGATTATAGGTAAAAAAAATCTACTACGAAACAGTAAATCTCACCGAGCAACCTGAAATCTGATACCACTTGATAGGGCAAAGGTGTCTGATCTTTCGATGAGATGGTGATAGTCAATTTGGGTGGAGTTCGGGCTTGACGATCCGACTACACGTGCAAGCACAAGCGCCAATGCAATCGCTAGGCCAATCTCCTAGAGGTTACCGATCTTGCAGAAGCACGACCAGCCTGACCAACGAGGGTCTTAGTTCCAACCTGAAATCGAGGGTAAGTAAGAACTAATATTGCAATCAAGATATTGTGAATAAAGATGAAAGCTTTATTGAAAAGGTGGGATCCTGTATAGGTGCAAAGTACAAGAGGCCTCTGCGACACTTGAGCATTGACGAAGTTGCAATGATGTCTAACTTTTAGTCTAAACTAAATTCGAGTATAAAGTTATGGCTATGGGGGTATTTATGGAGGAAAAGGTGGGGTTTCGGCCAACCATATGTATGGTGGCTAAATCCAACCCTAGAAGTCCTTTTCCTCTCAAATACGGACTCTAAAAAGTGCCTATTTTAATTCCTGCGAAAATAACATGGGCCTGGCCCAAAATAAAAGTGATAAAGCACCATATTTTGGTATGGACGAATCTATGAAGTAGCATTCTTGAATATTTCATCCAAGCCTTGAATCTTCATTATGGTGGCTTCAAAGTTCTGAAATCTCCACTTGGGGCGTCCTCTTCAATCCTCACATGCTTGCTGCCATCTCCATGCATGATCATGCTCCAATGCTCTTCCCTCTCGTCTATGCTTGGTCCATCATTACTAAGTGTAACAAATACATCTAATTTAGGCAGCATCATATTCTCATGTATATGAGGAATAGTTCCAAGAAACAAAAGTACCTGATAGTTAAGTTTCTTGGCATGAGATCGAGTGATAGGTCCTTGTATTTGTGTAGTTGTAGGTACATCGGTTGTATCAATAGATGGGATGTACTCATCAAGTTTACTATATATTTTATTTCATATTACTAATACGAAACCTTGTGCTTGACAACCACTTGGTGGAGTTGGGAACACAAGAAAAAATATTTTAGTTTACAGGTTGCTTAAAGAGGATAAGACGAATACACTTCCTTAACCAATTCCCCGAGAGTTCGATATAAACCGCCGTGTAACCCTTGTGGGGAATAGAAACTTGCTACAACAGTCTGCACTTAGGGTCCCAACGAAAAGTGGCCATGATTGTTGCCATCAATCGCTGGTTTGATCTAGAGCCTTTTCTTTAGGGTATTTGGTCCCTTCTCTTGGCGCCTCTTCATGGGGCTCATACCTAAGAATGCATAAAGTATGGGAATGAAGTAGCATGCCATTCAAGGGTGAATTGAAGTCACATGAAGAGAGGAGCGAGTTAACCTTATCATGAAGAAGCTTAGCTTTAGCTCTCGTCAACAGTCCACTTGAGGCACTTGGAGGTGAAGATGTAGGGTCATCCGTAGGAGGGGCTGCATTAGCTCCCCTTCCCCTTGGGAAAGAGTCGTCCTCGACTATTCACCATCGTGACTTGCGTTGTTGCCGTGGAATGGAGAGAGATCTGCCATGTTGAATGTATTGCTTACGAGGTACTTTTAAGTGGGGATGTCGATCACGTAGGAGTTGTTGTTGACCTTCTTCAAGACCTTGAAGGGTCCATCGCCTCATGGCTTGCGCTTAGAGTCACGCTCATGTGGAAAAATGTCTTTGTGAAAGTGGAGCCACACAAGGTCACCTTCTTGAAAGATCATCTCCTTCTTGTTATTGTTAAGCCTTGATGCTTGACAAAGAACTTGTTGCTCGATAGTATGTCTTGTTTTCTCGTGTAGTTTATTCATGCATTGGGCATGCCTGTAGATGTCCAGGTTTGTGCATTAATGGAGAGGTATCATGTCAAGTGCGATCATTGGCTCAAATCCATAGACGACCATGAAGGGGCTCTTGTTTGTCGTCGAGTGCTTGGCGTGGTTGTAGGCAAACTCGGTGTGGGGAATGCATTCTTCCCAATCTTTGAGGTTCTTCTTGATCAATACTCGGAGTAGAGTGCCAAGGCTTTGGTTGACAACCTCGGTTTGACCATCGGTTTGAGGGTGTTATGCGGATGAGAAGAAGAGCTTAATGCCAAGATTGGCCAAGAGCGTCTTCCACAAGTAGCTCATGAATTTTACGTCGTGGTCCGAAACAATGGTTCTTGGCACACCATGAAGACAAACGATTTCCCTGAAAAAATTCCACATGTGAAGGATCATCGGTCTTATGGCACGGAATGAAATGTGCCATTTTTGATAAACGGTAAACTACTACAAAGATTGAGTCGTGGCCATGCTTTGATCTAGGAAATCCTAACGCAAAGTCGATGCTTATATCCGACCAAGGCGCATATGGAATAGGCAACGACATATAAAGACCAAATGGGTTAGATTTCGACTTAGCTTGTAAGCATGTTGTGCACCGTTTTACAAGGCGCTCCATGTCTTGCTTCATCTTCGGCCAGTAGTAGTGAGTAGCCAACATGTCATACGTCTTTTCACGACCAAAGTTACCCATCAAGCCTCCGCCATGAGACTCTTGGAGTAGCAAAATTTGGAGAGACGAATTCTTAATACAAAGCTTATTTTGTTTAAAGAGAAAACCATTATGCAAATAGAAGTCATCAAATCCTTTGTGAATGGAACACTTTGCAAATATTGGACCAAAGAACGAGTCGGATGCATACAAATTTTTGATATCATCAAGACCCAAAACATTGACTTCAAGGCACGTGAGGAGGGTGGATTTTTTGCGGGAAAGAGCATCCGCGACCACATTATCTTTACCCTTTTTGTACTTGACAATGTAGGAAAAGGACTCCATAAATTCAACCCACTTGGCATGCCTTTTGCTCAAATGAGCTTAACCCTTAACATACTTCAACGACTCATGGTCGGAGTGTATGATGAACTCTTTGGGTGTCGTGGTATTGCCGACGAGTACGCCATGGAGGGGTCCTCACAGAGCGTGTTTAGAGCCGTGGGGGAAGGTGGCAAGTTGGCGGGTACGAGGTGACACAGCTTACCTAGGTTCAGATCCGACAACGGTGGAGTAATCCTACTCCTCCTATAAATCACTATAATGGCAATACGCCGAGTTACAGGGATCGGTTCGTTGTGCGTGATATGACTTATGTCGTATGAGTTGTGCCCTAAAGGATCCTCTAGGTCCGGCTTATATAGTCGCCAGACCCTAGGGTTATAGGGGAAGTCCTAGCCGGATAGGTTACAGAGTCCTACACAGTATACTATTAATCTTACGTGTCTTGTACTCCAAGGCGCCGTGTACGTCGGTGACTCGCTCGTAGCCTTCCTTTATCTGGCATGGGCCTCCCTTCTGGATCCATCTAACTGGGATGCCCAGCAGGCCATGGGCCCTGCTACCAACCGTGGGCCACCCGGGTTATCTAGATACATGCAATGGTGACTCCCATTTAGCATATCCCCAACAGCATCCTCTGGAGAACTCCAAGATCTTGCGCTGTCTTGCCTCTTTAGATTGAATGCTCCGCCTTGGTGAATGTCGGCAAATCGTCAAGCAATATCTTGTAGTCCTCCCAAGAACCCTGCAATATTCTCCGTCTTCAACATGAAAGTCAGAAAATCACTAAGCCTTCCATCGTACTCTTCTCGTAGCTGGACAGGATCCGTCCATGCCGGAATCTTCAGATGGGACTGTTCGTCTGTACATGTTAGTGAGGTGTCGTAGACCATAGGTCTGCGGTGCCTCATAAGTCACACATGGAGAGAATGCAATCATAGTGGTTTTCCCGCATGAAGGATTTGAAACGTTGGTGGCCGCGGTGGGAACATGGCGAAATTTCCGCGCATGCTCATGCACGCGCTGTCCATGCATAAATTGTTGGATCAACTTGCACGAATCTTGACGCCAAGGGATATGTATTTTAACCATGGTGGCATTTTATCTTTTCACCTCATTCCCCCTTGCGTCATCGTATTCCTCCAGCCCAAGCCTCTCTTAGAGCTCATCGCGTACACAGAGGAAAACCCTAAATCCTTCCAATCTCCAACCCATCTCTTCTGCTCCAATGGCAAGCAGTAGCAGCACACCAGCGATGGCGGCGTCTGGTGAGGACTTGGCCAAGCCATCCAGCACGGTTCATGTCCCACCGGAGGGCATGGTGGTGCCATGTTCTATGGTGGTTGAGTCCACCGGCGGCGACCATATCCCTGCGGCGCTAGAGCCGTTGGAGGAGGAGGCAGACTCCCATAAGGGAGAGTGGCGAGGCTCGGACATCTCCAAGAGCGACATCAAGGAGATTGATGTGGACATCCCATCTACTGATACAACCGTTGTACATACAACTACACACATACACGGACCTATCACTCGATCTCGTGCTAAACAACTTAACTATCAGGTACTTTCATTTCTTGGAACTATTCCTCACATACATGAGAATATGATGCCGCCTAAATCAGATGTATTTCTTACTCTTAGGAATGATGGACCAAGCATGGATGAGAGGGACAAGCATTGGTGTATGGTCATGCATGGAGATGGCAGCAAGCATGTGCTCATCCAAGAGAAGGCCACGGATGAAGATTTCAGAACTTTGAGGCCACCATAATGAAGAAAGAAGGCCTGGACAAAATATTCAAGATTAATACTTCACAAATTCGTCCATAGCTTAATATGGTGCTGCGACACCTTTATTTTGGGCTAGGCCCATGTAATTTTCGCAGGATTTTAAATAGCCACTTTTTAGAGTCCGTATTTGAGGAGAAAAGGACTTCTAGGGTTGGATTCGGCCACCACTTCTAAGGCTAGCCGAAACCCTACCTTTTCCTCCTTAAATACTCGCCTTAGTCGTCACCGTAGACTCGGATTTTGTTTAGACATTAAGTTAGCCATCATAGCAACTTCGCCAAGGCTGGAGCATCGCAGAGGCCTCTTGTACTTCACACCTATACGGGATCCCACCTTTTCAATAAAGCTTTCAACTTAATCCGCAATATCTTGATTGCAATATTAGTTCTTACTTGTTCTCGATTTCATGTAGGAATTAAGACCCTCGCTAGTCAGGCTGATCGTGTTCCCGCAGGATCGGTAACCTCCAGGAGATTGGCCTAGCGATTGCATTGGCGCTCGTGCTCGCACGTATAGTCGGATCGTCAAGCCCGAACTCCACCAAATCGACTATCACCATCTCATCGAAAGATCGGACACCTTTGCCCTATCAAGTGGTATCAGATTTCAGGTTGCTCGGTGAGATTTTACTGTTTTCGTAGATTAGATCTGTTTTACCTATAACCCACGAAAAAGCCAAAAACACAGTTAGAGTTTAGATCCATCCCATCACCAATCTATGCCTTGCATTATCTTTTCAGTTTTGCATTGTTGAATTTTTGTCTGCATTGTCGTGTCGAGTTGCTGGTCTTAGTGTCTCGTCCCTTAGAGTTTCAAGTTCTGATCACAATAGTCACCACCGCCCTCGCAGATCACTGCCACCATATTCCGCCGCCATACACCAGCCACCATAAACCCTAAAACTCCGCCACCGCCTTCCTACCGCGACACGGATCCGATCACTTTTCCTGCCGCGGCACGAGTCCGAGTTGAGTTATTGTTTCCTAGTTTTTCTTTTTACTTTCCTTCCTTGTTGTTTCCGTGTTGAGCTGAAGTCCATGTCGATCTAAGAGTTTAGTCTGGAACCGCCTCCGAAAAAAATTCTGGCTATACTGATTTTCGGCTACGGTGATCACTTTTCTCCATCGGCCGTTATAGCGATATTTTTTTGGCGCCTGCGCGCTTTCCGGAGGATAATACAAAAATTTCGAAAAAAAAATTGGGGCTAACCTGTTTCTAGACCCCGTCGTTCAGTTCTAGACACTCGCCATCATAGTGATTTTCGACATCTCGGTTCGCTTTTCAGGGTGGCATATCATCATACATTGCTTGTTGTGTCGCGTCGTCACATCGTTGGTGATCTAGGCTCGCGTCTCTAGTACGGTCTAGCCTAGTATCAACACAGTACCGTCGTTGAGCATTCTTTCAACATTTGCATTGCTGTTTTGATAATTGCTAACCCCTTTGCTAAGCCTTCCCAGAGCTCCACAGATTTCTCCACGTGCGGTGTCTCGAATCCTGGTAATCGCTCGGTTCAATCTTTGGACCCACTTCTCCTCGCGGTTGCACATCGCCTTTTCCTGCTGTTTGGTAAGAACTTGTAAGAGCTTCGTATATTGCTTGACGGATCACGCGTGCCTTCCACCATATTTCCGTAGTTATAGGCATATATACCTGTGCTTTTTTGTTATGGGGTAACCCCTTGGGGTGGCCCGATCTTTCACGAATCTCCGCGGGAATCGAGGGAAAAGCGGTGGAAGGGGAAGAAGGGATGAAATCCACGAACACACGCACACTAAGAACCCGATGAACTCACGCACACAAATCACGATACACGCCGGTGGCAACCGGTCCAACATAATCCCTAGGATCGGTGTTGGGCGAAGCTCTCTCTCCACGGCCAACAAGGGGGGCGAGGTGCTTGGTGAGATCTTGACTACTTGGGGGCGAGAAACCGAGAACCCAAGGCCTTGTACAACTTGAACGCACTAGGCAAGATCCAAGAGGTTGTGGATAATAGGGTGCCCCTTGGTAGGAGCATGAGACCAATAGATGAAAGATCCTCAAAGGGGTGTCCTCAATCTATTATTATCCAAGTCTAGGGTTTACATATGAGGGGTGGGGCTTTATATAGGCCAACCACTTAAACAGGGGTAGTTTTGGAATAAAACTGGAAGTTTGGGCGAAACTAGGGGTTACATGGGCCAGGCCCAAAAGTCCTTGACATGCCTGGCATCGAGCAGGCCGGAGACTTCGGTGTTGGGTCCGGAGACTCCGGTCAATCTCCGGACCCGTCTCCGGAGGGGGCATCTGGCTGTGCCGGGCTTGGTTCTTGGGGCCGGACCGGAGGAAGGTCCGGAGACTCCGGTTTATAGGACCGGAGACTCCGGTCTACACCGGAGACTCCGGTGTGCAGAGCTCCAGCAGCTTCTTCTCCTGGTCCTTCTTTCTTGGGGGCTTGGTGTGGTGATGTTGCTTCATAGCTGAGTATACATAACGTAGTTGCATGAAGTAGCAAGCCATCCAAAGGTAGACCAAAATCACATGAGGAAAGGAGCGAGTTAACCTTGGCTTGGAGGAGCTTGGCTCGGGCGCGAGTCATTGGTCCACTTGGGGGACTAGGTGTTGTAGATAGAGGTGCGTCCATAGGACGGGCTGCATCATCTCCCCCCCCCTTGGGAAAGAGTCGTCCTCGACTCTTCAACCTTCTCAACTTCATCTTCGCCATGGTAGGGTGATAGGTCCTTGACATTGAATGTCGGGCTCACAAGATACTTGGATGTTGGGATATCGATGATGTAGGCGTTGTTGTTGATCCTCTTTAGTACTTTGAACGGTCCATCACCTCTTGGCTTGAGTTTGGAGTCGCGGTCCTTGGGGAAGCGGTCTTTACTCAAGTGTATCCACACAAGGTCGCCTTCTTCGAAGATCATCTCTTTCTTGTTCTTGTTTAGCCTTGAAGCTTGGCGAAGGACTTGTTGCTCGATCGTAGCTCTTGTGTCTTCATGGAGTTTCTTCATTGTTTGGGCACGCTTGACAACGTCCATATTGGCACGTTCATGAAGCAGAAGTGGAAGGATATCGAGCGCGGTGAGAGGCTCGAAGCCATAGACGATCATGAACGGGCTCCTCATGGTGGTGGAGTGCTTGGAGCGGTTGTAGGAGAACTCGGCGTGTGGAATACATTCCTCCCAGTCTTTAAGATTCTTCTTTATCAACACATGTAGGAGTGTGCCAAGGCTTCGATTGACGACCTCGGCTTGTCCATCGGTTTGAGGATGCGAGGCGGACAAGAAGAGGAGCTTGATGTCGAGCTTGGCCATGAGAGTCGTCCAGAAGTAGCTCATGAATTTGACGTCGCGGTCGGAGACGATTGTTCTTGGTACACCATGTAGCTGAATTATTTCCCTGAAAAACAAATTTGCTACATGTGAAGCATCATCGGTCTTATGGCACGGAATGAAGTGTGGCATTTTATAAAAGCGATCCACTACCACAAATATAGAATCATATCCATGTTTAGATCTAGGCAAGCCTAACACAAAGTCCATGCTAATGTCCGACCAAGGTGCATGAGGAATAGGCAATGGCATATAAACACCAAAGGGGTTAGACTTAGACTTAGCTTGGATACATGTAGTGCATCGTTGGACGTGGCACTCCACGTCGCGCTTCATCTTTGGCCAAAAACTAGTGAGTGGATAGCATGTCATATGTCTTGTCACTGCCAAAGTGACCCATAAGGCCTCCACCATGGGACTCTTGAAGAAGCAAACTTTGGAGAGACGACATCGGAATGCAAATCTTGTTTTGTTTGAAAAGAAAACCCTTATGCAAATAGAAATAATCAATCCCTTTGTCTATTGAACATCTTGCAAAAATTGGTCCAAAGAAAGGGTCGGACGCATACAAAGATTTGATGTCATAAAGACCCAAGACATTTACTTAGAGTCGCGTAAGAAGGTTTGTGTTTTTGCGAGACAAAGCGTCCGCTACCACATTTTCTTGGCCCTTCTTGTACTTGACAATGTAAGGAAAATATTCCATAAACTCAACCCATTTGGCGTGCCTTTTACTCAAATTGACTTGGCCCTTAAGATATTTCAACGACTCATGGTCGGAATGGATGATAAATTCTTTGGGCCAAAGGTAGTGTTGCCACACTTGAAGGACACGAACCAAGGAAAAAAGCTCTTTGTCATAAATGGGATAGTTAAGGCGTGCGCCATCGAGTTTCTCACTATGGTATGCAATAGGGCACCCATTTTTCATAAGGATGCCTCCAATGCCAATTCCACTAGCGTCACATTCAATCTCAAAGGTTTTTGTGAAATCTGGTAATGCAAGAAGTGGTGCTTCGGTGAGCCTCTTTTTGAGCTCATCAAAATCCTTTTGTTGTGCTTTTCCCGAAACGAACGTGACATTTTTCTTGGTCAATTCGTTGAGGGGGCAAGCAATGGTGGAAAAGTATTTCACAAAGCGACGGTAAAATCCAGCCAACCCATGAAAACTACGATGTTCACTAACATTGGTAGGTATGGGCCAATCTCGTATGTCCTTAACTTTTGAGACATCAACTTCAATGCCATTAGAAGACACAATAAAACCAAGGAAAATGAGCTTGTCTTTTGCAAAAGTGCACTTTGGGAGATTAGCATAAAGCTTTTCATGACAAAGGATTTGAAGGACCTCCTTAACATGAGTAACATGCTCCTCTAGTGACTTGCTATAGACAAGGATGTCATCAAAGTAAACAACGAAACTCTTCCCAATGAGAGATCTCAAAATATGGTTCATGAGGCGCATGAAGGTAGATGGGGCATTTGATAAGCCAAAAGGCATAACCAACCATTCATAGAGACCAAGCTTGGTCTTGAAGGCGGTTTTCCACTCATCACCTTCGGCCATGCGAATTTGATGGTAACCACTACGAAGATCAATTTTCGAAAATATAGTGGCTCCACATAACTCATCAAGCATGTCATCAAGACGCGGTATAGGATGTCGATAACGCACGGTGATAGCATTGATTGGACGACAGTCCATGCATAACCGCAACGTATCATCCGTTTTTGGAACTAGAATCACGGGGACCGCGCTTGGGCTAGTGCTTACTTGGATCAAACCTTTGGAGACGAGTTGGTTGATTTGTCGTTCTATCTCCTTCATCTCTTCCAGGTTCATGCGATACGCGGCGCGGTTTGGGAGTGGTGCGCCGGGTATGAGGTCGATGCGGTGCTCGATTCCACGAAGAGGAGGTAGGACATGAGGAAGCTCTTCGGGAAATACATCGTGGAATTCCTGCAAAATATTCATCAAATAAGGTGGAACATTTGTCAAGTAATTAGTTCCTTGCGCTAGTCCCTTGCATACAAGGACATAGTGCAAGATGGATGGGTTGTTCCGCACTTCTCTCATCTCACTTTTGGTGGCAAAAAGAACACTCTTAGTTTTTCCACTCGAGTTTGGCTTGTGGCACTCACTCACTATAGTGTGGTTCTCTCGCTCACCACTCTTCTCACAAGGTGTTTTTGTGTATTGCGCCCTCGCTAAAGCCTTTGCATTGTCTGCAATTATTTGGCTAGGAGTCATTAGTTGCAAAACACAAGTTTTTTCCAGCCATTTGAAGGTATAAGTGTTTGAGTGACCATCATGCAAAGCACGCTTGTCATATTGCCACGGCCTTCCTAGCAACATATGGCAAACCGTCATGGGGACCACGTCACATTCCACCGTGTCTTTGTATGGTCCAATTGAGAACGTTACCGAGATGGTGTGCTTGATCTTGACGGACCCTTGGTCACTTAGCCATTGAATATGGTAGGGGTTCTTATGTGGATGGAGGGTCAGATTGAGTTTCTCACACAATTCCGTGCTTGCAAGATTGTGGCAACTCCCTCCATCGATGACAACCTTGATGGACTTCCCATTGATATCGACACGAGTTTGGAAGATATTTGATCGTTGGTCTTCATTCTCATTGGCTTGAGTAGTTAAGACCCTTGTGACCACAAGCGATGGGCTTGCGTCATGCTCACACACAAGTAGTTCTTGGTCCTCTTCCAAATGTTGCCTTGTCATGGCTTCCTTGACCCTTGCATCAAACTCATCTTCACTCAAGTATTCTTCATCGCTGTTGTCATGGATGAACAAAACTTTCTTGTTCCCACATGCGGTCGACTTGTGTCCTTTGCCTCCACACTTGTAGCACTCACCATTGAATGGTTGTTCATCTCTTGTGTATTTGCCACTTGGGGGCGGTTTTCCTTGAGGAAGTGTTGGCTTGAAAGGAAGCTTGTTTGTATTTTATGAGCTTCCACTTGGTGTTGTCGGAGTAGTGGTTGGGGCTTGCTTGTATGTGAAGTATGTCTTTGTCTTGTTGTAATTGATGTCCTCTTGCACTTGACGCTCGGCCTTTGATGCGAGGTGCACAAGCTCAACCATGTTGTTGTACTTTTGGAACTCGGTGAAGCGCTTGATTGGATGGTTCAAGCCATTGAGGAAACATGCCATTGTTTGCTCATCACGTTCTTCAATGTTGGCACGGATCATGTTGAGCTCCATTTGCTTGAAGTACTCTTCCACGGTCTTTGTCCCTTGACTAAGCGTTTGAAGATTTTTGAAAAGGTCACGCATGTAGTGCGAAGGAACAAAGCGGGATCTCATATGAGCCTTCATATCTTGCCAAGTTGAGATTGGGGGCTCTTCTTTTGATTCACGAGCGAGTTGGACTTGTTCCCACCAAAGGTTGGCATACTCATCAAACTCGAGGGATGCCATGGCCATCATCTTCTCATTGCTATAGTTGTGCATGCGGAAGATATTGTCAACCTTGAGTTCCCACAAGAGGTATTCTTCTGGCTCATTGGAACCGGTGAACTTGGGCATGGTGAATTTGAGCTTGCCAAAAGTTTCTTCTTCATTGCGGTTCCGGTGGCGACGGTTGCCATGATTGTGGCGGCCATCTTCATCATCCGAGCTCTCATGTCTTGCTTGGTGATGGTGGCGTTGCTCTTGCGGTTGTTGAGGTGCCGCGTTTGGTGGTGGAACTTGGTTTTGACGACGAGCTTCGGGAGCTTGCTCGTGTTGTTGGCGCGGTTGAGGACGAGGAGGAGGTTGTTGATCCTCACGACGAGCTTGGGGAGCTTGCTCTTGTTCTTGTCGTGGTTGATGCCGAGGAGCATTGTCTTGCGCCATGTGGCGAGGAGGACGTCGAGCCGCATGCGCAATGGGCTGATCTCTTTCTTTTTGATGTGGAGGAGGCTCGTCCTGATGATCATGTTGTTGACGTTGACGTTCATGTCGATGATGACGCCTTGGTGGATCTTCGAGTTCTTCACGCTGACGGCGATCTTGTTCTTCCACTTCGGATGCTTCACTTGTTGTTGAAAGAACATGTCGATGGCGATGGCCTTGGTGGTCCATGTGAGGTTGCTCTTGTTGAATCACAAGTGCCCTTTGTTGTGGCCGGTTCGCTTCACGTCGTGGAGGTCTTGCGGAGAGGTCACCATCATAGCTTGACGTTGCGGCGTGTCGCGAAGATGGTACCGCTTGAGAAGAGCTCATGGATTGAAGGACGGGTCCATCCCGGTGCCTTGAAGCGTGACGGCGAGGTGCACTTGATTCACTTGAGGAGTGTCGTGATGAGCTTGAATCTCGTGAGCGTGGCCTTGCTAACCCATCAATTAGGCGTTGAAGCTTCTCATCCGTTGAGGCGAGGGCACGACCAAGCGCTTCATTTTGATGACCGAGGTTGTGTTGCATGGCATGCATTTGGCCTCGGACTTCTTCGAAGCGGTTGTCGATGTTCTTGAACTCCACTCGGGCTTCGCTAAATTGTTCATCTTGGCGCCGCTCAAGGGCTTCACAACGGTAGTTGAATTCTCCTCGGATCTTCCAATGGTCCCATCTTGTCATGTATTGCGTGTCGTCCTCCGGAGGTGTTGGTGGTTGGGACGGCTCGCCATTCCTGTCCATGATGCAAAGCCGACAAGGGTTGTATATGGAGAATAAGGGTGTGTAGAGTTAGCCTTTTACCTCACCTTGGAGATTATATCAAACCAATTGCCACACAAAGGAGCGAACAGTGTGCAAAGTGAAATGGCAAAGAAACTCACACACAAATAAGCTACAACTCTCAAAAGCTTTTGGTAGATGGGTAGGATTGTGGGAAAGCCAAAGAACCAACCGAACGCAATGGATAGTCAAAAGTGGAGAAGATCCAACAAACTCAAGTCAAAAGGAAATGGTCAACTCAAAAGGTGACGAGAACCTACGACTACACACACACGTGGAGAAAAATGGGGTTAGCACGACTATGGAAGTGAGCACGAAATGGCCTAATGAAGACCACGCTCGGTTGTCGTGCCAACTCAAGGAGAGACCACCACTCGTTTTCCAAAAGAGGGTAAGCAACGGATTTGTGCACTTGCCTTGGTGCTCTTCTTCCTCTCTCTTTTGCTTACAAGCTTGATGCTCTCTTTTGTATTGGGAGACTATGTAGCTTTCTATTTTCTTTTTCTTTTCCTCTTTTTTTTATTCTTTTTATTTTTCTCCCTTTCTATGCTACTATGTTAGCTTTTGTCTTTACCCTCACACTCTCACTTTCCAATGGCAAGTGCACAATGTTTAGACAAACACAAAATGAGTTGCTCTCATAGGATAGGTACACACAAAGGAAGATATGGCTACAAGGGTTGACACAATTTATACCTTAGTTGTTGATGGTGATCTTGTGTCGATGGAGCGGGGAAGAGTTTGGGGTCCGTGGTGTCGAAGAGCGCGGCGATGTTGCGGAAGCTATCTGTTAGTTGGTGACACGCACACGGAACACAAACAACAAACGGATAGATTAGCCAATGCAGAAAAGAGGAAAAAGAGCAAAACTGGCGTCCAGGGCCGGAGACTCCGATCTGGGCCGGAGACTCCGGTGTAGACCGGATACTCCGGTGCACAGGGCCGGAGACTCCGGTGTGGAAGATCTGCTCGTGTTCTTGAGCGGAAATTCACGCCTAGAGTCCTCAAATCCGCGAAAATTTGGCCAAAATTGGGCTGGGAAACGCAGGCAAAAGCTGGACCAACACCTTAGACAAGATTTGGTGGATCAAAACCACAAATAACACTCCAAAACGCTAGATCCATCCAAAGGCAAATTGGGGCTGTTTTTTTGGTAAATTTTCGAATTTATGGTGGATAGAAGAAAAATTGAGGGGAAATTCGTGATCAACCTTGCTCTTGATACCAATATGTTATGGGGTAACCCCTTGGGGTGGCCCGATCTTTCACGAATATCCATGGGAATCGAGGGAAAAGCGGTGGAAGGGGAAGAAGGGATGAAATCCATGAACACACGCACACTAAGAACCCGATGAACTCACGCACACAAATCACGATGCACGTCGATAACTCACGCTGGTGGCAACCGGTCCAACATAATCCCTAGGATAGGTGTTGAGCGAAGCTCTCTCTCCACGGCCAACAACGGGGGCGAGGTGCTTGGTGAGATCTTGACTACTTGGGGGCGAGAAACCGAGAACCCAAGGCCTTGTACAACTTGAACGCACTAGGCAAGATCCAAGAGGTTGTGGATAATAGGGTGCCCCTTGGTAGGAGCATGAGACCAATAGATGAAAGATCCTCAAAGGGGTGTCCTCAATCTATTATTATCCAAGTCTAGGGTTTACATATGAGGGGTGGGGCTTTATATAGGCCAACCACTTAAACAGGGGTAGTTTTGGAATAAAACTGGAAGTTTGGGCGAAACTGGGGGTTACATGGGCCAGGCCCAAAAGGCCTTGACATGCCTGGCATCGAGCAGGACGGAGACTCCGGTGTTGGGTCCGGAGACTCTGGTCAATCTCCAGACCCGTCTCCGGAGGGGGCATCTGGCTGTCCCGGGCTTGGTTCTTGGGGCCGGACCGAAGGAAGGTCCGAAGACTCCGGTGTACAGGACCGGAGACTCCGGTCTACACCGGAGACTCCGGTGTGCAGAGCTCCAGCAGCTTCTTCTCCTGCTCCTTCTTCCTTGGGGGCTTGGTGTGGTGATGTTGCTTCATAGCTGAGTATACATAACGTAGTTGCATGAAGTAGCAAGCCATCCAAAGGTAGACCAAAATCACATGAGGAAAGGAGCGAGTTAACCTTGGCTTGGAGGAGCTTAGCTCGGGCGTGAGTCATTGGTCCACTTGGGGGACTAGGTGTTGTAGATGGAGGTGCGTCCGTAGGACGGGCTGCATCATTTTTAAAGGACTAACCATGACAGATACTTCGCGAAACCCTGCCATAATGACAAACCAAGAACTACATGCCCACTTCTCCGAGCTCTTGGTCTGTCGTGCTAAAGATGTGGATGCACGACTAGAGGAGTTTGACACCAAGCTCACCAACGCCATGGACAAGATCGATGGGCTCGAGAAATCCTTCAACGACAAGCTTGACGCTCGATTCAAGGAGGTTTTGGACAGATTGCCGGCACCCGCACCCGCTCCATTGGCACCTCGGCATGGCGCACAGCTCATTCCGATCACGGGTCATACTGCTGGATCGGCTTCCGCCGCACCTCAGGCGGCTACCGCTGCAGCTGAGGCATCTCAGACTTCCACCGCGGCTGCTGCTGCGACATTGGGGCAGACGACGGGTACTACTACGACCCCGACGACGACAATCTGTTTGACGAGGAGGTTGAACAACCTCCACACCCTGCTGGCCGACCCCGACATTGCCACCGCAACGCTCGACCACCGGTACGTGATGATGATCATGTTGCAAAGCTTAAATTAAATATTCCATCTTTTGAGGGTAAATATAATCCTAATGCATATCTTACATGGGAGATGGAAGTAGAACAACGTTTTGCATGTTTAAAATATCCTGAGACTATGCGTGTTAGTGCTGCTACATGTGAATTTACTAAATTTGCTTCCCTTTGGTCGTCTGAGTATTGTCATTTAAATCCTACTACTATTCCTCGTACTTGGACTGCTTTAAAAACTGCTATGCGTGTTTGTTTTGTGCCTCCCACTTATGAACGTGATTTACTAAAAAATCTGACACGTTTGGAACAAGGGAAAAATTCTGTAGAAGAGTATTATAAGGAATTGCAAACGGGGATGGTTCGGTGTGGTCTTGTTGAATCTACTGAACAAATGCTTGCACGTTACTTTGGTGGATTAAACAAGGACATTCAACACATATTAGACTATAAGGAATATAATTCCATCACTCGTTTGTTTCATCTTGCTTGCAAAGCTGAACGTGAAGTGCAGGATCGCCAAACACCATGGAGGAGGACTAATAATTCTGCAGGTCGCACATCCACTTGGACATCCCGACAATCAGCGCCTCCTTCTCGTGATTCTCCATCAGCTACAACCACATCCAAGGCCACCACAAGATTTCCGTCAGCTGCTCCTCCACCGTCATCCAATGCTCCTGCTCGTAGTGCATCTTCTATGGCTTCCACGGGTAAAACAAAGGATATGCAATGCTGCAAGTGCTGGGGTTTTGGTCATATTGAGAGACAGTGCACAACACAACGTGTTATGATGGTGCGTGATGATGGTCAATATGATTCAGCGAGTGACTTTGATGAAGATACATTAGCCCTTATTTCTGCTCGAGATGGAGACAATTGTGATTCTGATGAAGAGACATAGGTCATGGGAGCTGAAACTGCTGATCATTGATGGAGGGAGTTGTAATAATCTGGCTAGTGTTGACATGGTAGAGAATAACCTCGTCTGCAGCGCTATTTCGCGGACCCTAAGGAAGCGAAGCTCATGCGATGGCATGCGGAAAGGAAGAAGCCAGGAGATGATGATGACCCCGAAAAGGATGAGCTGCTGACGCACCCTTCAGATGCTAGCCAGTGGAAAGCATTGGACCTCGAATTCCCAGAATTCGGTGGAGATTCGAGGAACATCAGGCTTGGTGCGAGCACCAATGGACTCAATCCGTTCGGTAGCCAGAGCAGCACGCACAGCACTTGGCCCGTGTTTGTATGGATGTACAACCTCCCTCCATGGTTGTGCATGAAGAAGAAGTATATACAAATGAGTATGCTAATTCAAGGGCCGAAACAACCTGGTACCGACATCAATCTGTATCTCGGGCTGTTGAAAGAGGAGCTAGCCATGTTATGGGAATCTGGAGCCAATACTTACGACGCCGTCGCACAAGATTATTTCACTATGAGAGCCGCGTTGGTCACTACGGTGCAAGACTATCCAGGTTGCGGGTATATCTCGGGGCAGGTTATCCAAGGATTCTGCGCATGCGTTAGGTGCATGGATAACACAAGCTATCTCCAACTAGAGAAAGATCCAGGGTCATCGAAAACTGTGTTCATGGCGCACCGGAGGTGGCTCGGCAAGAATGATCCATGGAGAAAACGTGGTGACCTATTCGATGGCAAATCAGAGACCCGAGGAATCCCAGAGCGTAGGAGCAGCGAAGAAGTGGAAGAGTTGCTGAAAAACTGGAAAGATTGTCCTAAGCCTGGAAAGAAGCAAAAGAGGCAGCAACAAGACAAGCCGCTCATGAAGGTATGGAAAACAAGGTCTGTTTTCTGGGAGTTGCCATACTGGAAGTTTCTCCGCACGCCTCATAGCCTCGACATCATGCATATCACGAAAAACGTGTGCGAGAGTCTGGTCGCCACCATAATCAACATGCCAGATAGGACGAAAGATGGTCCAAAAGCAAGGAACGACCTGATATGCTTCGGTATCAGGAAGCAGCTTCACGGAGGACGCACTACTCCTGATGATCAGGAAGATGACGATGATCATGAGTCGGAGACGACACAAGGTCGTCGGAAGGGTAAAAAGTTCAAGAAGAACGAATATTACTGCCCTCCTTCTTGCTTCACTCTAAGCCAGGATGAGATCAAACAGTTTTTCAAGTGCCTTCTAGGAGTCAAATTTCCTTACGGCTACGCGGGCAAGATAAGCAGATACCTAGACGAGGCGAAGCAGAGGTTCAGTGGCATGAAGTCTAACGACTGTGTCGTGCTAATGACGCAGGTACTTCTGGTCGCACTAAGAGGGATAATGGACGAGCACGTCCGTGAAACGTTATTTGGCCTATGCAAGTTTTTCGACGTCATCTCTAGGAAGTCGATTGGCGTGAATCAGCTCGGGAGGCTACAGGAGGAGATCGTGGTGATACTATGTGAGCTTGAGGTCTACTTCCCACCTACATTCTTTGACATTATGGTGCATCTGCTGGTCCATGTCGTGGAGGACATCGTACAACTCGGGCCGATGTTACTCCGCGGCATGATGGCGTTCGAAAGGATGAACGGACACATCAAAGGATACGTTCGCAACAGGTCCCGTCCAGATTGAAGCATAGCCAAGGGCTTTCTGGCCGAAGAGTGCATCTCTTTCTGCACGAATTATCTAGACATCGAGAACCCTGTCGGTCTTCCTGTCAACAGGCACCTTGGCAAGCTCGACGGATCTGGTCACCGAGAGGGTCGTCGCATAATGCATGCAGACTTCGATTTTCGACGAGCATACTTTGATCGAGCAAACCTTGTCGCGCTATAGCATTTAGAACTGGTCGATCCTTGGGTACAGAAGCACAAAAGGTTAATCGAGAAGAAGTACAGTGACCGGGGCATACAGAGGACGCAGGGAGAAATAATCAAAGAGCACAACTCAGATTTCATGCGTTGGTTTAGGCAGACGCTCCTTGATAATCCCCCACGATCGCATTCTTCTGACACGGAAAATATCATATTCACCTTGTCGCAGGGACCGATGAAAAACCTGGTGACCTATCAGGCGTATGATATCAACGGCTACACATTCTACACGGAGGAAAAGGACAACAAGTGTGATTATCAGAACTCAGGCGTAACGTCGGAATTCTACACCGATGACAACGTGAAGGAAAGATTCTATGGCATATATTATCACTTTTATGACATATATTATCACTTTTGGGCATTTTTGGAATATTTAAAAGTATTTTTAAAATAAAAACAAAAAATTGGGGCACCGGGATTCGAACCTGGGTGCTCTCAGGTTTAGAATAGAGTAGTGGGCAGAACCAGTGGGATAGGCTAGTATAGTTGTTAGCTAGTGGGGCTGTAGTTTTCTTATACAGTAGTTAGAAGCCGATAGGCCTAGCGCACTAGCCCATAGTGCGCTACAGATATCCGTAGCGCACTATGGCTCAGTGCGCTACGCCTAAGTGGCTTTATCCACACGTGGCGCCCGACCCCCCTCTCTCATCCCCATCTCTCCATCTCTTAGCCCGAGCACGATCCGCCGCCGCCGCCGCGTCTGAGGAGGAGGAGGCCTGCTCGCGCCCGAGGAGGAGGAGATCCGCCCGTGTGCGAGGAGGAGGTCCGCCCGCGTCTCAGGAGGAGGCCCGTGTCCGAGGAGGAGGATCCGCCGCGTCTCAGGAGGTGGAGGCCGCCGTCGTCCGCCCATCGTCCGCCCGTCAGAGGTGAGCGTCGCCTCTCCCCTCTCTCCCTCTCTCCCTCTCTCTCCCTCTCTCTCCCTCTCTCCCTCTCTCTCCCTCTCTCCCCTCTCTTAACTACTGTAATATCCTCATTTCGGCTCAAACAAACTCTTGTTCAGCAAATAGTGGTCTTATCAGAGACAAGTTACAGCAAGATTCCATCTAGTTATTTTTTCCTTCATGATTCTGTTGCATCTGGTTAGGTAGGTCTTATCAAAGACAAGTTATAGTAAGAACAAGTGTGAATGCAATGCCAGGAACAAGTGTTGGAATTTTCCTCTAGAAACATAAGTGTTGTATTGCATATTACGTGATGTTAGATTTACTGCAATATGAAGCTACTCCAGCGTATGTTTCAACCTAAAAGATATCACTTGGTGCAACATAACGCGCATTTGATTAATTAATCACATATATATATCGCATATATATATATATATATATCGCAGGATCAGGATCACCGTAATCGCGCATGCCGAGGAACCTGTTCACTGACATGCTGCTTGATAAATCACCTTACTACCTACAATGCTCTCCTGCTTGACTTACCCACAAGTAGCACACCAGTAGCAACTGCGTGGAACCAATGGATGTAGATATAATACAGTTGTGTCGGTTTGTTCTATGCACCTCCAGCGTGTCTCATGCTACAGAATTTATATGCCTCTCCACGTCACCTGATCAGGTCCAACACCTTAGTCATATTGCAGTCGAGGAGGAGTCTCCTCTGGCACTGGTTCTATAGCCAGTGCTGGCGAGGAGTCGCTGGAACAAGCGCAAACCAAGCTGGTGAAAGTTCAGTGGACCGACACAAGTGGAAAGGAAACTCTTTCAGATCGAGACAAGGTACACACCCAGATGTTCTATGCACCCTGCTACATTCATTTTAGTAACGGGAGAATAGTACCATGTTGGCTCTCACTCTACTGTTAGTGATCAAAACACACCAGCTTGAAAACAGCATGTTTCCCTTGCTATCCCGTGACGTCTTACACCTGTTTCTCTATCTATTTATGCCTAGATTAATTACACACTTTAGACACTGAAAACATATGTTACTTAGTTAAAGGGGAAATATCAACCCAAACCCCATCATATTTCTTCCAGGGGAAAATGTTGAAATGACTGCTGGCAGTTTTGTTTGTGGTCTAGTGCATTTTCAGGCTTTGCTTCTGAAAGCAAATAGTGGTCCTTCTCTTCTCCCATGCATTTTCAGGCTTTGCTTTGCTGGCACTAATGTGCACGGACACTGCTACTGAAAGCAAATAGTGGTCCTTCTCTTCTCCCAGTCTTTGCTTTGCTTTTTAGTAACCTCTATCAGGTTTTCTTTTTGGCTGGATTGTATGCATATTAGTGCTTGTGGACTAAGAACAAAGTTGTGCCAGTTGTGCAGTAGTAATTCACTTCCTCATGCAGCTACCTCTGCATCCGTCTCAGCTTTTGTAAAGGGAATATGGTTTCATGGTCTGGCACCTAGTGAGCATGTTCTGAGATATATATATTTTTTTCATGAAGAGTTGACTGTCTGGAAGTAAAAAAGAGAGGAATGGTCTCTTATTATTTCACTTTACCTAGTAATACACTTATGTTTGATGCACTTTACCTGAAAAGTGGTAGAGTTTCCACTTTATTGCCTTGCAAGCTGCATTTTGTTAGTACTATTTGTTTCTGTTTTTTCCATGTCCATTTTCTTTCAAACCGTTCTGCCACTTTTGGAAAGTAGTTTGTTTTAAGATGTCTAAATGGAGGGTAAGAATGTCTTGCATTTGTATTTGGTTATTAATGACTACTTCATGTTATGCGGTTAGATAAGTGTATATTACATCAGGAAACACCAGGGGCACCACCATAGAGGGTCATGTTGATGCATTCTTAACCAATGTGTTTTCTACCTAGATGTTTATGTGCTGGCTGTGTTGGCCAGATTATCCTATGTGACCAGATTATGTGCTGGCTGTGTTGGTCATTTATTGTGTGCTGGTTGTGCTGGCTATGATGGCCATTTATTGTGTGCTAGCTATGCTGGCCATATATATGCAGGTTCTTGTATGAAATGAGTCCCGATTTTTGTCGGAATGTTGATTAACTTCCGTTTCGGCAGAAATCGGGCACTCCTAGTTTAAGAAAATTAGCAAAGGTCATGCCGGATTTTTCCATGCATTTAACCAATTATTTGTTTTTTATTAGTGCAAAGATGTGTGACAACGACGAGGCTGGAGGTTCTAAGCGCATCAGCGCTGAAGGATAACTCAGACCTCCGAATAAACAATTGACATTCTGGGAGGCGGCCCAGCGGCTAGAAGACGATGAAGAATACCATCCTTCGGAGAGCGAGGATGATGAGATGGAAGACGCGAAAAAAGAAGCCGAAGGAACGACGGGCGATGAAACCACTGATGGCGGCGAGGGCACAGGGAGTGGTAGCAACCCTCCTAACAAGAAGAAGAAGAAGAAGAAGAAGCCGAAGGACCGGCGCCCGAACACGGTCGGCACGGTCAGGGAGGAAATTACCGAAGTGAGCCCAGTTGGTGTTCCTTTGGAGCCCGACCTTGTCGTCAAAGGGTACGGTGGGCAAGTGGCGGCGATCACCCGGACAACCATCTCGATCAACACCGAGAATCTCCGGCATAAAGATAATGGCCACTTGCGCACACTCCTCTTCGAGAAGCTGCACGCAAGATACAAGTTCCCCGCTAAGTATCAGAACACAAATTATCATGGGAAGGAAGTAAACAAATCCGCCCTCACAAAGATGAGCACCGCCCTGGCCAGCTGGAGAACCCGGATAAAGAAGAAGATCTATAAAGAAGGCAAAAGTCTCGAGGAGATCCAGAAGATTGACCCGCAGATCACCAAAGATCTGTTCCGGGAGTTCAAGGAGAGGTGTGAATCCGAAAGAGCCCTGGCCAATAGTAATCGGGGAAAGGTGCTGCAGGCGATGAATATAGGTCATCACCATCTCGAATCTGGTGGATACAGAACCGCGGAGGCCAAATGGAATAAGGAGGACGAAGAGTATAGATCCAAGGGGATAGAAAACCCCTTTGCTAAATTCGAACCCGGGCAGGTTCGAAACTTCATCAGGGCCCGTTACCATGTGGACCCAAAAACCAAACAACTCACCGCGGATCCTGCGGTGAAGGAATTCGAGGAAATTGTGGTAAGTATAATCTAATTACCGCGGATCAACTCGATTGCAATCTAATCGATGATCTAAATGATTCACTGTTACTTCCTCTGCAGGAGGAGGAAATTGTTGCTAGTCATGGATCCCAGGGTTCCTCATCCCAGGGGTCGACGGCGGCCACCCGGTGGGATAACCCTTTTAACAGGGCGATGAACCGGGCCAAGAAAATAGAGCCGGTTACGAAGAAACCGTCGTCGGCTGGCCGTCTGGCCAGCCTCGGGGGGTAAGAATTGGGTGGATCAGTTTGGTCCACCGCCGAGGACGCATGTGGCACCGTCGGGAAGGAGCGAGGAGGAAAACCGCGAGGTTCAAGAACTTAAGGCACAAGTGGCACGGATCCCACAGATTGTCCAAGACAACCTGGTAATCACCCTCACGTCCTTCCTGCCTACCTTGGTGGAGTCAATAGCGAACTAGAGTGCGGGTGGTCGAGTAGGGCCGTGCCCGATTCCAAGCATGGTTAGCAGCCACTCGAACAACGCGGCGCCGACGAATCAGGCGAACTACGTGTTCGTGACTCCGCCCGCTAGCACCGCGGCGCAGCAAGTTTTGGTGACTCCTCCTGCCATCACCGTGGTGCCGGAGTACATGTTGGTGCCCCCCTGCCATCGTCGTGGCGGCACCGGAGCTCCAAGCACCCGTCGGTAGAGAGAATACACCGGCGGCCAGCACCGCGCCATCAAGCAGCCCTTCCGTCTCTTGCACGCCCGTCGCCGTATGAGGTGCGTCGACATTAGCCGATCTCGACGCCATCACGGTAAACAAATGGCTTTAATTACCGCCTTTCATGCCATCTATTACTCCTATGGCATCTCTGACGATGCCGTACATGTTTTCCGCAGATGGATGTTCCTTGCACTCTCTTATGCTACGTGAACAACGAGCTGAGGGATGTTGCCAAGGGTACCATCGTTCAACCCTTGCAGCGCACGTTCCACTCAAGGCCGATGTTAGATAGCATGCACAGGGTTAAAATTAGTCGGGTGCTAAGGGGCTGCGACGACCTGGAACCTCCCATTCAACCCCCAGGAGCGGATGAAGAAGAGCCGTCTGTCCTCAGAACTTGCTTCGGCTTATTCTTGCTATGGCCAAAGAGCATGATCCGTTTGGGGACGGCGGGGGCCATCACACCATAGACAACAGCACCGCTTGTCGTGCCAGCGAGAAGCGGTGGCAAGGCCCCCTTACCGCCCTTGTCGTCACCTCCACGCGGTGGGTCAGATGATCATGTTGATGATATGCACATGGCGCAGGATCCGGCCGAGGACGAGAAGACTGGAATGATCACTTCTTCAGCACTCAGTTTGGCAACGAAGAAGACCTACCTGGTGGCCCCACAGAGAAAGCCACTATCACCAAGCATCTGTTTGGTTCTCAGGAGACGCCTCCAGCTTGCGCCTTTACAGAGCCACCAGCTGATACAACCAACCGGCCCTTTATTCTAAGCCCTGACACACTACATAGGGCAGCCGGTGCTCAGATTGCGGTGCCTGCCCGCTCTCCAAAAGGAAAAAAGGGCAGGAAAAGAAAATCTAGTAGTTCGAGCCAGCCGGTGACGTCAACAACTGCGAATCCTATCAGGTTTCGGGACGGGCCACCAAGACCCGAGGGTATTATGTGGAGGATTCATGTGGCGGGTGAGCCCATGCTACCTAAGAATTTGCGGAAGCTCGCCAGTTTGGAACTGCAGAGTGTGCATGACGGTGTGCTGACGATAGAGAGACGCCTTCTATCGGAGAAAGATCCCTCGCACCCGGTATTCGTGGTTAAGGTGCCACCAGGCTTGGGATTCGTCGACAATGCCCCTGCGGATCTGTTCTTCCTGCGGTTCGACGACAACTTCAATATGTTCCACCTATACCCACTGCACTATACCATGGTCCGTTTGTTTTCTCTCAGCCTGGCCATGCAGATCATTAGAGAGAACACACCGGGCATCGCTATAGTGGACCCCTACTACATGCATGACGGCTGCTTGGGTTCCCCCGCCGAACGATGTATCGTGGCCTCGTACCTAAAAAGAATCTTCGTGGCGAACAAGACAAAGGAATACATTCTCATGCCTTACTTTCCCGAGTAAGTCGTTATTCACTCGCCACCGTCGATTGGCTTTATTAGATCATCATCATTCTTTTTCCAACACATTCCATTTGAATTTTTTGCGCAGAGATGAACACTGCACGCTCATCTCCTTATCGCCGAAGCATTCCCACGCCACGTATTTCGACTCGGGGAGTCTAGAAAAGAAGAAAAACTACGACAAGATCAAGGAAGTTCTGGATGATGCTCTCACTGGCTTTGCCTCGACGGAAGGCACCACCTTCGTGCGTACGAAGGTCAAGTTCAGTAGGCACGTCTTCAACCACGTAACGGAGTTCCCCTGCGTGAAGCAGCCGGAAAACAGTAAGAAGGAAGCCTACTACGCACTCCATCACATGAGGGCGTTCCTACTTGACCAGCAGAATTCTACGCTGCCAGATCATCTCAAACAGTGGGCCGAAGCAAAGGCCAAGATCAATGATTCGGATATTAGACAAGAGATGTATCGCATCCAGCAGCAGTTTGGGGCAATCATCTTTCGTGATGTCATGACTTCGGGGGGGATCTTCTACGGAGGAAATATCCCGAATAACCGTGACATAGAAGATCGCCTAGAGATGCAGGGTGACTATAGGAAGTTCATGACGAGACAAGGCGTCCTCCCGTTCCCTAAGCCGAGCCAGAAGGCTTGATGTTGGCCTAGTTGTAGTTCCAAACTATAGATGACCTTTGTGTGTGTGTGGACAAGTGTACATATCTTATTAGGTTTATGAATCATCGCTTACTTATTTTGCTTATTATTATATATCAATCAATGCTTGGTTTTTTTGCTTACTCTTTGGTCCTTTGCTCAATTTGGTCCTTCTTTTTTTCCTTACTCTTTTTTCGAGAATAATGCCGATGATTGAAATGTCGTGGCACACTATATATGTGAATGTGCTACGATGGGACTGTGAGCCTTGTGATATGCACAAGTCCAGGTCTTGTGCATCCTACTTGGCTCACCGTTCCATCGTAGCATATTCCTGTGTCCAACGACCTATGTATATATATGAGGCATTCTTTTCGAGTTATTTTTGTCTTTTTCGAGAATATGCCGATGATTGAAATGTCGTGGCACAATATATATGTGAATGTGCTATGACGGGATAGTTAGCCTTGTGATATGCACAAGTCCAGGAATTATGCATCCTACTTGGCTAACCATTCCGTCATAGCATATTCCTGTGTCCAACGACCTAGCTAGTTATATATGAGGCATTCTTTTCGAGCTACTTTGGTATTTTTCGAGAATAATGCCGATGATTGAAATGTCGTGGCACACTATATATGTGAATGTGCTATGACGGGATAGTTAGCCTTGTGATATGCACAAGTCCAGGAATTGTGCATCCTACTTGGCTAACGGTTCCGTCATAGCATATTCCTGTGTCCAACGACCTAGCTAGTTATATATGAGGCATTATTTTCGAGCTACTTTGGTCTTTTTCGAGAATAATGCCGATGATTGAAATGACGTGGCACACTATATATGTGAATGTGCTATGATGGGATTGTACGCCCTGTGCTATGCACAAGTCCAGGTGTTGTGCATCCTACTTGGCGTACGGTTCCATCGTAGCATATTCCTGTGTCCAACGACCTATGTATATATATGAGGCATGCTTTTTGAGTTACTTTGGTCTTTTTCGAGAATAATGCCGATGATTGAAATGTCGTGGCACACTATATGTGAATGTGCAGCGATGGGATTGTTCGCCTTGTGCTATGCACAGGTCCAGGTGTTGTGCATCCTACTTGGCGAACAGTTCCATCGTAGCATATTCCTGTGTCGAACAACCTAGTTATATATGAGGCATGCTTTTTGAGTTTGGTCTTTTTGATTTAGGAGTACTTTCTATAAGTGTATCTTCATATGCGACTTTAATTATATATGTTTTTTCAATCACCGGTTAATTATTATTGTCAACTTATAGATGACGTGGTACTTCGTGTACAAGGGACGGGTTCCCGGAGTCTACGATGATTGGGAAGACTGCCGGAGACAGGTGCACCGTTTCAGCGGCAATAGCTACAAAGGGTACAACACTATGGCGGAGGCGGAAGCTAGATACACGCGCTATCTAGCGGGAGTTAGGACAAGGAACCGGATGAAGACCTACACCTTCGTCGCGGCGATGATCATGCTTATCTTCTTTGCTTATTTATCCCGCGTTTGTGTCTAGCTAGTTTAAATGTCTAGGCGAGCTTCCGAGCTCTAACTTGTTCGATCGACACATGTATTCGCATGTCACCAACTACTACTTTGTAACATGATCGAAACAATGTAACTTAGACTATGTATTCATGTATGAGACTTATCTATATGTATTTGTTTCAATCTTGTTTTTCATATTGAGTATTTGTATATATAATTGTATATCTTGTATCTGTGTGTGTATATCTGCTGTAATATTGTATATAATATGTATTGTATATAATCTGGCTCGAAAATTAAAAAAAATACATCTGTGGCGCACATGGTCTACCTTCTGTGGCGCACTACACCTAAAGCGCACTATGGAAGCTTAGTGGCGCACTAGGCAGTGCGCCACAGAAGATCCCAGGGGTAGCGCACCTGCCCAAACATCTGTGGCGCACTAGCAGGTGCGCTACGCCTGTCTCTACACAACTGTGGCGCACTAGGTAGTGTGCCACGGCTGAGAGATAGCCGTAGCGCAAGGCCCGTGGTGCGCCACGGATGATGTTTCCAGGTGCGCCACTAAAGGCCATTTTCCTAGTAGTGTTCCTCACATATATGAGAATATGATGCTGCCTAAATCAGATGTATTTCTTACTCTTACGAATGATGGACCAAGCATGGATGAGAGGGACAAGCATTGGAGCATGGTCATGCATGGAGGTGGCAGCAAGCATGTGCTCATCCAAGAGAAGGCCACGGATGAAGATTTCAGAACTTTGAGGCCACCATAATGAAGAAAGAAGGCCTGGACGAAATATTCAAGATTAATACTTCACAAATTCGTCCATAGCTTAATATGGTGCTGCGACACCTTTATTTTGGGCCAGGCCCATGTAATTTTCGCAAGATTTTAAATAGCCACTTTTTAGAGTCCGTATTTGAGGAGAAAAGGACTTCTAGGGTTGGAACCCTACCTTTTCCTCCTTAAATACTCGCCTTAGTCGTCACCGTAGACTCGGATTTTGTTTAGACATTAAGTTAGCCATCATAGCAACTTCGCCAAGGCTGGAGCATCGCAGAGGCCTCTTGTACTTCACACCTATACGGGATCCCACCTTTTCAATAAAGCTTTCAACTTAATCCGCAATATCTTGATTGCAATATTAGTTCTTACTTGTTCTCGATTTCAGGTAGGAATTAAGACCCTCGCTGGTCAGGCTGATCGTGTTCCCGCAGGATCGGTAACCTCCAGGAGATTGGCCTAGCGATTGCATTGGCGCTCGTGCTCGCATGTGTAGTCGGATCGTCAAGCCCGAACTCCACCAAATCGACTATCACCATCTCATCGAAAGATCGGATACCTTTGCCCTATTAGAGATGATCTGATATGGGCAAGGATGTGCGAGGGAGGAGCGGGAGGAAGGCGCAAGAGAAGATCATCAAGAAGGAAGGTTCAGCTCGGACAGACAGAAGCCCTGAAATTGAAACGGACGTGGATTCTTCATACGAACTCCAAATCAAGCAAATAAGCACTTGTTGGAAAGATCATTCAGAGAGATTTCCAATGAGTACTTACACGTCTCCAGGGGGCGGATAATCGGCCTCCACAAGGCCGGATAATCCGGCCCTGCTGCAGAAATTCTGCTAAGGACTTCAGGCGCAAGGCTCAGTATGGGGGCGGATAATCCGTCCCAGGGGAGGATAATCCGGGGGGGCGGATAATCCGCCCCTACTTAAGGCGGAAAGTCCGGCCCTAAAAGTTTCCATCAGATCCGGACGGATCTGACTATATCAGACACGTTTTCGTTTCACGTTTTCCGGACGTTCCGGCGGCCATCTAAGCCTGGGAACGCCCTCTAGATTAGGTGAGCTTTTGATTTCAGTTGATTAGTCTAAAACTATCGTGTGTGTTGCTTGGTGAAGCATCCCTCCGGGGACGGCGATGCCGTGTTATCTATCGTATTGATATTGTCGCGGAGGTTCTTGTGTTCATCAAGGATTGTCGTTTTTTGGTTTGAGGCGTGGTGATCTTCATCACGTTACCTGCTGGATTCGTTCCTCTTCTTTAGGTGACGTCCATTGGCGTTGTTGGAAGGACTACTATCTGGGTGGCTCGCTGTGAAAGATCGGGACAAACTAAAGGATCGCGGAGGTGCTCTGATACCACCTGATACGGATCGACCTGATGATCCTTTAGTTTGTCCCGATCTTTCACAGCGAGTCACCCAGATAGTAGTCCTTCCAACAACGCCAATGGACGTCACCTGAAGAAGAGGAACGAATCCAGCAAGTAACGTGATGAAGATCACCACGCCTCAAACAAAAACACGACAATCCTTGATGAACACAAGAACCTCCGCGACAATATCAATACGATAGATAACACGGCATCGCTGTCCCCGGAGGGATGCTTCACCAAGCAACACACATGATAGTTTTAGACTAATCAACTGAAATCAAAATCTCACCTAATCTAGGGGGCGTTCCCAGGCTTATATGGCCGCCGGAACGTCCGAAAAACATGAAACAAAAACATGTCTGATATAGTCAGATCCGTCCGGATCTGATGGAAACTTTTAGGGCCGGACATTCCGCCCTAAGTAGGGGCGGATTATCCGCCCCCCCCCCCCCCCCCCCGGATTATCCTCCCCTGGGGCGGATTATCCGCCCCCATACTGAGCCTTGCGCCTGAAGTCCTTAGCAGAATTTCTGGAGCAGGGCCAGATTATCCGCCCCGTGGAGACGTGTAAGTACTCGTTGGAAAGCTCTCGGAATGATATTTCCAACAAGTGCTTATTTGCTTGATTTGGAGTTCGTATGAAGAATCCACGTTCGTTTCAATTTCAGGGCTTCTGTCTGTCCGAGCTGAACCTTCCTTCTTGATGATCTTCTCTTGCGCCTTCCTCCCGCTCCTCCCTCACGCATCCTTGCCCATATCATGATCTCTAAGGGGTACCTCCCTACGACGGAGGGCCTAGTATGCGCCAGCCGGCGAGGTCATCCCTTCTACCGAACCCGGAGAAAAGGTATACCTTAAGGCCCAATTTGTGCATGCTGTCTCCCTTCCCTTATCTGACTTATGCATCCAAGTCCTTAAGCACTTCCAGGTTCAACCTTAGAGCCTGTCTCCGAATAGCATCCTCTCACTTAGCAATTATGCAGCGTTATGCGAGGGATACCTATGGATTAGGCCTAGGTTATATCTGTTTATTTATTTCTTCACCGTGAAGAGGGAAACCGGAGTGAGCATAGAGGAGCTAGAAACTGTGGAACAATTAGTTTCAAGATCCGGCCTAGCCGGCGATTCCCCGACATCGAAGGACATGAGTCCTGCAAGAACTAGCATCAGAAATACTTCTACGGCCCAAACATCCCTCTGGTTGGGCAAGAAGAATCATACCCGGACTTGGTAGACGGGGCCACCGCTGAAGACCCGACATGGAGATGACAAGCCCTCCTTCCCTCCGATGATGAAGCCTCTCACATCGTAAGGCGGATTGACTGGCTCATTGAGATGGATCTGACCGGCTTGGACCTAGCCATGTGCTGGTTCGTCAGCCAGATCCAACCTTTACAACACCGCAAGAAGCTCATATACTAGTACACCCAAGATAGAAAAGATAGCCTCCGGATTTCTGAGGACAATTTCTCTAGTGACTCCATAAAGCTTCACCTCAAGGACATAGTCAAGGTAAAGGATCGGAAGCGTGGCTTCACCATCACCTATGGCATGTTCGAGGGCAGCAAGTGCCCAAAGGTATTCATTTATTTCCTGTGCATTTCTTTTTGACATATACTCCAGTTCTTCTGTCTTGCAATAACTTTGCATCCAACACTTAGGATTCACTTAATACCTGGGGGACTTGGAGGAGACCTGCATGGCTCCTCAAGTCTAGGACCCCAAGATGAAGGAAGTCACTATCGTGTCCGATGACGAAGTGCAGCTGGCGCGAAAGTGGAAGGGCTCAAACTCTAACGCTGCTGACGGTGGAAAGAAAAAGAAAACGAAGGGTGGAGCCTCTAAGAGATCTACCGCCTCCATGGAGGCGGAGAAAAGAAGATTAACCGGTATTCCCTTGAACAAGGCACCAAATGTTGTGCAAGCCTCTTTTCATCTGACATCGTCAGTTTGCTCATCTTATTCGTGTACTTATACTTTTGCACGTTTCAGGAAGAAGGCTAGCCTGAGTTTGAAGAAGACCTCCAAGACACTGGGGGCTTCTAAAAACATTAGAGATATGCTTGTCCAAGCTTCTCCCGCCATCGCTCCTCCCACTCCTTCCGTTCAACCCTCTGCCGCACCCATTGGATCTCCGACAATGGTAACATCTGAACCTTTTGCCATGGAAGTGGTCAATAATCCTTCTTAGGAGGTCCCAGATGCTGCCACGGTGATCCATGTTGCCGATGAATAGGTGACACAGGATAACACCTCTTCCAAAGTGGATGAAGCTCCGGCTAAGGATGCCACTGGAAGCGATAAGGAATTGATGGTGGAAGGCGGAACTGCTTTGGAAGGTGGAACTGTTGCGCCCACGAACTAGACTAAGCTTCCGAAGATTATCTTCCCGGTGCTCACTCCGAGCAGCTCTTCTTTGGCTCCTGGTGCTGCTCTGACTTCCCCTTCATGCGGTCTTGAGGAGTTGCTCAAGCAGGCGGAAATTCTCCGGGTTAGCACAGTTGCCTTTGGCAAACTGTTTGTTGACAGCACCAGCAACCTCAAGATCATTGCACTTGTAAGTTTTATATGCCTCTTGTATTTCATACATAATATCCCACTATAGCCCCCAAGGATTTAGACAGAATGCCCTTGGTATTTTTGTCTGAATGCTCTAAGAGTGAATAAGTAAGAAACTTTGTATTGTAGCTCCCAAGTATGTAGTTTGAATAAATTATTCCATCTAGATACTTTTAGAGTAGCATACATAGTGTTTGAAATTTCAATAATGTAGCCCTCAAGCCTCTAGTTGAAACAAAATTAGTTTCTACTAGGTGCTTAAAGAAAGACTAAGCATAGCTTTGAGTGAAAAACTCGCACTTTAGCCCCCAAGCCTCTAGGCGGAAATTTATCTGGCTAGATGCTCCAAGTAGACTAGGTAACCTTTTTGTTATTCATAGAATTAGAATGCTCGGAGGGTTTCCGCAAACGACAAGTTCCACAAGATGCGCAAGGATCTTGAAGCTGAAAAGGGTAAAACCGCCTTCTTGAAGGAACAGATCGCGAAGGGCAAGAGTCTGTTATCTTTTCAGTTTCATTCTCAACTTGGTCTTACGTTGTTATCTTCTGACTACTCATTATGCTCTGTCATTTCTCCGACTTGTAGAAGCTATTTCCAAGGCCAAAGATATTGTTGAGCAATCCAAGAACATCCAAGAGTTGGATAACAAAACAAAATCTTGAAACAGGAGAGGGCTGATTCACTAAAGATGCACTAGCTGCCGTGCAATAATCTGCAAACACGGAGATCAACCGCCTTAAGGAGGATATTGCGATCCTCAAGGAGCAGAAAAAAGCCATCGAAGAGCAAAATTCTCGGAACCTTGAGGCATACAAGACCCTCCGAAAGGAATGGGGTTCCATGGCGGAGGTTCTCCAGCAAGCTGAGAGAAGTGTCTATGGTAAGCGTTCTCCGTCTTGTACTTCTGTAAATCAGGTACTTTGATCTTATTGTGTTGAACTCATGTACTCAAACATCTTGGCTGGAAATGCAGCTCCTATTGGCCTAGCCAATAATGCTCCTCTGCCAAAAGAATGCATGGTTCTTGCCGACAACTTCAACGATACCCAATCACCCAGGCCAAAGAGATTGCCAAGCCCTTGGACATCAACATCAAGGCAATAGACTCCGTCATAAAGTACTCGGAGATCCTTCGCCGAGCCCCCCGAGCGTATCGTAAGCTGGAAAGCTTCATGTACACGTGCTGGCGCTAGGATGGCCCTAGCCATGGTTAAGGCCCATTATGACGACGCCGACATTGACACGGTGACCTCTGGTCTTACCGACGTGGACGAAGACGGACAGCAAATCCACCACGATGCAATCTGGTCTTCGCTCGCTGGCTATGATACCAGGGTCGCCAAATTGGTCAAGTCGGACACATTTCTACCCCTTGAGGTTCTTAACGCCGACCAGGCTAGCTCCGGGTCCCTGAGGACCGCCGACTTCGTTAATGAACAAGATGGCTCTCCTACCACTGATGATGCAGCCTTGAAGTCCCCTGCACCAGAGAAGTGAAAACACTTTGTAATATTTATCACCTCTGGTTGGCTTATGTGTGCGGAAAAACAATGTTGTTATATTTAGGCGGAAAACTCTTGCTATACGTTTCCAGCTACTTAAGAACTAATTCCAGCATGTATATATTTTTTAGGCAAGTGCTGGCTTATCCATTTCTCTAGTTTTTATGCTTGACTTTTTGTGAGTCAAAAGACCCTTAGTCAGAACTATGCGCTCAGGAGATGGTACCCAATGGCACCGTCAAAAACCCAAGCACAAAATCGCCGACTTTGAGTGCCAAAAGTCACTACTCCAGAGTCCACATAAAAACAACAAAGAACATGTAGACCAGAAAACTTAAGCTAACGTCCATAGATAGAATTTTCACAAGTGCAAATGCAAAGCTTGCGGATAAAGGTTTTATATGATCCAAAAATGAACACTAAAGAAGGTAAAAGACTCAAGCATATGAGTGAACGAAAGAGCTTTATTTCATTGGTCATATAAGAAGTACACAATAGTAATAAAATATGCTAAGTGTAGAAAGGACGTAGTTGTGCTATGTTTCATGGTCGATCAAGCTCCGGTAGTCATCATCCGGGTCACGTCGCTTACGCTTATTATCCTCGTTTGTCCTATCCTCTAATTCACGATTGTCAATGAGGAAATAGGAACCATTGAGCAGCGCCTTGCTATGATGAATGGACCTCCCCATGGCGGGGATAATTTGATAAGGATCCAACCGATGATCCTATAGTTTTGTCCCGATATTTCACAACGAGTTAACCAGGTAGTAATCCTTCCAACAACGCAAATAGACGTCATCTGAAGAAGAGGAACGAATCCAGAAAATAACATGATGAAGATCACCATGCCTCAAACCTGAGCACGACAATCCTTGATGAACACAAGAACCTCTGCAGCAATCTCTATAAGAATCTGATAAGCGGTATCGCCGTCCCTGGTGGGATGATACACGGTGGAGCACAATATAGTTTTTAGACTAAACAACTGAACTCCCTAAACGCTAACTCGGCCAGCTCCTTATATGAGGGCTGGGGCGCCCCACTAGTTGGGCCGCGACTTGACTTGGTTGGATAGACCCAAACGAAGCCCACACACATAATAAAACCTAATTGGCCCACAACATGACCAGGAATAATAAAACCTAATTATTAAATTACAAAGAAACGCCTAGATTGGTGGAGTCCTGAAATTGGGCTGCACCTCTTCCGTCGTTCCCATACCATCCTCCCCCCTTCAAGAAGCGTTGTCCCCAACGTGTGTGGATCGGGTTGGAAAGAAGGCGTGATATGAACAATAGCTTCATGCGTCTTCGCCATCTTCAAATATTTCTTGCCTTCCACTCCGCATCCTCCCTCTCGGCTTGCTTGACTAGAAATAGTCCTTGGCGCCTGCACCTCCTTGCGTCTCCATACGACTTTGGACCTAGGCGCCACCATCTTCTTCTTCTTCTCAAATGTTGTTGGAACCCGTGGTTGCTGAACATGGACCTTCTTTGCATGAACCTGCATAAGATGAGTAATTCCTGGACCACACAACTAACGAACATGTCCATCCTTGTCTCTATGCATCCGCACATCTGTCCCAACAAAACGCCTCACAGGTGTGCGAACAAATCTGCTCTTGTTACCCCTCTACACCACATGCACTAGAACATTAGGAGCACAAATATCATCCGTATGAACACTTGTGTCAACACAAACAACCTTCTGAACACATGCTGCAACCTCCTTCCTCTCAGCAATAAGAAGATGCACTCCAACTGGCTTGTTGATGTGGACATCCCATCTATTGATACAACCGTTGTACCTACAGCTACACACATACAAGGACCTATCACTCGATCTCGTGCTAAACAACTTAACTATCAGGTACTTTCATTTCTTGGAACTATTCCTCACATACATGAGAATTTGATGCTGCCTAAATCAGATGTATTTCTTACTCTTAGGAATGATGGACCAAGCATGGATGAGAGGGACAAGCATTGGAGCATGGTCATGCATGGAGATGGCAGCAAGCATGTGATGATCCAAGAGAAGGCCATGGGTGAAGATTTCAGAACTTTGAGGCCACCATAATGAAGAAAGAAGGCGTGGACGAAATATTCAAGATTAATACTTCACAAATTCGTCCATAGCTTAATATGGTGCTGCGACACCTTTATTTTGGGCCAGGCTCATGTAATTTTTGCAGGATTTTAAATAGCCACTTTTTAGAGTCCGTATTTGAGGAGAAAAGGACTTCTAGGGTTGGATTCGGCCACCACTTCTAAGGCTGGCCGAAACCCTACCTTTTCCTCCTTAAATACTCACCGTAGACTCGGATTTTGTTTAGACATTAAGTTAGCCATCATAGCAACTTCGCCAAGGCTCGAGCGTCGCAGAGGCCTCTTGTACTTCGATCCTATATAGGATCCCACCTTTTCAATAAAGCTTTCATCTTAATCCGCAATATCTTGATTGCAATATTAGTTCTTACTTGTTCTCGATTTCAGGTAGGAATTAAGACCCTCGCTGGTCAGGCTGATCGTGTTCCCACAGAATCGGTAACCTCCAGGAGATTGTCCTAGCGATTGCATTGGCTCTCTTGCTCTCACGTGTAGTCGGATCGTCAAGCCCGAATCCACCAAATTGACTATCACCATCTCATCGAAAGATCGGACACCTTTGCCCTATCAAGTGGTATCAGATTTCAGGTTGCTCTGTGAGATTTTATTGTTTTCGTAGATTAGATCTGTTTTACCAATAACCCACGAAAAAGCCAAAAACACGGTTAGAGTTTAGATCCATCCCATCACCAATCTATGCCTCGTATTATCTTTTCAGTTTTGCATTGTTGAATTTGTGTCTGCATCGCCGCGTCGAGTTGCTGGTCTTAGTGTCTCGTCCCTTAGAGTTTCGAGTTCTGATCACAGTAGCCACCGCCATACTCGTAGATCACCACCACCATATTCCGCCACCATATTCCGCCGCCATACACCCAGCCACCATAAACCCTAAAACTCTGCCACCGCCTTCCTACCACGACACGGATCCGATCACCTTTCTTGCCGCGGCACGAGTCCGAGTTGAGTTATTGTTTCCAAGTTTTTCTTTTTCCGAGTTGAGTTATTGCCGCGTCACGAGTCCGAGTTGAGTTGAGTTGTTGTTTCCGTGTTGAGCTAAAGTCCGTGTCGAGTTAGAAGTTCAGCCGTAAGTCCAGAAGGAGAACAAAAAAAATTATGGCTATACTGATTTTCGGCTCTAGGGATCACTTTTTCCATCGGTCGTTATTGTGATATTTTTTTGGCGCCTGCACGCTTTCCGGAGCATAATACAAAAAAATTTGAATTTTTTTTGGGGCTAACCTGTTTTTAGACCCCGTCGATCAGTTCTAGACACTCGCCATCATAGTGATTTTCGACATCTCGGTTCGCTTTTCAGGGTGCCATATCATCCTACATTGGTTGTTGTGTCGCGTCGTGACATCGTTGGTGATCTAGGCTCTCGTCTCTAGTACGGTCTAGCCTAGGACCAGCACAGTACCGTCGTTGAGCATTCTTTCAACATTTGCATTGCTGTTTTGATAATTTCTAACCCCTTTGCTAAGCCTTCCCAGAGCTCCACAGATTTGTCCATGTGCGGTGTCTCGAATCCTGGTAATCGCTCGGTTCAATCTCTGGACCCACTGCTCCTCGCGGTTCCACATCGCCTTTTCCTCCTGTTTGGTAAGAACTTGTAAGATCTTCGTATATTGCTTGACGGATTATGCATGCCTTCCACCATATTTCTGTAGTTATAGGCATATATACCTATGATTTTTAAAGGACTAACCATGACAGATACTTCGCGTAACCCTGCCACAATGACGAACCAAGAACTACATGCCCACTTCTCCGAGCTCTTGGTCGGTCGCGCTGAAGATGTGGATGCACGACTAGAGGAGTTTGACACCAAGCTCACCAACGCCATGGACAAGATCGATGGACTCGAGAAAACCTTCAACGACAAGCTTGACGCTCGGTCCAAGGAGGTTTTGGATAGATTGCCGGCACCCGCACCCGCTCCATTGGCACCTCGGCATGGTGCACGGCGCATTCCGATCACGGGTCATACTGCTGGTTCGGCTGCCGCCACACCTCACGCGGCTACCGCTGCAGCCGAGGCACCTCAGACTTCCACCGCGGCTGCTGCTGCGACATTGGGGACAGACGGCGGGTACTACTACGACCCCGACAACAACGATCTGTTTGACGAGGAGGTTGAACAACCTCCACACCCTGCTGGCCGTCCCCGACATTACCACCGCAACACTCGACCACCGGTACGTGATGATGATCATGTTGCAAAGCTTAAATTAAATATTCCATCTTTTGAGGGTAAATATAATCCTAATGCATATCTTACATGGGAGATGGAAGTAGAACAACGTTTTGCATGTTTAAAATATCATGAGAATATGCGTGTTAGTGCTGCTACATGTGAATTTACTAAATTTGCTTCCCTTTGGTGGTCTGAGTATTGTCGTTTAAATCCTACTACTATTCCTCGTACTTGGACTGCTTTAAAATCTGCTATGCGTGTTCGTTTTGTGCCTCCCACTTATCAACGTGATTTACTAAAGAATCTGACACGTTTGGAACAAGGGAAAAATTCTGTAGAAGAGTATTACCAGGAATTGCAAACGGGGATGGTTCGGTGTGGTCTTGTTGAATCTACTGAACAAATGCTTGCACGTTTCTTTGGTGGATTAAACAAGGACATTCAACACATAATAGACTATAAAGAATATAATTCCATCACTTGTTTGTTTCATCTTGCTTGCAAAGCTAAACGTGAAGTGCGGGATCGCCAAACACCATGGAGGAGGACTAACAATTCTACAGGTCGCACATCCACTTGGACATCCCGACAATCAGCGCCTCCTTCTCGTGATTCTCCATCAGCTACTACCACATCCAAGGTGATGTGGACATCCCTTCTATTGATACAACCATTGTACCTACAGCTAAACACATACAAGGACCCATCGCAAGATCTCGTGCCAAACAACTTAACTATCAGGTACTTTCGTTTCTTGGAAATATTCCTCACATACATGAGAATATGATGCTGCCTAAATCAGATGTATTTCTTACTCTTAGGAATGATGGACCAAGCATGGATGAGAGGGACAAGCATTGGAGCATGGCCATTGTAGCACCCCGGGTAAAAACCACTAATAGAAAACCACATGGTTTTATCTCGTGCATCATCATCTTACCATCATGCATACTTTTCTTCGAACTATTTTGTAAATCCCTATATTGTTTTCTACGTACATCTCCTTCTCTATTCAAATTATATTTTATGCCATTTTAAAACATGTAGGGTTACTTACAAAATATTTTTTCAACCAAAATAAAAAGAAACAGAAAATATTTTAAATAAAAATGCTAGCCCTAAACCGGCCAGGCCCAAAAGGCCCAGCCGGCTGAAACCCTAACCCTAGACCCCAACACACTCCCCCCCCCCCCCCGCCGCCAGAACCCAACACGCACACAGAGCACGCCAACCCTACCGACGCGGTACACCGCCTCCCCCTGGCCCCACCTCCTCTCTGCCTCGCCCGCACGCTCCCCCACCGACCCGCTCGACCCCCACCAACCCCCGTCCCTCTTCCCTCTCTCCTTCCTCTCTCTGTCTCCAACAGCCACCGCCGCCGCCGCATCATCCGCCTCCGCCCGACCTCCTCTCGTCGCCTCCCTCCTCTCTGCCTCGCCCCGCCGGCCTCTCTCAAGCACCTCGCGAGCGCCGCCGGCCTCCCTCTCCCCGCGAGCCGCGGTGCCCCACCTCCTTCCCACGTCTGGCTCCACCTCCTCTCTGCCTCGTCCGCCGCCTTCCGACCCGCCTGCTCCGTCGACCTCCGCGCGGCCTCGACCTCCTCCCTCTCCGGCCGCCCGCGCTCGCCCCGCCTCCGCCTTCCCATCCGGCCCGGCGCGTGCCGCCTCCGGCCCCCCCGCGCCTCGCCGGCGCCCCACCGTCGGCCTCCACCTCCGCCCAGCCCGCGAGCCGCCTCCCTTCTCGCCGCCTCTGCCGGCGTCGCCCTCACCTCGTCCCCGCCGTCCTCCTCCCCGCCGCCATCGGCTCCGCCCCGAGCTCCACCCTCGCCCTCGGCTCCTCCTGTTCCGTGCTCCGGCCGCCGGCCCCTTGGCCCGTTGCCACCAGGTCCCTCTGCAGGCATCCTGACCGTGCGCCCAAGCCCATGTCGCGACCTGGCGTCGGTCACCGTCCCCCCTGCGTTCCTCCTCTCTGTCGCGCGTGTGCCCATGCCGGGTCCATGCCCTGTCTTGGTGAGATGTTGGTGTTGTGTAGTTGGCAATCTGTTGGCGTGTTGGAGTTGTGTGGTGTGTGGATGTGATGCTCGTGTGAGGAGATGGATACGTGAAGTTGCAGTTGTGGTGATGTGTAGATGTTGTTGAAGTGGACGCGGATATGACGGATGATGAACATGCTAGCAAGATTGAAGATGACCTGGGGAACCGAACCGTACCAAGATCTTTGATACGAGGGCCGCGTTCGTCGTAGTTGGTGGAACGACACTAAAGTTTCAAGACGACAAACAAGGTCGACACTGAGTGGAGTTATCATCACCGACCAAGATAATCTGGTGAATCATCGGCACCGTTCCCAAACCCGTCACCGACACTCGAGCACTTCGAACCGGAACACCAAGATCTCCCAGTGCCGAGACCCGAGCCCGACACCGACAATCGGAGCCGGAACCGACAAGTTTGCCTATCCGGACACCGTGCGACAAGATCTTCTTCCCGGACCCGACGACCCCGAGACCGACCCCGCACCACGGAACCTCAAGTTCGTCGAGACCCTCTAATGTGTGAACCCCTTCCCGAAACCCTATTTTATAATATAATACAAATTGTTGAATATTAAATTGTCATACTCGCATGCATCTTATCATGTGGTTTGGGGGCCTTATGCCGATTCACCTAATAATTAAATATGGGGCCCATATGCGGGCAAATCTAGTCTTGTATTGGCCTCATTTAATTTTGTGTAGCGAACCGGTGATATAATTTTGTCTTGTTAAGACAACATCTAAATTGCGGGGTAGCTAAACAACATGAACCACCTAATTAATTGTTGGGACCCCGGTTCCGCTTAATATGACCTAATTGCATCGCATCTTTGCCATGCCATGCACCATGCATGCATCATGCCGATCTTCTGCCATTGTATTAAATATTGCATCCGGTGTTTATTCTAGTGTTTTGCTTCTTCGCGGATAAGGCCGTTGAGTTGATGTGAGCTTCGCCCCGATCTTCGGATGAACCCTTCGGCAATGCTTTTCAGGCGAGCATCTCCTCCTTTCTACCTATCTTACTTTATAGTATTTATTTCCCTCCTGTTGATCTATTGCTATCTGTGTTGCGTTGCTCTAGTTTTCGTACCCGAGATATCCCTTCCAGCCATATATAGCCTTGGACACATCCTATTACCTGTTGTTTGGTGGCTAGTTGGACCCGCGCGTCGTAGTCGCTTGCTCAAGTGTTGTTGCGTGTCGTCAAGTACCACAGTTGTTGGAGAATTGTCGCATGTTTATTGTTGGAGATGATCATGGCTTTACTTATGGTCCACTTTAATTACTGTTTAACAACTAAAATTGAATTAAGCAGAGGCATCGGTGGGTGATAGATAATATTTGGTTTCCGACCGCCCACTTGTGTCCCGTAGGACCCGAGTTCTTGACACCTGTTCCGAGATCGAGCGCGCTAACCACAGGTGGGGAGATATGGGCCCCCCATTGATTATTACCTGATTTCAAAGTATTGTACTGGGGGCCACAAACTAGTTTGAGGTTTTATTTACTATCATGTACTTATGCCATGCTTTACTGCTTTATTACGTTTGTGCGAGGAGCACACCGTACTGTTTAGGATCGGGACACGTTTTCGCGGTGTCGACAGTCCCAGTTTTGGGATTTGCTGTCGTTCACAGCCGTCTACCCAAACCCTAAGTCCGTCTCGAAGACCGGCCGACTTCGTTGCGGGTTCGACTTGGTGGGGTGGCCCCCATGTACTTGCTTTGGGTCTGGGAACGTCGTGACTTAGGCCCCGCCGACATACCAATGGGTGTATGTTAACTGATCTGGCAAAAAGGGTCGAAGTGCCTGTGGATACTTTGGTGCACCCCTGCAGGGTTAAATCTTTTCGAGAAGCCGTGTCCGCGGTTATGGACGACTTGGAGCACAGTGCTTGATCATAGACAACTATAACTAAAGTTTATTGTTATAAATTGACTTGTATCCGATATGACTAGTAATCAGCTTCACTACAACGGAATGGCTAAGTGAAAGTACCAACAACTGTTGGGTTTTGGGGTTATCTCATGATAATTGTATCTGACTAGTAAGTGTTGCAACTATCACGGAATGGCCAACTAAAAGTGCCCACTGCTTATTTTATCAGGATGATTACCTATACTTGACTAGTAATTGCCGCAACGACAACCGAATAAATAAAACTGCCAACTGTGTGAGTTCCTCGGTTGACTTCCTCGTTTGGTCTCGAGGGGGAATACCAGGATGGGATTGTTTGGTGTTAGTGTCAGGTTGGATTCGGCTAGGTCATTCTTATCCCTCTCTGATAACCGCCAGTTGTATCGAGTCTCTATAGGTTGTTTAGTGCATGCTGCCGCTGCCGCTCAGTCCACCATACCTATGTAGGTGAGGACCGCCGAATTCTAGTCTCGCCGTGTACTGGCCTCAGTACTGACGCTCTCTCTTTTTCCTTTGCCCTTTGTCGGCACCCCTTTTGTTTAAGCAGGTTTTGAGATCGACGTCGTTAGCAGGGTTACCCTTCCGGCTTGGCTTGGGCAGGGTTATGGACGCCATTGGTTATTCTTCAGGGCTCTTAGCCCCATTTGCATCTTGTCCATAGTCGGACGCTCTATCATTTTCAAGGTGATTTGGATCTTTGTATATTATATCTGTATTCTTGACTCATTGAGTCGCTGTTGTATATATATCTGTTCTGTGGGTCCCATCGAGGACTGTTGTGTAATGTTATTACTTCGTTTTCCACCCGCACGAAAGTGCCTGGTGGGCACCTTCGAATCGTTTCTATGCGGGTTTGGCGGGTTTCGCTAAAACTTGCATAGGGCCGATTCCGAGGGTGTTACAGCCATGCATGGAGATGGCAGCAAGCATGTGATGATCCAAGAGAAGGCCACGGATGGAGATTTCAAAACTTTTTGAGGCCACCATAATGAAGAAAGAAGGCTTGGACGAAATATTCAAGATTAATACTTCACGAATTCGTCCATAGCTTAATATGGTGCTGCGACACCTTTATTTTGGGCCAGGCCGATGTAATTTTCGCAGGATTTTAAATAGCCACTTTTTAGAGTCCGTATTTGAGAGAAAAAGGACTTCTAGGGTTGGATTCGGCCACCACTTCCATGGCTGGACGAAACCCCACATTTTCCTCCTTAAATACTCCCCATAGCCGTCACCCTAGACTCGGATTTTGTTTAGACATTAAGTTAGCCATCGTAGCAACTTCGCCAAGGCTCGAGCGTCGCAGAGGCCTCTTGTACTTCGCACCTATTCAGGATCCCGCCTTTTCAATAAAGCTTTCCTCATAATCCGCAATATCTTGATTGCAATATTATTTCTTACTTGTTCTTGATTTCAGGTAGGAATTAAGACCCTCGCTGGTCAGGCTGATCGTGTTCCCGCAGGATCGGTGACCTCCAGGAGATTGGCTTACCGATTGCATTGGCGCTCGTGCTCGCACGTGTAGTCGGATCGTCAAGCCCTAACTCCACCAAATCGACTATCATCATCTCATCGAAAGATCGGACACCTTTGCCCTATCAAGTGGTATCAGATTTCAGGTTGCTCGTTGAGATTTTACTGTTTTCGTAGACTAGATCTGTTTTTACCTATAACCCACGAAAAAGCCAAAAAACAGTTAGAGTTTAGATCCATCCCATCACCAATCTACGTCTTGCATTATATTTTCAGTTTTGCATTGTTGAATTTGTGTCTGCATCGTTGCGTCGAGTTGCTGGTCTTAGTGTCTCGTCCCGTAGAGTTTCGAGTTCTTATCATAGTAGTCACCGCCACCCACGCAGATCACCGCCACCATATTCTGCCGCCATAAACCCTAAAACTCCGCCACCGCCTTCCTACCGCGACACGGATCCGATCACCTATCCTGTCGCGGCACGAGTCCGAGTTGAGTTATTGTTTCCTAGTTATTTCTTTTTACTTTCCTTCTTTGTTGTTTCCGTGTTAAGCTGAAGTCCGTGTCGAGCTCAGAGTCTGGTCGTAAGTCTAGAAGGAGAGCAAAAAAAAAGTCTGGAACTGACTCCAAATTTTTTTTCTGGCTATACTGTTTTTCGACCCCGGGGATCACTTTTCTCCATCGGTCGTTATAGCGAAATTTTTTTGGCGCCTGCGCGCTTTCCGGAGCATAATACAAAAATTTCGAAAAAAAATTTTGAGGCTAACCTATTTTTAGACCCCGTAGATCAGTTTTAGACACTCGCCATCATAGTGATTTTCCGCATCTCGGTTCGCTTTTCAGGGTGCCATTTCATCATACATTGCTTGTTGTGTCGCGTCGTGACATCGTTGGTGATCTAGGCTCGCGTCTCTAGTACGGTCTAGCCTAGGACCAGCGCAGTACCGTCGTTGAGCATTCTTTTAACTTTTGCATTGCTGTTTTGATAATTGCTAACCCCTTTGCTAAGCCTTCCCAGAGCTCCATAGATATTCTCCACGTACGTCGTCTCGACTCCTGGTAATCGCTTGGTTCAATCTCTGGACCCACTGATCCTCGCGGTTGCACATCGCCTTTTCCTGCTGTTTGGTAAGAACTTGTAAGAGCTTCGTATATTGCTTGAAGGATTACGCGTGCCTTCCACCATATTTCTGTAGTATATACCTGTGCTTTTTAAGGACTAACCATGACAGATACTTCGTGGAACCCTGCCACAATGACAAACGAAGAACTACATGCCCACTTCTCCGAGCTCTTGGTCAGTCGCGCTGAAGACGTGGATACATGCCTAGGGGATTTTGACGCCAAGCTCACCAACGCCATGGACAAGATCGATGGACTCGAGAAATCGTTCAACGCCAAGCTTGATGCTCGGTTCAAGGAGATTTTAAACAGATTGCCCGCACCCGCACCCGCACCCGCACCCACACATGGCGCACGACGCATCCCGATCACGGGTCGGACTACTGGTTCGGCTGCCGCCGCACCCCAGGCGGCTACCGCTGCGGCTGACGCACCTCAGACTTCCGCCGCGGCTGCTGCTTCGACATTGGGGACAGACGATGGGTACTACTACGACCCCGACGACGACGATCTGTTTGACGAGGAGGTTGAACAACCTCCACAGGTACCTGCTGGCCGTCCCCGACATTACTACCGCAACGCTCGACCACCGGTACGTGATGATGATCATGTTGCAAAGCTTAAATTAAATATTCCATCTTTTGAGGGTAAATATAATCCTGATGCATATCTTACATGGGAGATGGAAGTATAACAACGTTTTGCATGTTTAAAATATCCTGAGAATATGCGTGTTAGTGCTGCTACATGTGAATTTACTAAATTTGCTTCTCTTTGGTGGTCTGAGTATTGTCATTTAAATCCTACTACTATTCCTAGTACTTGGACTACTTTAAAAACTGCTATGCGTGTTCGTTTTGTACCTCCCACTTATCAACGTGATTTACTAAAGAATCTAACACGTTTAGAGCAAGGGAAAAATTATGTAGAAGAGTATTATCAGGAATTTCAAACGGGGATGGTTCGGTGTGGTCTTGTTGAATCTAATGAACAAATGCTTGCACGTTTCTTTGGTGGATTAAACAAGGACATTCAGCACATATTAGATTATAAGGAATATAATTCTATCACTCGTTTGTTTCATCTTGCTTGCAAAGCTGAACGTGAAGTGCAGGATCGCCAAACACCATGGAGGAGGACTACTAGTTCTGCAGGTCGCACATCCACTTGGACATCCCGACAATCAGCGCCTCCTTCTCGTGATTCGCCACCATCTACTACCACATCCAAGGCCACCACAAGATTTCCAGCTGCTCCTCCACCATCATCCAATGCTCCTGCTCGTAGTGCATCTTCTATGGCTTCCATGGGTAAGACAAAAGATATACAATGCCGCAAATGCTGGGGTTTTGGTCATATTGAGAGACAGTGCACAACACAATGTGTGATGATGGTGCGGGAGGATGGTCAATACGATTCAGCGAGTGACTTTGATGAAGATACATTAGCCCTTATTTCTACTCGAGATGGAGACAATTCTGATGCTGATGAAGAGATAGAGGTAATGGGAGCTGAAGTTGCGGATCAATACAAGAGCTTAATTAAACAACGTGTGTTGAGTGTGCAATTGAGCAAATCTGAGCAAGATAAACGCCACAACCTGTTCCAAACACGTGGTGTTGTCAAGGAAAGAGCTATACGGATCATCATTGATGGAGGGAGTTGTAATAATCTGGCTAGTATTGACATGGTAGAGAAGCTTGCGCTTCCAACAAGACAACGCCCACATTCATATTACATCCAATGGTTTGAGAGTTCTCGCAAGATCAAGGTAACAAGAACGGTACGCGTGTATTTTACTATTGGTACATATTCTGATTTTGTTGATTGTGATGTTGTACCTATGCAAGCTTGTTCTTTGTTACTTGGTAGACCATGGCAATTTGATAGAGAATCTGTTCATAATGGCAAAACTAATCACTATTATCTTATGCATGATGGAAAGAAAATTGGTCTAAAACCTATGACTCCCGAACAGATTTTAAAAGATGATCTTGCTAGAGCTAGTAGAGCTAAAACTGAGGAGAAAAATAAAAGTGAGAATCAGATTGTTGCTGCAGATTTTATACCACCAAAGAACACTAAATCTGATTCTACACATGCTACTGAAATTCGTTTGAAGAGTCCGTGTATGCTTGCAAATAAAATTGATATTGCTGAACTTGATGTAAACAATACTCAATGTTATCCAATTGTCTGCAAAGAGGTTTTGTTTTCATTTGAGGATATGCCTCCTTCTTTGCCACCCGCTATTGCTAACCTTTTGCAGGAATATGAGGACGTCTTTCCCGCTGAGCTGCCACCAGGACTACCTCCTATTAAAGGAATTGAGCACCAAATTGATCTAATTCCCGGTGCTACGTTGCCCAACCGCGCGCCATATAGAACCAATCCAGAGGAGACAAAGGAGATACAACGCCAAATTCAGGAACTACTCGACAGAGATCATATTCGTGAGTCCCTTAGCCCCTGTGTTGTTCCTATTATTTTGGTACCTAAGAAAGATGGTTCTTCGCGCATGTGTACTGATTGTAGAGCTATCAATAATATTACTATTCGATATCGTCATCCTATTCCATGTTTAGATGACATGCTTGATGAATTGAGTGGCTCTACCATGTTTTCTAAAGTTGATTTGCGTAGTGGTTACCACCAGATTCGTATGAAATTAGGAGATGAATGGAAAACAGCATTTAAAACTAAGTTTGGTTTATATGAGTGGTTAGTAATGCCGTTTGGTTTAACTAATGCACCTAGCACTTTCATGAGATTAACGAACGAAGTTTTCCGTGCTTTCATTGGACGTTTTGTGGTAGTCTACTTTGATGATATTCTGATTTATAGCAAATCTTTAGAGGATCAATTGGACCATTTACGTGCTATTTTCAATTCTTTACGTGATGCACGTTTGTTTGGTAACCTTGAGAAGTGCACCTTTTGCACCAATCGAGTTGCGTTTCTTGGCTATGTTGTTACATCACAGGGTATTGAAGTGGATCCAGCCAAGATTGAAGCTATTGAGAATTGGCCGCAGCCCAAGACGGTCACACAAGTGAGGATTTTTCTTGGCCTCGCTGGTTTTTATAGGCGCTTTGTCAAAGACTTTGGATCAATTGCCGCGCCGCTAAATGAGCTTACCAAGAAGGATGTGCCCTTTGTTTGGGGCGATGCACAACAACAGGCCTTCGTCATATTGAAAGATAAGATAAAACATGCTCCCTTACTCCAACTTCCTGATTTTACTAAGACTTTTGAGCTTGAATGTGATGCTAGTGGAATTGGTTTGGGAGGGGTGTTATTACAAGAGGGAAAACCTGTTGCATATTTTAGTGAGAAATTGAGTGGGGCTAGTCTGAACTATTCTACATATGATAAAGAATTATATGCGTTGGTTCGGACATTAGAAACTTGGCAACATTATCTATGGCCTAAAGAATTTTTTATTCATTCTGATCATGAATCTTTGAAGCATATTCGTAGTCAAGCTAAGTTGAATCGTCGTCATGCAAAGTGGGTTGAATTTATTGAGTCTTTTCCTTATGTTATCAAACACAAAAAGGGTAAAGATAATATTATTGCTGATGCTTTGCCGCGCCGTTATACTTTGTTATCTCAACTTGACTTCAAAATATTTGGATTAGAAACTATTAAGGAACAATATGTGAATGATGCTGAATTTAAAGATGTGTTGCAGAATTGTAGAGATGGTAGAACATGGAACAAGTTCGTCTTCAATGAAGGATTTGTGTTCGTGCTAACAAACTATGCATTCCGGATAGTTCTGTTCGTCTTTTGTTGTTACAGGAGGAGCATGGAGGAGGATTGATGGGACACTTTGGTGTCAAGAAAACGGAAGATGTTCTTGCTGCACACTTCTTTTGGCCACGTATGCGTTGAGATGTTGAGAGATTTGTGGCACGCTGCACTACTTGTAAAAAAGCTAAGTCTCGCCTTAATCCACATGGTTTATATATGCCTCTTCCTGTTCCTAGTGTTCCTTGGGAGGATATTTCTATGGACTTTGTTTTGGGATTGCCACAGACACAGAAGGGGAGGGATAGTATTTTTGTTGTTGTGGATCGGTTTTCTAAGATGTCACACTTTATTCCTTGTCATAAAACGGATGATGCTGCGCATATTGTTGATTCGTTCTTTCGTGAAATTGTTTGTTTGCATGGTGTGCCAAATACTATTGTCTCTGATCGTGATACTAAATTTCTTAGCCACTTTTGGAGATGTTTATGGGCTAAGTTGGGGACTAAATTGCTGTTTAGTACTACATGTCATCCCCAAACTGATGGACAAACTGAAGTAGTAAATAGAACTTTGTCTACTATGTTGCGGGCTGTTTTAAAGAAGAACTTAAAATTGTGGGAAGAGTGTTTACCTTATATAGAATTTGCTTATAATCGTTCGCTGCATTCTACCACAAAAATGTGCCCATTTGAGATTGTGTATGGTTTTGTTCCTCGTGCACCTATTGATTTATTGCCTTTACCTGCTTCGGTGCAAAATAATTTGGATGCTACACAACGCGCTAAAATGATATTAAACTTGCATAAGACTACTAAAGATAACATTGAACACATGAATGCTAAGTATAAACTTGCTGGGGATAAAGGGAGAAAGCATGTTGTGTTTGATGTTGGAGATCTTGTTTGGTTACATTTGCGTAAAGATTGTTTTCCTTATTTATGCAAGTCTAAGTTAATGCCGCGTGCTGCTGGTCCCTTTAAGGTGTTAGGTAAAATAAATGATAATGCATATAAACTTGAGTTGCCTGCAGACTTTGGTACGGTTAGTCCTACGTTTAACATTGCAGATTTGAAGCCTTACTTTGGTGAGGAAGATGATATTGCGTCGAGGACGACTTCAATTCAAGAAGGGGAGCATGATGTGGACATCCCTTCTATTGATACAACCGTTGTACCTACAGCTACACACCTACAAGGACCCATCACAAGATCTCGTGCCAAACAACTTAACTATCAGGTACTTCCGTTTCTTGGAACTATTCCTCACATACATGAGAATATGATGTTGCCTTAATCAGATATATTTCTTACTCTTAGGAATGATGGACCAAGCATGGATGAGAGGGACAAGCATTGGAGCATGGCCATGCATGGATATGGCAGCAAGCATGTGATGATCCAAGAGAAGGCCACGGATGGAGATTTCAGAACTTTGAGGCCACCATAATGAAGAAAGAAGGCTTGGACGAAATATTCAATATTAATACTTCACGAATTCGTCCATAGCTTAATATGGTGATGCGACACCTTTATTTTGGGCCAGGCCCATGTAATTTTCGCAGGATTTTAATAGCCACTTTTTAGAGTCCGTATTTGAGGAGAAAAGGACTTCTAGGGTTGGATTCGGCCACCACTTCCATGGCTGGCCGAAACCCCACCTTTTCCTCCTTAAATACTCCCCATAGCCGTCACCCTAGACTCGGATTTTGTTTAGACATTAAGTTAGCCATCGTAGCAACTTCGCCAATGCTCGAGCGTCGTAGAGGCCTCTTGTACTTCGCACCTATTCAGGATCCCACCTTTTCAATAAAGCTTTCCTCTTAATCCGCAATATCTTGATTGCAATATTAGTTCTTACTTGGTCTCGATTTCAGGTAGGAATTAAGACCCTCGCTGGTCAGGCTGATCATGTTCCCGCAGGATCGGTAACCTCCAGGAGATTGTCCTAGCGATTGCATTGGCGCTCGTGCTCGCACGTGTAGTCGGATCGTCAAGCCCGAACTCCACCAAATTGACTATCATCATCTCATCGAAAGATCGGACACCTTTGCCCTATCACAAGTCCACCACAAGATTTTCGCCAGCTGCGCCTCCACCACCGTCATCCAATGCTCCTGCTCGTAGTGCGTCTTCTATGGCTTCCACGGGTAAAACAAAGGATATACAATGCCGCAAGTGCTGGGGTTTTGGTCATATTGAGAGACAATGCACAACACAACGTATTATGATGGTGCGTGATGATGGTCAATATGATTCAGCGAGTGACTTTGATGAAGATACATTAGCCCTTATTTCTGCTCGAGATGGAGACAATTGTGATTCTGATGAAGAGACAGAGGTAATGGGAGATGAAACTGCTGATCAATAGAAGAGCTTAATTACACAACGTGTGTTGAGTGTGCAATTGAGCAAATCTGAGCAAGATCAACGCCACAACCTGTTCCAAACATGTGGTGTTGTCAAGGAAAGAGCTATAAGGATCATCATTGATGGAGGGAGTTGTAATAATCTGGCTAGTGTTGACATGGTAGAGAAGCTTGCACTTCCAACAAGACAACGCACACATTCATATTACATCCAATGGTTTGAGAGTTCTCGCAAGATCAAGGTAACAAGAACGGTACGCGTGCATTTTACTATTGGTACATATTCTGATTTTGTTGATTGTGATGTTGTACCTATGCAAGCTTGTTCTTTGTTACTTGGTAGACCATGGCAATTTGATAGAGAATCTGTTCATAATGGCAAAATTAATCACTATTCTCTTATACATGATGGAAAGAAAATTGTACTAAAACCTATGACTCCCGAACAGATCTTAAAAGATGATCTTGCTACAGCTAGTAGAGCTAAAACTGAGGAGAAAAATAAAAGTGACAATCAGATTGTTGCTGCAGATTTTGTACCACCAAAGAACACTAAATCTGATTCTAAACATGCTACTGAAATTTGTTTGAAGAGTCCATGTATGCTTGCAAATAAAATTGATATTGCTGAACTAGATGTAAACAATACTAAATGTTATGCAATTATTTGCAAAGAGGTTTTGTTTTCATTTGAGGATATGCCTCCTTCTTTGCCACCCGCAATTGCTAACCTTTTGCAGGAATATGAGGACGTCTTTCCCGCTGAGATGCCACCAGGACTACCTCCTATTAGAGGAATTGAGCACCAAATTGATATAATTCCTGGTGCTGCGTTGCCCAACCGCGCGCCATATAGAACCAATCCAGAGGACACAAAGGAGATACAACGCCAAATTCAGGAACTACTCGACAAATATCATATTCGTGAGTCCCTTAGCCCCTATGTTGTTCCTATTATTTTGGTACCTAAGAAAGATGGTTCTTCGCGCATGTGTACTGATTGTAGAGCTATCAATAATATTACTATTCGATATCGTCATCCTATTCCACGTTTGGATGACATGCTTGATGAATTGAGTGGCTCTACCATGTTTTCTAAAGTTGATTTGCGTAGTGGTTATCACCAGATTCGTATGAAATTGGGAGATAAATGGAAAACAACATTTAAAACTAAGTTCGGTGTGTATGAGTGGTTAGTGATGCAGTTTGGTTTAACTAATGCACCCAGCACTTTGATGAGATTAATGAACGAAGTGTTACGTGCTTTCATTGGACGTTTTGTGGTAGTCTAATTTGATGATATTCTGATTTATAGCAAATCTTTAGAGGATCATTTGGACCATTTACGTGTTGTTTTCAATGCTTTACGAGATGCACGTTGTTTGGTAATCTTGAGAAGTGCACCTTTTGCACCAATCGAGTTTCGTTTCTTGGCTATGTTGTTACATCACAGGGTATTGAAGTGGATCCAGCCAAGATGGAAGCTATTGAGAATTGGCCGCAGCCCAAGACGGTCACACAAGCGAGGAGTTTTCTTGGCCTTGCTGGCTTTTATAGGCGCTTTGTCAAAGACTTTGGATCAATTGCCGCGCCACTGAATGAACTTACCAAGAAGGATGTGCCCTTCGTTTGGGGCGATGCACAACAACAGGCCTTCGTCATATTGAAAGATAAGCTAACACATGCTCCCTTACTCCAACTTCCTGATTTTAATAAGACTTTTGAGCTTGAATGTGATGCTAGTGGAATTGGTTTGGGAGGTGTGTTATTACAAGAGGGAAAACCTGTTGCATATTTTAGTGATAGATTGAGTGGGGCTAGTTTGAACTATTCTACTTATGATAAAGAATTATATGCGTTGGTTCGGACATTAGAAACTGTGGCATCCCGCAAAAACCACTACTAGAAAATCGCGTTGTTTTATGCATTGCATCATCATGACCGCATGCTCATGTCATCATGCCACATTGCATTTGAGCATCGTCATGTCATCTGACATTTGTTTACATAAAACTATTTTCGAGAAGCCTGGTTTTGTTTTCTAAACGCCCCCTCCTTCATTCAAAGTAAAACCCGGATCTCCGGATTATTTTGTTTCGTCTACCAATGGATTTCAAAAGCCCTGTTTTAAATATTAAAATATTTATTTTATTTTTAGGGGCAGCCGTACCGGGCCGATCCGACCCAGTCGGCCACCCCAGTACAAAAACCAGAGCTACCCCAAACCCTTTTCCTACCCCAACCTAATCTACCCAGCCCCCTCCATCTCACCCCGGCTGTGGCATCCCGCAAAACCACTACTAGAAAATCGCGGTGTTTTGTGCATCATCATAACATCATGCATATATTTTGCATAAAAACTATTTTCATAAAAGCCTAAGTCGTTTTCTAATTAGCCTTCTCCTTTAATTTTTTTAAACTAAAACCTCGGTCTGTTCAGATCTTTTATTTATCTAAAAAGTATTTACAAAATGTTTTAAAAATAAAATTAACAATAAAAAGTTTTGTTCGGGGAGGCAGTCCGATCGGTCAGGCCAGAGGCACAACCGGACCAGACTACCTACTACCCGGTCCAAAAGAAAACCCTAGTCAAATATCTAATCCTAAAACTACCCAGCTCAATCTACCCACCCTGCCTCCACCTCACTCCCACCACTCACGGTTCGCCACCTCAGTTCTCCTTCCTCCTCCAGCCAACCACAGCTTGCCACCGCACCACTTCCCCCACCACACACTCGCTCCAACCCCTGCCACCGTTTCTGCTTGGGCCCCACCCACAGGGCCACCTTCCCTCCCACGCGCCTCATCCCCACTCCCCACCTCCACCTGCCCGATTTCCCCACGCCTGCCCCTGGTCCCACCACTCCCTGGCCGCACGCACCCTCCTTGACCCCGCTCGCGTCTTCTCCTCCCTCCTCCTTCTGCGGGCAAGCGCCGCCGCGCGGCCCTCGCGAGCCCGACCCCCGCTCGCCTCCTCCCCGATACGTCCCCGGCCGCCTCTGCCTCACCTCCCCCTGACGCCAGCACCCCAACCTCCGCCCGCGGCCACGCGCCCTCGACCGCTCTGGCCGAGCTCCGCTGTGGATGTCGCCAAGGACCCCACCGCGAGCCGCCTCCGGTCTTCCTCTCCAGCGCCGGCGTCCTTGCAGGCCCTCTCCTTGTCGCCTGGCGCGCCGCCCTCTCTGCAGCCGCCATGGCGCTGCCCGCTCACGGCCTCCTCCCGTCGAGCTCGCTGTCGTGCCCCTTCCTTGCCGGTCCTCCTCCTCCCCTCCGACGAACCCTCTGCTCGCCCTCCCGCGGGCCCCTGCGCACCTTCCTCCTCCGCCGGAGCCCCGGCCCTGCCTCTGCACCTTTCCCTTGTCGCCTTGGAGCCCCACCGCCTCCTTGCTGACGAGCTCGAGCCCCATCTCGACACCGCCCTCATCCGCCTTTGGCCGCCGTACGAGCCAGGGGCTCCCCGGCGATGGTGCTGCTGCCCCGGCTACCGCTCTGCCACGACCTCTGTCTCCTCCACCGCGTGGCCCCGTCGCCTCGCGGGCCCCTCCCTGTCACTCGGCTCGTCCCGTCTCTGCCTTTCTTCTGACCGCGCGCGTCACCGTCCAACCTCTGTTTTGTTGAGGCCAGCAACACGATGCCCTCGCAGGATTTCTGCGTGAGTTCTCTCTATGGCAAGTCATGTGGTTCCCCTCGGGTGTTTCGTCTGGCCGTCATCAAGTGAGTCGGGTGCAAGCAATCTGTGTATCCAAGGAACCGTCAAGATCTTCATGACGACAAGTACGACACCGACTCAGGATGAACCCGATGAATCCGTAGCGTCGAACCCGAGTCCACCACCGACGATCGAGAGGGAACATCAAGGCCACCTTCTCAGATGCGAAGACCGATCCGAAGCGCCAAGGCCTTCGACAAGGAATCGACAAGATCATCGCGGAACTCCAAGGTCCTACTTCGTAGGTTGTCGAACGCCAAGATCGCCGACACGGAAGACCGCAAGACACCCTTCCCGGGATTTGAAGACCGAACCCTCGGCACGCCATGATCTCTTTCACAGATCCGAAGACCCTAAACCCCGGAGTCCGAACCTCGTTCCCCGTCGAACCCTGAGACCGAACCCCTCGGAGCCCAAGTTCGTCGAGACCCCTAATGTGTGACCCCTTTTCTCGAGCCCTATTTTATAAATGTAATATCAAATTGTTGCATATTAATTTGTTCATGCTTGCATGCATATTGTCATGTGGTTTGGGGGCCTTATGCCAATTCACCTCATAATTAAATATGGGGCCCATATGCGGACAAATCTAGTCTCATATTGGTTCCATTTAAATTTGTGTAGCAAACCGATACTATGTTTTGCCTTGTTAAGACAACATTTAAATTGCGGGGTATCTAAACAACTAGAACCATATATTTAATTGTCGGGACCCCCGGTTCCGCTTAATATGGCCTAATTGCACCGCATATTTGCCATGTCATGCATCATACATGCATCATGCCCGATCTTTTTCCGTAGTATTAAATATTGCATCCGGTGTTTATTCTAGTGTTTTGCTTCTTCGCGGATAAGGCCGTTGAGTTGATGCGAGTGTCGACCCGACCTTCGGATGAACCTTCGGCAATGTTTTCAGGCGAGCACCTCCCCCTTTATACCTATCTTACTTTTATAGTATTTATTCCCTCCTGTTGATCTATTGCTATCTGTGTTGCGATGCTCTAGTTTTCATACCCGTGATATCCCTTGCAGCCTTATATTGCCTTGGACACTTCCTATTACCTGTTGTTTGGTAGATAGTTGGACTTGCGCGTCGTAGTCGCTTGCTCAAGTGCTGTTGCGTGTCGTCAAGTACCACAGTTGTTGGAGTATTGCCGCATGTTAATGTTGGAGATGATCATGGCTTTAATTATCGTTTACTTTAATTACTGTTTAATAACTAAAATTGAAGTAGGTAAATGCAGAGGCACAGATGGGCAATAGATGTTATTTGGTTGTTAACCGTCCACTTGTGTCCCGTAGGACCCCGAGTGCTTGATACCTGTTCCTTGAATATTCGCGCTATCCATATCCGGGAGGCTTATGGGACCCCCCTGAGCCAGAGCTTGATTCATTCTTATTTCTTGGGGCCACAAACTAGTTTGAGGTTTTATTTACTATCCTGTAATTATGCCATGCTTTACTGCTTTATTTAAATTGTGCGATGTACTGCACCTGTACTGTTTAGGATCGGGACACGATTTCGCGGTATCGACAAGCCCAGTCACACTTTCGGGTTCCCAGTCGTTTACAGCCGTCCACCCAAACCTTAAGTCCGTTTCGGAGTCAGCTAACTTCGTTGCGGGTAGCTTAATGGGGTGGCCCCCTGAAATATTTCTGAATCCTGTGATTGCTTTGTCGTGAAGGCCTCGTTGGGTTTTGATTTGGTTTTTCCGAGGTTGATCGAGTGTGTGTTGCTATTTGTGCACCCCTGCAGGGTAAAACTTTCTGAAAGCCGTGTCCGCGGTTATGGACGACTTGGAGCACAGTATCTCGATCATAGACAACTATAACTAAAGTAGTGCTATAAATTTGACTTTATCATGACTAGTAATCAGCTTCACTATAATGGAATGGCTAAATAAAACTGCCAACAATTGCTTGTTTGGGTTGTCGCTTGCTACCATTGTATCTGACTAGTAAGTATTGCAACTACAACGGAATGGCTCAATAAAAGTACCAACAACTGCTGGGTTTTTGGGATATATCACACTAATTGTATCTGACTAGTAAGCGTTGCAACTACAACAGAATGGTTAACTAAAACTGCCCACTGCTTATTATATCAGGATGACTATCTATACCTGACTAGTAATTGCCGCAACTATAACGGAACAAATAAAACTGCCAACGGTGTGAGTTCCTCGGTGGACTTCCTCGTTTGGTCTCAAGGGGAAAACACCAGGATGGGTATGTTTGGTGGTAGTATCAGGATGGTTCCGAATAGGTCTTTCTTACCCCTCTCTGATAGCCGTCAGTTATATCGAGTCTCTATAGGTTGTTTAGTGCATGCTGCGCTGCCGCTTAGTCCACCATACCTATGTAGGCGAGGACCGCCGAATTCTAGCCTCGCCGTGTACTGGCCTCAGTACTGACCGCTCTCTCTTTTTCCTTTGCCCTTTGTCGGCACCCCTTTTTGTTTAAGCAGGTTTTGAGATCGACGTCGTTAGCAGGGTTACCCTTCCGGCTTGGCCTGGGCAGGGTTATGGACGCCATTGGTTATTCTTCAGGGCTCTTAGCCCCATTTGCATCTTGTCCGTACTCGGACGCCGTATTGTTTTCAAGGTGATTTGGATCTTTGTATTGTATATCTGTATTCTTGACTCATTGAGTCGCTGTTGTATATATCTGTTCTGTGGGTCCATCAAGGACTGTTGTGTAATGTTATTACTTCGTTTTCCACCCGCACGAAAGTGCCTGGTGGGCACCTTTGAATCGTTTCTATGCGGGTTTGGCGGGTTTCGCTAAAACTTGCATAGGGCCGATTCTGAGGGTGTTACACCGGCCAATCACCGCCCGCCACCTCACCACTCCTTTTCCCCCATCCAATCCCAGCCCGCCACCTCAGCCGGCCGCCCCTCCCCCTGGCCAGCCTGGCCATTCCCACCTCCTCTCCACACCACACACACAGCTGACCCACTCCCCAACCCCTCTCCCTTCCACTCCGGGCCCACTCCCCACCTGCCTCCCGTCTAGCCCCACCACACCAACCACTCGCGCCCCCGTCGCTCGCATCCTCCCTCTCCTTCGGATCCCCGCCGCCAGAGCCGCATCGCCCGCCCCCTCGTCTCCGGCCGTGGCCCCGCCTTGACCCCGCCGCCAGGTTCCCCTCGCCTCTCCGCCGCTACTCCCTGCACCATGCGACCCACCACCTTGCACAGAACCCGCACCCCCGCCTCGAGCCCTCTCCCTCACCTCGCACCCTCGCCTCCATCCTCGTCGCGAGCGCCGCCAGGAGCTGTTCCGCCGCCCCTCCTCGCGGTCTCCCTCGCCTCTCCCGGCCACTTCGTTGACCCGACCTCCTCTGCACCTCTCGCGCGCTCTCCCTCGCCTCTGTCGCCAGCGCGCGTGCGCCACCGCCGTCTCCCCTCCCTCCATGTCGTCTGCGGCAGCAACCGGAGCCGGCCCCGCCTTCTCGTCGACCTTGCGCTGTCGGGGATTGCCGCTGCCAGGACCTCTTCCCCTACCTGAGCAAGCTCTCGTCGCCGCCGCTTGAACCCCAAGACGCCACCGCCGCCAGCGAGGTCGCCAAGCCGATGCAGCGCCTCTGCCTCACGCGTGCACCTCGCCAGACACCGCCCCGTCGACCAGCTCTGCAAGCGCCTCCCTGTTTTCCTCCCCTATAGCGAACGTCGGTCTCCTCCGCCGCTCGGCCTCCCCGTCCTGCGTCGAGCGCCGTCTCTGGCATGTGCTCACGCGCTAGCGCTCGCTCTCGCCATCGCCGAATGCGCACCACCCTTCTGCTCGGCGCCTCCCTCGCTGCTCCTCTCGCGCCAGGAGCTCCGCGCCCTTCATCTCTATCCGCTGCGCACTCGTCTCCTATGCGCTCGTGTTGGCGCATGTCCTTGGTGTTCCTCTGTTTTGGCAGCATAACAGTAACCATAACCTCAGCACTTGCTTTGATGTTTTTGCAATCCATCGTGCTGCTGCTGCCTAGTTCCCTATGGTCTCAGCACGTGTGTTATCTCTGCCGCTTCGTCTCAAGATCTTCGGCGCTACAAGTTAGCGATGTCGCTGAGACCCTCCAGTCTACAAGTATGGTCACTCTGACTACTACCGGCTCTCGCCAAGATCGACGTCAAACTCGGCGCCGTGCCAAGTTCTCCTTCCTGGATTTGACGACCGAGACCATTTCCAGAGCTGAAAACCGAACCCCTCGGCACGACATGATCTTCCTCACGGATGCGACAAGATCCCCTTCATGGACCGAAGACCGATCCCGGTGTTTGAAGACCGAACCCCAAGATCTGCCTCACGGGACCGAACCCCTCGGAACTCCATGTTCTCCTACCCGGAGACCCCGATGCCTTCGACACGGAGCACCGAGGATGCCTTCATGGGACGCCAAGATACCCGTCGAACTCCGAAGACCGAACCCCGTGGACCGACATGACCTTCTTCACGGATACGACAAGTACTTCTTCGAGGATGCCAAGTTCTTCATCCCGGATGCCATGACCGTCTACCCGGACCCGAAGACCACCGGTACCCGATCCATTCAAGTTCGCCATCGATGACAAGATCGACCGCTTGTAACCCAAGTTCTCCATCTTGGATCCGAACCTCGCCGTCCTCGTCGAACCCTAAGACCGACCCCTCGAACCCCTCCGAACCAAGACCTCCGACCATAATGTGTGACCCCTTTTCTCGAGCCCTATTTTTTAAATGATATTACTTGTTGCATATAAAATTGTCATACTTGCATACATGTTGTGGGTTTGGGGGCATTAAGCCGATTCACCTTATAATTAAATATGGCGTCTATATGCGGGATATCTTTGTCTTATTCCGGACTCCATTTAAATTGGCAAAGCGAACCGAAGCCATGTTTTGTCTTGCTAATCCAACATTTAAATTGCGGGGTAGATAAATAACTTGAACCGTTTAATTAATTGTCGGGACCCCGGATCCGCTTAATATTGCCTTAATGCATCGCACCTTTGCCATGTCATACATCATACATGCATCATGCCCGATCTTCTGCGTAGTATTAAATAGTGCATCCGGTGTTTCTTCTAGTGCTTTGCTTCTTCACGGATTAGGCCGACGAGTTGATGCGAGTGTCGACCCGATCTTCGGATGAACCTTCGGCAATATTTTTAGGCGAGCATCTCCCCCTTTCTACCTATCTTACTTTTATAGTATTTATTCCCTCCTGTTGATCTATTGCTATCTATGTTGCGTTGCTCTAGTTTTCGTACCCGTGATATCCCTTGCAGCCTTATATTGCCTTGGACACATCCTATTACCTGTTGTTTGGTAGATAGTTGGACCTGCGTGTCGTAGTCACTTGCTCAAGTGCTGTTGCGTGTCGTCAAGTACCACAGTTGTTGGAGTATTGCCGCATGTTTAATGTTGGAGATGAACAAGACTTTCATTATTGTTTAATAACTAAAATTTGAAGTAGCTAAATGCAGAGGCACAGGTGGGCAATAGATGTTATTTGGTTGTTAACCGTCCACTCGTGTCCCGTAGGACCCCGAGTTCTTAACACCTGTTCCGAGATCGAGCGCGCTAACCACAGGTGGGGTGTATGGGCACCCCCATCGATTAGTACCTGATTTCAAAGTATTGTACCGGGGGCCACAATTAGTTTGGGGCTTTATTACTATCATGTACTTATGCCATGCTTTACTGCTTAATTTAAATTGTGCGAAGTACTGCACCTGTACTGTTTAGGTAAGCGGAGTGTTTTCGCGGTATCGACAAGCCCAGTCTCATTTTCGGGTTCCCAGTCGTTTTCAGCCATTGACGCAAACCCTGAGTCCGTCTCGGAGACCGGCCGACTTCGTTGCGGGTAGCTTAGTGGGGTGGCCCCCATGTACTTGCTTTGGGTCTGGGAAACGTCATGACTTAGGCCCCGCCGACATACCGATGGGTGTATGTTAACTGATCTGGCAAAAAGGGTTGAAGTGCGTGTGGATACTTTGGTGCACCCCTACAGGGTTAAATCTTTTCGAAAAGCTGTGTCCGCGGTTATGGACGACTTGGAGCACAGTTCTCGATCATAGACAACTATAACTAAAGTTTACTGTTATAATTTGACTTGTATCCGATATGACTAGTAATCAGCTCCACTACAACGGAATGGCTAAATAAAAGTACCAACAACTGCTGGGTTTGGGAGGTCTCATGCTAATCGTATCTGACTAGTAAGTGTTGCAACTACAATGGAATGTTTAACTAAAACTGCCCACTGCTTATTATATCAGGATGACTCATACCATCTTTATTTGACAAGTAATTGCCGCAACTATAACGGAATGAATAAAACTGCCAACGGTGTGAGTTCCTCGGATGACTTCCTCGTTTGGTCTCGAGGGGGAAACACCAGGATGGGTATGTTTGGTGGTAGTATCAGATTGGTTCCGAATAGGTCTTTCTTACCCCTCTCTGATAGCCGCTAGTTGTATCGAGTCTCTATAGGTTGTTTAGTGCATGCTGCGCTGCCGCTTCAGTCCACCATACCTACGTAGGCGAGGACCGCCGAATTCTAGTCTCGCCGTGTACTGGCCTCAGTACTGACCGCTCTCTCTTTTTCCTTTGCCCTTTGTCGGCACCCCTTTTGTTCAAGCAGGTTTTGAGATCGACGTCGTTAGCAGGGTTACCCTTCCGGCTTGGCCTGGGTAGGGTTATGGACGCAATTGGTTATTCTTCAGGGCTCTTAGCTCAATTTGCATCTTGTCCGTACTCGGACGCTGTATTGTTTTCAAGGTGATCTGGATCTTTGTACTGTAAATCTGTATTCTCGACTCTTTGAGTCGCTGTTGTATATATATGTTTTGTGGGTTCCATCGAGGACCATTGTGTAATGATATTACTTCGTTTTCCACCCGCACGCAAGTGCCTGGTGGGCACCTTTGAATCGTTTCTATGCGGGTTTGGCGGGAAGCGCTGAAACTTGCATAGGGCCGATTCTGAGGGTGTTACAGAGTGGTATCAGAGCTCAGCAGTTGCGATACCCCACAAGTTCAGCCTGTAGGATAACCTAGCTAACGGCCGAAGTAGAGTGTCAAAACTATTTTTGAAAAATCGGTTGGATAGTTCTGATTAGGTCTGATTTTACTCCTTACCCTTCTGCTGTTCTCCTCTTACCTCTGCGTGTTTTGGATCTGTTCTCTTTCCTTCTTCTAGTCCAGGATTTCTCGTGGTTGGGTTCCATCGTACCTTCAGGGTTTCGCTTCCTACTTTGGTAACGGTGTTGCTACATCTGGTCTTCTTGCTATCCGAGGAACCCTTCGTCTGGTGGACTTCTCTTTGTTCCTTCTCGTGCCTTCCGGTGTTTTCTGACGCGACGACATCATCTACGCTAGATCCGATGCAGAGTCTGCATCACTCCTTTGTTTCTGAACCTCGATTGTCAAGACCTTCAGTCTGATTCCGAGAATGGTTGCACGCTTTTCTACTGATTGTGCGGAGTAATAGTTTGGGTGCGTGATGGATTGGCCCCCATGCCGACTACCCCTTCTATTCGCTTGTGTACATTGAAGTGGATGAGAATGCATCGGTTCCCTCTTTCCATCAAAGCTAGAGGTGGCTTTATTTGCTGATACCTCTACCTTCGACCTTTTGTTCCCGGAGTGTTCCCTCGACGATCACGGACAACGACCTCTTGTTAGTGGTGTCGCGAGGATCTACGCGATGCGAGAAGATTCAGATCGCCGCCCTTCTTCCCGGTGCCATGAGGCGGATCTCGAGGGCGAGATCCATTGTTAGTGGTGTCGAAATTGTGGCATCCCGCAAAAAACCACTACTAGAAAATCGCGTTGTTTTGTGCATTGCATCATCATGACCGCATGCTCATGTCATCATGCCACATTGCATTTGAGCATCGTCATGTCATCTGACATTTGTTTACATAAAACTATTTTCGAGAAGCCTGGTTTTGTTTTCTAAACGCTCCCTCCTTCATTCAAAGTAAAACCCGGGTCTCCGGATTATTTTGTTTCGTCTACCAATGGATTTCAAAAGCCCCGTTTTAAATATTAAAATATTTATTTTATTTTTAGGGGCAGCCGTACCGGGCCGATCCGACCCAGTCGGCCACCCCAGTACAAAAACCAGAGCTACCCCAAACCCTTTTCCTACCCCAACCTAATCTACCCAGCCCCCTCCATCTCACCCCGGGCAATCACCACCCGCCACCTCACCACTCCTTTTCCCCCATCCAATCCCAGCCCGCCACCTCAGCCGGCCGCCCCTCCCCCTGGCCAGCCTGGCCATTCCCACCTCCTCTCCACACCACACACACAGCTGACCCACTCCCCAACCCCTCTCCCTTCCACTCCGGGCCCACTCCCCACCTGCCTCCCGTCTGGCCCCACCCCACCAACCACTCGCGCCCCCGTCGCTCGCATCCTCCCACTCCTTCGGATCCCCGCCGCCAGAGCCGCATCGCCCGCCCCCTCGTCTCCGGCCGTGGCCCCGCCTTGACCCCGCCGCCAGGTTCCCCTCGCCTCTCCGCCGCTACTCCCTGCACCATGCGACCCACCACCTCGCACAGAACCCGCACCCCCGCCTCGAGCCCTCTCCCTCACCTCGCACCCTTGCCTCCATCCTCGTCGCGAGCGCCGCCAGGAGCTGTGCCGCCGCCCCTCCTCGCGGTCTCCCTCGCCTCTCCCGGCCACTTCGTTGACCCAACCTCCTCTGCACCTCTCGCGCGCTCTCCCTCGCCTCTGTCGCCAGCGCGCGTGCGCCACCGCCGTCTCCCCTCCCTCCCTGTCGTCTGCGGCAGCAACCGGAGCCGGCCCCGCCTTCTCGTCGACCTCGCGCTCTCGGGGATTGCCGCTGCCAGGACCTCTTCCCCTACCTGAGCAAGCTCCCGTCGCCGCCGCTTGAACCCCAAGACGCCACCGCCGCCAGCGAGGTCGCCAAGCCGATGCAGCGCCTCTGCCTCACGCGTGCACCTCGCCAGGCACCGCCCCGTCGACCAGCTCTGCAAGCGCCTCCCTGTTTTCCTCCCCTATAGCGAACGCCGGTCTCCTCCGCCGCTCGGCCTCCCCGTCCTGCGTCGAGCGCCGTCTCTGGCATGTGCTCACGCGCTAGCGCTCGCTCTCGCCGTCGCCGGATGCGCACCACCCTTCTGCTCGGCGCCTCCCTCGCCGCTCCTCTCGCGCCAGGAGCTCCACGCCCTTCATCTCTGTCCGCTGCGCGCTCGTCTCCTATGCGCTCGTGTTGGCGCATGTCCTTGGTGTTCCTCTGTTTTGGCAGCATAACAGTAACCATAACCTCAGCACTTGCTTTGATGTTTTTGCAATCCATCGTGCTGCTGCTGCCTAGTTCCCTATGGTCTCAGCACGTGTGTTGTCTCTGCCGCTTCGTCTCAAGATCTTCGGCGCTACAAGTTAGCGATGTCGCTGAGACCCTCCAGTCTACAAGTATGGTCACTCGGACTACTACCGGCTCTCGCCAAGATCGACGTCAAACTCGGCGCCGTGCCAAGCTCTCCTTCCTGGATTTGACGACCGAGACCGTTTCCAGAGCTGAAAACCGAACCCCTCGGCACGACATGATCTTCCTCACGGATGCGACAAGATCCCCTTCATGGACCGAAGACCGATCCCGGTGTTTGAAGACCGAACCCCAAGATCTGCCTCACGGGACCGAACCCCTCGGAACTCCATGTTCTCCTACCCGGAGACCCCGATGCCTTCGACACGGAGCACCGAGGATGCCTTCATGGGACGCCAAGATACCCGTCGAACTCCGAAGACCGAACCCCGTGGACCGACATGACCTTCTTCACGGATACGACAAGTACTTCTTCGAGGATGCCAAGTTCTTCATCCCGGATGCCATGACCATCTACCCGGACCCGAAGACCACCGGTACCCGATCCATTCAAGTTCGCCATTGATGACAAGATCGACCACTTGTAACCCAAGTTCTCCATCTTGGATCCGAACCTCGCCGTCCCCGTCGAACCCTAAGACCGACCCCTCGAACCCCTCCGAACCAAGACCTCCGACCATAATGTGTGACCCCTTTTCTCGAGCCCTATTTTATAAATGATATTACTTGTTGCATATAAAATTGTCATACTTGCATACATGTTGTGGGTTTGGGGGCATTAAGCCGATTCACCTTATAATTAAATATGGCGTCTATATGCGGGATATCTTTGTCTTATTCCGGACTCCATTTAAATTGGCAAAGCGAACCGAAGCCATGTTTTGTCTTGCTAATCCAACATTTAAATTGCGTTGTAGATAAATAACTTGAACCGTTTAATTAATTGTCGGGACCCCGGATCCGCTTAATATTGCCTTAATGCATCGCACCTTTGCCATGTCATACATCATACATGCATCATGCCCGATCTTCTGCGTAGTATTAAATAGTGCATCCGGTGTTTCTTCTAGTGCTTTGCTTCATCACGGATCAGGCCGACGAGTTGATGCGAGTGTCGACCCGATCTTCGGATGAACCTTCGGCAATGTTTTCAGGCGAGCATCTCCCCCTTTCTACCTATCTTACTTTTATAGTATTTATTCCCTCCTGTTGATCTATTGCTATCTATGTTGCGTTGCTCTAGTTTTCGTACCCGTGATATCCCTTGCAGCCTTATATTGCCTTGGACACGTCCTATTACCTGTTGTTTGGTAGATAGTTGGACCTGCGTGTCGTAGTCACTTGCTCAAGTGCTGTTGTGTGTCGTCAAGTACCACAGTTGTTGGAGTATTGCCGCATGTTTAATGTTGGAGATGAACAAGACTTTCATTATTGTTTAATAACTAAAATTTGAAGTAGGTAAATGCAGAGGCACAGGTGGGCAATAGATGTTATTTGGTTGTTAACCGTCCACTCGTGTCCCGTAGGACCCCGAGTTCTTGACACCTGTTCCGAGATCGAGCGCGCTAACCACAGGTGGGGTGTATGGGCACCCCCATCGATTAGTACCTGATTTCAAAGTATTGTACCGGGGGCCACAATTAGTTTGGGGCTTTATTACTATCCTGTACTTATGCCATGCTTTACTGCTTAATTTAAATTGTGTGAAGTACTGCACCTGTACTGTTTAGGTAAGCGGAGTGTTTTCGTGGTATCGACAAGCCCAGTCTCATTTTCGGGTTCCCAGTCGTTTACAGCCATTGACGCAAACCCTGAGTCCGTCTCGGAGACCGGCCGACTTCGTTGCGGGTAGCTTAGTGGGGTGGCCCCCATGTACTTGCTTTGGGTCTGGGAAACGTCATGACTTAGGCCCCGCCGACATACCGATGCGTGTATGTTAACTGATCTGGCAAAAAGGGTCGAAGTGCGTGTGGATACTTTGGTGCACCCCTGCAGGGTTAAATCTTTTCGAAAAGCCGTGTCCGCGGTTATGGACGACTTGGAGCACAGTTCTCGATCATAGACAACTATAACTAAAGTTTAAAGTTAATTTGACTTGTATCCGATATGACTAGTAATCAGCTCCACTACAACGGAATGGCTAAATAAAAGTACCAACAACTGCTAGGTTTGGGAGGTCTCATGCTAATCGTATCTGACTAGTAAGTGTTGCAACTACAACGGAATGTTTAACTAAAACTGCCCACTGCTTATTATATCAGGATGACTCATGCCATTTTTATTTGACTAGTAATTCCCGCAACTATAACGGAATGAATAAAACTGCCAACGGTGTGAGTTCCTCGGATGACTTCCTCGTTTGGTCTCGAGGGGGAAACACCAGGATGGGTATGTTTGGTGGTAGTATCAGATTGGTTCCGAATAGGTCTTTCTTACCCCTCTCTGATAGCCGCTAGTTGTATCAAGTCTCTATAGGTTGTTTAGTGCATGCTGCGTTGCCGCTTCAGTCCACCATACCTACGTAGGCGAGGACCGCCGAATTCTAGTCTCGCCGTGTACTGGCCTCAGTACTGACCGCTCTCTCTTTTTTCCTTTGCCCTTTGTCGGCACCCCTGTTGTTCAAGCAGGTTTTGAGATCGACGTCGTTAGCAGGGTTACCCTTCCGGCTTGGCCTAGCAGGGTTATGGACGCCATTGGTTATTCTTCAGGGCTCTTAGCTCAATTTACATCTTGTCCGTACTCGGATGCTGTATTGTTTTCAAGGTGATCTGGATCTTTGTACTGTAAATCTGTATTCTCGACTCTTTGAGTCGCTGTTGTATATATATGTTTTGTGGGTTCCATCGAGGACTATTGTGTATGATATTACTTCGTTTTCCACCCGCACGCAAGTGTCTGGTGGGCACCTTTGAATCGTTTCTATGCGGGTTTGGCGGGAAGCGCTGAAACTTGCATAGGGCCGATTCTGAGGGTGTTACAGAAACTTGGCAACATTATCTATGGCCTAAAGAATTTGTTATACATTCTGATCATGAATCTTTGAAGCATATTCATAGTCAAGCTAAGTTGAATCGTCGTCATGCAAAGTGGGTTGAATTTATTGAGTCTTTTCCTTATGTTCTCAAACACAAAAAGGGTAAAGATAATATTATTGCTGATGCTTTGTCGCGCCGTTATACTTTGTTATCTCAACTTGACTTCAAAATATTTGGATTGGAAATTATTAAGGAACAATATGTGCATGATGCTGAATTTAAAGATGTGTTGCAGAATTGTATAGATGGTAGAACATGGAACAAATTCGTCTTCAATGATGGATTTGTGTTCCGTGCTAACAAACTATGCATTCCAGATAGTTCTGTTCGTCTTTTGTTGTTACAGGAGGCACATGGAGGAGGATTGATGGGACACTTTGGTGTCAAGAAAACGGAGGATGTTCTTGCTGCACACTTCTTTTGGCCACGTATGCGTCGAGATGTTGAGAGATTTGTGGCACGCTGCACTACTTGTCAAAAAGCTAAGTCTCGCCTTAATCTACATGGTTTATATATGCTTCTTCCTGTTCCTAGTGTTCCTTGCGAGGATATTTCTATGGACTTTGTTTTGGCATTGCCACGTACATAGAAGGGGAGGGATAGTATTTTTGTTGTTGCGGATCGGTTTTCTAAGATATCACACTTTATTCCTTGTCGTAAAACGGATGATGCTGCGCATATTGCTGATTTGTTCTTTCGTTAAATTGTTCGTTTACATGGTGTGCCAAATACTATTGTTTCTGATCGTGATACTAAATTTCTTAGCCACATTTGGAGATGTTTATGGGCTAAGTTGGGGACTAAGAGGCTGTTTGGTTGCCAGCCACACTTTGCCAAGCCAAACTTTGGCTAGCCACACTTTAATAGGCATGTGTTTGGTTTGTGCCAAACTTTGTGTTGCTATATTTTATTACCTCTATGGCCCATTTGTCATAGAGTCATCATTTTTGCCAACTCTTGCCAAAGATTGGCTTCAAAATTTAAAGCCACACTTTTTATGGCTGCCACACTTTTATATATTGCCACACTTTGGCTTGGCAAAATATGGCTGACAACCAAACAAGCCCTAAATTGCTGTTTAGTACTACATGTCATCCCCAAACTGATGGACAAACTGAAGTAGTAAATAGAACTTTGTCTACTATGTTACGGGCTGTTTTAAAGAAGAACTTAAAATTGTGGGAAGAGTGTTTACCTCATATAGAATTTGCTTATAATCGTTCGCTGCATTCTACCACAAAGATGTGCCCGTTTGAGATCGTGTATGGTTTAGTTCCTCGTGCACCTATTGATTTATTGCCTTTACCTTCTTCGGTGCAAAATAATTTGGATGCTACACAACACGCTGAAATGATATTAAACTTGCATAAGACTACTAAAGATAACATAGAACACATGAATGCTAAGTATAAACTTGCTGGGGATAAAGGGAGAAAACATGTTGTGTTTGATGTTGGAGATCTTGTTTGGTTACATTTGCGTAAAGATCGTTTTCCTGATTTACGCAAGTCTAAGTTAATGCTGCGTGCTGCTGGCCCCTTTAAGGTGTTAGGTAAAATAAACGATAATGCATATAAACTTGAGTTGCCTGCAGACTTTGGTACGGTTAGTCCTACGTTTAACATTGCAGATTTGAAGCCTTACTTTGGTGAGGAAGATGATATTGCGTCGAGGACGACTTTAATTCAAGAAGTGGAGCATGATGTGGACACCCCTTCTATTGATACAACCGTTATACCTATAGCTACACACATACAAGGACCCATCACAAGATCTCGTGCTAAACAACTTAACTATCAGGTACTTTCGTTTCTTCGAACTATTCCTCACATACATGAGAATATGATGTTGCCTAAATCAGATGTATTTCTTACTCTTAGGAATGATGGACCAACTATGGATGAGAGGGACAAGCATTGGAGCATGGTCATGCATGGAGATGGCAGCAAGCATGTGATGATCCAAGAGAAGGCCACGGATGAAGATTTCAGAACTTTGAGGCCACCATAATGAAGAAAGAAGGCGTGGACGAAATATTCAAGATTAATACTTCACAAATTCGTCCATAGGTTAATATGGTGCTGCGACACCTTTATTTTGGGCCAGGCCCATGTAATTTTCGTAGGATTTTAAAATAGCCACTTTTTAGAGTCCGTCATAGCAACTTCGCCAAGGCTCGAGCGTCGCAGAGGCCTCTTGTACTTCGCACCTATACAGGATCCCACATTTTCAATAAAGCTTTCATCTTAATCCGCAATATCTTGATTGCAATATTAGTTCTTACTTGTTCTCGATTTCAGGTAGGAATTAAGACCTTCGCTGGTCAGGCTGATCATGTTCCGCAGGATCGGTAACCTCCAGGAGATTGGCCTAGCGATTGTATTGGCGCTCGTGCTCGCACGTGTAGTCGGATCGTCAAGCCCAAACTCCACCAAATCGACTATCACCATCTCATCGAAAGATCGGACACCTTTGCCCTATCACTTGTCACTAACAAGTTCCACTGGCTTGTCATCTACAGGCATAACTGAAGCAATATCAACATTGTCGCATTGTGTATCATGCTCTCCATCCTGTACTTTAGCTAGCCCAGCTTTCGTCTTAGCCTTGCGCGGTTTCTCCTTATGTACCACCAGCACCACATCAGACTTTCTTTGATCGTCGTGCATAGGTTTCAAAGTCCGATGTTTGCCACCGTGCACAAAAGAAAATGTATTTGCTCTTCTAGCATGTGTAACGTTGCGATCATACTGCCATGGACGACCAAGTAATAGCTCACATACCTCCAATGGCAATACATCACACTCAATCTCATCAATATAATCACTAATTGTAAATGGCACACACACCTTATGAGTTACCTTCACCATACCACAGCTATTTAACCACTATAGATGCTTAGGTTCAGGAATACGCCATGTGGAAAACCCCAACGCTGCTACCATTGTCTTGTTAATTCCATTAGTATAGCTTCCTCCATCAATAATCAACTTGCATGCTTTGCCTTTGATCATACACTGCGCCTGAAATAAATTTCAACGCTGGCCCTTGTCAACTGTCATGCAAGCATTGTCTTATACTTTCTTGAGTTGTAAATTCAGCCCACTCAATGATACAACATCCTCATCCGGAACAACCAGCTTGTCCTTCGCCATGGACATCTCCAAAAATCTAGTACACGGAAATTGCTTGAAATCCTCCCAACTAGATGTCTTACTTGTGAAGCCTTCTAGTGATTTTGCTGCCTACCACCAACTAGACACCATTGTATCCACTCGTCGGTAGGCAATAATATATTCCGTATGACCGCCAAACATGCTATCAAATGTACAACATAATGCAAAACCATTGATCATGTGCGACTCCCAAGTCTCATATTTTGCGAACATTGATGTACTCTGCAATCTCCATTTAATTTGAGTTGCATCAAATTGACAGCCGACCACGATATTAATATAGTCATGATATACATCATCGGACTTGTTAGTTAAACGAGTAGACCTTGATGAACCCATATCTGAATACTGATCGCATGTCTGCACAAGTATCTGCTCCAAACCAAAGCAAAATGCAGCATCAGAAGATGTACACGCGATGGAACGCGCGTTCGCGACAACAGCTAAACAGAGAAATCCGATGGAAGCAGATTTTTTTATTTGCACGTGCGCACGAGCAGCTTGATGGGTTTCACGAACACCCGCACAGCCGAGCGTTCCCTCCATCGCGGGCATGCCAGACGCCATAGGGATGTGGTCCGGCCCATCTTAGCCGGCGTTGATAGCGCCATGGGCGAGAGACGCGAGCGACCCCGATTGCGAGCGGCCTCGATCGCCAGGCACACGAGGAACCGATTTCGGTCCTAAGGCGTACGGCGGGTGGACTCCCCCCTTTTTTTAATCTCACTGCATCGATCGGATCTAAAACAGGACGTGAAGTAGGTGGACTCTGGAGAATTGTTGTCCTCGGAAAAACGATCGGATCCATCCGATCTTGGTTCCACCGGTGCTATGCGACAGAATCTGGACTGAAATCGATCTCCAACAACTTTCCCTTTACACTTCCGATCAACACCAGCCTCCTCGCCGATACGTAGTCCAACTTAAAACCACTAAGATCTATCAACTGTCCGAAGAAGAATAATCCGCAGATCAGCAATCAACCAAAATACTCGCAGTGATCAATCTAGCGCTCTGATACCACATGATAAGGATCCAACCGATGATCCTATCATTTTGTCCGATCTTTTACAGTGAGTCAACCAGGTAGTAATCCTTCCAAGAATGCCAAATAGACGTCACCTGAACAAGAGGAATGAATCCAACAAGTAACATGATGAAGATCACCACGCCTCAAACCTCCTTGATGAACACAAGAACCTCCGCAACAATCTCTATAAGAATATGTTAAATAGTATCGCCGTCCCCAAAGGGATGATACACGGTGGAACAAGAGGAATGAATCCAACAAGTAACATGATGAAGATCACCACGCCTCAAACCTCCTTGTTCCAGCAGGCAGCGGAGGTTGTAGCACTCTCCTCGCGATTCCGGCAGCACAACGGCGTGGTACCGGAAGTAGAGGGGAGATCCCGCAGGGCTTCGCCTTAATCCGGAGCGAGTATGGTGGAGTATGAGAGAGCTTTAGTGGTCTAGGGTTTAGACACACCAATTAGAAGGCTCTAATCCGAAGGCTAGTGCAATTAGAAGCTCTAAACCAAAGCGGCTCTAAACCGGGGTCTAGGGCTAGGGTTTAGATTTAGAGGATAGGAACTTGTGTGTCTAGAGGAGGGGGCCCTGCCCGTCCTTTTATAGGTGGAGGGGCCGGCGCGCCAAGGGGGAGGGAGAGGAGTCCCTCCCTAACTCGGCTTGGAGGTGGGCCGCCGGTTGGAGGAGGGAAATCCTCCCCAACTCGGTTTCCCTCTCTTTCCTCTTTCCCTCTTTTCAATTTTAGCCGTTTGACTTTTCAAACTTGCTATTTGACTTTTCAATTAAGGATTCAATTTAATCCTTTATTTGGAACAGCAAGAACACTAAGTACATGATGCAATCATTCCAATATGCAATGACACATTCGTGTACCCCTTCCCCTCCGGAGTGCCGGACATTCCAGAACCTTCTAGAACATTCCCGATGAAAACACCGGAATCATTCCCGAACTCCGAAACGGGACTTTCCTTATATGAATCTTATTCTCCGGACCATTCCGGATCACCTCGTGATATCCCGGATCCCATCCGAGACTCCGAACAACATTCGGTCTCTTTCTCATAATACCATAACTACTCAAACAACGTCGAATCCTTAAGTGTGTCTCCCTACGGTTCGTGAATTATGCCGACATGATCGAGACACTTCTCCGAACAATAACCAATAGAGGAATCTGGAAATTCATATGGCTCCCACATATTTCTACGATTACTTTGCGATCGAATGAACCACTTACATACGATACCAATTTCCCTTTGTCTCACGATAGTTTACTTATCCGAGGTTATGATCGTCGGTATCTCTGCATACCTAGTTCAACCTCGTTACCGATAATTACTCTTTTCTCGTTCCCGTGATATGTGATCCCTTGTGATCCAGTCACATGCTTGCAAGCTAATTGGATGACATTCCATCGAGAGGGCCCAGAGTATATCTATCCGTCATATGGATGGACAAATCCCACTCTTGATCCATGTGTTTCAACCAATACTTTCCGAACACTCAATGTCACCTTTATAGCCACCCAGTTACGGTGTGGTGTTTGATGTCATCAAAGCATCCATCCGGTAAAGGTGATATGCATGATCTCATGGTCGAAGGAATTAGGTTACTATGTATCAGAAAGCATATAGCAATTGAACTATTGAAATGACTTGATCTTTATGCTACGCTTATCTATAGGAGTATGTCCATCATATCATTCTCCTAACGATATGATCTTGTTGTTGATAACATCTCAATGTTCATGATAGGGAAACCACAATCATTTATCAACCAACAAGCTAGTGAAGTATAGAGGCTATACTAGGGACTTCAAATTAAGTCTACAAATCACACAAGTATCAATGTTTCCTTGTTAATACTATTATAGCATGAATGTAAACATTTATCATAAACACAAAGATATAATAATAACTACATTTATTATTGCCTCTAGGGCATATCTCCAACAGTCTCCCACTTGCACTAGAGTCATCTAATCTAGATTACATGGTAATATACCGAACACCCATGGCAGTTTGGTGTTGGTCATGTTTTGCCCTCGGGAGAGGTTTAGTCAACGGATCCGCCACATTCAGATCTGTGTGTACTTTGCAAATCTTTATATCCCCATCTTGGATATGTTCTCGAATAGCGTGAAAACGTAGATTGATGTGCTTCAGCTTCTTGTGTGACCTTGGTTCTTGCACATTGGCTATGGCGCCCATGTTATCACAGTAGATAGACATTGAGTCCAGCGCACTAGGAACCACACCCAGCTCTGTAATGAACTCTTTCATCCATATCGCTTCTTGTGAAGCCTCCGAAGCAGCCATGTATTCCGATTCAGTTGAAGATCTCGCCACAACGCTTTGCTTTGCACTCCTCCAGCTAACTGCTGCACCATTCAAAATAAATACGTATCCAGATTGTGATTTAGAATCATCCGGATCGGTGTTCCAACTAGCATCGGTGTAACCATTTACAACGAGTTGTTCATCACCTCCATAAGAAAGAACCATATCCTTAGTTCTTCTCAAGTACTTAAGGATGTTTTTGACCGCTGTCCAATGATCCACTCCTGGATCACTTTGATATCTGCTAGTTAAACTAACAGCATATGCAATGTCGGGTCTAGTACATAGCATGGCATACATTAGAGATCCTATGGCTGAGGCATAGGGAGTCTTACTCATCCTTTCTCTATCTTCTGCCGATGTCGGACTTTGAGTTTTACTCAAGGTCGTATTGGGCAACATGGGCAAGAACCCGTTCTTGCTATCTTCCATTCCAAACCTCTTTAGAACTTTGTCCAAATATGTACTCTGTGACAATGATATTTGGCGTTTCGATCTATCTCTATAAATCTTTATGCCTAATATGTAAGCTGCTTCGCCAAGATCCTTCATTGAAAAACTATTATTCAAATATTCCTTGACACTATTAAGAAGGTCTACATCATTCCCAATCAACAATATGTCATCCACATATAGTATTAAGAATGCTACAGAGCTCCCACTCACTTTCTTGTAAATACAAGCTTCTCCATAAGTTTGTATAAAACCAAAACTTTTGATCACCTTATCAAAACGTTGATTCCAACTTCGGGATGCTTGCTTCAATCCATACATGGACCGTTGAAGTTTGCATACCTTGTTAGCATCTTTAGGATCGACAAAACCTTTGGGTTGCATCATATACAACTCTTCATCAATATCTCCATTGAGGAATGCTGTTTTGACATCCATCTGCCATATCTCATAATCATAATATGCAGCGATTGCTAACATAATCCTCATAGACTTTAGCTTCGCTACCGGTGAGAAAGTCTCATCGTAGTCAACTCCTTGAATTTGTCGAAACCCTTTTGCGACAAGTCGAGCTTTATAGACAGTAACATTACCATCAGCATCTGTTTTCTTCTTGAAAATCCATTTGTTCTCGACAGCCTTCCGGCCATCCGGTAGGTCCACCAAAGTCCATACTTGGTTTTCGTACATGGATCCAATCTCGGATTTCATGGCTTCTTGCCATTTATTGGAATCTGGGCTCATCATTGCTTCCTCATATGTCTCGGGGTCATCGGTGTTGTCCACCAACATGACACTCATAACGGGATCATACCAATCTGGAGTGGTACGAGTTCTCGTTGACCTCCGAGGCTCTGTAGCAACTTCAACCGAAGTTTCATGATCACCATCATTAGCTTCCTCTCTATTTGGTGCAGGCACCACAGGAACTTCTTCCGGTGCTGCGCTACTCGCAATTTCGAGAGAAGGTTCGACAACCTCGTCGAGTTCTACTTTCCTTCCAGTCACTTCTTTCGAGAGAAATTCCTTCTCTAGAAAGGATCCATTCTTGGCAACGAAGATTTTGCCTTCGGATCTATGATAGAAGGTATACCCAATAGTTTCCTTCGGGTATCCTATGAAGACGCATTTTTCCGCTTTGGGTTCAAGCTTGTCCGGCTGTAACTTCTTTACATAGGCTTCGCACCCCCAAACTTTAAGGAACGACAATCTAGGTTTCTTCCCAAACCATAATTCATATGGTGTCGTTTCAACGGACTTAGACGGTGCCCTATTTAAAGTGAATGCGGCTGTTTCTAATGCATAACCCCAAAATGATAGCAGTAAATCTGTAAGTGACATCATAGAACGAACCATATCTAAGAGAGTTCGATTATGACGTTCGGACACACCATTACGCTGTGGTGTTCCCGGCGGTGTCAACTGTGAAAGTATTCCGCATTTCTTCAAATGCTCGCCAAACTCGTAACTTAGATATTCACCTCCATGATCAGAACGTAGAAATTTAATCTTCTTGTTACATTGATTCTCTACCTCACTTTGAAACTCCTTAAACTTCTCGAAAGTTTCGGACTTATGTTTCATGAAATAGATATACCCATATCTACTCAAGTCATCCGTGAAGGTAAGAACATAACGATAACCACCGCGCGATGCTACACTCATTGGACCACACACATAGGTATGTATGATTTCCAATTACTTGCGCTCCGTTTTTGACAAGTTGACACAATTGAAGAAAGGGAACTTGACAGTTGATGAGTACTACATGGAGATGGAGATGCTTATGCAACGTGCTCGAATCCGAGAATCACTAGAGATGACCATGCAATGATTTCTCAACAATTTGAGGTTACCAATAAAGAGCATAGTACGTCATCACAAGTATGAGAACATGAATGAGCTGTTGCATCATGCTAGAGAGGCCGAGTCATAGCTCGCGGAGAAAGCTAAGGCACATTGTTTTCTAGCTACTAGCTGGTTCCCCAGGGCCACGCCATTTCCTATGGCGCCTCCTGCAGCGACCAACTACCCTACTACATCAGCGGCCAAGCGTATTCCCTCGCCCTCTTTTGGTTCTAATGCTAAGAAACCAGCTTCTCATACTGCTAGTTCGGGTTCGAATATGTCAACTGCACGTACTCGCGATGTGGAGTGTCACACTTGCGGAGGTAGAGGTCACTACAAGAGAGATTGTCCAAACCGCAAGGTGATGTTTGTCAATGATCAAGGAGAGTATGAGAGTGGAGATGATGTTGATCCTGATGATCATGGTGTTGATTATGAAGAGGAAGGTATGGATGCCTTTCCTGAGCATGCGCCTACTATAGTGGTATCTCCACGCATTCTTAGTGTGCAGCCCGTTGTTGACTCTCAGCGCTGCAATTTGTTCCAAACAAAAGCTCTCATTGGCCCTAACAAAGCTTGTACAGTAATTATTTATGGAGGTAGCTGCCAAATTCTTGCAAGCAAGGAGTTATGTGCCAAGCTGAATTTATCTTATTTGCCTCATCCCAAGCCATACTACATATAGTGGTTAAGTGACAGTGGTGAGATGAAGGTAAACCATATGGTGAGAGTGAATTTTGAAATAGGGCCATACAAAGATTCTATTGGTTTTGATGTGGTTACTATGACTGTTTGCCAATACTTATCACTTGGAGTTTAAGGGCAAGAAGATTAACCTGCAACCAATGACACAACAACAGATTATCAATGAGTCTAGACAGAAAATAGAGGTGAATTTGAAAGATGCATCTATTAGAGGCCTTGAGAGTGTTGCAGCTGTACATGATGTTATAGAGCCTACAAAGAGTGATATAAAGAAAAGAGAGAGTGCCTAACCTATTAATGCTAGCCACCAAGGAAGATATGAGAGAGTTTCGAGAGGATCCTAGGGCCATGCCGCTTGTGCTCATGTATAAGGGCGAGGTTTTAGTTTCTAACGACATGACCCCTATTTCTCTTGGTATCTCTACTGTTTTGCAGGACTTTGGTGATGTGTTTCCAGAGGATGTGCCCGCTGGACTACCTCCCATGCGCGGCATAGAGCATCAGATTGATCTTATTCCAGGCGCCACATTACCTAACTGTGCACCCTACAGGACCAACCCGAAGAAACTAAGGAGATACAGAAACAAGTACAAGCACTACTCGACAAAGGGTACATTCGTGTTTCTCTTGGCCCTTGTGTTGTTACTGTTATTTTAGTTCCTAAGAAAGATGGTACATGGAGCATGTGTGTAGATTGTAGAGCTATTAATAACATCACTATTCGATATCGTCATCCTATTCCACGCTTAGAAGATATGCTTGAATTGAGTGGTGTTGCTATTTTCTCTAAGATTGATTTGCGCAGTGGTTATCATCAAATTAGGATGAAAGAAGGGGATGAGTGGAAAACTGCTTTCAAAACTAAATTTTAGCTTATACGAATGGCTAGTCATGCCTTTTGGGCTTACTAATGCACCTAGTACATTCATGAGAGTAATGAATCATGTTTTGAGAGAATTCATTGGTCGCTTTGTGGTTGTTTATTTTGATGATATTCTTATCTATAGCCACCACGAAACTAAACATTGTAATCATATCCGACAAGTTTTGCAACTGTTGCATGATAATAAATTGTATGCTAATCTTGAGAAGTGCACATTTGCAAAAGATAAGGTCATATTTTTGGGGTATGTTATATCTAAGCATGGGGTAGAAGTAGATCAATCTAAAATTGAATCTACTCAGAATTGGCCTATTCTCATGAATGTTAGTCAAGTGCGTAGTTTCCATGGATTGGCTGGATTCTATAGACGCTTTGTGAAGGATTTTAGCACTATTGCTGCACCATTGAATGATTTGACTAAGAAAGGTGTGCCATTTGTGTGGGGCGCAACCCAAGACATTGCATTTGATACATTGAAATGTTTGCTTACTTTTGCACCCTTACTTGCATTGCCTGATTTTTCAAAGCAACTTGAAGTTGAATGTGATGCTAGTGGTATAGGTATTGGTGACGTTTTGATGCAAGAGGGTCGCCCTATAGCATATTTTTCTAATAAACTTACTGGTGCTAGATTGAACTATCCTATATATGATAAAGAATTGTATGCACTTGTTAGAGTACTAGAATTTTGGCAACATTATTTGTGGCCAAAAGAGTTTATCATACATTCTGATCATGAAGCTTTAAAGTATCTAAAAGCTCAATCAAACTTGCATAGAAGATTAGCTAAATGGGTTGAGTTTATTGAATCTTTTCCATACATCATTAAATATAAGAAGGGAAAAGAGAATGTAGTTGCTGATGCTTTGTCTAGGAAAAACATGCTATTAACCAATCTTGATGTTAAAATTCCTGGATTAGAGAGTATTTGTGCACTTTATGCAACTGACAATGATTTTGTTGAACCATATCATTTATGTGCTCTTAGAAACGCATGGGATAAGTATCATATACATGATGGATATTTGTTTCGAGCTAACAAACTATGTATTCTAGAATCGTCGTTGCGTTTGTTCTCAGGAATCACATGCTGGTGGTTTGATGGGTCACTTTGGGCGTGAGAAGACATTACTCATGCTTGCTGATCATTTTTATTGGCCCAAGATGAGGCGTGATGTGTACAGATTTGTGAGTCGATGCATTACATGCCACTAGTTGAAATCCAAATTGAAGCCTCATGGTTTGATACCCCTCTCTCTGCACACCTGCACCATGGGAAGACATTAGTATGTATTTTGTGCTAGGTCTACCTAAAACTCAGAGAGGGCATGATTCTATATTTGTGGTAGTAGATAGATTCTCTAAGATGGCTCATTTTATTGCCTACCACAAAAGCGACGATGCGTCGCATATTGCTAACCTGTTTTTCAGGAACATTATGAGATTACATGGAGTACCAAGAACAATTGTTTCTGATCGGGATGTGAAGTTTATGAGCTACTTTTGGAAGACTTTATGGGGGAAGCTGGGAATGAAGCTATTATTCAGTACTACTTGTCATCCCTAGACAGATGGTCAGACAGAGGTGGTGAATAGAACATTGTCACAACTATTAAGGACTATGATAAAGAAGAATCTGAGGCAGTGGGAAGAGTGTTTGCCACATGTCGAGTTTGCTTACAATAGGGAAGTGCATTCAATCACTCAGCTTTGTCCTTTTGAGGTGGTGTATGGTTTCAAGCCATTGACGCCGCTGGATTTGTGGCCTCTTCCGTTACATGAGTTAATATGGAGGCATCGAGACGTGCAGAATATGTGAATAAGATTCATGAGAAGACTCAAGAGGCTATTGAGAAGAAAGGCAAGAATATTGCTGCTGCAAGAAATCAAGCAAGGAAGGAAGTGTTGTTCAAGCTTGGTGATATGGTTTGGGTACATCTGCGCAAGGATAGGTTCCCATTGCTGCGCCAATCCAAGTTGAAGCCGCGTGGTGCTGGTCCTTACAAGGTGTTAGCCAATATTAATGATAATGCCTACTCGATTGATATACCTATTTCTGAATTTGGTGGAGCTAGCAACAGTTTCAATGTTGCTGATTTATCACCATATGATGGAGAAGACCTTGGAGCGTCGAGGTCGACGCCTTTTGAAGGGGGGGAGCTGATGAGGACATCCCTATACTTACACCTACCCCAGTTACTACTGATGATGTTCCAGCTGCTACTAACAAGGATAAGTCCAATGAGATTCGAATTGGACCAATTACAAGAGCTCGTGCTAAGCTACTAGAACAACAGGTGAATTTGTTTCTTAATGAGCCTGATATTTTACTTAATGAGAATTTTATACTTCCTAAGTCTTTCTGTTATTGTATGATCAGGTACATTGGAGAAGAAGGTATAGCACGGAGCAAGGAGGTGAAGCACATGGAGCAAGGTGTGTTGATCAATGAAGCAAGCGCGAGGGAGGAGAGGGAGGAAGTGCAAGGAGCTACAAAGGAAGGGATCAACACCTGGCAGAGTCTCTGCCGCAACAGAGAAATGATGCCAAATCCTGCCACGACAGGCTGCCGCGGCACAGAAAGTGGCTGAAATCCTGCCACGACAGAGAGTCCTGCCACGGCACGTTTTAGGCCCAATATGCTGCCACGGCAGGAAACAGGCCTGTGCGCCTAGAGAGTTGTCCCACTTGGGTCGGCATGTATCTTAGTTGTATTCGTTTGTGTCTTGGACTCTTAGCCTAGCCGCCCCCTCTCTCTTAAATAGATGGGGTACCGTTTCTTTCAAGTCAGGCCACGTTAAAACTATTTTGGAGTTGTTTCTTATCAAGAACCTCTGGAATTACCCTGTGATCGAGTTATACTACTGCAATAGAGTGTGATCTATTGTTCCATTGGGAATTAGTAGATTGCAAACTACCGTTCATGGTCGACGGCTGCGTGCGCAAGAACGTGGTGTTGTGAATATCCCAAAGGGTTCGAGAGCTGTTGCATTGGCATCAGGGTTTGAGCGGGAGAGTTCATAGCTACAGGATAGTTATCTATCATCCACCATCATCATCTACAAGTGCTTGCTGAGAAGATCGGGCCACCCCATATCAAGTTTTCCGGTGTTTTTCGGGAGAGAGAAAGAAGTGGCTGGAAGGAGGCAACTTGGAAGGCCAGGGGTGGGCCACACCTAGGCCAGGCGCCACCTGGGGCTGGCCACGCCACCAGGGGGTGTGCTGGCCTGGTGGGTCCCCTTGGGACAATCCAAGTGCCCCTCTTCCCATTTCATCATGAAATTTTTTTATATGAATTTACTTGAATTTTTTGGGAAACTTTATTTTTGGCCAATTTTCAGGTTATGAAAATTGATTTTCTTGCAGAAAAAGATTTTTGAAAGACGCAAAAAGAAAACCAAAACCAAAACTATAGAAGTTCTAAGACACTCTAAAAAGCAAGCAACTGGCAAAACTAAGACGAACAAGACAAAGAGCAAAGATTGGAAAGGAAAAAAAATTAAAAGGTGAGCAAATATAATCATTGTGAAAGCATTGTTTTGTCCATTAAAATCCCTTTGTTAACAAGGTTGATCAAGTCGTGTTACCAAAACAATTTTATATGAAACAAAAGTTTGCATTTCATTAAATGTTTATGTAACCTCAATCTTGATAGCAATAGTCCCAATAATAATAGTTTCAAAACTCTCCTGTGGAATGGGACAATATATTTCTCCAACTTTGATGCTCTCAATATTTTCAATTGAATTTAGGCCATATCTCTTATCAATCTACTTGGGGAAATATATAGTATGCTCTTTGTCATTAATACTAAAAGTTACTTTTCCTTGATTACAATTGATGACAGGACCTGCAGTATTAAGAAAAGGTCTCCGAAGAATAATAGACATATTATCATCTTCAGGCATCTCAAGCACAAAAAAATCAGTTAAAACTAAGCAATTATGAGGCACTTGAACAGGAACATCCTCAGATATACCAACATGAATAGTAGTTGACTTATCAGCCATTTGCAAAGATATATCAGTTAGTATCAATTTACTAGCTGGAGTCTCTTCTAGAGAGAAAAAGGCATAACACTAACTCTAGCTCCCAGATCACACAAAGCAGTTCTAACATAATTATTTTTAATAGATCAAGGAATAGTTGGAATACCTGGATCACCAAGTTTCTTTGGAACCTTACCATTGAAGGATTAATTAGAAAGCAAATTAGAATTTTCCTCATTAGGAATCTTCCTTTTATTAGAGACAATATCCATCATATACTTTGAATAAGAAGGCAACTTAATAGCATCAATCAAAGGAATTTGCAAAAATAAAAGTTTCATCCACTCACAAAACTTGTTATAGTGTTCTTCCTCCTTTGACTTGTGTTTCTTATTAGGAAAAGGCATTGGTTTTTGCACCCAAGGTTCTCTTTCACTACCATGTTTATTAGCAATAAAATTGTCCTTAGTGTACCTAGTGTTCTTAGTGTGCTTCTCAGGTTCTTCTTCAATTTCTTCCTTATCAGGAGCATCATTTTTATCATTAGCACTTTCAGTTTCAGCATCAGAGATAAATATACTATTAGGATCTACAGCAGGTTCAGAAGGTTCCTCAACTGTTTTATGTTTCTTTTTCTATCTCTTAGAAGGACTACCACTATTTTTAGCTTGTTGAGAATCCTGCTCAATTCTCTTAGGATGTCCTTCAGGATATAAAGGATCTTGAGTGGCTGCACCATTCCTAGTTCTAATTCCATAAGCATGTTTATCTCTAGAAGCATTAACTAGCATATCTTTTTGTACTTCAGAAAGTCGATCAATTTTATTTTCAACCATTTGGAAGTGTTTGACAAGCATTTTAACATCATTAGCAGTTCTTTCCACAATATCTTTCAACTCATTAATAGCTCTACATTTTTCCAATAAATGATTCTGAACTTGTTTATTAAAATTACCTTGCTTAACAATAAAAGTATCAAGTTCCTCTAGGCATTGATCAGGAGGCTTACCATAAGGAATATCACCTTCAAAGTGTTGGAGACAGTGTACCTCAATAGTAGATGAGTAGGAAATTGGCTTACATAATTCTTCTATAGGAGGTAAATTCTTCACATCTTCAGATCTAATACCCTTCTCCTTAAGACATTTCTTATCTTCTTTCATCACTTCATCATTTAATTCAATCACTCCCCTCTTCTTGGGTGTTGTGTTGGAGTTGGTTCAGGCACAATTGGTTCAGGTGTAGTAGGCTCAGGTGTAATTGGCTCAGTTGTAGTCCAATCATCATAATTATTGCTTATTTTAGCCATTAATTCTTCAGCTTCTACAGGAGTTCTTTTCCTGAAAACACAATCAGCAGAATTATCTAGGTATGTCCTAGATTCATCAGTTAGTCCATTATAATATATATATCAAGAAGCTCATTTTTAGGTAATGGACATCCAGGATGTGCATGAATTAAGGCACAGAACCTTGTCCATGACTCAGGCAATTTCTCCTCTTCTCCCTGTTTAAAATAAAAAAGTTTCTGCAAAGCAGCATGTCTAGCACTAGGAGGAAAATATTTCTGAAAGAAAGTAGCAATCAAGCAATCAGGGCTATCAATGGATCCAGGAGGTAAACTATTAAACCAAGCTTTAGCTTTCCCTTTTAGTGAAAAAGGGAAAATCTTAGCAACATGGTAAGTGCGCATCTTAACATCATCAGAAAATAAGGCACTCATAGTGGAAAGCTCATTCATATGTGCCACAGCCCATTCATTCTCAATCCCACAAAAAGGTTCTTTCTCAACAATGTTTATATAGGATAAATCAAGAGAGAAATCATAATCCTTATCATTAATGTCTATGGGAGAAGTAGCAAACCTAGCATCAAGAGATAGTTTAGGTATAATAGTACGTTTCTCAAGGAGACTCCTAATAGCACTAGCACCATGTGCGTTTCAATATTATTCAATAAATTCATCAGTCATTTCAATGTAACCATCATTAATATCATAACTCTCTCTAGACTCAGGTCAGCTAACAGGTGTAATAGTGTCTTCACTAGGAGTTTCAGTGTTTCCCAATATAGTTATAGCAATTGTAGCATCTAGGAAAGGACCTAATGAACCACTCTCATCAAGCATAGTAGAAGTAACATCATGATTATCAGAAGCAATTTCATATTCAGTAGTAGTAGCAGTGTGTGTAGCATGTGTATGTGGTGGTGGCGTAACAAAATTACTTAGAACAGACGGTGAATCAAGAGCGGCAGAGGTGTTTAGAATTGTACCTCTTATTGTAGTGGATGGTAAAATAGAAAACTTTCCGTCACGAGACTTCCCCATGATGAAAAAAAGGATATCAACAAACAATAATAAATCCAAGTGAACTTACAAATAAAGCTATGCTCCCCGGCAACGGCGCTAGAAAATAGTCTTGATGACCCACAAGTATAGGGGATCGCAACAGTCTTCGAGGGTAGTATAACCCAATTTATTGATTCGACACAAGGAAAGCCAAAGAATACTTATAAGCTTTAACAACTGAGTGGTCAATTCAGCTGCACCTGGAAATAGTCTTGCTCACAGTAGTTTATCAGTAGCAACAGTTTTGTAGTAGCAATAGCAAAGTAACAGTAGCAATAAAACAAAGGCAGTAGTAATAATAGTAGCAAATAGTAGGATTTGAGTGCGGTAGGCATAGGGATAGATGGACAGACGTTGCATGCACGAGACTATTTATGTAATATCAAGATCTAGAGAATTTGCAGATAAATAAGATAAAGCATCCAAGTACTAAACAATCATAGGCATGTGTTCCATATATAGTCATACGTGCTCGCAATGAGAACTTGCACAACATCTTTTGTCCCGTCAGCCCGTTGTAGCGGGGCCTCAAGGGAATCTGCTGGCAATTAAGGTGCTCCTTTCAATAGATCACCGGAGCAAAGCATTAACACTCCATGAACACATGTGATCCTCATATCACAACCATCCCCTCCGGCTGTCCCAATTTCTGTCACTTCGGGGCCTTTGGTTCCGGACAATGATATGTGTACACAACTTGCAGATAATATCACAAAACAATACTATCATCATGAATCAATTACATGTTAAGATCTGAGATCACGGCACTCGGGCCCTAGTGACAAGCATTAAGCACAACAAGTTACAATAAAGTCAAATAGCACTAATAAAGATACTAGGCACCATGCCCTAACAATCTTATTCGATTACATGATAGATCTCATCCAATCCCTACCATCCCCATAGCCTACAGCGGGAGATTACTCATGGATGGGGGAAACATGGATGGTTGATGGAGAGGCGTCGGTTATGATGATGGCGATGATCTCCTCTAATTCTCTGTCCCGGCAGGGTGCCAGAACGGAGTTTCTGGTTCCGAATCACTATTTTTGGTGGTGGCGGCGCAACGGAACTCTATCTGGAAAAACATCGAACCCCCCTCTATTTTTGAGGGTGGCCGAGGGGGTGCCCGAGGTGGCCACACCCCTCCCAGGCGCGACCTGGGATGGCCCGCGCGGCCAGGGGTGTGGGCCCCTCGTGGCCCTCCTCTGTCTCATCTTCTGGCTCCGTGAGTCTTCTGGTAAAATAGGAGTTTTGGCTTATTTTTTTGGGATTTTTCCTGAAAGTTGATTTTCTGCACAAAAACTAGATACCATGGCAATTCTGCTAAAAACTGCGTCTATCTGTGTTAGTTGTATCCAAATCACACCAGTTTAGAGGAGAAACAATAGCAAAAGTGTTCGGGAAAGTAGATACGTTTTGGACGTATCACCGGTGTAATCAATGCACATTATTAATTTTTTGGTTCCCTTTGTGGGGACAAGTACAGGATTGGCCACCCATTGGGTGTGAAGGACTTTTCGGATAAAACTAGCCTTAAGTACCCTAGTTATCTCTTTGCCTATGGCACGTCTCTTCTCGTCACCGAAGCATCGTAGAGCTTGTTTCACCGGTTTGCATTTTGGATCAATATTCAAGCTGTGCTCGGCAAGTTCCCTAGGTACACCTTTCTTGTCGGTAGGTTTCTAGGCGAAGATGTCCCTATTCTCACGGAGGAACTCGATAAGCATGATTTCCTATTTAGGGTCCAGGTCCGTCCCAATGGTGGTGGCCTTGGAGGCATCGCCTACCACAATTTCCACCGACTTGGTTTCGATGGAGGCCTTGGAGGCATCGCCTATCACAAGTTCCACCGACTTGGTTTCGATGGAGGCCTTGAAGGCGGGATCAGTGTCAGAAATCTGCTTCTTCGATGCCGGCATCTCCGAGTTGTCGACCTTGCTATGGATCTCCTTGAATTCTTCTCTATAGAGGACAGCTTCTACAAAGGCTGCTTCTCCAATCTCGCCATTCCTTGCCTTTGAAAAGCGTCTGGATACGGTGATGACACTGTTTGGTCTAGAGCAGAAGATATCGCGTCCAAATATGATGTGGTACACGCTCTTGAAGGGGACCACTTCAAAGGTCATGTGTTCTTGGTGGTAATTCTTGACATCCGTAAATGCGACCGGAAGCATGATGCATCAAAGGGACCGAGCCTCCCGACCAGGAACTACACCATGGAACACGGTGCTGGTCCCCATTAGGTTGGCCTTCGCAAGTTCATATTGTGTAGTATATCCAGGTACATAATGTTGATGCTGCTTCCGCTATCCACCATGCACTTGGTGAACTCATTTCCGTCAATCAAGGGGTTGATGACCATGGCGTATTGGTTCTCTATTGGAATGAGGTCGGGGTGATCCTTCCTGTCCCATGTGATTGGAACTTTCGACCAACGCGTGAACTGGGGAATTACAGGTAGAGTGGCCATCAGAATCCTTAGAGAGGTCTTCTGTTCCCGGAGAGTTGGGGTGCCAAGGAAAGTGTGGTAGACGGGGGCCTTCTTCTCGAAGGGGCTCTTGCCTTCTTCATCGCCCTTGTCGGCGTGCTTGGGGTCAACATCCTCGTCCATGTCACTTGAATCCTTGGACTCCTCTTCCTTCTTCTTCCCTTTGCCCTTGCCTCGCGGTCGGTTCTTCTGGCTTCGCTTGTAGCCGGACTCTGGGTCTTCTTTGAAATCGTTGACGAACTTGCAATGGTGGTTGGTGTGGGTAGCTTTGCCATTGGCGTCAAGGTGTATGAGGCACGGCATATCGGGTATTCCTCGTATGTTGGGGGAACGCGGGGCGCTGCCGGGATAGTTTCACTACCGCGCTGCTGCCCACGACCAGCCCCTCGGCCTTGGCCACACTGTCCGCCATCACCTCTTCCTGCAAACGTTATTGTAACCATGTCGGAAGTTGGCTTTTCTTCTAGTGGACTCTTCCACTTAGTGTTGTTATTCCTCTTAGCTTGGGTTGGAATGGCAATATCCGGCAAAGCACCGCGAGCATCATCGTCAGTAGCTGCGAACTCATTAGCCAGGGAGATCATCTGATTGAGATCCAGCCTATGATTATCCCGTAGGCACTTCAACTAATGTCGAAGCAAGTGATAGGGCAAAGGTGTCTGATCTTTCGATGAGATGGTGATAGTCGATTTGGTGGAGTTCATGCTTGGCGATCCGACTACACGTGCGAGCACGAGCGCCAATGCAATCTCTAGGCCAATCCCCTGGAGGTTACCGATCCTGTGAGAACACGATCAGCTTAACCAGTAAGGGTCTTAATTCCTACCTGAAATCGAGAAAAAGTAAGAACTAATATTGCAATCAAGTGGCCAAAAGAAGTGTGTAGCAAGAACATCCTCCATTTTCTTGACACCAAAATTTCCCATCAATCCTCCTCCATGCGCCTCCTATAACAACAAAAGACGAACGGAACTATCTAGGATGCATAGTTTGTTAGCACGGAACACAAATCCATCATTGAAGACGAACTTGTTCCATGTTCTACCATCTCTATAATTCTGCAATACATCTTTAAATTAAGTATCATGAACATATTGTTCCTTAATAGTTTCCAATCCAAATATTTTGAAGTCTAGTTGAGATAACAAAGTATAACGACGTGACAAAGCATCAGCAATAACATTATCTTTACCCTTTTTGTGTTCGATAACATAAGGAAAAGACTCAATAAATTCAACCCACTTTGCATGACGACGATTCAACTTACCTTGACTATGAATATGCTTCGAAGATTCATGATCAGAATGTATATCAAATTCTTTAGGCCATAGATAATGTTGCCAAGTTTCTAATGTCCAAACCAGCGCATATAATTCTTTATCATAAGTAGAATAGTTCAGACTAGCCCCACTCAATTTCTCACTAAAATATGCAACAAATTTTCCCTCTTGTAATAACACACCTCCTAAACCAATTCCACTAGCATCACATTCAAGCTCATATGTCTTATTAAAATCAGGAAGTTGGAGTAATGGAGCATGTGTTAACTTATCTTTCAATATCACGACGACCTATTGTTGTGCATCGCCCCAAACAAAGGGAAAATCCTTCTTGGTAAGTTCATTCAGCGGCGCGGCAATTGATCCAAAGTCCTACACAAAGCGCTTGTAAAAAACAGCGAGGCCAAGAAAACTCCTCACGTGTGTGACCGTCTTGGGCTGCGGCCAATTCTCAATAGCTTCAATCTTTGCTGGATCCACTTCAATACTTTGTGATGTAACAACATAGCCAAGAAACACAGCTCGATCGGTGCAAAAGGTGCACTTCTCAAGATTACCAAACAAACGTGCATAGCGTAAAGCATTGAAAACAGAACGTAAATGTTCCGAATGATCCTCTAAAGATTTGCTATAAATTAGAATATCATCACAGTAGACTACCACAAAACGTCCAATGAAAGCACGCAAAACTTTGTTCATTAAACTCTTGAAAGAGCTGGGTGCATTAGTTAACCCAAATGGCATCACTAACCACTCATATAAACCGAACTTAGTTTTAAAAGCAGTTTTCCATTCATCTCCCAATTTCATACAAATCTGGTGGTAACTACTACACAAATCAACTTTAGAAAACATGGTAGAGCCACTCAATTCATCAAGCATGTCATCTAAACGTGGAATAGGATGACGATATCTAATAGTAATATTATTGATAGCTCTACGATCAGTACACATGCACGAAGAACCATCTTTCTTAGGTACCAAAATAATAGGAACAACACATGGGATAAGGGACTCACAAATATGATCTATGTCGAGTAGTTCCTGAATTTGGCGTTGTATCTCCTTTGTCTCCTCTAGATTGGTTCTATATGGCGCGCGGTTGGGCAACGTGGCACTAGGAATTTGATCAATTTGGTGCTCAATTCCTCTAATAGGAGATAGTCCTGGTGGCATCTCAGCTGGAAAAACATCTTCATATTCCTACAAAAGGTTAGCAACAGCAGATGGCAAAGAAGGAGGCATATCCTCAAATGAAAACAAAACCTCTTTGCAGACAATTGCATATCATTGAGTATTGTTTACATCTAGTTCAGCAATATCAAGTTTATTTGCAAGCATATATAGACTCTTCAAACAAATTTTAGTAGCATGTTTAGAATCAGATTTAGTGTTCTTCAGTGGTACAAATCTGTAGCAACAATCTGATTCTCACTGTTAGTTTTCTCCTCAGTTTTAGCTCTGCTAGCTCTAGCAAGATCATCTTTTAAAATCTATTCGATAGTCATAGGTTTTAGACCAATTTTCTTTCCCTTATGCATAAGAGAATAGTGATTAGTTTTACCATTATGAACAGATTCTCTATCAAATTACCATGGTCTACCAAGTAACAAAGAACAATCTTGCAACCCTAAACCCTAAACCCTAAACCCTAAACCGGTACAATATCACAATCAACAAAATAAGAATATATACCAATAGTAAAATGCACGCGTACCGTTCTTGTTACCTTGATCTTACAAGAACTCTCAAACCACTTGATGTAATATGAATGTGTGCATTTTCTTGTTGGAAGTGCAAGCTTCTTTACCAAATCAACACTAGCCAGATTATACAACTCCCTGATATGGGCACGACGGAGGAGGTGCAGCCCAATTTCAGGACTCCACCAAGCTAGGCGTGTCTTTGTAATTTAATAATTAGTTTTTATTATTTCTGGTCATGTCGTGGGCCAATTAAATTTTATTATGTGTGTGGGCTTGGTTTAGGCTTGTCCAACCAAGTCAAGTCGCGACCCATTAGTGGGGCGCCCCCAGCCCTCATATAAGGAGCTGGTCGAGTTAGGGTTTAGGGAGTTCAACTGTTTAGTCTAAAAACTATATTGTGCTCCACCGTGTATCATCCCTCCGGGGACAGCGATACAGTTTATCAGATTCGAGATTGCTACGGAGGTTCTTGTGTTATCAAGGATTGTCGTGCTCAGGTTTGAGGCGTGGTGATCTTCATCACGTTATTTACCGGATTCGTTCCTCTTCTTCAGATTACGTTCATCGCGTAATTGGGAGATTATCTACCTGGTTGACTCGCTGTAAAAGATCAGGACAAAACTTAAGAATCATCGGGACGATCCGTATCATGTGGTATCAGGGCACAGATTGATCACAGCGTGTTTTTGGATCATCTGCGGACTATTTTTCTACAAACAGTTTACAGATCGGTTAGAAGATTGTTGTGTTATTGTGAGTTATTGCAGATCGATCTAAGTCAGGCCTTGGTGGAGATTGTCTTTGATCGATTGGTTTCGATTGATTGGTGATTGTTGTTTCACGTTTCTGCTCCAGATCCGATCGGGTGTTTACTAGTTTTCAATCGGCAAAGAAAAGGCAAGGAGTAACTTTTCATATCTGTATGTCCAGATCGTTTCAGAGCGCAACTGATCTCTTTGTCTGATTGGGTTCCAGCTCTTGTACGTATTCTGGATCGGAAAGATCACGATCAGAATTGGATTTCTTTGCTTTCGTACGGTTGCTAATTTCCAGGAAAATTAAAGGAAAGTTCAGCTCACACGTGAGGAAGTAAAAAAAAAAGACTCCAAACTATCACTTCCACGTAGGTGAAGTACAGGAAACAAGGAAGAAGGGAGTCCACCCGTTGTAAGGGAGAGAAGGGAGTCCGTCGCTTGCGCACCCGCCTGCGTCTCGCGAGTCGCGATATAGGGCAGCGCGCCTGGCGCCTTCGCTCCGTTCGGCGATTCAATTCGAGGCAGTTACAAAAAAAAAAAAAGAGGAGGCCGCCGTCTGTACGGCTCACGTGGTCACGCGCGTAGGGCTGGAATTTGAGCCGAGCCGAGCCGCTAAAACTCGTTTAACTAATGAGTTAGCTCGACTTGGCTCGTTTATAGAACGAGCTCATATTTGAAACTCGGCTCAACTCGGTAAACTCACGAGTAGCTCGCGAGCAGCTCGTTTAGATTGTTATAAGTTATGAATATGAGCACATATAAGAAAAACTAGTAATTATTCTACTAATTTAAAACTAGAACAATAATAGTACTTCCATAATAGCACGAAGGAAGATCAATAAAAAATATAGTAACTCTACGCCATTACAGCTTCAAGGAACATTCATAGTATGACACTTATCTATGAAAATTTCAAACTCTATATTTGAACGAGTTTAATGAGCTAAATGAGTAGCTCGCGAGTAGCTCATTTAGCTTGGGCGAACAAACAAGCTCAAATCAAAAACTTGGCTCGACTCGTTAGACACCGAGTTCGAGCCGAGTCGAGCTATATCATGAGTTACTCATTTAGCTCGCGAGTTTCGAGTTATAATTCCAGCCCTATACGCGCGTACCAGGACGACCGAGTCCTCCCGCGCACTCGCGATCGCATTAGGGCCTGTTTGTTTGAGCCGTGGCTAGCTATACTAGTGTGCAGAGAAAGCTGCTGTATAGACAAAGCTGCTTTTCTAAGTTCGACTGTTTGGCTAGCTGGCTGGCTGTTTAGCTATATCCTAAGGAATTGTCTAAAATATCCCGAGAACATGTATAATATTTGATTGAAGTGTATAAACATATATATCACTCTAAAATACGTTAAATTTAAAATAGTACTTCCTCCGGTCCATATTAATTGATTTGGATTTGTCAAATTTTGGCTAAACCTATATATAAATAGTGTCTAAATTCATCCAAATTTTGACAATCCAAGTCAATTAATATGGGTCAAAGGAAAGTAACACAAGAATAATTGATCAAATATAGCTTCGTCCAAAATACAAGAATAATTGATTCTATGTAAATTCCTAATTACTCATTTCTAGTGGAGCGTATGCAAGATACACATCCACACGCATACTTTTAGAAGCAAAAGGACGAACCGGCCATCTGCTTAGATGAACCAAACCAAACAGAACTGGAGGCATTATCAAGCGGTAGAAAATTATTAGCTTGTCGCCGTCGTTGTCTCCGGATGCAAGGACCATGTACGTAATGCATCCTGTACTCCAGCGGCGAGGGTCTCCATGAAGGGAACTATGCGATTCAGCGACGGAGCCAACGGCAGGAGAAGGTCGTGCTGGCAGGAGCAGAAGCATGGACGATGGTCTCACCTTTGGACTGGGACGAGGTCGACCGGGGAGGAGGTTAGACAGGGACGAGGTTAGCTGGGCGGGGACGGGGAGGAGGTTCGCTGAGCGGGTACGAGGTCGGGCGGTATTGGCGGCGGCGGAAATCGGGCTGGTGGTTCATGGACGGCGCGGGGGCGTGCAAGGACGGGGTCGAGCGGTCTTGAGGCAGCGAGGAGAGGAAGATTCAGCGGCGAGGAGAAGGTCCGGCGGCGGGAGTCGAGCTGATGGCTGGCGAGCGAGATTGGCGGCGCTCGCGATGAACCCTATCTCCTCGGGTCAATGCGTGCGGTGGTAATGCGTGGCTGCCTTTTTTCTCTTTTGTATGGGTGCGTGGGAAATATCTGGACTGACAAATAGGGGTGGCATTCCATCGTAATTTTATCTCAACGACATGTCCAATTGCAAAAACGATTCGCTGGCTAAAGGGAAAAGCTGCGGGAAGCACACCCGGACGTGCATTCCCTCGTTTGCCTATTTCGTAGAAGTGCTTTGGCAAAAGTCCAACGCGCAGCTACCCCGTTTGGCTAGTTTTTCAGACTTTTTCTACTGGAAAGCTGCTAAAAGCCCAAACAAACACCCCCTTAGCCTGCCCGCCTCTGCCTTGGCGAGTCCCGCACGCCTCGCGGGAGCCGTGCTATTCGTATTTCCTTGTTTGCCAGTTAAACAACAGTTCGACTCAGATTTTCGTCAAAATTCAGTTGCAATTCAGAGATGGATCTACTGGACAAAGTTAGTTGTTTTTCTGCAAGGGACGTGTACAATGATTTTTTAGACATGAAGAATAGTGTACGCTACGATTTGTCCAAAAGGAAGTGGTATCTACTACACACTGCAACCTCGACGGAATACAAGGCATGGGAAGAAACAATGCAGCATGGATTCCGTTTATGTGTTGAACTTTCTCCCGGTCTTCAGTTTGACGACTCTAGCGCTTACCATCTTGCAAAAAAGGCGCGAGGATGCAAGAATATGCAGTTGGTGGAACGAGTAGGCACGTGCGAGGGGAGTATCAACCAATATTGTTTGGAAGGATTATAGAATTTTTTTACGTGCTAAATTTTTGGCACAATCAGAGATAGAGAACAAGGTTGTTGTTCCGGTTGACATAGTACCATTGAGTGGGCTGAATATGCAACTCAAGAGAGTACATGATGACGCTTGCATGACAGTTGATAGAGGTCAGCGATGGAATTTATTTCAGACGCAGTGCATGATCAAGGACAAAGCATGCAAGTTGATGATTGACAGTGGTAGCTACTGTAATGGCATTAGCAAGGCAGTTGTGGAAGCGTTGGGTTTATCCAAATGGTGTATTCCAGAACCGAGGCATGTTGAGTGGGTGAATAGTTGCGGTATGATAAAGATTACTCACAACGTGCGTGTACCATTTACAGTTGATGACTATGTTGATGAGGTGGAGTGCGATGTATTGCCATTGCAGGTATGTGGATTGTTACTTGGACGTCCATGGCAGTATGATCGCAATGTTTCTCATGCTGGAAGAGCAAATACATATTATTTTGTGCATGATGGCAAACAACAGACTTTGAAGCCTATGCGGGATGATCACATAAAGTCTCATGTGGAGCTGGTGGTACATAAGGAGAAGGTGCGCAAAGCTAAGCCAAAATCTGGGCTAGCCAAGGTGCCGGATGGAGAGCATGATGCACAATACGACAATGTTGATATTGCTTCAGCTATGCCTGTAGATGACAAGCCGGTGGGACTTGTTAGTGACAAGCCAGTTGAGGTGCATTCTCTTATTGCTGAGAGGAAGGATGTTGCAACATGTGTTCAGAAGGTTGTTTGTGTTGACACATGTGTTCAGACGGATGATATATGTGCTCCTGATGTTCCAGTGCATGTGGTGCAGCGGGGTCACAAGAGCAGTTTTGTTAGCACACCTGTGAGGTGTTTTGTTGGGACAGTAGTGCGGATGCATACAAGCAACAATGGACGTGTTCGTCAATTGTGTGGCCCGGGCATTACTCATCTTTTGCAGGGTCATGCAAATCAGGTTCATGTTTAACACCGCAATGTTCCAGCAAGAGTTGAGAAGAAGAAGATGATGGCGCCTAGGTCCAAGCTCGTATGGAGACGCAAGGAGGTGCAGGCGCCAAGGACGGTTTCAAGTCAAGCAAGCCGAGAGGGAGGATGTGGAGTGGAAGGCAAGCAAGACTTGAATATGGAGAAGACGCGTGAAGCTTTTGTTCATATCACACCACCTTTTCGACCCGACCCGCACGCGTTGGGGACAACGCTTCTTGAAGGGGGAGGATGATATGGGCACGACGGAGGAGGTGCAGCCCAATTTCAGGACTCCACCAAGCTAGGCGTGTCTTTGTAATTTAATAATTAGTTTTTATTATTCCTGGTCATGTCGTGGGCCAATTAGATTTTATTATGTGTGTGGGCTTGGTTTGGGCTTGTCCAACCAAGTCAAGTCGCGGCCCATTAGTGGGGCGCCCCCAGCCCTCATATAAGGAGATGGTCGAGTTAGGGTTTAGGGAGTTCAACTGTTTAGTCTAATAACTATATTGTGCTCCACCGTGTATCATCCCTCCGGGGACAGCGATACAGTTTATCAGATTCGAGATTGCTACGGAGGTTCTTGTGTTATCAAGGATTGTCGTGCTCAGGTTTGAGGCGTGGTGATCTTCATCATGTTATTTGCCGGATTCGTTCCTCTTCTTCAGGTTACGTTCATCGCGTAATTGGGAGATTATCTACCTGGTTGACTCGCTGTGAAAGATCGGGACAAAACTTAAGGATCATCGGGACGATCCGTATCACTCCCTTCATCAATGATTATCCTTATAGCTCTTTCCTTGACAACGCCACATGTTTGGAACAGGTTGTGGCATTGATCATGCTCAGATTTGCTCAATTGCACACTCAACACACGTTGTGCCACTAAGCTCTTGTATTGATCAGCAGTTTCAGCTCCCATTACCTCTGTCTCTTCTTCAAAATCAGAATTATCTCCATCTCGAACAGAAATAAGAGCTAATGTATCTTCATCAAAGTCACTTGCTGAATCATCATGCACCATCATAACACGCTGTGTTGTGCACTGTCGCTCAATATGACCATAACCCCAGCACTTGCGGCATTGTATATCCTTTGTTTTACATGTGGAAGCCATAGAAGATGCCCTACGAGTAGGAGCATTGGATGACGGTGGAGGAGCAGCTGAAGGAAGCCTTGTGGTGGCTTTGGATGTGGTAGTAGATGGTGGAGAATCACGAGAATAGGGCGCCGATTGTCGGGATGTCCAAGAGAATGTGCGACCTGCATAATTATTAGTCCTCATCCATGGTGTTTGGTGATCCTGCACTTCACATTCAGCTTTGCAAGCAAGATGAAACAAACGAGTGATGGTATTATATTCCTTGTAGTCTAGAATGTGTTGAATGTCCTTGTTTAATCCACCAAGGAAACATGCAAGCATTTGTTCAGTAGTTTCAACAAGACCACACCAAACCATTCCCGTTTGCAATTCCTGATAATACTCTTCTACCGAATTTTTCCCTTGTTCTAAACGTGTCAGGTTCTTTAGTAAATCATGTTTATAAGTAGGAGGCACAAAACAAACACACATAGCAGTTTTTAAAGCAGTCCAAGTACTAGGAATAGTAGTAGGATTTAAGCGACAATATTCAAACTACCAAAGGGAAGTAAATTTAGTAAATTCACATGTAGCAGCACTAACACGCATATTCTCAGGATATTTCAAACATGAAAAACATTGTTCTACTTACATCTCCCATGTAAGATATGCATTAGGATTATATTTATCCTCAAAAGATGGAATATTTAATTTAAGCTTTGCAACATGATCATCATCACGTACCACTGGTCGAGCATTGCGGTGGTAATGTCGGGGTCGGCCAGCAGGATGTGGCGGTTGTTCAACCTCCCCGTCAAACAGATCGTCGTCATCGAAGTCGTAGTAGTACCCGGCGTCTTCCCCCAAGGTTGCAGCAGCAGCCGCGTTGGAAGCCTAAGGTGCATCAGCTGCAGCTGCGGCAGCTAAACTAGCAGTACGACCCGTGATCGGAATGCGCCGTGCGCCCTGCCGAGGTGCGACCAGGATAGGTGCGGGTGCAGGTGTAGGCAATCTGTCCAAAACCTCCTTGAACCGAGCGTCTAGCTTGTCGTTGAAGGATTTCTCGAGTCCTTCGATCTTTTCCATGGTGTTGGTGAGCTTGTTGTCAAACTCCTCTAGTCTTTCATCCACATCTTCAGCGCGTCCTACCAACAGCTCGGAGAAGTGGGCATGTAGCTCTTGGTTCGTCATCTTTGCGGGGTCATGCGCGTCCTACCAACAGTTAGTATCTTCCATGGTATCTTCCATGCGCGTCCTACCAACAGTTAGTATCTTCCATGGTTAATCCTCCAATGCAACATCCCTAAAATCATGTTTTCAAATATTTCATATCATGCATGCATGCACATCATTTAGGGATCAAATTCAAACTCATTTGGAAGGAACAGAAACTTGAGAGCTATGATTTTATGTGAGCAAACACTAATCAAATGTCACTCTCAAATGAGAGTATAATTGTTTTAAAACCAAGACTTGTTGCTCTCAGATTGTTTTGCTTGAATGCTAGTGCTTAAACCAAAAATTTACAAAACAAATATGGTTTAAAACCATTTTCAAAATCTATTCAAAACAAGTGCTATGTCACTGTTTATTTTGTTTAATCAAAGGGACCAAGTTAGTACAGAGAGACCACATGTTTTTATGCCCAAAAATATGAGTGTTATACTCTACAAAAATCCAGAAAAGATTTGAATTCAAATAGCTTTTGAATTTATTTGATTTTGATTCCTGAAATTCATTATAGAAAAAGGAAAGGGAATAAGAAAACAAACTGGGCCCGGCGTGATGTGGACATCCCTTCTATTGATACAACCGTTGTACCTACAGCTACACACATACAAGGACCCATCACAAGATCTCGTGCCAAACAACTTAACTATCAGGTACTTTCGTTTTTTGGAACTATTCCTCACATACATGAGAATATGATGCTGCCTAAATCAGATGTATTTCTTACTCTTAGGAATGATGGACCAAGCATGGATGAGAGGGACAAGCATTGGAGCATGGCCATGCATGGAGATGGCAGAAAGCGTGTGATGATCCAAGAGAAGGCCACGGATGAAGATTTCAGAACTTTGAGGCCACCATAATGAAGAAAGAAGGCTTGGACGAAATATTCAAGATCAATACTTCACGAATTCGTCCATAGCTTAATATGGTGCTGCGACACCTTTATTTTGGGCCAGGCCCATGTAATTTTCGTAGGATTTTAATTAGCCACTTTTTAGAGTCCGTATTTGAGGGGAAAAGGACTTCTAGGGTTGGATTCGGCCACCACTTCCATGGCTGGCCGAAACCCCACCTTTTCGCCCTTAAATACTCCCCATAGCCGCCCCCCTAGACTCGGATTTTGTTTAGACATTAAGTTAGCCATCGTAGCAACTTCGCCAAGGCTCGAGCGTCGTAGAGGCCTCTTGTACTTCGCACCTATTCAGGATCCCACCTTTTCAATAAAGCTTTCCTCTTAATCCGCAATATCTTGATTGCAATATTAGTTCTTACTTGTTCTCGATTTCAGGTAGGAATTAAGACCCTCGCTGGTCAGGCTGATCGTGTTCCCACAGGATCGGTAACCTCTAGGAGATTGGCCCAGCGATTGCATTGGCGCTCGTGCTCACACGTGTAGTCGGATCGTCAAGCCCGAACTGCACCAAATCGATTATCATCATCTCATCGAAAGATCTGACACCTTTGCCCTATCAAGTGGTATCAGATTTCAGATTGCTCGGTGAGATTTTACTTTTTCGTAGATTAGATCTGTTTTTACCTATAACCCACGAAAAAGCCAAAAACACAGTTCGAGTTTAGATCCATCCCATAACCAATCTACGCCTCGCATTATCTTTTCCGTTTTTGCATTATTGAATTTGTGTCTACATCGTCGCATCGAGTTGCTGGTCTTAGTGTCTCGTCCCTTAGAGTTTCGAGTTCTGATCATAGTAGTCACCGCCACACTTGCCGATCACCGCCACCATATTCTGCCACCATATTCCGCCTCCATATACCCTGCCACCATAAACCCTAATACTCCGCCACCACCTTCCTACCGCGACACAGATCCGATCAGTTTCCTGCCGTGGTACGAGTCCGAGTAGAGTTATTGTTTCCTAGTTATTTCTTTTTACTTTCCTTCTTTGTTGTTCGTGTTAAGCTAAAGTCCGTGTCGAGCTAAGAGTCCGGTCGTAAGTCCAGAAGGAGAGCAAAAAAAAAGTCTGGAACCCCCTCCGAAATTTTTTTCTGGCTATACTAGTTTTCGGCTTTGGGGATCACTTTTCTCCATCGGCCGTTATAGCGATATTTTTTTGGCGCCTGCGCGCTTTCCGGAGCAAAATAAAAAAATTCGAATTTTTTTTTTGGGGCTAACCTATTTTTAGACCCCGTAGATCAGTTCTAGACACTCGCCATCATAGTGATTTTCCACCTCTTGGTTCGCTTTTCAGGGTGCCATATCATCATACATTGCTTATTGTGTCGCGTCGTGACATCGTTGGTGATCTAGTCTCGCGTCTCTAGTACGGTCTAGCCTAGGACCAGCATAGTACCGTCGTTGAGCATTCTTTCAACTTTTGCATTGCTGTTTTGATAATTGCTAACCCCCTTTGCTAAGCCTTCCCAGAGCTCCACAGATACTCTCCATGTGCGGTGTTCCGACTCCTGGTAATCGCTTGGTTCAATCTCTGGATCCACTGATCCTCGCGGTTGCACATCGCCTTTTCCTGCTGTTTGGTAAGAACTTGTAAGAGCTTCGTATATTGCTTGACGGATTACGCGTGCCTTCCACCATATTTCTGTACTATATACCTGTGCTTTTTAAGGACTAACCATGACAGATACTTCGCGGAACCCTGCCACAATGACGAACGAAGAACTACATGCCCACTTCTCCGCGCTCTTGGTTAGTCGCGCTGAAGACGTGGATACGCGCCTAGGGAAGTTTGACACCAAGCTCACCAACGCCGTGGACAAGATCGATGGACTCGAGAAATCCTTCAACGCCAAGCTTGACGTTCGATTCAAGGAGCTTTTAAACAGATTGCCCGCACCCGCACCCACATATGGCGCACGGCGCATTCCGATCACGGGTCGGACTGCTGGTTCGGCTGTCGCCGCACCCCCGGCGGCTACCGCTGCGGCTGACGCACCTCAGACTTCCGCCGCGGCTGCTGCTGCGACATTGGGGACAGACGACGGGTACTACTACGACCCCGACGACGACGATCTGTTTGACGAGGAGGTTAAACAACCTCCACAGGTACCTGCTGGCCGTCCCCGACATTACTACCGCAACGCACGACCACCGGTACGTGATGATGATCATGTTGCAAAGCTTAAATTAAATATTCCATCTTTTGAGGGTAAATATAATCCTGTTGCATATCTTACATGGGAGATGGAAGTAGAACAACGTTTTGCATGCTTAAAATATCCCGAGAATATGCGTGTTAGTGCTGCTACATGTGAATTTACTAAATTTGCTTCCCTTTGGTGGTCTGAGTATTGTCGTTTAAATCCTACTAATATTCCTAGTACTTGGACTGCTTTAAAAAGTTCTATGCGTGTTCGTTTTGTACCTCCCACTTATCAACGTGATTTACTAAAGAATCTGACACGTTTAGAGCAAGGGAAAAAATCTGTAGAAGAGTATTATCAGGAATTGCAAACGGGGATGGTTCGGTGTGGTCTTGTTGAATCTAATAAACAAATGCTTGCACGTTTCTTTGATGGATTAAACAAGGACATTCAACACATCTTAGATTATAAGGAATATAATTCTATCACTCGTTTGTTTCATCTTGCTTGCAAAGCTGAACGTGAAGTGCAGGATCGCCAAACACCATGGAGGAGGACTAATAATTCTGCAGGTCGCACATCCACTTGGACATCCCGACAATCAGCGCCTCCCCGTGATTCGCCACCAGCTACTACCACATCCAAGACCACCACAAGATTTCCAGCTGCTCCTCCACCATCATCCAATGCTCCTTCTCGTAGTGCATCTTCTATGGCTTCCACGGGTAAGACAAAGGATATACAATGCCGCAAGTGCTGGGGTTTTGGTCATATTGAGAGACAGTACACAACACAATGTGTGATGATGGTGCGGGAAGATGGTCAATTCGATTCAGCGAGTGACTTTGATGAAGATACACTAGCCCTTATTTCTGCTCGAGATGGAGACAATTCTGATGCTGATGAAGAGACAGAGGTAATGGGAGCTGAAGCTGCTGATCAGTACAAGAGCTTAATTACACAACGTGTGTTGAGTGTGCAATTGAGCAAATCTGAGCAAGATCAACGCCACAACCTGTTCCAAACACATGGTGTTGTCAAGGAAAGAGCTATACGGATCATCATTGATGGAGGGAGTTGTAATAATCTGGCTAGTGTTGACATGGTAGAGAAGCTTGCGCTTCCAACAAGACAACTCCCACATTCATATTACATCCAATGGTTTGAGAGTTCTCGCAAGATCAAGGTAACAAGAACGGTACGCGTGCATTTTACTATTGGTACATATTCTGATATTGTTGATTGTGATGTTGTACCTATGCAAGCTTGTTCTTTGTTACTTGGTATACCATGGCAATTTGATAGAGAATCTGTTCATAATGACAAAACTAATCACTATTCTCTTATGCATGATGGAAATAAAATTGGTCTAAAACCTATGACTCCCGAAAAGATTTTAAAAGATGATCTTGCTAGAGCTAGTAGAGCTAAAACTGAGGAGAAAAATAAAAGTGAGAATCAGATTGTTGCTGCAGATTTTATACCACCCAAGAACACTAAATCTGATTCTACACATGCTACTGAAATTCGTTTGAAGAGTCCATGTATGCTTGCAAATAAAATTGATATTCCTGAACTAGATGTAAACAATACTCAATGTTATGCAATTGTCTGCAAAGAGGTTTTGTTTTCATTTGAGGATATGCCTCCTTCTTTGCCACCCGCTATTGCTAACCTTTTGCAGAAATATGCGGACGTCTTTCCCGCTGAGCTGCCACCAGGACTACCTCCTATTAGGGGAAATGAGCACCAAATTGATCTAATTCCTGGTGCCACGTTGCCCAACCGCGCTCCATATAGAACCGATCCAGAGGAGACAAAGGAGATACAACGCCAAATTCAGGAACTACTCGACAGAGATCATATTCGTGAGTCCCTTAGCCCCTGTGTTGTTCCTATTATTTTGGTACCTAAGAAAGATGGTTCTTCGCGCATGTGTACTAATTGTAGAGCTATCAATAATATTACTATTCGATATCGTCATCCTATTCCACGTTTAGATGACATGCTTGATGAATTGAGTGGCTCTACCATGTTTTCTAAAGTTGATTTGCGTAGTGGTTACCACCAGATTCGTATGAAATTAGGAGATGAATGGAAAACAGTATTTAAAACTAAGTTCGGTTTATATGAGTGGTTAGTAATGCCGTTTGGTTTAACTAATGCACCTAGCACTTTCATGAGATTAATGAACGAAGTTTTACGTGCTTTCATTGGACGTTTTGTGGTAGTCTACTTTGATGATATTCTGATTTATAGCAAATCTTTAGAGGATCATTTGGACCATTTACGTGCTGTTTTCAATGCTTTACGTGATGCACGTTTGTTTGGTAACCTTGAGAAGTGCACCTTTTGCACCAATCGAGTTGCGTTTCTTGGCTATGTTGTTACATCACAGGGTATTGAAGTGGATCCAGCCAAAATTGAAGCTATTGAGAATTGGCCGCAGCCCAAGACGGTCACACAAGTGAGGAGTTTTCTTGGCCTCGCTGGTTTTTATAGGCGCTTTGTCAAAGACTTTGGATCAATTGCCGCGCCGCTAAATGAGCTTACCAAGAAGGATGTGACCTTTGTTTGGGGCGATGCACAACAATAGGCTTTCGTCATATTGAAAGATAAGCTAACACATGCTCCCTTACTCCAACTTCCTGATTTTACTAAGACTTTTGAGCTTGAATGTGATGCTAGTGGAATTGGTTTGGGAGGGGTGTTATTACAAGAGGGAAAACCTGTTGCATATTTTAGTGAGAAATTGAGTGGGGCTAGTCTGAACTATTCTACTTATGATAAAGAATTATATGCCTTGGTTCGGACATTAGAAACTTGGCAACATTATCTATGGCCTAAAGAATTTGTTATACATTCTGATCATAAATCTTTGAAGCATATTCGTAGTCAAGCTAAGTTGAATCGTCGTCATGCAAAGTGGGTTGAATTTATTGAGTCTTTTCCTTATGTTATCAAACACAAAAAGGGTAAAGATAATATTATTGCTGATGCTTTGTCGCGCCGTTATACTTTGTTATCTCAACTTGACTTCAAAATATTTGGATTAGAAACTATTAAGGAACAATATGTGCATGATGCTGAATTTAAAGATGTGTTGCAGAATTGTAGAGATGGTAGAACATGGAACAAGTTCGACTTCAATGATGGATTTGTGTTCCGTGCTAACAAACTATGCATTCCGGATAGTTCTATTCGTCATTTTTGTTACAGGAGGCGCATGGAGGAGGATTGATGGGACACTTTGGTGTCAAGAAGACGGAGGATGTTCTTGCTGCACACTTCTTTTGGCCACGTATGCGTCGAGATGTTGAGCGATTTGTGGCACGCTGCACTACTTGTCAAAAAGCTAAGTCTCGCCTTAATCCACATGGTTTATATATGCCTCTTCCTGTTCCTAGTGTTCCTTGAGAGGATATTTCTATGGACTTTGTTTTGGGATTGCCACGAACACAGAAGGGGAGGGATAGTATTTTTGTTGTTGTGGATCGGTTTTCTAAGATGGCACACTTTATTCCTTGTCATAAAACGGATGATGTTGCGCATATTGCTGATTTGTTCTTTCATGAAATTGTTCGTTTGCATGGTGTGCCAAATACTATTGTTTCTGATCGTGATACTAAATTTCTTAGCCACTTTTGGAGATGTTTATGGGCTAAGTTGGGGACTAAATTGCTGTTTAGTACTACATGTCATCCCCAAACTGATGGACAAACTGAAGTAGTCAATAGAACTTTGTCTACTATGTTGCGGGCTGTTTTAAAGAAGAACTTAAAATTGTGGGAAGAGTGTTTACCTCATATAGAATTTGCTTATAATCGTTCGCTGCATTCTACCACAAAGATGTGCCCGTTTGAGATCATGTATGGATTTGTTCCTCGTGCACCTATTGATTTATTACATTTACCTACTTCGGTGCAAAATAATTTGGATGCTACACAACGCGCTGAAATGATATTAAACTTGCATAAGACTACTAAAGATAACATAGAACACATGAATGCTAAGTATAAACTTGTTGGGGATAAAGGGAGAAAGCATGTTGTGTATGATGTTGGAGATCTTATTTGGTTACATTTGCGTAAGGATCGCTTTCCTGATTTACGCAAGTCTAAGTTAATGCCGCGTGCTGCTGGTCCCTTTAAGGTGTTAGAGAAAATAAATGATAATGCATATAAACTTGAGTTGCCTGCAGACTTTGGTACGGTTAGTCCTACGTTTAACATTGCAGATTTGAAGCCTTACTTTGGTGAGGAAGATGAGATTGCGTCGAGGACGACTTCAATTCAAGAAGGGGAGCATGAAGTGGACATCCCTTCTATTGATACAACCGTTGTACCTACAGCTACACACATACAAGGACCCATGACAAGATCTCGTGCCAAACAACTTAACTATCAGGTACTTTCATTTCTTGGAACTATTCCTCACATACATGAGAATAAGATGCTGCCTAAATCAGATGTATTTCTTACCCTTAGGAATGATGGACCAAGCATGGATGAGAGGGACAAGCATTGGAGCATGGCCATGCATGGAGATGGCAGCAAGCGTGTGATGATCCATAAGAAGGCCACGGATGAAGATTTCAGAACTTTGAGGCCACCATAATGAAGAAAGAAGGCTTGGACAAAATATTCAAGATCAATACTTCACGAATTCGTCCATAGCTTAATATGGTGCTGCGACACCTTTATTTTGGGCCAGGCCCATGTAATTTTCGCAGGATTTTAATTAGCCACTTTTTAGAGTCCGTATTTGAGGGGAAAAGGACTTCTAGGGTTGGATTCGTCCACCACTTCCATGGCTGGCCGAAACCCCACCTTTTCGCCCTTAAATACTCCCAATAGCCGTCCCCCTAGACTCGGATTTTGTTTAGACATTAAGTTAGCCATCGTAGCAACTTCGCCAAGGCTCGAGCGTCGTAGAGGCCTCTTGTACTTCGCACCTATTCAGGATCCCACCTTTTCAATAAAGCTTTCCTCTTAATCCGCAATATCTTGATTGCAATATTAGTTCTTACTTGTTCTCGATTTCAGGTAGGAATTAAGACCCTCGCTGGTCAGGCTGATCGTGTTCCCGCAGGATCGGTAACCTCCAAGAGATTGGCCTAGTGATTGCATTGGCGCTCGTGCTCGCACGTGTAGTCGGATCGTCAAGCCCGAACTCCACCAAATCTATTATCATCATCTCATCGAAAGATCGGACACCTTTGCCCTATCACGGCGCCACTAATCTAGCCCAACAGCAGACCTAGCCCATTAAGTCCACCCGGGGTTTTCCCCTCTCTCTCTCTCTCACGCGGCGCAGACTTATCCCGCGCTCGCTGACTGGTGGACCCAAGCGCCACGCAAGCATCGTCTCCGGCCACGCACCCCCCACGACCCCGTCGACGCCGCCGTTACCTCGTCACTGCCGTGATTGATGCGGGCTTGATTGCCGGCGTTTCCTCGCGAGATTCTCGCCCCTGCTCCAGCTATAAGACCCCCTCCCCTCGCTGCTCATTTCCCCTCACTCAGCACAGACACCACGCCACCAGGCTGCCCGTAATCTTGCCCACACCGCCGCAGCACCGACGACCTCCGGCGACCAATTCAGGTGAGCATCGTCCACCCCTTTGTCTCTGCTTCATGCGAGCATGTTCTACATGTCCTTGCGCATCTTCTCGTGTCCTTTTCCTCTGTACCATCCTAGAACGTCGTCACCGTCCACCACTGGAAGCAACCGAAGCTCGGCGCAACTCCGGCGACCCCTTCTGGTAGTTCCCGACCACCCCTTCCTCCCTTTTCGATACTCACTTGTTCGCCAGGCTTGTGCGCATCTAACAACATCGCTGGTTTGTCTTAGCGCGCACCAGAACCTCGCCCCCGACGACGCCAAAGCTTTCCCGACGTCTGCCTCTACTCCGACGAGGAATCCTCATCGTGTCCGCGCGCCCCTTGACAAGCCACTGCCACGTTGAGCTCTAGCACACCTCTGCGAGTCTGGTAAGCCTCTCCGACGACCCCAACCCCCTCTGTAGCCACCGCGCCGCCGAAGACAGAGCGCGCCGCCGCTCACCGTCGTCGCGCACCGCCAGACTTTGGTAGGTTGATCGGCCACCGTTGGATCTAGATCTAACGTGTAGGATAAATCACTTAACGAAGGGGTATGGATCAGATCTGGCCATGCGTTTTAGTTAGATCTGGCGGTCCACATTAGCCGATCCGTGCGAATCGGTATCGTCCAATCAGATGCCGCCGCGTGTCTGTGAGTTAGATTTAAAATCAGAAATTTGATCTATTAAATGTTTAAACTTGTTTAATTCATAACTTTTGATTACCACGTCCAAATTTGATAAATTTTATATCAATGGAATCAGGAGAGAAAATCCTTTCCATTAATGCAATGTGTTTAAAGTTTTGCTTATGTTAAAATGGTTGTTTTTGCAGAAACATTTGCAGGCATAATTTGGGTATAATAATTATTTGAAAAATGTTTTATTGTTCAAATAAAGCTTATTTGGCAAGTTTTGAACTTGTTTATGATTTAGTACTGTGCACTTGTCTTGTTTGGTGTAGAGAATCATCACATGGCATTATGCATGCATCCATATATTTTTTCTTGTATTTATTTTTGTATGTGATTTTGGTGCTATTATTTTATGTGTAGATTTTGGTGCAAATAGTGATTGTGATTGTGAGGATTGTAGCTACTCTCCAAACTACCAAGGCAAGTGGTGCTTCATGATATTATTTCTATGTTTTTCAACTATGCACTAGAAATATTTTGCTAGACTTGCATGGATATTTTGATCTATATGCTATGCTTGGCAAATCCTAGTAGTTGTAGAATTGCTAGAACATTTCTAAGTTAAGATGCTTATCAATGCCATGCTTAGCCTAGCTAGTAGCAACCAAGGGTGGTTATATATTCATGCTATGATAAAATATTTCTAAGTCTTTGGACTTATATTTTGCTTAATAAAACAACTAAGTGAATGAAACACCTGGGTGGAATGGAAGGAATGGTTTATGTTGAGTGGTTACACAAGGCCCATTTCTATGGTTTACCTTGTGTATCTCACTTGTGGAAAGCCACCCAGGAACAAAGGGATTTGAGACGCCATATGTTAAGAAGCTTCTAGTGCAGCCACTTGGCAATATGGGCTCTGCCTGGATCACATAGGTTGCAAAAACTTAACCATTTGGACAGTTGGTGGTAGTGGGATGATAGGTTGGAACGCGTCCATTTGGTCTAAGGGAAGGCTTCTGAAAGGTCTTGTCTTGGTGAAAATCAAGTCTTGTGGGGAAAGTGCACAACCTCTGCAGATGGAAGAATCTAAGTACTTAGCCATGTCCTTGGTATTGGACAACTTGAGCATCAAGACATGGAAGCTATCAAGAATCTCCTCATCCCAATTTCTAAGTAAAAACTTTTGGTTGAACAAGGGTGAAGGTTCCCCAATGTCTATTGGTGGTTCCTTGGGAAAGATTTTGACAAAGAAAACTTAGTGTTTTCAACTAATACTTAAACCTATTTTGAGCAAAGCAAGCCTAAGCTACACTTAGCCAAAATGCATATAGTATTTAGTCTACCAAAATTCTACTAAGGTATCACTTGCCAATACTATTCCAATGTATTGACACACTGTGGCTGTAACTTGTGATGTTGCAGGTTATTCTGATGATGATTAGGAGTCATGAGTCTACACTCAACATGCTTGCCTGTGGCACATGAAGATGAAGACTTATTTATCTTATTACCTATTTAAACTCTTGTACTAGGCATGTGGCCATGGAGTTTGTAAAAGACTATGTTTATCTCTGGAATGACTTGTAATAATGACCTTTGTTTCTGTGTACTTCATCTTAAACTGTGGATGCTAGCATTGATCCAGGGACTAGCATTGCAATCACAAGGATCCTTACCTTTATAAAGGGAGGGATCTTATAGATGGTATCAGAGCACTGTGTTGCCTGTAGGATTATGACCCTAGGATTGGAAACCACTAAGGAAAAAATTTCAACAACTTCCACACTTGTATTTTCTTCTCGTAAACTTTTCTAATCTTCTTTCTCATCTCTATTTGTAGATGAATTCCATCAACGAAGCCGTGAGGAAGGGACCACTCATGACTATGACTTTGGAATGTGAGACAGAATTCCCCAAGGCTCTCAAGGACCTCATGGTTGCCATGGGAATACATGGTGCAGCTGTGTACAAAGGTTTTCCTGTGATGGATGAAGGAGTTGAGTACTGGTGGGTGCAACTTCACTTGTATAAAAACAAGGAAGACAACCACAAGGACTCAGGATTTTGCATGGTCACCAACTCAGTGATGCACACCACATTCTTTGATTCAGCAAGGGATGCAGCTTGGAAGGCCATCAAGGAACTTGGTGATAGAATCAAGTGTAGAATGCTTAACACCCAGAATGACCTTAGGGAAGAAAAGAAGCATACCCAAGAGTTAGAGGCTACCAACCAAAGTTTAAGGGAGGACATCATAGACTTAGCAATGGAGTCATGTGATCTAGATAAACAGATTGCCTCTAGGGATGCCCTGTTAGCCAACTTGGCAAGTGAAATGGGATTGTAAACGTACTCCGTTAGTTGGACCACCACACTTATCATTTTATTTCCCAAATGTTGTTTAAAATAAGTTGAACCTTGGTTGTTTGTAATGGACCCAGACTGAGCCTACCACGGAGGCAATCATCTTCAAGCTCATGCAGGACTTGCTTGGACGCTTGTTAGGGAGACACTCTCGGGAGGTTAGAGGTACTCACTTCCACACCTTCGGTAGACGTGATGAGGATGGTGAGGCCATTGACTTCGAGGATACTTCTAGAGAGACGACAGAGCCGATTCGTCTATACCTCTAGGACTTAGAGGTTCTTCTTAGGCACCTAGATACTGATAGTACCAACGTCATGCTCAGCAATGACGAACTCCAGGTGCAGCTTCATGAGAAGGACAAGCTCTTCGCGGAGCAAGATGAGATAGTCAAGGAGATGGAGGCCAAGTTTGAGAGTCAGGATAGAAAGTTCAAGAGTCAAGAGAAGCGAGTCCAAGATAGGAACAAGAGGATTCGAGACATGACTGCAGAACTAGAGGCCAAGGACTTCGAGCTCAAGCATCAGCAGATTGTGATTGAGAGGCTTCATTCACAGAAGAGGGCGCTCAAAGCCAAAGTAGATACCTTGACCACCAATGTCGAGGAATACAAGACCGCAATGGATAATGCAGGTCTTACATTTGTTGATGAGGAGGTTGATGCAGAGGAGTAGTGATGACTACTCATTTACCTTTATTTATCATGTCTTTGATTATTGAATCGCAATGACCATCCATCATGCGGATGGCTTGCTATTGGTGTGTTTACTCTTCAGAACTTGTTGTTGAACCTTTATTATTATGATGCATGTTTGGTGATTGTTTATGTGATGTATTGTGCATGTTAGCATCTATGGGTATCTCATTCTTATCCTTATTGAAAACCACAGATGCCTCCCTGACGTGCCAATCCCAACCCCAACAACAACAACATCACCCCTGAGATGCAGCAGATGATGACAGCTCAGACTCAGTTGATGCAAATGATGACCACGTTCATCCAGAATCAGAACAACAACAACAACAATAATAATAATAATAATAACAACAACAATCAGAATAACCCACCGGGTTTTGACATGCTTACCAGGTTCTTGAGACTAAGGCCAGCAAAGTTCTCAGGAACTACTGATCCTACGATGGCCAATGATTGGCTACGCTCTGTGAACAAGGACTTGGTAACTGTTGGCTGTACTGATGAAGAGAAAGTTAGATTTGCAGCTCACTTGTTGGAAGGACCAGAAGCCACTTGGTGGGATAACTTCCAGATCACCACTCCCATTGAGGATGTGACATGGGATATCATTGAATATGGTTTCCGTACTGCTCACATCTCAGCCGGAGTGATGAGTTTGAAGAAGAAAGAGTTCCATAACTTGAAACAGCGCCACAGCAGCGTGGCTGAATATATTGAGGAGTTCAACAATCTGGCGCGATATGCACCGGATGAAGTTGACACTGATGCTAAGAGGAAGGAAAAGTTCCTTGAAGGGTTGAATGATGAATTGAACCTGCAGTTAGCTGTGGCCTATGTTCCCACATACCAGTCTCTTTGTGACAAGGCTGCTATTTTGGAGAGCAAGATGAAACAAGTGGAAAGCAGGAAGAGAAAGCACTCTGACAAGCACAGCTCGGGATCGTCTCACAAGCGTTCCCATTATGATGATAGTGGGAGCTCTGGATCCCACAAGCATGGGAAGTTCAACAAGCACCACAACCACAACCGTCATCATGACAACAAGCACCACCGTAGTCATGACAATGACAAATATAAGAATCACAAGGGTGGATATAAGAACCACCATAGTGGAAGTGGAAGTGGCAGTGGAAGCCAGCCTGTCAAGAAGGATCTTAGTCAGGTTGAATGTTTCAAGTGCAAGAAGATGGGGCATTATGCAAATGAATGCCCAGAAAAGAAAGTTGAAGGACCCAACAAGCCCAACCCTTTTCAAAAGGGACAAGTGAACCACATCAATGTGGAGGAAATCTATGACGAACCAGATGTTGTTGCTGGTAAGTTCAAACTCAATTATGTTCCAGCATTTGTTCTCTTTGATACTGGTGCACCTCATTCATTCATATCAAGAGAATTTGTTGAAAGAAATGAACTACCGGTAGAAACTATTGGGTGTCCTATAAAAGTAAGTTCTCCTGGCGGAGAAATGATAGTGAATTCAGGATGTCATGATCTAGTCATTGAGTTTGGGAAGTATAAGTTTCCCGTTAACTTGATAATCCTAAGCTCCCAAGGATTGGATGTTATTTTCGGAATGGACTGGATGACTAAGCACAAGGGAGTGATAGATTGTGCCAACCATATTGTCTTGCTCACTACTCCAGAAAACAAAAGGATCAGATTCAAGACCAACTTTGAATCAAAAAGGAGTAAGCTTAATTCTCTTAAGGGGGTTAGCATAGACAGTGTGCCAATTGTGAGTGAATATCCGGATGTGTTTCCGGAAGAATTGCCGGGAATGCCACCATATAGAGATGTGGAGTTTCTTATTGATTTGCTACCAGGTTCTGGACCAATAGCAAAAAGACCGTACAAGATGTCAGTTGACGAGTTAAAAGAACTCAAGAAGCAACTTGGAGAACAGTTGCAGAAAGGTTTTATCCAACCAAGTTCTTCATCTTGGGGAGCACCAGTTTTGTTTGTGGAGAAGAAAGATAGAAGTCAAAGGTTATGCATAGATTACCGTTCACTCAATGAGGTGACTATCAAGAACAAATACCCTTTGCCAAGAATCAATGACTTGTTTGATCAGTTAGAAGGAGCTTGTGTGTTCTCCAAGATTGATCTCCGGTCAGGTTATTTCCAGCTCAAGATAAGGGAACAAGACATACCTAAGACAGCTTTCACCACAAGGTATGGATTGTATGAGTATACCGTGATGCCATTTGGTTTGACCAATGCACCAACATACTTCATGAATATGATGAACAAGGTGTTCATGGAATTCCTTGATAAGTTTGTTGTCGTTTTCATCGATGACATTTTGATCTACTCCAAGAGCAAAGAAGAGCATGAAGGACATTTACGTTTGATACTTGAGAAGCTTAGAGAGCATAAGCTGTATGCCAAATTCAGCAAGTGTGAGTTTTGGCTGAATGAAGTTGGATTTATTGGACACGTTGTGTCAGGAGATGGTGTAGCAGTTGACCCTGCTAAGGTTTCAGCTGTAACTGAATGGGAATCTCCCAAGTCAGTGAAACAGGTTCGTAGTTTCCTTGGCTTGGCAGGATATTACAGAAGATTTATTGAGAATTTCTCCAAGGTAGATAAGCCTATGACAGAATTGCTAAAGAAAGACAAGAAATTTGCTTGGTCTGAAGGTTGTGAACTCAGCTTTCAATAATTGAAGAAGAGACTAGTGACAGCACCAATCTTATGTCTGCCAGATTTGGAGAAACATTTTCAAGTGTATTGTGATGCATATCATCATGGATTAGGTGCAGTACTTATGCAAGAAGGGAAATTTGTGGCTTATGCCTCGAGACAACTCAAAACTCATGAGGTAAACTACCCTACTCATGATTTAGAGTTAGCCTCTGTTGTCCATGCACTCAAAACATGGAGACATTATCTTTTGGGAAAGCGATGTGAAGTGTTCACAGATCACAAGAGTTTGAAGTATATCTTCACCCAGAAAGAAATTAACATGAGACAAAGAAGATGGCTAGAACTCATCAAGGACTATGACTTGAGTTTGCAATACCACCCCGGTAAAGCAAATGTTGTAGCGGATGCTCTAAGCCGAAAGGTATTTGTGAATGGCCTTACTAAGGGAGAATTGCCTGATGATCTATGTGCCCAATTTAGAGATCTCAGATTGGAGATTGTGCCTGAAGGACATCTCATGTCATTGGATGTTCAACCCACTTTGTTGGACAAGATCAAAGAAGCCCAAAAGACAGATATGGAAATTGAAGAGATTAAGGAAAAGATTGGCAAGGGAAAAGCCAAAGGATTCTATGAAGATGAACATGGTACTTTATGGCATGGAAAGCGTATCTGTGTTTCGCAAGATCCGGAGCTTTGGAAACTGATATTACAAGAAGCACATAACTCACCATATTCCATTCATCTAGGTAACACCAAAATGTACATGGATATGAAAGAAAGATTTTGGTGGAATAATCTCAAGAAAGACATCGCCGAACATATTGCTTTGTGTGATGTATGTAGTAGAGTGAAAGCGGAACATCAGAAACCAGCAGGATTGTTACAACCACTACCTATTCCTGATTGGAAATGGGACAAGATTGGTATGGATTTCATCAGCGGATTGCCAAGGACCAGGTCAGGGTATGATTCTATCTGGGTAGTAGTGGATCGCTTAACTAAAGTGGATCATTTCATACCCGTGAAGACAACCTACACAAGTGCTAAGTTATCCAAGATCTATATGAGTAGAATTGTATGTCTACATGGAGTACCCAAGAGTATTGTGTCAATTCACTTCTCATTTTTGGAGGCAATTACATGAGTCATCGGGAAAGAGGTTGGAATTTAGCGCTGCTTTTCACCCTCAAACTGATGGACAGACAGAAAGGACTAATCAGATTCTTGAAGATATGTTGAGAGCATGTGCTCTAGAATATGGAGCCAGTTGGGATGAAAGTCTGCCTTACGCAGAATTCTCTTACAATAACAGCTATCAAGCCAGTATTGAGATGGCACCATTTGAGTTTATCTATGGGAGAAAGTGTACCACCCCATTGCTATGGAATGGTGTGCGAGAAAGAAGTCTATTTGGACCAGAACTAATCAAAGAGGCTGAAGAGAAAGTCAAGCTGGTTAAGGACAGGTTGAAGATAGCACAGTCCCGACAGAAGAGTTACGCAGATCCTAAGCGTAGAGAAGTCACCTATGAGGTAGGCGATAGAGCTTATCTTAGAGTGTCACCACTTCGTGGAGTGAAGAGATTTGGTGTCAAAGGTAAATTGGCCCCAAGGTATGTTGGACCATTCAAGATTCTAAGTCGTAAAGGAGAAGTAGCTTATGAGATTGAATTGCTAGAGTCATTGTCTGCTGTTCACAATGTATTTCATGTGAGTCGGCTTAAGAAATGCCATCCAGAGATGGAAGAGACTTCTTTGAAGGATACCATACCTTTGGAAGAGGTCCAATTGGAATGTGATCTCACTTATGAGGAGAAACCGATCAATATTCTTGAGACTGCAGAAAGAGTCACTCGGACTAAGACTATCAAATTCTGCAAAGTTCAATGGAACCATCATTCCGAAGAAGAAGCAACATGGGAAAGAGAAGATGATCTTCGGAAAGACCACCCTCACCTATTTACTAGCCAACCCGAATCTCGAGGGCGAGATTCACCTTAAGGGGGTAAGATTTTTAACATCCCTAAAATCATGTTTTCAAAGATTTCATATCATGCATGTGTCACATCCCAAGATTTTCCAAATCTTGTAGTGTGAAAAATAAATAAACAAAATAAATTATTGTTGAAAATCAGGGTGAAAAGAAACTTTTGTTTCAAAAAGGAAACTTAAAATCCCATCTTGAACAAACTTTGGTAAAAGTTTGAATCCAACAAGATCCAAATCAAGGGAATTGCATTCCTCAATGAATGTATCTGGAAATTTAAACATTTGGAAAATAAATCCAAAACCCTAAACCCTAATGGAATAAAAATCATTTCCAAAGTATCTCCAAGCCTATGGATTTGATCCATATAAAAATTTGTCAACAAACATTCACAAATGATCAAGAAAGACAAACAGAAATATCATAAAGCCATATAAATTGGTTTCACTCAATTTGGAGCCATAGATAAAATATTTTGAATTTAATAAGATAAGAAATTGAATTCCCAAAGCTAATAAAGAACCTATCTAGAAATCCAAACCAAATGGTGAGCAAATAATCCTAAAGACATTTAAGAATACAAACAAATTAAAACAAGATTTCACAAATTGGAATTCTCAAGTTTGGATCTCTAAATAAAAAGATATGGATTTTATAAGATAAAGAAAGAATTATTAAAGAAAGGATTTTCAAAGATCAAACCAAATCTTGGCCAAATCTTTAAACAAGTGGAATGAATTATAACCCAAATCCAAATAAAATATTGGATAAAGAAATTTCCAAAATAAAATAAATGGCATAAACCAAATCCTATTGGAATTAAAATAAATACCCAATCGTAAATGATTAATGAATCATATTAAAAACCTTTCCAAATAATTCAAGATGAATTATTTGACACCCAAATAATCAAATAAAAACCTACTGAAAAGATTTGGGTGGTTTTGGAAAATCAAATGGTGTTTAGAAATATTAATAAATCTTATATGATTTAAAACTAAGCCTATTTTGAATAAATAAAAGACCCAAAAAGAATAAAGTTTTTATTCAAAATATGACATTTGGTTGTGCTACTAACCAGTATTTAAACCTACCCAAAAGTTGACAAAGGTTTGAATTCAAATGAATGTTTGAATTGGCCAAACAAAACCAAATCAGAATAAAAGAAAAGGAAAAAGAGAAAAACAAATAGAACAAAAAAAAAGAGAACAAGCCAGCCCAGCCGGCCAGCCCAACTAAGCCCAGTAGCCCATTTCCCTCTCTCCCCCGAAGCGTTTTCTTTCACTCACGAATTAACCCGCACAACGATTGACAACCGGACCCCACCCCACACTCCCTCACTCGCTGACTAACCAGGCCCACGGCCACGTCGTAATCGTCCTCACCCGCCGCTGACCGCGCCCCCTCTCGCCGACCGTTGCTGCCAAATCAAAGCCAGCGTAATACGCAGTAACGCCGCGATTAATCAGTCCTGCGACCACGCACGTTAAAGCGTCTCCCCCTCCTCTCTCCTTCCCCTCTGTCGCCCCACCTTATCACGCCCCCAGGCCGCCCTAATTCCTCTCCGAACCTCACTGTCACCGACGGCTTTCCCTGCCAATTCCGGCGACCCCGCGCCACCCCTTGCCTCCCCGAGCACATAGGCAAGTTCTCCAGGCCCTGGCGCATCTCCCTGCCTCCTCAGTTCACTCGCGCGTGCCCCATATCATCGGCAACTACCTCGACTGAACGCCCACCGTCTGCCATTCACTCCGATGACCCTTCCTGGTATCTCCTGACTTCCCCTCTCCCTCTCTTTCACACGCACATACTCCCCACTCTCCAGTGCATCTAACTACATGGTTTGCTTGCTCTCTTGTGTTCCGTAGCGTCGCCCACGACAACGACTGACCGCAACCGACGCCGTCTTGAACTCTGGCGAGTGATTGCCGTCACCACCATGCGCCCCTCGACAAAATCTCAACACGTCGAGCATCGCCGTGACCTCCTGAACCCGGTGAGCATCTTCCCTTCCTTCCTCACCTCCTGTAGCGTCGCCACCGTCGTCGTCTGACAGCTCCGCCGCCAGTAGCCACCGCAGCGCCACCCATCTTTGGCTAGTGTGCTTATCACCGTCAGATCTTAATCGCATGGCCACGATAGAAACTTAACTGAAGCGGTATGTTTGTCTCTGTGCCGCATGATCCAACTTAAATCCCACGGCCTACAGCGCATGATCCAGACGAAACGGTATCAGCGAGTAAGAACACGCCACGTGTCTCTGTCGATTTGAAGTAGAACAGAATTGATCTATTAGATATGTGATTTTGTAAATTGCATAACTTTTAATCTACACGTCCAAATTTTGCAAAATTTATATCAATGGATTCAGAAAAACAAGCCCTAGCCAACCATGCACTTTGTTTAGTAAAAATCTTCTGGTAAAATGTTTGTTTTTGCAGAAACTTATGTATGCTTATTTAGGTTATAAAAATTGTTCTAAAATGATTTTGGGGATAAAATCTTTGGCAAATGGTTTGTTTTGAACCTACTGACCATAGGAATCACTTTGTGGATTCAAAAATGTATTTGGTGAAACAAAAGACTGAATCTTGGATTTAAACCAATTCTAGTCAAATAAAAATATAGTTTAATTATTAAAAGTGGTTTTGGAAGAAAACCTTTGAGAAATGTTGGAAATAAACTCTCTGACCCTAAGAACAAGGTTTTATGGTTTGAAAACATATTTTGTGAACCCTATAGATTAATACCCTATTAAAAACATTTCTACACCACATAAAATAACACCTTGTTTTAGAAAATGGTTTATAAAGTGAAACCTTTTGCAAATGACTTTGCCACTTTATAAAATGACAAATAGGTGTTTCCAAATGTTTATGAACCATTAGAAACCACTTCTCCAAATAAAACAATCTCTTGCATGCATTATTTTTGTTTTATTATTTTATGTGATGAATTGCTAGAATGGTAGATTGAACTTGTGCCTTGCTTGATTGAATTGTAGTGACTTGAAGAGTGTGATTGTAGCAAGGACAAGGAGTGAACTTATACTCTACCAAAAAGGCAAGTGATTCTACATACTTTTGTCCCATTATTTTCACTATGCATTAGTGATATTTCTAAGTAAGACTTGCATGGAATTTTGCTAAGTATAAATCATGCTATGGGAAAACCTAGTAGATGAAACCTTAGTAGAATTTTCCTAAGTTAAGATTCCTACTACTATCATGCTTAGCTTAGCTAGTAGAAAACAAGGGTGGAATATACATTCATGCTATGGAAAATTTCTAAGTCTGAGGACTTGAGTTTTGTTTAATAAAACAACTAAGTAAATGAATCACCTGGGTGGAATGGAAGGAATGGTTTGTGTTGAGTGGTTACACAATGCCAGGGGACTGGTGAACCTTGTGTATCTCACTTGTGGAAAGGCACCCAGGAACAAAGAGATTTGAGATGTCAAATGTTGAGAAGCTTCAAGTGCAACCACTTGGCATTATGGGCTCTGCCTGGATCATATAGGTTGCAAGAACTTAGCCAAATGGACAGTTGGTGGTAGGGGTATGATAGGTTGGAGCGCGTCCATTTTGGTCTAAGGGAAGGCTTCTGAAAGATCTTGTCTTGGTGAAACCAAGTCTTGTGGGGAAAGTGCACAACCTCTGCAGATGGTAAAATCTAAGTACTTAGCCATGTCCCTGGCAAAGGACAATTTGAGCATCAAGACATGGAAGCTATCAAGAATCTCATCATCCAAATTGCGAAGTTAAAAACTTGTGGATTGAACAAGGGTTAAAGAATCTTCAATCTTTGATTGGTAGATGCCTTGGGTGATTTTTGCCAAACAAAACTTAGTGTTTTCAACTAATAAGGAAAATCTATTTTGAGCAAAACAAGCCTAAGCTCCTCTTAGCCAAATGCATATAGATGATAGACTCCACTATACTACCACAGTATCACTTGCCAATACAATTCAAATGTATTGACCCTTGTGGCTGTAACTTGTTATGTTGCAGGTTTGATTGATATTAGTGAAGTAGGATTACAAGTCTACAACCAACATGTCTGCCTGTGGCACTTTGAAGATGAAGGACCCCATGCTTATAGATATTCTGCTGCAATGTAATGTAATAGCCAAATGAGCTATGTAAGATGTAATAAATTATGTTATTCCTGGTTATAAAGTTGTATTATGACCTTTGTTTCTTGATATTACATCTTAACTGTGGATTCTAGCTATTGATCCAGGGACTAGCACTGTAAACACAGGGATCTCTACCTTATTAAAGGTTGGGAACCTTACAGACGGTATCAGAGCATTGTGTTGCCTGTAGGATTGTAATCCTAGGATTGGACAAAAACCCTTAGAAAAAATAGGAGTTGTATTTGTTCCAAAATTTATTTACAAACAATCTTGTAAACTCTTTCCTCAACCATTTTGGTTTTGACTCTACATCTCCTCTATTTCAACTTGATGGATAAAGCCTTCTCCATGGCCAAAGACTTCACCATGTGCAAAGGACTTCATCAACTCAAATGACTTCAACATCTTCAAGTGATTTCAACTTTATTTTCACCAAGGACTTCAACTTGGATATCACTAAGGACTACAAGTGAGACAAGAAATATTACTCAAGACTTGAAGACTAAGAAAACACAACTTAGAAGGAACCATCATCACCTTTGAAGTTTTGTGACCAAAACACAAGAATTTTTCCATGGAAACCATGATCTTATTCAAGAAGAAACAATAAAGAATAATGGAAGGATCTCAAGTGAACCATATAGTTGGACCACCATATTTAGATTAAATCAAACACACCAACTTATGTGGTGTAGAAAAAATATTTTGTTGCCTAAAAATATGCTTGAAACTTGTTGTTTGAGTGGAATGTTTGTTTGTGATTGCTTGCACATTGCTTGTGTGAATTGTGATGTGTGTGATTAGAATTAATTCCTTAGAAATCTTTTGCCTATTCTAATCCCAATCCAACCCAAATAGATGACTACCCCAAGAGACTCCAACATCAAGGATGGTGACAACAACAAAAACAACAACCAAGACATCAACATGAGAGAACTCATAGTAACCCAAACCCAGTTGAACCAAGTGACAACTCAGTTTTTAGCCAACAACAATGAGTTAGACCCAACCATGCAAAGGTTTTTGGAAACCCAAACTCAATTGATGCAAAAGGTGACAAATCAAATGATCAACATGGGAGACAACCCTTCCCAAAGAGTTTGTGACAACAAGGATGTCAAGGATGATATTCTAGAAGGAACCCAAGTTTGCAATGTTTGTGGAGACAAGGATCACACTTCCAAGGAGCATGAAGATCAATGCCCTAATTGTGAAGAGAAACATCCAACTAATCAATGCCCCACATCTCAAGTGACTTGTTTCCTATGTGATGGAAATGATCATGCCCCTATTCAATGCCCCATCTATCCTATAGTTCAACAAATGAAGCAAGATGGAATGCATCAAATGTTTGGAAACCTCCATAAGGGAACAACTTCTACCAAGATGGATGAAGGCAAAGTCAGAACCATGCCACATAAAGCCAAATCCAAAGTGACCACAAAGTGTTGCTACTCTTGTGAAGAAGAAGGTCATATCTCTAGTAACTGCCCCAAGAAGAGAGAAAGATTTCCCACCTTTGAGGTGAGATATGAAGAGCATGAACTAGAAGAACTCCTAGCTTTGGAGAGACCCAAAAAGAAGAAGAAGGACAAAAGCCAGTCGCAATGTTACAATTGCAAATAGATGGGACACTATGCCAGTGAATGTCCAGAAAAGAAGAAGAGCCAAGAAGACAAACAAAAGCTAGTGAAACCCAAGATGAGGAAGGATATTAGCCAAGTGTTGTGCAACCACTACAAAAAGTTAGGACATTATGCATCATATTGTCCAGAGAAGCCACCTCAATACCTCAACCTTATCACATGTTTCAAATGCAAGGAGCTAGGCCACTATGCAAACCTCTGTCCAGAAAAGTTACATCAAGATCCCAAGTAAGACAAGATGTAATCTAGTTGGAAATTTTAAGGGTGGTAGTACCCTAGATGCTTTGAGCCAATTTGTAACCCTAGCCTTCCCAAATCTCGGGACGAGATTTATTTTAAGGGTGGTAGCCTGTCACATCCCAAGATTTTCCAAATCTTGTAATGTGAAAAATAAATAAACAAAATAAATTATAGTTGAAAATCAGGGTGAAAAGAAACTTTTGTTTCAAAAAGGAAACTTAAAATCCCATCTTGAACAAACTTTGGTAAAAGTTTGAATCCAACAAGATCCAAATCAAGGGAATTGCATTCCTCAATGAATGTATCTGGAAATTTAAACATTTGGAAAATAAATCTAAAACCCTAAACCCTAATGGAATAAAAATCATTTCCAAAGTATCTCCAAGCCTATGGATTTGATCCATATAAAAATTTGTCAACAAACATTCACAAATGATCAAGAAAGACAAACATAAATATCATAAAGCCATATAAATTGGTTTCACTCAATTTGGAGCCATAGATAAAATCTTTTGAATTTAATAAGATAAGAAATTGAATTCCCAAAGCTAATAAAGAACCTATCTAGAAATCCAAACCAAATGGTGAGCAAATAATATTAAAGAAATTTAAAAATACAAACAAATTAAAACAAGATTTCACAAATTGGAATTCCCAAGTTTGGATCTCTAAATAAAAAGATATGGATTTTATAAGATAAAGAAAGAATTATTAAAGAAAGGATTTTCAAAGATCAAACCAAATCTTGGCCAAATCTTTAAACAAGTGGAATGAATTATAACCCAAATCCAAATAAAATATTGGATAAAGAAATTTCCAAAATAAAATAAATGGCATAAACCAAATCCTATTGGAATTAAAATAAATACCCAATCTTAAATGATTAATGAATCATATTAAAAACCTTTCCAAATATTTCAAGATGAATTATTTGACACCCAAATAATCAAATAAAAACCTACTGAAAAGATTTGGGTGGTTTTGGAAAATCAAATGGTGTTTAGAAATATTAATAAATGTTATATGATTTAAAACTAAGCCTATTTTGAATAAATAAAAGACCCAAAAAGAATAAAGTTTTTATTCAAAATTTGACATTTGATTGTGCTACTAACCAGTATTTAAACCTACCCAAAAGTTGACAAAGGTTTGAATTCAAATGAATGTTTGAATTGGCCAAACAAAACCAAATCATAATAAAAGAAAAGGAAAAAGAGAAAAACAAACAGAACAAAAAAAAAGAGAACAAGCCAGCCCAGTCGGCCAGCCCAACTAAGCCTAGCAGCCCATTTACCTCTCCCCCGAAGCGTTTTCTTTCACTCACGAATTAACCCGCACAGCGATTGACAACCGGACCCCACCCCACACTCCCTCACTCGCTGACTAACCAGGCCCACGGGCACGTCGTCATCGTCCTCACCCGCCGCTGACCGCGCCCCCTCTCGCCGGTCGTTGCTGCCAAATCAAAGCCAGCGTAATACGCAGTAACGCCGCGATTAATCACCCTGCAACCACGCATGTTAAAGCGTCTCTCCCTCCTCTCTCCTTCCCCTCTGTCGCCCCACCTTAGCACGCCCCCAGGCCGCCCTAATTCCGCTCCGAACCTCACTGTCACCGACGGCTTTCCCTGCCGATTCCGGCGACCCCGCGCCACCCCTTGCCTCCCCGAGCACATAGGCAAGTTCTCCAGGCCCTGGCGCATCTCCCTGCCTCCTCAGTTCACTCGCGCGTGCCCCATATCGTCGGCAACTACCTCGACTGAACGCGCCACCGTCTGCCATTCACTCCGACGACCCTTCCTGGTATCTCCTGACTTCCCCTCTCCGTATCTTTCACACGCACATACTCCCCACTCTCCAGTGCATCTAACTACATGGTTTTCTTGCTCTCTTGTGTTCCATAACGTCGCCCTCGACAACGACTGACCGCAACCGACGCCGTCTTGAACTCCGACGAGCGATTGCCGTCACCACCGTGCGCCCCTCGACGAAATCTCAACACGTTGAGCATCGTCGTGACCTCCTGAACCCGGTGAGCATCTTCCATTCCTTCCTCACCTCCTCTAGCGTCGCCACCGTCGTCGTCTGACAGCTCCTCCGCCAGTAGCCACCGCAGCGCCGCCCATCTTTGGCTAGTGTGCTTAACACCGTCAGATCTTAATCGCGTGGCCACGATAGAAACTTAACTGAAGTGGTATGTTTGTGTCTGTGACGCATGATCCAACTTAAATCCAACGACCTATAGCGCGTGATCCAGACGAAACGGTATCAACGAGTAAGAACACGCCACGTGTCTCTGTCGATTTGAATTAGAACAGAATTGATCTATTAGATATGTGATTTTGTAAATTGCATAACTTTTAATCTACACGTCCAAATTTTGCAAACTTTATATCAATGGATTCAGAAAAACAAGCCCTAGCCAACCATGCACTTTTTTTAGTCAAAAGCTTCTGGTAAAATGTTTGTTTTTGCAGAAACTTATGTATGCTTGTTTAGGTTATAAAAATTGTTCTAAAATGATTTTGGGGATAAAATCTTTGGTAAATGGTTTGTTTTGAACCTACTGACCATAGGAATCACTTTGTGGATTCAAAAATGTATTTGGTGAAACAAAAGATGAATCTTGGATTTAAACCAATTCTAGTCAAATAAAAATATAGTTTAATTATTAAAAGTGGTTTTGGAAGAAATCCTTTGAGAAATGTTGGAAATAAACTCTCTGACCCTAAGCAAAAGGTTTTATGGTTTGAAAACATATTTTGTGAACCCTATAGATTATTACCGTATTAAAAACATTTCTACACCACATAAAATAACACCTTGTTTTAGATAATGGTTTATAAAGTGAAATCTTTTGCAAATGACTTTGCCACTTTATAAAATGACAAATAGGTGTTTCCAAATGTTTATGAACCATTAGAAACCACTTCTTCAAATAAAACAATCTATTGCATGCATTATTTTTGTTTTATTATTTTATGTGATGAATTGCTAGAATGGTAGATTGAACTTGTGCCTTGCTTGATTGAATTGTAGTGACTTGAAGAGTGTGATTGTAGCAAGGACAAGGAGTGAACTTATACTCTACCAAAAAGGCAAGTGATTCTACATACTTTTGTCCCATTATTTTCACTATGCATTAGTGATATTTCTAAGTAAGACTTGCATGGAATTTTGCTAAGTATAAACCATGCTATGGGAAAACCTAGTAGATGAAACCTTAGTAGAATTTTCTTAAGTTAAGATTCCTACTACTATCATGCTTAGCTTAGCTAGTAGAAAACAAGGGTGGAATATATATTCATGCTATGGAAAATTTCTAAGTCTGAGGACTTGAGTTTTGTTTAATAAAACAACTAAGTAAATGAATCACCTGGGTGGAATGGAAGGAATGGTTTGTGTTGAGTGGTTACACAAGGCCAGGGGACTGGTGAACCTTGTGTATCTCACTTGTGGAAAGCCACCCAGGAACAAAGAGATTTGAG